>JAECYW010000005.1:0-2400000 GCA_023014335.1 Galerina marginata | reverse complement strand
TAATTGATCTATGAAGCTAGTCTTCTATATTATTGCAGCATCACCGTTTTATTACTGACCGTATCAGATTCACGAGATGAGGAGCGGCACATGGAACTTGTGTCTTTAAGGACCTGAATCACCTGGTTATGAGGGGTTCTATTAAAGGTAACCTATTGATATTCGGGTGTGTGGTCGTGCTCGGAAGCACGGCAGGATAAACATTTTGCAACAAAGTTCTGTTCGCCTCCGTTCGGATAGCTGAATGCGACCGCAGCTTGAATTGTCAATAGAATAGGCGTCAATGGTTCCAGCGGTAGCGACAGGCATCGGAGTCCTACACTTAGAATAAACTCCATTATTTATAAATATAGTTACTGATAGGAAATCACTAGGAGCAGGTTTTTCTAAGAAATATCACATACGTTCCTGGGACGCACGAAATGGTGAACCCAAAAACCTTTTGTCCCTTCCCCTGGTGAACGCAATAGGGAATTCGTATGTTACGCCTTCGCCGAGTAGCAGCCAATTCCACTCTAAATATATCGCCCTCGTGATGTCCTTCCTCTCGTTTTTGGGTCTCTGACTGTCGTTATACTTTTCAAGAACTCTTACACGTGCACAGCGGTGAGGAAAACCGACCTGCTTCAGACGATCAGGTCAGACGAAGGTTATTTTTAGACAATTTTTAGACGCCAAAAATAGCACAATGGCCGAAGGAGGCGCTTACAGTGACGGTGGCGCTAGGGCCAATGAAATTATCCTTTATGCTGTTCAACTCGCATAGAAACACGTTTAAACGTCCAAGTGACAATCCGTTAAATTTGCTGTTGGTAACTATTTTCGAAAGCAAAACGCCAATACATAACTTAATAATAAGTACCTTTACCTCACAACCCGGGCTTTGGTGCCCTTTCTAGACATTATTTCCCCGAGTTAGAAGTAGAAATCTTGAATGAGGGCTTGATGAAGGCACCCTGTTAAACTTAAAGTACAGAATCCCCTTATCACACAGCCATACTCTGTATGTTAACTGTCTCGATTTGTTCTGCTTTTATTTAATAGCTCCATAATCCTCATGCATTGTTTAACTTCCTGGTTTGTAAGTGTGGGTCAATGTGTGTCTGTCATCTTTCTTAATATAGATAGAATGCTTTGTGCTGCTCGAGGTTCACCTGTACATGTAACATCCCAAATATGCGACGACCGGCGTGATCTAACTTCAAGAAGTAGGCCCTTGCTCACCCCTGAAATGACGAGGTCTATTAATTTTAATTTGAGAATTTGATGGGCGCCATACCTTGACGAATGCAAATGACATCGCTAGATGCTCGACCGCGTACAGCGCGTGAGGATCCGCCTACCGAAATGTTAAGATTAAGCCAAAGCCTTGACAAGATTAAAAACGCAAGGCAATCACGTTTCGCGAGATCCCATGTCATCATTGACCTGAAGGGCAACCCCAGTTGAAGTAAAGGCCGACCTGTTATACATAACCTTCAAGCTTGACCTCGACTCATGGCAAATTGATAAGTACAAGAAAAATGCTATGCGTCCTCATTACAACTTTTGAAGAATCAAAGCCTTTTAAAGACAGTAGCACAACCCGCCGTGAACGAACACCCCGAGGCGTCAAAGTACTCCAAAAGGTCGAAGATGCGACCATCAATGGAAGACGATGACTTTTTTGAATGCCGGTTCTCCGCGAGGTCGTACATGTGGTTAAGTTGGCGAGACTCGCGAAGCCACAGATGCGGGGCATCGACGCAGATGTTCTCAGTGGTGCTCCCTCATGTCAGAGACCGTGAGATAGGAGCGTCAGTAAAAGACAGCATACGAAGTAATTTCACGTTAAGGCGGTCAACGTGTGGGGCTCGATCAAAGTCCCTTGACTTTTGAAAGCCGGAAATTTCGACCTCCATACCCCACGGGGCACGTCGCGCGGATAATAATATGAAGGCAATTTCTTCTTATGCGTGCCAGGGCGCCAAACTCCGATTTTGGGAACTTAGCAGTCCGTTACTAATCGTGGTGCAATCCCCTTGAACTATTTGGAGGCAAACTGAAGTTACTAGGACTTAGTAATGATTAAAACCCGACCCGACCTTTAACACACTCGTGCAATACATTGCTACGTCGGAAAGCAAACCTTTGGGCTCGTATTACTGGTCATCTACTATACCCAATAAGTAATGTATGTGCCTTACAGATGATCCAAACCGCAATTCCGCTCTGGTTATATCTTATTGCTGTACGGAAGTTGGTCGGGCTTGGTTTTGCTTTTGGATAAAATTCTCCCGCGTAGGTTCCAAGATTTGACAAGTTACCGAGATTCTTTCTGGGAAATTGTGGCGCTCGCGTGGGATATTCACCGGTAACCGTCCGCCGTATCTGAACCGGGCCATCTTCCGTGCGCTATGTAAATATCCTTTCATTCCATCTTCGTATCTTCTACACAAGTTTAACACGGTAACTCACTGTCACGGAAAGAACACAGCATCAGAAAATGTTGCTGCAAGACCCAGATTCATTCGTAAGCACATTTGCAACGGTCTAGACTAGTAGAACCTCGAAAACTCCACACAAGTTGGCATGAAAATTATAAGGCTATGAATTCCAAAGCAAGCCCACATAGTCACCAATGGCAAACACCCTATCGCAGATGAGTATATAACATCGTCGGGCCGACCAGACTTCGTCGCAGCCTGATGACTGTATATTATTTACAGATAAGAAATTGGGCTTCCGATTTCACATCATCCTCAGATTTACTGACATAGCAATTTACATTGCTTTTCTACTACGAAGGCCACAAGTTGCCAGATGCTCAGGAACCTGTGACCTTCAAGGCTCATCTACCCATTTATTCCAGGAGGTCAGACATGCCAGAGGTAGGAATCATAGATCCAAAGAAAAAGACAACTTACCGGGGATCACACCAAGACTACCAGAAGCCACGTTCATCGATCTGCCAGTGGTGCCAGGTACTTCACGTAGTTTCTGGCTCATTATGCAAGATATGTACGTTGAGCATAAGTATTCGCTTGTATTACAGCCGGTAATCTACGTCGTTTATCAGTTCGAGATCCAAACAGGCACGTGAATCCCCGGGATATTTCCCGAGCGCTTAAATTGAGTTTCCTCTGTTAGGCATCGAGAAAGTTGCCAAGCAATTAGGTAGTCAGTTGGAACGCCCGCTACTGTTTACCAACTGACTTTCATACCATTGTCATACGAGGTACAGAATTGAATGGCGAAGTAATTGGTCCATCTGAAAGAGAAATGCTTGCCGTTTATGCCGGCTGTCACATTTATCGGAAATTCTATTGACCCACGACTTTCCTACGGATAGGACGTCAAACAAAACCTGCCACGAAGCCATCTAAGACAAATCCGTGGAGGTTATTTACCGATTATTCCGTGAGCACCAAAGATTCGGGCATTACGGTATGACTAATTTTGAGTACAATCCAGAATTTATAAGACTTCTAAAAGTTGCTTTAGTCGGAGTCCGATATTCTTCCGGGCGAAGGGGAAAAAGAAGTACACTGGACATCGTTCGGATGCTCGTTGCGAAAATGTAACTATGTGCAGATAGTTTGAGACCAAAAGTAGCACTGACGCCTGAAGTTGAAGTCTTTCTTCCGCTATCTACGGCCAAGGAATGCAGAGGAAGAGTCGATCAGGGTTACATTTCGCTTCTTATAGTATGCCAGTACCGGAGAGAGGGACATGATCCGCGATAACATTCCATGAGACGCAATAACATGAACATAAATGAAAACAAGAAGATTGCACAAACCTCGGCCGAATCGCGGGCGTTCAGGAAAGCATCGTTTTGGCGACTTCCCCCCCTATCGTACAGGGTTGTTGGCACTGATAAGGCGGAAATTATGGTACCGTCATTAATAGCTGTCAGAGGGTGTAAAAGACAAGGTAGACAGGGTGGTTTTGTGATTCTGCGAAATATAAAAAGGAATAACCAGCCCAAGGAGATTCCGACATCAGGAAGGCTTGAGTGGATTTGCACCTTCCAAGTTCAGAGAGACACCAAATATCCACAGACAAAACGAGCCTTCCGGCGCATATAAGACTCTGTATTCCGGACTCAAGTCAAGTTCATTCAATACCGAGGAGTCCACTAACAGTCTGGGGTAAATGTTTAAACAGCCAGTCTACCATTTTTTGCCTTGCTTCGTGAATACAAAGGAGATATGGCGGACTGTAGCGGGTTTAGCCGGGAGATTTCGAATTTTTTTGGATGACTACATAGTCGATAGCAAGATGATATGCCTATTCAGGAGAGAAGATGCGAAAAGGCGATTAGAAGACTTACGGTCAGGTGGAGCCAGTGATTGTATTTCAATGCAAAGGATAAATGGAAATCCCTGTCCAATATCACCTGGTAGTACACACCTGGGCGTGGATTGTCCCAAAACCTTCATGGAATCATGATCAGATTAGTTTTTGACCCGTGCCGAATCACCGTTTCTGAACATCCTCATTTCCACCTCCGGCATGGGTTTTGACCTCTTCGAGGCTTTAAATGGCGATCTATTAAAGACACGTTTACCAGATGTGATAAGGTATCAAGTAAAACAAGGCACTTAGCGTACTGGCGTATCCGATAGTCGCATGTGATGTCGACCGTTAATAAGAATAAATACCATTTGATTAATGTCTGCCAATATTGACTGCCATTCGACACGATAATGACTCTCTGATGGATGAACAGCGGCTTGTCGGGGATTTCTGTGGGAGATACATCAAGTTGACATCGCGGCCCGAGCTTCGAGCTAAGAGAGGTATCTTGACGATCATTAACCGCTGTGTTCATGGGGCATGCAGTAAGCCGGCATCTGCAAAAAATGAGTGTCATTTGAGGATTATCCAAGACCAGGTTCGACGATTCACTGACAGTTATTTGGCGAGTAGTTAGGACAGTGAACCACTTGTGTTCGAATTATCGAACCTCCTGCGTCAGAAACTGCATGGACTTGGGATTGGAAATCTGGTTTGCGGTTAACAGCGATAAAGGTTCGATTTGATTTGAATGAAGCCACTGATTCGTAGAATGAGGCCATATTTCATCAGAAGGTAGAAGATATTTCTCATTCAGAGTAAGAGAATTCCTTTCCCGTTGTTATCTCGTCCAAAAAAGGAGTTGGGCCGCATGAGATGGAGCACTAGGCCGAACCAGAAAGGATTAACCACGTATATCATAAGCCAAGTCCATAGACTTGAAAGATAACAAACCATTCAGAAGAGAGCCAAAAAGGGTCAACATCGTCATCTTCGAAAATCTGATTCGTTGTCCGTGGAACGGCATAATTGGGCTACATCGAATCTTCCATTGAGAGGAATGGTGAATGGCTGAAATACCTGGGAATCACTGCGGAAATATTAACAGGAGCTGCTTTAGCTTCCAGGTCTGTACCGTCGAGAGCACTTCTTCCGGTTGAGCATTGCGGATATCGCAGCGTGAACTTGAAGTCTTGAACGAACAAAAAGTTCACCATTGACAGAGAGGGCAGGTAAATCATCTTTTGCCAACCAAGGACTGGCCCATATAGTAGACATAGTGGCTTTTGCAAAATTCACCAGTGCCTTAGGCAGATGGCTTCAATACCAGGGTAAAAGTCGTAGCTGAAGTAAAGAGCCGTCATGAAGCGAAATGAGTGAAACCAGTTACAGTGATTTCGACCCGTGGGAATTATCAAGCTTTCATCTTGGTTCCTGCGCTGTAAAGACCAAGAGGGTTATGCTTTCTACCTAAAATTACATCTCTAGGCTTTCCTGTGCGCCAAAAATCTCGAAACAAACTCTAACAGGTCATTGGCACCCTGGTTGCCGTAATCTCTCCAGGAAATCCATTTCTAACGAGGGCTAAAATCCTTCAAGTCGACGAATGCAATGTCTTCTTCCAAGATCGACCTAGGCTTTGTGGCAGCTCCGATGGTCAACCAATCAGATCTTCCGTTTCGGTTGCTCGTTCGTCGATACAGCGCGACAGTGGTATACACCCAGATGTACATCCCTGAAAAACTTCTGTCTGATAGAGATTACCTGGAATATCACATACGTGACCTCACCCAGGGCAATGATGACGACCTTTCTCGTCCAGTTGTTGCACAGCTGTGCGGGAATGACCCGGAGGTCATCGTCCGAGCTGGCCGCAAAATACAGGGCTATTGCGATGCAATTGGTAAGTTGCTTTTGTACCAATTAAGCTACAATGGAGTAATAGCTTGAATAAACAGATCTGAACCTTGGATGCCCTCAAGATGTGGCACGAGCCGGGCATTACGGTGGCTACCTTTTAGGAGAAAAAGACTGGCCTCTCGTACAACAAATTGGTGCGTGGCATAATTCAAGCATCCCAATTCAATTTTTCAAGAAGATCGTAGTATCTACAATGTCGCATTCCTTCACTGTCCCAGTGTCAGCTAAGTTCCGGCTCTGTCAGCCAACTTCCAACACCCTTGACTTCGCCCAGAAACTGGAGGCATCTGGGGCGTCATGGGTTACTTTGCACGCTCGGACCGTCTCTGCTCGCCGAAGACGCCACGGCGCCGCAGATTTACACGAGGTCAAGCGGCTCAAGGAGCATCTCCAGATTCCAGTCATCAGCAACGGGAATGTCCGCCAATTTCAAGACCTGCAGGATAATTTAACACTCACAGGTGCAGATGGCCTGATGGTGGGCGAAACCCTGCTTGATAATCCGTGGTGAGGTACCTATCTTCGTCGATATTTCTCCGAAGCAAATTAACCCTTTTGAGGATTTGTTCGCATTTTGTTTCTCAGTTTGTTTGCTGGAACTGTCCCAGACCCAGTCGACATATCATTGGAGTACCTGAAGCTCTGTAACGATTATCCCGGAACGGCGATATCAACCATCCAAACACACATTCGACATTTCGTGGAATTTCAATGGTAAGTGACATTTTGGGGCAGAACCCTATCTGTATCTGCAGCCTAACCACCTCGTCCACAATCCTGACGCGAACTTCCTTCAGCGGTCGGCGACCATGGTTTCGGAAGTTCAGAGCCACATTGGGAATGGCCAAATCTGTGGATGACATAGAATCTCTATTAGCGTTCAAAGTCGAAAGATGGCGTGGCCGACCTCCGAGAAATACGCATCACGATAACCCTCCAGGAGACCTGACTGACGAAGATACCGATCACGAAAATGGGGTTGATAACGAAGACTTGGGCTTGGATTTCTAAAGGAGGTCGGGTCACCGAAAGTCAGCTTTTTCGAATCACCGGCCGTTGTAGAGGTAGTGTAACCCTCATGATATTGCTTCCACAAACACTTAAGTATAGGCTGTATGTACCTGCAGCAGTCAGAAGGCGAATAAGGGGGTCATTTTCCGCTCGTTATACAAAAGTGCAAAGTAAAAAGTAGGTGCGCCGGTACGGGGCAATAAACTGCATAAGCGAGGCCAACAAATCCCGGGACAACGGCGTTCGTCAAAATGCTGTAATGGATTGTTGAGACTAACAGGTATAGATTTTTTCAAGTGCGATGCAAACTGGCGGTGTGAATTATGATTCTACATACATTTTGAATATGGCAACACTTCAAAGCTACAGGTCTACTAGAGATACATACGCAATAAATGTACGAAAAGTGAACCAACGGAAGAATGTCAGAGCAGTAGTCCATTAACTACATCATGAGAACGTCCACACGTTTGAGTTTGCCTGACTCGCCACGCTAAAATGAAAGAAAACCGGGGCATTCGTCAGTCACACGAGCCAAAACTCTAACGAGCACAAAAAGCCCAGAGCGAGACGAACCTTCAACAGAAGCAGCCGGCAGTCGTCCATCATGACGTCTGTCACCTCAAACGTCTCTGCGCTGATGACCTCCACGTACGGCAGCGAGCTCACAATATCCTTCTGGAATACCCCATTAACAGGAGTTCTCGAGGTTTCTCTCACAAGCCGCGGACCGCGCCAGTGTGCCTTGCCTTTGCCCTTCCCATCCACATTCTGGGAATCGCTAGGCTCAGCAGCGTTTGCGAAAGAATAAGGGTTAAAATCTCGTATTCGCAAAAATCGCCTTGCCCTGTCGCCCTCATCTGCGTTACTGTCATCGCCATCACCCTGGCCTTCATCGGCCTTTCCATCTTCGGTTGGCTGGGTGTCCGAATCTGCAGGCTGAGAATCCCCACTGCCAGAGCTTGAGGACGAGGAGGAAGAAGACGCCACCGTACTTGTTTGGGTGTCCACCGACAGATAATTGGGTCCTCCATAACTGGGTACTTTTGGTATCGCAGACGGCACTTGTAAGACATCGTGGCCAGACGAACCCTCTAACGGGGGTCTTTGGCGGGACAACTTCCCCGGATCTACACTTTCCACTGTCCGCAGGCCATAAACTGCATGTTGCCAATCAGTGCTAAGGCATTCCGGGAACCAACGCGTACTCTGAGGTCCCCAGACGTCCCACGGAATTGTGGCAACAGGACGTAGTGACGATCTTGGGGCGCAGCGTCGCGTGGCCAGATGAAGTCTGGGACCCTCAGGAGCGGGAGGGGCGGAAATTTCCTCAGTGGAAGCTTGACCGGCAGAATCCTGCATAAGAGAATCGAAGGTTGGGAATGGGGGGTACGATGGTAGGTGTGTATTTGCGCTCGTAGAGCTCTCGACGCTGGAAAGTTGCGAGCTTGAAGAACCAGGTATCGAGAATGTGAAAGGGAAAGAGTTCACATGTCTATGAATAGCCATGGAAGGGGAACCCGAGGGTGGGGAATGGGTGTCTGTTGTTGGGCGTGGGGGTGCAGATTCGGAAAACCATTCGGCAGGTGGGTTAAGGAGGGTTTGCAAGTTCAAAAAGAACACAAACGAGTGCACATGCTGGTTTTCTTCGCCGGAGGGATTAAAAATATACAGACAGCATGCGTGTATACGCTCGTCTGGGCGAGGATAATACACCTGTCGGCTCTTTCCAGGCATTGAAGGCTGGCCGTCTTGGTCCGTCGGACGACGTGGCACGTATCCAGGTGCTGGGTTACTGCTCATGGATATATACCAATACAGGTATCCTTCGGATAACGGGGGAAACGCGTAAATAACGCGTAATACTGGCACCGTGGAAGCATGTAGAGGGCTGGTAAAGGTATAAACCTCGAACTGTCCGGGAGGGAGGACGAGAAGGAAAGAATCGTGACTCAAAAACGTGAAGTCATCGATCCCATCTGCCCTGGCCATAGCACACTAACGGTTTGATAAGTGGCTTTTCAGAAAAGAAGTGGAAGTAACGCACTGAGAATTGAGGACTGGTTTCCCAATTCCAAATTTCGAGATGAGCGCTAGTACCTTCTACGGCTTCTTTAATTAGAAGAGCAACGAGGTTTCCAGCAACCTGCACACGGACAGCAGCAACGATGTCCGATGTTTGAAGATGTATGGTTGGCTTGCGCAAGCAAGGCAGTGCTGAAACTGGAGCTTTGGGATGAGGTTGATTCGTTTTTATAGATCGGAGATGGAGTTCGTAAATGTATCGTGATCTGCGTGATAGATAGATACTATTGGGTATATGGGGCAGTTTTTGATGCAGACTAAACTCACTCTGAAGGCGCCAGTGCTACAAGGACGAGGAGATCCTGGGAGGGGTCCATAGTGAAGTCGACGATCGTTATATCCCCCATTGCGTGGGTCCACATTTGCAATTCTGGTTCAGGTTTTCCCAGAAATGAAGCGTCCGTTGACGGTAGCTCTAGAAATGATATTGATGCCGTCACCCGCCTGTCATCCTCTCTTCCATTCCCGTATAAACCGCCAACGAACTCGTAGACAGAGCCAGTCGGCGGAAGCCTCAACGTGTCTTTTTTCTTCCAGTCCATATATTTCCAGGCTCGCTCTCGATCGCGCAGCAAGTTTAGGCGTGTCGAGAACGAAGGCCCGGTAGAAGCAGGCAGCAGAGATACCACGCGGTGTTTTCCTAGTTCAATAGTGTATTGCAGTTGAGACGAGTTCATGACAACCCGTCTCAGGTGCTTTGTGACCTTTACAACAGATGAGATGATAAAAGACACGAGCTAGACAAAGTCACTGCACCTCTGAGCATGCAAGGAGATCTGGCATATCCAGGTTGCTGAAGATGTGACAAATTATTTCTATGGGCAACGTCTGAAGAGAACCCGGCATCCCAAGTGAGCGAGGCATAGTGAGTGTCCGAGGATCTGGGCAGGTGCTGGAGAAAGAGGTGAGCCCGAGGTAGGAAATACAAAGTAGACGGCAAACCGATCGACCAGGGCAGATTTAATAGAACTGAAATGTGAATTTATGAACCCCTGTAGCTCCAGGTAATGTTGCGGATGACTAGCAGTTCATGTATAAAATTTGGTGGTCGTGGTTGGTGCTGAGCGGAGGCGCGAGACGTAAAGATTAATGCAGGGTCTATTCACGTGATCACTCGACATAACACCGCTTCATTCGACATTTCCTTATTATTATTGACAATTATCAAGGCCACGTTGTTCGTTCTTCCTCTTTTTCGGGGCGCCATCTAGGGGCATGGCTAGCTCACACAGGTCGTCAAGTTCGTTCTCGGGTTCGGTGACTAACGTTGTGAAGGAATCCCGGACTTCCATTGACAGCGAACGGAGCCTCGACATCGACTCACCAACCGCCCATACTAATGGCGTCCATAATGGTGTGGACCACCTTGACGATACGGACGACCCATTAGAACGACTGCAACGTGAACTCGATCGGACTAAAGACGAGAAAGAGACGCTGGCGACACAATATCGCAACCTACTCGCCAAATTGACGCAAATGCGCACCTCTTTGGGCAATAAACTACAGCAAGATGCCGTATGTATTCTTTTCAATCTACATCTGATATTAAATTCAACATGCATATCGCAGGAAGAGCTTGACCGGCGAGAACAATTGGTACAACAGTTGACGGCAGAAAAGGACGACCTCACTGCAACCGTCGAAACACTTAAATCTGAGCTAATAGCATCTCATGAAGAGGCAGAACGCGCGTCAAGTAAACTGGATGCTATGCGGACCCGTACTTTACAAGAGAATGCTCAAGAAACCGTCCAGCGAGAGAGAGAACTACGGGAAACCCAGATGGAACTTGAGCGCTGTCGAATGGAACGCGACGAGTGGGAACGTTCGGCTCTGCAAGAACAAGTCGTTTCAGAAGATCTAAGATCTACGGCAGAGGCTCTTAGACGAGATTTGGAAGTAGAGAAAGTCGCCAGGGCGAGGGATGCTGCGGATTTGGAAAAAGAGCGAGAGAAGGCAGAGAACTTACAATCCGTGCTGCAGGACTTCCAAGCTGGTGAATATCTCTGTTCTCATTAGAGATGTCAAATGCTGAGGATTTGACAGCCAAAGACCATGAGCTTCGAGGGGCAGTAAAGGACTATGAATCCCAACTCTTGCAAACCACTCAGTCACTCGCAGAGTACAAGCATCGCGCTTTAACGGCAGAGGTGTGTTACGAATGCACGCTCCTTTCCACACCTAACGGCAGTTCTCTAGTTGCAACTCGAAGAATCTCACACAAACATAACGCGTACTCAAGAACTTGAGAAGGAAATCAAGGACAAAAAGTTATTAATAGATAAACTACGGCACGAAGGTATTACTCTTTTACCGACCTTTTAACTGTCATTTAACTTGCGATATAGCTGTCATCATCAACGAACACCTAATGGAGGCTCTTCGTCGTCTACGACGTAATTCCACCGAGACCAACGTAGATAGACGACTAGTCACCAACGTCCTCCTTTCCTTCCTCACGACGCCTCGGGCGGATAGCAAACGCTTCGAAATGCTTTCTCTGCTGGCTTCCATTCTATCATGGAATGACCAAGAACGCGAAAAAGCCGGCCTACAACGGATACATCCCTCTGAAACACCCCATCCTTCCTCTTTCTGGGGTCGTTCTGCAAGTGCATCGTCGCCAAGCAGAGCAGGAGCAGAACTGGAAAAATCGGACGAAACAGAGGTAATTTCAACTCGCTTTTCCTGGTCGCAGCATTTCTCAGTTCTGACTGTCTTAAATCTTTATTTTTTTCAGTCTTTCTCTCGTCTATGGGTAGAATTCCTCCTCACAGAAGCAGCATCAGGCGAATCACCCACACAACCTCAACCTGCTGCTCCACCGCGGAACAGCCTAACGTCGACACCTGGAAGTCCACCCCCATCAGGATACCCTCTCGCTCCGCCGAAAGGACGAAGACTCTCATCTCTAGGCTCAACAGGCGCAGGCGCAGCCAGTTCGCCTAACCTATTAGGACCGCCTCCGTCGAGAAAGGGCAAGGAGAAAGAACGAGTCGTCTCCGAGTCATGATCACGATGCGTCATTTGGCCCCGATGGATTTCTTTGCTGTGGTCTGCGTTAGTACGGACTTGCAGTTTCTTTTTTTCGGTTGCTTTTTGTTTTATCTGCTTTTTGTTAGGTAGCACGAGCATTTCTCTTTGCATCGCCACTTTTCCCTCCACGCATTCCTCGACTCTCTCCGCTGTTTCTTTGGGACAGACGTGTACAACATAATATATCGATATCACCCAGGTCTTTTTCACATAATATGCAATCCGAGCGAATCTAACGGTCCTTGTGCGCGTTTGAGTCACTTTTGTAGGCTTCCCACCCACAATGGTTGTGATTTAGCGCCAAGTTCCTGCTGGTGTCCTCGAGGCTTTATTCTCACCAGGCCGAGCCCGCTAATTCTCCGAATGCAGTGCGCGGGACCTCTGTCTTTGGAGCTTTCTTGTTCTGGGACTTGTCTGGGACCAAGCCCCAAAGCTTGCGAACAAATATGACTCTTTGATAGCGTTGTGTGTCGTCAGCTTAGCCTTGAGGCATGTCGTCTAATTGCACGTGAGTGAGTGATTGCGTCACCTGTCCGCTTTTAGTACTTATTGCCTCTTTTAGGTCGAAGCCACTCATGTCTACAACGCTGGTTCGAACAACGCTGGGTTTAAATGACAGTGCTTCCTAGCCCATGAGGCCTCACGAAACAGGAGCGCCACTTCTATTTGATCTATTTGACTCGTTTTCACAGCAACTTGTGTTACAAATTGTCTCGATTTATCAATGGCCGGCTGAATGATGCTTGGATTGATCGTTTACGGCGGCGCCATTCGCGATAAGCATCTATTCACCTGAACGTCCAAATGGTTATACTTTCTGCCCCTCTTGAACCACGATAGAGAAGACTAACAACTTGAGTCATGAATTTCCAGTGCGTCACTTCTCCTCGTTTGGGTCATGTTGCAGGTGTATAAATGGTGCTGCTTCCATGATTTTTGATGCCCAACTTTCTCTTCTACCCCCTCGCTCTAACCATGTCCTCGGGAGCTGAGCGTTGGAAACAGACGCAGGAAAATATTGCGGCCCTTCTAGTGAAACTGGACGATTTCTACAAGAAGGTTGACAAGGAGGAACGAGACGAAGATCTCAAGCGAGCCACCCTGGCTTCGATCGTCAAGTGAGTGGCCCCACTGTCGTTCTCGTATTCCACATGTTAACACTGCTTTATTGCGTAGTCTCGAGGATGTCACGCGAGAGCTCGACTCAAAGATGGCTAAACTCCTCAGCCTTCTTCATATGTCAAATACATCAACCAAGTTAAACAAACTCAACAATGAATACCAGACTTTAGAATCCACCTATATTGTAAGTTTAAACTGCCGTCTTCCACTTATTTTCTTCCATGTCTTCCTTAGGAAACTTCGAAAGCCCTTCGAGAGGAAACACACAACTTTCAAGTACAACGAGTGGGAATGGCTAATTACGGGAAGGCGACTTCCACACTCGACCTTACGCGTACACATTTACAGTTAGTGACTCATTTTTTGTTTGGTCTGTGTGTCGATATTAACTAAAATTCAAGATCCGAATCTCAAGTAACGTCCGTGACTACTCTTCATCCGAATTTGCATCACCTTGATGACTATTTTTTCTCTCTTGTAGCGCCGAGAATTCGATGAAGAGATTTCTGAATCCTTCCACAAGGTGAGCTGCATTCGGCCTTGACCTACTTTCCCAGCTTCACAGTACTTTGCCCAGTCTCTCGAGCTTGAAAAGCAAACTTACTCGGGATACTGCAAAATTGTCGAAACCGTCCAACAGTAATACTCTCAGAGGAAATATCTTCCCGTAAGCCACCGTCGTTGCATTGACAGTCTCCAAGCCTCAAATTTTTGACAGGCCAATACCGAATAATCCCGGTCCTCCCCAGGGTTGGAATTTTTCCGCTGCCCCAACTCCGTCGTATACAAACTATCCGCAGAACAGTCCAATGGTCTCGCAACAGCCGAATTATGGGTCCTATCCATCATATGCAAACTACCCGCTGAATACGCCAATACCTTCTCAAGGTTATCCTTATGCCGCACACACCTTGCCACCCAGTAACTACTCGCAAGGCGGTCCTGCATTTCCCCAAGGTGGTGGTGGCTATTCTTATGGCAGCCAGCCACTCGCCAGTTACCAGCAAATCGATCCAACATCCCAACAAGGGGGGAATTTCTATAATTATGGCGACCCATTGTCCACCGATTATCAGCGAAACGCTCCATATCCCTCTCAAGACCCAATTTTATACAATTATGAGGGAACAGGATCGACCCATTCTCTGAACCGTAGGTTAGCAATAGGGTAAGCTTCGTAATGTGACATTGGGACCGTCGAAGAATCATATTTGTCTACAGTCACCGCATCCACGATCGCTCAACTTTTCCGCTCAACTTTCCTGACATGAATGATCAACAATTCCAACAAGGGTGGGTTCTTGCGCCAAACGTCTGCAGTACATATTTAAGCTAATTTTTCTCGAAGTTCGTCAGATGGTTATTCCCCCTCCGCTCTGTCCCCACACCCGGGCGGTTATCGCCAGAGAAGCAAAGGGCAGGAGTCGGACTGAGGTGAATTAAACCTTGAATATCGCATATTGAGCTACTTACAGGGACACCTGTATAGCCGGGTTCGCCGCTTCTTTACTTTCCTCCGTATCCGATCCCCGAATCCTTTTTTAAAAACTGTTTTCATGTTTCCCTTTTTTCTGTAACAAAACTTGGATACCATGATACTTGTCTCTCCTAGCCAGACTAGTGCGATATATGTGATGTCACTGATGTGCTCTACGGATCATGGTACTCTCGTATGATAGATGTAAATAAGTTTGAAATAGGTCGAAAATCTACCACAAATGCCTGTCTGATTTTGACGGTTGCAGTAGGCCAATATGCAATATCACCAGAGGCAAAGGCCGAGGCAGTCAATTCTGAACTGCCGTTGAGTCGTTTGGTCCACGATTCTTCCGATCATGATGCACGAGGACATTAAAACTCCGCCCCAAAGCGGTTCGACCTAATTTAGCTGATTGATATCGGAGAGGCTTGTTTTCTCTTCTATCACCACCGACAAGGTAATTCTGACTGTACCCTTGACATCAGTTCTCGCTAAAAAAGATGGTTCCCCTTCTGCAGGTAATTTATTTCAAAGTCCGTTCTGACCATCTGCCCACAACGTGAACATTCTCCTGACTGCATCAACAAGATATAACATTATCACTACAGGAGCCAGAACGAGTGGATGGAAGAGGTGGGAGGTAGAAAGCGAGTAAGTAGACAGTATCAGCATCGATGTACATGCATTTATAGCCCTTTACAGCTGTGCATGTAGCCCAGGACTGTCGGCACTCTCCTCTATCAGGCTACAGGCAGCTACTTGTTTCCCTCCTCGGAAGGCAAAGTTTGGGGTGTCTAAATGGTACGAGACATCGTAGGAATGTTTATGAGCCTTATACTAATTTTTTATCATACTCAGTTATGTCTTATGTCTTTGTGCAATGACAGACTTTGCCGTCTTTTCCTTAGAGCCACATTTTGCATTTACCTTCGGTTTGGTAACAAATGTTATTAAGTTGGCTGATAGAACCAAGTTGCTGTCGCCAGAGGCAATATAGGCATGACTGCAAAATACTGTCAAAGGTGAGACGCTATTTCAATTTACGACACAAAGTTGGCCGTGATTTGAGAACGCGGTCACGCACTCTTTAACGACGCGTCGACCACAAAGGAATGCAACGCGACGTGCCTCGTGTTGTCGGCACATGTTCTCTCTTTTTACAAATCTACTAATATCTTGAATGTAAACTCCCATCGACGTCTATGCCAGATATTGATGCTCCTATGAACCTACAACAAGATGGCCCGAGCACTTCCGCGACCGGGGATAAACGCAAGCGATCTTTTGATGAATTGTCTCCTGGCCTCTCGAGTGCCAAAAAATCACGCTCTGTTTATATCCGTCAGCCTAAGAAACCGAAGAAACCTAGTCACTGGCGCCTACCAAAAGGAAAAGTGCCAGCAGAGGCAGAAAACACAAAGGTATGTATCTAGCATTAGACTGGAATTATTGAATTGAATGTGGTGCCCTTCTATTTGGCATCTAGCTTGCACTACAAACTCATATACGTATTCTCTGGAACCTACCGCATCAAAAGGCGATCCCACCTAGCATTACCGACGAGGACAGGGCTCTGGTTGACCAAATGTTCTCCTCCGAAGCTGATATAAAGGTTGCCGTAAACGCCAGCCTATCCCCAAGCTTGGACGATGTTGGCAACACTCTGGCCACTGTCGCAGTCAAAAAAATTCTGGCGTCATTACCCAGCAGGAGCACAGTTTCAACAAACATCAAACGGATGGATGAGCGGTATCTATTGTTCATGTTCAGGACTGTTTCAATGCTCGGGCTCAAGTGTTGGGCACCGGATATCTTGGGTCGCAGTCCAAACTCAATGTATAACCTTCTCCATGAACATATTGCACTCACTACATTTCAACAAGTCTCAGCTGGCTTTGGATACTCTCACCTTCGCAACAACCAGTCCATTGCGCAGGATTTTCCACTCATGCGAAAATTCTATCGGAATTTTGTATATTTTTATATGCACAAGATCGCAAAGTCCGAAGCCAAGAAGCCAGGCAGCGTGGCTAGAAGCAAGGATATGATTAATGTGTGGAAGCGACGCACAGAGGTAAGAATTCACATTATTATTTCCAACATTTTCACGATTGTGTCTTGTAGCTAAAGGATAGCCGCATTGACGCCATCAAAACTGCAGGGTTTGGGGGACGGGTTGTTGCCCTCGCATGCGAAACCGAGGCCCATTCCGATGATGAGCTTCCAGACGACAATGCGGATGCTGACAGTGGAGATATAGCTTATTCTATCAAGGAGAAAGAGGGCCGCTCACTGAAAGCTGCGAGATTCTACCGAATGTTGGACGCGGATAATTACCAGAAAGCTCTTGCAAAAGGGCATCATCACAGGTTCGGTCAATTGATGCCTGCATCCCTGCCTTTCCGATCTTGAATTTGACTTTCAGGTTGCCTCGCCGTCGCAAAGACCCTCCAATTTCTATCCCATCACAACTTTGCACCCGACCACAAAAAATTCCAGTTGATTGGTTTGAGCCTACCTACTGGAATACTGCCCTTACGCCCCTGGAACGTGCCCATTACCTCAAGAATGGTATTGTTATTTCACTTCCACTTGACCACCTCTGTGAGACGTGGGAGCAGTGCATTGGTGCTGACTGGAAGAAGTTGCCGGAAATGGAATTCATGGAAAAATATGGCAATGCAGTGTTGGCTCAATATAATATTCCTACTCCTGACGAAATTCAGAAGTGGGAGGAAGACAATGATAGCGAGGATGGCGGTGGCGAGCAGTCTGCCGAGGAACTAGAAGCGACCGATTTATAAATTGACTCAATATTGTAATATTTTTGACATATACAGCTTTACTTACTTTTTTTGTAAACTCACGTTAAGTATACGTACTATACCTGAATCATTTTCTCGTATTTCGGCGAGACTTGGCACCAGGCAGGCATCAACTCCTCTACAAGTCCGGCTCGAGATCCGTATTCGGAGATTAAACCTTAATGCAACGGCTTCCTTTTCAAAACGTGGTTCCAACGACTCAATGGCAGTTCAAGACCAACTGCCCTGTGGTTTGCCTCTGGTGTATGTCCCGGCCTGTGCAGCTGGACTCTGGAGCTCGGAGACGCGTGAGTGGCCGCGTCGAGCAGTACTAGTGCATGCGATCTTGATGCGATCGTTCCAAACCGTGCACAGTCACCGATGGGATTTACATCTAATCTACAGGGAGCTCGGGCCAAGGCCATGGTGCTGTGTGTCCACTGCCACTGTGCAGTTCATAATTGGCGCTCCGACGGGAGCTGTGCTGTTCGATAGATTCGCGTTGGATTCGCGTGCCTCCCTAACTTCAAACCATGTCTGAACCTCCTACAGACAAATCTGAATTTAACGGATCGATCCTCCCTTCAGAACGTTTTTGGATTGACCTCCAGCCTTTTTTGTTGCGACGTGGGTATAAATTGCGTTCCAGATATGATCCAAACTGGACCCCTTCTTGGGAGAAACCATGGAACTTCAAGAAGCGGGCATTTTGCCCTGATGGAATCGTGGTGTGGGTGAGTCGAACTCTTGCAAGAAAATACTTACAACCCTTTTAATACCTTTTTCTGCAGACACCCAGAGTACTAGATGCCGTCAGGGTCAGTGATGGTGCCAAAGTAGTGTTGAAGAAGGTCAATATTCATCAAGACATCCCGATTCTCGAATTCTTGAACTCTCCAGAGTTACTCTTGGATCCAAGAAATAATACTGTTCCTATTCTTGACCTGATTCCTCTTCCAAATGACGGCGACTTCGCATTAATTGTGATGCCTATGCTTCGTCATTTCGATTCACATATCATTCCCTTCCGGCACGTCAGCGAAGTTGTAGAGGCACTAGAACAATTCATTCAAGTAAGACTTATCCTCTCCAATGTCCTTTTGTTAATGTCGCGATTCTAGGGACTAGCCTTTCTGCATGAGCATCAGATAGCCCATAGGTACGTTCGCTTGAATATCAGACGAAATGCTTCATTAACTGCGAGCACCTTAGAGACATTTGCTACTTCAACCTCATGATGGATTCGACAAAGGTCATTCCGAGCGGATTTCATTTCGCTCGGCAGTACGTCCAGGATGATTTCAAAACTCAGATCATATATCACGACAGGCGTTCTGTCGGTCCAGTCAAGTACTACTCCATTGACTATGAAACAGCCCGGCATTTTTTCCCTGGAGAAAAATGCACAGGAGTAATGGGTCAAAACAGAAACGTACCTGAAATGTCGGAGACTGTGCCGTATGACCCATTCAAGTTGGACGTCTACCAATTGGGTGCAATAATCCCCCGATTCATTGAGGTGCGTTTTCGTTTTGACGACGGGCATCGTGTGGCTTATTTTTACTCATAGAATTACGAAGGGCTGGAATTTTTGAAACCCCTAGGCGATGCCATGACTGATCAGGACCCCGAGAAGAGGTTGACTGCTGCTGAATCAATCCAAAAGTTTCAAGAGCTGGTCTCTCCCCTTACCGAAGCCGAGTTATCTCAGGAAATATGGCTTAGGAGATTGTCTCCAGAAGCTCGCCTGATTGTGGGTTTTCCTGTTAAGAACCCCCTCTGGTACAGATTCCTCGAATCACTGTTTTGCTGCTGCTGCTAAATCGCGCCGTCATGTTCGCGATGGTTTTTGTTATCCGGTACCCAATACAATCAATTCAGGTGGTAGTGTAATCCGCAAACCCTGGTCCTCTCGTGGGAGGCATCGATGACAATTTGTTCTCCGAAGATAATAATGCTGCCGAAAGCGCCAGCTCACTGACCTCGGCATTTAATTCCATTCCACAACTTCGAATCATCACTAAACCATGATATGAGCATTGGTCGAGAACGCTGAGCGCCAGCTTTCGAACCACGACCACGATTGCCATGAAAAAAGAATACGGATCTATTCTCCCTTCGGAACGCTTCTGGATCGATTTGCAACCCTTTTTGCTCGAACGTGGATACAAACTACGGCCCAGATACGATCCAAATTGGACGCCTTCTTGGAAAAAAGCGTGGAATTTCAAAAGTATAGCATCTTGTGAAGATTCGCTGTCTTTTCTGGTAAGTCTACCATCAAAACGATACAGTGTGTCCCCGTTAAAATTAATTCTTCTAGTATCCCAGGATATTGGACGCTGTCAGGGTCAGCGATGACACCAAGGTTGTTTTGAGGAAGGCCAATATCCACGAAGATATACCTGTCCTCGACTACTTGAACTCCCCAGAGTTACTAGCAGATCCAAGAAATAACACTGTCCGTGTCCTTGACGTGATTCCTTTGCCATATGATTGCGACTTCGTCTTAATCGTGATGCCAATGTTGTATCATTTTGATTCGCATTTTACTCCGTTCCGACATGTCAGCGAAGTTCTGGAGGCGTTAGAACAATTCATTTATGTGCGTTCTCATTTCTCGACAGCGCTTTTGTTAATGCCGCGGTTTAGGGACTTGCCTTCCTGCACGAACACCAGATTGCTCACAGGTTCGTTCATTAAAACATAGTGCATCCCTTTTTTATTACTACGTAACTGCTTAGAGACGCTTGCTATTTCAACCTTATGATGGATCCAACGAACGTCATCCCCAGTGGATTCCATTTTGCTCGTGACCATCTGCAGGATGATCTGAAGACTCGAATCACATACAATGACCGGCGTTCAGTCGCTCCAGTCAAGTATTACTTCATCGACTACGAAACAGCAGATCGTTTTGATCCTGGGGAGGGATGTCTAGGAATGATTGGCCAAAATCGAACGGTCCCGGAAATGTCGACGACTGTACCGTATGACCCTTTCAAAGTGGATGTCTACCAGTTGGGCTCAGTAATTCCCCGATTGATAGGGGTTTGTTGTCTCTTGATATTACGCATTTAACATGCTGATCTTCAGACATCCAGTATTACGAGGGCCTGGAATTTTTGGCACCACTGGGCAATGCCATGACGGACAACGACCCGGAGAAAAGGTTGACTGCTGCTGAATCTTGTCAAAAGTTGCAGAAGCTGGTTTCGCGCCTAACTGAAGCTGAGCTATCGCAAAAAATATGGCTCAGGAATTTGTCTCCCGAAGAGCGAATGTTTGTCGGGTTTCCTATTAGGACTCCATTCTGGGTCAAATGTTTCGAGTCTCTATTTTTCTGTGGCTGCTAAACTGTACATCTGACAAAAGAAATTGCCGTTCCGTACCCATAGTTGGTATGTGTGCTTGTTCCCTCCCTGTTAGAGATAGCGGATTTTCTGTGCCATGAAGTTTGGAATGTAATGTGGTGTTGATGATACAGTGTGATGCGAAATAAAGTAATGTTTGACCCTCAGTCATAATCCCCACCTAGTGATAAAATAGGTTGTTAAGAGAGGAAGGGAATGGGGAATGGAAACTTACCCCCGCCACCTTCATCACCGCCGCCACCACCCAAATCATCCATGTCATCCCCTTCACCATTATCGAAATAGTTTTCAGCGTAATCGTTGTCGTATTCTTCGTCTACATCGTAATCTGATTCAGCAGCTTGAGAGCCAGCATCAGACCGCTCATCAGATGATTTTTCCTGCTTAAATTCATTAAAGAATTGACGCGTGATGATTTATGCCTAGCTACCTGATCGTCGCCATTTTCATCTAGTTCATCCAGGTTCAGTTTAGATTTCTTGGAGCCCGGTTGAGATGCTTTTTACAGTGCGATTTAGGGAATGTCAAGGTGGTAAGAAAAGCTTGGCTAACCTTTTTTCTTTCTCTTCGGGTTGAAGTAATCTTCTAGGACCTCAGTCGGAAAGAAAGGCTCGTGTAGTTCTTTCCGTTTAAGTGTGGGTTGCGAGATTGCAGACGGTCTGTACTTGTCCGAATACCTTTCTAGTTCTGCAACAAATTACTAGGCCTCAGACAGCGGAAAAGAATATCGAAGTATAGTTGCTTGCCTGTCGTTCTTTTTTTTTCGACGACATAATATTGCGATTTCCTCAAACGAGCTGCGAATCCTAACTGGAGCTGAGCGATCTGCTTCTCATCATTTGAGGGTTCTGTGAATACCGGCATTGCCATAACCTGCCCAATTATACATCCTGGTTAATTTTCTACGGCAAGACAAAGAGTACGTGACAACACACTGGGTACAGAGCAGTGGCCTCCCTTGGGAGATTTTGCATTTCAGCGTACGATAGACCCATTGGAGGTACAGTAGCGCCGCCACCAAAACCACCTCTTCCACCTCTTCCACCCCAGCCGCCTCTTCCACCACCGCGAGACATTCCAACGACAAGAGGAGGATAGGGATAGATGAGCGGGCTTTTTGGTCGCAGTTCGAGTCAATCAACAAAAATCCCGAAGCGGAATGTGACATTTCAAGTTCCGACACCCTCATAAGGCATTCATTTGTGTTGCACAGCCAACCACGCCTCGCCCTCTTTCTTTCCCCCACCACCACCACCAGTTCGCAGCCTCTTGTTTCTTTCTTCTCCTTTTCGTCAAATCACCTGTATAACTCGATATTAATAATGGATAAGTCCCTCGACGACGTTAGTGACTCCTGCTTGCCACGTTGGACTTGCGACTCACCGAAAATTTTACACAGATTATTTCTTCCAAGCCCAAGACCCTTCGCCGTGGTTCCAGCCGCCGAGGTTCTGCTCGTGCTCAAGTTCTCGGAAAGCCAGTTACTACTCCGGCTCAACGCGCCCGCGCAACCGCCACCACCCCTGCCACTGACTCGTCGAAGGCAATCTCCCAAGGATCCGAGAAAATCATTGTCTCAAACCTTCCGGGTGACGTGAACGAGGCTCAAATCAAGGTCAGTTCTATTGAATGACTCGTCCACGTGGATGTCATCTAAATTCGACACTTCTTTAGGACTTGTTTAACCAAACTGTTGGGGCTTTGCGAGACATCACCCTCCATTATGACGCCAGTGGACGCTCAAAGGGTATCGCCACTGTCACCTTCCAGAAGAAAGGAGACGGTGCCAAGGCCTTCCAACAATACAACAATCGTCTTATCGATGGCAGTTAGTATCGCCTCTCCTCTCACCTTGCGTATCGTCCTCTTCTACGTGGATGGAGCATTCCTGCTTCGTAACCTTCCTCTTATAGCCCAACCGTTGGCTTGCTGTCTCTGTCCAACTTGCTTGCTACTTGTGGGACAGTAATACTTTCTCAGATGCAACGCTACTCTTTTTGATTAGTGTCATCTTGTGCCGTTCAATCCTGTTCAGCTTCGGCTAGCAGACGCTCTAGATCTCAGGTCTGATCAACCTGATAGATCGAGCAAGCTTGAGGCACGTCGAGCGTATTGCACCACGCATTGCACGACGAGAACTTTGTATCTTCTTTATGGACGGGGTGGGCGGTGTTGTATGGAGAATATCGACCGTAGGCAATATTGGAGTGGCTTTCGGGGAGACGACCAACTTCTCCGCTTACTCATTCCAGGCCCTGGTCCTTCTCGATGCAGCATGGGCTGTATAATGAAGTACGAAGCTTGACCAACATTTGCAAAACTTCAAGGCAGCAGAGACACAGCCACGGTTTCGGTAACGGGGGGTTGGTTTTCGGATGTTTCGCACATCCGCTTTCAGCTCTTCCCTTTTGCATGGTCTTGCCTACTCAATGAACAGCCGACTAACATGTTCCGCTCTCCCTCGACCCGCTATTCTATAGAACGGCCCATGAAGATTGAAATCGTCGTCGACCCCTCCCGACCTCTCCCGCTGGCCTCCCGTGTTGCGCCTGCACCCGCAGCAGCCAATGGTACTAAAACTCAAGTTGCCAGGTTCGTCAAAGCTCAACATGCACGATGCAAAATGTAGCTTATATCCGCTGTAGACCTGGTGCCACTCGTGGACGACGTGTCAGAGGTAGAGGTGGAGCCCGCAAGAGTGAGAGGCCCCCCAAGTCGGCTGCTGATCTCGATGCCGAGATGGAGGTCAGTGCCTATTTTTCTATTTTCCTATATGAGACGACTTACGCTGTTCATTTAGGATTACACTTCCGCCAACGCTCCTGCTGCTGCCGCTTAATTCTTGTCTTCCTTTGTTTATTAGTGGTATACTGTACATCCCTCGTCCTATGTTGTCTTGTCTCAGCAATTTTTAAAACACCAGCCCTTTGTTACAATACCCCTTCCCAACATGTGCTCCCCTTTCAGCTCAGTTCCTTCTCGCTTATTCTTGTGATTCTGGACTGTATCTACTAGCATAATTCTTGATCTGCAATACCATTGTATGGTCTTTTTGCATTAAGCTGAGCAAGGGAATTTTGAACTGGAGGTATGCTGGCGCCCCGATTCAGAGGATGTCTTTTGTCCTTCATTCACAACAAGGAATACGGAGTACATATTATTTATTGACCAGCCAAGTAGTTGGTATAAACATTACAAGTATTACGACTGATTCATTGGACAAAACCTATCGCAAAGTTCTCGGATGAGCCTGAAGGATGAGCCACCAACATTCATCAATAAGGTCAAAGACAGGCACGTCATAAAGTTGGAAGGCGTGCGCATTGAGCCAGAAGCCATACACCATTTCTCTCTGAGAGAGTATCGATTCCATGGCCGCGTCCCAGCCAGGAGGGAGAAAAGTAGACCGAAGAAGCTCCAAATCCTTTTTATACAGATACACGCGGAACAGATCAAAGTATTTCGCGGATGGAGGTTTGCATAGCATGATTGGGAGAACCACGGAGTCGAAGATGGGATTGTCAGGAGAAGGGTTGGCTGCCGCAGAGGAAGCGAGACGCGGAAAGGCGCTGCAGTTACTTGCGAACACGAGCTCGTGGATGGGAACGAGGTAAAATACCCCTCGTTGCAAAGTTGGTAGAGCCAGAAGGTGGGTGGGGCAGACAGTGCCATCATTGCGAGGTAAGGTTACCCTAAGCTTCAGAGGGAGCATAGAGTTAGGGCTGTATATCGCGACAGGATCATAAGGAGCCATCCTGTAGCAAAGACGTGTAAGAAAACGACTTTTAGTCGAGGAAATAAAGAAGGGTCGGCTCACATAGGCATTCCAGCCAACATGTCACGTATGTATTCCGGTGTGGGTGGCACGCTTTCTGCGAGGAATGATGGATCCAGAGAATAAAGATAGGCGGCATTAACCTCTCTTAAAACAGGCCGACCGAGTTGCCTTGCAGATGGGGCGGATATTGATGCACGGACACGTCCTGTCACCGTCGACCAAGTAGCGGTAGTTTCTTTGGTGGTGGAGAGAACCCCAGAGACACGCACAATTCGACCAGAGGAGGAAATGGAGATCGACCGGATTAATTGGACATGGTAAGTGGTGATCTCCGCATAAGAGTTCTGGGTCCGAATGATATCCATTGGCGAAGGAAAGATTACAATCTTGTGGCGTTGATAGGCAATGAGTTCGACGTAGGCTTGCTCTGGATGGCCACGCCGATTTTCTTTCGGATATGGTTTTTATACCTTTCGAACAATGCAAATATGCCCCAAAGCAAATATGGGATTTGTAAAACGATCGCCTTTGTGCCCGAGGGCATGTCTCGAGCGGAGTCCTTCCGCACTGTCCTAATCCGGGTTCCCTTGAACACTTACCATCTCAAACGGTGACTCTGGCAACGAAAGGACGTCCAAGAATGGTTTGTACAAAGAGTTGAAGCACTATGGTTTTCAACAACAGCGTTGGTCCAGTTGACAAGCAAAATATCCGATAAATCAAGTAGGCAAGGAAAGGCCGCAAAGTTCTTGAATGGGTCAGGAGAATAACGCGCCTTTGGTCGTCCTCGTATAATGGATTATTCATGCAGCATTGTTCCAAACGTCGAAGAAATGTATTGTAACCGACAATGGCTCGATCGGTCCAAGACGAGCGCTAGGTGTAACAGTCCTTTATTTGAATCTATGGTTGCAGAAAGAGGCTCCGAGTCGGGCCTACAACTGACAAGAAGTGGTCGGCCACAATACTGAATACTGGCAAGTCTGACGATGTTCAGATGCTACAACTTGAAAGATTAGTTGTATTTCGGCCCAGAACAAGAACAGCACTCCATTGAATGGCTCCGTGGCTGAGATTGGAGGAATAAAGACACAAGAACAAAAGACGCGCCAAAGCAGATACAAAGTGGTCACGGTGGCATGATCAAAGGCAAACCTCCGGTAATTCCCGAATACCGTTCCAGCTGCAAACTCCGTCCCTTTTCATGAGCTTATGCATTCCTCTCAAGTTCGTCCGACCGTCGTCGCCCGTCGGCGAAACACAGAGTCATTAGTAGCCCAGCTGACTCTAATGGGGTTAATTATAATCTCATTGGAAGTGGCTCTTGTCTTCCAACAAAGTTGGTATACCCGACTTGACTTGAGCACTTACGGCGGGAAGGGAAACAGCTGACCCGCCACCAACTGGATGCCACCCGAAAATCGGAGTCGCTCCACTCCCTCTGTCTAGACTCTAAGGCTGCTTAAATGTTCATCCTTTATCTCTCCATCTGAACGCCTGAATATCTGGCTATGGCGTGGACTTACCAAGGCAGTCGCAGAACGTGTACACCGATATCCCTTCACAGCTAGCTGCTTGTTTTAAAGTATTTCTACTAGGCGAGTCTTCGAAAGAGGCCTCGTTTGCGTCTCTTTTACTTTATTATTGGTGAAGTGGTCTGATGGAACGCACAGGCTCACCCCGATGATACCCCGTCATGATTTTTTTCGTCCACTCTTTGACCATGGTACTTGGCTTGTACGTCAATGCACGACCGCCACCAAACGCTGTCCATGCGTTGACAGGCCAGGAAGGGAGATATCTAATTTTCCCCCCAAGAGTTATGTATATAGAGGGTCGGGTGCCAATGAACGCCATGGCTTTGCATCTCCTCATGAGGTTCCTCTGTTTCGTGTTCGCACTGTCGAGCATCATCAACCCTGGATTTTCAAAGCCACTTGAGAATCCCTGCCTGCGTCCGGTCGTTCGAAAAGAGTGGTAAGCTCTGGTTTTGCATTTGCGACTCGCCTATGAACGACGAGCTGATTTTGGCTTATTCCGGCTTAGGAGGACACTGGGGCGAACAGCGCAGAAGGATTATTTGGATGCCGTCAAGTGCATATTACGAAAGCCAGCAATTACTCCCAAGCCCGTCTCTCCAGGAGCGGTGGCACGGTTTGACGATTTTATTACGACGCACATCATCCAGACTTTCTCAATTCATTATGTGGTAAGTCCGAGTTGTTTGTCCTTCTCTTCGTCAATTTATGCTGCGAAGGGACATTTTCTACCTTGGCACCGGTACTTCACAGCGGTTTACGAAAAGGCATTGAGGAATGAGTGTGGGTACACTGGTGCGCAACCGTGAGTTCATGCTTTCTTTGGAATATTGGCAGCTTAACCAACTTGTGGGTTCAGATATTGGGATTGGAATTTAGATGTTCCTCCCTTAGGAACATTTACGAAATCTCCAGTCTGGGATGCAGATTTCGGGTTCGGGGGTAATGGACCTTTCGTTGAAGTTCCCGCTGATAACCCACTTTCTGTACCTGGGCGTACTGGCGGAGGTTGCGTCTCGAACGGACCGTTTGAAAACATGGTCGTGAACATGGGCCCTGCCAGTAACCTCACAGGGAATCCACGCTGCTTAAGCCGCGACTTCAGCCCATATTTTGCCGGAAGATACCTTGGTGCCAACGTAACTAAGCTTACGCTTTCGCAAAATGACTTTGGATGGTTTGATTGCGTTGTTGAAGGTGGTCCGAGCTTCGATGCCTCAGGCCTTCACGGAGGAGGCCACTACGGGGTTGGCGGGACGCTTGGCGAAATGGGTGATCTTTATAATAGCCCATCAGGTGTGTAATAACAGTTTGAAAACTGTCTTGCATGCTCTTGAAGATTCATTATGAATACTTACTACTGTGAACAGATCCCATATTTTATTTGCATCACGCAAACCTCGACCGCGTTTGGTGGTCATGGCAGAAAAAAGATCTTTCACGACGTCTTGTCGATATCTCGGGACCGATAAATCTCTTGGATTACGATAACGTTCTCGGCGGAAACGTCACTTTGTCATTTCCACTCTCCCTTGGTGTGAATGCTCCGAATGTTACGATTGCGGACGTGATGGACATCAAAGGAGGCACCTTATGCTACGAGTATGACCGCGTCTACAACTTTTGACCGCGTCTCCTCAGCTCAAACCCGCTCATATGCTGGCCACATCGGTCAATCTCTGATTTTGCCCTCATCTCGACCGCCTGTCTGAAGGTCAGGTTCTTAAGCTTAAAGACTTGGTCCGGCCGCCCCGGACAAGCTTCCAGCACCTTTCAAAGTTGAATGACGTCTTATAGTTCTTGCGAGCCGCATGGCTGCCTTTGTTATGCTCAACACACACGGAAATTGAAGCATTCTTGCATCATCTTCTATAATCTTTCAGTTCTGAAATATCCGCAATTTTATCCGAGCTCTATAATAACGCACTCAACTTTAGGCGGCTTGAGGTATTTTGGCAGCCAGTTCAACCGATGATGAACCTGCATTAGTCTATTTCTAGTTTTCAGGGATATTTCGGTGAGATTGGGCTTTCTAGCGTTTATCGCAAACAAATAATAGCTTTCCAGTTCTCCTCAGGAATCCACAAGGCATGTCAATCAAGAGTTATTATTGGGACACACATGGCTCATGTCAAAATGACGGAAAATATAGGTCTGCGGACTCAGTTTCGTCAATTTGTCGGAGCCCTTAGACTTTAAACACCTTCCTATTGGTCAAGAGTGCGGCTCCTCAAATTTAGACGGAATGAAAATGGAATGCTGTTCTAAGAAAAGAAATCCCCCAAGACGCAGCGTCGCAGCAGTTGTATGCTATAAAGAGTCGGCCAAAGGCCTGTATTTCAATCCAAGGAAGAAAGTTATTTCATCCCAACCATGTTCGCAAAGAAACTAGTGCTTTCTACAGTCCTCTCACTCGCAACTTTTGTGTCGGCCCACTGTGCGTATTTTTTGTCGGAGGAGAGGTTGACACATGCTAAATCCATGCCCAATTGATAGACACATTCCCCGACCTTATTGTAAATGGGGCCAGTACAGGAGATTGGGTGAATATTAGGAAGACGAACAATTTCAACACTCAAGCCCCTGTCCGTATCCATCTCGTGGCTAATTGCTTGACGAGCTACTGAATCCCCAAGTTTACAGGTCACCGATGTGACCAGCGCGGATATCCGATGCTACACCTCGCAGACTGGCGCAACGGCTTCGACGGCAACCATTGCAGCAGGGTCTAAACTGGCTATCGGTGCTGATCAAAGTCTTTATCATGCCGGTGTACGTTCAGATATTGTAAATCAGAAAATTCGGCTTTTGACGATGTTTAAATAGGTTGTCAACGTCTACTTGGCCAAGGCTCCAGGAAATGTGTCGACATGGGATGGTAGTGGTTCTGTTTGGTTTAAGGTTCGTTTTGTGAACTGAACCATACCGTTCTCTCTTGACTCATGTTATAATTCCAGGTATTCCAAATTCCCGCGGTAACGGATGGCGGAACCACTATCACGTTCCCTGGCTCGAGTACGTGACTTCACGTCCTATCGTGTTTGATATAGTAAGAAGTTATACTTACCCTAGACTAGATATCCAAACTGTATCATTCACCATTCCTAAGAATCTTCCGACTGGTCAGTACCTCGTACGTATCGAACAAATTGCCCTGCACGTGGCAAGCACTTTTGGTGGCGGTAAGTGATATAATTGTTTTTGACGATGACAAGATCGATATTTACTCGCTACTCGGCAGCCCAATTCTATATCGGTTGCGCGCAGATCAATGTTACCGGTGGTGGTAGTGGCAAGCCTGGCCCTCTCGTTGCGTTTCCCGGAGCGTACACTGGCAACGTGAGTTTTAATGACTATTCCTCAGATCCTCCAAAAGCGGCATTAATAAGATTCCATGCAGGAACCCGGAATCCTGATTGACATCTATTATCGTAAGTGCTCAGACGTGGAATAAGCCCGCTGACGTCCTGACCACCTCCCTTCATTTAGCTATCCCTGCTACCTACACTCAACCTGGACCTGTAAGTCATAATGCTCAAAATTACTTATATTCATGATGCATACTTTATTCCCTTCTCCTAGGCTGTTTGGTCTGGCTGAGGGTTTCACCAGACGCTTGTTGAAAGCCTCGCAGCGAGTAGCTGCTTCAATATTGGAGTTGATTGTTTTTGTTCAAATTTAAAGAATCCAACACGGTTATCAGAAGTTCAAGCTCAATGCAACTTGTCAAAGTGTAAAGGACTGTAAGGACAATGTGAAGAAGGCAGACTCACCTGCACGTCAGACCCCTAATTTGAACGAACCAAGAACGAAGATCAAAATCCAAGATCCATGACCTCAACGTTTTTGCGGTGCAGTGAGCCGTATTACTTGGGCGTGTCATATTTTGTCCAGGAGGGACCTTGGAGGGCCCAAACGGAAAATGAATCATCTTCGGTGATCGGTGACCTTGCAGTCCTAAATATCCGCAATGTTCTCCGATGACCATGATAACATGCTTAACTTTAGGCGTTTAAACTATTTTAGCGTGCAGTTGAACCGACGATGACCCTGCTGTGCTGGATAGCGTCTTTTTCTGCCAGATGGTATATCCGAGTTGGTGAGCACGAGCTTTCTTCTATTTGTTGCAAGGAGATGATACTTCTCTCCAATTAGTCTCGAGGATCCACAAGACATGTCAATCAACAAATATGATTTGGAAACACGTGGAAGGTGTCAAAGTATCGGGAAAAATAGTCCTGCGAGGCTCACTTTCGTCAATTTGTCGGATGCCTGGAACCCAGAAAACTTTCCTATTGGTCAAGGACGAGGCTGCCAAGACTTAAATGAATGACAAAGAAGACATCTGGTGTGCTACTCTAACAATAAATTTCTACAAAATGAAGCATCGCAGCAGCCGTGTTTCTATAAAGAGCCGACCAGGCGCTCGTATCAGTCCAAGGAAGAAATTCTTTCATCCTCATCATGTTTGCAAAGAATCTAGCTCTTGCCGCAGTGCTTTCGCTGGCAACTTTAGTGTCGTCCCACTGTGCGTTACTTTGTCAAACGAGGGCATACCATATATAATAATATACTAACATTATTTAGATACATTTCCCGACCTTATTGTGAATGGCGTCAACACAGGAGACTGGGTGAATGTCAGGAGGACGAACAACTACAACAGTCAATCACCTGTGTGTGATCCGCTCAAAATTAATATGTCGATAATCTACTTACACGCAAATTTTACAGGTTACCGATGTGACTAGCCCTGACATCCGCTGCTACACTTCTCAGACTGGCGCAACGGCCTCAACTGCGACAGTCGCAGCCGGATCGAAACTTGCAATTGGTGCTGACCAAAGTATTTACCATCCTGGTGTACGCTCGGATGTAGAGATCAGAGTGCTGCAGTTGATGACATTTTCATAGGTCGTCAATGTCTACATGGCCAAGGCCCCCGGAAATGTATCGACATGGGACGGCAGTGGTGCTGTCTGGTTTAAGGTCCGACCTTGAAGCACATCTGTATACTTCGTATTTCCTCATCCTCTACACACAGGTGTTCCAAATCCCCGCAGTAACAAATGGCGGAAGCTCTATTACGTTTCCCGGCTCGAGTATGTCGCTTCGAATCCCATCTTATCTAGGCGACCATGTATTGACACTTGACCCAGATATCCAAACCGTATCATTTACCGTTCCTAAGAATGTTCCGACTGGACAGTATCTCGTTCGCGTCGAGCAAATTGCCCTCCATTCGGCAAGCACATTCGCCGGCGGTAAGCATTATAATCAAATTTGACGACCCCAAGATCAATAGTAGTCGGTCACCATAGCCCAATTCTACATCAGTTGCGCGCAGATTAATGTTACCGGTGGCGGCAGCGGCAAACCTGGTCCTCTTGTTGCTTTTCCTGGAGCATACACGGGCAACGTGAGTTTCAATCTCGATTCCTTGGGCTCCTCATGCATAATACTAATACATTTTCTATGTAGGAACCCGGAATCCTGATCAACATCTATTATCGTAAGTGCCCTGACTTAAGCAAAAAGAAGGTCCACGACGTTCTGAACGTCTCTCTTTCCCTCTTTCAGCCATCCCTGCTACCTACACTCAACCTGGGCCTGTAAGTTTTTATGTTCGAAGTCATTTCTCTTGATGACCCATCTTTCATTTCTTTTACCCTAGGCCGTTTGGTCAGGGTGAAGTTCCATCAGATATTTATTGAAAGTCTCGACACGAATTTTCGCTTCATTATTCGAATTGATTGGTTTGTTCGCTTCTGAGAGGATCAAAGACAGTGATTATAAATTCAAGCTCAAGGTAATCCATCTCAGCGGAAAGAACAGCAGATTGTACGCGATTAAGACCCAGTGGTACTAGGACTTGACTTGGCAAGGCTTGGGACCAAGAACGAAAACCGAAGTTACCATTTGATGCTAAAGTAACACCGCTCGTCCTGGATTTCAACCACCCCGGGCCCAAGATAGTCAATGAGCTGGGTTACTCAAGTAACTCGAAAGTTACATAAAGTTGGAGTGCCTGCCCCCGGCGCCGCGTAAATTTCAGCTCGAAATGGTTGTGATGATCAACATGAACGGAAAAAGGAAGAACGGAGGGTTATCCAGGTTTATCCTGGCTCTGCCTGTCACTCTGTGACAGCGCGCGGAGTCACATCATATCACAACGATCCTGATCATGATCACACGCTCTTATAAGACGCCCACGATTCGTTAATTCGCCGGCTACGGTGCTTAAGCGACATACTTATCTCAGTCAACCCACAAATTGTCAAGCATTCCTCTACCATGGAACGACATTCAAATCGTTTGACCGACTCTACGCCGAAAAGTTCAGCCGAAGGAGACACTTTTGAGCCCGCGAACGAAGGCGTTGCGGAGGAAGAAAACGACGACCTGCAGCTTTCGAAGAAGCCACGAAAAAGACGAAAAGCGGCTGATAGCAAGCTACCACAAGCTAAGAAAGTTCGAGGAAAGCGCGGAATTCTCAAACAGTTGATCGAGATGCCGCTGGACCTCTTATTTGAGGTGCGTTCGGGATTTTCATGCTTATTGCCTTGCCAATGCCCTGTTTCAGATCTTTGGCCGTCTCGAACCACTGGACCTGTTGCATTTAACTCGGACCACGAAAGATCTTCGTGCACTCCTCATGAACCGCTCCTCCGCTTCGATTTGGAAACAGTCTCGCTCCAACATTCCTGGAATGCCTGATTGCCCTTCAGACTTGAGTGAAGCGCAGTACGCTCATTTCATGTTTGGAAAAAGCTGTCACGTAGCCCGTCTTTTCTTGACTCCCCAAGCTGGAACTGATGTTGAATTAATTTCAGTTTTGCAATCGAAACCTCGGCAATCTACGCATCGTTTGCTCCGCTCGGCTTAGAACTTGTACAAAATGTCTGGAAGAAAGGTACTTCGTTTTCTCTCTGCATCAAAGTAAAAGTTTCAAACCATTTCAAAGGTTCACAGAAAAGTATTTCGGTTGGGCGCGCGATCGAGGCTATCCTATGCAGTTGGCAGAGTTCGTACCTTCCATTTTCATCAGCAAGAGATCAGGTACGTATACTTTGCTATTATGAAGTCTGGTATCCTTATATATATTCAGGCCCTTCCACACGCCAACGAGAATTGGCTTACGACGCAGTCGACGATCGCTGGGCGGAAGAGCACAAACGTGCACAGGATAAGGATAAGTGGCTAAAGGAAATGCTTGAGGAGAGAAAAATTATAGCAAGGGTATGGTCTTCATCTTTACTTGACTTTTGGTCTGATTTGAGGCTCGCCTAGCATGCAAGTGCCTGCGAACTTTGGTTTGAACAAATGGAAGACATACGAGAACGAGAGAAAGCATCAATATTAGCTGGTCGCCAAGCAATGTACGTTATTCTCCCTCCAGTATGTCCACTTTCTAATCTGTCTTTAGCGTCGTCGAACGCCTCAAGAAGCTAGGATGGGAAGACGAGCTGTCTAGAATGTCTGAAGAGGATGATAAACCCCAAGAGGACCCTGTCGTGCTCAAAGCTTGTCAGAAGGATATTACGGAGCAAAGTAAGCTCCAGTTCGAGTCGCACCTTTAGAGCAAATTTTCACACATGAAATTACAGCCCTTTCCAATTTAGAAGAATTTCTCAATGAATTCATGGAAACCCAGAGGGGCGTGCGATTGGTCCGAGAACGCGAGTATCTTCTCAACCAGCGTTTACCGATTCTAAAGAAGGTGCTTCAACGATACGTGGCAACTCTCCCTCCAAACGCCCTGCATCCAAGTGTCGGCGAACTATTCCGTGATTCTATTGTCTTGGACATCATCAATAACACGCCACAAACCGTTGATTTCACAGAAGCCAATTTTGATCCTATAGTTTCAATGCTCCCTGATATCACTATTCGATGGCAAAAAGAAATGGAAGAAAAGCTAGTTGACCTTATCTGGCAGGCTGAGCCAGCGTATGCCTCCAGTCGGGATCCATTGGTCAATCTTGCGACAACCTCATTCGATTGCAAACATTGCTCGGCTTGTTGTCTAAGGTTTCCCACTGTGCTGATGCATACATGCGCTACCAAAGCCTATTATTTCTTTGCTGAAATCGGCTCAGACTTGGCCCATTTGAAGGATATCCTTTTGGAAACCTACTGGAACTCTGCGAAGTCAATCAACTTTAACATGAGAGATGCTGAGGTGCTGGCTGAAGTTGTCGCACTGTGTGGTTTTGACCCCAAGACCACGATGGCCGCAGAAATGGACGCTGCAAATCCTATCATCGAGTGTGTCGCTTGCAACAATGTTCATGAAGGTCGACTGACAATGAGATGGTCGAGTGTGGTATGTCAATGTGAATTTTTTATAGCAGGCTTCTTCTGAAAATAGTCAGCCTGCTCATTGTAGCCGAAAGCATAAGGTTATTGGCGATATGAAACTGCACTTGCTAAGTGGTCGTGAGGCGGACATCGCAAGAGCCGGAATATCTGAATTAGCGGCACGGGACAGGGCTGGAAGATACTATGAGTGCTTGGTTTGTGTTCACTGCAAACAGACTGGGAATACGCCTGAACTGAGGAGACATGTGCACACCGAGTGAGTTGCTTTCTTGTCACTGTAGATCTGGTCATTTACGCGTTGACACAGTCACGGGAAACGGAATCCAACAGATGAAGATATTATACCCTTACTCAGAGTTCGACAAATCCCTTATTTTTACCAATTGTGGCCTCCCCGTGACGACTTTGAAGACGAGCCATCTGCAGCTACAGTTGTAACAAATTGACTGTAGCTGTAACACTTCCTTTCCCTGGGTACATTGTACATTCGTGCAACCCAGTATTACGTGTACAATCAGCATTCCTCGAACTGTTATGTTGTATATTCTCGAGGACGTTCAATAATTGATGTGCATGAAATCTCTGCGACAAGGAACATTACATTCTAACTTCAAAGACCAATTTCGGAAAGTCAGTTTGACGAGTTTCAATAATGATAGATCGATTATTTCTAACTTGATTTTAGGCAATCTTGCTATCTGTCTTCAACCTGAGCTCAGCCAGAGCTTGCGCTTACTTTACTCCGCATTTGTTTCTGTTCCACAACCCCCCCTTCCGGTTCAATTGAAGGTGACCTTCCAACGATCATCCTACACGTTCTACTGATTGCTCAGTTTGCCTGGCGTCACAGCCAACGCCTCTTGCCATGGACGACATCCATCCAATATCCTCTCTGCTCTGCCTACTCAATGAAGGCTTTAAACGTCATAGGCGAGAAAGACCCTGTTACGAATTTCAAGTTGATCATGGAAACGTCCAGAGCGGATACACGTCGTTCCACTCCGGTGGGATCTACAAGGAAGACTTCGAACATCGATAGCCAGCAAGGACCTCAGAAGAATCATCTTGGCGACCCTCGATGGATTAGAGAGTGCGTTTGAATTCGGTCGACTTCAGCAAGCTTCGTGCGTACTTGACGAACAAGTGGACGACAAGTGGACGTCAGTCTGTCGGAGGCCGATCGCGCAATTATGTATGCAGTGAAACACGGTATGCCATTCACTTTATCATTTGGTCTGTATCTTCTGTTCCTGCCTGTTGGTGAACCAGAATATGGGGCTGGATCTTCTTAAACGTAGAATTTTTAGGTGGCTGCCTCTGAGTCTTTGCTTAAAGAATTCTGGATTAAGCATTCAATAATTAAATTGATAAAACAAAGAAATCGTTTTCAAGAAAAGTCAATCGATTCCAGAATCCAGATTGGATAGAACAGTGCTATCACAAGACCACGCCGCACCAACGTCAGAGGAGGTTACAGTGAATGACTAAATTTGAATATTGTCAAGGTGATAGACCAGGTATTGCAAGCCGCAGTTCGCCTTAGACGTGTAGAGTACGTGGCATGAGAGTTGGAATGAAAGAGTTGCGGAGGGTGCGATGGCGCTGTTTGGCTTCGGCGTGTTTGCAATTGTATTCAGAGGACGTGGCGCGATTAATCGCATAACTCGGGATCACGCTCTTAAACTTTGTCTTCTTCGCCGTACTTCATTCATGGCAGCCCCTGCAGAGCAATTACCCCCTGGTTGGGCCGCAGAATGGTGAATCATACAATATAAAACCTGGATGTCGCGCTAAATTTTATCCAGGGACGCTACACACCAACGATACCTCTTCATTGGTCAGCCCCATACCCATATTTCAATGGAATACTTTGACTGACAAGGTCGAACAACAGAAACGAATACAGGACATACACAATGGGAGCCTCCAGCTGCGGCACCTGCTGGAGTAGAGAATGGTCCCAGTGCTGAGCCACCACCAGCCCAGGCTGGACACGGAAGGCGTCGTCAGTATGCTGCTGGTCAAACGCAGGCGTATTATGGAGGAGATGGTGCTGCAGACCCCGGTTTTGGTGCATCAGCGCCTGGGCTTCAACCTCAACCCCAGCCCCAGGGACCCCTCTTTACGCCAGGTCTTGCCGTCGAAAACCAATTTGCAGCTCAGCAAACCCATCAACCAGCAGCTTCTGGCCAAGCTGGATATTACGGACAGGCCGAACCTGAGTATATCAATGGACCGGCGTTCAATCAGCAGCCGCAATACGGACAGGCCCCAGTCGATGCGCTCGCCAACCAGTTCGGGCAAATGGGAGTTGGCGGGAAACAATTCCAACTTTACACGACTAACCTCCTTACCTCTCCACCGGAACCACGCGAACTCCAACGACCCCCTCCTGAAATTCGTCTCCCACCCAACTCATGTATATCTCCTTCGCCTACCGCCAACGCCGATCCAAGCTACTGCAGGTCAACAATCAATGCCATCCCGACCACATCATCACTTTTGACCAAATCCAAACTTCCTCTTGCGCTTGTACTTACCCCCTATCGGTCCTTGAACGACGGAGAAGAAGCTGTTCCTCTTGTTACCGACACTGTTATTGCTCGTTGTCGTCGTTGCAGGACTTACATCAACCCCTACGTCCAATTTATTGATGGAGGGAATCGGTATGCCTGCACCACCTATCCCGTATTTTTATCTTGCAATTCTCATTGAAAATTATAGATGGAGATGTTGCATGTGTAACATGACCAACGAAGTTCCTCAACTCTTCGACTGGGACCAAGTCCGTAACCAACCTGGCGACCGATGGGCTCGTGCGGAACTTAATCACGCTGTTGTTGAATACGTGGCCCCTACAGAATATATGGTCCGCCCACCTCAACCGGCTGTCTTCGTGTTTTTGATTGATGTCAGTCATACTGCTGTCCAATCCGGTATGTCTTGAAATTGTAAATCGACAGATGTGTGCAAATACTTAAACAACTCTGTATTAGGCATGGTTGCCACTGCTACGCGCACCATCCTTGAAAACCTCGATCGCATTCCTGATGAAGATGAACGAACAAAAATTGCCATCATCTGCTACGACGTGTCTCTTTATTTCTTTTCTATGACAGTTCGTATTTTTTGTCTCTTAATTTGCCATCAACCTGAAAACAACCTCACAGCCTGGAAGCACTGATTCGTCAATGCTCGTTGTTTCCGATATCGACGACGTCTTTTTGCCCAAGCCGAATGACCTCTTAGTGAACATCGCCGAGTCGCGTGCTGCGTTAGAGAGCCTTCTTGGCAGGATTGGCGACATGTTCCAGGAAAACAGCATTATCGGCAGCGCTTTGGGACCTGCTCTCCAGGCTGGCTTTAAGCTGATGGTAGGTCGATCAATGTCAGCTTTTTGTGTGGTCTTGACATGTCCTTTCCATAGTCGCCCATCGGCGGCAAGATCATTGCGTTGTCATCTACTCTTCCGTCAGTCGGTGCAGGAGCCTTGAAGAACCGTGAAGACCCCAAGATTCTCGGAACGGCCAAGGTCAGTTTAACTTCAACTACTTTATAATTTGAACCGTCTAAAAAAATTCTGATGGCAGGAATCTGGTCTGCTACAAGCCGCGTCTCCGTTCTACAAAACCTTTGCCATCGAGTGCTCGAGAACCCAAGTATCCGTGGACATGTTCTTGTTCAGCGCAGCTTACCAAGATGTTGCTACTCTCGGTGGGTTTCTCAATTATATCACCTTTTTTGGAATTATACATTTATACTTTCATTTATAGCCTGCTTGCCGCACTACACCTCTGGGCAGACTTACTATTACCCAGCATTCAATGCCGGACGCGCAGAAGACGCGTTGAAGTTTGCTCATGAGTTTGGCGAGGTACTGGCAACTCCCATCATGCTGGAGGCTGTCATGCGTGTGCGTGCTTCTAGAGGTTTGTGCATGTCCCTTCAACATGTTATTTTTCATTTGTTGAACTTTTCTGGCTTGAATAGGATTACGCATGGCTTCGTTCCATGGAAACTTCTTCGTCCGCTCAACTGACCTTTTGGCTATGCCTGCTGTACCTCAGGACCAGTCCTATGCCATTGAGGTTCAGATTGAGGAGGCCATCACCACTCCGTTCGTCGTCTTCCAGACCGCTGTGCTGCATACAACCTGCTATGGTGAGTTTACGTATCGATCACAATTTCTATGTCTAAATTAACTTGGCAAACTAAAGGTGAACGCCGTATTCGTGTTATTACTATGGCTCTTCCCACCACTACAAACCTTTCGGAAGTGTTTGCCTCTGCCGACCAAATTGCTATTACAACTCTCCTGGCAGACAAGGCAGTTGAGAGGTCGTTGACGCACAAATTAGAGGACAGTCGTGATTATGTGGTCCAGAAACTCGTTGAGCTATTGGTGTCATACAAGACGAGTATGACCTCCAGTGGCGCCGGAGCCAGTGCTCAGTTGGCCATTTCGGATAACCTAAAGATGTTGCCTGTCCTCGTCCTTGGTCTTTTGAAAAATGTGAGTGTTATCTGGATATTTTCTATGCATGGGATTTGCTGACTTCCTTGGATCCTTCTCCTAGGTCGGCATCCGCCAAAGCGCCCAAATACCCCCAGATATTCGCGCCTACTCGCAGGCTCTCCTTACCTCGATGCCATCGCAATTGCTCATGCCTTACCTTTACCCGACGTTCTACTCGTTGCACAATATGCCTCCTGAAGCTGGGACTATCGGGGAGGAAGGTGTCATTCTACCACCCGCTCTTCCTCTTACGTCAGAGAGAATGGAGAGACATGGTCTGTTCTTGATTGAAGATGGCCAGACGATCTTCTTGTGGGTAGGTCGTGACGCTGTACCTCAGCTAGTGCAGGACGTGTTCGATTTGCCGAGCTATGAAGTACTCCGTGGCGGAAAGGCATGTTTTCTATCCTTGTTTATTGTTTCTCCCACGCTTTTCTAACTTTACATTCCAGACAACTCTCCGCCTCCTCGAAAACCCCTTCTCACAACGTATCAACGCAATCGTCCAAAAGGTCCGCGAGCTGCGTCGTGGGGTATACTACCCCCACCTGTACATCGTCAAGGACGACGGCGAGCCACCACTCCGCCTGTGGGCATTGAGCATGCTCATCCAGGACCGCGCGGACATGCTGCCGAGCTACCAGCAGTTCATCTCAAATCTGAAAGATAAGGTAAATATAATGTGATAATTGTCATCCTTGGATTGGGTTTCAGAGGAAGTGGTGGTTTAATCGTGGCTAGGTCTGTCCCCCCATGTTTCTCCGCGCCTGGCCTCGATGGTCTTGGTTCTGGATGCTTTTAGGATCCATGCTTACTATTTCTCTTCTTTCGTGTATGTAGGTTAATGGCGCTACTGGAAGCGGAGGTTATTAGATGAGCGATATTGTGGTGGAATGCGTATGAGTCCGAAGAGTTGATGGGTTATTTTTATGTGCTCGTCATCATTGATCTGATGAGAGGAATGGGAAGCACGGGCGGCAGGCGAAAATTGTCGTGTTCATTGAACTCTCTCCGTCTCACCCACTATGATATATATCTTCATGAATAAAATTCTCGGATTCCAGTTTTGAACGCAGGTCTGGGTCTTTGAGAGCGATCGGGAGGCTGGAGAGAAACCACGTTAATTCTGTAGAATCATGGGGTCTATAGACTACATGAAATCTGGTAGGAAATTGTGATTGCGATAGGACTCAGAAATCCAAGCTCTGCGAAAGGACCGAATAGTCCGAATTAATGGTGACCAAAAAACCAAAGAGCAGAGTATAAATCCGAGGCACCACAACATGTTTCGTATCGAATTATCGACGCTGTCTTCATGGAAATGAACAGTCTGTGCTGCTATAACCGAGGCAAATAAACACCAGAGACCGGCCAGTATGCAAAACACAGAAACAAACAAGTGGCAAATGGTGAGGAAAGCTATTTGGCCGAGAGAAGCTGATTTTATGAGACTCAGTGCTTCAGAAGTTGCCAGGAACTCACCATAACGAGATAAATTCCAGAGCCGAAAATTTATCAACCTTGCCACTGAGGGCAGGGATGCGATATAATTAGGGCTTGCCCTCTTGATTCTTCGCAGTAGCAGAAATAGACCGTAAATCCCTATAGCTAAAACCGCGAAGAAAAATGCAGGTATGAGCAATAAAATGGAAGACCAAACCATGGCTATCACAGCCTCATTCGATTCGATGTCGCTTTTTATGTCGTGGTAGACATAGTTAGACGCAATGTGCACGAATTTGGCCCAGCCTAGGATGAGAAGGATTGTCACAGAGTAAAACGTTGCACTGGACGCTGTAATATCGGAAACCTCAGCAACTCAGGTACCTCTCAGCGGATTTATGGTCCTCACCAAACCTCCAGATTTTGCGTAAAGTTGAGGAGTAGTCTTTGGTGAATAATAAGGGCGCAATATTGGCGGTATTCGGTTCGTACAGTCCAATGCAGTATAACCTGAGCGTTTATGAAAAAGATGACGCCGATTTTCAAATTGTGAATGCACTTACAGAGAAGCAAATGCGACAGTAACCGCCCAGTCAAGCGAGTTGGCCGCTGCATTGAGACTAAGATATGCACAAATGGCTTTTACCGTCCCAAATGTCGCAACAATCGACGTCACAACAATCCGAAAGCCGGTGGCTATGGGAAGCCCGGAAACCGGACACCCAGAGATCGCAGACCATTCGTCTGAATGGTATAAAGGCCGATTAATGGAGAGTGTCCGCAGTATACGCCATACGATGTCCATGCAGTCGTAAGAAAAGAACGAAGAAAGATATGACGGGTAGTTTCCTTTGTTTTCAGAGTCCCCGAGAATGTAGAACCTTGGAATAATTGGTGAATGGAGCCACGGGAGGTCGAATTGACCTACAACAAGGAAAGAACGACCCCAACTATCCACTCTAGAGTTGTAGAAACTATCGCTTCTCCTCGATATGTAAGAATGGCCTTTGTGGTACCCAGCGCCATGGTTGTACTCAGAAAGAGGAGTCGGTATGGGGTGATTCTCGGGTGCCATGCCAATGGAGAGTGGCCCAACTGGGCTGTCAGCGAAGGATCGCTTTCGGTGGATTTGTTTATAGAGACATTAGGTGAAGCAGGTACTACAGCTTGGGTTTCGTCAACACTGGGTGAAAGATTCAACTGTGGCTGATCCTTGAACGCCATAGTGCGCTGCGGATCCAGAAGACCATAAGCCTTGGTGAATGGTGGAGACAAAGAATCTGAAATAAAGAACTCCGCAAGCAATACTTGTTCATCGGGCAACTTGCCCACGATCCGGTTTTCGGCGCCTTTCCGCCAAGCGCTCAAGAAGTTGTCTGCGGAGCTGACTTCCTGACTGCAATTTACACCTGAAATTTATGGTCTACTTATTCGAATGCGAGCAGCTATGTATGGCGTCCTGGTTTCAAGTGAGGTCGGGGATCTAAGTCTCTCACAATGGTCGGAAGGCTTTAGCCGTCATGATCAAACTCCAGAAGGACGATAAGGTCTATATACTACATCCAGTCTGGTAGAATGTCGTAATTGCGATAGGACCCAGAGATGCAGGCTCTACGAAAGGAACGAATAGTCAGAACCAATGGCACCCAAAAAAGCAAAGAGATGAGTATAAATCCGATGCAACACAATATGTTCCATATCAAGGTACCGACACCGTCTTCATGACCATGAATAGCTTGTGCTGCTATCACCGAGGGACATAAACAGCAGAGACCCGCTAGGGTGCAAAACGCGGAAACAAGCAAATGGACCACAGTGAGGAGGGCTATTTGGCCAAACGAAGCTGCGTTTTATCGAGATGTTATGAGCTCCAAAGTGCTTCAGAACTTGCCACGAACTCACAATAACGAGATAGATGCCGGAAAAGGGAGCTGATCTTCAACCCTATCGCCGAGGGCAGGGATGCGATATAGTTTGGGCTTGCCCTCTTAATTATCCGCAATAGAAAAAATAGCCCGAAAGAACCCATTGCTAAAATCATAAAGAAAAATGTAGACATTAGAAATAAAGAGAACAGTCTGATTACGACTAAGACAGCCTCAGTCGATTCAGTTTGTCTGTTGATGCTTTGAAAAATGAAGTTGGACCCAATGTGCACGGATTGGGCCCAAGCAAGGATGACGAGGATTGCCACCGGGTAAAATGTTGCGCTAGTCACTGCAACAACGGAAATATCAGCAATTGAGAGGCCATTCCCAGGTTTTAGGAGACTCACAGACCTTGCCGAATGTGCGTAAAAACGGGGAGTAGTCTTTGGCAAATAATAATGGCGCAATGTCGGCAGTATTCGGCTCGTACAAACCGATGCAGTATAATCTAAATGTTTCTGAGAAGATAGTCGGTGGTTGCCAATTCCGCATGCACGTACAGAGAAGCAAGAGCAACAGTAACCGCCCAATCAAACGTGTTGGCGGCTGTATTGAGACCAAGATATGCACAAATGGCTTTGACCATCCCGAAGGTCGCAACAATTGAAGACAGAAGGATCCGATAGCCAGTGGCCACGGGAATCCTGGAGATCGGATATCTTGAGATTGCAGACCATTCATCCGAACGGTATGAAGGCCGATTAAGGGAGAGTGTGCATAGAATACCCCATATGACGTTCATGCAATCGTAAGAGAAAAACGAAGAAAGATATGTTGGGTAGTTTCTCTTGGATTCAGAGTCTCCAAGGATGTAGAACCTTGGACGAATCATGAACTGAATGGAAGTGTCAAAGAAAGCGAATGGGCGTACTTACAACAAGGAAAGAACAACCCCAGCTATCCACTCCAGAGTTGTGGAAATCATGGCTTTTCCTTGATATGTAAGAATGACCTTTGCTGTACCTAGCGCCATGGTTGTACTCAGGAATAGCAGTCGGTATGGGGTAACTTTTGGGTGCCATGCCACTGGGGAGTGGTCCAACTGGGCCGGTGAAGGATTACTTGCGATGAATGTATTTGTCGTAGAGACACCATTAAGAGGAGCAGGCACAGCTTGGGTTTCGAAATAACCGGATGAAAGATTGAACTGTGGCTGATCCTTGGATGCCATAGAATCCTGGGGTGCCAATAGACCATAAAGCTTGCATAAAGCCTTGATGAGCTTATGAAGGTGCAGACAAAGAACCTGACATAACTCCGCAAGCAATACGAATGAGCGCTTGACGGAATGGCGACAAATAGAGACCGTGAGCAAATGCACCGTGTCGGAGCCGACTTTCTTTGCAACTTGCACCAGTAATCTATGGTCCATTCAAACACAGGCATCTATGGCGCCAAAAGACAACCCGCAACAAAATATCAATAATAAGGAAGCTTTGGTTGTGCCTGCTAGTGGTGCTACTTCTAAGCTGGAGGTGGTCCAGCCTCCAGAGGTATGGCATCCGAAGATCACCCCATATCGACTGTCCTTCTTGATTACAACTATTGCACTAGGTACAGCCAAGGCCGTTCTTACATATCGGGGTAAGGAAATGGCCTCCACAACTCTTGAGTGGATCATTGGCGTGGTTCTCTCCTTGTTGTGCGTCAGTTCAGTGTTCATCTTCTCTCCGCTTACAGACTTAATTTACCTCGGAAACTCTTCCAAGCTTCTACATCCTTGGAGACTCCGAATTAAAAGGAAACTACCCACAACAACTTTCTTGGGTTTTTTCTTATGATTGCATGGACATTGTGTGGCGTGTTCTATGCACACTGTCAATTAAGAAGCCCTCATATCGGTCAGAAGAGTGGTCTGCAGCCTACAGAGGTCCCTTGGCCACTGGCTATCGTATCCTCCTCTCATCAGCTGTTGTAATCTTTGGGATGGTGAAGGCCATTTGCGCCTATCTTGGACTCAACACGGCGGCCAACACTCTCGACTGGATGATTGCTGTCGTCCTAGCTTCTCTGTATGTGCAATCACCACTGGCAATTTTATTTTTAATCAAAATCATTCAGACTATATTGTATGGGGCTGTATGAACCAAACACCACCAACACTGCGCCATTCCTATTTTTCAAAGACCATTCCCCTTTTCTGCGAAAGTTGAGAAATTTTGGTGAGTCTCATAGAATGATACAAACACGCCCGATCGCTGATTCCTCGTTTTTCAGTACTTGGCCTATCATTTTACCCGGGCTCAATCCTTCTTTTCCTTGAATGGGCCAAGTTCAACTACTTTTGCTTTAACCGCATCTACGCCTACATACTGATGGACCCACACGAGCCGGAATCTACCAAGTCGGCTCAATTGCTGGTTGACCTATCCAAATTCATGGTCCTGTCGTTTTCCGCAGGGTTTATCATTGCGGTTTCAGTAACAGTGGCGTATTGTCTGTTTATTTTACTACGGGACTTCAAGTCGGCATATCCCAGTTATGTAGCACTCCCACCTCCAGCAGCACAATTTGAGATAAATCTCCTCCGATATCTATCCAGTTATTGTGAGTCCTTTGCGATCCATTTTTCGAGCACACAGTAGAACTAAAGAACCGACAAACCGTAGCTTTCCTTGGCCGAAAAATGCATTTTGTTTTGTACCACCTATACGGTACAATACTGTTGATAATACTTGGCTTTTATTTCTTAGCGTTTTCCGTTCTATGGCCACAAAGTGTTGAATTTTATTCAGATGGTGCGGACATACTCACATTCAAGGCATTCTGTAGCTTGACGTCCGCTGGCTTGTGTTTATTATTCTGGTCCCAATTGATTCCCGTTTTTCGTTCCCTGCGTAAAGGTTGGATTTCTGGATCCTACCACTATAGCCTGTTATTTGATATACTGTGAATGTACAGCCGATAATTTAATCTTGATTTATTTATGAACAATACCAAGGTCCATTCAAGCCCCAGAGTTACCGGACCGATTGAGCTTGTTTTTTCATAATTAAAGTTGATCAATACGGCAAATACTTATTGGTACACTGGGCGACAAGACTAAGTAGGTGTAAGTGTTTCCTTACTTCATGGATTTGATAATTGGCAATTGCACTGTTATTCATAAATATACCATGGATTCATTATCAACTACATGTATAAAATAGAACTCTGGTATTTGAATGGACCTTGGTTTTGTTCATAAATAAATCAAGATCAAGCCATCGGCTGTACGTTCCAGTCAAACGGCATATCAAGTATCAAGTTATAGTGGTAGGATTCAGAAATGCAAGCTTTACGTAGGAAACAACATAAGTGGGAAGTAATCGTGACCAAAAAATGAACGACGCCCTAAAATGAGACGCTGAAGGTCATCAAGCATATTGATATGTCCGTATCATTTCTATCAAATGAAATATTCTGTCAATAGAACCAAAGACGCCATTGACAGAAAGCAGAGGCCCAGTATTATCCACACCATTGCGTCGTATAGCTGGCGTAGAACAATGTAGATTTTTTAAGCAAAGGGAAGCTGCGTTTCGTAGGTTCCGGCTTGTCCAAGTGATGTCCAGGTCGTTCGTTGTCCGCCTTATTCCAATTCTAAGATCCTCTCTCTCTCTATCGTCAGTAGTTCTGGAAGTGGTGACCCATCGACCCATCGTCGGTAGATATCGTCGGCATCCCATGAGATGTCGACGTATCTTAGTTGGGTACATTTTTCAAAAAGTTGCCGAATTTGAGGGTTGAGGCCATCCGGAGCCCAAATCCGGTGTGGGGGACTCTTGTCAATATTCGTAATTACCAACTTCCTGAGGCGAGGAAAACTGGACACCACCGTGACTAACTGCATAGATGGAAGGTCAAAAAAAATTGTCAAGCACATGCCGAGAAAGTGAAACGTACGTCGGTGGGATTGCGATCGTCGAGACGCCCAAGACAGAACTCGAGGGCCTCCAAACAAGATAACGCTACACAGCGAGCATTATTCATGGAAAACAACGTCATGACGCGCAAGTAAGAATACGATTCGATGGAAAAAGAATGCAACCTTTCAAGCTCTACCAGCCCTTGAATGTCTTCAAATGTTTTGCTGTAATGCCGCCATGGATTGAGCCAACGAAGCTCGGTGACCGACCGAGAAGGAAGAAACATCATGACAGTATTTATGTTCCCTTCTATATATTTGAGTTTTCGACAGGCATTGGTCGGAAACGATGCAGCGACACAACTGGAAGATGACCATTGAAGTGAGGTCAATTCATGTTGCGTTTCCAGGAAGCTGAGCGCTTGCTCTTCATATGTGCGACCTTTGAGGTGGACAGCAGAGTTCCAGTTCCAGCTGAATCTATAGAGCTGGAAGGGGGCCCGGCAATCTTTTCCCAGAGGAGGGAGTATATTCGAAGGCGACCCGATAATTTGGTGGAAGGCAAGTTCCTTCAAGTTTATCATGAGCGGCAGACATTGGAGGATAAGACGCCATACGCCATTTTGGCCCCGAGTCCCTTTGTGCAGAACAGTAGGAAGATGGTATACCCGCACCAGTGGGGCGAGTTCAGCTGGGAATCTCTGGATTGTCGAAAGGAATTTGAAATGAGCTGTTCCGCTGGAGTCGGTCATAGAGGCGTAGAGGAGGCGCGTTGCTTCACATCGCATCGCTCTCGAGGTCAAAGTAAGGGCATAAAGAGTGCTGCGCTCGGATTTCAAGTCTTCCATCAAGAAACGTAGCAACTCTGGCGGAAGAAGGCCCATCGCTTTCTTGACTTCACGAACTTGAACCGTGACTATGGCTCGGAATGGATATTGCTAAGTAAATGGCGAGAAAGATGTTAGGAGACAAGTAGAAGAACACTTGTGTCGAGGATGAAAGATTAGTGATAGACTAAACGTGAGCCAATCACGCTGCTCAGCGCCCAGTGGTCACACGGGGCTTTTAATTTCAGCATTTTAAGATACAACTCAATGCTGGGAGAAAAATACACAAGTATTTTATGATGATGAAGAAGATAACTGGGACGATTTAATTTTCGGCCAGCACCAAGAGAATGCGGCATCCAGACTATTCGTTTTGGAAATTAGACTTGACTTGAGTATTGAGTGCCTTCGTCAACGCGCCTCTCTTCTGTATGATGAATTTGGATCTGGAGGAAGGAAGGAGCAATAGTCAATATTCTATGAATGTAAATTTCATCACAGATTTGAAGCAAGACCTACACTGACGCATGGAGGTTCTGATTGAGTACCACCCAGCGTCGTATCGGCCCCGCTGTGTGTACTAACGGACGATAACTGGAACGAGTCCTGCTTCCAGAGTTAGCGGTCGATGAATATAATAATGAAATGGAAGTACAGAATGGATTTCGTCGCCTTTGTGATTAGAGGAGGCGGTCTTTCTTCGTTGCTGTAGCCCTCCGTCCGATCTTAGATATGTGATTCGGTCTTCCGTCTTGTAGGGGGAAGGCCTTCCTCGAGTTGAAGACCGCGCATTTAACCTGGTAGAAAAAGGTTAGCTAACGAACAACGGATAGAATGGTATTGAGGCGCGTACAAAGCCATGTAACTATTGATGTATACTTTTGGTTAACATTGGGTGACGGTTAGCATTAGGAGACAAAAAGGTTCACTGCGCGCACCTTTTGTTACGATGAATGTGATGCCAAGGAAAATGAGATTTTCTGGCATTACGACATACTGGGACGAGGTCAGTAAAATGCTGACCGAAATTGAAACTGAACTTGCGCAGATAAGAATGGCAAGTGAAGTCGCACTGACAAATTTCGTCAACATCAGCCGAGCAGTGAATGGAAAAAATATGAAGCACCTAGTTACGGCCCCAGATATCAAGATATATCGCATGATGGTGACAATGCGATTGCTCGTTCTGCGAGGGGGATTCGGTAGGTTAATTCACCTGCAAAATGAAAGAATAGCGCACCGCCGGAAACACGTTCGGTTCCTAGTCTTATTAAGGTAGTAACACATTGAACCCGCGAGCACGATGTCGAAGCCTGTAGCATACGAGAAGGTAGCTTTGATGACCGACTTCAGATGGTCGTAATCGACATGACCCATTAGTCTTCAAAATAGATGTCCCCTGCGTGGACTGCTTACTGTCATGTGCGGCAATTCGGCCCATGCTCTCAAGGTGAATCTGTTTGGTAAGATTTGAGATAAAAAAGATATGCAAGAAGTCCCCGTTGATAAACTTACGAATGGTACGCTAGCACTGGATGTTATTGAGGCCGTTCAACGACTTTCCAAACAGATTTTTTGACAGACCCACATATTCCAACCACTTTAATGCTAATTAGTTCTTATAGAGGTGGTAATGAGAAGCCTTCTCACCGTATGCACCGGCTTGACCAACGATCTCGAATGGGTATTGAGTTAGGTGGAAAACACGGTATTGTATCACTCACAATGATAGCTGGCCAAGTTCGAGAAAAGTGGCTTCCAACTTAAATGTTATTTAGGTCGCATATTAGTGCCAAAGGACACCGCTGAATACGCACGTTTCCAGATTCTCATGGTGTACAAACTAGCTGGGAACCATGGTTAAAGATTCTTTTTGCTGCTAACATTGGTATTTTGATTCACCTTTGCACAGAAAGAAGGATGATGACCTATCGTATATGGAGGTTAAGACTGTAATGGACGACAGGGTGAAAGCATAACACGTACGTCAAATAGCACGAGAACCTGCATAGTCATCTAATAGGTGATCGAAGATAAATGGGACTGCGAGGCTCACTTTGATGCTCCTATAACGAGACATTCGATATGTGCATTGTTAGTCGACGATTCGGTATCATATGAGGTCCTGACAACTCACCACACGACCGAGTGTCGGACCGACAGGTGTTCAACCTCTTCAACCACATAGTAATAGACAGTATAGATTGCCACTGCTGTATGAGTAGTGTCTAGAGCCCTAAAAACAAACCTCAGGATGTGCGATAAGAAAAGAAGTACGCATTGGTACAAGAGCAGCGCTACCTTCACGCAAAGTAAGAGATAGTGATAGGAGCGTTGAAGCACCGGAATACGTACCACGACTTTTTGAAATAACCAGTCCTTTGGGTATTGGACATAATAGAGATAAACCTGAACGAGGGAAATACCAAAGAAGCTATTGTACATCATCACAATGATGTCCTATTCAGAGAATATTCGGACTCACATGGACCCCAACACACAACCTAGAAAACCGGCACCCTTGGTGTTTCCTAGCGTAACTGACATCCTCCTGATTCTAGATAAAAATCGGTGTTTGGTTGGATGATATTAGGATGAAGGCGGCTCTTGAGCAACTCTTGAGCGGTTCTTCTAGGTCATCGGACTGGCTCCAGCCTCCGTGTACAAAGTTCTGAGACGTCGAGTAAGGTATGAGGTATGAGGTATGAGTCGCCTTGTTCCACATTTGAGCGGATCCGCGGCCAAGCCATTTCCTGATCGAAAATGACGAATAGCGATGCTAACCAGATTAATCACAAATTGAGGAGGGCATCCGTACTACATAGGAAAGAACGCCGTGCAGAACTTGTGCAGAACGCCATCAACGTTGAGCAAAACTCGTAAATTGAGCAGTCACACTCACCCTTGTAACAGTGACGTCGCTATCAACCACCCTCCGAAGTCCTGAATATTCATTCATAATTCAATAGTAATTTGATTTTCACTTTCTACACCAACGCCACCAGGAGTACTTGATACAAATTGACCCTCGTGTGTTCATTGAATAAATTACAATATAAACACCGCCATCAGTCCTACCATGCTGGCTACGCTCGTCCAAACAAGCGAAGCGAAAGATCGAAGATTAGTAGCACGACTTTTCTCCGCAACGGTTCTAGTCATAGCCGTGTCAGTCCCGCTCTCCTTTATGCTCCCAACGGGCGGCACTGCGCGGTTGGTGACGGCGGTGGCTTGACCGTCAGTGTAAGCGCGAAGGTACTTGATTTCAAAGTAGGCATCGTCGTACTTCTTCGCGCTTCCTTCGCCAACCACGTTGTCATCGTACTACATTGAAATACGGATATCAAACTCGTTTGTTTACGAAGGTAACATGAAGGTGGGCGACTTACACATTTGCCTGTAGGGCCTTGCGCCCCACACTGAGGGGTGTAAATGTCAGGGTTTCCAGCCCTAGATTATTTTTGGTGGTTAAAATACGTTGACCAAGTATATTAGGAAATATTTACCAGCCCCCGCACAGGGTGATGTCGAGAACTATGTTCTGCGCTGAGAAATAAGTCGGCATATCGCAGTCGGGGCCGGACGAATAATTGGCTGACGGAATGCCCCAGTCGTCAGTGGAGATCATAGTTGTGGAAATTTCGGAGGCGATCGATTTAGGTATTTCATGCCGCTAAACGATTTTGGCAATCAGTGGACTTAAAATGAGCGATAATGTTGACAAACGCACCCCCCAAAACCAGATGCTGAAATGCGGATGATAAAAGACGTCAGCCAATCTTTGCTTGGTCGGACAATCAAAAGGTCCTTACAAAATTCTAGATAATCGAAGTCGCGCGTTAGCCGAGTTCGTGCATGTAAAAAAGCAAATTAAAACCCCTACCCAGAGGCGTCAAACTGCGTAGCGAATACGCCTCCTCCTGCACTGTTGAAACCCTCGCCGAAGCTGTTAGGCGCATTTTCGACCACAGTGCAGCCAGCCGGGGTTGAACAGTCGAGTTCCACGGATGTTCCAAGCTGAGTAGAGGGTGTAGTAGAGGTGTGTTTGCATCCGGGGCTTGTGTGGAGGGCCATTTGATTGTTTTGCATCATGTTGATAGCTTCGACGATACTAGAAAGGTGACGAAAAAGGTAAGTCAAAAATTGCTACTTTTCTGAAGAAGACTCACTCGATCTCGCCATCTTGCGGCCAAGTCGGGCCTTTAGTCCAAAGCGCTGGCCAGACCTAAATTTAGGTATAAACAAATTCGGCAAGGGCGGGAGCGTCAATCGGTATGGCAAACATACAGAGCATCCAAAGGGTAAATGAACGATATCGGCAATCCAAATTGTGCCAAGACCATATGCAGCTTTGGTCGTGATTCGAATCTACAATAGTCTGGTGAGCGAGGCAACAAACTAAAGTGAGAGCTGTTTGGCCTACGAACCGAATCCCGTTTTTCGCCCCAGGCCACGTCGGTGCTGTTGTCCACTTTAAGGATGGCGTTTCCAACGTCGTTCGTAAAGGCGAGTTTCTTGTCCGTTGCATTGGTCCTATCGAGCCAGTTCACATCTCCTACACCACAAACACAAACGAGTGGAAGAAAATGTAAGAGACGAAATGACACAAGGCGTTTAGCGCACCCCACGTCAGGTTATCATAACTCCCGTAAAAATCCCAATCGTTGAAGAAGGCATCCCCGGAGTAGTCTTGCACTAGGTCGTAGCGATGCGTAGGTAGGAGGCCCAGGTGCGCTGAGGTGCGCTGCAGGCAGAGAAAAGACAGGAGGAGGCTGACAGCCAATGACTGCATGTCGAAAGTACAAGCACAAGAGAGGGGGGATTGGGTGACAGAGCCGAGGAAGTTAGTCGTCGTATTATATGACGAAGCGATGATCCTCGGTAATTACGAGTATGGTGAAGAGGCTGACTTATTTAGCTGCATATTTTGTCAGATGAGATTTGAATACTAAGTAATGGCTAAAGGCGGGCATCCTTGAATCAGAATATTTTGGTTAGAGCATCGTGTAATACAGGATGGAGTGGTTGGACCGACCTAACTCCCGAGGCGGAACCGACGCTGAGCCTAGCTCGGCGGCGTGTTCCGAATCTCACACTAATCCTTTCCAGATTGTGCGTAACTGCATCGCATGGAGTACGTTGTACCTCGCCCAAAGCAAATTTTCGTTGAAGTTGTCGCTTTATGAAGATAACCTTGTGACCCGTCCTGGGCCTTGTGGATCACTGGAAAAATTCAATGATCTGCAGCTTAGAGCTACGAAACGATGAGGTAGTTGACATCGTTATGTGCAGTATATCAGGCCGGTCGAGTTGAAGAAAGGAGCGAGGTGTCTTCATCATCCAAACGGTATCTCATATTAAATCATAGATATGAGTTGCATCACATCCGTTGACCAAGCTACATCTGACAATTATTCATTAAGTAATGGCGAAAACATTGTCAAGTCATAAGTGAAGAAAAAAAAACAGCGAAAGCAAAACAAAAAAGATGCATGCACATATATACAATTACACACCAAGGGCCCATATAGACCATCGTCTACCGCTTCTTCCTAGCCCCACTAGCCCGTGTCGCTTTTTTCGCCTTCGGAAGCGGCGGCTCCGGTGACCCGCCATTTGCACTCCCTCCAGCACTCCCAGCGCCGCCCACCGTCAACCGCGTCGACCGCCGCCTTGTCTGCACACCCTCGCTCTCATCTGCCATTTCCACAGACGCAGCGGAGCGTGATTTACGCACTGGCCTCCTGGGATGCGGAGAAGGGGCGCGCAGCGGAGCGACTTGGTCCTCTTCCTCCTCTTCCTCTTCGTCGTCCATCATTAATGAGCCCGGTATGCTCCTGCTCAGGTCCTTCTCTTTGATTTGTCGGGCTTTCTTCGCCGGCGGCTTGGACACTGTCTGGGTCTGTGTTTGTGCTTGCGCCTTGCTCGTACGGGTGGCCGTGCTCCTCGAAGTACGTGTCCTCCGAGTCTTTTCCTCTTCTTCCTGGTCGTCATCCATCATCACATCGTCATCTTCCGAGCCCGCAAATGAACCAGGCGGGATCTTGGGAGTCACTTTCCTCTTCGAAGGCTGAGGAGCCACACGTTTTTTCTTCGCCGCAAACACGGAGTACTCCAATGCAATATCTTCGTCATCATCCGGTTGCTCCGCATTCCCATTTTTCTTCTTCCCGTCCGGTTTATCATGTTCAAAGCTGGTGTCCTCGTTCTCAGCCTCCATCTCCACATCATCAGCGGTACGCGCAGATGCGTTATTGGCGCGTTCAGGACTACGATTCGTATCTTCCTCAAAGGCGCGCTTCACCCCATTTGTCTTCGCAGGAGGAGGTTGATAGAACGCGTTTTGCTGCTGGCTTGCCGAGACAAACGCGTGTCCTTGAACCGGGTTGGCAGGTGGGAGCTTCATACTACTTGCAGGAGAAGCGATCGCAGAGCCATTTCCAAAGGCCATGCGAGTGCCTACCCCGCTTAACCGAGGTTTTGCAGAGCCTAGTACCGAGGAAGTCAGAGGAAGGCTCTTCCTCGGCGTAGAGCCACTTCCACTGGCTATGGCACTGAAATTAACGGGCAATATTGGAGGTGCACTAGGTATCGAGGTCGATGCATGGAGTGGTGTGCCTCCAAAGGTAAGTGGGGCAGCCGGAACACGGACTTCACGCAATGGCGTAGAAGCAGAATTGTTGACCAGAGTGGCTGGCATTCGGACGTCCTCCCATGACTGAGATAAAGACATGTCCTGAGGCTCTTGTGCGGCAGGAGGCTTGTGCACTTGCGGAGTTGCTGGTTTAGGAACTAAGGGCGTCGCCTGCGGCTGCGTTGGATCGAGCTCGAGCTCGATAAGGGACCGTTCGACTGAAGGGAGGGAGGTGTACACCTGCTGCACCATTTGTGAACGGTCTTTTGTCAGTTTGAGATGTTTTGGAGGAGTTATGGATGTGAACTGGCGATCAAGCTTGATTGCCTCTGAGTATCGTCCGCCTTGTATGAGACGTACACAGATGAGGTCTTGGAGGATTGCCACCTGCGAAAACTCGAGAGTGGTAGGCGGCTTTTGAACGTAAGTGTTGAAGAGGGATTCTTCGAAACTGGAGAATGGTAGAACAAGAAGTTGCTTCAGAGCAGCTGGACGGGGTTTTGCTATATAATTTTCAGTAAAACGCAGCAATTAAATAATCGGGTTTCTCGTACGTGTGACCGACCATCCTAGAATCTCTTTAAACAACCGCGTACGCATGGGATCTTGTTCATTGAAAGTACGTGAGAACTGCCACGCTTCCAAAATGCTCGAATCTGCCAGTGCCAACGCGTAGCACTCGATGTCTTCCGGTTCGACCAGCAGTGGCTTTGCTGTCTGGATATATCGTCGCACCAACGCCTCCTTGTCCGGTGTGAGAGAAATAGCGCGAATGATTTTCGACGAGTAGTCTCTGTTCAACCGCGCATCCGAGAGAATAGCCACCGCTCTCTGTCGTAGAAAGACTTTAACTTAACGAGAATCCAAGGAAGCCAAGATTGACGCACCGGAACATCTATGCCCGTATCCAGGTGCCAATACGCGTCTGCGAGCGCGGCAAACTGGGGTGGAATGCACCTCTGTTGCTGGAAGTGGCGCTCTCGCCCGTCTTGATGCCACTTCAACAGAAAATAAACCAGACAGTCCTTCTTCAGCCTGTCATAGTGCGAGGATTCGATGGCGTCCAGTAATTCCTGCAGGCCCTGTGGTGTTTCTGGGGGGTACAGAGAATTTGTGCTTTTGATGCCTCCAGAGGCTAGCAGAATGTCGAATATGAGAGTGTCGTCTAGTGAAGCCCGACGATCTCGAATATGTTCAGGACGCGGGTCCTGGAACGGAAAGTTGTTCGAAACATCAAAAAAGTTGATGAACGGTGAACGTCGCGTCGGCTGGTCTGCGTCCTATAATATATTTTCAGTGGCTTCCATGTTTTTGGAGTTTAAAACATACTTACAACGTCCATGGTCGTTGGCCGGAAACAAGGTCGGCGTTGAACAAAAGTCGAGGTAATAGGTTATGTAATCAGCGATCAATTAGAATTCACACGCTCCGGTCATTGTTTTCGACTTAGTTGCATTCCGAGGGTAACGAAAGGTATCATAAAAGTAAAAGGTCTAGCTACAAAATGTTATTCTCCCATAGGTATATCGAAGGATCGACCTTCAAATTCCGATACAGCGGAGAACACATGGATGAAAAGTTACACTAAGCGAAAACAACAAAAGTAGCTAGGTATACGATGTGGCAACAGCTATGTAATCAGCAATGCACAGATTTAAAAAAGGAATAAGTAGTAGCAGTAGCAACAACACTTCGAAACCTCCATCTTCACCCAAATCCTAGTAAGTAGACGTGCACGTCACGGTAATACATAAACCATAACGGTTTTGAACGTTAAATAAAACACACACACAACAGTCCGTTTCCGAGGCGGCCTCAGCAACCGCCCGCTAATTTGTTCTTGGGCCAGGGCTGCTTGAAGTCAGCCCACACAGTCAGATTGTAGTTTGTATAAGCTTCCTGGTATCTGTAGGCAGTCCGACATGTAAGCACGCGACGACAAGCAACACAAAATAGAAAGGCACCCACGTCTCGATATATTGCGCAGTAGGGAAATCGGGAGGATCACAGCCGATGTTGATCTGGTCTTTGCGTTGGTAAACTCTGATATAATCCACCTGCATCGTCGCAGGGAATATCAGCTCCTCCAGGTCGATAACACCGAAACCTTCCGACATTCCGAGATTGGCGATGATATACTAGAGCATGGGAAGCAACATCAACATCCACCACCTCAACACAAAGATACTGCAGAAAAGCGTACCATAGGTTCCTGCGGGATATTTCTGCGGCTGATCTCAGTAGCAGTATCCACGTCTAGCGCTGCAGAGTGCAGGGTCCACGAGCGGACTTCGTTGATCCAGGAAATGTACGCGTTATCGAAACTGGATATAATTATATCAGAACAAGCAGAAACGTATAATGAAAATAGCGGACCCAGGCTTGTATTCGAATCCGTACAAGGCGAAACAAGAACCCGGCCTCTCGTAGCAGTTCGTGTTCGTAAGACCCAGACCACTAGCAGTTTGTTGGAAGCGGCCTGTTAAGTGGTTAGTAAAAACAAAATGTGCCCGTGTATGCAATACTACACACCTCCACGGTACGTGTTTAAACTCGTCCTAACGGGATCGTCGAATACGGCCGTGTTGTTGGGGTCCAAGAAGTGATATCGCGCCTTGAAAATTACACAACAAATCAGAAAAGGAGACAAAGAAAACAGGTCGTAAAATATACATTGAATGGCGCAAACTGAACAGACAGAGATGCCTGGAGTCATCATGGTCAGATGAGCATGTTGGAAACCAAATAAATAAAAGGACCCACATATCCAATCCCGTCGATGACGGTAGCTTCAACGATATCGATCTCAGGAGCCGACCGACCAACGTACGACCCATCCTTCCTCACTGGGCCAGGGTGGGATTCCCCAGGGCAAGTACAAGCAGCTAGTTTCAGTTAGTATATTGCGACAACTCTTGGGCCAGGATGCACGTACAAAGTCGCTGTCCTGGGAGAAAAGACTGGACAAAAAATATTAGCAACATGAAAAAACCAGACAATCACAATGCTTACCAGTTCGCCATTAACTTCGGGATCACCATTAACGGTGGCAGCGAGAGGCGTCTGAGTGCCAGGGTATGTCTGATTTGGAAGAGTTCCAACGTCGCAAGTGTCATAGGTATATGGCCACTGAGGAGAAAAATAGGAAGATCAACAACGGCAATAGGCTGAGAGGTAAATTTGACGTACAAGACCCTCGACGGTGGCACCGAAACCGGCTCGCCCTATAACCGCAGCGATCAATAGACATCGCTCAGAACGTGACAGCACTGCGTACCTAAATTCCCCATAGTCCAGCTGAGAGTGGCATAAATATCACAATGTCTTCAAAATTATACGAGACACTCACACAGCGGGCCACAGGCCACTGTTCGTTTCGCAGGTATGAGAAAACTAAACCCAGTCAGACAAGCAGAGGCACCTACCTAACAGAGCTGGATCCGGGCAATTGGACGTTGGCTAAACAGGTTAAGTCAGTTAGTTACAACAAATTGCAAAAGAAAGAAGCTAAATTACGTACCAACGATCAAACCACCGGTGAAGCAAAATTTGTTCCTGCAAACCGTTAATACGTACTCGATAAGGCGAGAGGTTTGAATTCACCATGATTGGATCTAGAAGAGAAGTTGTCAGTATTGTGCAATCGGGAGTCCGGAAAATGGCCATACCATTGCTGATCGGTACTGCAGGTTGTGATTGAGGGTGATGTCAGTGACTTGATCGATTCTTAATTGCAAACTGCCGTTCTTGGTTGTTGCTGAGGGAACGACGGCCTTAGCCAGACCGTTGAGATAAGAGGAATTATCTGAGTACCTTGTTGAGGGTCATACCATTCCAGGTCATTCTTGACAACAGAATTAGAATAGGTTGAAGACATAATATTCGCGCACTCACCGTTCCCCAGTAGTGCAAATCCACCGCTTCCCAGAAAGGATCTTCTCCAGGGTAGAACGTCCGACCGTCCTCGTTGAACTCGTCAGAGAAGACCAAGACCATCTCTTCGTCGTCCATGTAGGACTTGTAGGTAAATGCTTCTTGAGGGGTTTCTTTATCGACCAATAAAAAGTTGCCTGGAATGTCTGGGACTTGTCCTGAAGCATTTGTTCCTCCCAAATTGAATCCTCCCTGAGTCGTTTGCTTGTGTTGCGTAAAATGCGTCAAAATGGGATATCCTGGGATAAGTTGAGCATATGATAACGTCAATCGTCATGAAAAGAGGGACAAACCAGCACTAAAAAATGTCAGCGTTCCAATTGCAAGATAAGGGGGTCGTGGGACACGTACAACAACATCATGAACCCAACGATCAGAATCGAAAGACAGCCGAGATTTGCTAAACCACGCGCAGTGAATACCGTTCCCCCCAAATCAAGCCTTCTATCTCTGCGCGGATCCGGATTGTGGAGAAAGTCGTCTGGCTCGGAGTTGCTCATCAAGAGCGGCATACCCCATTGCGAAGGAGAGGCGGAGAGCGAGTACTGAAAATACGGTTGAGACACAGTGCTAAGCGCGAATCTTGCGTTACGTTACCTTTTCTGAAAGTGAAGGCTGCCAATGAAGGGTCAGCTCCGTAAAATTTCAGATACAAGGGCAGTAACCACGCACTGGGTGACCCGTCGATGATCTACCACCTGTCGAAGACGCCAGTGAAGGTTTCCGGGTCGGGTTCGAGGGTCCTGCAACGCCCGACGGCGCTGGTTGGCGACTTGGAGCCTTAAATGACCCGGAAGGGCGCGGGGGAAGCAGGTTGGTGGTCGAGTTGTTCTGCCTTGGGAAAGGCCCGTTCGGGTTGCGACTCATTACGGGGATGGATAGGAATAAGAGGGGTTACAGAATAATGCTGAAAAAAGCGCTTGAGCGCCCGCGGTCGTCGAGCGAAACGAATGAAAGTAGAAAACGAGAGTGGAGGACAGAAAACGACAATGACAGAGGTGATGCAGAGGCTCTGGTAGCGTAACAAGAAGGTTGCCAAGCCCGCTGTCTCCGTTTTCCTGGAGATAGTTTGGGTGAAAATGACTGAAAAAACACAGATTTTGACGTTCCTGGCACGCAAACCATCCAAAACGGGGCCATCCACCTGCTTTTTGTCCTCCCATCGCCGAAGTTCCCTTGTTGGTCGACCGACTTGACAATTGAATTGACGGCCTGTGATGGGAATGCTCAGTTTAGATACCGCTTACCCCGGTCCAACAGCACAACGTCCGCCATCTGCTCACCATTTTGGCCTATTTAGAGAAGAGGTATCCTTGCGACTGCGACAGCCTGTGGTCCAAGCGTCATCGGAAGCGCCTTGTACCATGTGCAAAAGTACGAATTTATGCTGCGTAGTCGAGAAGTCTCGCAGGGTCCCGGCGGGTGCCTAATGGCCTGGCGGGAAGTGCGCACGATATGCGCAGAAGAATGAAGGATGGCTGAACTTCGTGCTTTGCTCGAGTGTAAAAGTAGGAAAGAAAGAGACGATGTCGGCAGAGCTTGCAAAGTTTGAACTTGGTTTGACAAGCAGGGGCTGCTTACCCCATTCTTGAACAACGGCCTTGAAGGCCGCACCGTTAGGAGTCTTGTTCACCTCATTCTCTTGCAGCTATGTAGAACCTTATCAGTTGCAGCAGGTGACTTCGAACCCAACCTCATTCCTGATCTTTATTGATGAAGCTCATGCATGGCGCTGTCAGCGCTGGTCATTAAATTCGTCAATTGTCGTTAGTCGTGACAGAAAGCTTCTGAATAGTTTAACGTTAAATACTAATATCCACCCTTTTCGACATGAACAAACCCCACTCTCTTAGGATCCCCATCCACTGGCCCCAATTTTATCTTCACCTTCTGACTATATTCCACAGGGTTCTCGTCGAAGGACGGCAAAGACTGCCACATACCACCAGCAGACGAGGCAGCGATAACATGCAGTATATTTCCAGGGTCAAAGTGGTCATTACTGGCGGGTTGGGTACGCCCCTTGCTTCGCACAAATGTGATAATCACGACCACAATAGAGATCAGGCACACAAACGTCGGTGCGAAGAGAACGATGAGCGCCGTGTCGTGTGTTTGGTACCATCCTATCGTTTGTGTGCGGTATGTTCCATGCGTTGCGATCCTCATGCTCGTAGGAATAGTACTTGAGTTTCCAGGAAATAAGCGATTGTCGTTCTGCGTATACGCAGTTCGAAGGAGCTATGAACTTTTAGGTCAATGACCACCATTTTTGCTCATGCAATATGGCGACTTGCCGTAACACTGAATTCCATCACACCTCGGATATAGTGTTGCTATTTATGCCGCATCAGCACAAGCGGTGCGCGGAGAATTGATAATCGTATCCGAAAGCTCACCAGAACGTCATTCAAGAGATTAGGATAAGCCGGAACAGTCGCAACAAAAGAGGAAATCATATCTCCAAAATTATTCCCCGTCGGACTCTGGGCGATATCCAACCCACGAAGGAAGAGCGTCGTCGTGTACTCCCCGATCCACGGCGCGTCGACAGCACCCCACGACTCCGATCCATTGACAAAGCTCGGGAAGGAAGAGTTGAACAACTGGATGGCGTCATTGTAGTCGATGTTGATGGAAGTCACTTTCGGCGATACAGTGCAGACGGTAGTGTTCATGAAGCTATAAACTCCACAGCCGGAGATTATCAATTCTGAAAGAGTTCCGTTAGCCAGACCTGCGAAATCACAGGTAAGATGGTCCGTACCCCATTTTTGTGTACCATCTGTCTGATTCACAGGACATGCAAGCGAAAATACGGCATGTACGTCTGGAGATGTCATGATCGGCGCTAACAATCTCTCGTCAGATACATCCGCGTTTCGATGAGTAGAGGATAAATCGTGACATACCCGAAAGTACGGGCGTTGAAGAACCCGGACATTGTACTCTGAGCTGAGCGAGGGTCACTGTCGTTGAATTATGGAATATCCCACGAGTCTGCGAAACAACCTCCAGTGAAGGAGATGTCGTCTCGTCCAGATGCCGTTGCGTGCAAGTAACATCCGACGTGAATCCTTGTTGGGTCATGGAATAGCTCGTTGGGAAACCCGGAGGCGAACCGTGAGGCAACTCGACTCTAGTATTTGCTGGCATGGTACTCCCTGATGGTGACAATACTGTACTGAACCATTGCTGGAAGTTCGCAGGTAGAATTCCATCTGCATAATTTCGTCAGTTGATTGAAACGGGCCTTAAATGAGGAAAACCGTACTCGTCGAATTGAGGTAAGAAAGCTGGTTGAAATTCAGGATACTCGGCAGAGAGAAGTGAGTGTTAACGGCTGTTGAACCACTAGCTCCGACAAGGGGTATGACATTAGTAAATAAATCTGTCAGACTGATGAGCCTCTGGTAATGGTTTAGAAAGTGTGCTTCAAGACAAACCTGGCGTGACAACATCTCGATTCGTAATCATTAATTTCTGGAAATCCGGGCTATGGACATCAAGCTCGAATCCTGACATCGGTGCCTCTATATTTATGACTGTTGGCGCCAACAGCGTCATCCATCTTTACCCGATTTGTGAGTGAAACGAATTCAATTTGGATGAAATTCAAATTCCACCTACCCAGCAGTTTGGCCTCCAACAGCCAAAGCACAAACCAAAGCGGCAAATGTCCATTCGAGGTGAGCTACATTGAAAATGGGCGACTGGGTTGCCACTTTGAGGGCGGAGGTAACGGTGTAAAGAGTGACGGGTTCGGAGAGGACTCTCGCCAATGCATACCGAATAGCGCGAGTGTATAAGCTGATTCATTGCCGTTATTAATATATAACTCGACCGCGTCATAGGCATGGCATTATGCACTTACAAGCTGGAAATCACAGATAACAGCGTCGCAGCTGTTGTAACCGCTAACGTCACACCTTGTGCATGATCTCGCGCAAACTCTGCCTGATGGGCAGGAAGAGGTCTCGGCTTGCTGGCAGTAACGAAGAAGAAAATCCACCCGAATATGAGCACAGCAAGTTGACCGACAACTACAAGCATGGGTATGAATGTCTGAGGATTAAACCGCCTGATAACCCGATAATTTTGATGAGTAGGTGACGAATTGAAAAGAATCAGAGTCCCTTACCGCTGTTTCCCTGGGGGTCGTGAAGGGAAGTAGCCTCCTGGCCATGGTCGACTCTTAACAGGCGATGGATCCTCCTTGTTCAGCGTCGGCAGAGACAGCAGCGCGTACGACTCCGGCGCTGAGGGTGCGTCGGCAAAAAAACCTCGTGCCTTCTTTTCGCCTCGTTCCAAAGCCATTCCTTCAGTGCCGAGATATGGGAGGAAGAGGTTGAAGAGGAGAATAGGAGGGGGTTGGGACTATAGAGGGATGCCTCTGACAGCCGTGAGGGAGCCATGACGGCGACTGCTTCTTTATCCGAGGTCTGGTTGGTCATGTGTAGGGATTGAGGAGAACGCCGTGAGACCTCCAAACGAGATGGGCGGATAAAATAAATATTTTGTGCCTGGTAGAAGAGAAATTTATAGCCATCCTGAATATGAAGGATGTTTGATGCCCAAAGACAAGAGGGTTTCCTGAGGATTCCAAGAAAGGACAGCCCAGGCTTGAGAACATGTCGGGGTCCTGTTCATGATGCCTTTAGATCATTGCGCTATTCATAGAGTAGAATCATTAGATTCAAGAACGCATGGAATACCTTGAGTGCGCTCTCAGTGTGGCCGGTGCATTGGCTGGTGCATAAGTTGGTGGTGGCATGAAAGGAAGGATGGAAATGTCCATGAGGCGGAAGTTAAATTCCGGGCCGAGGTGCGCCACTCTCGAGCCCCTTTTTGACGAGGACAGAGAATCAAAATCTTCTGCTCAGGAGAAGTAGATATTCGGTATGGAAGGCAACAGAGTTTTGCAGGTTTACAGATCGCTCCGATCGTTAAGACTCTCCTATATCTTGCAATTTTATTCCATATGCAGTGGGTATAGAAACTACTACTACTACTACTTACTCAATATCTATGCTACGTTAAATAACCCATGTATACCTGTAATAAAGCACCCAGAATGCCAGCAACTGGGATTAGAAACCGATAAAATGTCCATCCCATTTATCGAACATGAACAAACCCCACTTTCCTAGGATCGCCATCCACCGATCCCAATTTTATTTTAACCTGCTGGCTGTAATCCACTGGATTCTCGTCGAAAGGCGGGAAGGACTCTCGCATGCCACCCGCTGATGACGCAGCGATAACATGCAGAATATTTCCTGGATCGAAGTGGTGATTGCTAACAGGTTCCTGACTCCCTCTTCTTCGCAAGTAGGTGATGACCACTATGGCAATTGAGACCAAACACACGAACGTCGGTGCAAGCAAGACAACAGGTGCAGTATCATGAGCTTGATACCAGCCTATCGTTTGGGTCCGGTATGTCCCGTTCGTGGCTATCCTCATACTCGGAGGAATGGTGCTTGAGTTTCCGGGAAATAGGTGATTGTTACTTTGCGTATACGCCGTTCTAAGAAGCTGTCGAAGTGGTATTGCTCTCGTTAGCTATAGTTTGCGAGAAATCTACAAACAAGAACGTACCGTAACACTGAACTCCATGACTCCGCGAATGTATTGTTGCTGGGTAGCCAGTATCAGCGCAAGAATTTAAAAGGACGATAATCAACTCTGCTCACCAAGATGTCATTCAAAAGATTAGGATACGGCGGCACGCTCGTGATAAACGATGAAATGGTGTCTCCAAAATTATTACCAGTCGTGCTTTGCGCCACACTCAACCCGCGAAGAAAAATCGACGTCGTGTATTCTCCAACCCACGGCGCGTCAAAGGCTCCCCATGACTCTGATCCGTTGACGAAGCTCGGAAAAGACGAATTGAAAAGTTGCGTCGCATCGTTGTAGTCGATGTTGATCGTAGTCACTTGCGGTGATACAGTGCAGATGGTGGTGTTAATGAAACTATAAACTCCAAAGCCTGCAATTATCAATTCTGGGAGGACCTATCAATCAGACAGAGCTGCATATCGATACATAAGCAATAAATACCCCATTTCTGAGTGCCATCCGTCTGATTCACAGGGCATGCAAGTGAGAAGACTGCATCCACCTTGGGAGACGTCATGATTGGTTCTATCCAACAAAGCTGCGTCAGACCCAGCATATAGGCGTTAAATCTTCACCTACGCGAAAAGAGAGGTGTTCGTAGATCCGGACACTGGACCGCAATCTGAGCAAGTGTCACAGTTGTGGTATTGAAGATCGTGCTGCTTTCCGAGAAAAGCTGCAACGAAGGAGACGTTGTCTGATCCAGATGTTGTTGTGTGCAAGTAACATTTGAGGTAAATCCCTGTTGTGTCATGGAATAACTAGATGAGAATCCAGAGGGCGAACTTTGCGTTTGCTCAATTCTGGTATTCGCGGGCATAGCATTCCCAGATTGGGACATTATCGTGCTAAACCATTCCTGGAAATTTGCTGGTAGGATTCCGTCTAGATAAATGTTTTGGTTAGCCAAAAAAAGGAAGTACCTAGCATGATTCAATGCATACTCGTCGAATTTATATAGGAGAGTTGATTAAAATTCAGGATGCTGGGTAACGAGAAGTGCGTGCTAACAGCGGTGGAGCCGCTAGCTTCGACCAGAGGAATAACATTGGTGAATAGGTCTGTGACGTTATGAGCTTTCTATATACCATGGAAGACGCAAGTATGCAGCAAGACAAACCTGGGGTAACAACATCTCGATTGATCGTCATCAATTTCTGGAAGTCGGGGCTGACTACATTAAGCTCGAATCCCGACATCGGCGCTTCCATGTCCATAACCTTAGGCGCTAAGAGCGTCATCCATCTAAAGCAGTCCATTAATTCGTGAAACTGAAATATATAGAAGCGAGTCGGTTACCCGGCAGTCTGGCCGCTAACTGCCAGCGCGCAGAGAACAGCTGCGATGGTCCACTCGAGGTGAGCCACATTAAAAATGGGTGATTGCGTTGAAACTTTGATGGCCGACGTTACTGTGTAAAGGGTAACGGGTCCAGCAAGGATTCTCGCCAGTGCATATCGAATAGCCCGCGTGTATAAGCTGAATGAACTTTTTGGCTTCGCGAGAACGCAGTAAGATCTGAAGAACTTACAAACTTGAAACCACAGACAGACTCGTAGAAAATATCGTAACAACCATTATCACAGCTTGTGAATGGTCGCGCGCGAGAACTGCCAGACGGGGAGGAAGCGGCCTCGGCTTGCTGAATGTGATGAAGAAGAAAATCCAACCGAACATGAGCATGGAAACTTGACCAAAGATCACAAGTATGGGTATAAAGATTCGGGGGTTAGGTCGCCTGAAGATGATTCGATACACTTCGAATTTATAAGAGCTGACGCTATAGAAACAATCCTACTCACCGACGCTTTCGTGGTGGTCTTGACTGGAAAAAACCCGGTCGACCTCGGTTCTGGATAGGCACTGGGTCCTCTTTGTTCAACCTGGGCAGAGACAACAGCGCGTACGACTCCGGCGCTGGATGAACATCAGTATCATAGCCCCGAGTTTTGCTGTCGATTCCTGGAAGGTCAACGGTTGACATTGCTCGTAGTGAGCCAATGTGGGCGAGAAAGAAAAGATCAAGGAGGGCCAAGCAAGTTGCGATTATAGCTGTCCTTCATTGACAGGCGTGAGCGTTTAGGGCGATTGCTTCTTTGACATATCTTTGACACTAATAGAGTGACCGTGTGCAATCATCAGAGATAATTTCCGAAGCATCCAGAGACCCGAAGAAATGAAATAACCTTGTCATGCCTGATGAATGGCCGGAAATTTCATCTGAAACGTAAGTAGTACTTGTTTATGGAAGATCAAGCTTCCCGCGAGCTGAGGTGAAGCGCAAGCTACAATCTCAAGTAGAACCTCTCGCTTGACCATGTCTTGAGTTGCGTTTCATAAGGCCAGATTCATGAGAAATAGGCATGGATTGTGCAGCCTTGCGGTATCAATGTGGTGGTGGTTGTCAAACAAGAGATTTTGTCATTGATGGCATCTAAAAATGGATCCGGAATGCGCCACTTTAACCTTATCCGAGCTGCCCGTTTCGCCCTTACCGACAACACTCGACACGAAAACCAAGCAACAAATATGGCTAGAGTCGGCAAAAAACAGAGTTATGCAGACTGAAATTCTTCGGATATAAGTGACTCCCTCTTCTTATTGTAAGCCATGCCCGGGTTGAACGTTTCGGAAGCCTATCGGCCTACGCGGTCATCCCGGCGGACAATTAACCGACAGGCAGGGAAACACGCAGTGGACACCAGTTCGAACTTCGTACGCAGTTCTGAGTTTTTGCGGCTAAACTTCGATTCTCAAAGGATATCCACTCCATTCGTCCAAATGAACATTTTGCTAATTTAGAATCGTAATAAGAAGGTATAGATTATTGGGCTAAAGCAATAAATTAAGAAATTGAATGTCGACTCGGGTTCGCCAGTGTCGTCTACCACTCTCCAATCTCATAACCAATCCAGTTTACCATTTATTTTGCGTGGATAAATCCCAATCTGTTGCCTCCCGGTCCATCTAATGGTCCAAGTGTAATATCAACACCAGAGCTATACGCAATCGGGTTCTCGTCGAAAGTTGGGAATGGCTCATTCAATCCACCAGCAGACGAGGCGGCGATGACATGTAAAATATTGCCAGGATCGAAATGATGGTTTCCTTCCGGCTCATTGAAATCCTTTGTCTTCAAAAATGTGATTCCGACAATCAAGAGAGAGACTACCAGGACAAGAGACGGTGCGAGGAGAACACCCGGTGCTGTGTCGTGGTCTTGGTGCCAGCCTATGGTCTCCGCTCGGAACGTGCCATTCGTCGATGTACGCATGCTAGGAGGTATTACACTCCTATTTCCGGGGAAAAGTCTGTTATCATTCTGCGTGTAGGCTGTCCGAAGAAGCTATGAGATAAATGAGCGCAAGAAGTAAACAGCGCAGAGCAATGCTGCTGACCGTTACACTGAACTCCATCACTCCTCTAACATACGATTCCTGAACAGACATCAGCACCCACCGTAAAGCTTAAAGCCTAGATACCTCACCAATACGTCGTTTAAAGCATCAGCATACGGCGGGATAATTGCCAAAAACGAAGACAGTGTGTCTCCTACGGAGTTTCCTGTCGTGCTTTGGCCGACGTTCAACCCTCGAAGGAGGATAGATAATGCGTATTCTCCAACCCATGGAGCGTCGATGATGTTCCAAGGTTGTGAGCCATTTACGAAGCTCGGGAACGACGAATTGAAGAATTTTGTAGCGTCACTGTAGTCGATGTGAAGGGTTGTAAGCTGCGGCGAGATATTACAAACAGTCGTGTTGATGAATTTGTATATCCCTGAGCCAGTAATTATGAAATCTGTAATAGATTTTAGTGTTTTGACAAATGTAAGGGGGGGGAAAAGCTGACTCCAAGATTTCTTCCCATTGTCGTCAGTTACAGGACAAGAAATGCCGAAGACAGCATCAATATTGGACGATGTCATGACAGGCCCTAAAACGTAGTGTTAGCACTGGCCAACAAAGGATGTGGTGACATACGAGATACTGTTGCGGCAGCAGAATTGGGACACTGCACAACCAGCTGCGCCAACGTGAGCGGCGAGTTAAACACAGTCTGCGTCGCGGACAAAATTTGCATCGAAGGTACGGTGGTCTGATTCATCGGTCGCTGAGAACACGAAACGTTCGCAGTAAAACCCTGCTGCGTCATTGTAAATGAAACCGGGAACCCTGCTGGTCGGCTTGGCAGGTCCTCGATATTTGTAGTTACAGGCAAGCTATTCCCAGTTGCAGATCGCAAGACACTGTACATTTCCCCGATATTGGTGGGTAAAATTCCATCTGTGAGGTACATATGTCATTCGGGAAAGAAAGCTAGCAGTGTCAAACGCACTGGTAGAGTTTATGTACGAGATTTGATTAAAATTCAAGATACTGGGCAATGCAAAGTGAGTGCTGACAGCCGTCGCTCCACTCGCCTCGACCAATGGAATAACACTTGTGAATAGATCTACGAAGAAAGGTTTATATCAGATAGTGTATTCAAAAGAAGAAGCATGTTTATTCATACCTGGGGTGACAATTTGGCCATTGGTCAACATGAGCTGTTGAAAATCAGGACTATTGACATCCAGCTCAAAGCCTGAAATCCGAGCTTCCATGGTGATAGGCTTGGGCATAAGCAATGTCGTCCATCTGGTAAATTCTAAGAAATCGGTGGAATCTCCCGGACAAATTCAGCTCACCCAGCAGTTTGAGCGTTAAGAGCAAGGAGGCATACGGCGGCAGCAATTGTCCACTCGAGACGAGATGGGTCACGGATCGGCGACCCAGTGGCTAGTCGAATTGTTGCGGCGACTTTATAAAGGGATACAGGTCGGGCGAGTGACCTCGCTAACGACCACCGGATAGCACGCGTGAACAGGCTATCTAGAGCAGTTAAACCTCAGTCAATGAACAGGATGGCCAGACTCACAACGATGATACTGCAGCAATGAAAGAGGAAATAAGGGTGACGACCATAGTAAGGCTTTGGTTGTGGTTCCGTATTTTACTCGCTAGTAAAGGAGGCAAGGGAACTGGCCTGCTGATCGTGACGCCAAAGAAAATCCATCCAAACGCAAGGAGAGCCGATTGAATGACAATGACCGCTGTCGGTATGAAGACTCGGGGACTAATACGTCTGTACAAATTACCTCCGTAAGCATTCTCTGCAACTGTATAAGAGGCTACTCACCGACGACGACGCATCATTGGTTTCTTGGGCTGAGCTTCGTCAGAAGGAGGCACTAAAGCATACATGGCTGGTGTAGTAGATCCGAAGTCGCCAATCTTCTCTTCCTCGTTCTGAGCCTCTAGAGCCATTGCAAGCCACTGATAGTACACGTGGATGAAGGAAGGACACAACGAAGGTTGAATGATTTCAGGAACCAGCTGGCTTTATACTTGCTCGGATTTCCGCCCCCAACTGAAAAAGGTACTTCCCTGAGGATGTGTGTTCACACTAATTAATTTTGTATAGGCGAGGTGTACGAGAGCTTTTGTCCATCCAAGTTCCTGGGACTTGACGTCCATCCATGGATTTACCTGCAAATAATAAAAAATAAAAATGGCTTTGCGCCTTTGAAGGTGACAATTTCGCGGTATTTTTCCTTCATAGGCATGCACCAAGTGGTGATTTCGGCTCAAGCCTCGCAAATCATTCAGGTTCGATTCAAAATGCGGTGAAGGGGCACTTGCCAAGGCGGACCGAGACAGCGCCAAGCCAAAAATAGATTTCCACTGACCTTTGGCTCGGACACTTCGGACGTGAAATTTCTGTGTATTTGCCGATTATCTCTGGCTTGCTTCAGTGAGGCTGCCAAAAGATTGAGGTGCACGAGCCCCTAGCACGGTACTAGCTATAAATCAAAAATTGAAAGGGAGTAGTCGAAGAAGTCCACACCTCCGAGCTCATTCATTGTTCCCTGTTACTCGGTCTTCTCGGTTTAGGCTGCAAGAATGGATATCTGCAGTCAGTATTCATCGTTTGTGAGTGTGGTATCACAAAGCCTTCGAGTATACAAAGGTTGGTATCAGTCCCAGCATGCATAAAATGATCTACCAATTTTATACCTGGCCGATTCACAAGGAACAGTCGTTGACTCAATGGTTTTGACAGACCGAGACCATTGGACCAAAAACCGCTATTCTGAGAATACCTGAATCAACGATAGAAAATCAAGGGGAGGGAAATGACAGCACAAACTGTGTCTAATTACACTCCTCTCTTTGTACTTAAACGGTAAATCGAGCCGGTGTTCTTCTCCAGCTTTAGGGTATCAGATATGTTAGATTTGCAGTGTGATCGTTTTTTGAAGCCTGGCAGATAGGGTGTTTGGCCAAATAGGCTGGGACGATAAAGGGGAATAGATAACCACAAGATAGCTTTGATGATAGATGCGAGATGATAGATGCAACTTGAAGTAGCCGGACGAGGCCACCAGGTGAGGTGGGACCGGTGAGAGGTATTACTTGGGGATTGATACTTCGAAGTTTCTTACGTTCTCCTTTGCGTGAGGTCGGAACCAGAGTGAGCAGTTAAGACCAGAAAGCCTTGGGGTAGAGTTTGAAAGCGAACGCCTGTTACGGCACTACGCCAAATGCAGAATAGATTTCATTATCTCAATCTGGTAATGGGTCCATCAACTTGAGCTACACCATGGATGGCAAAGATAGGTACCAGAATACCCGTGTCTGAAGTTAATGCGTCCCAACTTGTGGTTTCCAGTTAGACAGAACACTAGCTCGAAACGTTTACTGCGGTTTCAGAGGCTAAACCGCACTGTGTCAATGTCCGAAAACGAGTGGCTAACGTTGCTGCGACTCGCAGAGCCATAACTGTTTTTAGTAGCCAATCGGTTCGTCCTCTTGGTGCTATGGAACGAGGCAGAAGATGACGTGCACTGCCGTCGATCTGACGACATACGTCGAGTAAACAGAGGTGATCCGAGTGTGTTATTCCGTTCGTTCATCATCATCCGAAGGCTGCCTGATAAGCGATTTGTGAGGCGCTATTTTTGAAAACATTTCTCGTGGTTGTAGAAAATACCGTGTATCCATGCTTTAGATGTGTGAACCTCATGGACTTTGGAAAGAATTAACCGACGCGAGAGTTCTTCCCAACATTAGACCAAGCGCCTCGACCCACAGTGAGAAGGCTGCATGATGGCGAGTAGAATCGCTGACTAGATGAGGTAATTTATGAGTACTATCATCAGTGGCAACTGTTCGTCGATGGGAAACTGCCTCACCGATGGCACTGACAGATGAATGTCAAGAAGTGATTAGACAGTGATGCATATGCAGGTCCTGTGGTGGATGGGTGGGTTCTATAAGTATGTAAGGAGAATAATTCCTCAGTCGACTGATGATGAATGCTTTGAAAGTATGTTCCACATCAAAGAGTGATTTACTTACTCACCACTCGCCTCTCCGCCACTCCCGCACAGCTTTAAAGGATCAATTCCCTTGGAATCTGACAGGCATATGTACTGTACGCATGAAACACGTACACAGTGACGAGAAGACGTGGGGTATCATTTCGTATCGCGCCGCCATAATGCCAAAAAAGTAAACATGTTGGGGTATCGGCGACAGGAGGTTTTTGAGGACGTCGGATTAAAAAGCTAGCAAGGCTCCAACTTTCATCGGAGGGCCGGCGTGAAGGTTGTTTGGACGTGAAAGTTGAGCAGAGGCTTGGGAGTGTTTTCGGAGGTTGTAAACGATGTGCTCTCGCAGTGCGAAGTGTTACAGACAGCCAAGATAATCGAAGTGAGCATTAACCGCCCAATTTTATCAGTGGACACATGGACCAGGCACTTCCTTTTGCATATCCGTTGCCGTTTGCACATCATCGAACGTACTTGCAATGGAATACGCAAATTGTAAAACAGGGCGAGCAAGACTGATTTCACAGAGCAATCACTGAATCAGATGACAAAATTGCTCGAGAAGTGTAGATCTGGGGCAGACAGACACTGCGCCTGTGTCAGATGATCTGGTAGGCGAGAAAGCGAGTTTCGAGTTGTGAACACAGAGAGTTTTTTGACTGGCATATTCGACTAGGAGACAACCCGGAGTCGATTTTTTTTAATGTGCAAAGCATGCATCCGCTGACCACTTGCCAAAGACTGAGTGACTGAAGCACGCAGACGGTTCCCGAGACCTAAGTAGATAGGAGACGTCCTGAATGAACTGAAAAATCAAGATATTTCATCAAGTTGATCCTCATCTGAAGGCAGACACTATTTGGGAGGAGGGAAAGTGGTTGCCTACCAACGAGTCAGGCTGCACGAAGTTGCCATGGCAACAATTTTTTGTCCTCTAGACAACGGTGTCCTGAAGTGGGTCGGCAGGTGTGGAATCTGAAGCGTTCCAACGGAAGCCCCGGGGTTGATGAGCTCGCTTGAAATACAAAGCTTTTTGCAGATCACTTGTTATTGTTCGCTTTTGTCCACTTATATAACACTTTGTTGTTCATTTCTCTTGGGCCATCGGATTCCCGTCTTTCTCTCCCGACCTCCACCACGCGTTATCACTATGCCTGATCCTGCAGCTGCTCAACCACAGCCAGCCGCAAAGGCGAAGAACGGGCATGCAGCGCCAGCACCAGCACCAGCGCCACGAAAAGTGCGCTTCAACGTCGGTATGGGTGTATTTTCTAGTATTTTTATTTTCAGGTGGCTGACGATTTTTGTAGGCACTCAATACCAAGTGCTAGATGTCGTCGGCGAAGGAGCGTATGGAATCGTCTGTTCTGCCGTGCACCGACCTAGCGGACGCAAGGTTGCTATCAAGAAGATCGCGCCGTTTGATCACTCGATGTTCTGCTTGAGGACTCTGCGCGAACTGAAATTGCTCAAATTCTTGAGCGAAGCCGGTGTCAGCGAGAATGTGTGTCTGCGATCTACTCGTCTTTCTGACGTTGCAATGTGCTCATGTTCCCAAGATCATCTCGATTTTGGATATCATCAAACCACCTTCAATAGACGCATTCAAAGAGGTTTACTGTGAGTCCTTGTTCTCTTTTTACGTTTTGTTTATCCCTAACTCATATTTCGTGTCGGTCAGTGATTCAAGAGCTAATGGAGACCGACATGCACCGCGTCATTCGCACCCAAGATCTCTCCGACGATCACGCCCAGTACTTCATCTATCAGACGCTCCGCGCACTGAAAGCATTGCACTCGGCCGATGTTATTCATCGTGATCTCAAACCTTCCAACCTTCTCCTCAACGCCAACTGCGATCTCAAAGTCTGTGATTTTGGTCTCGCCCGCTCAGTGAAGACTGCCGAGCCGTCCGGTACAGAGACCGGTTTTATGACCGAATACGTCGCGACAAGATGGTACCGAGCGCCAGAGATCATGTTAACGTTCAAGCAATACACCAAGGTATGTAACTATGTCATTCCCTTGCCCGTGTTTCCCTGATTGTGCGTTACTACTTAGGCCATCGATGTGTGGTCGGTCGGTTGTATCCTAGCAGAGATGCTGTCTGGCAAACCTCTGTTCCCAGGCCGGGATTACCACCATCAGTTGACCCTCATTCTTGATGTGTTGGGAACCCCCACCCTTGATGAATTTTACGCCATAACCACCCGGAGGTCTCGCGACTATATTCGTGCTCTTCCTTTCCGTAAGCGACGGCCGTTCGCTACTCTCTTCCCCAATGCAAACCCACTCGCGGTCGACTTCTTGACCAAGACTTTGGTATGGACATCAGAGTTAGCTATTGATTTCGCACTAACACGATCAATACATAGACTTTTGATCCCAAGAAGCGCATCACGGTTGAGGACGCGTTGGCCCATCCATACCTCGAAGCATATGTTCGTGGTTTCAGAAACCCACCCTCCTATTAATACTTAAAACCTTATCTTTCGATAGCACGACCCAGAAGACGAACCTGTTGCTCCTCCTCTCGACCCCGAGTTCTTCGAATTCGACTGTGAGTTTTTTCTCTGATTATCCAATTCTTCCATGGAACGCGAGTCCTGACCGGCCGATTTCTTTAGTACACAAAGATGACATCAGCCGAGAGCAGCTAAAAGAGCTCCTTTACGAGGAGATCATGTCCTTCCAACCCGCGCCCATTACATAACTGTCCAATTTATAATCTGTAGAATTTTCGTCCTTCCATGTAGGTCCGTTGGCCCTGGTTTTATCCTTGACACGACGGTCTCTGATGCCCACACTTCTATATAGTCTTATTTGTCGTTTTGTATAACCATACCACGCACACAACACTAGCCGCTGGCCGCCATCAATGATCATTCAATCACAAGTACGAAAACCAAGATATCTGCGCTCTTTCATGCAATAAATGCCTAAAGCCAAGCAAGTGAGAGGGGAGGAAAAAGGGATGCCAGTACCCCGCCAATGCAAAGAAAGAGTTCTCTCATTCCTTCCTTCGAATTTACCCCGCTCAATCGTCCCTCTTTTGCATACTCTTAATATACCCTTTTCTGCCTACCCAGACCGTTATGGTTCCACCCTCGGTTTCCATTCTCATCTGTTGCTTTCCGCTTGTTTTGTTTCTGTCGTATCGTTCTTGGGACTTTTGTTTGGTTGGCCAGAGAAGCCATTTTAACACAATTCCGACCTGAATAAACGGCTGTATTTGCCGACCGAATTCGCCGACTTGAAATCCGTTCTCGTTTGAGCTGCCTCTCTTGAGCTCGATTTGAGAATCTTGTTCGCGTCCCCCGTAGCTCCAACTTGTGGGTTACATATTAAACATATGTACCCCACGGCCATACACACCACTGAAATAGGAACCCAAGCCTACCCAAGGTGGGCAAAATCGTTACCTATCTCACTTAGATCTACCATCTATCTCCGTCGTTGCGCCGGTCCCGTCTGGTCCCGTCCTCGTCCGAGTCGAGTTCCAGCCTCAATCTCCCGATATTTATATTGATTCCATTTAGTTTTAAGCTATGATGATGATGTAGTGACTGTCCGTGTTGGGTATCTCGTTTGCCATTTGGGCCAATGTATTGAATGGAAAGACCAGAGCTATTGTCCTCGGAGCCGGTGCCCTTCGCAATTTTATCACGCCGACTTCCTCACATCTGATTCCATTCTTCTGACGCACCTCATGTGAGTGCTTGCCATCGAGTCGTCTGGAAAGTCTGTTTGCCTCCCACTGAAGAATTGATGAGATGTATTTCTTGATTGTTCTGCATTTTCTAACTGCTTCTATTTGCATGATGTTACAGCCTTGAAAAGAAGGCTGTTAGCGGTCTAATGGCCTATGACCGATGTCAAGGAATGAGATGCGCACGAAAATAAGATTGATAGCCGCTGGCAGCCGCAGCTCAATTATCTGCTAGTCCCGTTAACTTGAATTCATAGCGACACCTAAATCTCGTCATTCCTGTATCTCGCCGATGCCAGGTGTCACGGCGCTATGCAGCCAAGCACCTTCAAGGGAGAGTTTTGGGAAGACATGTACCAGGAAACGCGCAACCAGGTTTGAAGAATGTGAGCCAATTCTGGAGTTGCCGACGTAGAGACCCGTAATATTCCTCCTAATACCCGCCGCCGCAATTTGGGATATGGGAGGAGTTTCACTGCAGGCGTTAAATGCGAAGACCAGGTATTCCGGGTCTGGCCATTTTGATAAAGCAGGCCGTTGAAAGTTATGCAAGCAGAACTGTGCCATCCGACCAGAGCACCTAATTGCAAACGACGCAATCTTGGCCGCGCATAAGCCATGGCCATGAGATGGTCGTCGCCTAAATCGAAAGTGCAGGGCATGTCTCCTAGAACAGGTAGGCTGCTGTGTGACGACAGTGGCTCCTGCACAGCACCATCGACGATTATCGCGACGGAACCGGGCCTGAGGTTGTCCAGGTTCGGTCAGGTTTACTTTATGACGGTTCTGCGAAGATTTTGTGCTTAGAGCTGGTCTGCTTAAGGGCCGTGAAAACTCTTTGGCACTCTGCGGCAGTTAGAAGGGCAGTACAGTGCAGGGTGAGGTCATGGAGGTTTTGCGACCGCAACGACTTGATAAAATCGACAAAGGACAGAAAATCATCCTCTGGCATAAAAGGGCGTGCATTGCGAGAACGGCCCCGACCTGCATGGATGCAGGTTCTTCAAAAACAGATTTGATGTATTGACAACCTGCAGTGGTACGGAGGAGAAATTTTGAGCCAGCCCGCCGATCTTGAGCGAGGACAGTCTGCGTTGGGAGGACATCTTGGAAACTAATTGCGGCTGGTGGTCAAAATCTACTCCGTTCGCGAACCAAGTCAAGTTCCGGCATGTGGAGGCGTGATTTTCGATGTTGAAAAGTGACGCGACATTTCCAGTGCCGCCAAGTTTACTCCAATCCAACTCCAGGGGGCAGCGGGACAGACTTGGATTCCAGAAAAATGTCATGGCATGGGGGTCCTATACCTGATATCGACAAACTGGACCCGTAGAAGATGGAAATAGAGGTTTGGTCTTCTCAACTCGTTTCGTTCCAGAGCGTCTGTAAAGGTGTTAGGTCGTGTGCGCCAACCGAAAGTGACCTTCGTAGACATTCTAATAAAGAGACTAAAAACACGGCTGGGCTCCTCGTTCCAACAGCGGGCAGGCAAGGTCTGATGCATGATGAGTGGTACGAAGTTCGCCTGGGCAATTTCTTGATAATCACAGCATGTTAATGCAAGTGACAGCAGGTCTTTCTTTCCAAAATATCCTGGCGAGTCTTGCCTGGTAGAGCGGCGTGAAAATTATTCCGATCAGATCCTACACTTGAACGCAATAGTGCATGCTGCGGTGTTTTATAGCCCAACACGAGAAGTCTAAAGCTGAGGTGATGCTAGTAGTCAGGACTGGAAGGGAGATTTGATGATCATGATAGTTCGGAAGAGGGTTAGAAACTCTCGGAAACCGTGCCCATGCCCTGTATAAACCTAAGCCAAGCACTCCGTCGACAAGCCAGTCTCTTTTTACATTACTTGACTCGGACTTGACGGTGCGGATAAAAAATTGCAATTGGTGGAGGGGATGTATGTATGAATGTAGGTAATAATGCAATGGGAGAGCAAAAGCATAATGACATGGACAACGCAAAAGAACCAACAGCAAGCAAAGGGGCAACAACAACGTTAACAACAACAGCAACAGCGAGGCAGCTCGAGGGAAAAGAAAGGTGTACATAATGGGTACATAACATGAAGGAGAGTAGGGCATGTAAAAGCATAAAGCTACAGCTACAGAAAAAAGCTGGACCGGGTGCAGGAACAGGAATTTTAGTCACTGGTGTCGTCGTCGTCGTCGTTATTGTCGCCGTCGTCGCTCGTCAGAAAAATGGGGGGAAAGCGGAAGAAAAGTGTAAAAAAGGAGGCACAGACACGCAAAGCACACAGCACGCAAAAAAACCAGCACTACAATAACCTCACCCTCCCCACTCACTTACTTACCCGCCGCAGCACCCCTCCCACCCCGTCCACCCCGTCCCCTAAACCCACCCCCAGGCGCACCCCGTCCATCCCCATGCCCATTCCCCGCAACCGGCGGCGCCCCCCCACGCGGCCGACTAGGCGGCCTCTCCCCCCTCTCCTTCTTCGTCTCCACCGACAACCTCAACTGCCCAACCTCGCCCCCCACATCCACCCACACCCCGCCCTCCCCGCCCTGCCCATGCCCAAGACTAGCCGTAATCGCCCTTCGCGCACTGTCCACCGACGCGAACTCGAGGAACGCACACGCCTTGGCGCGCACGATCTCGAGCTCCTTGATCGGCCCGAAGCGCTGGGTTAGCGTGGTTTGGAGGAGCGTCTGCGAGATGGGCTCGACGACGCCTTTGACGAAGCATTGGGCGTGCGTGATGCCCTGCGCGGCGAGGTACGCCGGGGACTCGTGTCCGCGTCCGCCTTGCGGCTGGTTCCCGCCGCCGCCCTGTTGGGGACCGTGCTGTTGGCCGTGCCCGTGCTGCTGTTGGTGCTGCTGCTGCGGGCCTTGAGGCCGTTGCGCAGCAGGGGCAGGGGTGGGCACGGGCGTCTGCGATGCGGAGCCTGTAGGCGCTGGGCTGGGAGAGAGCGTCTCGGTAGTGCCACGGGACTCCTGGGCGACCGCCGCGCCCCATTTCTTGGGATTTGACGCGGCGAGCGAGGCCCATGACCGCGGTGCGGCTGGGGCAGCGGGCTGGGGGGCTGGAGTCGGAGTCGGAGCAGCGACGGGTGCTGGCTGAGCTGGAGCAGTGGCAGTGGCAGTGGTAGGTGCAGGAGGTGGGGCAGGGGCAGCAGCAGCAGCAGGGGCTGGCGGTGGCGGAGCTGGAGTCGGTGGTGCTGGCGATGGGGTGGGAGACGGCTCAGCGGTGACAGAAGCGGGGGTAGCGGCAGGTGCAGCCTTTTCGGGCTCGGGGGTGTGCACACCGTTAGGCTGGGCGGGGACAGCAGCTGGGGACTGGTGTTCCTCAGGCGCGGGAGTCGGCGTTTGGGTGATCACAGGCTCGGCAACGTCAGTGGTAGGAGCCTCATCGACGGGCGCAGGAGGAGCAGGAGGTGTCGGTTCGACGACAGCGGGCGCAGGTGGGGGAGTGGGCTCACGGGGTGGCTCGTAGGCGGGTTCCGGAACAACGATGGGCTGAGAAGACATGACCGGCTCGACCAGAGTGGCGGGTGTGGCTGCCTCTGAGGCGACATCCGTCTCGCTGACATCGTCGCTCTCTACGGCCTCTTCCTTCAGGAAACGGAAGATGTCGTTGAGAACGAAGTAGCCATTGGGCTGCTCGGCGAGGAAGAAGGTCTGCACGAACTTGCGCCACGTTTCGCCGTGGTTGGACATTTCACCGATGACCTGGATTATGATGCCGCCGTTAGCAGAGGACTGGGCGTCCACGGAGTGGATGAAGACTTTGCAGTCTTCGAAGCCGATGGAGGTGATTTTGTTGTGGATTTCCTGCGGGTTGGGTTTGTGTTAGTGAAACGTCATCAGAGATTTTTTAGGGAATAGGTAAGGAATACAGGGCGGTGGACGTGAGGTTGGATAGAATTCGTAAATAAAGATGAACGAAAACAAAATAAGGCAGAGAAAAAAGCCAGCAAGAGTGGCGTGTGGCATTTTGCTCGGGGTGAGATCATGCACCGGACTCCCCGTTGCAGTCAACAGCAACCAAGGCTCAGTAAAACACGACGACAAGCGGAGACGAGAAGCATGACTGGAGAAAACTGGGGAAAAAGTACACACCTGTTGTCCGTAGCAGGGCTTGACGTCCTCTCCCTCGGTGCCATGGATGAAGGTCGAGTTTTTGTTGTAGAAACAATGCAAACGATGGGGCTCTTTATTGACAAAGGTATAGTACTGGGGCACGAACTGCCATCCAACCTCGGATGGGACAACATTGGAGTGGTGAGTGCTGGGAATTGAAGTGGTCATGGTGCTGGGCGACTAGACGCGCGTTAGTTTTTCTGTTCTGCTGATACAAGGATTGAGAGAAAGGGCTTACAGAAAGAATTAAGAGTGTAGAGTGAAAAGAAAAGGATTCTAAAGGACAGAACGTCCGTAGACTAGGATTGGACTGTGGGGGGTGTGTGTCAACGACGACGGCAGAACCAGAAAAAATATTTCGCAATCCGGTCCCGCCTTTCGGTCTTTGCCGGACTCCCTTCACAGCCACTTGCTGACTCGTGCCTTTTTCCCTGCATTCATCATGGCTGGCCCTCTTCCCCCTGAACTACTCCGTTTGATAATACAGGATTTGATATCCGAACGCAGCTCTCTATGTGCCCTAACATTGTCCTCGAAGGCTTTGAGATGGGAAGCGACTCGTCTTCTCTACTCGTCCATGACTGACACCAGCGGAGCAGCCCATATCAAATTCCTTTCGACAATCCACACAGCCCCAGCTGAACTCGCTCCTTTGATACAAGTATACCATCTTCCCTCTTCTCAGCACTCAAGCACTCGGGGCCAGAGTGGCCTGTGGGACCTGTTCTTACAATGTCTACCGCTCATGGTCAACCTGAAGGAACTCGCTTTCCACAAGATCATCGGGTCGCCTTCGAGAATACTTCCTTCTCTGGAAGAAGGTTGTCGAGCCCCATTTCAGCTTGATAAATTCTCCTGGACTCAGGAGGATCCCAAATGCTTGCACCGCAAAGCTTACGAAGCTCAAGCGCTCAGCCTCCTCGAAACCCAACACCAATTGACCCAACTCCGTTGGGTATCTCGTAGTAAACCAATCTCGAAACTTCCAGTGGGCGCTTGTCCGAAACTTAAGCGCCTAGAAGGAAGCACAAACGCAATAGGAGCTATCCTCCCTTCCCGGTCGGTCACAGAGCTTCATTGGCTCAGACCATGGTGGTTTTATAATCGCTTAGCCACTCAAGACAAGGTTATGCATTTGACCGAACTACAAGCGTTGCGTGCCATTTCTCTTGAGACGTATACCCATCTCCAGGTCAAGTTACAAACTCTCGATACCAATCCCCGCAATCCATTCTCCAATGTAGAGGTCGTTGAGATCTGTATCTCATATGATAAAGACCCCACCCCTCCAGACGTACGTGTTTTCCGCAATTTCGTCTTCCGAATGACGTTTCTGACCTTTCAATTACTTCTTTTAAACAGTACCCTGCAGTACTCTCTCGCTTCCATCGGCTGAAGAGGTTGGTGATCACGACGCCCCAAGGGAAAGTCTGCTGTCGGCCTAGGTATAAACCCACCTCCTCCCAAATTCACCAACTTTTTGCACAATTTCCTCACTTGAAATATGTTGACTTCTTCTCGTATCCGGTCTATCAACGATGGGTCGATGGCGTTTTACTTAAAGAACGGTTGTCAATAGACAGAGACAGGATCTTGCAATTAGATTAGCACTGTCTGCTTGGATTATAACATATTCAATATCCACCGATCGCAACCACGTTTTAACTCTAGCTTTCCTTTATGTATACATAGGTTTGGTATAGGCTGATGCCAACTCGGCAATAGGGGAGGTCAGAGTGGGCGATTCAAGACGGTTCTGGGTCGGTTCTGGCGACGGTTTTGATTTCGGTTCAGCAAACAAGTGAAAGTCAGAACCGGCGCGAAACTGTCGGTTCACTCTGATCTCCCTGCTTTGGAAAACTGCAGGTAAGAAAACTGACGTCCCGGTAAATTAAAAGTGTTTCTCAGTTATTTGACACCTTTTTACTCCAGATTCCCTAAGTATGAGATCCAACCAGTAACATATATTTTTTTCCGATTGTGCCATACATCGAAATGGTCTAAATAATAGAAGGAGGGAACGGCACACAATAGCGACAAACAGAGTTCAAGAGTTCAACGACTGCTTCCTAATGAGTTACTTCGACCGTTCGACGTTCTTGATAACAGATTCGTACGAGATCTTTCTTCAATAATTGTTTACACTGAATACAGTCAAGCTGGATTCGTGGTACTAGTAGCAAGTTGCAACTCAAGGGCTCTAACAAGGTCTGACGATTCTGAATCGGAGGTGTGTCTGGTCAAGCAAGGTCGAATTTTTTTCAACCTCTTTTACTATCTAAAGTTTCAATTTTTTAAGTCGACTTACAGGTCAACCATGGAGCCTCTTCCACCTGAGCTACTCCGGCTGGTGCTAGAGGATTTGAAATCCGAACCCCGCACTCTTTATGCCCTTACCTTGACCTCGAAAGGGTTACGATGGGAGGCGACACGTCTTCTTTACCGATCGATGACCGCGGCCAGCGGAACGACTCATTTCAAGTTCCTTTCGACGATTCGAAGACTTCCAACTGGAATAATACTGGCACCTATGGTGCGCGTATACCACCTCCCCAGCATCCCGCAGCCTGGGATCCAGGGCCAAGACCCGGATTGTGTATGGAACCTATTTTTACAAAGTTTACCGTTCATGGTGAACCTAAAGGAACTCGCTTTCCACAGGATTAGAGGATCACCTTCGAAAATATTTCCTTTTCTGGGAAAAGGTCGTCAAGCCCCATTTCAGCTGGATAAATTCTCCTGGACTTGGGACGCGTACGAGAGCTCGGATAATCAAACTTACGAAACCCAGGCGGTCAGATTCCTCGAAACCCAACACGAATTGACCCAACTTCATTGGTTATCTCCCAGTGATGTAATCTCAACACTTTCGGTCAATGCTTTTCCGAAACTTAAGCGTCTAGAAGGAATGGCCAATGCAATCAATGCCATCCTCCCTTCCCGGTTGGTCACAGAGCTTCATTGGCTCAAACCATGGTATTTTTATACCGGCATAGCCATTCAAGACAAGGTCATGAATTCGACAGGACTCCAAGCGTTGCGAGCTATTTCTGTTGAATCGTATAACTACTTCAAGCACGTGTTGTTTACTCTCGATACCAATCATTGCGATACGCTGTCCAATTTAGAGGCAGTGGAGGTCTGTATCTTATCTGAAAAAGATTCCAGCCCAACAGACGTACGTCTTTTCTTTGTTTTAATGGACTCTCGGCTTCCGATGACGCCTGCGATCTTTCTAATCATTTCTTTGAAAAGTTAGCTGCAATTTTCTCCAATTTCCATCGCCTCAAGAAGCTGGTGATCTCGACGCCTGAATGGGGAGCTGGACATCGAACTCTGTACGACCCCACCCCTCAAATTAGTCAAATTTTTGCACAATGTCGTCACTTGAAAACGGTTGACTCAAGCTTGTATCCCGGTCCATTGACAGCCTATCGACGATGGGTCGATGGAGTTTTACTTCCAGAACCGTTGTCAATAGACAGAGACAGGATCTTGCAACTCGAATAGCACTGTCTGCATGGATTACCATGCAGCGTGATGTACTACTACTGGTCACGAAATTCGCCTCAAATCGAAAGGAACTTGTGTCAAACTTGTGTATTAGCAACAATAAATTTTAATTCTCTTCTGCTTAACATTCCTTGACTAGGTACTTACATACCCAATTCTCTTGTACCCAACGGAAAATGTTGAGTAGGCAAGCGATCTGTAAGCTCCTTACATCAATCAATTAATCACATCGTACATATTCGGACATTCCTCATCGGTACCAATAGTCGTTCTTGATCCCGTACTTGTACATTTGTTGTACATCGTCCATCTCGTACGTCACAGAGCTCGGTCCTATTTCTGTCAATTAGCCACAACAGCCTTCCAGGACCATCAGTACACAGGAGCAATACTGACCACCGTCCTTGGTCCTCAGTTCGTTGAACAGTGACTTGGCGTGGACCATCTGTTACCGGGTTTCAAGTGGGTGGTCATAATTTTATGGACTGCAAGCCGAACGCTGATTAGGACACCACTGATAGCCTGTTTTTGACTTTCCCAGCCGATTTCTCTTCCTATAACACTCAGTTTATAACTCGTGCCTTTTCGACTTTTACCTGTATTCATCATGACTCCTCTTCCACCTGAGTTACTCCGTCTGATAATGGAATACTTGACATCTAACCGCCGCGCTCTATATGCCCTAACCTTGGCCTCAAAGTCTTTGAGATGGGAAGCGACGCGTCTCCTCTACTCGTCCATGACGACCACCTACGGAAAACTTCATGTCAAATTCCTTTCGACAATCCACAAATCTCCAGCTGAACTCGCTCCTCTGGTACGCGTCTACCACCTTCCCACTTGGCACTCAAACACTGGGGGCCAAAAAGACATATGGAACCTAATCTTAAAATGCCTACCGCTTATGGTGAACCTGAAGGAACTGGCTTTCTACAGGATTATTGGGTCGCCTTCGAAAATATTTCCTCCCCTCGGAGACGGTTGTCGAGCCCCTTTTCAGCTTGATAAGTTCTCCTGGACTGAGTCCGACTCCTCGAACAATGAAACTTACGAAGCTCAAGCGCTCAGCTTCCTCGAAACCCAACCCGAATTGACTCAGCTTTATTGGGCATCTCACCGTGATTTAATTTCAACACTTCCGGTCAATGCTTGTCCAAAACTTAAGCGCCTAGAAGGACTCACAAACGCAATTAGAGCCATCATCCCTTCCCGGTCGGTCACAGAGCTTCATTGGCTCGATCCATGGTATTGCGGACAACTCGAGGTTTTGAATTTGAAGGGACTCCGGACATTACGTGTCATTTCTGTTGAATCATATACTTACCTCCGGCTCTTATCAGCGACTCTCGCCATCAATCCACGTCATCCATTATCCAACGTAGAGGTCGTAGAGCTCTGTATCGTATATGTAAGAGATTCCAGCCATACAGACGTACGTGTTTTTTTTTGTCCATAATCCCGGCTTCCCTTCTGACCTTTTAATCATTTCCTTTAAGTTCGAACAGTTACCTGCTATACTCTCTAGCTTCCCTCAGCTCAAGAAGTTGGTGATCACGACGCCCAAAGGGGGAGCCCGATATCGGGATAAGTACGACCCCGCCTCTCAAATTAGTCAACTTTTTGCACAACTTGGTCACCTGAAATCTGTTGACTTCCTCTTGTATCCTGGTCCAGTTTATCGACGATGGGTTGATGGAGTTTTACTTCCAAACCTCTTATCAATAGACAGAAACAGAATTTTGGACTCTTAGAATAGCACCATGTCACCCGATGCCACATCCTGCTCAGTCCTGCTGTGCGATTATAATTTATGTGTATGTTTGTAAACAATTATTCTTGTAATCTCAATTGTAACTTCAAAAGCGACCTGACGTAAGTAGGAGAAACAACCACAGCTTTTCATGATCACCCTCTCAACATATTTCAATCGCGTTCAATTGTTAGCTTTCGTTCACTTACATATGGCTCCTCGGCAATGTACTAGTACTTACGGCGCAAAAACGAGTGGCACACAGCACAATAGGGACAAACAGACGTTCAATGAACATTTCTTGACGAGCCACTCTTGGCACTTGCGCTCTAACGAGATCCGACGACTCTAAATCGGGGTGTTCTGTTCGGACAGGCAAGGTACATTTCCTTTGACTCTAAAGTTCCATTTTTTTGGGTTGACTTATAGGTTAACCATGGGACTTCTTCCACCTGAGCTACTCCGGCTGGTGATGGAGAATTTGAAATCCGAACGCCGCACTCTTCATGCTCTTACCTTGACCTCGAAAGGGCTACGATGGGAGGCGACGCGCCTTCTCTACGTATCGATGACCGTGGCCAGCGGAAGAGCTCATTTCAAGTTCCTTTCAACGATTCGAAGATTCCCAACTGAACTTGCACCTCTGGTGCGCGTATACCACCTCCCCAGCACCCCGTATACAGGGACTCGGGATCAGAATTGCGTATGGAACCGGGTTTTACAATGCCTGCCGCTCATGGTGAACCTGAAGGAACTCGCTTTTCACATGATTTTCGGGTCGCCTTTGAAAATATTCCCTTCTCTCGGAAAAGATAATCAAGCCTCATTTCAGCTTGATAAATTCTCCTGGACTTGGGGCGCGTCCAACGGCTTGAACAGTGAAACTTACGAAATTCAAGCGCTCACCTTTCTCGAAACCCAACACCAATTGACCCAACTTCACTGGGCATCTCCCAATGATGTAATCTCAACACTTCCGGTCAACGCTTGTCAGAAACTTAAGTGTCTAGAAGGAACCGAAAGCGCAATTGGAGCTATCCTCCCTTCCCGGTTGGTTACAGAGCTTCATTGGCTCAAACCGTGCCCACTTGACGACCGCATATCCATTCAAGAGGTGGTTATGAATTCGACCGCACTCCAAACGTTGCGTGCTATTTCTGTTGAATCGTATACCGCCTTCCGGACCATGTTGTTGAATCTCGATATCGGTCCCCCTTATCCGCTGTCAAATGTAGAGGCCATAGAGCTCTGTATCCTATCTGATGAAGATTCCAGCTCCACAGACGTATGTCTTTTTTCTTTTTGTCCGGAATCCCGGCTTCCGACGGCGCTTGCGACCTTTTCTCATTTCCTTCGAACAGTTACTTGCAGTACTCTCCAACTTCCATCGCCTTAAGAAGTTGGTGATCACGATGCGCAAAACGGAAGCCCGATATCTGGTTAGTATGTACGACCTTACCTCTCAAATGAGCCAACTTTTTGCGCAATTTCGTCACTTGAAATCTGTTGACATAGGCTCCTCGTATCTCGGTCCAGTCTATCGACGATGGGTTGATGGAATTTTACTTCCAAACCTTTTGTCAATAGACAGAAACAGAATTTTGGAATTAGAATAGCACCATGCTACCACCTGCTGTACAATGCGCATATATGTAAACAATTACTCTTGTAATCTCTGATTTAGTATGATTTAAATAACAGTAAATGACGCGATCACAACACAATAGGGACAAACAGAAATCAAAGAGAACGATTCGACGTTGAACGTTGAACGACCGCTTCTTGATTCTTCCACGAATTACGACGTTCTTAATACGAGATCTGTACGAGACTTTTTTCTTCAATAATCGAATACAGTCAAGCTCGATTTGTGGGACTAAAACCCCTCGGGCTCTAACTGGATCCAACGACGCTGCGTCGGGACAGGCAAGGCCGATTTCTTTTCAACTCCGTTTATCTCAAGTTCCACATTTTCAAGTTGACTGATAGGTCAATCATGGGGCTTCTTCCGCCTGAGCTACTCCGGTTGGTGATGGAGGATTTGAAATCCGAACACCGCACTCTTCAGGCACTTACCTTGACCTCGAAAGGGTTACGATGGGAGGCGACGCGCCTTCTCTACGTATCGATGACCGCGGCCAGCGGAACAACTCATTTCAAGTTCCTTTCAACGATTCGAAAACTCCCAACTGAACTTGCACCTCTGGTGCGCGTATACCACCTTCCCACCATCCCGCACGCAGGCACTCGTGGCCAAAATTGCGTATGGAACCTGGTTTTACAATGCCTACCGTTCATGGTGAACTTGAAGGAGCTTGCATTCCACAAAATTATAGGGTCGCCTTCGAGATTATTTCCCTCATGGGGCAAAGGTCGCCAGGCCACTTTCCAGCTGGACAAGTTCTCCTGGATCGGGGAGGGTTGCGACCCCTACCACACACGCATATACGAAGAACAAGCGCTCAATTTCCTGGAAACGCAACATGAAATGACGCAACTTCATTTGATATCTTCCGCTTCATCGTTTCCCGCCAATGCCTGTCCAAAACTGAAACGTTTGGATGGAAATATCCAAGCTATTGGAACCGTTCTTCGCTCTCGGTCGGTTAAAGAGCTTCGTTGGCTCAATCTATCGCGGCTTTCTAGCTTGTCCATTTACGATGTCATGATGATGACAGAACTCAGAGAGTTGCGTGCCATTTCCGTTGAGTCGTATTTCTACCTGCGGATGTTGATGAACCTGCCTTCCAACCATCCCCGTTTTGTATCGCTGTTCAATGTAGAGGCCCTGGAGGTCTTGGTTTCAGATGCCAGTGTTGATGCCTTTTTCATTATTGCCGATGTACGTTTTTTTCCGTCTTCCCAGTGTCACATTCAACATTTTTTGAAACTTCTATTCCCTTGCTTTCTATTTAGTTAGCGCCAAAATTACCCCAGTTTTGTCGCCTCAGGAAACTGGTAATCACGGCGCCAGAAGGTGGTGCCCGACTTCCAGGCCCTGCCCCCGAAATTCATCTTCATCAACTTTATGCTTTTGAACAATGTCCCGAGTTGAAATCCATTGACATTTCGTGGGATTCTGGCCCAATCTATCGAAGATGGGTTGATGGAGTACCACTTCCAGAGCTTTTGTCAATACACCGTGACAAGATCTTGGAATTAGAATAGTCTGGCCAGCAAGCCACCAGCTTAGTTCAAGGTATATGTGCCTTTACCTCCCGAGATTGATCAGGAACTAAATCATCATGCTAGGATCAACTCGCCTGAATTCTGGCCAACATTCCTTTCTCATATGTCTCGTCGTCTGCCAATATTTTGAAGCCAGGCTTTGTGCAGAAACTTGTATCTTGACCGTCTGGAATCTATTGAACAATTACTTCCCAAAGCATTCATTTTGGCTGAAAGGTGCACGTAGATGCCAGAATCTCTTAACATCGTGACGGTCATCCTCAATGATATTATTGCTTTTACACCTTCTTGGTGTTTATCAATACTGGAGTTTAGTCATGCTCAGTCTGCTGTTAGAGTCACTTAGAGAGTTTTTGCAAGCTGAGTGGCGGTTGTGGTAATCTCAAACCAAGATACAATGCACCAAGTAAACGGTTTTTTGATAGGAACCTGACTGCTGTGCGATTTTTACATTGGCCCCCATCAATTGCAACATGCATTGCCATTGACTGCAGGGTCGGTGGTGTTATTTACTTGGCCGAGTGAGGTTGATCCTTGTTGATAGTGGAACATTAGTTGAAAGTTCAAAATTGAAACTACAAAGCTTTCACGCCCTCAATGTTCAACAGCTGTCGGTTCCATTCCAATTTTAGTTTTATTTGAGTAAGAGAGTTGGGTTATTATAGTATTTCCTGTGGCCGTTTCGGTCAATTGCCATGATAGTCGAGATTGCCTCGAAAATTAGATAATAGTGAGCACTTGTACTGGTATTCTATCTCACGAACCGTTATTCAATCCGATTTTGAATTCTAAGTATTGTCTTCAGGGATCATAACCTGTCCCTTGGCAAAACTTAGGGTTTTTAACTTCGAGAGCGATATCATGATGTTAATGAGATGGTGCTAAAAATAGGCAATCGGACTAAAATAAGAGTCGGGCCGCAAATCACTGCATTGGTGCGGTGAGCGCGCAACAGAGACTTTCACCGCCTCCACTTCTTTGCATCTTACCACCACCATCGCAGGCTATCATGGCCCGCAGCAACACCACTTTCTTCCTTATTCTCCTCGTCCTCCTTGCTTTCTGTCTCTCTAGCAATGGTGTCTATGCCTTCGGAGCGGGGAACATTCCCTCGTGAGTTTAGTTTCTGGGTCTTCATTCCTCGATGAGCCCCGATCCTTATCTTCATCTGCAGATTTGCGTACATGGAGGGTAGGGCTTTCCGCCATGGTGACATCGTACGCCACCGTTTCGCTATTTCTATTGTCCAAGGGCATCTCTGATCAGATCGAACCAACCGATCTCGTGCACCTAGGAAGATACATTATCTGAACTCATCAAGCGCGGGGCGGGCGGAGGTTTTGCGCTAGCAAGCATGCTCTCTAAAGGCTCCAAATTCAACGGGCTGGATATTAAAAGAGTCTACTTCGGGTGCGTGCTTTCGTTTTCAGGTCGATCTGATCATGTTCGCCGATCCCTCGATTGAACGCTGGGTGTGCAGGAACTGGCTTCGAGATTACAGTCAAGCAGTGGACATTGCGTCATTGAAGAAACTTCAACTTCAGGTAATGTGGGTCAAACTCAAAGCCTGATCCAGAGTCTAATTGGCGTGCGATCTCATGTTCTATTCCTGTGATTGTATTCTAGACGATCATCAACCTCTGCATGGTGCTTGGTTTCTTGGTAAACATATCACATCGCCATCACGCCACCCGATTTTACTTAGCTGACCCCATGTCCATTTAATTTTAGGCCCATGGGTATGCGACTCACGAGTTCGAGGTCACCCCAGAGCGTCTTGGCGTGTACCTGCCGGTGGGGACCTTCCATTTTCCTATCGCTTCAGTTTGTTTATTGCATTATTGCATAATCTTTTCGTTGACAGACTGAGCACATTGATAACCCCAAAGGATATGGCGAAGGCGAAGATGCGAGGCAATATCACCCTAACCTGCGAGGTCCAGTAGATGTCTGTCAGCCTTTTTCTATCTTTATTTAACATCCTGACCACCCTTCCATTCAGCCCAGAGAGCTTGAAGTAGATCCTCGTACAGGAATGAAGAACTACATAGCCAATGGTGTGTCTCCTCTTACTTACTGGGACTCCAATATAACGGATTATTCCACTATCAATTAAAACAGAACAAGGCTCATGGGACACATCCAAGGCACTTGTCAGGCGTACCATTGAGCAATGCATCCATAGAGGTCGGCAAAACCGCGCAAATGGAGAGAAGGCAGACGAGTACGAAGCGTTCAGGCTTCTGGGACAGGCTGTTTGTATTCTTCTTCGGCGCCTCCCAAACCTAGACTTATGGAATTATAGTTGCACACCCTGGAAGACTTCTCCGCCCACTCGAACTTTTGCGAGCTCGCGCTTGTGTCTTTGGGGTACACCCAGGTGTTCACGCACGTCGGCGACCAGGTGCGCGTGCAGGCCCCTAATGGAAAGTGGGTCGCACCAATCGTGACCGGCTCGTTTGGGTCGAGTGATTTTATCCATTCACTGCTTGGAGGTGCGCATATATTTCAGCTTTGTTTTTCTCTAGTTGAATAAGGCATGTTTGCTGATCCTTTGGTTCCCGTAGAGGCCAGCGATCATCTTGTACGTGACAAATATTTTAACCATGGCGTATGGTACCGATTTCTTGGCCCCGTTCATTTTTTGTTGTTGTTTTGGGCCATCCATTTTAGAGCTCCGTGAGTCCAACGTCCATTCAGCCCCTATTATCATTGCTAAACATCTTTCCTAAAAGGCATCCGTAACAGACCTTAACAAACAGCTTGATCAAGCACGTTCCAAGTCCCTCTCCAACACACGCGGACCGGGCGGGCCAGTCGTCAACCCAGGTGACGCCCTCCGAGACCTCCTATTCACCCTCCCGGGCGGTGGCGGCGATATGAGCCGCGACCTGGAAGGCATCGAGCGGATCCGCGCTGGCCCAGCGGCGGGTGGGAAGAGGCCCGAGGATATGAGCCCACAGGAGCTGCATGCGGTTTTGTGGCAAGTACTAACGTTTAGGGACTCTGGTGCGCTTTATTTTACTGCCTTTTACCTGCGTTGATTTTGATGTTTTCAGTGGTTAAGAAAATCTCGAAGACTATTGGTTTGTTAGTTTGCTTTGATACCATGTCAAACTTCAAACCGTATTTTTATAGAGAAGATTCCTGGACTTGGACCTTTGATCGAGAAGATAATGGATTCCATTTCTGGTGAGGCACACGACCCTAAACTTAGCAGAGAAAAATAAGCTGACGTGTTTCTATGTAGTGTTCGTGTTCACCACCTTGGAAGTAAGCGGCCGTCCACAAGTACCGTTGCCTCTCACTTTTAATCTCTTTCTCTATTCACAGCCATTCCTAAAACCGCTCTTGAAATCGTCCACGTCGGCATTAGCAAATGTTTCTGGCGAAGTTATTGACAACCACGACCAGTACGAAGTGTTCAACGACCCTCGTGCTGTAAGTTTGCATAGCCTACTAAAGGGCTTTGTAATTTCAGACGACTGATGCATTTTTTTTAGTCTGATCCTACGCACTCATTCTTGAGCAAGGACCATTTCGTATGTTTTTCGGATAAGTTTCAAGCTGTCTTTCTAAAAGCTCATGCTTGGATAGAACCTCATTCTTAACGAGCCAGCTGGACAAATTGCTAAAATCATCGTGGTACGTAGCTCCTGTCATGTTCGGCTCTTACGTCTTATTCATTCTTTTGTTCCAGATCCACACCGTCAAATTAGTGAGCAAGGCATGGGACGACAATTCCATGAACGTCCACCAGATCACCGAGGATGTACTTAGCTGCTTGTAAGTCCTCTTCTTAATCTTTAACAACAACTATTCTTAACGTCGGGACAGGTTCCACCCAGACTTTCATAACAATAACTCCCTCGTACAGCGAGAGATGATGCAGCTCATGAAAGACTGGATCAACAAAGTGCCGAACCAGCACTCTGTCCTGAACCGCCTGACTAAGAACGCGGTCAGGAACCACGAGAATATACGGCTGGCGGGCGAGGGCGGCGCACCAGCCTCGCAAGGCTCCTTCGCGGAGAACCAGGCGCACGAGTTCCAACACACGCTCCAGGGATACGCGCAGGGCGTGCCAGGCGTTTCGCAGGTGACGAATTTGTTTGGTGGCGGCGCCGGTCAAAGAAGGGAAGGGCCAGGATTCCCTGGAGGTCCAGGCGGCGGTCCAGGTCCTGGTGGATATGGGCAATCACCTCCTCCAGGCGGCCCTTCAGCTCCGCCGATGACAGGGCAGGCAGCTTCATACTACAGCGGTGGTGCACCATCTGGGCCTCCGCCACCGGCTGCACATAGTGGCTATGGTCCGCCTTCTGGCCCACCGCCGTCGTCCTATGGCGGTGGTCCGCCCGCGCCACCGCACGTTCCTCCCGTGAGGCAGCAAAGTGGTTACGCGCCATCGTATGCGCCTCCTCCTGGTCCTCCCGGTCCCGGATCTCCTCCCGTGAGGCAGGGATCTTTCCCCAGCCCACCGCCATCTTTCCCAGGTCAGGCGCCTTCTTTCCCTGGAGGCCCGCCGTCCTTCCCTGGTGCTGAACCGCACGGACAAGGAGGGTACGGTCCAGGCGGGCATGGCGGGTACGGCCCACCTTCAGGTCCACCGCCGGGCCCTGGTGGGTACGGCCCTCCACCCGGGGCACCTCCTCACGGCGGTGGTCCTGGCTTTCCTGGTCCCGCGAGTCTGGGAGGCTTTGGAGGGCCTCCTCCTGGCGCACCGCCGTTCGGGTTCCCTGGTGCTGACCCATATCAAGCAGGACCGCACCAAGGAGGACCGCATCAAGGAGGACCGCCTCGGTTCCCTGGCGCACCTAATCAAGGTTCAAGTTCGTATTATAGCGGAGGTGGGGGCTGGTGAGGTTTCGTGCAAATGGAGAGAAGAGATTGTCCAAGAAACAATTGAAATGGAATGAAATGAGCTTGAATAATCAGCTGTACTCTTTTTGTTGTTTTTATTATTTATTGCCTTGTAGGCTGTAGATACCGTGCCTGTTTTCGCAAATGCTGCTTTTCATTCCTTGTCAATGTCAAGGTCCAGAACTCCTGATTGGTGATTCTTGACATGAAATAGATTGCTTATTTCGTTCTGCGCGCTGGTGGTATCCCAGAGCAACAGTATTATGACGGACAAGTCAGTTGGAGTCACCCCGACACGGGGAATAGTTGAAGATGTTGAGAAGATGTGATGTCGACGAAACAGAATCAAGCAGGCGTACGGAAATAGACGCCCTGCAGCACCCGATGAGTCTCGATATGTTTGGGGTGCTCTATGATGTAGAAGCGGGTCAAACGTGGGCGAAGAGACTCAATAAGGATGGCCCGCAAAGCAAGGCTGATCAGTGGTGGGTCTGATGGACATCGGATGATCAGGAGTGATCACGACGTCAAGGAGCTATAAATGTCGAAACGGGAACGAGGTGGTTGGTTGGACGAGGATAGAACAAGAAAGCAAGTGAATAATATTAGCAAGACTAGGTAGGGATGCAACTTGGGGGAATCTACCAAAGAGGAATATGCAGGCGATAACTATAGGATATTGTAGCTTGACGAAGGTATGAATGGGCTATGGGTACATTTTATCAGAACTGTTGTTGTTGTCGTGTGCAAGAAACTTTTGAAAACATGGAAGGTATCGATGATGCAGTGGGTGGAATGGGGTGATCAGGTGATGGTACACAAACAGGAGAAGAGACAACGAGTGAGGGGTGGGCCAGGGAGGGTTAATCACAAAGACCGAGAGCAGAAACCGAAGAGATGAAGATGAAGATGAAGATGTGATACTTATGATGAGGGTGAAAATGGGTAAACTGTTGTACAGAATGCGTAGCGTGCCAAGAGTCCTTGGAGGTCCTAAAGAGAATAACATGAGGTGAAGGTGAAGGAGTGGCGATAGATTGTCCTTGGGTTGTTTAATTTCGCGGGCGTCATGACGGATGGTGGGTGGGTGGGTTGGTTCCGGTGAGGACACTGAGTTAATATCCACCTCTCTTTGTGATGGTCATGAGACCTGGTACTCCTTTGGCTTGGTCGAGAGCGACCGGCTTGTGTGGGTCTGCGGCCGTCGAATGTGTTGCGTCTGCGAGATACCGGACCTGCAAAGGGAGGTGAGCACGGGGAAGACATACTGAAAAAAAGCACAGAAAGAGACGTACCTGCACTTTGTAGGCCCCATTGTGTACTGGCTTCGGACCCGATATGGTGCATTCCCATCTACCGTTGAGAGTCACAAAGGGGTGGGCTCGGGTCAGCAAACGGCGCGAAGAGCGGACAAAGAAAGGACGTACTGTTCGTTCAGCAGGGCATTCGCACCGAGTGTGAACACGCGCTCGAGCAGAGCCGTCCTCGACGCTCGCAGCAACGTCGCGACGTTGACGCCGCCCACACACGTGAAGTTGTCGATCCATTCCACAGAGACCTGGTCGCGGGTGTTGCACCCCTCCTTCACGCCGGGCTGCGTTCTCGGCTCGCCTGAGGAGATGACCGTGTGGTCCTGCTTCCCCACAGTGCTCTCCTCGAGCCGGCGCATGCGAATGAAGAGGTTGGCCACTCCTGCCATGCCGATATGGGACTTTTTCTTGGATGGAGAACGGGATGGGGAGCCTGGGGGGGATGGTGCTGAGCTGGGGAAGGAGGAACGGGATGGGGAGCGCAGCATGTGAGGAATTGGGCTTTTGAATGCGGGGGTGTAAAGGACAAAAAGAAAGAGGGATTAGAGGGTGCAGGGGCGAGGATATATATATTCGCTAGTTATGATTGGAACGTGTCCCGACCTAATTTGGTCCTTTGGGTCCGGGGGCAGTCGGTCCATATTCTTGGAATAGAAATGGTCCTCTTTCACCTCACTTCCACCCAACGTTCGGGTTTCTGGACTTGTCGGCTCTTACAGGGAATACCTGCTTCCTAGGAATATCATAGGAATCTGCACAAAACCTCAAAGAAGGTCGCTAAAGAGGCAACTTGAAATTGAATCCGGGCATGATGGCTGAAATGGATCCTTTCATTTAGGTCCAGTCCATATCTTGGTCTGTCTTGGTGGTATTCTGAGAACCCCACAAAATAGGCTTAGAGGTCTGGAGACTCGTTTCCGATGACCGAGTATGACGCTGGATGACTCCCTGGCTTTCCTGGAATAGCCATGTGTGGCTCGGCGCTGGGACGTCGTGGCTTCCAACGTTTCTCGATTGATTGGATGGGTTTCAATGGCCAAGAGGCGACGTTTGGATCTTGCAGGCTGGTCAACTTTTCCTTGGCAATACCCGTCTACTGATCCAATGTTGACTGCGTTGGTCAGGTGGCAGGCCACGCATCTGTCTGTGGCTTATTCTCTGCAACCATGTTCAAGGCAGAATGAATCGAGGTCATATGTTGACTCTAGGTGTACGTGTTTCTAACAGCGGAAATAAAAAGTACAAAATTGTTGAATAGAAAGATATAAGACGATCACAAAGGAAATCGTGTCTGTCAAATCGCCACTCGTCGCCAGGAAGGAAGGAAGTAAATCATACTGACGTGTAGTTCGTCGAAAGGCAAGTCAGCAACAAGGCCGGTTTCACTGCCATCTCTGATGTGGTTCAACAGGTCATTGAGGACTTTCCAATCAGTCGCTTCAGAAAAAGATGACATCTCTCGTCCATCTCGCCGTGCTTCGTTTACCTCCCTTCTTTGACGAGCACGCTCGTAGGTGAATAGCGTCAGAACTGAGGCATGGCGAACGCAACGTCGTCGATCGAACAGTACGAGTATGATGCAGTCTCCACCAGATCAAAACTGGCGTTCGCCATGCGGCGTAGGATACGGTCAGGTGTGAGCCAACAGCAACAGTTTTCGGTGAGTGATTCCTTCTTGTGTTCTGGTACTCACAGACCCACAGGAGGACCCATAGGAAGGGTTTCAATTCGTGGCGATAGAGCGGCTTGACTATTCCATGAAAAGAGTTTTCGTGAGGAGCTCCACGGACATGAAGGATGGAGGATGGTGTATCCGTACAGTCAACGTCAGGTCCTCCACCGCGCAGAGAGTTGTTGGTAATAACAGTCCGCGACTGATCGTAGTCTAGTAGGACACCACTGGCATAACACGAACTATTGCAGCGACTAAAAGAAATCTTAAATTGAAAGATCTCCGTGGTGAACGCCTGATTGCCAGAGCTTGTGATGACCTGAACGTATTTAGATATCCGTGAGCCGTAAATCGAGGGAGCTGGCCATTCATGATCTGCCGACAGAGCTTCCAAAAATCCACGCCAGCCTGGTTGGTTAAAAATTCCAGCTTTTCGAAGACTGGATGCATAAAAATTCTGGAGGGATAAATAGGCATTTCTCAGTTAGTCATCCGCGTCCCACAGGAGCACAGGTATTATTATCTTCTTCCTTTGGTCCTCGGATTCAGGATGCTACCAGAGAGTCGTTGAATAAACGAGATGAGGGTCGGAGAAAAGAAGAACTCGGCACTTTCTTGAGCAAAACTCTTGTGTTGTAACAAGTTGAGTCAGGATTCGACGATAAATCTGGTTCCGTCGCCTGACTAAGCAACATCATTCTCTTTCTCCAACCACCACAAAAATGGCGAGCAAAACACGTCTCTTGCGTCCTCTGACCCGTCCTAATAGATTGTCTCCGTTTCTTCCATCCTGATAGATCATCCCCGTGCGATGTTTCTCCTGCGGTAAAGTCATCGGTGACAAATGGAACGCGTACTTGGAGCTGCTCGCGCGGGACATGAGCGAGGGGTCAGTGCTATCTACGTAATGCCTTCCTGTGCTTATCGCGTTAGCTTCTTTATATAACATAACAGTGACGCACTGGACGAGCTCCAGCTAAAACGATACTGCTGTAGACGGATGGTGCTCACGCATGTTGATTTGATCGAGAAGCTGCTTCATTACAATCGTGCGTTGTGTGTTTTTCTGTCGATTTTGGGTATGTGATTGATGGGCTTGCGATTAGCTATGGAGCGTACGAAGGACAAGGCGAACTTCTGACCCCTCCACACACTGGCATTCGGTCTCATGACAGCATACCGCACCATACGCTCATCCTGGCCAGAACGACTCCGTTGGAAAGGAAGATAGTTGTTTTGAAAGTCATGTTCGCTTTCAGGTCACCCCCAACCCGTGGCACAACTACCGTTGTAACTGGAAAATTATTTAGGAACTGGAAGTCGGTCTTAATATTGTCTAAAATCTTGTCCCGCCTTCTTTGATGTTTTACTTCCTACAGGTTTTGATGTGTATCAATGTATCATTGCTTTTTCTTGAAACTTTTGGGATCTCCACATCCTACCAGTGTTCGTTGTCCTCGTCACTCTCGGAAAAAACGCAACCGCATCCTTCGAAGTTCGACTCGGAGTCGAAGCTTCCTTTTCTTTTATTTGTTAAGTTTTGACGTTTATTTTTTAAAGGCGAGTCACGTGAAGGAGGTTTATTGTAAACGCTCAGGCGGTTCGTCGTCATCCAGCCTATGTCCATTTAGCTAGGGGAGGTGACTCTGGATTTGGCTCGATCCCAGCAGCGTTCCAGCCGATCGTGACTTTGGACGCTGTGAAATTGACCGTCAATCCATCCACCCAAGAAGACATCAGCCCGTTGCAGTATCATCTAGCGCAACCTAGTTTCTGGCGTGCCACGTAATGTTTGCTAACTCTGCCCTTTTCTAAAATTCCTATTCTTCTTACAGGGAAACGCGTCACTCAAGCGAATCTTGCTTACGGCAATGTGGACCAATGATTTCGTGGACCCACTTTGCTTCTTCTGCAAGTCGCGGGCTATATTCGGCAATTCGTCTTGCGATTGTTCAAGCTTTTTGAGACTTGTTCAGATCAATCCCAAAGACTCTATCCACCCTCGTTCAAGCATCGTTAATGAGCCCGAGGGGTTCTCTCAAGCACCATGCCACTATTTTACCTGTCCTCCTTCTGGGACAACTGCGTCGTTGACTAATACATCTGGAGCCGGTTAGACCGTCTTCGTGTTTATGTTTTCAGTCGACGCCTGTCTGTGAGTAAAATCCCTCTTACCAAAAGAGCGGAAAACAATTGCTCACCCAATCTGCTCATCCACCGGGGATAGCCCAACAATCACTACTCAGGTGGCCAACTTCATCAATTTACCCGGCCGCACCACAGAAGGAACGAAGACCCTCATCTCTGGGGTTCGCAGGCGCTGATTTGCGCGACCTATCGAAACACGCCTACACCAAAAGGGGCAAGAACATGATGCATGATGCCCCGACGCACATGTCCTTCGACTGTCCCTACTGTTTTCTGGGTTGGAAAGATGCGTTCACGAAACATATCACTTGTCCGGGTCTCTTTTTCGCATCGATTGCAAGCAGAGCGAAGCTCACGACCCATTGTGTACCTCTGAGTCACATTTGTAGGCTTCCCACCTACAGTGATCGCTTTTTAGCACCGACTCTCTGCTGTTGTCCTCGAGGCATTCCTCTCACCAGGCCGTGTCCTCCTATTCGCCAAATGCGATGCGCGGAACCACTCTCTTTGGGAACTCCTGAAGAGGCCTTCTTGGTTCTGGGACAAGTCCGAATGCTCACGAACGAATATGACTCTTTGATGGTGCCGTGGATATCAATATGCGGTGTTGTTGCGCACCTAAGTGTATTTGCACATGAGTCGACCTGTCCGCTTTTGGTACTTATTACCTCTTTAGGGTTGGAGCCACTCCTGTTGTGCGACGCTGGTTTTACAATGCTGGGTTTAAAACACAATGCTTCCTAACTCATCAGGCCCTCGTGGAACAGGAAAGGTGCTTCCATTTGATCGATGTTGAGTGCACCGCAGTTTGTGCCCACAAAAGTCTCAATTTATCTGGGAATGACTGACAGTCCGAGTTTACTCGGACTCTCTTATCCCAACCTTCCCTCTTGCAACCCAATTATGACTCATGAAATCCCAAAGTTCTCCATGTTCCTGATCTCGCCTTGTGATTTATATAAATATCCGCAATGATGTTCGACAACCACATTGACCGATATTCCCCTCCTGCATTTCATCCATGTCCTCCTCTGGAAATGAACGCTGGGCACAGACCAGGGCAAAGATCGAAGCACTTCGTAGCAAGCTGAATATTTTAATCGAAGAAGTAGAGAAGGAACGGGATCCCGACTTGCGGAATCAGACTCTTGGCCGGATCGAAAGGTACGTAACGCGGTAATTTGTTTCCTTTTCACAATTTTATAACCTTGTTCGTCCATCTAGTCTTCAAACATCCATAGAACGACTCGACTCAAAGAAGAATCGAATTCTGGACCGCCTTAGATTGCGCAATTCCTCAACCGTGATAAATAATCTGGACCGTGATTACTCTGAGTTGGAAAGCGAATATAAGGTCAGTCTACTTCGACTTTGTTATCCCTTTACTTATTTCGTGTTTTTCAAAGCTTGTTTCACAAAAACTGAGGGACGAAACACACAACTTTGAACGACGAGCGGGATTACCACCGATAAATGACGGGAAAGCAGCGTCAGCGCTTGACCTTACTGCCAGTGCATCCAGTTCGGCACGGAGGGGTTTTTTAAACCCTTCCACAAGGTACATAACTTTCGATATTGTTCCAGCTCGCCTACTCAGATTGCGACTACCAGTCTTTCCAGCTTGAAAAGCAAGTTCATCCGTGATGCTGCGGCAAGGTCTGCAAACTACCTGCCGTATGGCTTCGTGTGCGTATTTTTCGCAGTATCGCTCCTTGCCAACATCTCATTTTTTTTTGATAGGCCCTCGGCAAATGATTTGATGCCCACGCAAACCTCGGATCCATATTCTCGCCCCCTTCCACCGAATGCCAACCCTCCCCAAAATAATTGGTCTGGTCCATATACTTATACTGGCCATTCTCCACCGTACCGGCAAAACTATGTAGCACCTCCCCAGGGCTATAATCCTGTTCCTCGTCCCTTTCCACCATCCACCAACTACCCTCAGAATAATCCGACCGTCGCCGAAGGGTTGAACGTGTACACCAGTCCCACTATGCCGCACTACAGTCAACTCCAAGTTAACCCGACGACCAGCCATGGGTTGGATCCGGAGTTCGGCCAACGCTTGAATATCCTGGGCGGTGCCTACATGTCTAATATCCACTCTTTGGGGCAGAACTCGACTAACTTTATAGGAGGCAATCCACTCGGCACGCCAACTGGATCGTAAGTTCATCAGGCATCGTTAATTGGGTAAGTCTTCAAGATGCGATGTTTGGGATGTAAATAACGAAGCTTGTCGTATAGCCAACGCATCCAAAATCCTAATACTTTCCCGTCCCACGTTATCCCGAATCCAGCCTTTCTACACAATCAGTCACTGGCAAGGCGGGCTCAAGATTCAGAGAGATTACAATTAGGAAGTTCTTCAAGAACTTTTACGCCCTTAAGTCCACCTCCGCGTTCCCTCAACGTAATCGCACCACATCCACCACATTCACCCCACGAGACAGAAGGTGTCGATGATGTACCCATACCATGATGCGTTTGTGATGTTTTCCCAGTATGTCTTGATTGACCGTGAATCTCCTCATTGCCCAAACCTTCCCATGTTCTCTCTTCTTTTTAAACCGGTGGTTAATACCTATCAATTCTTGGTTTCGTTAGCTGATAAAAAATATGTCGTTAATGTGATAGTATCCCTGTTAGCATCAAGCGTCTTTCTGACCGAAGGACGAGTGAGATGACTAGTAATATAGTCGTTGAATTTGATATCTAATTGGACAACACCCTTCACCTCCTTGAAAGAGTTTAAGTTCACAGTCCAGAGTGAGTTGGCTCCGATCGTAATGATTTATTCTCCGACAAAACCAAATATGTGTATTCAACTCAGAAAAGTCCGTTGAACATTTCGAACCATGACCAAGACGGCTGCAAAGAAATCCAGGTTTACAGGCTCTATTCTCCCATCAGAACGTTTCTGGATTGACCTCCAACCATTTCTGCTGGAACGTGGATATAAATTACGTCCTCGATATGATCCAAATTGGACCCCTTCTTGGGAGAAACCTTGGAACTTCAAAGATCCAGCATCTTGCCCCGACGGGATCTCAGTATGGGCATGTTCAGTCTCGAAAGACCCATACAGCAAAATGCTGAGACTATTCTTCTAGCGCTCCATAGTACTAGATGCAATCAGAGTCAGTGATGGCACAAAAGTGGCGTTGAAGAAGGTCAACATTCATTCAGAAGTTCCTCTTCTGAGGGTCTTGAGCTCTCCAGAATTACTGGCAGATTTCAGAAACAACACTGTTCCTATTCTTGACGTGATTCCTCTTCCAAATGACGACGTATTTGCCTTGATTGTCATGCCTGTGCTTTATCATTTCGACTCGCCGTTCACGCCATTCCGACACGCCAGCGAAGTCCTGGAGGCGATAGAACAATTTATTCAAGTATGTTTCATTTCGTCCCCTTTGTTTTTTTTGTTAATCTGGTCATTTCAGGGACTTGCCTTTCTTCACGAATATCACATAGCCCATAGGTTCGTTGTTCATGGAACCAGTATGTTTCCTTTCTAAAAAAAATCCCTTACTAGAGACATGTGTTATCTCAATCTCATGATGGATCCAACGAAAGTTATTCCAGGTGGATTCCATTTTGCTCGGAAATCCTTTCAGGATGATCTCAAAAATCGGATTGTATACCATGACAGGCGCTCTGTCGCTCCGGTCAAGTATTACCTCATTGATTATGAAACAGCCCAGCGGTTTTCTCTCGGAGAGCAGTGTGTAGGGATTATGGGACAAGAAAGAAATGTGCCGGAAATGTCAGATACTGTGCCTTACGATCCTTTTAAGCTGGATGTCTATCAATTGGGTGCAGTGATTTTCCGACTTATTGAGGTTCGTAGTCAGTTGAGTCAGAACATTTGCCTGGCTTATTTTTTCTTTTTGGATATCTAGAACTACGAGGGGCTCGAAATATTAAAACCATTAGCAGATGCCATGACTGACACCAACCCAGAGAAGAGGTTAACTGCTGCTGATTCAGTTCAAAAATTTCAAGAGCTTGTTTCGCCTCTTACCGAGGATGATCTGTCGCAGAAAATATGGCTCAGGAGTCTGTCCCCAGAAGATCGTCTGGCTGTTGGATTTCCTGTTAAGAACCCATTCTGGTACAGATACTTCGAATCTCTGTGCTGTTGCTGCTAAATTGTACCTGCATGTTTGCAAACCATTTTCAACAGCGAGTGCGGGTTTTCAACTTGAATGCATAGACCTCAATGTCTTGGGGTAACCAGATAATTTTAGCTTTGATGTACACACCAACATTGAGGCCTAAGGACTCACTGTGGTATTGATTCTATTGAAGAGTGTAATATTCAATGCTAACGAGTAATAGATACTGCCATGGCAGCGATCAGTAAATAAAAGGTTCCGATTATAATTTTGTTGTCCGCCCAGAATATTCATAGCTGACACTGAAATGTATTTAGAGGCGCACAAACTTGCTGTTGACTCTCATGGTCCATGGACGGGCAGAAAACGGACGGGAACAAACCTTCTGGGCTTCTCCTGCCTTCTGAACGCTTCTGGGTCAACATCCAGCCTCTTTTACTCAAACACGGATACAGGCTACGTCCTAGATATGACCCAGATTGGGTTCCATCTTGGATAAAACAAAAAACACTGTCAACATACGATCCAGCATCACGCCCCGATGCAATTTCCACCCGAGTAGGCGCAATTTACCGCATGAAATTTTGCCCCTGCCTCGTTTAATGCGATTTCCCTCAGTGGCCCAACCTTTTAGATGCTGTCAGGGTCAGTGATGGGACCAAAGTGGTGATCAAGAAGGTCTACACTCACGAAGACATTCCTGTTCTGGAGTTCTTAACCTCTCCAAAGTTGCTGGCGGATCCAAGAAACAATACTGTTCCTATTCTTGACGTCATTCCTTTGCCAAACGACAATGTCTTCACGTTAATTGTGATGCCTTTCCTCTATAATTTCGAGTCGGATTTGACACCATTCCGACATGTCAGCGAGGTGTTGGACGCTTTGAAACAATTCATTCAAGTACATTTCCAATATTTGGTCTGCGCCTTGATTAATGCTACTTTCAGGGTCTCGCCTTCTTGCACGAACAGAGAATAGCTCATCGGTTCGTTGACAAGGCTACAATTTAGTATCTTTTTCACTAATAGGGACCTTTTTCTTTTCAGGGACATTTGCTATCTCAACCTCATGATGGATCCCACCAAGGTTATTCCTGGTGGATTCCATTTTGTCAAGCGATATCTTCAGGATGATCTCAGGACGTGGATTGTCTTCCGCGACAGGCGCTCGGTCTCGCCAGTCAAATATTATATCGTTGATTATGAATTCGCTCGCTTTTATGCCCTGGGAGAGAAGAGCATTGGGAGAATGGGTCAAGATAGGACTGTACCAGAGATGTCGAACACAATCCCTTATGACCCATTTAAAACAGATGTCTACCAATTGGGCAGGACAATCCCTCAACTCAGTGATGTTTGTCATCTCTCCGCAACTTACTTTCACCTTCCCTGATATCTTCGTCCTCAGGCTTACGATGGACTAGATTTCCTGAAACCATTAGGCAATGCCATGACTGAACAAGACCCCGAGAAGAGGGTCACTGCTGCCGAGGCGTTTGAAAGATATCTCGAGTTAGTCTCATCTCTTAACAAAGCTCACCTCTCACGAAGGATATGGCCCCGAAACACATCTCGTCCTGAGCGTTTGACGATCATTCTTTCCTCGTTTTGGAGGAGGCATTTCATGTTTTTGTTCCCCGGCCGCTCCTAAACCCAGTGCCCCCTCTGTAATAGTATTTGCACAATCAAAGCTTGGTTGTTCATAGTCAGCGCAGAGTTCCAACCTTTGGTTATTGACACCCTTTTTCGAGGCGAACTCGGACTCCACTGGACCTATCCACTCTGGCCTGTCGTTGTGGGTCCGAACACTGGTACCAGAAACGTGATATTCGAGAAATCATGCAGCGGCTTTCGGCGTCACCCATGCATAAATAGGAGCGTCTGCCGTGGTTGCTCATCAGAGAACTGCCTAAACTGCCTAAACTGCTCAATTATCACCAATATAGGCGCCGAAGGGAAAGGTCTCAAATGCCTCTGCCACGAGCTGAAAATGTGGAGGCAGGACATTTCCCACGCTCCGCGTTCTTGATCGATTCGATTGATCAGTTGAAGTTCAACGTTCAACGTTCATCAGCTGTTCTGCTAATCATCTGAATCCAACATGAACCTAGATGGACTACAAAATCTTCCCAACGAAATCATCACTGATATATTCATTTTTTGTCTCCCACAGGAATCGTTTCTTCACCCAGACCCTCGCAATGCGCCGATTCTTCTAACTCACATATGTTCGTCGTGGAGAGCATTTGTGACACAGGTCCCAGCACTCTGGAAGAGCATCGCATTATCGGATTTCCACAAGAAAGGGAAAGCTAGGCCAAGTTTTCACGACGTAAATCTTGAGAAACAACTACTGGACCAAGTCATGTTATGGAACACCAACTCTCGCACCCATGAACTTGCCGTCTCGGTTGATTTTCGACTTGCCTCGATCCCCGAAGTTGTCCAGTTGCAGGGGAAATCCAGTATCGTATCGGTCGATTCACCATCGTTTTGGGACACCGTTTTGAGACACGCGGTCGTTGAAAACTCACATCGTCTTCGGAAAGTCTTCTTCCAATTCGAATCAATAGTGCTTGGAAACGTCATCTACAACATGACCAGCGAATGCTTTACCACTCTAGAGACCCTCCATTTTGCCCTTTCTCCGATTTGGGAACCTCCAGGTCAGACAGCCATTAATCGGGTGGTCACTACCTTCTCCAAGGCCCCCAGCCTTCGCCGTGTCGTGTTGGCCATAAAATCATCTCGACTCAAAATAGACATACCATGGGCTCAGCTTACACACCTGGCGTTGCTGCAGCCTGCCCAGTCTATATCGAGGTTTCATTCCATCCTACAAGAATGCCCTTTCCTCCAAGCATTTTCCATATTTATATCCGACGACAGGCCAACTCATATCCCCCCAACAGTAATAGCAGCGCGGCTGAAGGAGTTTTCTATCACCATCGGTACCTACGAAGGTATAGAGTCGGTTCTGGCAACCATTCAGTTTCCGGCTCTCAATCACTTGCGATTTTGTTGGGATCAATATTCTGGGTCAGCATGGTCATTCGACTGGACGCTGCCACTCAAAGCTCCGTATATTCACTTTGTGAATCAGTTAAAGCTACTACACTCACTCACGCTGGGTTTCCAAAACATTTCCGGCGATGTGCTTCTCGAGATCCTCCGTTACACGCCACTCCTTGTTGACCTTACCGTCGATTCGGAATTGTTTTCCTATAGAAGTTTTCTCGAAAATCTCACATACCGACCGGAATCAGGTGATGAAGTTCTCATCCCAAAGCTCGAAAACTTCAGCCTATATATTGAGATCAACCTTCCAGTTGATAGAGCCATTGCCATATCTTTCACAAACGATGCTTTCACTACAATGCTGGTGTCTAGAAGCCCCATTTTAATGCATTCCACGAATGGCCATCACAAAGGGTCCCAACCGGCATACCTGAAAAATGTTTTGCTATGTGTGGAGTGGACGGGGGACGGTAAAATCGTGGATCTCGAAAAACTATCGACTCGACTTGACAAGTTGTCAGTGCAAGGCTTAGGTGTGGATGTGAAAGTGGAGGTTTCTGACACCAAGGAGAGTTGGTTGAGGGAGGAAAGCCCAACTTGGTGCTAGGCGGCAAAAACATTACGAGGTAAATATTCCGAGCGCGCTTTAGAAACATCTACGACTTTCAAAAGTCCTTCCCCGCGCCCTTTTCAACACCCCAAACGTCCTCTTCTGAGTCCATCGTTGATTTACTATCTCTTCCTTGAATCGCATCTTGCATTTCGTCTTTCAAGTTGAGGCCTGCGGTGGATTGGTCGATGAGCCCAGTGCTGTTGCTGCCGGCATTTTTCTCAGTCCCCAAAGGCATATCTACCCCTTTCTGGGCATCGTCAGACCACAATTTCTCTGGAGAGGTTCCAAACCCTCCAGAAGAGGTAGCTGCATTTGAAGAATGGGCATGAACACAGACTAATTATCGTAGACATAGTTTGGATGGTGCTCACAATCTTCTGAGCTCATGGGATAGCTTCCAGGCATTTTCTCCGTTCCATTTCTCTCCCCCGTATTGATTTTCTCCGTCTCTGGTTGGTTCCTCGTCACAGCTAATTGAAATTAGTTTGTCGTCAGTTATACGCAATGTCTAGGTACGCTACGCGCAACCCGTCACAAACAAAACAAATATGGGGAACTTACGATCTGGCTTTGAAGGAACTGTATTTGGATCGCTTCTCAGACTCATTGGAAGTATGACTGGTGGTAGGTTTAAAGAAGGACTCTCGATATTACTTTCTAACTTCTCCCCGTACTGACGTCATAAAAGAGGAGTGGTCGCGGAATCCGTTCATTGTCACGACAGTGACGACACCCGGCCTTGGACTGGGGTATTGATACCCACTCCCATTTGCCCGTGTGCTCAATACTCCAGTATTTGTGACGCTGACATGGAGTCAGGACTTATGTAACATTGGAAGGCTTTACGCCAGGAATGACAGAACCTGGATATCAAATGATGGAGAGTACTTGAGTTTTTTCGTAATTTAGTTTGTATTTGAGCGTATTTATCATTGATACCTTCATGATCCCCCCATAAGTAGTCGGACTCCTCGGGCAGCATAAGCTTTTGTCCTGGCGGGCCGAATCATTTCCCAGAAAAGATTGGTTGTGAAAGCCGTTTACTGAGGAGACCCCGTGGTTGAAAGATTTTTTGGTAACGTACAGATTTTGCCGAGCTTGTGGGACCAAGGGGGCGGCGTGGGTGTGCTTTGTCTGGAGATCAGAAGGAGAAAAGACCATGGGATTAATTCAGGAAATGCAGAGCGGCGCAACGACAGATGGAGGCGTATGCCATCCCGAAGCCCGAGGATCGAAGGAGGATACGAGGGGCCGAACTGCGATGTGTGATATTTTGAGGGAAAGGGCGCAGATCTTTCAATAATAACGAAGGCGGATTCCCATCAGCTGGGTATTCAATCTGAGGAAGGCGGCAAGGGACAGTGGAGGGGTCGAAGTACGAGTAAACGACGGGAGGCTTGAGTTGAATGCGATATGCAAAAGGATACAAGTAGGGTGCTGCCGTCCTGGGGCATGACCGCTGAGAAAATAGATGGTGTTGAGTACCTTTGGGGACCTGGAAGAATGGCCGATCAACGTCAATAAAGCTTCCTTTAGTTTCTGAAGGCCGGATAGTCATATGCCTGGCGCCTCGGGACTCAAGAACCTAAATTCATAACGAGAGAAAAATGCCACAAGATCAGCGTTTACGTTTCAGATATGTAGGGGATGTTTACATGTTAAGTACGCCGTTGGCTTTACAAAGAAAAACCCTTGGGCCCAGTCAAAGTGTGTATTCTCAGGTAGCAGCGGTAGTAAGTGCTCACTGCTCTGGCAATATCACAGTCGAGATCGTCAAATTACACACTAGCATCCAGACTCGAAATTTTGAATGGATAAAGACCAGATCGACAGAGGAGAGGACATTGTACTGGTTCCTGGGCGGGCTGTCAGGTAGTAGGGATACACGGAATCTGCTCAAGAAGAAAGTGAAATCGTACTGAATTGGAAAAAATGTTCAGGGTACCCAGCAGAATAAAACACCTGACGCAGATATCAGATGAGGAACGGTAAAGCAAGGTCTGCAAAAGTAGTAGGTGGCTTGACATGATGTGGGCTGGCATATAATACCAGCCACTCAATCGCGCACAAAACCGAGAGACCCAAGTTCAGCCATTGACTATATCCAGTCGACACTTTGAGCGTCGAATGTGTCGGATGAAATTTGAGGGTTTGAATAGCGACAAAGGGATAGAGGTGTCGCCTTGAGGCTTGAGCGCTTGAGCATGCGAGGGTGGCATTGAGAATGCCTGTTGTCATCATGACCTAAGTATTCAGCGCGAAGGTTTGAAATATCGTTCGTGGAGATGAGGCTCAGCAAATTGAATGATTCAGGCTTCAGCTACCTGTAACAGAGGCCGAACCGACTGCAAGGCAGGCTACTCGGGGATGCCATTAAAATCTGTGGACGGGAAGGGTGCAGTTGAGGGACAGTGATGAGTCCCCTGTTATAACTCGATCATCCAGATTTAGATCTTGATGCGCTAATTTCCTAATCGGGAAAATTCAACATGAATCAGCTCGCCATCAGTGCGGGAGTCGGTTCACCTTGGATCTGATCTGAGTTATAACAGGGGACTACTAACTCATTGAGGGAATGAGAACGATTGATTGAAAAAGAAAAAGTTTAAGCGACGTGATAGATTGGGGATGAGGAGAGGAAAGGCGATTGCAACGCGAGAACCGACAATCACGGATCAACTAAAATAGCCGTTTCCGTAGGAGACCGTCAGTAACCTCCTCATCTTCCTTCTACACAACCTCGCTAATTCTTCGTGTCTCTTAAGTTTGAATTCAATTCTTCGGCGAAGAAATAACGATGAAATAAATGAACTGAGTACAGTATGCCACCATACAGAAGAAAAAAAGACTAAACTTTTACTCAGTCTGATTTCAGTGCCATTCATACAGTCGCGGACAGACAAAGTCAACAAAAAATATCAAACTTCACCAAATTCCCCGAAAATAGGCGCAATCGACGCGGATTGATGAGACGGTTCCAACGATACTAATTTCATCAAATTTTATCGAGCCGTTCGCTCATAAATGTCCAAATAAGGGTTTAGGGCCTTCAAAAATTGGCCGGATCGTGGGAATTGCTCCAAAAATAATGAAAAATAGCGCAATCGATTCCTTTTGATGAGAGGAGAATGGTCCCATAGAAATTGGAAGCTTCTATCGAGCCGTTTTAGCTAAATAAATTCAAAAAAACTGACCTAAAATAGAAATTGATCGGTAATCAGGGTCCGCTCGGTGCCTACCGGAGACCCTTAACTTTATCTGCGAGTGCGTTCATCAGCAAAACCACCATTACAGGTGATCAAGGGCGCCACCAACGCGGTGGAAATCATTTTCAGAAATGTATCTTGTCATGAGCCGGTTCAAGGTAATTTTGGTCACCTAGGACCCTGAATTGGGTCTATAAATGTCGAAATTTTTGGCCAAAAATTTGGCCGAACACATCCGCTCGTGGGAAAAACTTCGGAGGTGTGTTTTTCGACGTATTTCGTTGAGCTGATCAAGATTCTGAAAAAATTATACCAAAATATTGCCTGGGAGCCGAGATACCAGGGTTGTCGACTTTGTCTGTCCGCGACTGTAGCTCTTTCTTGCCATTCGGCCCAGGCCCGGCAGAGTACTATCGGGGCTGGCATGTATGAGCGGAAAATAAGGTGGCGCTCTCGCCTGCTCTTGCGTCAGGATGACGCGATTGAAATGTTCCTAAAATTACGGGATCCTTTCCCTGCAACACAATATTTTGGGCAGCTTTGTTGACTTTATTCGGATAACTTGGTGAGTGGTCCGATACGATGCTATACTGGAGAGTACACTGGCATCAAATCTAATGTGCTATCTTAAAGATATATCTTATATAGACAGGGTTGAAATGTTCTGGTCGTATTTCCATTCTCCGGCTTCAAAGTTATGTTCTCCCATACATTCAGTCTTTCTGGAGGCAGCGATATATTTTTCACTGACAGTGGGGCGCCGGCAGGCTCTACTGACTACACTACTTTGATCGTTCTTCACGGTAGCGCTTTTAATGGACGTAAGTGCTCCGTTGTTATTCCGCGATAGAGCACTGAACCAGGTGCAACAACAACTCAGATAGTCTCGAAATCTTACATGACTATGCACACAAGTATAATCTAAGAACCGTCATTTGGAACCGCAGGGAGTACCCTGGTTCGACCAAGTATACCGACGCCGAACTTGAGGATTATAATGAAGGTCGTAAAGCCTTTCTTGATGGATTTGCAATCCAGGTTTGCGAGTTTCTCAAGCAATACGTCGAAAGGGAAAACATTCCCAAGATAAGCGCCGATCGCAACTCAGGCGGCTTTGCCATCATGGGCTGGTCGATGGGTACAGCAACGGCTATGCCGCTGTTCTTCGACCCGACTCTCATCTCTGCAGAATCATACATCTTGTTGGAACAATACGTAAAGGATCTTATCCTTTACGGTACGTATAATAGCTGTCTTGATGCGTATCCCATAACCATTAATCCCAAGATCCACCGTACTTGTCATTCGGCTACGAGCCTCCTGCGGACCCCAAGGCTTATAACGTATGGGCTGACCCAGCCTTTAAGACCCCTAAAGAATTGTACCACAACTTTGCCCTCTGGGTTAGCTCGTTCTTTGATCACCCTGGACCAGATGTTTCGGGCAGCACCTATGGGTTGAACTACAAGGACCGTAGCACCGATTCCGCCACCGTTTCGTTGTGGACTCAGGAGGAGTTTGAAAGGAACTTTTCCGAGTCTGCCGTTTCAAGATCCGAGTTTTGCATGTAGGCAATGCTTGCGATTTTTTATTATGTGTGTATCCTCTGACGAACGTCTTTAGGTTTCTCCCGCCCATGCAGACGACACTTCGTGAAATGACCAATCGCGTTCTCTTCGATGAGAAGCTGACGCAGACGTTCTTCCCGAAGGTCCCCGTTACTTATATCAGCGCATCTAGGTCAAACTGGACTTCTATATGGGGGACTATCGTAGCAAAGAAGAATTATGAGACTCTCTTAACCGAGGGTAAGAAAATACGATCAACAAGTTTTGTTGGGATTGATAGGGGCAACCATTTTGTATGGGTTCTATTTTATGTCGTGTGTGCAGTCATTAAAATGGTGCAGGTCCATTGGCATATGCCTGAAGAGTTTATTGAGCTTACGGCGGCAGAGATCAGAAGGTAAATTGTCTACCAGAAATTCATAGATGGATTTCCCTGACGTAATTTATACAGGAACCCCTCGCTGAGTATCCGGCTCAAGGATGGAGAAAAACAAGCAGAAGCAATTTCAACGAAATGGGGTGTGGTGGTAGCCGTTGTGATTATATCTGGCATGGTCCAATGGCTGAATCTCGGCTTTTCGAGAGTATTGAACTACACAAATCGTATACTAAATTAATGTGTTGTCGGTTTGAGTCGGTCACCCAGCCGAAACAGTATATTATGTGCTTGCTTGTAGTCAATATGATAGGTAATGTGCTTCTGCAGGTCCCATAGGTTCCGTTTAAGATGATTGGCAGCCTCATGGGTCTTCAGTTAATGTGTCCGATAGATCCCAAATATACGCCCTGGCACTCGGCGGTGTGTCAATCAAAGCAATGAATCACACACGCATCACGCACCTTCGCTAAGTGGAGTTGAAGGAGAACAACTCGTCTGGGTATCGTATGGTCCAGTGCTCCAACTTCAAACGACTGTCCCAGATGTTTGTGTAGCATGACAAACCTCCAAGACTGACCGGATCACCGCAGCCTGCGACTAATTACTTTACCTCGCCTTGTTTGGGCGGAGGAGAGGTCATGATTATGTGTGGAAAAAGATTTTACAAGGGGCCCCATTAGAAAAAGCCAACTCAACGGGCATCCTTTGGTGTACTTTCTTTAGCGAGGTATAACAGAACAGGAAGAAACAACCAGTAATAACAGCAAGGGAAAGCAGCTCGTGCAATTCTGACCACGAAGAACAATATAGCGGACAAGTCTAGGAAACAAAGGTGCTGGTCTCCGCAATCGACGACACACGAACAGCTGGTTGTATTGCCCATGCAGAGAGAATGCATGCATGAATGAGATTATCCCGCATGATAGGCAGGAATGGCTGGTTCGAATCGGAATAGGTGGATACCGAGACCTCGAAGGTTCCCGAATTTGTGAAGGTAAGCTTGGCACTGAAAGAGAAGGGCCAATGTGCCCCTGTAGGAGCAGCGAGGTACGGGTTGGTCAACTAGAGAGTAGACGTAGTTAATAGATGATATAGACAGGGGTCTATTATGGTATTGGCATACTTGGTTAAGAGAATACGACGTCGTGAATATGGTTGATAGGTAGTTAGACTGCTGGATCGCTTTGGACCAATGTTGTGCGCCGAAAGGTGTTCTCATAGAAAATGTCTGGCTAAAAGATTGTTAGTATCAAGCAAATTATAGAATGCAAGGATAACGTACGTTCCAGGATATAGAAAGGAAAGATCTCCCAAAAAAGAGGACAATGGGGATCCGTGAATGCCGAGGTTCGGAGCCCTGATTACCATTGTATCGTCCGTAGGCTTGTAGAACACAGTGGCAAAGTTTTGCCCGAGTCCAAGATCGAAGAACGACGCCCCAAGACCGGGCGTTGGTTCGATGCGGTAGCATGGAGGTGGCATATCACTCTGAGATTGTAGCGCTTCCGGCATCGAAATATAGTAACCATATACAGTACGATCAACTGTTTCTGGGCCTGGTATAGGGGGTGGTTGGGAAGAAAAAAAGAGTCGAGTCTGCCATTCAGAGGTAGTTTGGTGCCTAAGGCTATCCTGAGGTATTGTTGTTCTGATCGACGGCCATGGGACTTCGGACATGTAGAGAATGAGACGCCTTGATTCGAGCCAGGAACTTGTGTGCAGCCTCAAAGCAACAGTGATTACTTATACTAAAAGCCTCTTTCCATCACGAAATAATCGGACGCAAGTTTCAGAGAATAGCGATAATCGTCACCCACAATATTTGCGCTCATAATCAAATTCGTATGGTCGTTTCGCCCAAGAGGGAGATTGTAGCTTGTTATAGGATTAATCCATATGGGACGAGGAGTCATCGGACCTTTAGATCTGAATTAATTGCCCTGTGTCAGTGAAACCACGCCCGACCGTCAATGCCCACGTTTCGGATGAAGGCACATACTCGTAGATGCTATCTGACATTTGCTGGCATTTGAACGGTGACGCTGAAGCTGGTCCTTGGCTCTGTCATGGACCAGTAGCCCTTCGCCAAAAATTCACCCCAGAAAAGGGATTCTAGATCAAATCTTCTAAGCGAGAAAAAAAAAGAAAGGTTCTGTGGATGTAGGAAGGCAAAGAAAGGTTGGCTCGGGAGAGCAATCTTCAAATCGCAACCGCTTTGGGCACAAAACAGCACAATTCCAACTCCGCGGCATCGTATTCCCCATCAGATAAAACCTCGTATTGACGAACTCAACTGCTTGCGATGGGCAAAATACTTTCTCTCCTCCACAGTGGCTTCCTTTGTGCACCGCTGACCGGCCTCAAGGCAGGAAAAAGCATGTTCTAATTTTTTTTGGTTTACCTGGTGTCTTTTTAAATTCGGACATTCCAAGGAACTAGGCCAAGAACTCGTGGTCGATCTTGGGCGACACTTGCTGTCTCTGCTCAAGGATCCACACCAAATCTAACCCTACAACCTTCGCGGGTCGGAGGTTTAGAATAAATGATGTCAATCCACGGCGACCTATTCCTGGCCGAGGCTTCTTGCCATGGCCTATGGGCGCCAGATCCACTCCACCCCCAAGATACGCAGCGCATGGTGAAAGACCAACTGTTTTTGTGCATGCTGCACACTGGCAGAGTTCCTGCATGCACATTTTCTACCCTAAGGCGAAATACTATCAGGTCAGACTCATTGATTGGCTGTCTACCATGAGGCAGCTTTCCACTCAATCGGGTGCACCAAGGTACTATGGGTTATGCAAAGAGCTGAAATATTGTCAGCGTCTCCAAGCTTTGGCGTGATTATGCACGTCTCCTCGGTCGGGGGAGTAGTGGAATGACCATTTACGATTGTTAGACTTACCGATATACAGACTTCGTAATTGAACCCTGAGGCTTTGACCATGCAACCTGACCCAATAGAAGCGTGGTCATCGCCTGATTCATCATATCCTTGAACCCTGTAGTAACGAAATAGGTCTTCGCGAAGTTTCAAAAGATCGGCAGTGGTGAACTTGAGGTGCGAGCTTTTTTAAATGTAGGAAGTCTCCAGATGAATAACCCACCTACCCATGTCCCGCTTCGGAGTTGTCAATAGGAAAGGTTTAACGGAAGTCCATAATATTACACACCACAAAAGAGCTAATAGCGTAACAAAGACTGGAAGCAAAGGGCAGAAGCCAAAACTGAAACTCCACCGAGCAGGCCCACCGTAATCGTCTTCATCACAGAATCTAGAACGCTATCTTTACGGTAGTCGACAATGTACCACATTCTGAATGAGAAGCCAAAAAGAGCAAATCCCGAGAGAGCGATAGAAGAGATTACAAGGAGGTTTCCGATAATACGAATGCACATTCGAGCGGTGAGATGACCTGTGAAATAATTGTATCGATGTCTATGGACTTAAATGCGCACCGAACTCACCGTAACTGAGAGCTTTGTCAAAAAATGGATTTGATTTTGGTATTGTTTTCCGCTGCAGTCCAAGGTGTCTCTGCAACGCAGAAAGGATGGCGCTTCTGGCAGATCGAAGAAAAGGAGGGACGAGACCGCCCTTAGGAAGGACAGCCCTCTTTACCGCCCAAAGCATGAGAATCAAACCCACGATCCCCAGAGCAATATATACCATGAAGAAGGCGGACGCCATAATCTTCAGCGAGAAGTCATGGACACCGTCAATGATTGTCGGACGGAAGGCGTATTGGCCGTCATCTGTGGTGCTGGTCAATGTAAAGGGCTCTTTAATATAGTTCGATAAGGTTTGCGACCAAAATGCGGTCCAAATGGAGCATATGGCTATCCCCAGACTGTATAACAAAAAATAGAATACTGTTCCAGGCCAGTTCGAGCATAAGGATAGAGAGACAAAGGAAGCAGGGAAAGCCCACCAGATATTGTGCCATGTTGCAAGATCCTGGAATAATTTTCTTCAAAAAAAGATGGAGCAAAATCGACAGTATTGCGTTCATATAGCCCAAAAATATACAACCTAACGCCAGAGTGAATCATGCGCCTTGTACAAAGCTGAAAATGAACTTACAGAGAAGTGGCAAGCACCCCAAGGGTCCAATCCATGAAGTTGGTTGACGAGTCAATACCAAGGTAGGCACAAGTCATCTTCACCATTCCGAAGGTTGTAACAATCATTGACACGAGCAACCGATAGCCTGTGACAGAGGGATGATGCTCGTATGGTCGGGTTACAATTTTACGCAAGGCAGTTTGATATCTGGGGTGTGGTATTGAGAGAAGGCTTAGGAAACCCCATACACCGTCCATGCAATCACAGGTAAAGAACCAAGTAAAATATTTGGGTTCGTTCTCTGGAGCATCATAATAATCAAGAAAATAGAACCTGTAACGAAACCCAAGCCGTTTATTGACTAACAGCGATCTTAAGAGAATGCTAAACTTCACGTACGTCAATGAAACGATAACTCCGGAGATCCACTCAATGGTAGTAGACACCACCGACTGCCCATGGTAAGTCTCAATGGCTTTCGTGGTACCTAATGCAATAGTTGTAAGCAGAAAGGTCAAGCGGTATGGGGTGATCTTCGGGTGCCATTGACGAGGGGGTTGTTCAACGGTTGAAGGGAGTATAGTGGGCATTGAAAAAGGTATCGTCATTTGAAGAGGTTTTCTTAAGCATTATCGATAAGCTTCTCCATTTCCGTGTCAGTCAATGAGAGAGGGAAGAAGGGCATCAACCAGAGGTATGCAGTGGTTGGACATCCGAGTCTTCAACAGAGGCTGTGTGGCATCTGCACTGCCACGGCCTTGCGAGCTTTTTGTTTTCTCATTCAATCAAGTTGCAATTAAGTTCTACAATTTTTATGGCGACTTGACTTGATTTTGTTGTATACGTACTTGCATAGTCAAGTGAGATATAGAAATATGCAGGTAAAATGAGAGACTGGAACAATCGGGCGGAGCTACGCTCGGCAGCGATCAAGGAGCGACACTCTTTAGCTCCCGCTTCAATCATGACTTCGACCTAGTCACCTAAAGAGTCACCGCCGTCATTGAAACCGACTCAAAGACGCTGGATCATACCTGAACCACCCACTCGTTTCCCTCTGTTTCTAACGATGGACGAAATTATACCAGGCCTATGGATTGGAGATTTACCAAGTGCCCTAAATGTGAAGAATTTGAAGCAAAACGGCATTTTCAGCATCTTATCAGCAATGCGAGGAAGAATTACGATACATGAGGTGTGTTTCCATGAACTGTATCTGAGAGCTTGGATTCTTATTCCAATACCAGACATTCATCCGTCACCAAATCCAGTTGGATGATACGGAAGATGCAGACATCTTAACACATCTTTTGCCTGCCATTCATTTCATACAGGCAGAGCTTGACAAAGGGAGGGGTGTACTTGTACATTGTCAAGCTGGAGTCAGTGAGTCTTGGTTCATTCTAAAATACGCTCATTTTGATATCTTTGCTAGGTCGTAGTTCAACTATAGTCGCAGCCTACCTTATGCACAGCAGAAAGATCGACCCCCAAGCGGCCCTTGACCTCATAAGGAAAGCAAGGCCTTTCATTGAGTAAATTTTCAGCCGTGTCCATTTTTCTCTTCCTAACTAGATATTTTACAAAGTCCTAACCAAGGTTTCCTTCAACAACTTGACCTGTTCCACTCAGCACAGTATAAGATCTCGAGAAGGGAAAAGGCTATTCGGATGTTTTACATGGGTAGAGCGGTAGATGAAGTGATGAGTGCGTTTATTTTTAATTTTCAAGTTTCGATTTCTTTATATTTGATCGCAGATGGCGATGGATCTCCACCAGAAACTGAAATGTTTGCCCAGTATCCTCGAACATCTTCCGACTCTCTTCCCCCTTCTCCCGGTCTCCCTAGAAGGCGGATAAGATGTAAGATGTGCAGGTGTGTCTACTTGGGCTGTGATGTTATTTTCCATGTTTGAATGCAAGTTTCAGGCAAGAGTTGGCTACCCGTGAGCATATGCTAGATCACGGACAGCTAGGCCCTGCAACGCCTGCAATGCCCACACCGTCTAGTTCACGACGGTCGTCAAATGGGTCCTTGCCTCAGAGTCGACCGTCACGGCTTTCATTCAGCTCAGGACTCGGCGACACTCTTTCGATGTCGTCCATCCAAGAAGATCCATCGAAAAAAAGTGAACCCGAGTCCATTGATCGGTCAGAAACGCCGCGCAACCCATTGAATGTCTCAACTCCTGCAAGTAGTCCCCTCACGTCGCTGCGCAGTATGTCACAATCGCTGGATCAACAGTCGGCTTCGACATCTGCCCTGGATATCGAAGCCGAGGCGGACAAAGTGTTTAGCAAGCCTACAGTCGCTGCATCTCCCCCGCCAATGCGAATAGATCTGGCGGGGACGACTGCCGATGACCTTTCCATTCAGGCTTCGCAAATAGTAGGCCGCCAATTATCAGACGCGGTTATAGCTACTATCGGCGACAGTAACCGCACTGCACAACTTGAAAACAAGGAAAATTCCTATTTCACTGCGAATGGGAGTGCTGTGAAAGAATACCCCGTCAATTTTCCCGATACCTCCATTAAACACCCTACGACCCATCTTCTCAGCCCATCCGACTTGGCTGCTCAGTTACTTACAAACCCTAAACTCGCAGCTTTGCGATCACCGACAACGCCGGGAAGTGCGTCTGCAGTTGGGCCTACCCAAACGCCACCAATCGCCAGCGCACCCATACTTGTGAACCCCAAGTGCTCTGGATATTTTGTAGAGCCGGTATGGTTTGTTCATGGTCTATTATTTCGCTCCTTGACGAAGATCCTTTACTTGTAGATGAAATGGATGGACCACTTCCTCTCTGATGGTCAGCTTGCTGGCAAGATATCGTGTCCTAACAAAAAATGCGGAGCAAAACTCGGGAATTACGATTGGGCTGGTGTGTGTTGTGGATGTAAGGAGTGGGTCACTCCAGTGCGTCCATATTTTTCATGTGCTTGCTCTGAATTCTGACTGGATGCTGCAGGGGTTTTGCATCAACCGTTCCAAGGTCGACGAGGTTCTATAAAGCTTAAGCTTAAATCCCCTAATAAACCTCAAGCTACCTTGTTATTCGATACATAGTTCACATCCCCATTTTCTTCTTACTCCAATCGTGTAATATGCCCGCGAGTCTTGTGACTTGTATAGGACCTCGGCGGGTTGAAATAACCGGTTCGGCTGCCAGTGCACGTCAGCTTCAATCTCTCTCTCGAGCCTTGCTCATCCATACCCACTACCACTCAAGATGTCCCCCAATCCACTGCCTGGCCTCCCATCCGGGATCACATCACGCGTCATCACCGTCGGAGATCTCGACATGCACATTCTGGAGGCATTACCACCCCCATCTCACGCATCGTCCAAGCCGCCTCTCCTCGTTCTCCTGCACGGCTTTCCCGAGCTGGCATACTCGTGGCGCAAAATAATGGTCCCTCTATCTTCAAGCGGATACGCAGTCGTCGCCCCCGATCTACGTGGATTTGGACAAACTAAAGAGCGTAATCGACAGTCTAAGGGCAAGGTCGCATTCGAAGAGGATCTGGCACCGTACAGGATGTTCAATATAGCAACAGACGTCGTCGGCCTCGTTTACTCCCTCGGATATACATCTGTCAAGGCGGTGATAGGTCATGATTTTGGATCGTCAGTCGCAGGATTCTGCGCTCTCATTCGACCTGATCTCTTCAAATCGGTCGTGCTTATGAGTGCGCCATTTATGGGCGCTCCACCACCCTCCAGTTTTGGCGTAACACATGCGAAATCGCCACTGCAACAGCTCGACCAGGCTCTCAGCACGCTAGATCCCCCACGGAAGCATTACATGATGTACTTTTCATCCCCATCCGCTGACGCGGAGGTGAGCAACCCGCCTTTAGGGTTGCCTGCTTTCCTGAGGACCTACTACCACGTCAAGAGTGCGGATTGGTCGAAGAACGCGGAAGCTGGGCCGTTGGCAGTGGGGACGTCGATAACCCCCGCCGTCTTTGCAAGGATCCCTTACTACTACATCCTGCCACGCGGCGAGACGATGGCAGCATGTCTCGCGCCAGATGCCCCCTCAGCCTCCCAGGTCGCTCAAAACACCTGGCTGCCTGAGGAAGAGCTCGCCGTATACGTTTCTCAGTACAAAGAAAGCGGATTCCAAGGCGGACTCAACTATTATCGATGCCAGGCCGATTCCTCCCGGTGGTCGCAGGAACTCAATATATTTGTGGGGAAACAAATTGAGGTTCCTGCGATGTTTATTGCCGGTGCGCAGGATTGGGGTGTATTTCAATTTCCTGGGGCTGCGGAGGCGATGCGTACGAAGGTCTGTCGGGATATGAAGGAGGAGGATTTCGTCTTGATTGATGGTGCAGGTCATTGGGTGCAGCAGGAAAAGCCTGATGCGGTCGTTCAGCATTTGTTGAGATTTGTTAAGTCTTTGTAAATATCGAAAGGTGGACATGATTGAATTCGCGAGCATCGGACAAACCTAGGTAGTTAGTGGTTGATGCCCTAGCCGTTCCGGTTGAAACGTTGACCACTCCCGGTTCCCACTTCAATTCCACATTAAACATCAAACAATGGACGATGAAATAATGAAGAAGTACATGTACCACATGAAACGATTCTTGGCAACAATGGTCATTTAATACTTTGTCCAGAGACAAAGCGCAACAATGATTAGTATTTGTACAACACAAAACATTTGAATTAGCCTTCTGTTCGTAAGTCGTGTACAGGTAAGGTGTATAAACTGGTGATACAAAATGCAGAAATTCAAGGGATATAATGGATACAGGGTATGGTACTAGTACGGGAATATCAAGATAGAGGATGTTCATACAGTTCATTGAGTGTTCGGTGAGAAAGCGGTTATCGAAACAACCGAGGAACGTCGTAAATCGGACGTCTTGGGACCCCGTACAATGCGGTACGGGTGGATTCTAGAGCCTTTGGCTAGAGGTCGTTGTGGATTGCGGAAGCGCTGCACCGAGGGTCCGACGATGAGGATGCTTTGTCCTTTCCCCTGTTGAGGAGCGTAGTTTGGCCGTTGGGAGGTAATAGGTTCGTCGGAAACGACAATGATCGCCTCTGCGACTTCCAGGGGACACGGTACGAGGCGAAATTTTGTTTGAGGGGTCGTCTCGCCGTCAGAGTCCACATCACTGAGTGGACTAGGAGACGGAGAGGTATTACGTGATACGCTCGTGTGGGATGAAGACGTCGAGACTTGTCGTTCATGGTGCATGGCATTAGTAGTAGGAGTGCGTCGCTAGCGATAATAACGCAATGAGCTAATTATTTTCACGAATAAGAGAAGCATAACTCCGCACCAGATTATCGTGAGTTTCGTATTTTACATTGCGGTGGCTAGACCGTGAAAGTGAGGGTAGGTTGAGCGTATGGATGGAGGGGAGAGTCGGGCGTCTCTCAAACTCGGTCGTGTGCTTTGAGATAGGCATTTGGGGTGGGTGAGTCGTATTTGATGGAGTGAAGAAGGTGAAAGGAAAAAGGATGTCCGTGAAGAGAAGAATATTAATGATCACCCAGGTAATCAAAGGCCAGCTTTAAGTATATGTCGTCGTAAAAGAATGGAAGAAGAGTATATGGGTATAAGTGGAGAAAGGTGAAGAACCGAGGTGGAGGTGGGGGACTTGGTTGGAGAAAACACGACTTTGCCGGGACCATTTCGCTTTGCTTTATAGACCTAAAAAGCGAGATTAGCCGAAAGACAGTGATTCCATTGCGCTCCTGATAGTTCCTGGATTCTCAAAGAGTTTTCAGCATTCAAGTCCGTCTATGGTCAGCGTACTCCATTGTGCTGGACAAAAGCAGGTTGCAAAGGCTTCCGTATTTGCTTGTTGTTTGGTAGCGGAGTTTAAACTTACCAACATTGTTTCCCCGCTTCTCGTCGGTTACACAACCATCCTCGACAATAAGAAATAGTGATTCTCATGGTGCAAAAGAAGCTTCAATAGCCATCCTATGGGAAATATAATTTCATGAATGACTTCCTCGACAGTGAAGTCGACTTTGGAGTGGCTTGGCAGCGACTTACAGTCACGTGCTCACAATGAAATTTCGTGCAATCTTGACTTCGTTTCCCATTCACCTCCACGACCTTGCCACTCACTGTAGGATCCCCATTATGACGGAGACAGTCGAAAAAATCAAGCTGGTGAGAAAAACACATTTTATTTCCCTCAAATTCATTGACAATGTCTTACATTGAGACCATAGCTAAAAAGTTCGCCTGACCTCTCGACGGCAACATACCAGATTCACGATGAATCACATACAATCGGAAATTCACTTCGGTGGATGTTAATGAAAAAGTGAGTCAGTGATTTTGGTTTACAGGCCTTCGAGTGGCTAATCCAAAGTAATGACACTAGTCCGAAAGTAGAGTTCTGTGGCTACAGGTGAATATTTCGGTCAGATGCTCAAACCCGTTCCTTTCTTTGCGCAGCCCCCCGTCTGTGCTCGTATCGAAAAGGGTGCAGATTACCCTCCTGGCGATTCTGACGGGTTCGCAGCGCGGTGCTTCATGGCGTATGTCCGTTGCACTACGTCTTGCTTTGTTCACCGCACTGCACATGCTGTACCTAAACTGTCTTCGCTGGTGGACAAGTCCTGGATCCTGCATCGCGTCGGCATCGTCCGCGAACACGATTATCATTTACAATTAACGAGATAGCCACTGACAACCTTTTTGTGAATTAGTGTCCCCCATCCATCCGAGAACGTGATTAATGTCCGCATCCAGATGTACGGTACGCCTCCGAGTACCATATTTCTCTTCTCCATATACTGATGAAAAATTTCTGACAGATAATCTATCATCTTTGGATGCTCTAATCACCGCCTTGGCCGATCTGGATAAAGTCTGCGAAACCGTGGAAGACGAATATCTGAACAGTCTCCGGGAGGGCGAGTTCGAGCGTTGGGAAGAACGGACTTGAGAGACTCATGGACCTGGACAGAACTGGTTTGACTCGGTTCGTCGTCAAGAAGCCGTATTTTTCTTTGTGTCGTATATTTACTGTGTCATCAGGAACGACGGACACGGCTCCATGCACATATTGGGCAATAAACGCTTTGTTTTCATCGATAAAAACAATTTTCCCAAGCGGACCACAAGTATTGCTTTGGACCCTGACCAGCGCGTTGGAATCACTTCCGAGTCTAGAGTTGCCACTCCGGCCAATCTCCTTGGGTCATTACCGTCGACTTCTTGCCCGTCTTCAAGTATAGCTGGGAAGACAACCTAAGTAGATCAAATTAAATCTCTATACTGGCATTTTTTCGATCCAACTTTCCGTCTGATTAATTCTCGCAATCGAAAGGAATGAAATCTGATGGAAGGTCATCCGCTCCAACCTTTTTTTTCTCCGTCGTCGATCCCAATTCTCTGACCCCTTGGTCATCCACCAGTTTTTATCTCCTTCGGTGAAGTCCAGCGCATTTCCGTTCCCCGAGTAAATGGACTCACTTTTTCGAAACCAAACCCTTGTGGTTACTGGAGCCACTTGGCCCCAAGATGGACAAACCTACCCAGCTCTCCAGTGGCTTTTTGGTCATCTGAAGGCAGAAACCACGACTCTGCTCGTCTGTGACTCGACTTTTTCGAGGGCTGCTAGTGGACGGGCGTATTCTAATATTTCAGTGTGCCACTGAGCCTCACTCTCTTACAGTAAAATCAAATCCACTGAGGAGCATGGACGTCGATGCGGACCAATCCTTCGAACGAAAGACAAGACCAATATAAAACACCATTAAAAGCAACCACTGGACAAAGCCTTGACACAGGATGGGGCTTTGGATGGAAAGCTGATACCTCGAACAAGTAGCTTTCATTTCAACTAACTACCCAGCGCAAGTTTTTCCACCTTTTTCTGCATATCAGAAGTCATGGAAATGTTGTCGAAGCCCCGAGTACTTTGCTCTTTTCCTTGTTGATTTATACTTTGGGTTTTGGATACTTGACGGCTCAGAGGAGAATTTAAACTAGACGAGGGTCGCCGGATTTTTTGACCGAACTCCGATTGCGTATTAAACGACATTATTGAGGATACAAATAACATGAATCTTCAGGTACAAAAGTGGACTCCACGTTCGACTGCATTGAAAAGATACACTTTCACAGCAAGTAACTGTCGTGTCAGTTTCTCAAGCTTCGACACCTAGTAGCGATCTTTCTTCTTCTGATCCAGATGCCAAATTTCCATCCTTCACTAGTGTTTGTTAGCGCCTTGTAAAAAGTCGAATGAATGAGAAACTCACCTTTTCAAGACACCTGAACGAAATAAATCTGGTCCACCGGACGGAAGTTGTTATATGCTTCCAACGATCAGCAACGTGAGTAATATCCATCAACGAAGAAAGTGAAGATGTTTAGTGCTCTTGGTCGACTCGAGTGGTTCAGGAGATCTGAACCACTGCGAGTCTCAAGCCCGGGGCCCACGTCAAGGGAGCACATGGAGAGTTAAGGCTGTCCAGCACAGGTTCCTTCCTACCCCCGAATCGAAGGTAGGACGACATGAAACTGGCAGCCATCCTACCCAATGCCACTGGCATTGGGCGGGCTCCCCTCCCCCGGGAAAGGAAAACCCTACCTTTTTCTTACCGTCGAGGGGACAATTCCGCAGGGACGAGGTCGTCGTAAAAGCCTACTTTGAGTCTATGGAAGACCCAGGGTGCCCGTCAACGGTCAGAGACCTCGGGGCGTCAGCCCGCTCGTCAATGGTCAACGACCTCGGAGCGTGACTGAAGAAGAAACAGATGGGTCGTCGAAACAGCCAGTCATTGGGCCTGAAGCTTTGGGGCTCAGAGAACCAGAGCGCCCGTCAACGATCAATGACCTCGGAGCGTCAGACAGCTCGTCAATGGCCAACGACCTCGGAGCGGGACTGGGCAGGGACATTCAAGAGGCCTCAGAAAACCGCCAGGACATTGAAGGGAACCTCAAAGACGCAGATCGTCAGATCGCCCGTCAATGGATCAACGCAATGATTCCTCGGAGCAGAACTGGAGGGTTATCGAAACAGCAAAACCTTGAGCCTGAGGGTTGAAGGCCCAGAACACCAGAAACGCCCGTCAACGGTCGATAACCTCGGAGCGTCAATTGGCTCGTCAATGGTCAACGACCTCGGGGCGTCAGTCCGCTCGTCAATGGTAGATGACCTCGGAGCAGGACTGGGGGAAATTTTAAAGAGTACCAGCGAAAAAGCCGACCAGAGAGCATAAACCTTGAACGCCCAGACACCAGTAACGCCCGTCAACGGTCAAGGACCTCGGGACAACAGTCTGCTCGTCAATGGTGGAGGACCTCGGAGCGAGACTGGGGGGTTGAGAAACATCGGGTTGAGCACGAATGCCCAGAACATCAGGACTTCTTGAAGCCGCTCGTCAATGGATCGGCGACCCTCGAAGCGGTCAGAAGAACTGGGTTGTTGGCGAGGCCAACTCTTGAGCCCTTGATGGTTGAGAAAGGCGTTGAAGCAATGGCAAAGCAATGGCGAGGCGCATTGAGGTTCGATAGGGCCATAGACGCCTGTCAAGGAAGATATAAACTCGGGAGGGTAGGAGAGACAAAACAGATACGAACTTCATATTATTTTCGTCGGTGTGCTCCGCGGGGACGACCAAAAGTAGGGGAACATGCAAAGACAAGGGCCCAACATAAGGCATACGGCGAAAAACAAAATGCGCAAGCGAAACATGGACAAGATACAGGAATGCAGCAACGCCAAAACACGACGCCACAAAGGGTGCAGAAGCAGACACGGCACAAGTGTCTGAACGAAACGCAAGACAACGCGACAATGCGAAGAACAAAGGAGAAGCGGCAGGAACCGCACAAAGAGCGGGGGGAAAGGTAAGAGAGGATAAGAAGAGACGGAAGTGGGGGATTCGAGTCGGGGTACGGTACGTGCCTGTCTTAAATAAACTTTCCTGTAGTCATTTTTAGTCGTTAGTGCTGTCCAGTGCTGTAGTCGATCACCATGCGTGGGGCGCTGCTGTTTCCATTCCGTGGCCTAAAAAAGTTCGGATTGCCCGAAATGGGCATGAACTTCGAAGTGCATGAGGCAATTCCCCGAGCCATCCCCCTTGTGCACGTTGAGAACACGTTCCACGGAGCTGATATAATGTCAGGAATGCACTCCACGGCCTCTTATAGGTAGTTGTTGTAGACCCAGTCAGGAAGAGAAGATGATAATATGCGCCCGGACCGGGAGCAAGTTTACTCATGAGTATGTTGGCAGACGCGTCTTGCTTCAACGCGAAGCGCTGAAGTGGGCTAACGGGTAATACAACACTGTGCTGGCAATGTGAAAGGCCGGCGAGACGACAGAAAGGGAGAGAAAACCGCAGGAGCATCCCAATTATCCGGTCATGAGGAAGCACAGCCAACGGTTTGACTTGGAACGCGTCGCCGCGGCATGGTTTTTCGATTGTGGGTGCTTGCAGGGTTCAATGATGAAAAATCTGTACTCCGCCAAGATGTAACCAAAGATAGATGTTAAAAGGACCGAATAAGCGCATTCTGATCTGGAGAAATCAGCGCACAAGTGTTCTTGACTTTTTTTTTTTTTTTCGAAGAAGGAATTTGAGACCGACATCAAGAGTCTTGGGACAAAGGACGCCACAGATGTGTGACGCTAATTGCACACAACGCGCACGTGAAGTTACGCTACCGTGAGACGTGACTTTCGGACCGGGGAAGATTGCTTCGGCTCACTTTTTGACCAGCGCTCTCATACCGAGTCACTGCAATTTTATCTCCAACAGGAAGGCTACAGGGGACTCTTGCGAAAGAAAAGAAAGAGACTACAGACACACCCAGTGGGCATAAATCGTGGGTTTGCTTCATAAAACCTTGCGGCTTACTATCAAATTGACATCCCATGAAAATGAACAGATCTTAAGAGTCTACTGTATGACGACTGACGTCCTTCGTCTTCCTGCCTATCCACCTACACATTTGCGGAAAGACTGGGCGCCTTCTCAGGCAGCTACGCTTAACCAGAACATTGCCTCTGCCTTAGGTGTTGTCCTTGCCCTACCCGCAGACAAAAGGGACAACCCATCGACCCGCAATTTTTTAACTAGTTACTCCAAGGACACTGCTGTTCAAACGCTCCAGGACTTGATATGGAAGCAGAGTTCTTCTGGAAATTCCGACACTCGTCCAAAGAGCTCGGACGAAAAGGCCATCCAAAAAAGGAGCCTTCTCCTAGCCGAAAAGCTGGCTTCCTCTCCACCCGGGCTCGATGTCCAAACCCTCCTCGATTTATCCATCATATACGCCCGTTCTCAGCCCTCACACCTCCACCGCGTGTTCGAGTCAGCTTTCCTATCAGATCCGTCCTTATCCCAGATCATCTCTAATGATCTTGTCCCGGGCTTTACCACGCTGCTGTCCCAGCAGACCCCCACGTCTCAAGGACTCTATGCCCAGCGGAAAGTAGCCGAGTGCATCTACAGCTTCCTCCGCGGCGCGAAGGGTACCCCAGATCTTGTTCGTCCGTTCTCGCGCAACAAGTCGTTCCTCGAGGCACTGGCTGCAAACTATGACGTCGGTATGGCTGCGACTGCCTCTTCCTACGGCGGAATTCCGGCGCTGACTGCTGGTATCTCAGCGCAAGATAGAGACCCAGATGAATGGGAGCAAATATGGGTGGAAAGCAAAGTTACATTGCTCGACTCGTTTCATATTCTTTTGACCGTTCTCCTCGACGACCTCGCTTCATGTCCTCCAGGACCTCAGCTGGCCGCCGAAGCAGAGCTTATCTTCGACATCATATTTGCCCTCCTAGAGACATCATCCTCATCCTCGACACTGGGGCCAAACGTCGCCCTTACACCTTTTCTCAACCAGTCTCTGCTGGCAGATTACCAGCAATCGTATTCATTATCCCAAACCCTGGCCGCTGCGCTCAAGCACGCACAAGAGAAAGATGTTCGTCTAGACCTCCTGGAAAGTACCTTACAGTCACTCGACACAACGTCCGACGAACAGCCAAAGCCAAAGAACGCTGGGGCACTAAAAATCCTCCTGCGTTCCTCCGGGGTTCAACCCGGAATCGACAACCTCGGGACTCGTAATACGAGGTCAAAGGCCACGGTAGACTCTGTCTCCAGAAACTCGACCACCCCGGTCCCTAATAGCAAAGGTAAATCAAAGGCACCCGCGCCACCTCCAGTCCCCTCTGACCCCGATCTCGATGTCAAAGCCACGCAAGTACTGGACATCCTTCCTGACACGCCAACTGACTATGTCAAGCTATTGCTGGCCCATGACCGGTATGGACGTAATCCGGAAAAAGTGATCGAGGCGTTGCTGGAAGGTACAGCAATGAGTCGAGAGGAATTGGAGCAGAATATACAAGCGTCGGCTGGGATAGATTATGGCGGCGACGGAAGTGACGCATATGTGGTCGAAAATCCAAAGCCTGTGTACAATGTGGATCAGAGGCGAAATATCTTTGATGATGAGTTGGATACTTCACGGCTGACAGTTGGGAAGAAAGCAGCTGGGTACGCTTATTTCATTAAAGTTAAACTTTCCCTCCAAAGACAATTATGCTTATTTTATCAACAGGGATGAGGTTCTCCGTGATCGAACGTTCATCGAGGAAATGAAAGCCGAGATCCTCCGCCGCGCAGAAGTGATGTCCGACGAAGAAGACGAAGCTGATCAAGAAACGGCCCCCTCAGGTCCTAGTGCCAAGAAAGGAAAAGGAAAACAAATCGAGGGTGTCGTCAGTAGCGCCAGCGCTGACCTCGGTCCTGACGATGACGATGACATCGTCTCCGTCCGTATGGCTGGAGACGGCGAAGACAGCGAGGACGACGACGATGATGAAAACGAGAGCGAGGAGGAGGAGGAAGTGCAGACGCCGGAAACAGTCGTGGAGCTTGCGTATTTGCGTGATCCCAAGGTCTTCGAGCGCGATGCTGCCACCAGGAGGAGCAAAGCCAGGGCAGACCTCAAAACGCAGACAGGTAATTCTTTCATGACCCTTTTTTTCCTTCGCCTTCTGATACTTTTCGTCAACAGGCTGGGGAGATGAACAGATTGAAGGGTGGAAGGTTATGCTGGAGCGTACTGTGAGTTTTCTCTTCTCTCCTTTTCAGGTAAAGGATTTGGTTTGCTTATTACGTTGTTGTACATAGCCTGGCCGAAAAGAGAGGTTGACAGAGAAGTACGCCTTCAGAGGCAACGAGAAGGGTCTCAATGTCCGGGCAGGTGATGGCTCTGACGGCAGTCGTGGCAGAGGAAGGGGTGGTCCTCGGGGTGGTCGTGGGCGTGGTGGCAGAGGTGGAGGCGGCGGCGAAAGTAGTGCCAGAGAACGCGCATGGAAGGACAAGAACAAGGCATCCAGGGGCAACCACAATCGGAAGAGAGGACATGACAAGAAGATGGCGCGAGCTGGGGCTGGGGCAGGTCCCTCTACCTGATTTTTTGCATGACCCTTCCGGAATACACAAGCATATCTTGCATAGTCGGTCTCTTGTTCATTGTAGGTCAAATACGAAATACGGTGATCAATGAATCAAAACATAGAAAGAGGACTAAAAGAAGACGAAGACCATATTTTAGGAATTTGGGATGATCTTTCTACTGCTTAAGCTGTTTGAACCATATCAAGAGGGTTTCTACCTATTACTAAACAGAGTTGATTAGTTTGAGGAGTAGTGACCCAGATACAAGAAACAAGGACAGAAATGATTCGCTGCTCGCTGAGTATGCCATGAGGTTCTCTTCTGAGCTCGGAATATTGTAAGCACTTCACTGTCCAAGTTGCAATCGTGATGAACTCCTTACCCGCCTGCACTAATAATTATATAGAAACGGATATGCTTTTGAAGACTGAGATTAGTTTTCTAGTGGCAACGCCAGCCTGATTAACCAATGAATCGATGGCATAAGTTGGACGATAAAGTACAAGACACAATCCAAGTAAGCCAGGACGGATCCTGGCGAGGATGTCCGGGATATTGAAAAGGGTGCTTTTCAACACGATGGATGTTCGATATCGATTTCCCAAAAGAGTGGAATACTTATGTTTTTTTTCCCCTAGCACCAAGTTGGGATTTCTTCTCTCAACCAGCTTGACTTGTTATCCGAAACCTCCACTTTCACGTCCATATCCAAGCCCAAGGCAGACAACTTGCGAAGTTGAATCGATAGGCCATCGAGATCCACAACTTGAAGTTCCTCTTCCACACGCTCCACGCACAGCAAAACATTCTTCAGACATGCAGGAGAAGCCTTTTCAGAATGCGTTTGAACCGCGATGGGCTTCTGGAAACAATCATGGAAAGGAAAGCATCATTTGTGAACGTGATGTTCCTTCCGGCATTGAGTCCATCCTCGTCGACTTCGAGGTCGATCTCGAGATATAAGTTGAAGCTTTCGAGCTTTGGAATGAGAGTTTCATCACCCGTCTCTGGTTGATAAGTGAGATTTTCGAGAAAGCTTGTATAGGAAACCAATTCTGAATCGACGGTAAGGTCAACAAGGAATGGCGTGCAGCACAGGACCTCGAGCAGCGCTTCGCTGGAGATGTTTTGATAACCCAGCGTGAGCGAGTGCAGTAGATTTAACTGATTTACAAATTGTTTGAACCCAACGTCGAATGACCACAGTGATCCGGACTCTTGATTCCGACATAATCGCAAGTGGTTGAGAGCCGGGAATTGAATAGTCACCAAGAATGACTCTACATCTTTATCAGAGTAGATTACAATTGCCAGTTCTTTCAGATGAATTGCCATTATTGTTGGAGTGGTAACACAAGTAGGTTCTTTGCCGTCCGATATAACTATGGAAAGTGCTTGGAGGAAGGGGCATTGTTGTAAAATGGAGTAAATTTTTGAAGTAGACTGGACCTGAAGCAATGCAACATGTGTGAGTTGAGCCCATGGTATATCTATTTCAAGCAGGGGTGATTTTAAGTCCAATACGACGCGGCGAAGATTTGGTGGCTTGGAGAAGGTCGTGACACGTGTAGAAGCTGGGCCGGCTGGAGTTCCCCATGGCGGGGAAAGAACAACGTGGAGAGTTTCCAGAGCGGGTATGGATTCGCTTGTCATATCGAAGATGACACTTCCGAGCACCGTCAATTCGAGTCGGAGGAAGAGTTTTCGGAGACGATGCGCGTTTTCGACGATGGCGTGTCTCAAAACTCGGTCCCAAAATGAAGGTGATTCGATGCAAAAAATACTGTTCCTACGTGCTTGCCTCTGGTTATCGTCAGGGATCAGGGCAAGGCGAAAATCGACAGAGACGGCCAGTTGTTGGGTGTGCGAGTTGGCGCTCCATAATGCGACTTGGTCCAGCATACGTTTCTCTAAATTTACGTCGTAAAAAGGCGGTCTACCCATCCCCAATTTGTGGATGTTTGACAGCGCAAGACTCTTCCAAAGTGTTGGGACGTGCGTCACAAATGTTCTCCATGATGAGCAGATGTGAGTGAGAAGAATTGGCGCATTGCGAGGGTCGAGGTGAAGGAACGACCCCTGTGGGAGACAAAAAAGGAATATATCAGTGATTATTTCGTTGGGAAGATCTGATAGGCCATCAAGATCACCGTTCATGTTGGATTCAGAAGGCGAATGTGCTCGGTTCCGTTCTGGCTCGACCGCTCAAGCGTGGGAAACGTCGCTGCGCTGCCTCACTTTCAAAGACCGTTACAAGTAATTATAACACAGGCACCAGAATCAAGAAGTCATCGAGAAAAAGGGGATGCAGTTGGGTACTGTAGCGTTCGCGAATTCGGAGTGGTGCGTGTTTTGGTGCACTTGAGTAAGGGGTAGTAAACGTCAAGCATACAGGCATAGTAGAGATAGCGAATGATGATTTGTATACGCTGTGCTTTGGCTAGAGATCAAACTAGATGATTTAGCAACAGTCGTCCGAGTTGAAAGGGTGGCACCACATACATATACATGGACCGGAACACCAAAACGCGTATAACTGAAAGGTTACCCTCTCATCTACCGGCACATACATTTGGTTGTGCGTAGTAATGTGGTGACAAGCCTTACCGGGTGGTATAGCAGAAATAATCGGGAAAAAAGTTTTTGCTCGATTATTTCCGGGCGATTCTTTTCCTAGTAAAAGTGGTCAGTGTTTGGTAAAAGTAATGGCATCGGTATCACAATATCAAGGCAAAGTCGCTGTCGTTTGGCAGAGCATCGTGTCAAGAATAGGGATAGTTCTGTCTCCTGAATCTGGGAGGAATGTTCGAGTATGACTCCCTGAACATTGGTCCTCCTCAATACAACAACGACGTTATCGCTAATCCTGACGGGATTCAATACTGAGTCACTACAAAGCGATCTTATTAACAAGGGTGTTATTCTTTCAAGACTGGACGTACACACACCAAAATCGATCCGAGGAGTTTGAATTTACTGTCCGCTTGGAAATGCATGGTTTTTCTCTAAAGGGCTCCAATCTGGGGCGAGTTTGTATCCATGTTCCAGCAGAAACTCGTAAAGACTAACCCAGAAATGTTCTGAAGGGATAATCGACCCAGTAAACTTGTGTTTCTTCACACCACTTTTGGTCAGTGTTCAAAGCTGGTGACAAGTCGACGCCGTCGAAGGAAACCTAGCAGGACCCCGATGAGCAAGTGATCTTCCGAGAAGGCTCCTTAGCCGTATTTTCTGCGAGGGTTCAGCTTCGGTTAGTGGAATGACGCTCAAGGTTGTTGTCAGTTATAGCATCCCCTGGAGGTCTCAAAATTTGAAGACCCTCGTTTCGCTCTGGATAATCCAAACAAAGTAAGCAAGTGAAATATGCTATATATCAAGACACGACGAACCTCAACGAGTTGGAGAACCGCGGAACCGAATTGTTAGATGTCGAGCTTAAAAGAACCGTAAGGAAGAGTTCCCAACAGAAGTGGGGTTGTTTCTGTGCCTTGAAGTTATGACGGATCTGAGGATTGGCAAGTTGGGTGGGTTAAGAGAAGCGATGCAGGGTGCAATACAGTTGGATTCAACAGGCAAAGGTGATACAGCAAAGCAACGTAAAAGCAAGAACAGCTACAGGTCGATCCAAATCACCGGAACATCTTCTGGTAAAATCGCGGGTCGTGTATTAGTTCGATCGTGTCGTTGACCAGCTTCATATCTAGTGGATTTATCAGACAATGTATGAAAAAGTGTGACCCCAGCGAGACGCACCGAGCTCGGAACCCATTTTTACACAGGCAAACATCTGCACCGACGTTGGAGTCAGTACTTTTCCTATAATCTCTAGGAATGGGTCCGAGATGTCCGTGTTCTGCAAAACATTGATTTGAGCAGCAAACGCGAATAAAGGTTCAGACATGCATGGGACATACAGGCAAAACTGACACCGTTACTTGCCCACCATCGCTGGTCTCCACAGTGATCTGGGCTCCATCAACCTAAAAACCAGAACGGAGTTTATCAGTTGAAGTTTTCGAATCACGAGAGGAGCTTTTGACTCTTTTGACTCACTTTGAGGATCCTACAAGGTAAACGGACATTTTGTCCAATATAATCTGGAAGACGGGAAGCATTTACGCGCGTGGAGAGGTCCTTGTCCCTGTTGCCTTCTTGATCAGAGGACATGGATGATGGTGGTGATTGTCAAGATGAGAACGCGTCCAGTGCCAATTTAGACGACAACAAACAGCTGTCAACAACGCGTCTACCAAACTCCGCTCCAAAACCGCCTCCCTTCCACTGAACTCCTGATGGCTTCTAGCTGATATGGGGCATAAAACTCAGGGTATGACCAAATCACTCGGGGTTTACTTCCATGCAACGCTCTTTCACGAACAAGTGAATCATTGTGAATCGAAAACTTCTGATCCAATTCTACAGCGTATGACCAGCGTCCCCAGAACGCTGCGGCGGCGGCCATTTCCTGTCTATCATCGATCAACTTGAAGAAAATCACGAACGGCTCCAATCGATGGTTTAACCCAGTCACCGTGGATCCACTGCGGTGCTTCTAAGTCCTTGTTATTATCGCCAGTCGAAGAAGGTACACATCTTTTTCTTGTCCTCGTTGGTTTGTTTTGTACTGAGTACTACTGCCCCGAAGCTGCTCTACAAGTCCTGCGATGTGCGCATCGAAAAGCGTAAAGATATTCATGATTTCTACTAAACTCGTCCAGTTTGCAGAACGCTTTTTGACCTGGGCCGTTCATCCTTACGAAAATCTGGATCAAATGACCGATATAAGCCCGGGGATCGTGTCCACCAGGCGAAGTGACTCACGGTTAAAGGCCTCATGTTTTTCCCAGTTCTGGTAATACATACCTGCTGGGGATGGATAAAGCAAGATAAAGCACGAGATGAAAGGAGCGCCTTGTAAGCCACGGCTGAGCCTGAAAACTCAACAGCAAATTGAAGGACAAAAACAGGTATAATGCTGATGATGAGAACTTTATAAAGGCTACCCACTGCACCTACATTTCCTTACCGCTACTTTCACCTCTACGGTCCTCCCCGACGGCGTTTTGTGTTTGCTCCCTGCTTCTGGCTGCTCTCTTGGTCTTGGTCTCGGTCTTGGTCTTGGTGAACTTGCTCGTCTCTGGGTCTGCCTCAAGCTCGAAGAAGTGAGTTCTCTTTTCACTCCAGGGTAGTGCTAACCCACCGCGTTCCTCAGATACATAAGATATCCTCAAGCCGTTAAGATGATTTGACTTCAAGTTGTAGTTAGCTTCGCTCTGGATAATGGTGGACTGGGTTAATCCCTGGTTCGGGGGGAGTTATGGTGTGGCGCTGGGGCAACTGGCACGCATTGTCCTGCGACCGGCAAGATGCAGGGCGTATGTGGTTATCCACTACGCTCAAGCGGCCAGGTTTAGAACCCTTATCCTCCCTTTAATGGGCAAGAGCGCCTTGTTTTTATGATCGTCTTGTAGACACTTTGTGCCCTAGTTTAACTTTGAGTTACACGCTTATTTGCATGCTATTCCTTTCTTTCCGCATCGGACTATCAGCGTAGTCAAGAATTGTAGCCAACTTTGACCTCCTTTTTACAGCTATTTTCATATCGATAGGCCGAAATCATTTTTTTACGCGTACGGGCGGACTCTAGACTTTCAAGCCCCTTAGGTGGCCGAGCCCTGGAATAACGCCAGCTGCCAACGGCCTGGACCGGCCCCCCCCTCGCTTGCAAGGTCCTGTGCCTGGCTCCGTTGTAAATTACGTCTCCGCGCCAAGCGACCATGTGTGTAAAAAAAGAAAGTGGGCCTATCGATATGAAAACAGCTGTAATCCAATTTGGCTTTTCCGGGCCGAGCAATAGCCTCGTGTTGTGGTCTGTTCTTGTTTCTTCAACCACCCCACCTTCAGCGCGTCGGGCATCGCGTCTCACATCATCGAAACGACCCCTTGTAAGATTCCTTTCCTTTTGACTAAATTACAATTCAAACATTGATATTCTCAGGTGAGAATTATCGATCATTGCCCTCTGGTGACGTCTGGTCGCGACAACACCGTTTTGCAATGCCGGGGACGCTTCTCTATCCAATTCACGCGCCGCCAATAGCACGACTACCCGTAGAGCTGCTCGATGAGATTTTTAACGTCTGTCTTCCCCAGGATTCTCACCTTACCCTGTCGGACGACCCCTTGAAGCCATCTCGTGTCGTTTCTCATGTTTGTATCCGATGGCGGACAGTCGCGTTGTGTAACTCGCGTCTTTGGAACGAAATTGTACTGTCAAAATGGAGGAGAATGGATCGATTGCCGTGGATCAGGGAGTTGTTCCATAGGTCACGAAATGCTCCGGTGTCTTTGCGCCTTTGGATAGGCGATGGGTGGAACGAGGATTGGGACGCGGCACTCGAGCCATTACTACTCGGCCTGATGCCTCGTATTCGTTCGCTTGATGTGCGGATGGACTATACTCTCCTCGATGAGGCCTATGGCCTTATCGAAACCCTCACTGGAAACAACTCTCCAGTGTTGGAATTTGTCAAGATTACCCCGTACAATGTTTGTCGGACCACGTTACAAAATAAGGCCTCAGATTTTTACTTCAGGTCATCCATGCCGAAACTCAAGCACGCTGAATACGACATTCATTTCAACTACTTCCCATTTCCATCTCTGTCCAACCTCACCTACATCAAAATGACCTCATACCAGCGGTACGGGGGCGCAGGATTTTTGCCTGGCCTATGCCTTGAACTACTCCGATCAACGCCATTGCTCCAAGAATTATATCTCCTTGTTGAATCAAAAGAAGACGACGACGATTTTCCCGACTTGTGGGATCCCCCAGGAGTCGACCTTCCTCATTTGAAACATCTGAATGTGCATCTTAGCTGCTTCGACTGCTGTCTGTTGCTTCCATATGTGATCATCAGTCCGGGATGCACTTTGGATATTACCTGCACAGATTCAGAGGTGGGCGACGCCCATGAAGCCGTCCGTTATGCATTGGAAGCACATGTTCAAGACACAAAGCTTTCGATGGTTGACAAGCTATTAGAAATCGACATCCAACCAGCCTCTATTTGCATCCTCGTCCATTCTGCCTCTCCAATTCCCGGAGCGGAAAACCGTCCTTTCTTTGTTTTCAGGTCCACGCTCAGTCTCCCAGAAGATGATTCCGATGAAGAAGGGGACGATGGAGAGTCGTCAGATTCCCCCGGTATCCAACCAGTTCAATATGCTCTCTTGATGCTAATAGTCCGCGCCATCCATCAAATGAAATTTACTGAAGCCTGTGGAGTTTCTCTAAACATCGAGGTCCAGTTCCCCTTCGAAAAGATCACAGCTGCTGTCCTTGGTCCTCTCCTTCGGGCATGCAAGTCAGCAAAGACTTTAAGACTGACAGGCAGCAAGAATACCTTTATGCTACCATTCCTACTGAACAGGATATACGGCACGGGCAGAGGATTCGACGAATTGCTCTTTAGCGACCTCGACGACGACGACGACGATTCTGATTGGGATCCCGTAGCCCTGATGGAATCGTCTTTTATGGGAGAAGCTTGTTATATTCCTGTCGGGTCGATTCCGATGTTGCCAAATCCAGAATCAGAGGCACTAAAGACGATTAGCTTCTTGAATACGCCGTTCGGCGCAGCGACATGGGACGAACACTGCCATTTGATAAACCTTTTGCATTGGAGGGAGCATCAGATGAAGATCGTTGACAATCTGCTTTGGCCGGTTGCCTGTCTTGCGACTGCCAGGACGACCTCGCAGGCAGATTTGAGCACAAACCCTCTAGCTATAACGATAACAATGGCAGACATGATACACCATTATTTGAAGCCCAATAGGCCTTTCCTCCATTGAAATCCGTTAATTTACCACTTTTTATTATTTAGACCACCTTTGTCCTGTACTCAATTGCTGTTGTGCCGAAATCTTATCTTATCAGTTACTTGATTTAGCATCCTGAGTAAGACCTATCAGCTCAACCCTTCTCATTCTGGACTGCCACCACTCGCGATACACGACGGGTCTTGGCCTCATTAACGACTTACTTATATGAAATATTGACGAATATACCACGGATAACCTTTCTGCCACTCATTACGACTCAGGAGCACATTCACTAGCCACAGCTTGCACAATATTCCAATGGCTACTCTTCCAAGGTCGACTAGGTACCCCCCTGGACCACCAAGTGCAATATCTCAGCGACCCGTATCTGAATTTGATGCTGGTATAAACACTTCTGTGGCCTGGACAGAACATCTAGAAACCGGTACCCCAACATCTTCCTTATCGAAAGCCAGATCGAGGAAGTACCTCTCGGAGTCAGATGTTCGCCAACCAATATCCGAAGACGAAGCTGAGGAAGAGCTTGAAATTATGACGCGTCCTGCGCGTGCGCTGTACGCTTTCGAAGGCAAAGCCGAATTCAGGGAACTTACTGTTGCGGCTGGGGACGAGCTGGAGGTCGTGAAGGAGGGTGTGGGAGACGGTTGGAGCCTTGTCAAGGATTTAACTGGAGAAGTAGGATTGCTGCCTCAGAGTTACTATACGGTATGTCTCGCGAGAATAGTACCGATGATCCCTTTCATCTCAATTCCTGTAAACGATAGCTAACCATCGACTTTACACCCTCGCCTGAACTTCAGCTCGACGTTGCCCCTGAATCTAGAAAGCGCGAAGCATCGAGCTCTTCTATAACTCCCCGTGGCTCTCCCCGCTCCTCTCAGGCGCCGCTTGTTCTTCAGAATACAGGCGAATGGTTGCCTGCATTCCCGAGTTTTCGGCAGAGTCTCCTCGGCGGCAAGTCCCTGAATAGATTTTCGAGCTTTGTCACCAGTGGGGCTGAATCTTTTCTACTGAATGGAAGTCCTACCCCGGAAGCTCCAGCAGTGACGAAGAAGAATGGTGTTCATGGACATAAAAAGGAGGACACCTCCGCTTCGATGTTCGAGGCATCTGAAGAAGAACGTACAAGGCTCAACCTGCTAGGTTTAGGTGAAGCAGATAGGCACCTCATCGATGCTGGACCCGTTGGACCCATATGGCACGCCAAAACACCATCATTCAGTGTTCTAGTGCATTCCCCTTCCAAGAGGAATTCAGGGCTGACTGGCGCGTACACGATGTACAGCGTCACTTCCTTATTTCAATCAGTTAACCCTGTCGTTGCGGCAGATTGGGTTGAAGTTCCAGACCCAGACGATGTCCACCCTCCTTCCCCAACTTCCGCCACAGGTCCCAACGGCGAGACAGCTACTCGTATCACGGTACAGCGCCGTTTCTCGCATTTTGTAATGCTACACACGGCCCTTTCTCGTCGACTGCCAGGAATTGTGTTACCCCCTCTACCTGAGAAGCAATATGCTGGAAGATTTAGCCAAGATTTCGTCGAAGCCAGACGTGGCGATCTTGAACGCTATATGAATAAGATTGTCAGGCACCCTGTGGTTCGGTATGCGGAGGTTCTTACATTTTTTTTAGGATGCGAGAATGATGGTGTAAGTTTTAGTTTCTTCTTGGCTATTGCGTTCTGCACTATATTGACCTATTTCAAACTTAGGAATGGGCTCGTGTATTTCCCCAACACCTCTCCGCACCTGCTGCTGGTCCAGCCTTCTATGCCCGTGTTTACCATCCGGCCTTCAACGTTGACCTTGAGGATGCAGAAGACACGATCAACTCTTTCCAACGGCATGCTCGAGCCACTGGAAAAGGTATCCAGGGCCTACGAAGTGTCTTTGGGAGAATCAGAGAGGCGAGGATCGGTATGCCTTCAATCTTCCTTGTTGTGTTGATTGCAGTGCTGATGCCAATTCTGGAGTAGAGATGTCCAAGGCCGAACGTCTCCTGTCATACTCGCTCCTCTCTCTCATCACCTCCAAGCCCATGACCTCCTCTTCTGCACCAGGCACTACGAGCGATGAAGAAGGTGAAAATGGCAAGTCGGACGAAAAGAAGAAAGGCTTGTTGAATAACGACGGCGCCTGGTGCTGGAGGGAAGGATGCTCAGGTCAGGATATTTCTTTGTATCTTACCACTTACTATTTTGAATCCTTATCCTGAACAGAATGCCTAAAGTTGACGAAAGCGGTTCAGAAAACGTGCGAAACCTTGCAAACTGTCGCAAATTTATATGATGGACATGTACGTTTCCTGTCGAACTTAGCTGGCAGACATCTTATAGCATGTAATTCTTCTAGGCAAGACGTACTCAATTGGCAACGCACGAGTCGCTCAAATTGATGGCCCATCCATCTTCATTATATGAGGTGTCCCTTCATATCTTTCATTCACCTGAGTTCATGTGTTGAGTGTTGTATTAGAGCGCCATTACGACACATAAATCTACTTTGTCTCGATATCGCGAAGCTGTTGGTAGTGGTCGCACAGGGGGGTTGAATTACGTGCGTATTTGGTCCCTTTATATCCGGATGTTTTGGATTCTGATCATAGATGCATTTTTAGATTGACGAAGACGTGGCTGGACGATGTGAAACTGTTCTCAATACGACAATGGCTGAGATGGACGTGTACCACACACAAAAGGCCGAGGACCTGAAGGCGATGGCTACTGATCATCTAGATGGGGAGATCGCTTTCTACCAGCAGGTGACGGTCGCAAAATTTCCCTTCGTCCTTCCTATTCCTCACACACTTCTGACAGATTTTGACGCGTCTCAAAGCTGCTCGGTCAACATATAGTGGTCCACAATATGCCGAGCTTGCTTCCTCTCCTCGGCTGCCCTCTATATACGAACGAGACCTCTCCTTTGACCCATCCAACCCTCAGTCAGGATCAAACCCCAATCTCATTCCGAGGCCACTTCCACAGCCTTGCCCTCACGTATTCGATTCAACTCCCATGCGGCCTGTTAGCGTCGCAATTCAGGAAGGTGTGGGTATGTTCTTGGGTGATGGCCCAGGCAGAGGCAGTGTTTTTGGACGGTTTTGGTGAACACTCCTCCCGGCCGGACTCGACCCAGAAGGAAGGGTTACTTACTCCGTCAAAACATTCGTCTTGTCAGCCGCCCCTCAATTTCAGTGGTCAAACGAATGACCTATTTGCCCTACACTCCTTCGTTTCAAGGATGTGTTTGTACAAGACCTTCGCCATGAATGTCAGAAACATTGACGGGTTGGAATTCACCTTATTCGCCTAATCTAGATGCGATGTCTGCATCTTCCTACTGGCTCCAGCCTTGTTGACTTCCAGTCCGGAGAGAATACTTGTTTTTACACGTCAAATAAACCTGGATCACCATCGTCACATCGCAGAAGCGACCTTTGTTCTGCAATCAGCTGTCGAACTTCCTCTGTCGACGTGCATCAAGATATACTCTGGCTCACCACTCCCATGATCTTTGCTGGCACATTGGTCATCTGCTTGGCCAAGCTTTTGTTGCTGCGGTTCACCAGAGGTGTTTTGACCGGACGTTTCAATCCCGAGTGCCGATAGCATGAGGTTTCGACTTGGCTGTACAGGATTCCACAATCGACTGCTTACATAGACAGGACTGGGCTTGGTGAAGAAAGGCATTGATATTACAACATTTTAAATTATTACCAAGGGACTTATCACTACTGTGCTCATTTCCAGCTAGCCTAATATCAAAGTCTCGTCCGCCTCATAATGCATTAAAAAGAATCCCAGTTCCTTACTCCCCGCAAGCCTCTCTACAACTTCAGCCGCCTTCCTCAGTAGAACTGGATCAGGCATACCATTATTTCTCGGTATGCGTTCTGTGCGTGCAATCCAACCAGTCAAATATGGCCAGTTAACCTGAGTGTGCTCAAGAGGTTTGCCAATGATGCATTCTATGTCTGGCCGTAGTATAGGCTCAAGTTCTGCAACGATGCGGAAGCAGAGGCGATGAATTTTGAGCAGGTTGAGGTTGAGGAGCGGACCACGCGGCTGTATTGTCTCGGAACCCAATTGAGTAATGGTCGACTGACCCAGTTCGGAATTGACGAGGTCAAGAGTGGCCGTAAGAGAATGTTGGCATCGTTCATCAGAGGCCAGCTTAGTCTTGGAAGAGAAATAATTCGCTTCATGGAGATTCCAGAGTTCACTGACAGTAGCCAGAATGCCACGTCCAGCCTCGTTATGTGCTCTCGGGCGGAGAGGCTCTGTCACAGTTTTCTTGTACTGTCTTTTGCCCCTTGCAAACTCTTCTGGCCGTATGCCCATCATCAGGTCCCACTGTTTGAGGAAACCAGATTGAGGTGGCGGGCCAGAGAAAACCTCTTCGCCAAATACGTCCAAAAGGTGGTCAAAGAGCAGGATGTCTTCTTTCATCGAGCTAGAATTCTCAGCTACGAGAGTGGTAGTTGGAGGCAGCACAAGGTATCCTGTCGTCTTAAGCATGTGCCACAGCTGTATGGCACTTTGCACAAATCCGCCAGCGCCGACGACGGCCGTTCCTGCAAAAAAATAGTCCATAGTTGCTTCGGAGATTGCGTTTGCGGTTAGCCACGAATTTTGCAGCCAAAGGGAGTCTGATTGGCTGGCTTGTTCGCTGCGTTCAAATCCATGCTTGGTCTTCAGATCCATGACTGGATCGGACCCGAGCCAGGTCGCTGTTTCAACTTTATGCTTGTGTATAGAAGGTCTGGCGACTAAGTCCATATTTTTGGAGTATTCGACGCCATCAGCCAGAAAAGCGTCGTATTCGTTTCTGATGGTGCTGCCAAGGTTCCGCATGACTTGTAGATCGTACTTTAGATGTCGACGTCTAGCGAAAACACTGTCGGCCTGCATTTGGCAAGCAAAGATTAGTGCCCAGGTGACGAGTCGAGGTTTTGACTGGTAAAATGCCTTGAAATCTTGGGCGAGTCCTTGACTACCGATGAAGGAGCGGTATTGACGGCCCACTAAAACAAGGTCGGGCCAGTGGTTCATCATAATACATCTTTCCTCTAGATACCTTTCAGGAAACGGCATGTTGTCCCGATCGGCAAGAGGGTCGAAATATCCACAATACCCGTCTCGTAGAATTGGGACTGGGTTATCGTCTAGGATCCCTGCAAATCCCTGGAGAGTTTTCCAAGTATGGAACATAATTTTCTCCTCAAATGAATATTTCTGGTGAGGAGTTGCGTTGGGCATCTGGGAATGGAGCACTTCGAGAAGGATGTCGAATGTATCGTTCATCACCCCCAGACTAGGGAAATCAGCGATGAGTGCGTATTCCATTTCTTTGACCAATTGAACCGCTTTGTTGGTAACGAAAGAGGCGGCGATGTAAGTGACATTTCCGGCAGGAATGACTGAGCTCCATATTTGTTGACAGAACTGGCGCATGTGATGTACATCGAGGAGGAAACACCTCAGGGCTTCAAACGAGTCATTCTCTTCAGACTTTTGCTTCTTTGCTTTGGAGTCAACGTAGTCATCTGGCACAAGTTCGTATTCGTCGAGGGCGAAAGGCCGAGATTTTTTAGACCGTCCGCCAGATCTTGAGGAATTAAGCATAGCATTGTCGCGGAGCCACTCATTTTCAGGAGCTGCTACGGTCGCAGGCCGTTTATAACCTTCGTCCTCCGTCATCACAGCTAGTTGGTGCACGGCCTCCGACAAGGCGAAAATGTTATCACCATCCCGTATGGCCAGAGCATCGCGAATGTTTTCAGGTGGTCGTCCTTCCGTTTCTGTCCTTTTCTGCTGCGCCTCCTTGAGGATAGAAAGAGCCTCGGCATATGCGTTAATCGCGAAAATATGGGTCCTGTTCTGTTCCCAAGCCTCGGCATCAGGTGAATAAAATGATGCGGTCCGCTTTCTTTGCTTTATCGCTCCCTCTAGCTGGACCAAGTAAACAGTTGGGATAATAACATCACTTGCGGCTATCTCTCGTACATATTGCAGAAACACCCGCAGAGGAATTTTCGGAGAGGTGATATCCGCGTCCAATGGAGTGGGTGGCGGCCTCTTGGTTGCAAAACCTCTGGCGCGTTTTCCCTGCGCACGACCGGTCGGAGATGTCGTAGTAATTTCACGGGCCCTCTCACGTAGGCCTACAACCGTCATATGCACCCAACGCAAGATTTTTGCAGTACTTTCTTTGGATTGGCGGTAAGTACTGTAGAAAGATTCCGGCAGACGTGGGCCACTTTGCTGCTTTTCCATTGCGTCAAGCAAAATTTCTCAGGGGCTTCTCGGGAGACAGGACAAGCAACAGGATGAGCTGGGCTAGGTGAATAATGTAAGTTTGGGCGTCGTGAAAGAACAGGAGCTGCCAGTACTTTTCCCTAAATAATGGACCTATAAGTAAACACTCATGTTAGAAAAAAAAAAGGATACACAGGTAAATAACATGCTCTTTTCAATGAAGGCTTTGTGTGTTTAAAAGGGAAAGTTCAATGTTCCAGTTGAAAGCGACGGTCGAAAGAAGTTCGGATAGGGGCCTGATGGCAACGAAGTCGGGATTCGAATTTCGAAAAAGGTTGGCATTGCTTACCTTGGTCCTCCGAAACAAATATTCATGGCTTTCCAATCTCTTGGAAGTTGGAGCAAAGTTGGAGGCCTCTCTAAAGCTTGCCCAAACGTTCATATTATATCACGTTCAATTTTCGAGATTCAACTCCATGGCTAAATGACACTAGAAAGCTGCGGGTGCTCCCTTTATTTAATTCTTTCGACAAACGACAAGAGGAATTATAAAACCTGGCTAACTCTGTCAGCAAATACATGCTGGCATCAGAATCTTTGCAATCTGAATCCGCTAAACGGTCCCGATATCTCTTATGTTATTTCGCCCTCACATGCACGACCATCTCAATCGACGAGGCTGGCATTAAAAACTTGTGGAGTTCGAACTTCGATGGCCACCTGAATGAAATGAGCTCAGGTCACAATCTCTATGCTCTACATAGTCCGCCACGAGGTAAACAAATATAGATCCTCGTGCATAAGCTGAAGGAAGGAAGGTATTTATACTTTTTGCACCCGCTCAACTGAACCAGACAGAACCCTGACAATTTTATCGCGAGTCAGTAAATTTCGCTCATCACCACAGCCCCAGGAATTTCGTATGTTCGGGAATACGAAGACATCTGACATATAAAGTCAAGTCGACGGTTCGTACTCTCGAATGATGTCCTAGAGGAACAACCTTTTCTGCTGGGCTAGTAGTGCCTCCGAGAAGTCGACACGTTGCTCACCTCGATAACACCCTCCACCGGTTATTCCGCAGTGTAATTCCCGGTTCCTGTTACCAAAAATGCCTAATGAAAAGTTCCATGAGGAGTATAAAATCTCCCCCACAGCACAGTGGAGTAATTGGATTTCTTTGAACGATGTTTTCCGAAGCCCTCTTCGCATTTGTGCTTGCTTCTTCGTTCTTGTCGGCCAGCGCAATACCGGTGGCTGCACCTCAGTCACCATGCGCCGCTGTGCATATTATTGCCGCTCGCGCGTCCACTGAGTCGCCTGGCGCTGGTATCATCGGTGCTCTGGTTACCCAAGTCCAGAGGAGCAGCAAGCAGACTGTCTCTACTGTGGCTGTCAGCTACCCTGCCACTCTGGACAATTATGCGAGCAGCTCTGCCCAAGGAACCTCCGCCACAATGGCGTTGCTCAACAACCAAGTTACTGCTTGCCCCAACCAGAAGATCGTACTCGTCGGCTACTCTCAAGTTGGTGGTTATTTACTTTAAGATGTGGTTGTTGGCTAACGCAGAATCTAATACGTGGACAGGGAGCACACGTCATCGGCGATGCGGTAGCAGGTGGAGGAGGAGTCTCTGGACTCGGTCCAGCCACCGCGCCGGTTGCTGCCTCCGTTGCAAACAAAGGTTATTATCTCTACTGCGCGGAATTCGGTCTTCTAATATATTTCATTCCTTTAGTTGTTGCCATCATCCAGATGGGTGACCCACGTCATGTTCCCAGCCAAACATTCGACCGTGGAACGTCCACCAAGGCTGGTGTCTTCCCCCGTGCTGCCAACCAACAATACAGTGCCACCCTCCAGCCCCGCATCCTTTCCTTCTGCGATGCGAATGACGAATTTTGCGACTCTGGTAACAGCATCCAGGTTCATCAGACGTATCTTAACAGATACCAGAACACTGCCGCCGCCTTCGTTCTCCAGCAAATTGGAGGGTGAAGCTGTTCTCACATAAAGTGACTCAAGCATAATGGAAGTGACTGGTGACTGAGATTTTAGTTGAAAAATGTATTTGTGTGTCAGTCTCGGGTGTTTTGTCGATTAAAAAATGAAATTCGTCAGATGTATCTCGGTCTTTGCCATGGCCTTGCATAACAGAACATTAGAAGTACTGCGAAGGTTCTTCTGCGGCTTGGCCAAAACACGCGACGGATATCATTTCACAAGGACCTACAAGGACCTTATGTTTTTCTGCGAGCAATGCTGCAGCGGTGTCGTTTTAGCCGATACAATTGTTTTTAAGTGACGGCGCTTGTTTTGCGCGTATGCTAATCGATGTTAATTCCAAGTCTCATCCAGTACCGTTCTCACATGTGGTAACCGATACCATGAGGCAATTAGCCAATGTCTCCATGAATACCTGTCATATTCTTATAAGGATCAGCCACTTGTACTGTTCCTCTTTCTCGAGCAGTCTAGTCTTCTATCCTCAAATCCCGAAATAAATCCTCCACCTATAATTGTCCCATGGCAAACCTATGAATGCTACTCTTAAATCGTGGTTTCACTTGGTCAACGTCTTCGCATGGTCGTCGCATCTCCTCTTCCACGCCCCATCAATATTTGACATCCTGACCGCACTTTCCTGATCGACCTCAAGCACATTCTTCAACCACTTGTCGAACGCGTCTTTTTCTTTCGGGAGACCATTACCCCCAGTCTGGAGCAGGATGAGATGGTCTGCCAGTCCCCAATGGTCCTTCAGAGATTTTTGCCGCAGACCACGGACGAGCGCGTCTTGGGCAGCAGAAAGATCTCCCAAAGCTTCTTGTGCACGTGAAAGGCGTAAATAACTATCAAGAGGTAAGCATATGAGCAATAAGTGTGGAAGCATGAGTGCCTACCCTTTTGCATAATCCGGATCTGCTTTAATAGCACCCTCTGCATCCTTCCTGGCGCCTTCCGCATCGCGCTGCTCGCCAGGAACGTCCATCAGCCTCGCCACAGCGCAATTTGCCAAACAAACAGCCAGAAGTTTCCTCGTTTCGAGGTCCCTTGCCCCCTCGTCGCTCAGTTTGCGGAAAAGAAGCGATTCCATCAAATCGGCCCCTTCCTGGTACTTGGCGACCGCCTCCGCGCGCTTGCCCTTTGTGTACGCCACGTTACCTGCTTCTTTGAGCTCGTTCGCGTGCGCGATGTAGTCACGGAACGCCTTCTCCCCGTAAGCAAAGGCTTGGTCCTGCATTCGCCGGCGGATTTCGGGAGTTTCGAAGATGGCGGTGCAAGGCCACGGAAGGGTGTTGAGGAAGGGTTTGAGGGCGGCCTCGTGCACGGCTAGGTTTTGGCTGAAAGCGAGGGTGGTGGGGATGAAGGGCTCGAAGCATTCAAGCGGCTTCGCCATGCATAATTTTATGAAGCTGGAAGTCGCTTTAGTACTTCGAGGATCATAATAAAGTTGAACGGTTTATTATGGACTCACTTTTCAATTTGTTGGGAAGTAGGTAGTCCAACAAACTCTTCGATATGCCTCGAGTTATCTCCTCCTTCCTCTCCAGGCCCATCGCGGATGTAGCAGAAGAGTTGGAAGGTCTGCTGTGGTCCATCTTTGTCTTCACCCCCGTTGGAGGACGATCCGGCACTGCTGGAGCCTGGTATATCCCAAGTATCATCCAGACGCGGGTCGGTGGTCAAACCAGAGTACTCCAGTGAGACAAGCCACGCCGAGCGGGGTTCCACGCGCAGTCGATTGACGTCGAATGTGGCAAGAGCTCGCCTGCGTTCTTCTTTAAGCCGACGTTGGCGATTGGTGGACTCTGACAGGAATTTTTTGACATTAGGATCGTCGATGTGTGTGTTTATATACCTGTTGGGCAAGTTTCTTAGTATTGAAAATATTGTCAGAAAACTGGAGACGCACCGTATGATATCGGCAGTTTCGATTTCACCAGTAATGGGATCGGGCCTGAGCCCTCGTGAGATAGCCTGAGATCAACAACAACTATGAGATGACCTCTGAAAACGCGAAGCGATCATTTCACTTTTACAGACCGACATTGCCTTCTGATATTCATCGAGCTCAGATTGTCGCTCAACATCATCGTTGTAATCTGCTTCTGAATGGATATCACCTTCACGTGGCATAATTTCTTGATAATTTCAGTACAGAGATCTCCCAGGTGATAAATAGTCGAAAAGAAGTAGCGAATTCAGGCAAGCAATATGGGAGTTCAGGAGAAAAGGGAAGGCGCATCAACGGACCTCAACGGCCCGTATCATCACATGACCGTGATGTTACTCTTGGCTCGAAACCGAAGCGCCGTGTTGGTTTGTCCTTTGCACTGTGCTCTCCATCCTACAAAGCTTTAAAAATTCTCAAAACTCCATAAATAATTGCTTGCATTATCTGACGTCATCGAGCTGTCGATTCTATTTGCCATCCCCTCTTCGATTTCAAATTGGAAAACGAAAACTATGACGTTTTTGGGCTATGAGACGCCAGCCCGGTTATTTTCCGACTGCCACATGAACGCTGGAACAGTCAGCATACGGCTTTGGATGGTCTCACCCGGGATATATAAACCGGCCACTCTGCTTATTTCTCATCTTATCGCCCACCCCCACCACTCTGCAATTGTAACGTCGAGCCGTGAATATGCCAGCCAGCACATCCGTGAAACTCAACACTGGCGCTGAGATGCCCACCCTCGGTCTCGGTGTGTAGTGATTAGATTGCACACATTCATTAACGATCGCTGATCTGTTCATCTGTGATCGTAGGGACGTGGAAGTCCGGTCCGGGTGAAGTCGCCCATGCAGTCGAGTATGCGCTCAAGAACGGGTACAAACATATCGATACCGCCACGGCTTACGAGAACGAAGAAGAAGTAGGTAACGGAATCAAGGCGTCGGGTGTCCCCCGCGAGTCGTTTTTCCTCACCACCAAGTTGAACAACAACGATCATAAGAGGGTTAAAGAAGCGCTGGAGTTTTCGTTGAAAGCGCTCAAGACAGATTATCTTGATCTTTGTGAGTTATTGCTCGGCAATATGGGATAGGTGTTGGCATTTACCATGTATAAAATAGGGCTTATGCATTGGCCTGCACCTATGGTTGCGGATCTGAGCGGTCCGGAACGTTCTGTAAGATCTCCCCCCCTGCTTTAGCGATGCTTTCCTCGATTTTTAACAAAATGATTTCAGATTGATTGGCTTGACACCTGGAAGGAAATGGAGAAAGTCTACAAAGAACACCCGGAAAAAGTCAAAGCGATCGGTAAATGACAAAATACTGCCTACAGTTGCTCGTATACTCATCTCACTTCTAACTTTCATCAGGCGTCTCTAATTTCTCTGTCGAATTCTTTAAGCGCCTGCTCGCCAACTCCGAAGTAGTGCCAGCAGTTAACCAAATCGAACTTCATCCGTACGTTTTGTTTCAGTTCTAAAGTTGAGGTGTTGCGATTTCTAAATTTGAACATACAGTTCTTGCACGCAGGAAGAGCTCGTGGAATTTTGCAGAGAGAAAGGCATCGTCGTCACGGCTTACTCTCCTCTCGGCTCGAACGACTCCCCGCTTCTTAAACACCCCATCGTGAACAAGATCGCAGACGCACATAAAGTGTCTCCTGCAAATGTTCTTATCTCACTTCAGGCTAACAAGCCCGGTGTCAATGGTAAGTGGGCTGTAGACTCTGGTCGATTTAAATTGTGTCATTCCGTACTTACGTATGACCTTTGTAATGGCTTGCAGTTCTATCGAAGTCCGTCACGAACTCCCGTATTCTTGGTTAGCCTCATTTTACCTTGTTCATTATTGCAGGAATACTGATATCGTTACAGCCAACGCGAAAGTCATAGACCTGGCCCCGGCGGAGATCAAGGAACTGCAGGACATCGATAAGACGGAGCATTTCCGCGTCTGTCATCCCAACTGGACGGGATGGGGATCGATTGGCTTCCCTGACTGCGAGTGATTTTTGGAACAAGGCTAGGGAAAAGGAATATACGTAACCTCGGAACACATGTTCAGAGTATATATACTCCATTCCTCTTTGGGTGCCTTGACGTGAACGTACAAAGATGGAAGAATCGAAATTATCGAATACCTGCATCCAGAATATTGATATGCCATGTGATAAGGCAAACTCTTTCTCATACTAAAGAAAGTGAATCCAAGGAGCCGCTAAGTTCAGTCACTTTCAATCAAATAGTCGCTGACCTTCAACTATAACACGCTGTCAGTGAGAATCAGCAATGCTACAGTATGTCATATCCTGACCGAATTTGGGCATCACAGCTACCTGCTTTTTTTCCTGATTAGGGGTAAGCGGCTAGGGTCCAATCCACGAGTTGTAGATAAGTATAACAGCTCATTCTGGTACTCTCTTTTCTCATATCATGTCTCCCATTATTTTCGAGGCTGCAGCCAGATGCGGAATGTCTCCGTCCCTACTAAAGGAGTTTGTCTATTACGACAAATGCGAAGTACTGGGATGGGACAGGGACCTAGCTGAGGTATTGTATTACGCAGAGAAACATGGATATCATGCTGACAACAGAATTTTCTCCTTTCAGTCGATAAGGTCCAAAGTGCGTCCCGACCCAATAACAGAAGAGATTGAAGACGAGGATATTATGCGGTGTGTAGCGTCTCTGCTTTCGACCGCCAGTGTCCTGATTTTTGGCAACCTTAGGTTTATCAAGTTAAACCCAGATGATCCTGATGCTCAGCGCGTTGCCCGACTTTCCGCCGAGGGAAAGTGGAAACACGAGCAGGAGAAAATCAAAATGCCTAGCGACATTGACTGTTCCAAGTTCCAAATGATGCCTGAATCTCTATGGGTCATTAAACTGGATCGGTCACAGGGAGTCCACGAAATTGCAAAGAAACTGGGCATGGAGGTCCCGCGACATAATTATTACATGTCCTGCCATGTCGACATCTCAATGTCGTGGGATATGGGCGAGTACAGGGTGAAAGAGGAATACGTTACCTTGCCGGATTCGAAGATCGTGGAGAGGCGAGTTGTTTCCGTCAATCTTGAAGGGCACTTTAAGCTCATTGCTATAGCACATAGGTTTATTCGCATGGCAATAGCCAGGCCCCAACCACCATTCCGGACCTATCTTCCAAACTACCTGTTCCTCTCATCCTCGCTCGAGAAACACAAGGCAGCACTAAAGCCATTCTTAGACTCGTTCGCAAAACCGTTTCAATGGCTAGTGATGTCTCCCGCGCGTGAGCAATTTATATATGAAGATAAATGGGACAGAGGAATGGAGAAGTACAATCGCTACATAGCTCTTGCTACGGAAAAGATGGAGGTGGGGAATAGGGCAATTGCGGACAAAGATCAGGCTGGTGCCGTCGATGGGTACGTGGATGCGATCATGTGCCTGCAAAAAGCGTCAATCACATCGTGCGAGATTGACAGTACGAAGAACGTACTGGCAAAATGCTTCGGGAGTTGTTCGGCGGCTAGATTGCTGGACGGCGACAGACGAGATGCAAAAAAGGCCCTCGATGACGCAACCATGGCTCTCAGACTAGATGAACATTACGCCGAAGGGTGTGTAGCTTGCCATACGACAGCCTAATCAGGTTACGCTGACAAAATTTTGGTTGCAGATATATTCATCTCTCCAGAGCATACGAAGCCCTTGGGATTTACTCTCAAGCAGAAGAGTCTCTGGCTAGAGGGTTGCGTCGTCCGCAGCTGGAGAATGATGCTGACCTAGTCGACTGCTTGATCGCTCTGCAAACGGATCGCAAGGGTTTGCCCGTGGACAAGGAAGCATTCGAGGATTGGTCTAGGAGGCTATTCGGTAATACGGGCAGCGGTAGGCGGATGAAAAGTGTGCGCGGCTTGTGGCGCAAGCGTTGCGAGGAGCACAGGCGCGTCTTAGCTTCACGATGAATTTCAAGTTGGATTGACTCGGAAGTGATTACACTTTGGATGTACACTAAGAACATTTTCCTGTGTTTTGTTGTGTGAGTAAGTACTCCAGTTTTTCGATGCATGCTTACAACAATTCGACGAGCAAGTGCCAGGGTTTACAACCAAAAAAGGGCAACATTTCTATTTTTGGTGTGTGTGTCACAGTCAGATAACTGGATCTGGTCACTCCAAGGTCACTCTGCTCAACTGACTGAGTGACTCCTGTCATTTCATTCTCGAAGTCCGTCACCAACATATGTAGATTTGATCTGGATCGTTGGATAATTGATCACCCGTATCACGATTGTAGGAGATGAAGATTCAATCCGCTCGGTGTGGGATTTACATCCTTGCTGTCTCCCCTCACCTTATCACTTTACCTTTTTCCAACGCTTGAGCCGATTTCAAAATGCCACGAAAGGAATTCAAAATATCGCGAAACCGTGACACAGAGACAGAGGGGCAAAAAAAGTTACGCGCGCAATTCGCATCCATGGGCATGGACGTGGATACGATCCTCGTACGTGATGGGGTCCAGGTGTCAAAAAGACGAATATGTTACTGACAGAGCTTGAACGTCGTTTCCAATTTCAATTAGAACGTTGGATTAAGGCTACGCCCCGATCCTATCACTGGGCAGGTTGAGATGGACGACTTTGGACAGTGTGTTTTTTTTCATCCTTTATTTCTTAGCTCGCCTCGGGGACTAAACTCTCCTCAATTTCTGTTTACACAGGTACCTCAATGCAAACCGAGAGGATACCGAAGTTCAACGCATGATGCACTCTATAAGGCAGGCTACTGAAAAGCACCAACAGGAGCAAAGCACCCTCGTTGGTTTCGACTTTTCCAAGCTTCCTCTTCATAAATCCACTGTGTGGGTTGTAGACCTGGAGTCTAGTGGGTTCACGACGGAGCCAGGTATGCTAGTTCCTGCCATGGAGGCAGGAACCTCGAGAAAGGGAGGTATACGCAAGACTTTCATCCTGACCTGCAGGGTCAGAGTCGGACCAGGGAACCGCATGGATGGTAACGATTTAAGGATGCTGGAGGAACAAGAAGGATTACCTAATTCAGAGACAGTGGAAAGGTGAATTATTTCCACTAACTGTTCCATTTTGCGAAATGTAACGGCTGTCGACCTAGGTTTATCCGCTGTGGGTTAGCCAAACCCTTCCCTTCATTGCAACCATATATTCCAAATCTCCTTCTTATCTCGACGAAGCTCAAACAACACGAGCGAGCTCTGCGACCATTCTTGGATTCCCTCTCGGAGCCGTTCGAATGGCACATAATGTCCCCTACAGTCGAAGAAGTCGGTGATGAAGATAAATATTTCGGCTCTTTGAAGAAGTTCCGGAAATACCTCGATCTCGCTATAGAGAAGAAAAACCTGGGAAATAAGGCCTTTGTGATGGATAACCAGGCGCGAGCATTGAAGGCATATGAAGAGGCAATCGAGTTCGTGCAACAGGCGCTAAACAAGACAGACAAAGCAGATGACGCCAGAGAAAGGGAGGCCGAGACTTTGCTGGCAATATGCTACGCAAATTGTTCTGCTGCGAGGTTGCTAGACGGGAAGAAAAGGAACCCAGACATGGCGCTTGAGGACGCCAAAACGTCCATCGAGAAGGATCCTTATTACGGCAAGGCGTTCGTAGCCGTTACACTTTCATACCACAAGATCTTCACATTTTTATTCCTCATAGGTATATACGGCTCTCGCAAGCATATGAAGTCCTTGGGGACTATGGGCAGGCTGAAGAGTCTCTCGCGAAAGCTCTGCGTATTCCACAACTTGAGGACAACACTGAAGTCGTAGACAATTTGATCGAGCTGCAAACGGCTGGCAGGGGTTTCCCTAAAGACTACAACACATTTAAAACGTGGTCTAACAAGGTAGTAGACGATACTGCAGGTTCTGAGAGCGCTATGCGAATGCGCGATGTGGGTGGTCTTTGGCGTAAGCGCTACGAAGAACATCGCCGCAAGTATGCTCAGTTGAAGTTGACCTAGGGAACTTGTAGGCCAACATTCGACCTTTGGCTTTCAGTTGTTGTTTCCGCGTCTTTTTTGGTTTGCGTTCAAGTTGTCGTTAGCTCGTACTTTTTGCTTTGCCATTTCCAATTTCCTCATTCCCCACTTACATTTTTGATTTCCGTTTTGACCATCGCGGCTCGAGGAATAAAAATAAAAATAAAATCCAAGTTTCGACTCAATGGCACCCATCTTGTGCATTCTTGTCGCTCTATAGCTACGTGCTCCTCCACCCCCAAATCTCACTTTACTCGAGTAGGCAGTCAAGCCGTTGCATACCAACCTTTGTCGCTCACCGACTTCAATTATTGTTTACCTTACATGGCCGATAGTGAGTTATGTCTTCGTGTTTCCTTTTGTGGTCTATACGACATGCTTAGAAAAAAACTATATAACTTTTCATGTGAGCATAGCTAACCGTGGGCCACAAGCCCATTTTTATTCTTAATACTGTATCGAGGTGGCATTGAAGTGTGGGTGAGGTGGTTTATAACAATGGGGGCAGTCGAAAGGACAGAAAACCAGCCTAGGATGAAAGGAAGTGGATTGGAACATAAAGGAAGTAAGTTCCAAGAAGGGGAGGCGGTACACGTCGGGATTTCAATGCCAAACGAGGAGTGGTGACTGGAGGTGTGCAGACTTGGGGGAACATCAGCCATTGACATGAGTGGAGGTCGACGCAGTGACAAGGCCATGTTGATGTTGGGGTTAGAGGCACTATGGCGGCACTGTCATCCGTGCGCGTCGGCGTTAGAAATGGCGGCGTTAAACGTGTCGACCCCATTCGAGGTGGTGGAGGCAACGACGAGGTGGGGGCAGTAGACTGCATCCATGGTGTTGAAGGAGGCGGTTGTGGGGCTGCATTAGCCGCATCAACATGGGTGGAAGAGGCAACGGTAGCGTGGCGTCGTCTGCATCAGCAACGTAGGCTATGGTGGACGTGACAGCCATTTTGATGCGGGTGGAAGCAAGCTGAGGTGCCAATGGTTGGGACTGCATCATCCAAGTCGATGACGCCCAAGGTGATGGAAATGATGTTGATCTGCAGAAAAACGTAAGTACTTCTGTCGTAGGTAAAGTAGAAAGACATGAACAACAAGATGAAGCGACTTACCAAACAGTGTCTGTGTCAGCGCCAATGCCGGTCATCTTTGCCCAATTTGGCCCCTGGCGTTGGTGACGGAGGCATTGACGAGGCTAAGAGTGCTGGTGGCATCTATAGAGCTCGGCATGTTAAGAGGACCAACATCAACCAATCCGCAATGGTTGAGGAGGCGGGTACAGGGTTGCGTTAGCCAGTCGCGCGGGCAAAGGAGGCAGTGATGGTGGCGATGGTCTGGTCATTGTCGTTCCAGGTAGTGAGGGCCGAGACGACCACATTGACAGGGTGGGCACGCGCAGGTCTGAGGTCGAGCGCACCTACAGCGGTCAACGAGGCGGACAGGGAGCATACAGAGCCCCAGGGAGGTGCCGGAACTCCCGGGGCGTATTGCCACTAGCCCGATTGTGTTGTGTTGTCGTCCGACTAGCCTTGACGTCGTCGTTGCCCTGCGGGAGGGAGAACATCCTGCCAGAGTTGAAGTTGTCTTGGCTCAGCCTTGATTGATGGACCTATCAAAATAGCCAGAATTGTTAGTAGGAAGGTACATAGCGAGAATAAGCAACGCACGTTGAACAAGTATCCAAGATGAATGACAAGCTACCATTCCGAATCGAACACAACAAGCAAAGGTGACTCCAATTCGAACTCGAGGCCGCAGAGTGCGAATGAGCACAGACACGGCCTATATCCGGCCTTTCTCGTCCATCTCTGCATCAATGTCCTTGTCCCATCCTCCTCATTCGCTGCATCTTCTGATCTGTTTCAGCCTCTTGACGCTACCAGGCGGCCCTTGCTTAAGTAAATTCCTCGGTATCCCCTGGCGTGGCCAATGATAAAGGCCAGCGCGTTTATCACCCGTTATCTATACTCCATATCCTTGGGTTACACCAGGGGATCTCTATCGTCGCCAGCATTAGCCCTCTATGTCTCCTCTGGAGGACGTGCGGGGACGTTCGAGACAAGTCGCGCAAGGTGGTGAAGGCTAGTGGCTCGGCGGTCAACAAGGCGGACATGAGCCATGTCAGTGGAAGTGGAGGCAGCGTCTAGCGTAGATGATATGGGATCGTAGGCGGTGTGTTGTGGGTCCTGGCTCAAGTAGTGCTACAAGGTGGGCATTAGCTACGCAGCCCACACTGGAGGTTCAAATATTCAAGGTTTGGGTAAAGAAGAAAATTGTGCCAGCGTCTCGAAACTATGAAGCTGTAGGCAACATTCAGTTTTGTATCCTCAAATCATCAAAAATGGGTGCATACCACTTTTTTCTCTTCAGCTTTATTTTTTGACGTCCCGACGGCCTATCCCTTGAACTAAAAATGCGATGTCAACGATAAGACAATGGAGCGAGCCAGAGTATGTCTGGTCAGGGCGACCGTGGTGATGGGACTGCGTCACCAGCATTGACATCGGAGGTTGAGGAGGTCTGGCTATCGGCGTCATTCGAGGTGGTGGAGGCAGTGTGATTGAGGTAGATAAGTTGGGGAGGTAAACGTCATATTGGTCTTGTTCAGGACCCCGAAGTACGGGAACTCGTGCCACCGTGTCCGCTCATTGCCACCAGGGATGATGCCCCCTCTCTCTTTGCTCGAGCGCTTTCCCCCGTCGTTACGAAACCTCGTTGCCGCATTCCTAGGGTCTAGACACTTTGTCACAGGAGGAGCGGCGTCGACATATTAGGTCCTCGTCTTTCGATGCAACAGAAGATTGGGATTTGGAATTGATTGCATCATCTGACTCCGAGGCCATTCTGTGAGGAGGAAACTAGGAGACAAGCATTACTGGGAAGTGTCGGAGAAGTTGTGCGCGACGGACTAGAATGAGAATTGATATGGCTTGAAGAACACATTTCGCGTTGGTATCGGTTCCGAAAAGAGTGTTCAGAGGCTGTAGCGTCGCCATAAATGATAATACTACAAATGTAGAAACAGGTAAACACGACAATGAATCTCAGGCTGAAGATATACGTACTGAAAATCTCGTTCGTGGTCATTCGGACGGTGTCCGTCATCCAGCATTTTCTGATCGAATCCCTTGTGTTCAACAAGTATTTTCGACGCCAGAAGTGTCATTTGACCTGGAGAGGATTAACTAGGTTTAGAATAAGAAGGTGGCCTAATAAAAATGAATACTCACTGAGGAACTCTGCCTTGACTCCAACGCCCATTTTGTCACGAGAGATATCATGTCTCCTCAAAGGTTATGCGTTCTCGAGCGTTTGGTGAAAGGCAGAGAGGTAGTTATCAGGTAGAATTGAAAACCCATGTCGTCGTTTGGTAAAAAAGCCGTAAAGTGCAGAGGTAAGGGAATCTCTTCAACTACGTGAGAGGCAGATGAAGGTCAAGAAGCAGATTCGTTTGCGAAGCGAGGAAATTGAAACTGAGCAAGCTGACCAAGCGAGAGAGTTCAAGAACCGCGGAAGCGCGTTCAAATAATATGTTGCATTTCTCCTCCGCTGAGCACCATATCTTTTGCTACCCACTCGTCAACACCCTGTTTATCAATTTGGGATTCCATCCCTCCAGATTGGTAAACACAAGAGCAAAATAGCTCTTTTTCCCAACTTTCCCCCCAGGATTTGCTTGAATTCGGACGCTAGTCAGCAGGCTGTCTTCTCGGGCGCCTTTGTGCTGTTATAATTGACAAACAAGACTAATTGCACCTAATTGCATATACCACTGAAAAGGGCTAGAAGCAAGCACCCAATCTGAAATTTTGCAGTTCTCTCCAAATTCGTCACGAGTATCCGTATTCTTGGTTAGTATTGTCCAACCTTGTTTATCTTTGCACGGGTACTGATATCGTAACAGCTCATGCGAAGGTTATAGACCTGACCCCGGCAGAAATCAAGGAACTGCAGGACATCGATGAGACGGAGCATTTCCGCGTATGTCATCCCAACTGGACGGGACGGGGATTCAGATCGATTGGCTTCCCTGATTGCGAGCAATCTTTGGACCAAGGCTGGGGAAAAGGAATATGCAGAACCTCGGAACACATGTTCAGAGTATATATATTCCATTCCTCTTTGGGTGCCTTGACGTGAACGTGCAAAAATGGAAGAATCGAAATTATCGAATACCTGCATCGAGAATATTGACATGCCATGTGATAAGGCAAACTCTTTCTCATACTAAAGAAAGTGAATCCAAGGAGCCAGCTAAGTTCAGTCACTTTCAATCAGATAGTCACTGATCTTCAACTCTAACACGCTGTCAGTGAGAATCAGCAATGCTTTGACATTCTGTCCTATCCTGACCGAATTTGGGCATCACAGCTAACTGCTTTTTTTCCTGATTAGGGGTAAGTGGGAAGGGTCCAATCCACGAGTTGTAGATAAGTATAACAGCTCGTTCTGGTCCTCTCTTTTCCCATATCATGCCTCCCATTATCTTCGAGGTCGCAGCTAGATCCGGATTGTCTCCGTCCCTACTAAAGGAGTCTATCTATTACCACAAATGCGAAAAACTAGGATGGGACAGGAACCTGGCTGAGGTATTGTACGGTGCTGAGAAACATGGATATCATGCTGACAATGTAATTTTCTCCTTTCAGTCAATAAGGTCCAAAGTGCGTCCCGACCCAATAACAGAACAGATTGAAGACGAGGATATTATGCGGTGCGTAGCGTCTCTGCTTTCGACCGTCAGCCTTGTCCTGATTTTTACAACCTTAGGTTTATCAAGTTAAACCCAGATGATCCTGATGCTCATCGCCTTGCCCGACTTTCCGCCGAGGGAGAATGGAAACACGAGCAGGCGAAAATTAAAATGCCTAGCAACATTGACTGTTCCAAGTTCCAAATGATGCCTGAATCTCTATGGGTCATTAAACTGGATCGGACCGAGGCAGTCCACGAAATTGCAAAGAAACTGGGCGTGGACGCTCCGCAGCACAATTACTACATGGTCTGCGATGTCGACGTCTCAATGTCGTGGGATATGGAAGAGTACAGGGTGATGGAGGAATACGTAACCTTGCCGGATTCGAAGATCGTGGAGAGGCGAGTTGTTTCCGTCAATCTTGAAGCGCACTTTAAGCTCATTGCTATAGCACATAGGTTTATACGCATGGCAATAGCCAGGCCCAAACCACCGTTCCAGACGTATCGTCCAAATCACCTGTTCCTCTCATCCTCGCTCGAGAAACACAAGGCAGCGCTAAAGCCATTCTTAGACTCGTTCGCGGAACCGTTTCGATGGCTAGTGATGTCTCCCGCGCATGAGCAACGTATATATCAACAAAAACGGAACAGAGGAATCAAGAAGTACAATCGCTACATAGATCTTGCTGCGGAAAAGATAGAGGCGGGGAGGAAGGCAACTGCGGTCAAAGATCAGGCTGGTGCCGTAGATGGGTTCATGGATGCGATTTTGTGCCTGCAGAAAGCGTCATTCACATCATGCGAGATTGACAGTACGAAGAACGTACTGGCAACATGCTTCGGGAGTTGTTCTGCGGCGAGATTGCTGGACGGGGACAGACGAGATGCGAAAAAGGCCCTCGAAGACGCAACCATGGCTCTCAGACTAAATGAATATTACGCCGAAGGGTGTGTAGCTTGCCATACGACAGTGTACGCTGACAAATATTTTGGTTGCAGATACATTCATCTCTCCAGAGCATACGAAGCCCTTGGGATTTACTCTCAAGCAGAAGAGTCTCTGGCTAGAGGGTTGCGTCGTCCGCAGCTGGAGAATGATGCTGACCTAGTCGACTGCTTGATCGCTCTGCAAACGGATCGCAAGGGTTTGCCCGTGGACAAGGAAGCATTCGAGGATTGGTCTAGGAGGCTATTTGGTAATACGGACAGCAGTAGGCGTATGAAAAATGTACGCGGCCTGTGGCGCAAGCGTTGCGAGGACCACAGGCGCGTCTTTGCTTCACAATGAATTTGGATTGACTCGGTGATTACACTTTGCAGCTTTGAAAGTTCGTGCGTAACTGGAAATCAGAATGTACTCGGAATCTTTTCCGACGTTTTGTTGTGCGAGTATTCCAGCGTCTTGATGAACACTTGCCACAAATGAGCTAAGCGAGTGCCGGGGTTTACGACCGAAAAAGGGTAACATTTCTATTTTGCGTCAGATGACTGGGATCACTCTCTCCGTGTATTCACAACTGACTCCTGTCATTTCATTCTCGAAATCACGAACATATATGTAGACCTGATCTGGAGACTGGATCTTTGGATAATTGATCACCCAGACCGTATCGATTGTGGGAGATGAAGGATTCAATCCGTTCGGTGTGGGATTTACACCCTTGCTGTCTCCCCTCACCTTATCACCTTATCACCTTGCCTTTTCCAAAGCTTGAGTCGAATTCGAAATGCCACGAAAGGGATCCAAAATTTCACGAAACCGGGACACAGAGACAGAGGGGCAAAAACGGTTACGCGCACAATTCGAATCCATGGGTATAGACGCGGATACGATCCTCGTATGTGATAAAATCTGGGCGTCAAAAAGACATGAAGGAGTTGCTGACAGAGCTTTGACCGTCGTCCAATTTCAATTAGAACGTTGGATTAAGGCTACGCCCCGATCCTATCACTGGGCAGATAGAGCTGGCCGACTTTGCACAGTATGTTTTTTTCGTCCTTTATTTTCTCAGCTCGCCTTGAGGACTAAAACTCTGCTTTATTTCTCTGTGCATAGGTACCTTAATGCAAACCGAGGGGATCCCGAAGTTCAACGCATGATGCACTCTATGACTCAGGCCAGCGAAAAGCACCAACAGGAGAAAAGCACCCTCTTTAGTTTCGACTTTTCCAAGCTTCCTCTTCATAAATCTACTGTGTGGGTTGTAGACCTGGAGTCCAGCGGGTTCACGACGGAGCCAGGTATGTTAGTTCCTGCCATGGAGGCAGGAACCTCGAGAAAGGGAGGTATACGCAAGACATTCAACCTGACCTGCAGGGTCAGAGTCGGACCCGGGAATAAGATGGATGGAAACGACTTAAGGATGTTAGAGGAACAAGAAGGATTACCTGATTCAAAGACAGTGGAAAGGTCAATTATTTCCAATAACTGTTTGATTTTTCGAAAATAATGGCCGTAAACCCAGGTTTATCCGCTGTGGGTTAGCCAAACCCTTCCCTCCATTGGAACCATACATTCCAAATCTCCTGCTTATTTCGACAAAGCTCAAACAACACGAACGAGCTCTGCGACCCTTCTTGGACTCCATCTCGGAGCCGTTTGAATGGCACATCATGTCCTCTACAGTCGAAGAAGCCGGTGATGAAGATAAATACTTTGGCTCTTTGAAGAAGTTCCGGAAATACCTCGATCTAGCTATAGAGAAGAAAAACGTGGGGAATAAGGCTTTTGTGATGGACAACCAAGCGCGAGCATTGAAGGCATATGAAGAGGCAATCGAGTTTGTGCAACAGGCGGTAAACAAGACGGACAAAGCAGATGACGCCAGAGAAAGGGAGGCCGAGACTTTGCTGGCAGTATGCTATGCCAATTGTTCTGCCGCGAGGTTGCTAGACGGGAAGAAAAGGAACCCAGATAAAGCGCTTGAGGATGCCAAAACGTCCATCGAGAAGGATCCTTATTACGGCAAGGCGTTCGTAGCCATCGCACTTTCATACGAGAAATTTTCACATTTTGTTTCCTCATAGGTACATGCGGCTCTCGCGAGCATACGAAGTCCTCGGGGACTACGGGCAGGCTGAAGAGTCGCTTGCCAAAGCTCTACGTATCCCACAACTTGAGGACAACATTGAAGTGGTCGACTCTTTAATCGAGCTGCAAACGGCCGGCAGGGGCTTCCCTAAAGACTTTAAAGCATTCAAGGAGTGGTCTAATAAGGTAGTGGATGATACCGCAGGTTCTGAGAGTGCTATGCGAATGCGCGATGTGGGTGGTCTATGGCGTAAGCGCTACGACGAACACAAGCGCCAGTACGGTCAGTTGAAGTTGGCCTAAGGTGACTTTTAGGACAACAGTCGGCCTTTGGCTTTCACTAGTCGTTTCCGTGTATTTTTTTGCTTTGCCTTTCCAATCTCTTGATCGTTACCTATACTTTTGATTTTTTTTGACTATCGCGTCTATGTATGTCACTGAAGTCGAGGAGTAAAAATAAAATAAAACTCTCTTATTCCGCCTGTGCCACTCATCTTGTTCATTCTTGGCAACAGAGGTGACAGATCTATAACAATGGGGGCAGCGTAAATGTCTACGAGTTGAAATCTCAAACAACCCAGGGAGAAAAGCGAGAAACCGGAACACGAAGAAATGAGGTGTTGGGATACATTGGTATTTCGATGCCAAACATGTAAGTACAGGCACCGTTGGAGGGGGTGAAGACGTGAGGCAACATCAGCCACTAACATGTGTGAAGGAGGAAACCGCAGTGATGAGGCCTTGTCGATGTTGGAGTTAAGAGGAACTATGGCGGCACCGTCATCCGTGCACGTCGGCGGTAGAGGTGGAGGCGGTATGGCGGTGTCGTCAACCTATATCCGCGATGGTCGAGGAAGCGGACGCGGGGCTGCGTTAGCCCCGTTGCGTGGGTGAAGGAGGCAGCAATGGTGATGGCAGTGAGGAGGCTCCGGTAATGGGGCTAGGTCATCTGCGTCATGTCGTTCGAGGTGGCGGGCACGTCGTGCTGTCGTCTGACTGGCCTTGACGTCGTTGTTGCCCAGCGGGAAGGAGAACATCGTGCCAGAGTGGACCTACCGAAATAGCCAGAGTTGTTGACAGGAAGGTACAAAGAAAGAGTGAGGGACGTACAGTGGCGTGCATAAAGAATGAGTGTGGGAATATATTCTGATGTTTTGATAACTTCGACTGAACTGCTGGACGCGCTCAATTTTTTTTAGCCCTATCTTATGCCGTAGATGTTTGCGGTCAACGTAGAAATAAACTTGGGGACCCATCCTCCGTCAAAAGTGAAAAAAGTGTCAGTGACTCCTAATTAGGACATTTCTGTAACGTGTCGTCACACCGTGGCTTGAACTCAACACGCGTTGCTCACGACGACGACAACGCGCACTCACTTCACGACTACCAACGCCTTCTCAGGACCTCACTTCTCCATGGTGGTATGTACTCCTACCAAAAAAGCGCGTATATACATCCTGCGCAAGGCAGGACTCAAATTCTCGGACATTGGCCACATCCTGAATATGAAGGAACCAACCGTCTCTCGAAACTTTCGCGAACTTGAGAAACAAGGCAACAATCCAAGCTTCTACCTTCGTAAACCGATCCCAGGTCGACCCAGGGTCATTACTCCACATGCCGAGCGTCGCGCGACACGGTTAATCTACAGTGGGGAGTGCCGAGATGCTACAGACGTGCAGCGCGTCCTTTTCCCGCAACTGCACCCCACCACTCTTCGTCGTATGTTCATTAGGAAGGGCCTCTTTGGAAGGGTACGCCGACGGAAGCCCTGGCTCTCAAAACGACATATTTTAGGACGAAAACTTTGGGCTCTATCTCACCTACGGCGGACAATGCGATATTGGAAGACGGTATGGTATTCGGACGAGAAGAAGTTCAACTTATTTGGTTCGGACGGGAGAAAGTACTGTCGTAGGAGGGTTGGGGAGGAATTTCTGGATCGGAATGTCATAAAGACGATGAAGCATGGTGGGGACAGTCTCATGGCCTGGGGGTGCTTCTCCTGGAATGGGACAGGTCGTCTTCATCGTATACGAGGCCACATGGATGCAGCCCAATACTGTGAAGTACTTACTCAATCCTTCCTTGGCTCGCTTGAGGACCAGCACTGTGACCCAAAGAAAGTGATTTTCCAGCAGGATAACGACCCGAAGCACACATCCAAGCTGGCTAAGAAGTGGTTCCAAGATCACCACATCCGTGTATTGCCATGGGCGCCTTCTTCTCCAGATCAGAATATCTTTGAGCATGGTTGGGATGTCCTGGATCGTCGTGTACGTGCTCGCAACCCTCTCCCTCGTAATCTGGATGAGCTATGGGTTGCACTTCAGGAGGAATGGGCTAAGCTTGATCTCACATATGTACGTAAACTTTACAACTCAATACCGTCCCGTATTTTAGCATTGCACAAGGCCAAAGGGCGCTATACTAGATATTAATTTACATTGTTCAATTTGATAAAGGAATGCCGCAAAAACTTCACTTTTCCATGATCGGAGGTTTGTGAGAATCAGTGGTCACAACTCTCATGAGCAGAGCTCTTCGAAATTTTACTGTATCTGTCCCAATTTTGGGAGAGCCATAGACCTTGGTCAGTAGTAAATGGATGCAAAGGAATTCATAGCGCGCGTCTCCGTTTCAGTGAGTAAAGTGGTTGGACATCAAATTTTACGTCACACTCATTCTTTTTGCACGCCACTGTACATTGAACAAGGCATCCGAGATGAATGACAGGCCGAATCGAACACAACAAGCCGAAAGCACTGCGGCGCTGAGATGTCCCAATTGTGTTGATAAGGAAAGGTTGACGTTAGCATACGCTTCTAATATATGTCGACAGAGGGCGCCTAGCAGTTGCCAGACGACGCGAGATCGAGAGAATGTAGGACTATCTTCCTTGGTCGGATCAAAGAGTACCGTATTCGAGCTCAAAAAATCGATGAAGTGGCCAAGTGTTTCACAAGACGTCTAATTGGCAACATACAATGCCCCAGATGCAGTGCGTGCTCACAATGCAGAGAGGGCAATTCTTGTAGGAAATACAGCTGTGGACTGTGCAATTGTGGCGGATCATGTTGACAACGGTGCTCAGGCAGCTGGAAAGTACGAAATGAAGCCTCGGACCGCCATACACCGATTTTGCGATGGGTGCTCCGTAGTTGCAGCACTGGGTCACGTCTATGCACCGTGTTGGGCTTGGCTCGAGTTCGTGACCGAGAAACTATCATTGAAATAGCTGGCTTTGGAGCCAACGGGACGGAGAAGCTTAACGGACCTGGAAGAGGTTACCTCGGAACAGACGACGACGCTGTCGGGAATACCAAACATGATGCAGAGCTGTAGCAGGCTTTAAGTGCCCGAAGCCAGGGTTAATAGCAGTCACAAACGTGCCAGGTGGCGATTCGAGCTGCTGAAAACATATAATTTGGTCAACTTGCTATGCGTGACAAATATGCGAAGGTCTTACTCACCTTGATCGACCCCATCCCTCCCCTGCTACCTCCAGGAGTTCCTGGGTGCCGCAGGGATATGTCGATCAAATGCTGTCGTTTAGGTTGAAATTTTCAGGCAAGGCTGCGCTTAGATGCTTGCGGACGCGGTACAAAACGATTCAGATGTGAGGCGAGGTGAGAAGGAGCCAGAGATTGACTGCCGTCAATGTCCGTCCCAAGCTTTGACGGATAGAGATGCATCGAGGTTGAGTCGAAGTTGGGACCTGTTACTACTATTAGGACAGTTGGCGCTGTCACCTGACCTGGATTATTAGTTCTGTTTCGTAGGTTTCGTTCGAACTTCGATGTTTCTCTTCCGATTACAACCTCCCTTTCCTTCCGTCTCTATTGGCAATCTGTTATTTTGATATTCAAATTATTTAACAATCGTGCAATGAGACAAGATTGTTATTGTGACTCCGAGGATGGGCAGAAGGGGTCCTCATTTGCGTCGACTATGACAACCTCAATCCTTTTAAATGTGAGTTCTCATCTGCCTCGTTCATCCAATGTCCTGAACTGACTTAAGGCGACCTTTAAGGCTGTCTTTTTACTAATAAAATTGTAACCCTTGTTTTGGATTTTAAATTACATGCCGGAGCCCATGACTCCAAGTTCGGGCGGGGGTTGTCTGAGGCAAAGAAAATGTCCCAACGTCAACTAACGCGACGAACCGATCTGCGGAAACAACCTCAAGTCGTTTCATGGGTCAAGTAAACGGAGGAAGATTGGCCAAGCAAAGGCACAAGAGACAGTTATGGGACATTATCTTCACGGAAATGCGATGTCACTTGAAGAGCCAGTGTCTGAGGTACGTCACAGCTTTCAAGTTATTTTTTTGAGGCTCATATCATGTTTCTGGCATTACAGGCAGAACCTCCAGGTTCCAGATCCACAGCCCGATGACGATCCGGTGGTTATGGACCCCAATGTCAACCTCGCCCTTCCCTTCTACAATTACCTAGGCCCCGAAGAAATACTGGTCATCGCCCCTCTGCCAACCAAGCGTGTTCGGAGGCCTACAGAGTGTGAACTGGTGATAATATGCCAGAAAAGCCTGGCCATCTTGGAATCAGACAACAATGGCGAAAATTCCACAACCCAGCCATCCCCTCTTCACACTCGCATTCGACGTATGGTCAATCGTGAACAAAGACCGCAGATGCACATAGAGTGTCCCCTGCATAATGTTCAATCTCACTTTATGCTAACAAGCCCGTGTCAGTGGTATGGGGACTCTGGTCGACTTCCTTGAAATCCCATACTTACTTATGACCTTTGTAATGGCTTGGAGTTCGCTCGAAGTCCGACACGAACACCGTATTCTCGGTTAGTATCGTCTTACCTTGTTCACCTGTTCCTCATTCCACGGGTACTGATATCGTAACAGATCAGGGAACTTCAAGACATCGATAAGACGGAGCATTTCCGCGTTTGTCATCCCAACTGGACGGGATGGGGATCGATTGGCTTCCCTGATTGCGAGTAATTCTGTACCAACGCTGGGGTCAAGGAATATGCGGAACCTCGGAACACATGTTCAGAGTATATGTATTCCATCTCTCTTGGGTTGCCTTGACGTGGACGTCGTACAAACATGGAAGAATCAAAAATCTGCACCCAGAATTTATGTTATGCAGTGTGACACGGCAAACTCTCGCCCGTATCACAGAAAGTTGAACCAACGAGCCGCTAAGTTCAGTCACTTTCGATCAGATAGTCGCTGACCTTCAACTTTAACACGCTGTCAGTGAGAATCAGCAAGCTCTGGCAATGCTTTGACGTTCTGTCATATTCTGACCGAATTTAGGCATCGCAGCTACCTGCTTTTTTTCCTGATTAGGGGTAGTGGGAAATGTTCCAATCACGAGTTGTAGATAAGTATAACAGCGCACACTGGTTCAGTCTCCTCCGCCATCATGTCTTCCCTTCCTTCTCTCAACGCTTCAGTTGCATGGGAAACGGCTGCATCGCGGGATTTCATGGTGAAGAGTTCTCTATTTTACAAGAAATGCGAAGCTCTAGGATGGGACACGGACCTGACACAGGTAATACAGTATTGTCTTCAGTATTGACCCAAGAAAACATGGATATTGTGCTGACAATAGAACTTTCTCCTTTGAGTCTATAACGTCTAAAGTACGTCCTGACCCAATAACAGGAATCATCGAAGATGAGGATATTCTTCGGTGCGCAGTGTCTCTGCTCCTAACCTATCAGTGCCCTGACTTTTGGCAACTTCAGGTTTATCAAGTCAAACCCACATGATCCTGACGCTCAGCGCGTTGCCCAACTTTCTGCAGAGGCACGCGGGAAACACGAAATGGAGAAAATTACCATGCCTAGCGACATCGACTGCTCCAAGTTCCAAGTGGTGCCTGGATCTCTGTGGATTATCAAGCTTTATGAGTCTGGTGGGATACATGACATTGCAAAGAAAATGGGCGTGGAGGCCCCGCGGCATAATTTCCACATGACCTGCCTTGTCCACATCTCGCCTTGGTGGGATGTGGATGAGGAGAGGGTGATGGAGGAGTACATTACCTTACCGGATTCGAAGGCCGTGGAAAGGCGAGTTGCTTCTGTTAATCTTGAAGCGCACTTTAAGCTCATAGCTATAGCACATAGGTTTATACGCATGGCAATAGCCATGCCCCGACCACCGTTCAAGCCGTATCTTCCAAGCCACCTGTTCCTTTCATCCAAGCTCGGGGAATACAAGTCAGCGCTAAAGCCATTCTTGGACTCACTCCCGAAACCATTCAAGTGGTCTGTATGTCCTCTTGCAAAGGAGCAATCTATATATGAAGAAAGACAGCTCAAATCAGGTCAAAAGTACGATCGCTACAAAGCTCTTGCAAAGGAAAAGAAAGAGGCGGGCAATAGGGCATATGCGATGAAAGATCAAGCTGGTGCTGTGGACGCGTTCATGGATGCCATTTCGTGCCTGCAAAAGGTATCATTCCTATTAGGCGAATTTGACAGTACGAGGAACGCACTGGCAATATGCCTCGGGAATTGTTCTGCGGCGAGATTGCTGGACGGGGAGAGACGAGATGCGAAAAAGGCGCTCGATGACGCAACAATGGCTCTCAAGATGGACAAAAATTACGTCAAAGGGTCTGTAGCTTTCCATACGACAGTGTAAACAGGTTAACGCTCACAAGCCGTTTTGTTGCAGATATGTTCGTCTCTCCAAAGCATACGAAGCCCTCGGGATTTATTCTCAAGCTGAAGAGTCTCTAGCTAGAGCGTTGCGCCGCCCGGAGCTGGAGAATGACGCTAATCTCGTCGACTGCATGATTGCTCTGCAAACAGATCGCAATGGTTTGCCCACAGACAAGGAGGCATTTGAGGACTGGTCAAAGTGGCTATTCGGTAATACTGACAGCGGTAGGCGGATGAAAACTGTGCGCGGCTTGTGGCGCAAGCGATGCGAGGAGCACAGACGTGTCTTTGCTTCACAATTGAATTTGGATTGACTCGGAGATGATCACACTTTGTAGCATTGAAATTTCGTGCATAACTGGAAAATGTACTACGAACCTTTTCCTGTGTTTTGTTGTGCTCGTATTCCACCTTTTCAATTGAGGTTTATGACCAAAACGGGTAACATTTCTATGTTTGGCTTGTCGCGTCGAGTCGTCCAGTCAGATGACTATTCAACCTCTTCCTGTCATTTCATTCCCGAAGTCCGCTACGAACACCTGCAGATCTGGTCTGGATCGTTTGATAATTGATTAGCCATGGCCGTATCGATTGTGGGAGACGAATATTGAAAGGGTCACTTGGTGTGGGATCTACTAGTACATCCTTGCTATCTCCCCTCATCTAACTTATCGCCTTAGCCTTTATCAACGCTTGAGTTGAATTTAAGATGCCGCGAAGCAGAGAGACGCGGAGCGGAGAGACAGAAGGGCAAAGGAAGTTACGCGAGGAATTCGCATCCATTGGCATGGACTCGGATACATTCATCGTACGTGAATAACATCTGGGCGTCAAAAAGAAACGAATATCTTACTGACAGAGCTTTGATCCTGTCGTTTCCAATTCAATTAGAACATTGGATTAAAGATGCGCCCCGATGCCGTCACTGGGGTGCTGGAGCTGCCCGACTTTGCACAGTATGTTTGGTTTTTTCTCTTTATATTCTCAGCTCGCTTTGAGGACTAAACTCTGCTTGATTTCTCTGTACACAGGTACCTCAATGCAAACCGAAATGATCCCGACATTCAACGCATGATGCACTTTATGACTCAGGCAGATGAAAAGCACCAACAGGAGAAAAGCACCCTCTTTAGTTTCGACTTTTCCAAGCTTCCTCTTCATAAATCTACTGTGTGGGTTGTAGACCTGGAGTCTAGCGGGTTCACGACGGAGCCAGGTATGTTAGTTCCTGCCATGGAGGCGGGAACCTCAAGAAAGGGAGGTATACGCAAGACTTTCAACCTGACCTGCAGGGTCAGAATCGGACCAGGCAATCGAATGGACAGCAATGACTTAAGGATGCTGGAGGAACAAGTAGGACAACCTGATTCAAAGACAGTGGAAAAGCGAGTTGTTTTCACTGACTGTTTCATTTTTCTAAAAGTAACGGCCGTAATCCTAGGTTCATCCGCTGTGGCTTAGCTTTACCCTTCCCCCCGTTGGAGCCATACATTCCAAATTTGCTGCTTATCTCGGCCAAGCTTAAACAACACGAACGAGCTCTGCGACCATTTTTAGACTCGATTCCGGAGCCATTCGAATGGCACATGATGTCCCCTTCAGTCGAAGAAGCTGGTGTCGAAGATAAATACTTCACCTCTTTGAAGAGATTCCGGCAATACCTCGATCTTGCTGTGGAGAAGAAAAATGCGGGAAATAAGGCCTTTGTGTTAAACAACCAGGCGCGAGCGTTGAACGCATATGAGGGGGCAATCGAGTATGTGCAACAGGCGGTAAACAAGATGGACAAAGGGGATGACGCCAGAGAAAGAGAGGCCGAGACCTTGCTGGCAGTATGCTATGCAAATTGTTCTGCTGCGAGGTTGCTAGACGGGAATAAAAGGAACCCAGACAAAGCGCTCGAGGATGCCAAAACGTCCGTTGAGAAGGATCCTTATTACGGCAAGGGGTTCGTATTCGTTGCACTTTCATACGAAAAAGCTTCACATTTTGGTTCCTCATAGGTATATACGGCTTTCGCGAGCATATGAAGTGCTTGGGGACTACACGCAGGCTGAGGAATCTCTTGCAAAAGCTCTGCGTATTCCACAGCTCGAGGATAATGCTGATGTGGTCGAGTCTTTAATCGAGCTGCAAACGACCGGTAAAGGCTTCCCTAAAGACTACAACAGGTTTAAAAAGTGGTCCAACAAGATAGTAGACGATACCGCAGGTTCTGAGAGCGCTATGCGAATGCGTGATGTGGGTGGTCTCTGGCGTAAGCGTTACGAGGAACATAGGCGCCAGTACGGTCAGTTGAAGTTGGCCTAAGGTGACTTGTAGAACAATCAGCCTTTGGCTTTCAGTTGTCGTATCCGTGTATTTTTGCTTTGCCTTTCAAACCTCTTGATTCATTACCCATGCTTTTGATTTCTTTTTTGACTATCACGTCCATGTCATACGGCTCGAGGAGTAAAAATATAATAAATCCATAATTTCCCCTTATTCCGACTCAGTGCCCCCATCTTGTTCGTTCTTGGCAACAAAGATTACAGATCTAGAACTAAGCATATCACTGGGGCAGCAGAAATTTCTACAAGCAGAAATCTCAACTAGATCGCCGGAACACAAAGAAAGCAAGTTCTGAGACAGGGCGGTGGGACACATCGGCATTTCAATGCCAAACAAGGAAGTGCAGACACGGAGGCAGGGCAACATTAGCCATTGACTCTGGGTGAAGAAGCCGCAGTGATGAAGTCACGTCGATGGTGTATTAGAGCCACTATAGTGACACTGTCATTTTTGCGCGTCGGTGTTGGAGGTTTAGTCGGTAGGCCGGCGTCGTCAACCGTATCGACGCCATTCCAAGCGGTGGAGGCGATGTGACCGCGACGGCCACGTCGACGAGATAGAGGAGGCAGCAGCGGGGTAGTGTCGCCTGCATCAGCATCATAGGCCGTGATAGACGTTTTGAAGGGGGTGGGGGCTGAGGCGCCAGGGTCTGGGACTGCAATACCCAAATCGATGTCGCCCAAGGTGGTGGAGGTGGTGTTGGTCTGCAGAAAAACGTAAGTATTCTTGTAGTAGATAAAACGCAAAGACTGGCAAGACTTGCCCTGCAAGATGAATAGACATAGGTACCAGATACTGCTTGTGCTAGCACCAATGCCGGTGATCTCTGCCCAGTTTGGCCACTGGCGTCAGTGACGACAGCATTGACAATGCTCCGGTAATGGGCCACAAGTCGTCTGCATCAATGTCGCTCAAGGTGGTCGATCATGTTGACAAGGAGGGGTTGGTCTTAGGTCGAACGCATCCATGGCGGTCAACGAGGCTGACAGGGCCTACAAAAAGTGCTAAAACTCCTGAGGCATCGCCGCTGGCACGTTCGTGTTGGCGTCAGACCGGCCTTGACGTCGTTGTGCCCAGCGGGAAGGAGAATATCCCGCCAGGCCTTGAGTTGCCTTGGTCCAACCTCGATTGGTGGACCTATTAGATAGCCAGAATCGTTGGTAGGAAGCTACATGGCAAGAGTAACCGACGCGCATTGAACGGGGTAGGCGAGATGAACGACAACCTACCATTCCGAATCGAACACGACAAGCTGGGAAACTCAATTCTAACTCCAACTTGCGAATGAGCGCAAACACGGCCTATACTACTCGAGTAACACTCCCTCTCCTTATAATATCCCTGCTCCCATCTTTCTTACTATTCCATTTCCTCGGCATCTCCTGCGTTAGCCTTCTACATCTCCTCCAGGGAGTGTGCAGGGACGTTCAGGTCGAGTCGCACAAGGTGGTGGAGGGACTGCGACCCCGTTGCCATGTTGTGAGACGCGGAACTCCAGGTGTGCGAATACTGAGTAAACGAGCATCGCGACGACCAGATGCAGCGCTCTGAAAGACCCTACGTGCCCCAAGCGAGGTTAATGGCTGTCGCAAACGTGCCGGGTAGCGATTCGAGCTGCTGAAAACGTCGAATTTAATCAGTTTTATATGCATAACACACAATCGAGGCTCTTATTCACTTTGAACATTCCTCCCTGCTACCTCCAGGAGCTCCTGGTTATCCCTCTCTTGTCGAATTGCCGCAGAGATGTATATTGATCAAATGCTGCCGTTTGGGTTGAAATTCTCAGGTTAGGCTGCGCATAAGAGGCTTGCGCACGCGATAGAGAGCGATTCAAATGTGAGGCGAGGTGACAAGGGGCCAGAGATTGTCTGCCGTCGTGGAGAGCATCGGTTTCCATTGTAAGAGGTCAGGAACAACAGGGGCACCGATCAAATGTGCGCCGGTTGGGTTCTCAATTTCTCACGGAACGGAATGGCTCTGTTTCTCCTCCTCTCACAACGTCCATTTCCTCCTGTCTCTGTTGGCAATCGCGGCGAACGAACTGCGATGAATGCACATCTCGATTGCGAGTCCGAGCATGGGCAGGAAAGTCATCGTAGAAGTGGCTGGAAACCGTCTCCTTTTGCAGCAACTACCACAAGTTCAACCATTTTCACTGTGAGTTCTCTTCTGTTTCGCTCACCCAATGTCCTGTATCGATTTAACGTGAAATTCAAGGGTGTCTTTTACTTATAAAATTATAAAATTTATTTCGCATTGTAAATTGCATGCTGGAAGCCAAGTGCATCTGCGGGTAACGGTTCTGGAGCAAAATCCCTTTATGCTCATTCATATGTTTTAACTTCCAGCTTGTCCAACTACTCTGTCAGTTTGCTCCAACCTCTGCTCGCCGACTCTGAAGTAGTTCCAGCAGTCAAATAAATCAAATTTCATCCGTACGTTTTGGTTCAATTCTAGAAGTTGAGGCTCGCGCTTTCTAAGACCGAAGATATAGTTTATGCACAGGAAGAGCTTGTGGAATTTTGCAGAGAGAAAGGCGTCGTCGTCACGGCTCTACTCTCCTCTTGGCTCGAACGACTCGCCGCTTAATATCGGAACAGCCAATGCGAAGGTCAAGACCCGGCCCCGGCGGAGATCAAGACGGCGCATTTCCGCGTTTGTCATACCAACTGGACGGGATGGGGATCGATTGGCTTCCTTAATTGCGAGTAATATTTTGGACCAAAGCTGGGGAAAAGGAATATGCGGATCCTCGGAACACATGTTCAGAGTATCTATATATTCCACCCCTCTTACATGGACGTCGTACAAAGATAGAACAATCGGGTATCTGCACCCAGAACATGGATACGCAAAGTGAGATGGCGAACTTCCGCTCATACCAAAGAAAGTAAACCCAACGAGCAGCTAAGGTCAGTCACTTTCGATCAGACAGTCACTGACCTTCAACTTTAACACGCTGTCAGTGAGAACCGCTAATGGCTTGATATTCTGTCATCTCTTGACTGAATTCTGGCATCGCAGCTATCTGCTTTCTATTCCTGATTAGGGGCGGGTGGGAAGGGTGAGCTGTAGATATAGGAGAGCATCTGGTTCTTTCTCTTCTCTTACCATCACTTCATTTCCTTTCATCTCCCAACACTGAACTTGGACTCGAAATGTCTGCATCACAAGCAAAGAAGGATCTCTTTTACCAGAAATGCGCAGCACTAGGATGGGACGCGGACTTGACTCGGGTAATGTGTATTGTCTCCAGTATCGACGCCAAAAAACATACTGACAATGGGATTTTCAAATTTCAAGTCTGTAATATCCAAAGTACGACCGGACCCCATAACAGGAGCAATCGAAGAGGACGATATTCTTCGGTGTGTACCGTCTCTGCTGTCAACCTATCGGTGTCTTGAATTTCGGCAACCTTAGGTTTATCAAGTTGTACCCAGATGATCCGGATGCCCAGCGCATCGCGCAACTTTCTGACGAGGGAGAGATAAAACACGAGAGGGAAAAGGTTGCTATGCCGAGCAACATCAACTGCTCCAAACTGCCCGTGCAACTTAACACTCTCTGGATCCTCCAATTGTTTTCGTGCACTGAGAAGGGGGGGTGCTACGACTATGCGGATAGACTGGGTGTGGAGCTCTTGCAGCATAATTACCACATGTACTGCGCTGTCGATGACGCAACTGGGGTGGATTTGGACGCGACGAGGGTGAAGGAACAGTATGTTACCTTACCAGATTCGAAAACCGTGGAGAGGCGAGTTCCTCCTATCATACTTGAAGCGAGCGCGCATTTTAAGCTTATGGCTAAATTGTGTAGGTTCATTCGCATGGCAATGGCTAAGCCCATGCCGCCATTCACGCCGTGCCTTCCCAACTACCTGATCCTGGCGAGCCAGTTCAAGCAACACGAGGCGGCGCTAAAGCCATTCTTAGACTCTCTCCCGAAGCCACTTGAGTGGTATATAGCGACTCCCGCAGGAGAGCGGGGCCGAGAGGAAGAACAACGACGCAAAGCAATAGAGAAGGCCAAACGCTACACCAGCCTTGCCAAGGAGAAGAAAGAGGTAGGGAATAGGGCTTTTCGGCTGAAAGATCAGGCTGGTGCTGTGGACGCGTTCATGGATGGGATAGCGTGTGTGCAGAAGGCGATGTTATTATCCGGCGATATTGATAGCATCAAGGACACGATGGCAATGTGCTACGGCAATTGTTCGGCGGCTAGATTGCTAGACGGGAAGGGACAGAATGCGAAGATGGCGCTTGAAGATGCCGAGATGGCTATAAAAGTGGATGAATTTTATGCCAAAGGGTCTGTAGCATTCAGTGGCCGGTGGAATCAAGTCAACACTGACAAGCTGTTTCGTTGCAGATACATTCGGCTCTCCCGAGCATACGAAGCCCTCGGGATTTATTCCCAAGCGGAAGAGTCTCTGGTCAGACCATTGCGCCTTCCGCAGCTAGAGAATCATGCTGGATTAGTCGACTGCTTAATCGCTCTGCAAACGGATGGCCTGGGTTTGCCCACAGACCAGGATGGATTTACAGAGTGGTCGAAGAGGGTATTCGGAAACACCGACAGCGGTAGGCGCATGAAAAATGTGCGCGGCTTGTGGCGCAAGCGATGCGAGGAGCACAGGCGCGCCTTTGGGACACAGTGAGTTTGGATCGACTCGGACTCGGAGGTGGTTAATCGACTACACTTTGTGGCGCAGGCATCTCGTGCAGAACTAAAAACAGAACGTACTGAGCACATTTTGTACTAGTACTCCGGCTTATCAATGAATGCTTACTCCTGAATTGCGATACTTCAAGGTCCTTTATGCATTTATGACCAGAAATATGCAACATTTCTATTTTTGGCGAGTGGCGTCAAGTCGGATGATTCTGATCCGATCTCTCTGCTCCTGGAGTCGTGCCCGGTATGCCAGTGGTATGTGGGCTCTGGCCGATTACTGACTTCATTTGATACCTAAGATGACAGTTCTCTCGAAATCTGTCGCGAATTCGTGCCGATAGAGGCTAACTTAGTGAACGAGCTACTGGCTCGAGTTCATTTGGATCGCAGGGCTGCTGATGTTATCTTTGGCGCATTGTCACTGCCAGATCACCGGTTCTTGCTTCTTCAAATGGAATTTCCCTGTAGACCTGGTTTGGATCGTCTGCTCATTGATTACCCTGGCTGTCCCCGTGGTTGGGAATGGAGATTCAATCAGTTCGGTGTGGGACTTGCACCCTTATTCTTGCACCTTATCTGCCCTCACCTTATCACCTTACCTTTTTCCCTGCTGCGACACTAGAGCCAGATTCAATATGCCACCAAGCCCAGAGGAGCAAAGAAAAATACGCGAACAGTTCGCATCACTGGGCATGGACTCGGATACACTCCTCGTACGTGACAAAGTCCAGGCGTAAAAAAGACATGAATATTTTACTGAGGGAGTCTTGATCCTGTCGTGTCCAATTTCAATTAGAACGTCGGATTAAGGCTGCGCCCCGATCCTGTCACTGGAAAGCTGGATATGGCCGACACTGAAAAGTCTGCCTTTTTCCATGCTTTATTTTCTCGGCTTGCGTCGACTAAACTCTCCTCGGTTTCTCCGCACACAGGTACCTCATGGAAAACCTACACGATCCCGAAGTTCAACGCATGTTACATTTTATGACTCAGGCCAGTGAAAAGCACGAACAGGAGAAGGGCAGCCTCTTTAGTATCGACTTTTCGAAGCTCCCCCTCCAAAAATCCAATGTGTGGTCTGTAGATTTGGAACCCAGTGGGTCCAAGACGGAGTCGGGTATGTTAGTCCCTGCCATGGAGGCGGGTTCTTCGAGAAAGGGAGGTACACGCAAGACTTTCAACCTGACCTGCAGGGTCAAAGTCGGACCTGGGATGGAAGGCAACGATTTAAGGGTACTGGAGTCTCATGTAGGACTACCCAATTCGAAAGCAGTGGAAAGGCGAGTTGTTTCCATTGCATAGTTCTGGGTTTCTTTTCTCTAAGCCGTGGCCGTAAACTTAGGTTTATCCGCTGTGCGATGGCCAAACCCTTCGCCATATTGGAGCCATGCATTCCAAATTTGCTGCTCATATCGACAAAGCTCAAACAACACGAAAAAGCTCTGCGACCATTCTTGGACTCCTTCCCGAAGCCATTTGAATGGTACATTATGCCTCCTACACTCGAGGAAGCCGGTGATGAAGAAAAATACTTCGGCTCTTTGAAACGATTCCGGCAATACCTCAATCTTGCTGTGGAGAGGAAAAATGTGGGAAATAAGGCATTCGTGGCGAACGACCAGGCGCAAGCGTTGAAAGCATACGAGGAGGCAATCGAGTATGTGCAACAGGCGCTGTACAAGACAGACAAAGCAGATGACGCCAGAGAAAGAGAAGCCGAGGCCTTGCTTGCAATTTGCTATGCAAATTGTTCTGCTGCGAGGTTGCTAGACGGGAAGAAAAGAAACCCACAGCAGGCGCTTGAGGACGCCAAAACGTCCATCGAGAAGGATCCTTATTACGCCAAAGCGTTAGCTTCTCATTTTTATGCGATAAAATCTTTACATACTAATTTCTCATAGATATATTCGGCTCTCGCGAGCATATGAAGTCCTCGGGGACTACGCGCTGGCTGAAGAGTCTCTCGCAAAAGCTTTGCGTATCCCACAACTTGAGAACGACTCAGGGGTGATCGACTCTTTGATCAACCTGCAAACGGCCGGCAGGGGTTTACCTAAAGACAAGAAAAGATTCAAGGAATGGTCTAACAGGATATTCGACTCCGATACGACAAAATCCGAGAGCGCTATGCGAATGCGAGATGTGGGTGGTCTATGGCGTAAGCGCTGCGAGGAACATAGGCGCAAGTACGGTCAGTGAGGTTGGCTTATAGTGACTTGTAGGCCTTTGGAACCTACCCAGACGTGTTTTCCCTTCATGAAAAAAAATGTACTAACCATCTTGTATTCTGATGTATTCGGACCTTCTGAAATACATTCGTACCTATATCCACCAATCAGTGTACGCGCCCATATAGGGGTCGTGACTGAAAAGGTCGGCATTACTAATTAGGTAGGCGCCACAGTCAGGTTGGTCGGAGTTACAAGCTTTACTTTGAATCTTCAAAGCAGTGGGTTTGTCCTGCGCTTACCTCTTCCATTGAAATTCGGGCTCACTCAAAATTCGATTCGGATGGCTACATATATGCATTATTTCATCCCTCTCAACCAATCAACTCTTCTGTTCTTTCCGTCTGACCCAGTTCAGAATCCTAACGTCCCAGTCAACCCTAAGAGTGATGGAAAGAACCTGAATAATAAATCGGAAGAAAATGGAGGATATGTTGTTCAGGTCATGATTAAACAGGCCCGGTGCGTCTCTATGCGCTTTAATCTTTTTAAATCTCAAATCAACTGGTCCTCGCAGTCGGAACGTGATTAAGGAGATGACGACCTTCTTTCTGGTGCAATACGAGATTACAGTATGACATAACCGTTGATCATAGGCCTCTATATCGCGATCTCACTTAAAGTTTGACAGAAGGTTGTGGAGAGCATTGTTTTCGCGCATATATTCAGCCCGATGCCCCCCGAAGTTCGCATTGAAGGCCAGGGATATGTTCTGAAAGGAAGTACGTTGTTTTTCTTCTTCTTTGATCCGAGGGTGAAGGAAGGGAATTAATGCGTAATACTATCAGGGCGGAAGTCCTGGGATTATGGAAAGACGTTGAACCTCCGGTGGGGAGAAGATGCGACTAAGCAATGTGAGGATAAGTGGGTCTTCCTATTTGAATTAGTCCCCGAGTTGGCCTATGAAACAAAAAGAGCATTCGTCTTAGCGCCGCGATAGTTCTTGGATGGGAAATTCTCACCTTAGTGCACGTTATTTTTCGAGCTTTTTTGACATGTTTCGTTGAGGAGAGCATTGTGTTTGAAGGTGCAACTACTAGCTCCGACAAAACCGCCACTTGATCGAGGGCAGATAAATTACATTTGACAAGCAAGTGAGATGTCCTGACGAAACCTAGGAGTCGGTTGTGGGTTAACCCGCGAGGGCGGAAGCACGGCTAGTATTCTGAGAACCATGTCCAAGAAGAGTTAGGAAAGAAGGGATCAAGATTGCAACGAGAGTATTTAATTGCTAAACAGGCTGGATTGCAAATATGCCACGAGCTCCAGAAGGCAGGCAGGCAGCAGGAGTTCTGTGTAGGTACTGAATCTGTTTCGCACATTCATTCCCTCAAGCGAACCTGGAATACTGCCAACGAAATCATTCTCTGCGGCAGCCTTGTAGAACCAGATGCAGAAAAAATAGGCAGGAGATACACGAAGGGAGACACCTGTAAGAAATCAGAAAACCAGAATGAGATCCGGACGATGAAATGCATGAAGCGCGTCGAGCGAAATCCGCAGAGTCGGCACTGAAGATGCAACAAGCAAAGGTAATTGGGTAAAGGTGGATTTCGGTGTCACCTTTGATCTGTCAAATTTCTGGTTTAGTTCAGCAGAGAACCATTCGTTCAGGGCCCTATAGTTCTAGCCAGAAGAATGAAGTGTTTACCTATCAGACTGGGTGTAAAAGAGTGATTGGAATTGGTTGAAAAGACAATCAGCATTTTATTGAAGGCTGATCTTATTTAAGCTTGCGATGTCTCGATGTCATTTCCACTCTGTTCCGTCGATGCTGATCAGACTGCGGCCAGATAAATGAATAACGTCATACTAGACGTAGGACAACCGCCGGAATCAATGTCTAGCAACCAAGGAGCTCGAGGGCAAGGTCAACCGCTTCGGTATCCCTGCAAAGGTTGGTGCTGATCGTCGGGATCACATGTCCAAAAGACAGTGCCTGCATCCTAGAAAAGCGCTGATGTTAGACAGGTGCTATCGTATTTCTGGAATACCGAATGAATTTCAATGAAAGAAGTTATCAGTCGAGAGTGACGAAAAAAACACGAAGAACCTTACTGAAAATTTTGCCCAATAATGCCCTAATTGAATTGGCCTTTGAATGAGAGGAAGGGAGCTGCGAGAATGGCTGCGCTTCGAAAGGGGTGTATAAGGAGTACATTGGTTCCTCGACAATCTCTGTCAAGATCTGGAAAGAGAGTACCTGAGATAATCACTCACCCAAGAACCGTCAACGCATTTTCCAGACTCATATATTGTTTTGTCAGAAGGGATTTGACAATCAATACGACACCTAAAGCCACACAAACCTCCAGGCAAGATAGTTATTTGAGACTCCTTGAAGCCCATCGAGTGGGGGAGAACATGGTATATGAGATTTGGTCTTCAAGGTTGGTCATGATCGAGAGGCGGCACCAGAGACGACGGTGTGAGCTGGAGATGACCCTCACATTGGTGGAAGCAGCTCGATTCAGATGATAAGGGTTTTTAGATTGCCTATTGGAACGCATCAAAGGACGAATGAAGTGGTGGCATGTAGATGACCTTGGCCCTTGGCCGCGAACTCGAGTGCCGGAGCGAGCGGGACGGGTACTACTCCGATTTGAGCCTCGACGCGTGGGCATTTGAACTCGTGTAGATTTATGCAATGTGGCAACCATGCACAAGACTTGCAGCTCTGTTAGAACGGTCAAAGTTCTACGACAGTATCGCCCACTTTTCATTCATAGCGTAAGTTCTATCCATAATTTCCAAGTATTTATGCTAAAACAACTGCAAATCAGTTCAATTTATTGCTTTTTTGTGTCTAGCGCGATGGTCCCTCCTGAGATCATCGCGATCATTATGGGGTTCCTCTTCAGCGATATCGACGATGACATGGCATCCTTAAAAACATGCGCTCTCGTTTCTCGCACCTTCCGCGCTATTTCTCAGCGGCTAATATTTTCCACGATCAAATTCCAGGCCAAAGAGTCCCGTTTCGATTTCGAGCAACTGTTGGACGCCAACCCATCAATTGCCAACTATGTTCGAAGTCTTGACTACGTGACGTATCTGCCCAATCCAAGGCAATACGCCACCCACCCTCCTCGTAGTTGCAACGCACGCGCAGGAGCCCTTTTCCACTGTCTCCGCGGCGTGACATCGTTCACCTTTGGGTCCATTGTCAAAGCCCAGAGAAACGACTGGATGCTGCTGACGTCGTCTCTCGAATCATCTTTATCTTCATTTTTTCAGTCCAATAACATCATGAAGCTATCCTTGAAAAACATTGCGAATCTACCCATAACCTTCTTCTCGTACTTCCCCAACCTCATAGGATTGAAGATCAATAATGTCAGTGTTGTGGATAGCCCACTTTCCGACGGGTTTTGTAAACCAAACTCCCTAGTATCTCCAACAGCAGGTCCTTTGAAATTATTTTCCCTTTGCGTCGAGCAAGCAAAATACACTGAACATCTTGGAGCGATAGCCAAGCTTCTTGACCCTGCAACTGGACCCCTTATGGATTCGGGAGGACTCGAAGAGCTCAATGTCAATGTTCGATACATTGGGCCTGGTTCGCCTCGAAACCCCCTGACATCAAGCACGATGGGCATGGATGTCATTGAAGGACTTTTAAGGTCCTCTAAAGTTTTGAAATCCTTAGCCTTTTCAGGTAACTCTATGTCAATAATAATCCTCGAATTCTAATATCAGATGCGATGTAGGCGACCCACAGGATCTCAGTTTTCTTCAGAACATGGCCGGTTTAAATCCGGGTTCCATGAAGACCTTGAAAACTTTGAAATTGTGTTATAGGCTAGGCAGAGAAGATGGCGATCCATACCCCCATTTTACACAGGGACTCCAACAAATTTCGGGAGAAAATTGTCTAGAGGCCATATCGCTTATCATTAGCATCCCAGCATACACTCGTTGCACGACAGACTCCTCTCAGTGGTCCCAGCTCGACCGAGTTCTTTCCGAGCAGGACGGTTTCCCGTTCTTACGGCATGTAAGACTGGAAATTATCATTGGCGTGATTGGACTTGGCTATACCCGTAACGAATTTCGGTCATTACTTGAGGACATAGGGGAGCATCACTTTTCAAGGCTGAGGAACAATCACCAAGTAGATTTTCGTTTTGATACTCGTTTTAATATGGACGCCGTGATCTCTAATTGAATCTCAAGTACTGGCCAAGCATGAGTTGTACTTTATATAGAGAATAAACGGGATACTTAAAAATTGTGCAAGGCTTGCATGTTATTGTGACCCGTAGGCAAATAAGATTGTTGGCTGTCAACGAGCGTTGAGAGCCGCACAGATCTAATAATGTGGCGATCACATGACGCACTCTATTTGGTCCTTGAAATTGCTTGACTCTAACTCTGACTCTAACTCTCTCTCAGACCACTACGTCCCACAATGTCGACAACAGACGAAGAAACAAACCCCTACGAACTCCTCAGCGTCAAAGTCGAATCCACGGAGCAGGAAATCAGGACAGCGTACAGACAGCGGTCGTTGAAAGTCCATCCAGACAGGGTACATCTTATTTTCTGCTTTTTTTGTCGAATGATCAATGAAAGATTTTCTGATAGCTTCTTTTTTTTCTTGTATAGAACCCTAACAACCCTGATGCCGGTATGCCAGATATCAAAACATGTCGTCCATTTCGTTGCTAACACACTGGCCATAATCTGCAGCTCGGAAATTCCATGAGCTCAACCAGGCTTATGAGCTCCTCCTTGATCCACTGCGGCGCCTGGCGCTCGACGCCAAGCTACGTGTGAAGCAAGCGCGCGCAGAGCGCTTTAAATCGTATGACAATAAGCGAAAGAATCTTGTGGAGGAGCTGGAGGAGAGGGAGCGGGCATTCAAGAAAGCACGGATGGATAAGCAGAAAGAGGAAGTAGAGACTTGGCGCGAGACGGAGAAAATTAAGGAGGAGGGAAAAAGGCTGCGGGAGCAGAAGGAGCAGGATATGAAGAAGAGAATGAATCCGAACGAGTCCGTTGAAGAAATTACAAAAGAGACACCAGGGGAGGAAGAAGAAGCACCGCCAGCCATGGGTATGTTTTTTTGTCTCTGCATCAACACGCCTCTTTTCTGACCAAAGGTGCTTTCTTGATTCTTAGACCCACTGGACACCACCATCCGTATCAAATACCCGCTCAAATCTTATCCAGCCCTCACCACGCCTGCTTCTATATCGTCCTTCCTGTCTCGCTTCGGCGCTACAGACGAGTCCTCCATCGTCCTATCCTTATCTCTCAAATCCAAATCCCAATCTCAACCACAACCCGAAAAAGATAAAGCTAAACCTCCGAAAACAGGTAGTGCATTGGTCCCATTTAAGCAGATCGGAGACGCGTTTGCCGCCGTCTGCGCTAGTGGAAGGAAAGAGCTGGGTCTGGAGGGTGTGAAGATTACGTGGGTTAACGGGAAAGAGCCGGAGATTTTGGGGTGGCTGAGGAAGATGGGTAAACTCGGTGGTATCGAAGGCGGTACTATCCAGGAATCGACGTCAAACACAAACCCGAGAGCACCATCTTCCAACCTTAAGGAAGATACCAAAGCTCAACTACCACAGTATCAATCGCGAGCGCCAACTTCGGCACCGTTTTCTTCGTTTCCGTCAACTTTTGTACGCATCTTTCGCCTTTCTTCATTTTGTCATCTGTGTTGACGCGATAAATGCACAGCCCGACACATTTTCTCCGCCCGTTCCATCGGTACCTGCTGCTTCAGGCATTGACTATGAGAGTCTTACGCTCATGCGCATGCGGCAAGCGGAGCGAGAACGACTGGAGAGGGAAATTTTAGAGCAGGAGGCTAATGAGTAGGAGTCGGGACTGATCCGAGATCTTGGGAACTTCGCTTCTATGGATATTATTCCGAAGTATAAGGGTGGTGGATGCACACTGACGGACAGCTTGAAGAGGTATGCATCTCGATATGAATTCATTTCAACCATTTAATATTTCGTGTTCATCGAGGGATCAGAATTAGCCTGAAGCCGACCATGTCAACATGTCACTCTCGAAGAAAACTGTGTCAGAAAGCATGTACGGGTCCCTGGTTTGGCGTTCGCGAGCACAATCGGCAGTTCCGACACCTGATACCTTGCTTATGAGTATAAATCGTTGCAACTACGCTTGCCGACTGCTATTTATTTTCCGCTTTTGTTTTATGCCTGGCGGTCGTAAAACTCACGCTATCAAATCCTGGAGGACATCGTTGCGCTTGATCGTTGATGTCCAGACCTGTCGGGTCAGCTTGTGCTCTAGAGCATGTGTGGTCAGTCCCAGGTTACTATATTTACAGCTTTCAGACCCACGGGTCTCCCTACAAAATGGGAAACGATAATGCCACTTTCGGATGTCACTCATATTTACTGGGGCTCTTTGCCGACGCCGTATTTACAACTTATAACAACCTGCATACGGCAACTGTTACCATAACATGACCTTAAAGCTATCCACTGTTGGTACATGTAAGAGTCCGTGTACTCTCTTAGACGAAGTGTATTACGAGACACAAGCCAATTTCTCGTCGTCTATAGAAACTCATGATTTCTCTCATGAAGGAGCAGGTAAATAATTACACCGGGGTCTCGCCCTCTCTACATACCTACCACACAAATTCATTTCACCGCACGGCGCTGATTCTGATCCTTTCGTCGGGGGCCATCATGAACTGGAGCACGGTCGTCAAAGCAATTCCCCACTGGAATTGAATGGAACCCTAATCTTCAAGGAAGAAGTAGTTCCCAGCAGCTGCGTCATAAGCGCGCGTTAGCCCATTTTTTCCGCGTTATATTTAATCAAAACCAATAACGCACACTTCTGCTCACGATCCTTGATACTGTTCATCTTGTTCACGCGTGGCCGGAAGTTGGTCGGGTCACGGCGGAAGGTAATCTCCAGCGACGCGAGGAAGCGGTTCATGCCGGATAGCAGGGATTGTGGTCTGCATTACAAGATCCCCATATTCAGAACACGTCAAGACGAACAGAGCAAAAGACACACGGGGTAGCAGTGGCAGAGCGAGCGGGCTGGCCCTCGAAAACGATGACGCGGTCGGCAAGGTAGGTGGCCATGATAAAATCGTGCTCGATCACAAAGGCGGTTTTCTTCGCGTGGAGGATGAACCTGTTTCGTTATCAAGGTCAACATCAGCGATTCGGTTTCTTTGACTTTTTTTTACGATAGTCCCGCACCGTTTGATGACCTTGCTAGCGATGATACGCTGTTCGGAGTCGAGGAAACTATATGGGCGAGAAAGTTAGAAGAACTGGCGCGGTATGCGGTGAGAAAGGACACGTACGACGAGGGCTCGTCCAGAAGGTAGACAGTCACGTTTGGTTTTCCTGAAAAGAGGCAAGAAAACACAAATTTCATCAGCCCTGATCTAAACAGATCACAATTCAAGCGTTTAGGTGCGATCAAAAATTGTTTCCCAGGAACGTATCATGCCAGCAAACGTCCATCGCTGCAGAACAACACTAAAACGCCAAAACGATCGAAGTCACTCACCGAGCGCAAGCACAATCGCCACCCTCTGCAGCTCACCTCCGGAGAGCGTCTTCACCTCCTGGTCCATAATATTCTCCAGGCTCATCGGCTTTAGCACGTCCGTCTGGAACTGCGGGTGCATGAACGCCGCCTTGATCGATTTGATCAGCAGCATCCGCACCGTGCCCGGAAACTTGGGCGAGATCGTCTGCGGCTTCAAACTCACAGACAGCGTCTGCTTGTCCGTCTCCACGTCGGGCGTGTCGCCGGCCAGCAAGCGCACGAAGGTGGTCTTGCCCGTGCCGTTCTCGCCGAGCATAACGATGATCTCCGAGTCGGTGAACGAGCCACCCTCGACGGTGAGCTTGAAGCCCCCGAGTGTTTTGGTCATGGATGGGTACGAGTAGTGCCGTGTTTTGTCGACGAGGAGCTCTTCGGCATTTTCGACCATTTTGAAGGAGAGAGATTCTTCGCGGAAGCGCAGGTTCTCTGTTGGGATGAACCCGTCGAGGAAGATGTTGATGCCTGGTATGGTGTTAACGATGACTTTAATTTGGCAGGGAGAATGATGGCTACTGACCTTCGCGAACAGAGTAAGGCATGGTGACGACACCGTACATGGAGGGCTTGCCGTACAAACAGCATATGAAGTCGGACAGGTAGTCGAGCACAGACAGATCGTGCTCGACAGCGACGACATAGCAATCTGGTGTCAGCAGAGACCGGATGACCTCGGCCGCCTTGAGACGCTGCTTGATATCGAGGTAACTTGAAGGTTCGTCGAACATATACACATCGGCTTTTTGGATACAAGACATCGCAATAGCAAATCGCTGCAGCTCCCCACCCGACAAATGAGTAATATCACGATCCAGAACGTGGTTCAGCTCCAGCTCGTCGCACATCTTCTGCTTGTTATCCAGCTCCAGCTTGGAGTCGAGCATTTGCGAGACGGTCAGCGATCCCTTGATCGCTTTCGGGATGTGGTCAACGTATTGCGGCTTGATTAGCGCCTTGAGATTGTCTTCCAGCACCTTGGTGAAGTAGTTCTGCAGCTCCGAACCGCGGAAGTACTTGAGGATTTCTTGCCAGTCTGGTGGATCCTGCGGTCCGATTTAGAAGGGCAGGGAAGGGGTCACAAGAGCTCGAACGCACATCGTATCGCCCGAGATTTGGCTTTAGCTTTCCAGCCAGGATTTTCAGTGCTGTGCTCTTTCCGATACCGTTCGTTCCTACAAGCCCTAGAACCTGCCCAGGCCGTGGAGTAGGCAGGCGATGTAGTTTGAAAGCGTTGGCGGTGTATCGATGCGTAACTTGGGACTCTAAGTTTGTCGGTAGGTTGATAATTGCAATGGCTTCGAATGGGCATCTGTGATAGCGCTCAGAAAGGTAGTGAATTTGAGTAGGCAGATCTCACTTCTTCACGCAAATGCCACACCCGATACATAGAAACTCGGAGATGAAAGCGATCTTATCGCTCGACTTGACCTCGATACACAACTTCCCTGCAAGATCGCCACTTTAGATTTAGATTAGACCATCGGCCGCTGCTAAATCGCACCCATTTTCACGACCGGACATGACTGGAACCAGCATGAGCATCAGGGCGTACACTCGGCGAAGATGTACACACCTTTTTGCACTCTTGTGCACATCGCTTCGGCTTACACCGATTAGCATCGACGATAGCGATACGGGTGATTTTGTCCGCCATGAGATATCAAGAAAGCAAGCAGAAAATTAGAAAAGCGTTGACACAGAAAATTGAGGAAAGCAGTTTCGGACCCGTCTAATCTGCACAGCCACATCGCTCGCTAATCGCCTTTCCGCTATTGGTCACGCCTCCGTACAACCCACCATGGCAAAGAAAGTCGCAGCATCTACCGACAAGAATAAAGGAAAGGCAAAGGCGAAGGCCACAGACGATGGCGAGGAGCAGCAGTCCAAGGTGTTCATATATTCAACCCACTTCAACCTCCGACTGACTGGATTTGAGTAGGGCAAGGGAGCTCTGAAAGCAGCTACAGCGGTCAACGTCCGGCATATCTTGTGCGAGAAACATTCCAAGGCCACGGAGGCTCTTCAAAAGATTCAGGTGCATATGCATCTTTAGGTTCAACTATGACCTCAATCCTAAGCTTTCTTTCGGATATCAGGAAGGCCAGTCATTCAATAAGGTCGCTCAGGAATATTCAGAAGACAAGGCCAAAGGTGCGTTGCCACGCCCTACTTTTCTCTCATATCTTCATACAACCCGTACGTAGCTGGTGGAAGCCTGGGATGGATGGTACGCGGAAGCATGGTAGGGCCTTTCCAAGACGCCGCATTCGCACTCACTCCATCCACTGTCGACAAGCCAACCCTCTCGCCTCTCGTGAAGACAAACTTTGGATACCATATCATCATGGTCGAGGGTCGTCGATGATCGACTGTGTGGCAACAGACTCGCTACTTGATATCCCTCATTTTACCTTGCTTTCGACCCTGTGATATTTCGCTCTCGATGCATCTTCCCGACTGGCTGGCTGTCAAATTTGTAAAATAAATATAATCCCTGCAAACCAACTGTGAACTGCATATTTATTACCTGCCGACGGTGATACCAAACAATTAGAACTTCTACTGGAACACACTGGATGCATTTCCATTTTATACTTGAGCGAAGGAGTGATCAAGACTGCTTCTGCATATCTCACGGCCCGAGGTTTTTTTCTCCAATTTCTGCTCCCAATGACAGCAAGGTATCATCGTGTTCGAGAGCCAGCCTACTCACGCTGATACTCATGGTGCCAATCTGTGCGTCCTTTTCCCTTTCCTCGTGAACACTTTGACCGTGGGGCTATTGTATTAGATGACAGACCACAAATCCTACCTTCGCATGAACCGCTTCCTCGTGTCGTTGGAGATCGCTTGCGGCCATGCATGACCAAGGTGAATAGCCTCAAGGATCGTGAAAAGAAGGGTGCGTATGGTTACGTGTTCTAGTGTTGTGGAGGCCCGACTGACATCTGGCATATTTTTTATTCGGTGTAGTTGCCGGGAACAGCCTCCATGCTGTACAATGACACCAATTATAGATCGCAAGAGGTAGGCACAAAGAGAGGCGGGACCGTGATGTACTCATTTAGTTGTTTTTCCAAGAGAGAAATCGTGAAACCTTTCGCGCCTACTATGACGCTGGACACTTTCAGACTTTCACGGAAGTGGTTGTCGAGGATGCCAGAAATCGCCAACCAAGTCGTTAGCAAACCCTTCCTAGATTCTGTTCCAGTCGGCATCCACTGTCAAAACCGGCGACGGGAGCACCCATTCGAGTAAACATGTAAACGAGGAGACCACGAACAGTGTGGCGGCGAACACGCTCGAACGAGTCTACGGTGACACAGGAGCCTCGCGCCTGCCAGGTTGGCCAATACGTAAATTATAAAAGCATAATTCGCAAAAAGCGGGGCCGTCCAGTGTACCTCATCAAGGAATTTCGAGCACAGTAAGCGAGCTTGTTTCGACGAGGTCAGCCGAGGTGTCCTGTTTTCAAGGCGAGGCGGAGTTTACCTCGAGGTCACCTCGCTCCGGCGACAACACTACAAGTTCAAAGGTATGACGATTAGAGAGCAGGCTCTCGGCAGGACGAACAATAGAAGATGAGGCATCATGTACGGTAAGCTGAGGGGTCTTTAAATGGAACGCGTCACTCGTGGGTCCGTATACCCCAATCTAGCTAGGAGAGACTGGAGGATAGCCGCAAGTTTTGTTGAAATAAAAACCGTTGGCAGGCAGGAGTCAGAAGGACGATATTTCATGGCCGATATTAATGTTTTGGTAAAGTACGTGAATTAATATCCATTTTTCGATGGTTTCTCCTCGAGGGTCAGCGAGGAGAACCAAGGCTAATCTTGGGCTAATCCGGAAAGCTCTTGGACCTTGGCCCTTGACAGGGATTGTTACAGTAGAAATGGTGATGTGTCATGGCACTCCAGGCTGAATCTTCGTTCATTACTTGCTGGATTTTGGGGATCGCCACTATCCCTAGATACCTTTTGACACTTCTGTAATCACAATTGGGTCAACACAAACACGCGCGCGCGCGTATCTGGATTCTGCACAGTGCACACGTGGAGGTCAAACATGCAAACGAGTACCTTATTGGGAAGCCTCGTGGCAAATCCCATCCTAACTTGGAACCACCAAATGCCAGTGAAGTCGAAGTGGATCTCAATGACTGCCTCTTAGTTCCAAATGCTCAGCCATACCGCTCTGTAGAGGCCTTTGTATGCGCGTTTGGCTCGGGGTCTTCGTCTTTCTTCGCAGGCTCACAGCAAAACAATGTCGCAATTTCTGCCCAGAACCTTGGTCGGCAAGCTTCAGAGCTCATTCACATTTGGCGTGTTTAGCACACGACGCCGCTATTGTGGGTCAGCATTTATGTCCTCCCCTTCTCCTCGTGTTCTGTGCTCCTTTATAAAACCCAAGACTCTGATACGCGGCCTTGCGACTGCCCTTGGTATCTTTCCCTACAACTAGACTCCCTCTGGTGATTTGGTATATCGTTATCATACTTTACAGAAACAATGTTTACTTGTCGTGAGGTAAGCTTGGTTTACCTGTCACAACTATTTTATTCTCATATTTTTATCCAGGGTTGAACTCGGTAACGGCTAAGCACTTTCTGTAGATGTCATGGCTAGGTGAATCTCTCGCATAGGACGATTTTTTTTCACCATCTAACTAACTATTTAATTTACAGTCCAACCCCCAACCTTTTTGCCTTACTCGTTGGTATCAACACCTACGAATCATCGGACTTCTTGGACCTCCGTAGTGCTGTTCAGGACACATTCCGATACAAAGAATACCTTACTGAGCGTCTCAGGGTTCCGGAAAGCCAAATCCAGGTGCTTACCAACGAAAAGGCTTCCCGCGCTGCCATTCTCCGAGGTTTCATATCTCTCAAAGAAGATCCGCGAATACATGAAGGTGACCCAATATTTATTTTTTATGCTGGTCATGGAGCGGAGCTCGAGTCTCCTCCTGGATGGGAGTCGGGCGGTCCCAACAGCATGATACAACTGCTAGTGCCCCAAGATTTTTGCTCGGTTATTGGACAGGAAATCCCTGGCATTCCTGATCGAACAGTGGGGGCCCTCCTCGAAGACATCGCAGAAAAGAAAGGCAACAACATCGTCAGTACATTATGATCTCGCCATGACAATTGGATAGTTAACGCACTTTTTTCAGACCGTGGTCCTTGATTGCTGTCATTCTGCATCGGGAACTAGAGGAAGAAGTGGCAAATTCTCTGTCCGTGGTTCGGAGATTCTGAGGCCCAGCATCCATACCGAGGGACTTGATCGTCACATATGGGACAAAGGAGCAAAGCCCTTATATCCTATTCCTAAATTCCGCTTTACCGGCCTACGCTCACACATCCTAATAGCGGCCTGTGGCCCAAATGAACTCGCTCGAGAGTCGGCAAGCCACGGAAGTTTTTCTTTCCAATTTTTGAGGCTCCTAAGGTCTGTCCCCCCGGACCAATTGCGCTACTCCGAAATTCTGACGAGGATGAGTCCCATCATTGGGTGAGATCCTTCTGTCCTCTTCTCTTGTGAGAAACTTTTTGACTTGTTACCCTCGTGTTAATAGACAAAACCCTCAAATTGAGGGGATCAACCTACACCGATATCTTTTCGATGCTAAGGTTAACCCTCCTTTGTTCCAGACCTATGGTCTTCGATACGACCAAAGTATGAAGTCCATTTTTATCGACGCTGGTACAGCCCATGGGGTGACAGCAGGAACTGAATTTGCCGTAATCCGACGAGACACGGGAACACGCATGGGAACCCTGATTGTTGACAAACCAGCGGCTTTCTCGTCCACTGTCAGGTCTGACCATCAACTGCTGTCGTTGCTCCGCACTGCGTACTCTTCCGCGACTGTCATCCAAACAAGAGCTGGCAGGCGAGACGACCTTCGCCTCTACATCCCTCAGGGACTCAGCTATACCGCTTCCCACGAATTCCTGCGTTCAATTCTCCACAACCCCCAATACGACCTTCGCAACGTCGCTCTTGTTAATGACGTTGACCGCGCGCACCTGCAAATCTCCATTGAAGGCAGCAGCTCAATTCTTCGGCTAATAGACAAAAGAGCAACGCAATATGGCCACTGTTCCGGTTTTCCAAGTTTAGACGCTCATGAAGATAAAATCGCGCATTATCTGGAGACAGCTTCGCGATACTTCTGGGAGCTCGGTCGCACGAGCGAGGACATTGGGTTGATGGACGATATCGAAGTGTCGTTCTACGAGCTTCGAGAGCGCCCATCACCGTTCGAAGCAAGGCGACGAGAACAGGCGCCCATGGGTCCTAACTTATACCAAGGGAACAAGGTTACAATTGTCTTCAAAGACGAAGAGCAGGTCTATGGAATCAAGTTGACAAATCATGGCGCACACGACCTATACCCTACCTTGCTTTATTTTGACAATACCGACTTTTCTGACATTAGTGAGTACATTGTTCTCCTGCGCCACAGTTTACTGAGTACCAAAAAAAGTCACTTATTATAAACCTCCGTTGGGCGGGCCATATCTTCCCGATTGTCCATTGAAAGCAAGAGGAGGGACGCTTACTATTGGTTACGGTTCCGGTGGAGTGGCTCCTCTCACAAGGTGCAAGGCGGTGGGATTTTCCAAGAAAATATGCTATCAAGGGGTAAAGAAATGGACAAATATTCAATAGGTCTTGAATTAATTAGAGCACTAAATAAATCTTGAACTCGTCCTCGATCAAGAGGATGAAACTTTCGATAGGTCTCAAAGAGAACTAAAATCTCTTAATAAAATTTGAAGTTGTTATCGGTGGTTTTTGATCGAGAAAAGCGACGTTAAAAACTTGAAGGATTTCTCGAGAAAAAACTTGAAGTCTTCTCGAGACAAAGGATACGATCGAGCGGTGATCAAGATTTGAACTATTTTGGGACGAAGAGGCATTGAGGATTTGAAATTAACAAAGAAAACGGTCAGAAAGCAGTCTTGAAAAGTATAAGTTTACGCACGGTTTTCAAAGGCTCTTTGTTGGGATAAATCGGGGTTAAAAACGTGAAATCTTGGAGGCCTCATGTACATCATGTCTTCAACACCTCTTTTCTCAAAGAAAAATCCTCATTGAAAACTTCAACTCTATTTCCGTGAGTTTGCCTCGACGTGAGATCCCATCAAAATTTCTTTGCCTCACTCAATCAAGATTTCAAATTGTTTATACTGCTCTAGAGTGGAAAAAGAGGTATCGATAATTTGTCCGTTTCAATACCTCTTACAATCGGATTTCTCACGAAAATCCTGCAGCGTTGCACCTTGTGTCTTAGCTACGACCTTCCAGAAAGTCGGGACCTCTCTCCTCAAGCTTCTCGTTTTCACCCAACCCCTCGATTTTTTCACTCGTCCCCAACCCTCAGACCACGATGAATCCATGCATATGCACAAGATTTGGGGCACACTTCTTGTACCCCTCATCGTGCGCCGGTATCGTGTTGGCACGCCTCCCACAGGTCTCGCGAATGTTTGGCCTCATGTCCACCGAATCACCCATCGGACCACGAGTTTGCCCGAACGCCTCACCGAAGCACGCAACCCGAAATAAAACGGCTTATCGGACATCATAAATACGTAGTTTCCCAATCACCATCGAAGTTGGTAACTTCGATGCGTTCTTCTCTGTTTTAAATGAATCCAGAACGCCATCCAGGCTGAGCCATATGGAGGGGTAGATACATATTATTTTTCTGAAGAGCCTTGTCGTTGCGTGATGATCCTTTTTCCGAATACTGGTATTCCATTCTCCGTCGAGACCTATATAGATTTATTATTTGTCATCTTAAACTTATATATCGTTTGCCTAGATGGTGGCCGAGAAATTGAAACAAACTTACTTTAATGGAACCCTGATGGAACCCGGTCGAGAGTTCCAGTCAAAGGGCGTCTTTTAGGACTGGTTAGTGAGGACTGGCCACTAACCAGTCCTGCTGGCACTATATACGGATGTGGCCCCAAGCCTTACACTTAGACGGCCAACTACAACTTAATCGAGGCTTCTCCAGTTGACCATTATGTCATAAGATATACGATGTCGCAAACTACCCATTACTCGAGTATTAATATTGATCGTCGACTACCTCCCATACTTGTTAGGCTATAATCCATCCGGAACTATGCAGTAAATTTCGACCAGAAAGTCCAGACGTACTTCTTATATATAGGGTGTAGACGTTGGGTTCCTACAAAACTGCAACATGTACATGTTCGCTAGACTTTGAATATATCGTCACTCCGGATCTGGGGCTATCCCATCACCCATACCGATACTTGTGCCCAATGAGCTTCTTTTTGAACCCAAGGGCCACAAGCCAGTCAGTTCACGAATACTCCAGTAAGTCGAAGACGCCAGGTCTCGTCAAATTTGGAATTAGAAATCTATTTCACTGGGCGGCTATTAAAGGCATTACTAATCAGTGAGGCTCAGCCACAGCCTGAGATTTTTTCGCCAATTTCCTTTCCCGACGATACGCAAGTAGCTCTCTCAGCGCAGCTACGAATAAAGGAATAACGGCACTGGCAAATAGCGGGGTGTACACCGCGTACTTGTGCTCAGCTGGGAAGTAGAGCAGGGCCAACATACCAGGGCTGAAGAACGCGCGAGAGGCCAGGTGGAGCGATTCGGCCGAGTGGGAGAACGTTTGCTGTAGGGAGGTTGTAGAGGACTCGTACATCTATTGGATTGGAAGTCAGGACAAGGATGCATGAGAGAGAATTTGGGAGTTTTTGAAGACTTACCTTCACCAAGGCATCCAGGGCATTTTCGATGTCCCCCCGTACATCTTGGCCAACCGGCATATTTTCTATTTGGTCGACCAGTTTGATGATGCTGAGCAGAGTGTCCTGGCTTCCTTGGCTATTTTCGAGAGTACGACGACGGATAAGGGCGTCGAGCTGGCAATCCGAGAGCACAGATGCATCAACATGGGGCGTTTGGGTCAGACTGGTCACGTCCGGTGGAAGAGCAGGAACGCCAAGCAGGGAAAGAAGCTGGTTGGCAAACAGGGAGAATATGGCGTGGAGGTCTTGCGAAGGTAACTCGGGATTCTGTGGTGAATCCGAGATTGGGTTGTGAATGACGATGCCGCCCCACTGAGGGAGGAGGAAAGCCGAAGAGGGAGACGGCGTGCCTGCATTGTATTTAGAATCGACGATACTGTACCTGGAAAAATTGAAAACCCTTTCTCACCGTCGTTCGCGAGTATTCTAAGCGGCCGCCGAGATGCAGAGGGTATAAAAAGTACGAAGTGGAGGACAGGATCGTTAGACGAGCTGGAGGCTATGAGGGAGTATTAGCACAGGTTCAGGTTGTCATACTGGGATTGGGACGCACATAGAGTCCATTCGGCGGAGTTGATGAATACGGTCAGGTCTGCGGGAGCTATACCGTACTGTCGATCTTCGAGTTGGAGAGGAGAAAATGCCAGTGGAGCGTGGAATTGTACTTGACTTTCAATCGTAAAATTGTGAAGGGCAGCAAGGCGTCGGAGAATGGGGGAAATATGTGCTGACGAGCGAGTGACACATGCCTTCAGCTTTCGCAGTAGATAAAAGATAAGGTTTACCCTACATTTAAGTTCTTCCTGAATACGCCAGTCCTTGACGCCACCACCGGCTGCGGCATCCTCGTTTAGTAGACTGAATGCGAGACGGTAACGAGGTGAATATTGGGCGACGCGGTGTTCTGGGTCGCTGAAGCTAGAATAGGGGACCAGCAAGGCGGAAAGAGTATCTACAAGCTTAGTGGAGGCTAATCATCCATGAATTAGTGCCTGTCACCGGGTGTCAGGGTAGCTGAGCTCACAGTCGGGTTCAGTCAATGGAAGGTATAAGCGCCGCTTTTGAATCGTTGCTGGTCCCGCCTTGGACGATACAGTGTATACGTCATGCTCAGTTGTTTCCTCTGGTGACAGTATCACAACGATGAAATGTACCAAGAAGATAATCCACGTACTGCAATCAGCCTTGTCCAGCACATCAAGTGCTACGCCTCTCCATCTCTGCGGGTCTTTGGACTTCCGACGCCCCAGCTCCGTCCTTACGCTCTCAATAAACAGCATATTTGGAGTATCCACGCAAACTCTTATCGGCAGTTCGAGGTGGCTCTGAGCCAGCTGACGGACGCGGTTAGATGGCAAAGACAACCGCTCGATGCTAGTCGTGTACCACCACACCGGGAGAGCTAAAATGAAGACAACCCAGTAGGCAGAAATTATAGAGCGCCTGAGTCCATCGTTCTGATAAAATAACTTTTTCGGGTCGCGCAACGACGACGGCAATTTCGACGCCTCTGTTTCCCCGTCGACGTCGTTGGCTGGAGGAGAAGGGTCCATGAACGCTTACCTAATATCTAAGCAAGGCAAAATAACAGGGACAAATACCTTTGTTTGGCATGCTGTTGATGTGTGGCTGGGACCTTCCGTTTCTCTTGAAAGTCTCCTTCATCTGGAGTTTCCTGCTTTTTCTGGTTTCTCTATACGCCGTATCAGAAGCGCAGGCTCTGGTGGGATCGGTGTATACAGGGCCTACTGTTGCTGCCTAGGTGGTCTGCGAGGCTATTTTTCTTTTCTTCAAGACTTGGTCATTGAATCGACAAACCCGAAGTGCCAACCATTCATTGGCTTCGTGAAACGCTAGTTTGCTTCTAATGTCTGCAGGGGGCTATGACGGACCACATTTCCCCTCTACATTCTCTCGTTATGAGCCACGAAGATCATCGGGAAGCATTTCTACCGGGTTTGATGTAAGTAACTATTGGAGCGCTTAGAAATCCTTCTAAATTATTTACATCTTTTACAGAGACCCCCGAATGCCCCTCTTCGGCGCCGGACACCATCACCAGGACCATCTCGACGGCCTTACGACTCTTACGTGCCACCCCGATCAGATATTTCATACCGAGATAGCATGCCTAATGTATATCGGCCAGGTTTGAATAGCTACCGCCCTGACTATCCTGCTTCCTTCTACAGTCGTTCCCCGAGCCCTGATACATACTCGCACCGTTCTCAATCTCGCATCTCTGACCCTGACTGGGATCGTGGATCTTCGTGGAGACCTGCACCATCGCTTGTAGAGGCTCCTAATGTCTGGCCCGAGAGGAAAATTGTACCGCCTTCGCCTTCTCCTACTACAAGCTCCAGAGGACGTAGTATACGGGAAGAATCAACAAGGCTGTTTGAGCCTTCTGATTCGTGGAAGCAGACGCACATAGATCGTCCTTCGCGGATAGACAAGTGAGTACTCGAACACTTTGGCGCCTTGGTGAACTTCTTTCTAATGGTTTGTCCAGTTCCCCATCTTCGGATCGCCACTTTGACCGTCGTAGTAGAAGCAGTTTGGATGCATCGCCTGACCAGTTTGTAAGGACTGACCGACCGCCTGCATACGCGCCGAATGGCGATCGCTACCGGCCCGCCTCATCCAAACGAGACATGTTCTTCCCTCTTGCACGCACTGATTCATACCGTCCTCAATACGACAATCACCGGAGTACTCCCCGCCATGACCCTATCAGCCCAACAAGTAGTCATCATCGAAGAGGCTCTGGTTCTATTAGCAATGCTCGGACATCTGATCGCTTTGAATCTCCTCGTTCCAGTCGAGCTGTATCGGTATCACGAAAACCTTCAATATCTCCACCTCCTACTATTTCCCCCAGTTGGACGGCCCAAGACTTAGACAACGGGCCTTGGTCCTATCCTCCTTCTGCGAAGCTAGAACCTCCTCCCAGGGCGCCTTCTCGTTCTTCGATAGCTTCAACTCATGTTTCGGACCGAAAAAGTCCCTCTGTTCCTCCGCCCTCGCTTCCACCACCCATTACCGTCGCAACAAATGATGTGGCCCCGAAGGATGCGACAGAACCTCCTAAGGCCCTTGAGCAGAACGGTTCAGACAAAAAGGCTGAACAACCAAACCCTGAAGTGAAGAAACCAACAGCAACCGCAAACGGGACTTCTGTCCGACCGACTGTGGTATCTCTCTCCGAACCGAAGTCTGTACCGAAACCTACATCTCCTATTGTAAAGAGACCTGCTGCAGATATGTCTATCGTATCAAATGACGTTTCTGTCGCCAAACAAAGTTTGAGTATTACAAGTAGGAATTTATTTTTGATAATGCCCAGCGCCTCAACTAAAATGACTTTTTGGTTTCTCAGTCTTAGATTCCCCTCCTCGGAAGGCTAGCCAGATTTCAGAAGTACTCACAAGCAATATTCCCAGTGTTACATCCGCGATTCCGCCTCCGAATGGAGCTCCTGCGCCTGCGCCTCCCCTTCCGACAGCACCAGTTGCTGTAGCCCTTTCATCACTACCTCTCCCTACCGATCCACCAGCACCGGTCATCAATGAAGTACCTTCCACGAAAGTCGAGAAGGTTATCAAAATCGAACAGCCAAAGCCCTCCTACATATCCAGCCCAGCCGTTCTCAGCCCAATGGTCACTCCTATCGACATTGATATCCCGCCGCCAACTCATTCGCCTATACTAAGGACACCGCCTCCCATCGACGAAGAACCTACCCCTGTCACCATTCAGAAGCTTTTACCCATACCTGAGGAGATACCGCCATTTTCGGAGGCGAAATCGACAGCAGATGCCCTGAGAATAGTTGTCATGACGCGCTTACTCTGCGATCGTCAGTCGCGGGAGGAACGCGTCAAACCAGTGCTGACGGCAAACCTGTCGATAGCCAATCCGCCAGAGGCACATCCTATCGCTACCCCAGACACCCTGATTGAGAAGATGTTCAGCGGAGCGGCTTTTCAGGAGAGATCAGACTCGTTTGTGAGGACGCGACCGCTGCTCTCCGATTACTTGACGCAGCGTCATAACATGGTGGAAGAGAAGATTTCAAAGCTTCGGGAAGAGTATGTCTCGCTAGAGGAGCGCTGGCTTGTGCACTGTAACACGTTGAACGAGCAACAGAAAAGCCTGGCTTCAGAGCATGAGAACCAGCATACTGGCAGGACGACACGGCGGTCAACTGCCATTACGGATGCGGTTCGTTCGGATTTCGAAATGGAGCAAATTATCGCAAGTTTAGGGGTTGACGACGCGACTGATCCTTTCCACCTTTCAATGAGGAACCTCGCCAAGATACCTGACATGATATCGGTTGCTAATGGTCAAGTAGACTATCTTTTCGACGACACAGCACATCTAGTGGAGAACCCGAGCGAATATTACGGGCCGCATACTGGGATCGACGATTGGACGGATGCGGAGAAACAAACCTTCCTCGACAAATTCGCGGCGTATCCCAAGCAGTTCGGCATTATCGCGGACTTCCTGCCCAACAAGACTGCTGCCCAATGCGTAGATTACTACTATCTGCACAAGAAGCGGTTCATCGATTTCCGAAGGGTTGTTTTGCAATTTGCGCCGAACAAGCGGAAGCGGAGGGGCATGGGCAAGAAGAAGGGGAACGGGCTTTTGGTCGATATCGCGAAGCACGATATGGAGGTGTACCGTGGTTCGACCTCTGCATCTGCGTCTCCGTCGGTTGTCGCTCGTGCGCCGAGAGGTAGGAAGACTGTAGTTGCACCAGAGGTGAAGAAGGCCGCTAGTGCGGTTCGGCGTAATGCGGTTCAATTTGAGGACACGCCCACTAGTACACCTACTCCAGAGCCGGAAAGCAGACCTAAGCGACGCAGAGGGCCAACAATGACAGGCACACCCAGTTCTGCTGTTGCCTCTGCAGTAAGTTTTACAGTGACACCATCCCCAGCTCCGACGTCCGCTCCTGTGTCTACCTCTGTATCTGCTCCTGCGTCTGCCCCTGTGTCAGTGGCACAAACGCCGCCCGTCTCAGTCCCACCGCCTGTCGTGCAGAGGACCCGTACCCCTGCGTCGGTGGTCGAGGAAGAACCTTCAGTAAGCCGGCAGGCACTCTCCTGGTCATTAACAGTGACTAACAGAGCCTAACCGCCATCTTATCCTTCGACTTTTTCAGGAACAAGCAGTGGAGCCTCGTCCCGTAAAACGAGTGAAGCGGACGCGGAAGATCAAGTCTGCAGCTACCGTGTCTGACGAGCATGATTTTCCGTCGCCAGGACCCGAGGCGGAGATGGAACTCTCTGTCAATGGACTTGACGGAACCGAAGCTGCCGCCCGTAGTAAGAAGGACAAGGCCGCTCTCTCTGCGGCGAACCAGTGGTCGGAAGACGATAAAAGTTGGTGGACATCTCTTTGAGCCGTGATTGTCGTGTCCTGATATGGTGTATCACGCAGACCTGTTCCTGTCTCTCCTCGCACAGTACGGAGACGACTTTAAGAGGATTGCTGCTTCTATGCCTAACAAGGTGCGCCATTTTGCCATTCCTTCAAGTTGTTTCCGTGTCTTTGTTGACTCACTGTTCACTCCTTCTATATATCTCTTTCCAAAGCAGACAAAGATCCAAGTCAGCAACTTTTTTAAGGCCAACAGTGTTGCGTTGGATCTGGAGAAAGTAGCCGCAAATGCGCCTAAACGGTCACCAACGCCTGAACAACCCTTTCCTGGGTCGGGTGTTATGACGCCGGTGTCGACGTCGAACCACACCATGGGTGCTTCGGCATCTTCATCAACAATTTCGACACCGGCTCCTCCGATGTTGTTATTCTCTCCTGACTCTGGTTCTGGGAGGAGTCACAGTCACAGTCAACCCAGTTCTTCGAGAGACTCTGCTGCAATTCGACCACCTGCACCAAGTTCACTTTCAAGACCAGCACTGCCTCAGCTGGAGTCAGGAAATCCATATCCGTCACTGCCAACACATCAACCTCCTATGGCCAGGTTGAGTAGCGCGAACAACAATGCTCATTCAACTGATTCACATCGACCGAGTATCTACAGCCCACCCCAAAGGAATGCTTCCTATCCGTATCCACATGTCTCCAACATGTCTCGTCCAACTGGACCGACCTCCCCTCGCACCCACACCCAACCGCGACCACCAACTTATTTGGCCTCACCATACGCTTCTTCGTCTGTGCCCACACCCAACCCAAACCCAACTGGGCGGTCAGGTTCAGGATACGTTCCACCCCCAGCTGTCGGCCCCAACGCCCCTTCCATCGTACATTCGCCTACAGGCATGGCCTCACCTAAGCCGCTGCCCATGCAACCGCTTCCAGCGCCTATGCAGTCGTACCCAGCCCAGCAGAGCGATCCTGCTGGTACACACCTAAATCATAGGTCGTACTACCCTGGCCCCCAACTGACCTGGGGCTCAACCCATTTCTATGGTCCTCCTCGAGAAGCAGCGATTTTGTTCCCTGAACACCGGCGTCGCACATCCGGCGGGTCGAGTGACGATAGAGCAGGGAGCTCTGCGAGAGGGGAGAACCAATATTTTGGGAACACACCTCATCCTCCGCGTCCATCTGGAGTGTACCCTCCGGCTTTGGTCCCTCCGTCACAAGACCGTTCAGGCTCGTCTTCTTCTGCGAGGACAACGTCTAATTTTTTTTATCCCGGATGGACGTCCTAGCCCTTTTCATTCGACTTTTTCTTTGACTTACTTTATTATCTTCTTTCCCATTTTTGTTTCGTATTCTACTCCCTGTTGTTTTAAGTTCTTTTGGGCTTTTCAGGCATTACTTCCTTTAGCTCTGCCATAGCGTCACATTATCTTACTGAATAATAGCGATATGCGATACTTAGAACACATTACCATAGGAATATTTATTCGACCAATCATGCATTGTATGTAAGTACTCTGATAATCAGTGGATGGTTATGAATCCTAATGAGACCCACATTGAACAATAATTACAAAATTGTTTGACGAACGGCATCCGAAGTTTCAAGGCGGTTAACAAAGGTAAACAGCTCGAGGGTTGCAAGACGCATTAGGTAAGAGCTCATGCACCCTCAACCAACCACAACTTGAAGGATACCGGCGGCGAAGTTCTCTACATTGCCAACGTCAATGCGAGAGTTGTTTTACCAAAGAAATGGATTCTGGCGCTCCATTATAGTCGCTTATTGCACTCTGATTTCTTCAATGGACCTCCCACTCTGGTGGTACACAATCTATATCGAGAGTGCGGGTCCTTCTGCTTGCCAGGGACCAGCCCAAGTTTCCAATAAGGACCTGCGTAGATGATTCAAAAGCGCAATTCACTGAAGACGCGAGGCAACAGCTCACTGGACGATTTAAAAGACCCAAGCGATGGGCCAGTATGGCATCGATGTACTCCACAACCCGTGTACACTGTGTGCTCTATCTTCTTGTTGCATTTCATCTCTGCATTAAAAATACTAAAAGATTTGGCTGGAAGTCATCTTTATACTGTTACGTCGAAGGCGCCACGGTGAGAAGGAACCGTCAGACTTCCAGGATAAGCCGACACTAATATTCAATAAAGGGACACTTTCTCCATCCTCCGCATTCCTTCAAGTTCTCCCTTCGTGGGGAGGTATCATCATACATATTCCAAGCTTGAACACCTTTCCAATTTTCGAGTTACCTCCTCAAGATCTACATTCCATGTTTACTTTGTTTGGGAATCAACTTCTCGCTCTGCTCGGTGTTCCTGCTCGGCCGGCAGGGCAATTGACTGATCGGCTGGTGACTATGGGATTTCAGACTGGCAGCTAAAGTCACTGGTTCCCCGTCGTACTTTCGAAAACGCACAAGGAGGCCAGCATGCCCTTCTCAGTATAGTGAAATCAGTCAACCAAATCAAGAGTATGCTAATCGGTCAGGATGGAAGTGGAGTTTTTAAACACGCTCTGAAAGCCTTAACGAAGGTAAAATGTTTGACAGAGACCTCCGTATGTTTGGCCTGATCTTTACACAACAGATGTACGCACCGTCCGCTTCCTCCCTCTACCAGGCTTTTGACTACTCAGCGAATCTCTCATCCTCGCCTCTCGAGCTTTCTTTCATCATGGCATGCTGTCTTTGCTTAATTTCCCTGTTGAGCACGAAGGCTTCGCTGTATGCCCCGCTGGTTGCGTGTGTCGTCCTCGTATTGGTTGCTGTGCTGAGAGAAATAATCGACTGTCGTCATGAGCGGAAATTGGCCAGATAGTCTAAGCCTCACTCATGATCGCTGGAGATCTAATATACTGTCTATTTTAAAACAACGAAACAAAGAGCAGACTGCCTCCTGACCGCTTGTCACGTCCGTGGTAACAAGCAGGAAGTAGGACCCCATATTGGATGGGAGCAGCCAGAGGCTCTAAGTCTCCCTGTCGTTTCATGCCAGTGTTTGATGGCCATGTATCACCCTTCAGCAGGTAGTGAGCCTGACTTGGACCAGCTTTCAACCCGGATAGATTTTGAAAGCCCTGTCATATTCTCTTGGACCTATGGCTGCCCATTCGATTTCCCTTCCGTTCCCATGCAATGCATATTGTCAAACTCGGACTTTGTGCGCTATTTAGCAGGCAAACCCCAGATATTTGTTAATGGATCTCATCAGAACGTGGCGCAGCGTTAAGACTTGCCATAGAGCAAATTTATACTCACTGACACCTTCTCGTCCGACAAAAACGTACGATCTTGCCAAAATCCGAGGAACAACCTGGAACGCATGATTACATCGTCTTCTGGTTGACCTATTTCAGCCCCGCCTTTTGGATGCCTGAGGCTTTTGGAAGTGTTTTGTCAGGAGACTGTGGGCCGGATGAATGGCCATGGATTTATTGCCGTTTCAAGTCCGTGGATTCGGTTTGAGCTGTATTGTCAACTCGGCGGTTGGTAGTCTGATACATTAAACAAATTCGACATTCCGCACACGCTAAACGGCTGGCAAGTTGCGATATTTACGGAAACTTACTTGACGAGACCTTGCGACTTTCTGGCGTAATGCTCAATGGCCGCCCGCAATGCAGATTCGAGGGCTCGGACATGATCGTGAAAGCCTCAATTTGGACTGTCGGGGATTATTTTGTCGGCAGTGAGGAAAGCCATCCTGTAACGCCGGTGCTTGCGACTTCAAGTTAGAGTCAAGTCGACGTGGTGCGTGTTTGTAAAAAAAATGTCGGAATTTCGTAGCATAAGCTAGAAATATACCCATTCCCTCTGGCGGGCCTTCAAACGCGGGAGGAGTGTCGGAGAAAGACACTGGCGGTTTGTCGCTGTGAGGCGTGACGAATATGTGGTTCTGTCCGGCGTTTATGGCCAGAACCAGCTTCGCGTCCCAGGCTGTGCTTCGAGATAAATAAAGACGGTCCTCATGTTTACGCTTGCGCAGTGAGGTACGCATGCAGTGCACTGGTTTGTAATTCCGCTGAGGACCAATATAGAAACCCTCGTGGACTCTCGTCGAAGCTCACTAATATTGAGCTGTCGGGCCATGTAGATGTTCAACCTTTTTGTATTTCATATTGTTCAGATGACATAGGAGAACATCAGTATCTCCTCTTCAGGCGCTCAAACTAACTAAGCAAATAAAGAACTGTATTTGTACATTTTAATGTGATAAGCACTTTGGCGTTTATGACGCACCTTGCCCTTTTATGTCCAGACAAGACTGCTATTGCAGGGTCAACGAGCTGTAAAAGGAAAAGTGGTGCAGGTCCAATTGTCTGAAAACATTCATTCCCAGTTGCCTGGGCAGTATTGTCCTATATAATTGAATCCTTGCCCGGAACTCGGGGGTTGGGCATGGGAGCATGGAATATACCGACTAAGCTAAATATGTCGTTATTCACGGATCCCTCGGGCAACACCACTAAGGAGCTGTTTAAGGAAGCGTCGCATAAAAGTGCTGCCGTTCAGATTCAGATTCAGTGAATCTGTGGAGTCCAACACAAGGTGGACGCAAAGAGATAAAGGCTTGCCTCATTGCAGTATCGCAATCGACATGAGCGCCGAAGAATAAACGAGGCAAAGCCGATAACTTCTGAGATCTAGCGGTTTTTGCCAGGTTGGTCATTATGTAAGTTCTGCAATAGCCTAGACCTATTTTTTGAGTTTGACGCGAAGAGTGCCCCGTCGCGTCGTGCACGCCTCATTGCATGAAACAGATCGTGGTTTCGGCCAGTTCAGACGACAGGGAAATTAATTTACCCCAGGTTGGTCAATCGAATTGGAAAGTGGAGACGAAGCGCACGAATACAGCCCGAACACGGAGCGCAAAATAAGGTGCTTCCGTTCCAATACCTGTGTTAGCAAGACACGAGACTCGGGCAGTCGTCGACCCCCGGCGACCCATGGAAATGAACAACCAGGGAATATCCATGCCATACTTACTTAACTAAAGATAGGAAATATGATATCATCGAATTTAAGGCGATATATTTTCGAGGATTTTTTGGAAATTTCTGCTAATGGCACCGTAGTAGCCAGGTTGTAGTCGTCGTGTTTTAATGGAGAATCCACTGTCGTCTAGGAGGCCCAACCGGTCCCGGACTGTGGGTGTTTCACGACTCTCCGCGACGGCAATGTAAACCGACGAGAGCAGAAGGCCAGCCGTTGGCATTAAAAGAGTAATGAAAGACTCGATCGAGAGAAAGACACACCGGAATTGAATTGGAACCAATTACAGAATCGAAAAGGCGGCTCCATCTACCAGAAATGCAAGTAAGGTGTAGAAAATTATGTATGCGGCGCATTCGGAGTTGGCACCCATGCAACACCCATGGCATCTTATACGCACAATTGAAAAATACGGAGAGCCAGATTCATGGAAGTCCAGAGTCCAAAGTCTGAATTGGGTAAAGAGAGAATATTGTGACAAACCACTGGTAGCAAAAACTAAAAGTGAATGTACTAAAAGTCAAGTCGGTACTGAAGTCCCAAGACAAGAAACCAAAGCCTGAGTAAATCCGAGTCCTATCGAAGAAACTTCGTCTTTCAAAGTAGGCCGCGACTCGGCAGTCGTGGCAAGTCAAGTGGGTCTCAGTCAAGTCCAAGTCAAGTCGTACTGGCCCAAGGCAGATGCACATTCTTCGGCAAAATTATTGCTTGTCCTTTTGGCAGCTAAAGTCGCTGAAATTGAACAGAAGTTGACGGCAAAGCGAAGGCGAAGGCAAATCTAGAATCGCAAGTCTTAGCCGCTAATTGGATGATGGATCACGTGGACACCGGACCGGAGCAGTCGTAATTACCTTTGATCGTTCACGTTGATGTTCTGGCCGACCTTTCAACAGCAAGAGGACCTCCCATATCTTGGTATTCAAAAAAGGTCTTTAGTATGGGTAGCAAACTGAATCTAGAGGGAATTATGCTCTTTGAGCAGCCTTTTGCGCGAGTAAGCATTGTTGTTGAAGTTCTCTTTGTAAACGCGCCTCACTCAGGAACGACAGGTCCCATACGAGAATTATCGCAAGATCTTCCGTACATCGCAGAAAAACGTTGAACGGGAACTGGGTGGTGTACAGACAACCTCGAATGACCTTGCCTCTCGGGCGGCTAGTGGGAGTCTGTCGGCGGAAGACGCGTTAAAGTCGATCGACAACATGATTGGGAGGGTGGAGAACCTAAAGAGAAAGGTAGTTTGTACTTGCTCTTAGTGGATCTTATTTCTCATTCCCAAAATCAGTTATCTGACTTACACGATACTGCGGGGAAGCCAACCCAGGACGTTATGCGAGAGCGACTCCATCATCTAGCTACGGTCGAATCCCTTCAGAACACAAACCAACCAGAGTTCTCCAGATGGGCTGATATTCGTCTGGATAGATGGCTTGTGGACTGGTGTCTGAGAGCCGGAAAGGAGAACTCGGCCAGAAGCATTGCTAAAGAGAAAAAAATTGAGGCAAGGACGCCGACTTCTGTTCGCAACAGTTATCTCACCGGTTTATTTTCAGACGCTGGTCGATATCGAGCTTTTTTCGGACATACGCCGCATCGAAGATGCTTTAGCTCGTCACAGTTGTACTGAAGCCCTTGCTTGGTGTAATGAAAACAAAACGGCTCTTCGAAAAATCAAGGCACGACCTTACAAGTCCTGCTTCTAGCATCAGCTAACTCTATGTTCACGTTTTGTTCACAGAGCACCTTAGAATTTGATCTTCGCATGCAAGAATATATCGAACTCTCAAGAGCGAGAAAGAATCTAGAAGCGATTGCCTATTCAAAGAAATATCTCATTCCCTGGCAGGACACTCATATTGCGCAGATCAGGCAGTTATCGGCTTTGCTAGCCTTCCCACCAAGTACCCCATGCGGGCCATACAAGGTGTGTTTTTTGTATCTAATTCCAAGAATGTAAAGCCGAATATCCGTCGCTGATAGCGGTTGTATGATATCTCGCGTTGGCATACTCTCGCGAAAGCGTTCCGCCTAGCAATTTACAACCTCAACACACTGTCCACGGAGCCACTACTTCACCTCTCGTTATATGCCGGACTCGTCGCATTAAAGCTTCCTGCTTGTTTTGATCACTCGACAAAAAATGTTGACTGTCCAGTATGTGACGGAGAATCCGGAACAGATTCGCAGCCGCTAGGACTTGGAAAGCTAGCAGGCGAAGTACCATATAGTCACCATGCGAACTCGACGATTGTCTGTCAGATAAGTGGGAAGATCATGGATGAAGATAACATGCCAATGGCCTTTCCGGACGGCCATGTGTATTCTAGAGAGGTCAGTTCCTGATTCCAGTGAGAAAGGTACTTGCTTTCGATAACTGACAAACATGTTATCTTAGGCGTTGGAAGAGATGGCCGTTCGGAACGGCGGAATTGTCACCTGCCCGCGGACAGGAAAAACTTGCCAATTTTCTGAGTTACGAAAGGTCTTCATATCGTAAATTTGGCTCCGAGTCTTCGGAGGCCCATCATCGCGTAGTTCGCTTGTACATTACATTCGTGTAAACCATCAGTCAATGTATAATTATCTTCACCTATTCAAAGCGACGCGTGGCTAGAACATGGCAGCCCCACCACGGTACGCGGGATAAAAGCTATTATCGCGGCCCTGATAAACGGAAAGACCGAAAGGAGCAAGTCGCCTGTCCATGATGAATCGTGCTTATCTCATTGTAAATCCTGCTTCAAACCGTCACTCTGTTCACGTTCGACCTGCGCCTCTCACTCGGATAATCTTCCAGGACCGGCTCTATTCTGGGCTAATCTTCGCTTCTTTATAGCGTTACGGCCCAGACTCGCGGATGACACCCACAAAGCCTACAACCGCAACTTTGGATGATTTTGAACTTGGGGAAGAAGTTGCGTGGGGGTCGCTAGCCACGGTAAGCTCGTGGCATTTCCCTGGACTTCCACAGATTAATCCAGGCAGTTTGCATAGATTATAGACGCTGTTTATAAAAAGAATAAGAAACATTATGCACTGAAAGTTTTGAACAAGGCACAGCTGGTAAAAAAGAAAGTGATTCGTTCGGCTCTTGTTGAGAAGGATGCCTTGATTGCTTTGGGCACAAAACCAAATCCGCATCAGGGCGTTGTTCGTCTGCACCACTGTTTCCAGGACTCGACGCACCTTTGTGAGTCGTTGAAGCCCCCAGGAGCAAAACTATGGCATTAATTGACAGATTTTGCCTTGGACTTGGCTACTAATGGGGATCTGAAGGTACTGGTGCAAAAACTAGGGTCGATATCGCTCAATTGTGCGCGATATTATACTGCTCAATTGGTTGATGCTGTCCAGTACCTCCATGAATCGGGGGTAGCGCATCGGGACATCAAGCCGGAGAACATTCTCCTCGACAGCGATATGCGTATTAAACTAGCAGACTTTGGATGCTCTTATATTGGACAGGACATGGAATGTAAGTCACCTGGCTATCTGGCTATTTGGGTGTCTTTATCGTATTGAGAACCTAGCCCCAAGGACGAATACATTCGTCGGTACAGCGGCCTACATATCACCAGAGCTTCTTGCTAGGTCTGAGTCGAATCCAAAAAGGTAATTACCACTCCGTTAATTGGATAATGGTCACTTGATTAAGAACCAACTAGTCCGGACCTCTGGGCAATCGGATGCACGCTTTTCTTTTTCCTCTTCGGAACTTCGCCATTTACAGCGGCGACCGACTATCTTACAATGAAACGGGTGAGAGCCCTGGACTATTCTCTGCCGCAGGTCTGTGACGAGGATGCAGCAGATCTGATAAGACGTCTCCTGGTGAGATTCTCTTTGGGGACATCGTCACGTTCAACAGCTGACTATCCTTAGATTCTTGATCCACTTGAGCGTATTGGGGTACAACCAAAGTCTTCACCCGAGGTTCTACGTCAGCATCCTTTTTTTGTCTGTGGGAACGCTTCGGCTCCTGAAAGTGATGGGTCGCGGAAACCGTGGTCAGTGATAGACTGGCAAATTCTCTGGACTGCCCCTGCTCCTGAGATTGAAGTTGGTCCTTATCGCTCGCGACCACAGGAAGTAGCCACGGATGAGCTCTGGGCTGGTTTCGAGAGCCTTCATATTGGTGCAGATTGACGCCATACATATCCCGATATCTTTACCTACTACCTCCATCTCCCTCGGAATTTAACCTCTTGTCTGCCAAGCATCAATCAAGATGTGTCCACTTACCACGGCTTACGAGCTTTAGGTGGGCCGAACGTCAGCTCGTCGACCCCACGCGGCGCATATGGGATTCGGTACCGTGGTTCTCAAACTTCTCTCGGATATGTCCTACTACCTGACAGTCCTTCCTCCTGGTTTTTGCCCACGAAACTCTAGATCGCAGTGAGAAAACGGAAAAGAAACATCTAATGGAAAAATTGAGTGCATGTGCTTCACGTTTCTAATTTTACATCGTCTTATCCATTGTATCCTCACTTGAAAGTGGTCTGAGTCCTTGCGACTATTCAAGCCCGTGAAGTTTCCAAGCATGTGGATTCTGGAACCACTGCCCAATATGTGTATGGGTCGCGAATCGTCGAATTTCAGTCGGAATTTCAGTCAGAATTCTTCCTTCAATTTCAGTGAATTTTTTCAATTTATTGGATGACTGGAAGTGTCAGAAGGAGTGCCATATAGAGGTGCTTGTTGGTAATTGCTCGATGGTACCTTGATCATTGGTGCAAAGTGCACCATCAATGTGTTGCTTATGTAATCCCATTGTGGTTATCCGTCCGAACTTCCACATGCTTTTCTGTCTTCCCCAAAGAAAATGCGTGTTGTCAGAAAAATGTCGTGGGCTTCCTTGTCAACTGTGCTATCTTTACCGGTTTATTCTTGCATTTGGGACATCCATGGACTCCCAAAGGACTCTTACTCGGCGAAACGTTGGCGACTCTGGTGCGGCCAACCTCACAGGTCGTTCTGATGAAAAAGTGATATCTAAAACTCTACACTGGGATGAGCTCGAAGATTGGCAAAAAGATAATGAGTATATCTTGCTTGGATACAGGCGGTGAGAGTTTCACCTTTTGCCGTCGGGCCACGACTGAAACTATGAAATGCAGGCCACAATACAACTGGCGAGGTTGCTTTTCATCCGTCTTTGCGTGTACGAGCTTCGCATTTTCTCTTGCGCCTTTCCTCTCACCACAACCACAGACTTGCATAACGAGACAGGTATCTTCTCCTAACCTCCTCATGTCTTTACGCGAGACTAAGCTTTTGCCAGTCAACATCCACAGTCACCTCTGGGGATCCGCCCTCTTCATTTATTTTTTGGCGACTTTCTACCCTGCCTACGTCGAGCTGCATGAACTTACGACATGGAAGGACGCTGCAGTGATTGGCATATTCCTGTTGTCCGCAACACTGTGCCTCGCGGCAAGCGCTTTCTACCATACCTCTGGCTGTCATTCCAAAGAGGTTCGGTATCAGCATGTTTGTCATATCTCTTTTGCTAAAAAATATTTAGATTGCCTCGCATTATCATGCATTTGACTACTCTGGGATTATTCTCCTCATTGTTGGGTCGTTCTATCCTTCAATCTACTACGGCTTCTTCTGCCAGCCTAATATTCAAAAACTCTATCTCACGACAATGACGCTGGCGGGCCTAGGTATGTTACTTCTTGATCATGATCGCCTCTCTCTTCTACTCATCACCATGGTGACTTAATCTTATGAAGGAGCTGCCTATATTGTCCTCGACCCGGAATACGCTAAACCTACGCACCGGGGAGCCCGCACGATTGTTTTTATCGGCCTTGGGCTGTGTGCCATTGTCCCACTAACGCAGATGTTTCTGACTCATGGCTTCCACGAATTGGTCGCGGAAATGGGTGTTGACTGGCTGTTGACTTCAGGTGCGCTGTATATTGGCGGCGCGTTGCTTTAGTATGTGAAATCCATTTTGCCTCGTTTCGTCTATTCCCCATGATCTCCGAGACGATCTGCCCCTCCGTCCTATTAATGGAGTCTGATCATTGCGTCACTTCAATTTGATTTAGTGCTAACCGCATCCCGGAGCGGCTTTCTCCTGGTCGTTTCGATTTCTTCCTTGCGTCACATCAACTTTTCCACACCTGCGTCGTTTTGGCGGCATACGCGCATTACCAGGGTGTACTTACGAGCCTGCGATACCGAATATCCCAGCCAGTTTGTGGAAAATAGTCAGGCACGCCGAAGATTTACAAAGACCATTTTCTTAAAAGGATCATCTCATCATCTTTGGCCCTGGTAAGCAACGTCCCTGGCGCTTACACTTTTAGAGAGAACAGTCTTTTGATGCTTTTGTGCCTCATCTCAGGAAAGTCATTTGGGGAGAATTACGATCATACAGAAATACATGCATGTTCCGCTTGCTCAGTAGAAAAAATTAAAGAAGATAGATCTTGGACGGAATATTGGGAGCCAGCTTCATGATGAGTAAGTCCTGTGACCGGCGCCTCTCGCACGATGGTTCTTTTTCCACCGTGAAATGCTCCGTCTGCCAGTTTTAGACGAATGTTGACACACAGCCTCTCGGCGCGCAACGACGTGTCGAGGATCAAGGCGCGCTACGACGTGGGACCTGCTATGTGTGTAGCATTTTTCAACATCGTGCTGTATCCCTGGCTAAATAATGTTTATACATAGACGATAACCTTCGTGTGTCTACATCAATCAGTACCAACAAACTCAACAAGTCATCACCGTAATAAGGGAGAGTTTTCCCGATCGGGATCTGTCGACAAAGATCCACGCACAATCTGCGATCCATCCCAGTTTGTAAGTTTGCCGTTCGCGGAAACAGTTGCAGTGTAAGGGACCGTTATTGCCAGCAGAGAACCTTTTAAACGAAAAAAAATCCCGGGCGCACAGACGACAGCGTGCCCAGGGTCTGAGGAGAATTTACCCAGAAAACGTCGCTCGAATCCGGAGAACGAGATACTGAAATGGGGTGAAACGCAACTCGACGGCAACGGTCTGGAGGAACTGCAGCTTATGGGCACGAACCACTGACAAGCGGCTCAGCAGCACGTGTATTAAGAAGCAGTGGATGAGATTTTGTAACTTTCCGGAGGTGTGACCTGTTGCATTCATTTCGGGACCGACCTCTTTCGAAATAACCATAGATCCCAAAGCGATAAATAAAACGAAAAAAGAATAATGGAGGTCCAGGACGCCACAAGATTCTCGACCCCCTGCCCGATTGGCAAGAAGAATATCGATTCCGCTTCCGTAACAGCTGCATGACCGAAATGAGATGCATGGTTTTGCCGGAGACCGATGACAATCTATGATTTTCCTTTCGTGCGGGTTGCGTGCCAGTGGTGCACCAGGGGTATAAAATGGCGCTCTTCGATTGGTATCGATATACCCCGGCTGGACCTAAACATATTATACCTCGCTCACGCGTTCGAAGGCTCTCTCTACCGAAATTTCTCCTCGTCTCTCAATTCTCCTTGCCATGCCTTACACTGTAGGCCTGCAGTCTGCGGCCACCGCCTTTCTCTCCGCGGGGTTCGCAACTCAATTCACGGTCGCCGTTATAGCGTTTCTTGCTATCGTTTTCATTACCTCTGCCTTGCAAAAAGAAGGCGTTGATGCACCAACATATTTACCGGGCTACTCCCTCTTCCACATCGTACCTTTCTTTCGCAAACGATACGATTTTCTCAATTGGGGCTTTCATGCTACTGGCCAAAGTGTCTTTCAGTTCAAGCTATTACGGGTACGTTCTGAAATAATACACGGTGTCGTAACTAATTATTTTTTCTTTCGTATTCTTCCAGAACACAGTTGTTGTCGTCTCCGGCGAGAACGCGAGACAGACTTTCTTTACAGCCAAAGGTCTGGATCTGACCGAAGGGTTCAAAATTCTCTCTGGAGCTGTGATTATTCCTTCAGCTGCCTATTCCTGTTACTTTTTCATTAATCCTTCTTGGTCGTTTCCAGATTCCCATGGTGAAAGGTGTAACTTCCGACCTGCAAACACGGAGGATATCCCTCATTCACAAACGACTCGCCAATGTTCAAAGGAACGCGCCCCTGTCATCATGTATGTACCCCGCCCCATGATTGCTGTCAATCCTACTTACCGCCTATTCGTTCTCAAGTAATTCCGTACCTCGTTGAGGATACTAGACGAGTGATGGAGAGCTGGGGGTCGTCAGGGAAATTCGATCCTTTTGAAAACGTCTATGAGGTCAGTGGGCTCGCCTAAATTTTTTGTCGCTGCTTTCACATGCTGAGCTTTACTTGGGACACAGCTTATCTTTCAATTGACCATCCGCAGCCTCACCTGTGTTGAGATATCCGATGACCCTGCTCTCGTCGCACGCCTTAAGGTACTCTACGATACACTGGACACTGGTACGACACCGGCGACTGTCCTTGTGCCATGGCTTCCCACACCCGCGATGATAAAGAAGCTGTGGGCCACGAAAGAAATTTATGACATCGTCATCAAAGCGATCAATTCCAGAGAAAGCAGCGGGATTTCGCGGAATGACACTCTCCAGATGCTTCTGGATTCTGCAGACGAAAAACTTGTGGTCGTGGGGGTAAGTTTCTAAAAATCCGATCGGCGGTGTTCCCACCATTGAGTTCAAGTGCTAAATTTCCATGTGTACAGTTCATCATGGGACTGTTGATTGCCGGGGCCAGAGCTACTGGTACGACAGGTCAGTATTCCACGTCTTCGCCGAGATTTCAGGATTTTCGTTTGCTGACACTGAACCACCGACTAAACAGCCTCATGGTTGATGACCTACCTCGGAGGTCACCCAGAGTGGAGATCGAAGGCGGCAGCGGAAGTTGAATCTCTACTTGCGTCAAGATGTTATTCTCCCGACAGTTCTCCAACGAAAGAAAGCCCTGCTTCTCCAATTTCTCCTTCATCGACATCGTCTCTCTCGGCCCGGCTCAGCACCATTCCGCTGGAGGTTTGGGAGAATGAGACGCCCGTTTTAGATGCTCTCATTCGGGAGACAAGCCGCGTCGCGCAACCTCATACTGCTATGAGGCGCAATCTCGGACCTGAACTATATATTAACAACAAAATAATTCCAACTGGAGCCTATGTCATATATCCCTTTAGTGATGTTCATCTCGACCCGGAGCTGTACCCCGATCCTTGGAAATTCGACCCTGGACGAAAACAACCCGACCACGTTCCCTTTAGTTATGTCGGCTGGGGTGGTGGTTCGTACTTTCCTTTTTTCTCCTGCGGATTATAGTATTCACCATTCGTCTTCTATTCTTTTTGGGTATCTAACAGGCAAGACTGTTTGTCTTGGAACACGCCTCGCGAAAGTCGAGCTAAAACTGGTGACTGCCATGTTCGTTCTTGGCTTCCGACATTCTGTCGTCGATCGATTTGGCGAGCCATCCAACCCTCTGCCCGTTCCGAATTGGAACGACATTCTTCTCTGTCGACCACCCATTGACTCCTTCAAAATGAAATACGAAAGGACTTCTGTGCAACTTTAAACTGGACAATCCCATCTTTCCGTCGCATCTCCGTCGCATCTTGCTCTTTCTTGGAACATCAAGCTCTTTTATTCATATTTTTTTTGGCGCATTTCCTTTCATCCTTTTCATTTTTTGTTGTTGATTGACCTTTCGTCACTCACGAGCTTTTTATTCTCCTTCGTTATCTATCATCCGCAATCACAATGTTTTCCAATGCACAGGGCCATGGACGGGGAAACTTAGGTATTTATAACTATATCTATCCTCGTACCGAGGTACGCGTAACACATTATGGTATATGTATTACTAGATGTAGCACACCGACCGAAAAGGCTTGACTGCGCCTCCTTGTAACTCGACCTACAACCCAGATAGATGCTATGTACCTCTGTATTGTATATATGTAGAGATATTCAATATGCAACAGTGAACTCTTAGTACGCCAATTGGATCTCTTGAGCGTCCGATCCGAGTCCAAGTCGGCATCGGAGCGAGATGCCTAAACACAGGGAACAGGGATCTACGTAATATGTGCTCGTGGACCTTCAATGACGATAGAGTGGAAACCGACGATTCGCGGGACGGCTGCGGTCGTGTGCGGAAGCGAGGTGCACTAGCCTTGAATGGGTGGGGCAAAGATTATTGAAACGTAAAGGTGTCTCTAGCTCCTAGGCCGCGTTGGTCTGGAGGATCCGAATCGCCCTTCCGATTGATATATCTGTCCCTGCGGAGCATTTTCTGCAACTCCTGCAAGTTTGCAGTTTCTTCCTGCTCCCTGGCCATCCTCTCTTTCAGGAGTACCTGCTTCTGTTCCCTCTCCTTGATAGCCAGCCTCGTTCGCTTCTCGGCGCTTGGCTCCCATTTGCTCTTCAAAATTCGCCGCACAGCCTCTGGACTGATCTTGAACTTGTCCGCTAGGACAGCGGTGGTGCATGTCTCGGGTTCTATTCGATTCAGCTGGCGAAGTGCGTCCATGGCTTCGCGAGATAGCTTGCGCGGAGGTGACCATCCGTCTGGGAAGGCTTTCCGCATAGTCTCCCGATGGGCCTTGTATTCGTGAGGTGTTGGCTTTCCAGAGGGTTTTCGGAGATGAATTGGAGGTGTATTCGGATTCGATCCGTTGACGGCCTCGTTGTCTTCTGACAAGTCTATAACGGCGTCATCATCGTCGAGAATCGACCTGGGTTTCGGAATGCCCCCGAGCTGCCACTTGTTCGTGGCTCTCTGGAATGGAGTTTCACTGTAATATCGAAAAGCGGCGCCTCTGGGGCATACTTGGTGAATCCCTGGCAATCGCAGCCAAGACGCCATGAACGGAGGAGAAAAGCAAAACAATCCGCGAAAACTCCTCAAAGTCGACGGTCATGTGACCGGAAAAAGCCGCCCAAGTCCATTTCCGTCGTTACAGGGGATACTTTACAGTTACCCCCTTGACCAGCATACCCCGCGCTTTCCTTATTTCTCTTTCGTTCTTTTGCGTTTATCTTTAGGAATTTGGCTCATTTTTGTCGATAAGGTCTCCAAAGAAACTCTTGGAATGGCTGACCTCACGGAACCCAGCATTAACGAAGGTCGGTTGCCAGCTTCCAACCCTTTTGTCGCGGGTTCTCTCGAATATTGGCCGGCGCAATTCTTTCTGGCGTGTTGTATGTGGTTTTCTATAGCAACGATCTGACTATTTCTATGTACAGCTTACCTCGAAGTTCGTAATGACAAGTCTGATACGAATTGGATGTTGCTTGATTACGAGTCCGACCGATCCGACAAGCTAAAGCTCTCGCAAACGGGTACAGGTGGCTTATCAGAGCTCAGGGAAGCGCTACAGGACTCTAAAGCCTCGTACGCTTATGTCCGTGTCTCCTACTCTAACGACAAGGAGTCGACGCGCGAGAAGTTTATACTCGTGGTCCGTGTCTGATTTGCTATTGCGATGAGATTCGCATCGCTTATACCCCAAATAATATCGCCAATCTTCCATGACAGGTGTGGATAGGGCCAAATTGTAAAGTAATGAGGAAGGCCAAGGTGCATATTGTCCCGAGACATCTCATCCCGTCCATTCGCCGTGTGGTTCCCACAGCGATCCTCACTCGATGCTGACACCCCCCTGCTCCTCATAGATCTCCGTACATTCTGCCGATGTCAAGAGCGTGCTTCGGGTCTTCTCCATTGAAGTTGCCGCCCGCGAGAAAGACGACCTCAACGAGGATCCGATTGTTGTACGGCTGCGGAAGGTGTGTATCTACTCGTCTGCTCAGTAGATAGCAATCTAACGCGAGTCTCTACCCCCTTTCATAGGCCGGAGGTGCAAGTTACGATGGTGTTTAATTATGGCGCTGAACCAGAGTTCATAGAAATATACGTACCAAAATACCCATTGGAATTCGTGACACTTGAGCCCGGATTTTAAGAAGCTCTTAGTTCAAGGGTATAAATTGTGTTTATACAATGGTCCTTGGTTTGCCCTATGCTCCTGAGTTCGCCGCGTAGAATTGTTTACAGAAACTTCTTGAGATCGTCTATGCCCTCTTCTTCAAGCCTCATGCCCATCCATTCAGACATGGGCTTCGCGCCGAGCCGTTTCTCGTAAAATTCGATGGAAGGCTGATTCCACTGCGTTGCCAGGAAGGATTACAAAAAGAATGCTTCACCGATCTCCTCATGTTTCGTTGCCCACAAAATAAACTCACCTTGAGGACGGACCAGTCGAGTCTAGCACAATTCTTCACACGTGAAAAAATAAAGTCAGTATACAGCTTCAGCTTTTAGGATTTCCTCGGATGTCTATGTGGAGGACGTCAAGTCAAAGGGGACAAGTTACCTTCTCCTGCGCGATCTTTCCCAGCTGGCCGAAGAAAGCCTTGCCGACACCTAGCGACCTATGCTCAGGCTTCACATACAGGTCTTCAAGCTTGAGTTACACAAAATGTCAGTTAGTATGGAATACCGGTGATACAAGAGGTACTCGTAAAACCTCCGTCTAATTTACAGAGTCAGAATATATTTGCGAAGCACTTACATATAGACCTGGTCTTCCTGTCCATGTGGAATAATTGAAGAAATATAGAGCTAAACCAATGGGTTGGCAGTCGGCTGGAGTCTCAACGTTCCCGGTAAACGCCAGGAGAGCATGAGCATACGGCGTTTCAAACAGATTTTTGCGAAGCTGCTCCATTGATTAGATGGAGCGCCCCCAGGAATATTCAACGTACAAGTTCTGGGGTAGCCTTGACCGACTCAGGTTCCTTTTCATACGTAGCCTACACAAGGATATTATGATTTAATTTGGTTTATGATAAAATGCGCCGCAATCACGATTTCTGGAAATACGACTCACAAGATCGATGATCAATTGCAAGATGATGTCCTGGAGAACCGCAAAAATCAGCCATAGATATAAATCGAACGGTGTATATTATCCGTACCACATCGTCTGCAGTTGCCTCTCTAATATGAAAGGCTGGAGCCATTTGAGATATAAAAGCGGACCAGCTCTACGCTTGGTCGTAAGCGGTGGCTGAATTTAAATGCTTTGTATGTATATGTTTGTCCAAACCTTAATTGCACTTTTCATCCTCATCACGTCTGACAACGGCCATAACCTTTTGCTCAGTCCACAGGTTACCCCGATCCACGACCTCAACGACCATGGACCCCGCAAAATTGGCAAAACTACAAGCTGCAGCGGCGGCTAACAGGATCGGTGAGCTTTACTTGGGACACGCACTCCTCACTGCCGTGTCTGTCGCGCCGGCGTACTCAACCTATGCTGTTCCTCGCGATTTTATGGTTTCTAGGTGGAAAGGGAACTGTGCGCCGAAAAATTGTGCGGAAAACCAAGCCTTCTGCGGCCCAAGACGATAAAAAGCTGCAAGGTGCCCTCAAGAAGTTGAACGTCCAACCGATTCCAGGCGTTGAGGAAGTTAACATGTTCCAAGAGGACGGAAATGTGCTTCACTTCACAGCACCAAAAGGTGAGGATACCTTGAAACCGACGTGATTTTGAGTCGGTTTCAATCAATCGAACCGGATTTGCTAAATCGATATTAATTCTAGTGCATGCCGCTGTATCTGCCAATACCTTCGCTATCTACGGCACTGGTCACGTAAAAGAGCTCACAGAGCTCGTTCCTGGCATTTTGAACCAACTTGGTCCTGATTCATTGGCATCGCTGCGCAAGCTGGCGGAGTCGTACCAGGCTATCCAACAAGGCCAGCAGAGGCCAGCTGACGCCGGTGGAGCTGAGGAGGATGATGACGACGATGTTCCTGATCTCGTGGAAAACTTTGACGTTGATGCTGAAGCCAAAGCAGCTGGTCTTGACTAAAATCGCTGTTCATGAGAATACGGCTTCACATGAGCGTAGGAGGATTTTACGGAAGGATGTATGGTGGTGTGTAGCGCGGATATGGATCAAAAGGAGCGAGGCGACGGGTTTCAAGGCTGGTTTCTAATTGCAATTTGTCATCCACATTCTCTTCTGCTGTTCTTTTCTTGCCCGTTTTGTCTTTCGCGTCGTCCTGCCTCCAAAAATTTTCATCTGCTAATCGTGTCGTCATTCCTTTAAGTTATCAGCTCTGCAAGTTGTCGTGCACAAATTCTATGCTATTTTCCTGGTTTCGTCCCACTGTCGCGCTAATCCTGATTCACGCGTCAATCTCCTTCTCCGATCTGAACGTTGAGCGTTCTATCGCCTTCGAGTAAGTCATCTCTCCATGTATTTCAACAAGGAAAAATTGATCGTTCTGATTCCATGAACCTTTAGACGTATGGCGGACCCATACAACCAAAACCACAACTCCCACCTGTTCCTTCTCGCTAACTGTTCAAGGAGCCTCGGATTGAACTGTACACTAATCACTAATTTGACTTTCTAGGGAGATCAGGCACTGTGTCATTTTATGTCACTCTGGTCCAGGCCGCTTTGGTTCCCTCTGTTGGATGTCCAGCATATGTCGCGCAGATTTAGGCGTACCGCAGCAGTCACTCAATGAAGTTCTTGAGATATCTTTTTTAACGCCTTACGCATTCTCTTCGACATTCTTCGTCGCGAATCACGCATGCGCCGGCGGCGGGTCATCTTGTTTTCTCGTCGCATTCGGTTTTATGAAGATGCCGTTGGTTCCTCCTCTCGTTCTAGAAAGGTTTTGACACATTTGATAAGTTCTGAGCGCTACTCTGCGCACACCACACGATTGTGTATGACCATCATACACGGCACAATCGACTCTGGTCCGTGACGCCAGCAGTGCTTTCAATGGCCAAAATTCAATTCCAAACTTCTAGTTCCCGATTCACTGTTTGCTGACAGTTGGCATCATTGAACTGTTTGGCCCCTCTTTCCACTACAATTTCGTTTACTTACACCGCCAATTAATCAAGGACATCTCGGAGACCCGAAGCCGTATTGTTTGCAATTTAGGATGAGGACCCATGAATCAGACTTCCTTTTTTATCAGAGGCACACACCTCGCGTTTTTCATCTAGAACACTTGGTCACAATTCTCACCCGATTGAGCGCCAAAAGCCAACGTGGTCAGCCATCACGGATGATTTTCTCCCGCCAGATTGTGGGTACTTCATATGTTCTAACCTTGGACATACCGATTGATTGGACCACACCTTTCAGACGCGGATAAGCGGTTAACTCAAGAGACGCGAACTCAAATGTTAGCCAAGGATTTGGATCTGACTTGCTCTTTGGAGCATTTTATAGCCTTCCAGGCCCTTCCTCCCACGACAAATGCCTAAAGGCATCTCGGCAGTGGGTTATCGGCATTTTCAATGCAAGCCCGATTTTCTAATCGAACCTTTTGCGAACTTGACAAGCATGGCTTCAGCTGGCCTGTGACTTTCCCTTCCCTTTCCCAAGCCATGACGAAAAAATCCGTTGACCGACCCGACGTGGACGCACGTACCCACTCGTAACCAAGCATTTCGATGCGATGCCTCGTCGTCAGTTCAGTCTCACATTGCTCTAGAGCCTGCATGGTCGGCGTCGGTTTACCTTCCGTAAGTCGTCAAATTGCTGATGCGCCGCTGTGAGTGTGGGATCAAAAACTTACAGCTTGGGCGAACCAGACCCTATTTTTTCTCTGTGGAACAAGGTGTTTCGATAGGCTCCAATACCCACCGGCCACCCTTCTTGCTGGATTTTGAACACACCAGGGAGTTGCTACAACCCTTCCAGAACGAAAAGAATCTGTGAAATCCTGAGTTTCCCGAACTCCACTGTTTACACAGTCGTTTGACATATATCGGTCTTTCCAATTTTATCATTGTCCGAACTACTCGTACTCGGGTGAATCTGTTCCTTAGATTAATTTAGCAACAGCAGTCCCTTCCACTTATGACTTTTTTTTCATTTTTTTTTTCAGGACCTGTAGCGCTCCAGACCCAAGGGAATAAATACACGACTCGCCTGTTCCAGTTTTCGTCAGGAAAATGACAAGAGAACGAATGATGTATGATATCTATCAACGTTCCAACAACAGCGCTTTTCGTAGAGGATTTGATCCATCCATCCAGAGCCTCCGACGTCTCGTCAATTGAGCCACAAATGCATTTAGTTTCTTTCCTCGATGCTCATGTCAGGCAGTTGGCAACACCGATAACTCCCTTGACAGCTGAAGAATCGCGAATCGCTTGAATCCTCGCCCGTTCTATCGACCCTTACTCTCCTAATTTCTTAATCTGACATTCAGCCAGAGCACTTACATATGATCCGTCGATGTGTCGAAAACTGCAAATCCTGTCAGTGGCGGATTAAACTTATTTTACTGTTTCCTCCGGGGTGTCCTGGGGTCGCCTCTGTCAAACCACCATTTTGGAGAGTAAATGTGCCTCGGATCTTACTCCTTGCAATGATGAAATAACGATAACGTTCGACCAGCGTCATTGACAAAAAAGATTCCTTTATACAGCGGTGGTTAACTTTTCGCAAATCAATAAATTAGTCGTAAAAATCGGAAATTATATCTCGTTCCTCAACATGATGCTAAAACAGTGCTCGCAGAATGGCTGCTCGCCGCGTTGGAAGAAAGAAGGATCTTCAAATGGTTTTTCGCAGCTCTGGAATGGACATGGGATATGAGAATGGGATTACCAAATTTTACGTGAACCAGACTCACTGCGCACACGAAGCAGCCCCAGCACCATTTTCCACCCAGTGCCTCGACCGCCTCGTCATTATCCCGAATAGATCTCTTGCAACGCTTGCACTTTGGAAGCCTTAGTCGAACGTGGCACGCTTCACAGTACGGGTGTCCTTTGTATACAGTAAATCCCTCAAATTCTCCATCGCCGCTCAATGCAAGCTCCCCTATAAGAGTTATATGAGTTTATCAAAGGTAATGGCAAAAGGAAGCAAACTAGCCTTTGGAATCCGTGGGAAGGGAGCCGGAGGGAGAAAGGAACGGGTCTCCGCACTCAGCACAGAAGAAATGCTGGGTGTGATATGCCCTCTTTCCAAGGGCTGGGTCATCCAAGCTAATGAACTGTTCCTCAATAATGGCCGTCTCGCAGGTATAGCACCTAGGCGCAAAGTTCTGTTACGATATCGAACGAGGCCGATAAGAATGGGCATCAATAGGAAATATTGTAAAAACTTGCCTCATGATAATCCAGATGACAGTACGGCCGTCCTTCATGTTCATAGGAACTTACGTGCTCCAGTAGTTCGCTACAGACGGTGCACTTGAAACATGCTGGATGCCATCTTGAACCCATAGCGCTCACGATACGGCCGATAATTGGACCATTACATCCGCCACATATAAGACCTCCGGTGCGAGGTTGCCCGCCAAAGTCCTGCCGAGGTTGCGAATGAGACTGCGATGGAGGCCGCTGCGGCTGACGCTGCCCGTGGCGGTGGCCATTGTGGTCATCAGGACCTGAAATATTGATGCTCGGACCATCTTGATGGTCGTCAAAACCAGGTCCAGAAACGCTAATGCCTGGTACTTCATAAATCTGTATTTTCGGGCCATCGTTTCGTGTCGAATCCATCTCCACGTTAATCATGGGCACATTTCCCATGTGGGGCGAAGAGTTCACATTTATCATCGGAATAGATGGCTGAGCAGAATCGACCTGTATCCGTGGTGCGCTGGAAGTAGGCGAAGCATCGACACGTATCCTGGGTATGCCGCGGCCCTCAGTATCGCTTCCGTGGTTACTATCCTCCTCTAGCTTAGGGATATCCGCTAGTTTATCTCTGCCCCCAACCGGGTGAGGAGATTCAATACCCACGGTAGGTGGTGGAGCAGGAGTCTGTGGCTGATGGCGCGAATTGTTGGATGCTTGACTAAGGTGGTTAGAGTATTGAGCCAGGTGTGATCCGCGTTGCTGCTGCTGCCGTTGGGCAGGCTGCCTATCATTGAAGGAAGGTTGCATTTGTCCGTAGATCTGGCTTTGCGGCCTCCTTTGACTGGCCAAATCGCCGTCGCCGTGTATAGGAGCCGATGGGGCTGAATACAACGATTGACGGCGATTAAGATCTGAGGACCTATGGGCAGATGGGGGTTGAACCTGACTTTGTGGGCGGCCTTGCGGTTGAGGTAGCTCTCGTTTTAATGTATAACCTGAAGGTCCAGGAGAGGGTGTTCGAATAACAGTAGCTCGTGGCGGGGGATCGTCCAGGTCTAGATTAGTTCTGCGATTTTGTATGCCTTTATTCCGGTTCATGTTGTCCTGTCCTTGACCTTGTCTGCCACCAAAACCAGATCCCGACATTCCAATAGGTTGAGGCTTAGCGTCGAAATATCCATTTCCATCGTTGGTCACAGACCCAGGAGTCGTCGCTGAGCCAGGGGTCCTTGGTAGGCGGGGTAAATCTGCAGGCCAAACCCCAGAACTCGATGAACCACGACTATCGCTTCGGCTTCCATTCCCGTTCACGTTCATGGCGGAGAACTTCATATGCAAACTTTCGCGGCCTTGATTCTGATCCTGCTTGCGGTGTTCCTGTTCCTCTTCGTAGTCGTCAAACTTGAGCGGAGCGCTCTTCAGCCTCGGTCCTCCTCGTACCTTCCTCTCCGCGCCTCCTCCTGGCTCTCGAGCCATGGCCGGAGGCTGGGGCAATCCTGCACCTGTGCCACGGTAACCACGTTCTGGCTCTGGATCCCTTCCCCAATCTCTTTCCTGGGTATCACGATATCCACGATCTCGCCCAGCGGGTCGACCATATCGGTTGTCTTCCTCCTCTTCCTCATAATCGTCGCTATATCGGGCCCCGCCTCCAGATCCGGATTCAGAACGTCGATTTGTAGGTAGATCGCGAATACCATACTGTGGCCCAGAACCTTGCCGGCGGTCCACTTCCCGACTAATGGCTTTCTTCATCGGAGTCTTCTTCCACTCTATCTCGCTCTCTTCTTCATCGTCCTCCTCCGAGTCCTCATAAGCCAACCTGGCTGCATCTTCCTCAAATTCATAATCCCTCCTCCTCCGAGCAACAGGACCAGCAAATGCTGAGCCAGGTCTTGGTCGGTCCCTCTCGCCAGGGTCACGTCTGTGGCTCACAACCTCCCTTTCTTCAAACGCACTTTTTGACCGCGCATGGCGAATAATCTTCTTCGGAGTGCGTTCGTCATCCTCCGTCATGCTCGTTCTAACTTTGGGCCGTAAGGTAATCTTGGTCGGAGATTCCCTGACCACAGGGTATGTCTCTTGCCTCTCCCTTCGTGCCTTGCTAGAAGGGCTTGCCTCGGTATATCCGGCATATGGGTCCACTGCAACCTTAGGTCGCAAAACCTTCTTCTTTGGAGTGTCTTCGTATTCGTATTTTCCCCTTGGCTGTTCTCGAGCGCGAATGCCGTTCTGACTTTTCCCATGGTGTCGAGTGTGGACGACATAACGATGGTCAGATTGGTCCTCCTCTGATTCTTCCGTTTCCTCCTCCTCCTCCTCTCCATCATCCTCCGTTTCCTCTTCCTCCTCCTCTTCATCGTCGTCGCCCTCTTCGTGCTGGGGTTTAAAAGCGTATCCTCGAACAGCGTGGTTATTGGGAGATTTACCCTGTGTATATTGCGCTGACTGCTGCTGGTTCGGTAGGTATCTCTGTTGGATAGCACTAGATCGTGGATATTCCGAATTTAAGATATTGCTGTGCTGCTGCTCTGGCTGGTACTGAGAACCGGATTTTGTTGGAGAAGCCGGAATAGAAGCAGCTGCAAGCGACTGAGAAGGAGCGCCAGATAACTTCTTCAGCTTTCCGTTTCCTTTCGTGGAAGGAGTAGAGGCAGTAGACTGAGTAGTAGCTGGCGCAGGTTGTGGTTTAGGTTTGGGATGAGGTTCCGAGACCATCCCTGCTGCATAGCCCCACGCAGGTGCTGGCATTTCAGGAATGGTGCGTTTCCACATTGGTACAAACTTCTTCGGAGGGGCAGTCGTGGACGACGAAGGATTATCTGTCGTCGAATTATTCACCGAGGAATTTGAATTGATGAATTTGGCACTCGAGGACGCCGTTGAGTTGATTGCCCCAGTAGCAGGGTTGTTGCTATTCCATGAAGTAACTGGAGAGCTCTCTTTGACGGGGCTGTTTGAGGTTGAGTTTGGCTGGGATTGGAATCGCGGAGGACTTGCTCTTCTCTTAGCAGGCGAATCAACGCCTGAATTCAAGTTAACGGCATAACTCGACGTTCTTGAGAGACCAGAGCTTTCGCGTTGCTTCCTGTCCGCTACAGAAGGAAGAGGCCGTGTAGGACTTTGTTCACGTTTCTGAGGAGGCCAATTTGAAGAAGACGCTGTCGTAGTATTGAACGTCGAATTGCTTGCAGAACCGAATGAAGGACCTGCACCAGAGGCAGAATGCGGTAGTTTACCGAGATCAACAGTAGCTCGTTTGCTAGGTTCTGTGGGAGTAGGCAATGGTCTGCTTCGTGTTGGAGAAGGTGTCTTGGACGACTGTGGTAAAGTGGTTTGGATGGGTTGTATTGGAAAGGGCCTAGCTGTACTCGATGATGTTGAACCGACGCTAGATAGCGTTGGAATTCGTTGTGGGGCATTTGCAGGCGGCAATGCAGGAGGTTGTGCGTTCGCCCCAGGCGACGGCTGAGGAAGAGGTCGTCGAGCAGATGTTTGCGGTGTTTGCGGTGTCGACTGCACTTGGATTGGCGGTGCTTGGGCCTGCGCTTGCTGAGCAAGGGAAGCCGAGGGCGATACTGGCGGCGGCCTCGGAATAGATGCCCTCCAAGAAGATCCGGATGAGCTCGTCGGTACCGCGGATGGTGTCGGGTTAGGAAAAGATGACGTTGGTACTCGGGATATCTGCGGTGGTGCATGTGAAGTGTAAACGGGTTGAACTTGCTGCTGTTGTATCGGATATTGTTGAGGGGTGGGTTGGGGTGGGTATGGTATTTGAGCAGGAGCATATTGTGGTTGAGACGCAGGGTAAGGTGTCTGCGATGTGAATGGGGTATGAGATGGGATATACGGTGTTTGCGACGGTGGATATGGTGTCTGTGGAGAGGCATAAGGGGTCTGGCTCAGCGCATACGGGGCTTGCATTGGCTGTGGAGGCCCTTGCACATATTGCGGTTGTGCAAACTGAAAGCCCTGTGGTTGAATAGGCTGTTGTTGGGCCTGTTGGGCTGTATAGGTTGGGTGCCTTTGCAAATGAGGCTGTGGTTGTGGTTTGCCTAGTTGCTGGTAGATATTCTGTGGCTGTTGGAACACCGGCGAATACTGCTGCTGCTGCTGAACAGGTTGCCCCTGGCCTTGATAAAATCCCTGATTATGTGCCATACGCAATCCTTCGTCCTACGCAAAAGAAAGCACGTATCAGTTCTATGGGATACATTACAGCATTCAGAGAGACTTGTAGTTACCCAAAGACCCAGCTCCCGAGCGGAAGTGGTTCAAGTACAAGATTCGGCACGCGGGGGAGATTGTATTTCGAACGCGATCATCGATCAATCACGTGATGCACATCTGCCCAGAGCTGCCTTAAAAGGGAAGATGTAAACCCCGAAGCAGCCAGAAAGCCTGGAATGTTACCTTGATCTTTGGAAACCATTCTGCCGTGTTGGCAATAGGAAGGTAGGATTATTCGCAACTTTCTGCAGATAATTTAAAAACGCGGGCTTGAAGCCTTGACGCAGGCGGTCCATTTGATTCAAATTTGTTTTTTGAAGACTTTTCTACCTTCATCGTATGTCAATTATTTGCAGTTCCGCACAATGCCTGATGGTAGGAAACTTTCAGTGCTATTCACCATTGTAGGGTTTCCCGAAAAACCACAATATGATGACTAATAACTAAGGTCTCGTAAGGACGACTGATGACGTCAATATTAATAGAATGCCATGCCGAGGCCAGCAAGCAGCAACAGACTGCCCAGTGTCTTGTACATCCACCACGTTTAGTCAACCCCACCAACTATCGACTCATTTCGTATTTTTTGGACCCCACGTATTTCAAATTTCGACCGACAGACGAGAACTGAGGAAACTGGCACCCAGTGCGGCGACATGAGACATGCAACCCGTCCTGAAGCATGGCCTTCCATTTCACGACGCGTTCGGCGCTCAATTATTACAGCCGCTGTGCTTTTAGTTTTATTCGTCTCCTCTATCGTATATCCTTTACTCGAGGCAAATCCAACCACCAGAAATTCTCTAGAAGATATCCTTGACCAAGAGCGCCTCGAAGGCACCGCAGTTTCGTTAGACGGGCGAAACAAAACACGCATCTTACTCGTATCCGCCATGTTTCCCCTTGCTAAATCGAAACACTCCGTCGAAGACTACGAAATTTGGGTTTCTAAGTTTCTCCGACCAATTACGACGGACGTCTACTTCTATACCACGCCCGACTTCGCACCCGTCATCCAAAGAGCTCGAGGATTCGGCCTTTCGATAACCATAGACACCTCGTACACATCTCCGTTTGATGTGCCGCCAATGAATGGCCTGGAGACGGTATACTCCGAGATGCATAATCAGGACAGAGAAAAATTCCGCCATTCTCCAGATTTATACGCCGTGTGGAACGCCAAACCATTTCTTCTAGACGCTGCGTTGAAATTGCTTGCAAAGAGGGGGGAATTTTACGATTACGCATTCTGGAGCGATGCCGGAAGCTTTCGCGACGAGCACAAGTACAAGGCGTGGCCGGATCCAGGAAGGGTGGATCAAATCTGGGAGAAAGGCAGCAAATTAACAGGAACGAAGGTGGAGGATCTCCTATTCTTTCCAATATTCGGGGCACCGGGCTCAAAGTTTAAAAAATGGAAAGAGGATATGGGACCAGTGGATAGCGAAGTTAGCGAAGGTGAGGAAATTACAATCTTTGTCGTAGATTTTTCTCTTAACCCAGTGCCCTAGGTTCGTTTTTTGGCGGTTCTCCCAAGGCCGTTGAATGGTGGTCACAGACCTTCTACGCGTATCACGATTATTACCTCTCACTCGGTCTCTTCGTCGGCAAAGATCAAAATATTATAAACGCCCTTGTCCTTCTTTTTCCAAACCGTTTTATTACTGTCTGGTATCGAGACCCACTTGCACCGGCCCGTGCTGGACTCATCCCCCTCTTCGACGAAGGATACTTGGGAGCTTGCGGCAAGGAATGGTGGTATTACCAATTTTGGTTGTCTGGAATTTCTGAACGCGAAGAAACGAGGAAGACCTGGATGGACGGAAGTTCCTGGTCCCGGTGGGAGTGGTGGAAGGACCGACAGAAATGTCGATTGACCGGTGTGTTGGGGTTATTGGACGTTTTGAAGTGGCAGTTTGGAAAATCTTGGGAACCACCGGTGAGGACGGTCGTTGTTCGCAGAGGTTATTGAAGGAAAAATATGCTTCGTACAAGACACCGCGCGTCACTATCATATTTACTGTTCCGTGTTCTGCTAAAATCAATTGTGGCGCACGCGGACGCAATTGCAAAGCCGCTTCCGGGCCTCCGTCATCCGTGTTTGGCTGGAACAAATAGGCAGCCAACTCTAGGCCCCGCTCTCTTCCACTCTTTGTCTTCTCTAGCTACATAGCACGCAACAGACTTTTGTTATCCAAATACCTATACCCATGGCGGACAGCAGCTCATCTGACATACAGTCCTCACCTATGACTCAAATTCCAAGCCCGGCTTCCGCTCAAACTGGTTCTGCGACCGCGAATCAATCGCAAACAACGCACGCGCAAAATGCGAAATCTCCAGGCGCAGAACGGCCTCTGGCAGACATCATATCAGATCAGTTTCCGCCGTTTGATGCACAAACTCTCGTGTGTCAGCCGTTCGACAACGAGGCAGCTAGAGACGCGAAGTTCGAGGAAGGTGAGTCTCAGCGAAGGATCATGATGGACGCATATATGCACACATTTTCGTGAAGTGAGACTAACCGAGTTTAGAATTGGGTGGAATGCTCCTCAAGGCCATCCTTGAAACACACGCTTGGGCAGCGGCTCGGCCCAAACACGAAGCGGCCCTCGAAACCCAAAAACTCGAAGACCAGATAAGCCATATCATGGCTACGGAGAGAGAACAAGGCATGTGTTCACCCGCACCTTCCACCTCTTCCTCTTTTTTCCGTCTCAGAATTGTTGGTATGCCTTATTCTGTTTTAAACCCTTCATATATGCCCCTTCGTCCATGCATATGGCGTATTTGGCTTACATCCTAGGATTGTCTTTGCTTTTGATTATAGAGCAAACTCGGGAGCGCCTCGGAGAATTTGTACGCAAGATGAAAACTGCGTTGGCCGCGCTTACTGGAACACCATTCTGATCTGGACTTTTCTTCTGTCCCGCCATCTCTCGTTTCCTGCATTTTTGGGCTTCCAACCCCTTTTTTCTTCGATTGTGGCTATTTGATATCCGCTGTGAATTGTCTCCTATCGTGAAAGTGTACCTGTGCCCGAGCTCTGTATTTTATCGTCCAGAAGAATCAATCTTATGTGATGACCTGCGCTCCGTCGTCAACGGCAGATCTAGGCGCGTGCTTGCTTCACATCGAGGGGCCGTAAACACTTGGCACTAACTTCCCGCTTGGACCTAAGCGCCCATGTTACAGGCCGTGGCTAACCTAAGCGCGCGTCTTACCTTCGGTTTATATCGGCTGTTTGTATACCTGGTGCTGCCCAAAACTTGAATTTGATTCCTGGGCGCTAATCTCTCCTTGGAGCAATAGGCGCCCATCATCCACGCCATCTTACACTTTCAACCCTTATAGTAATCGATCGCGGTTTTGTTTCTTCTAGAATTACACCTCCTCCGGGCAAAAATAACGATTGATGATCTGGAGTGGACACTTCGTCGACATGCGTCCCCGCGTCACCGGTCACCAACAACCAATGGACCACGTACCAACGCGCCATGCAACTCCCTGACGCTTCGAAAGACGTGTGGCAACCATTGGTGAAGTTGCGTGGCTTAATTAATAACCTGGCGAAGTTAATGGTCAAAACCTGACGTTGGCTGTGCGATAGCTGGAAAGCCGGCTAGGTGGCGGCATGCTATACTTAATTTTAGATATTTTCCACGCCACTTGTTATTCATTGCTTCACTCAAATCCTTGCCACTTACCCCTCACTTCTGAGGCTAAGGATTCAGCGTCCAAGCATTAACAATGACATAGTAGACGAGGGCATACAAATCCAATTCGAAGGTTTCGGGTGAGTTGCATTCGGAATTACAGTCAAATGACAACTGAACCTGTTTGCTTGCAGCGAGGGTTCAATGGACGGCAGTGCTGTGCTCGATGGGTCAAGTTAACAGTCCATACCATTTATGCCCCCTATTTGGTGTTAATCTCACTGCCTCGTGGTCATTCTGTGAGATTGTAATCGTCCAGTCCCGTGGGCATCTCAATTGGCCGGTGTGTTGCAGTGGTGTAGCCCGCATATAGTACGTTACTTGGCGTCTTTGGTTGACGTGCCATGAGCATTTTGCCGACCCAACTATTCATTTGCATTGCATAGCATCTCTCTTAACTGATCCAATCCTCTTTTAACCCCCTTGTCTCAAAATATTGCTATTGACAACATCCTTCCTCCCCACTTTCAAGGCCTTGATAATGTCTGGTGAACTTTACATGCCAATTTCCTACCAAGCTATGGTGCTCTTAATATCCTCGTATTGCAGAGCCTTTAGCTCCTCGAGCCTTCAGCCTTCCATCGAAGATGGTCTCAACCAGGATGGGTTCGGAAATGAACCTGGGAAAAACACGGATGAGCAAGAGCCTTCCAGATTATCCTTCCCGAGAAAACCGATATTGCCATTATACACCGATTCATCAGTCCCAATCCCAAGGCGCTCTGGAAGCAGCGGCAGCAGCACAATTCATGCGGACGATTCCGACCCGGAAAGCTTGGAAAAATCCATCGTTCTGTCAAGGAGGTCGCAGTCTTTTTCTAGGTCTACGGCTAACTCGGGTCTCGAACAAAGGAACGGACCACGACCTGGTGTCTCTGACGAAGTTGAAATGCTTGTAGCGGTTACATCCTATGAATACCAAAGATACGAGAGGAATATAAAAACGTGCGTGAGGAATATTTGGGCAATGAACTGGTCCGATCTTTCCTTTCTTAGCGATAAATACTTTTGGGAAGAGTTCACAATTGACCCAATTGAAGTCGACTTCTTAAGGTACGTTCATAAGTTCGAAGTTATCGGTAAACATCCGATTCTTTTAAGGTTCACAAAAATTCATTCTTTATTCAGGCCAGACCCTCAGGGTAAATGGACGACCCATACCCACCCAGACGGAGGTTTATACTTCCACAGTACTTCATGGGTATGAGGCTGGAGTTTCCCTTTATGATTATCTCTTAAATTTATAACAGGAAATACCGGTACTCACCGACGTCTATGTCTACGACAGATCTTCCAGGGGACGCCTGGAGAATTATATCCAGGGTATCATGGAGTACATCGAAAAATACGACCTGAAAGATGAATTGCCTTTGAATATTTGCCTCGTCCTGGAATTTAGACAGACGGGACGATGTGGATATTATTTCGTGGACCACACACACCAATGTCTCTTTTGGCTCGATGAGTTTGATGCCATGACGTTTTTGGATGCTATTCGCGTCAATTACACGCGGACGCTCATTAGTGAGTTTAGCCGCAAAAATCATGTATCGAACGGATTGCTCACCTGGTCTTGAAACCTGTCGCATATAATAGGGCACGAACTGAAGTCATTATACTGGCTGCACAACGAGTATTTTCCTGATGTACGACCTTTGGAAAGGGGTGCTATTTTAGAGCTAAGAGATATACTGATTCATGCAGTCGGAGGTCCGCCACTACAAAATTTACAAAGGCTGATAATTGATGAAGAGTCATTAGATTCCATAACCTCGCCCTGGAACACTGCAGCATACAATCTCGAGACATTGGAAAAGATGCTTGCATTGGTGGATGCCGTGGATTGTAGGTCTACAAAATTGTAACGTACACCTGAGAGCCAGAAAAGCTGAAGCACAGTTTATCAGCCCGTACGGATTCACAAGGTCCGGGATCTGCAACCGTCATATGTTGGTGATTTTTTCTATCTGCTCTGAATAACAAGTAGCTGATTAATTATTCGCCACAGACCGTTTTCTGCATAACTTCTGTGAGCCACTTCCGGCCTCTTGACCAAAGTATAAGTCCTGATTAAGGGCATTAGACCATGAAAGACTGCTTCACCTACATGGAGAACACGGCGCCCGACTAAACATAGACCAATCCATCCATCCAGAAAGACCCAGAACACTGTTGATCAAAACTTTATCACCGCTTCTGTTATATGCCCCAGAAGTCCACCTTCGCAAATTGAAGGAAATTTCTGTTGACTCTCTTGTGAGGAAGCATGACTGGATAGGCTTGTTAGATGAGCTGACTGGGGAATGGAAAGAATTCACACTATATGTAAGCCCATCTTTGTTTGACTCACTTGAAAGTGATTTGAATGTGATCTGCCTTAGGCAACAGTGCTTCTAAATGCAAATGTTGCATTCCTTGCAATTCAGAGTGTTGACAATTCTGCTCCTTTTCATGGCCGCTCGGCAATGCAAAGAGCCAGCTACTTCTCGATAATGACCAGCATTGGGGCAATTGTTCTTGGCTTACTTCTGGTTCGGCAGCATAAGACAGCCTTGAATGTAAGTGAATTGGTTGCTTGCTCCGCATAAGGAAGATTGACGGGTTTTCATTTGTAGCGTTCATTCCTTGCATATAGGAGTGCTTCTGTTTTGGGTCTGGAAACTCTTGCTCTTATGTACAGCTTACCTTATGCCTTGCTAATGTGGGGGTGAGTAATTTATTATTAGCGGGAAACTTTGAAACATTGCTAACCTTGACTTGGAAATACTTAGAATGGCATCTTTCTTATTTGCATTCTCTCTAATGTGCCTTGGCTCACACGATGTTTTGACAATCGCTATGATATGCATCAGTGGGGTTGTTCTCTTAATTTTTCTCCTTTGGATCGTCTCAATGACCTTCGAGGACAAGCCCTTTTGGCATCCTTGGACTTTCAGTCCACTCAAACCATTCGAACGCAAAGAGGGAATCAATCCAGGAAAAGGAAGGTTAATCCAATTTAACGGATAAAAATTTTCCCCCTCAAAACCTTCCATCGTTGAAAAGATCAAATTTTGCTGGTTTCGTATTATTACAACCTTCACTGGAGTAATTGATACGAACAGTCCATACATATATTCGTCGGTGACTAAGTAGGTAGGCAGGTTCTTGGCGTAAATATGTACCCACTCTTAGAGTGTTTCTTTCTATCCAATGTTTTATTTTTCCGAATTATCCTTGAGGTGGATTTTCTGATTTTAGGTGTGAGTGAGTGAGCGTTGAGTGAGCGAGTTGTCGTGTCCGACTCCTAATTAGGACGGAAACGTGATCAGGGGACAAATTCTCACGCTCACTAGCCACGTCTTCTCATCGCAAAACGCGCTCTCGGAACATTATCAGTGCTTCCAAGGACGGCTCTATATCTTTCCTTTAATATCGTATTCCTTGTTCGATTTCTTGGCCTTTCCGGATACTTCGCCTAAGAGAGCTTCACCCTTGACCTGTTGCGAGCATGTCGGTTATGCTCACAAAATTCGAATCTAAAAGCAACCGCGTGAAGGGTATGTCTGTCTTCGCATTTTCGCCCAAAAATCATTCGATATATTTCATTTCAAGGCCTTGCATTTCATCCAACGCAGCCTCTTCTCGCGGCGGCACTCCACAACGGTAGTGTCCAGTTGTGGAACTACCGCATGGGTGTACTGGTGGACAGATTTGAGGAACACGAAGGTGCGTTGTGGTGGTCTGGTTTCGTGTATCTGAATGTTAATATATATTCTAGGACCTGTAAGAGCTGTCGCCATTCATCCCAGCCGTGCGTTGTTAGTTACGGGAGGTGATGATTATAAAATCAAGGTTTGGGGTAAGCAGATCCTGCTGCCAGATATGCCTTAGCTGACTGTCGAGGCAGACATCCGTCCACAGAACCGTCGCTGTCTCTTCACATTGCATGGCCACCTAGACTACGTTCGAACAGTACAGTTCCATCATGAAATGCCCTGGATTGTAAGTGCCTAAATTTCGGAGCTCACTGATCATAAATTTAAATTCCTTGTAGCTCTCGTGTTCGGACGACCAAACCATCAGGATTTGGAACAGTACATCCCGCCAATGTATCGCCGTTCTCACTGGCCACTCCCACTACGTCATGTCCGCCCAATTCCACCCAAAGGAAGACTGGATCGTCTCTTCCTCTCAGGATCAAACTGTTAGGGTATGGGATATCTCGGGGCTGAGAAAGACTTCCCCAAATTCTGGAGGCCCAGGAGGCTCAAGCGGAAGCGGTCCAGGAAATTTCGAGACCTTTGATACCTTCTCCACCGTCAAGCATGTTCTGGAAGGGCACGATCGCGGAGTCAACTTTGCCATGTTCCACCCCACCCTCCCTCTTATCATTTCGGCTGCAGATGACCGCGTTATTAAGATCTGGCGAATGAGCGAAACCAAGGCATGGGAAGTGGATTCATGCCGTGGTCATTTCAACAATGTCTCGAGCGCACTTTTCCACCCCAAGCACGAGTTAATCGTGTCTTGTGGCGAGGATAAAACTGTTCGAGTGTGGGATCTGGCGAAACGCACGGCTATACAGACTTTTCGCCGAGAGCAAGACCGTTTCTGGGTGCTTGCTGCGCATCCTAACCTCAACCTGTTTGCTGCCGGTCACGATAGCGGGTTGATTGTTTTCAAACTCGAGCGCGAGCGCCCCGCCTTCTCTGTTTTCCAGGACAACCTTTACTATGTTCGCGATAAATATGTCCGCTCCTATGACTTTAACACTGGCGCCGATATTGGGTTGCTCAGCGTACGCAAGTTTGGCAGCCCATACGTTCCACCACGGACTCTCAGCTTTAACCCTGCCGAGAGAGCTGTCATTCTTACCATCAACTCCGACAATGGCCTGTATGAGCTGACCAACCTTCCCCAACAAGCTCAGGGCGAGGTGAAGGACTCCAGTGTGGATGGAAAAAAGGGCAGTGGTCAGAGTGCTATATTTGTCGCCAGAAACAGGTTTGCTGTTCTTAATAAGACTACGCAGGCAAGTCAATTGCTCGTCTTGTTTTGTGTATTGGAGTCAAATATTTTTGATCTCCCAGCTTATCGAAGTTCGCGATCTCTCCAACTCGGTTGTCAAGTCCATCAAGCCACCTGTTCAGACCAACGAGATTTTCTATGGCGGAACTGCCTGCCTCATCTTGAGCTCGCCTACTGCTGTTGTTTTGTATGATATCCAACAACAAAAAACCATCGCCGAGATCAACAGCCCTCCTGTTAAATACGTGGTCTGGAGTAATGACTCTTCATTAGTCGCTTTAATGAGTAAACATAGTGAGTTACTACTCTGTTCTGACCTTTTAAACGTGGTTGTTAAATAACTATATCCCAACAGCTATCACGATTGCCAACAAAAACTTTTCACAACATAGTTTGATTCACGAGACCATCCGTATCAAGTCAGGAGCTTGGGATGATGCGGGTGTGTTTATCTACTCGACGTTGAACCATATCAAATACTGTTTGGCTCAAGGGTGGGTCTGCTTTTGCTGAACCATCTGTGCATTCTAAATGCTAAGCATTTTCCAGTGACCATGGCGTTATCTGCACGTTGGATAACCCCGTCTACCTGACCAGAGTCAAAGGCAAAACCGTCCACTGTCTTGACCGCTCTGCGCGTCCTCGTACCATCACATTCGATCCCACAGAGTACAGGTTCAAACTGGCCTTGCTCAAGAACAACTACGAGGAGATGCTTTACATCATCAAGACGTCCACCCTCCTTGGACAAAGCATCATTGCCTACCTACAGCAGAAAGGCTTCCCTGAGGTATTTCAAACGACGTATGCAAACTCATACCAGTGCTGAGTTGTTTTATAGATCGCCCTGCATTTCGTGCAAGATACTAATACGAGATTCGAGCTTGCCATTGAATGTGGAAATCTGGATGTCGCGATGGAAACTGCAAAGACGATCAACCGCCCGGATTGCTGGGAGAGACTTGCTCAACAGGCCCTGAAGCAAGGCAATCACAAGGTCTGTCAATCCTTCAAATATCTCGAGAATGTCGCTTAAATTCCCACTCAGGTCGTTGAGAAAGCATATCAACAAACGAAGAATTTCGATAAGCTATCCTTCCTGTATCTTGCTACTGGCAGCAAAGACAAACTCTCAAAGATGCAGAAGATCGCCGATGCCCGTGGCGACCCGATGTCGCGCTTCCACAATGCTTTATATGCTGGGGATGTTGAAGGAAGGATATCTGTGCTCAGAGACGTTGGGCTGCGTGAGTAGCGTTCTGATCTCACGTCTTTCTTTCTCATTCGCGCCGTAGATCCTTTGGCCTACCTCACGGCCAAGACCAATGGCCTCGATGATCTGGCTGCTGAGATTTTAGAAGCGGCTGGTCTCACTGAGGCAGACATTGATGACGTTCCAACTTTCGCGGCATCTACCTTAAAGCCCCCGCCTACCGTTACACCCACTACAGACCTTTTGTGGCCCTCTTTGTCTACAGGAGAGAACTTCTTCGATCGTGCACTCGCTAATGGTCAACTGGAAGGCGGTGCCGAGCCTGCTTATATCAATGGTGATGCTGCTGCTGCTGGACACTCAGCGTTGGATGCGTGGGCCAAGGAGGAAGAAGTCCATGACGAGATTGACCCTGAGGAGGGCGGATGGGAGCTGGATGCAGATGGTGGCGAGTTCCAGTCTGCTCTTGATGGCGAGGAAGCCGTGGCCGATGTCGAGGAAGGGTTGGGTGCTGGAGCCACACCTGGACCCAGCGAAACCGAGCTTTGGGTGAGGAACTCACCCTTGGCAGCTGATCATGTTGCCGCGGGTTCATTCGAGACAGCCATGCAAGTAAGTTGCATCCCACTTTACGTTCTATGTAAATTTATTGATGCAATGCTTTTCCAGCTTCTCAATCGTCAATTTGGTGTTGTTAACTTCGCTGTCCTCAAGCCTCTATTCCTCTCAATATACCGCTCGTCACACACTTACCTTTCTCCATATGCGTCATTGCCTCCACTGAAGCTTCACGTCCGCCGTAATCCGAGCGAAGCGTCGCCCAGTCGTGTTCTACCTGTGGCCGCTCGATCCCTTCAATCGATCCGCTTAGACCTCTCGGAAGGCTACCGATTTTTATCTGGGAATAAACTAGCTGAGGCTCAGGTAGCCTTCCGCTCAGCCTTGCAAGCTTTATTGTTGGTCGTTCTCTCCTCAGATGACGAAGCTAAACAGGTCAGTTCAATTGATATCATCCTTGCCTTCATGCTAATAAATTTTGACAGTGGCGAGAGACAGTCACAATGGCCAGAGAGTATCTGCTGGGTGTGTCAATTGAGCTAGAGCGAAGACGCATTGTGGAAGAGGAGCCTGACAATGTGACACGGAACCTCGAGCTGGCCGCATATTTCACTCAATGCCAACTTCAACCTGCACACATGCAAATCGCACTGAGAAGCGCGATTAACGTCTTTGCCCGGGCCAATAACCAAGCACACGCAGCACGATTTGCAAGACGTTTGCTTGAATTGAAGCCAGATCCCAAAGTTGTCGCCCAGGTGTGTTTCAACATCTTGCCATTTCCTTTTCTTCAAATTAATTCTCTATTTTCTCTTTAGGCTCGACAACGTATAGCTGCCGGTGATCGAAACCCACGCAATGCGGTGGAGATCTCATACGACGAATTCAGCCCATTCGAAATCTGTGCTGCGAGCTTTACTCCCATATACAAGGGCTCACCTTCAGTCCACTGTCCGTATACCGACGCAGCTTATCTGCCTCAATTCAAGGGAACTCTGGACCCTCTCATTCAGCTGACGGAGATTGGTGCCGCTGCGTCTGGTTTACCAGCTTCGTGGTGAGGCTGCTGCACGTACTTACTTTAGAACTGTGATATGGGAGGATCGTTTGTAGCTAAAATTCCATTTTTATTTTCTCTTCGCTTTTGTAAGAAATCGTTCTCTTCTACAGGGTGCATTTCAATTTAAGAAAAGGAGAGTTGGCCTGCCGGTCGCCAAAACTTATAAGTTATCTGTTCATCGGGCATCCATTATGAATCCATAAACACAAGATGTGATGATGTCATTTTCACGTGATGACATTACTATTTGGATCGACCGTGTTCGACGCGCTCAGCTCCGAGTCTGAATTCTCTTGAACACTGACAGCCGGGTTCAGTTTTCCTAGTACCTATGGGAGTGAGAGGACTAACTCCGTTTCTTCAAAAGAATTGGTAAAACCATCCTTTAATTCATTGGAAGAAATTAATATGTTCGACAGTCCTGATGTACTGAAGAAATTGCCCAGTCGGCTTCAGTCACTTCGAGGGAAGAAGATCGTACTGTAAGCACGGTACTGAATTCTCCAAATTTTTCTGAGGTATTTTACTCAGCGATGGGACTCTCATCACCCAGAGATTTCATTTTATGCGGCGAGACCATCCCTATCGACACATTCTTGGATGGTACAGGCTCGCTCAAGAGTTGAATGAAAATGGTGTCTCTGCGATCTGCGTATTTGACGGAAAGGAACGGCAAGTTGCCAAGGCCAAAGAAGTAGGCATCTGTTTCTATTCAAAGTATTTCCTAATCATTACAGGTCACAGGTTGAACGAAGACAAGCAGTACGGCAACTGGCACAATCGCGAGGAGGGATTGAAAGAGAGCGCTTTCAACGGTTGCGTCAGTTGAAAGACGGAATTGAAATTTTTCAAAACGTCAGCTTTGCAGACAAGCAGCAGGTTTTCATGGCTTTGAGTGACCTTCCGAACGTCGAAGACTGCACTTCGACTCTTCTCCAACAAGACCCCCTCAACGAACAAAAGGAAGAAATACCATCGTCGACAGAGGAAAGCCCTCCAGATTCTCATCTTCAGGAAATGCCTCACATCGGTCACACTGCTCTGTCAATAACCCCGGACCAGCTACCCAACCATTTCAGGTCTTTAAACATCGGTTACAAAGCTGCAATCGCGAAGCTCTTCTCTGCTTCCATTGACTCCGCTGGCATCCCAATGCAGCCCGCCGTGTTAGCTGTAGGCCAACAAGCCTCGCAAACGGTGACCAAAAAGCAGTTCAACCTTACCGTTCAAGAAGGAGAACTCTGGAAGACATTGACACAGTCATCAGAGTACCCTGCCGCGGATCTTGCTAGCGCCATAGGGGAAAAAATCAACTCCCTCGTCAATGAGAGCTACATGTTGTCAATGTCATTTGACCGACGTAGCAACAGACCGACACAAACGATATATAATCAATCCAAAGATGTCCTCCGAGCCATGGGTATTCCGTGCATAGACGCCACAGGCGCCGTCGAGGCAGAAGCTCTCGCCTCAGCTATCGTGCTGAATGGACATGCTGACTTTGTAGCAAGCGAAGACACCGTAAGACAATGCAGTTTGGCAACATGAAGATTAGTAACTGATATATTTGCAGGATGTGCTTGTGTATGAAGCTCCTCTAATGAAGAACATTACCAGCTATTCAGAGCCTATTGTTCTTGTTTCGGGTTCAGACATCCGCAATGCCTTGGGCTTAAGTCGCGAAGCATATGTCGATTTAGCCGTGCTCATGGGAACCGATTTCTCTGATCGTATTAAGAACATTGGACCAGTCCATGCCTACCAGTACATCAAGGAATACGGAACTATCGAGCGCATCATCGAGTTCGTCAGAGCTGACACCAAGTTCACAACAAACCTGTCATGGGAAACCTATCTCGCTCGAGTTAATATTGCCAGACTTGTCTTCAACACTCTGCCTGCGATTCCTCCTCTACAATCCTTACAGGCTATCGAAAAGGACGATCAAGAGGTTACCAAAATTTTGGGAAGCTACGGTTTAGGTTTTACTCAGATGGCCGGCGATACCTGGGATTACGAAGCAGTGTATCAACTCACTCTCGGCGGTAACTATTTTAGCGACGCGCCAGCAGTCTCATAGCACCAATAAGGCTTGGAACACCAATTTCTTGAACCCTGGGATTGGTCTTTGAGGAATCCGTCCTCTTGGCCCATTGTGCCAAGTTGAAGCTGACGAGATGTTTTCGCATCAATTGCGCCTTACATCTTTCTTCAGCTCCAGACGATATCTAGCCCAAGGGGTGATTCCTGATGTATGTCGGTGTAGATGGAACTGTTGATGACTTGAGCGCATTACAGGTGCACTATTTCAAGACATGGAAGACAGCAAGCGCATAGGAGCATGCGGTATGTAGTTGGGTACTCTTCCATTTCGACGTACTTTACACCCGCGACTTTCATAATTCGAAATGGCTTCACATGCCAATATACCCATCCTGAGCCGAAAGCCGTTCTTAAGCAGTGAGACCTCGACCATCATTTTCTTTTGGGAGTAGGGTTCACCACTCGTGGACAAGGGATTTGTTTTATCATGAGCCTATAGGGTTCACAAGTTTACAGGTTAAATCCGGATCCTTTTTGTCTTTTAAACAATCAGGCAAACATGAGAGACCTTTATCAAAGTAACATAAGGGGGTCGAAAAAGACCCTCAAGCGGAGATACGGCTGTGTCTAGAAACAGTTGTCCCAGTACTTGGAAGAAGCTTGAAATCTCTCCTATGTGTGTACCGTTGCCTTCCTGTGGTGACTGCATAGATAGCCACCTGTATAGTCATTAATTATTTACCTCTTACTCTGCGGCAAATTGACTGTTTCAATTGTTACAATTAAAACACCATCTACCTCCGATGAGGGACCACATCAGTATAATATACTACCTTCCTTCCATGGATCATGCTGAAAAGGTCCTGGTAGAAAGAGCCATTCTCCTGGCCCCAAAACTCAAAGTTGAAAGTTACAGTTAGAATCCTTACATCTGATTCAGGATCACTGCCATCAGCGCCGTCACTCATAGGTGTTCTGGCATATCCAGTTTACGAGCATACTCGTATACGGCGACAATGCTCTTCATGAGAATCGACCCTTCATAGTCATCTGGTCAGTAAGTGCCTTTCTAAACGGAGAAGAAAAAGTCAAAGACGTGAAGAATGAAGTATACTTAGAGCCCGGGTGCATAATTGTCCTCCGGTAGAAATTTTGTGGAACGCAAAAAGCAGCAATTTCTGAAGCGTCTCCTAATCAGATAGTCTGAGCCGTCCGAGAGTTCAGCTTTCAAGCTTCAACAGACCACGCCGTAGCTTGGCAGTGCTTTTGGAATTCCGCAGTCTGTAGGAATGAATAGTAGTTGAGTAAGTCCGTATTGCATCGGTTCTTTTTGGCCGACATCTGAGAAATATACCCCAAATTGGTACCCCATAAGTTAGTTTATTGAGTTAAAATTGAACTGGCCGACAAGTAAACTAGTAAGAGGCTAGTCATCAAAACTATTAAAGAATTGGACTTACTCCTTACTTTAACCACATGAGCGTTGTTGTCGCCAGGAATCACCCTGGCGCGACCAACAGAAACGGTTTTGCGCTTGTTTCGTCAAGGCAGTCGACAAATGTCAAGCTCGGGGCCGTTGGCGCCCGGAGCTGTGCACGGCAGTGCATCGGAAACCTAGAGAACGGAACAACTGGGAACAACACGCGTTGCGCGGGAATTGAGTATCACTGTGGGAAGTAAAAGCAGTTTAAAATACCGCTAAGTAGTGATGTCACGTTTTTGGTGGGTTTATGTCACTACTTCCACAGGGGGTTGTCAAGACTGCTCTGTAACAGGTAATCGGCACTGCTTCCGCCCAGTTTAAATCACCGGTTGCGTGGACGGTCATTTGGACCGAATAATGACGGTGTTCTGCGCTGTCTCGGTAGTCAGTCATATAAACCGCTTTTGAGCAGTACACTAAACTACCTCTCGTTTCGGTGTACAATATTACCCTTAATTACAGTGTTATTCATTGGAGTTTTACCATTTTACTCAATTCATACTATGTTATGGCTTAGTTGATTCTGGGTACCACTCTCAGTCAGTAATCTGCGCTGTTTTCACGGACAGTTAAATTTACTGCTTTTCAAGCAGTTAAACTACCTATCGAAAATTGAAAAAAAAAGCGGGATGTACAATAAAATGAAAGTTAAATCTGTCTTGGCGAGGGTGAAGTGTGAAGTGTAAAAAAGCGACTTATTCTATCTTCTCGGGCTCTGAGGAAGCACGCGAATAATGACGAGCGGTCTGAAGTGCACGAGGACCTTGAATTAAAATCAGAAAGAAGAGTAGACGTGCAGATAATGAGAACACACCTGGTGCGAGGGAAATCCTCATCACTGTCCAGGATCAACTCCAACCTCCGGCTCCCAGGAGCAAGCTCTGCACAACTCTGCATCGGCGACGACAACGTACTGGGCACAGTGATCGTTGGGCCCGGCACATATTTCTTCGGCCCCAGTGCGCGCAGGATGCGCTTGTTGTCTGTGTTGCTCCCCAGCAGCGAAAAGAAGTGCATGCATTGTGGTGGCTGGTGTGCCTGCGGGTGTTGGGGTTGAGGTTGAGAGGATGCGGCGTCGACGGTGTGGCTATCGAGTCGTCGAACGCCGGTGAAGCAGAAGCAAAAGCGGATCCAGCAATCAACAACAATGACGACCCAGCCCCAAACGGACCAAGCCTGAAGGAATCAGGACTTCAAACAAGTCCCAGTCCCAGCCCCAAATTCATGTCCACTCTAGCACCTGCACTTCCAAACTCATCATCCAAAAGTCTTTCAACGGCGGCGCGACGGGGTTGACGGAATGGCCTTCTCCCGCCGGCATGGGCAAAGCCGAAGCCGTCCAGGCCGTCAAAGGTAAGGTGAGAGGAGGGTGGCTGGGTGGGACTGGCGTGACGTGGGGTTGAAGGCGTAATTGTCGTGGAATAGCGGAAAGGCGGCGATTGAGTTTGAGGTGGCATTTGGGAGCGGACGTCGGTCAACAGCCTGATCAGACGATCGGGCAAGTCAAAGAACAGGACAGGTGTCGACTGAATGGGTGAGGATGAAAGGTCAAAGAAAACGACTTAATCCTTCATCTCCTTCTCGAGGCAAGCTGGTCGGTCGATGTCTCGGCGGCATGCGTTTTGTGGTCATCTAAAAATGGCGGAAATGAGTATACATACATTGTTGATAAGCAACATACACACCAGCATCAATGTTGAATGTGATCTTGATTTGGGGGACCCATGGAACCGGGGGGGGTTGGCCGAGGAGTTTGTTTCGATGGACAAGTTCGCGTTTACCTTGATAGATTTTAACTTCGATGGCAGTTTGATCAATAGCTGCTGTCGAGAAGGCCTGAGACTTCACAGTGGGGATGGTCATGTTGCGGCTGATGAGTCTGGTCATGATACCGCCAAGTGTCTGGATACCTACAGAGGAGATGAGTCAATGTAAACAAAAGCTGAATTGAGAATTTACTGTACCAAGAGAGAGAGGAGCGACGTCCAGTAGTAAGATATCCGTAACATTTCCAGCGAGCACACCACGTCAAATAGCAGCACCGTTAGCAATCGGCTCATCCAGGTTAACGCCTTCGCTGGGATCGCGACCGACGATGCCTTTGATGTTTGATGATCTGTGCGACGCGTAGCATATGAGTCATGCTACCAACAGGGATGACTTCATTAATTTCGTTTGCTTCGATACCTGCATCGTTGAGAGCCTTCTTGCGTGGGTCGACAGTTCGCTGGATAAGAAGGTGGCAGGAGCGAGGGACTTGTTTGAATTTCGCGGCGCGCCGGTAGCGTGATGTAATATCACGTGATATGTTGAAAGCCAACTTTGGCAATAATTTCGACTTGTCTTTCTTCCACTTCCATCTGCCGCCCTTCCAGCTGTATGCAAAACCCTAGACAGTCTTCTGAATTTCTTCCATTGCGCCTGTATTTGTATAAGCAACCAGTTTTGGTCAGCTCCACGCGTCGCGCCTTGCGACGAAGTCTTATTCTGGAAAACCCGCCGGCAAATCACTCCAACATGGAGCCCCCTAAGGGTCCTTTAGTGCCTTTCTACGTCATTCACGCCATTTGCGCGCCACTCAGGTTCATGCGGGCTACTAAACATGGTTGTTTAGACAAACAACAGCGCACAGTGCGAATTTTTGAAAACTGTCTACTGTTTTGCATGCAGCTGTCATGACACCAACCCACTTGCCGAGCCGACTCCGCCGTGCGCCCCTCCACCTCTCGTGAGGGATGTGGGCCGGCGTCTTCTCTCCCTCATGCACCTCGCCACCGCCACCGACGAACGTCTCCGTGCAAACGGTTAACGAGTGACACCAAACGTGCAACACCGCAAAGCGATGCTAGCCTGCCCGTATCCTCACCCCCGATGACGACAGAGTCGCTCAGTCACCCACGCCACGGGAACGCGTTTGTTTCCTCCCCTGACAGCGGTGGCAGCTGCAAGCACCTTCAAAGGAGCCGGAGATGCTGACTTGACTGGTCCGCAGCGAGGATCGACTTGCACCAGCCATAGTTGAGAGGCGTGGGCCGACGGGAACGTGTTATCTTCCAAAGTCGACATCTGGACGGTGGAATCGCCAGAGGAGGTTTCGGTCGAAGAAGGTGAGTATAGGTGCCGATGCACCTCGATTATCACAACCGACACAAGCATTGGAAGGGCTCGAGGTAGAGACAACCACCTCTATGTGCGCCACCCGCCATGGTACTGAAAGGAGCGCGTTGCCCGCTCCATCGTCACCTCTTGTGAACACCGGACGCAGGTATCGCCTAACACACGCCCCGGCGGTGCATTCGGGTCAGCGAACTACGGACGGTGATGCTTCTAACGGTGGCGACGGGGAGCAACACGGGAAATGCAAAGGCTGCGGCGCCAAAGGTGAGTGACCTAAGTTGAGAATACGACTGAATCTGACGGAAAGAACATTTTGAAGCGACAAGCGTGAACGGGAATGCCGCCGGATGGTTACTGAGTGCCCTGGTAGACTCATAACCAGGCGGAGGATGAGCGAGAGCAGGAGAACCTCGATTCTCGGCTTCAGCGTCACCTCTTACTGGGAATTATCGCCGGTCTAGGTACGTAGTAGACAGTATTTATAAGGAGTAGTCTAGAGCATTGTCTGTACTTAATGGATGATATTTGAGCATGAACGTGGTTTCTTAAACTGGTTCGAAGCAGTCCATCCAACCGCCTGGTCAGCAATTCCTCAAAAAGCAGTTTAACTAACTGTTTTTCGCACTGGAAAGTAGTTTAAATGACTGCTTTTGAAAAGTAGTCAGAGTAACTGCTTGGAGGCAGTTCAAATGACCGCTTTTAAAAAAGCAGTTACAATAACTGCTTGGAGGAAGTTTAAATGACCGCTTTTGAAAAGCAGTCAGAATAACTGCTTTGGAGGCAGTTCAGATCACTGCTTTTCAAAAGCAGTCAGAATAACTGCTCGGAAGCAGTTCAAATGACCGCTTTTGAAGGTAGTTATTTGAAACACATTTTAGGGAGTATTCTACACTGTAATTTTGACCGCTTTTTACTAGTAAACGGAACTGTCCCAAAAGCAGTTCCTTGAACTACCTCCCAAACGGTGCATATCACTGCATATCCTTCCCACAGTGGTATGCCGTGGCATCCCGATCAATCGGACAGGATCCGGATCACACAGCATTGGCTACGCCATTGGCCCAGTCATCGGCGTATACATACTATCGGAGTAGGTCATTCCAGGTCAGAATCCAGATTCCATACTACGTGCGGAGCTTAGCACCATAGTACCACACAGCTTTGTCGAATTCAACTAGACGCAGCCTGGAGCTTTCAGAGAATGGATGCCATGGAGTCCTAGAGAATGAATTATCTTTGGACAGTCTTTGTCTATGTGGCAGTCTATTGGAGTGGCAGTGGAGAGAAGACAAATATAGATTCGGATTCTTATAGTTACTTGGTTGTGGACAGTTTGTACATGTGGGACTCACCAGGTCATGACAACCCATAGTGGTGTGTATGGTTCAACAGTTATCAAATGACCAATATTCAAAAATTTCAAGCTAAACACAAAAAAAACATGATTGAGTTGTTCCTACGGCAAGGATCAGGATGTTGATATACACTATATGATACACTTAACTATGCTACAATTATTGGGCTATGAGACATTCTACTGCAAACTGGTATACAAAACTGGTATACACCACACCCTCGCGTGGCACTTGCTCATGTTGTCGTGGGGGAGAAAACCAGCGACACCGCAAATGGCACTGGCGGTTCCCGTTTTGCGCGTGGGCGGCGTGGGCGCGTGTGTGGCGCGGGTGGGGGGCCATATTATTCACCAGGCCCAGAAGCAGACGTAGAGGCTGCAAGCCTGCTTACACCATAGAAGCTTCGTCCTTTTCCGATCTAGAAAATAGGCTCTTGCGAGAGGTCGAGAATTGGATGGCAAATAAGATGGCGAAGACAGCCCCCAAACACAATATGGCGCGTGTGAGGCACATGTTCTGGCAGAGGAGGATGGACCATTGGGAGAAGAAGACAACAAGTCCCAAGATGAAGAAAGTCTTGGGAAGAGCGAATGCAAATGCGACGCCTTGGAACTTAATTCTCGGGGAGGATACAGCGGTCAGATACTCGTGCGCAGGGCTAGCACCAGCTGTCGCAAGCTCTTCGTGTCTGTGGATAAGGAGTGCGGATGCCAAAATACTCAGGCTCGTCATCGAGGCCGAAATATAAGCTAGAAGTGGCGATACGGGGAGCAAGAAGCAGAAACCGTGGAGACTGGACGAAATAAGCTGGTTAGTATACACTGTTTAACTTACGCATATTGAAGGAATGCTTACAGAAGCAAACCGACTGATTGAACGGTGATTTTTTGCCAGCCTTTGATACACTGGGTCATGAATGAATCCCAGTCGGCTCCGTATACAAAGCGATCCAAGAACAGGTCGTCAAGTTGTTTCAAATACGGTGCCGAGGTGCCAAATGAAAGACTGGAGAAAATGGACTTTGTCCACTGGATCTCTTTATCCTGGTCAACGAGGATAGACGAATCCCGAGAGAGACGGGGTTGTTGTTGACCATAGTGGGTTTCATATCGGTTATAGACTGTTAAAACATTAGAATGATGAGCATCAATATAACACTGCCTTCGCTTACTTATTACACCCCAGAGTCTAGCTAGGAAAAAAAAGCCACGTCAGGAACGGTTGCGCCACAGAAAATTTAATGCGTACCGACAAAACAAACAGTATGTCCATCGTGAATGCGATCTCGTGAAGACGTCAAAAGATTAAGGAACTTCTCGCATGTTGAGGCGTCGTAAGGAAACGTTGACAGATTAGACGTGAGGGTATCTGCAACAATTATGAGCACTCAAAACAACAGCAAGTGAACAATAAGAAATCTGACCAGCAAGGGCATGAGAAAATACAAGAATGAGATCGTCAATTGACTTTTGAGGTAAACCCCCAAAGTGCATGCAGAAGTTTTCAACGTGAGACCAGTATTGTGTCTCCAGCACCAGTTCTGCAAAAAGAATGAAAAATTGAATCCGCTTTTTGAATCGCCAAACTTACTGAGATGAGATGGTGAAACAACTGGGTGAAGGCCAAGGTCAGATGTTTCAAATTCCTCCAGCCAGAAAAGTGTTTGTGTGGCACGATCAACGAAGTAATAGTTGCAATCGTCGTCTTCCAGTTGCAAAAAGAGCTCAACACTGTCCGTTAAAACAAAGCCTTTGTCCGCAGCCTGCTTTTCGACCTCATGGGCCCACGCGCAGATTTGTTCGCCAACCTCAGGTGTGTATAGGTATGAATCGGTGACGATGCGCAAACCAGAGTCCCGGTAAAAGTAAATTTTGCCCTCCGGGTGCACTGAAGCAGACCATTGCGGCGGCAGGTACGTGGGTCTGGTGAGGCCAAATTTTCAACACATGTTTGCCACTCCAAAAAAACGCATCACTCACGAGGCATCCCGAGTAGAAAGAAACATTCCTGGTTCAATAACGGCATGCGAACGCTGTACTCTGTTGATAAAAAATAAGCATTTGAGCAACTTCATGAACAGTTTGACTGACTTCATGGTTACATCATAACGACCAGTAGACTGTGCCACAATTGGGCGAAGAGAACCAGAGGATTTGGAAGGTCCTGAGATGAGTTCAATGGATATTTGGGAAGACATTAAGAAATGGGAGAAGGGAGGAAAACTGTTGGATCAGAGTGCTGTGGGAGGAAGGAGTAAGGTGGCCTTTATACCCATGCCATGGCGAATCCGGCGGAATCCCCGATTGCTGTGACATATAACAGCGTGGGTACTTATATATCTGTACACGTCACACAGCATCTTATGGTGAAGGCTGTTGCTCGCAAAACTAAGTTGCGGACGGAGTCAAGACCGTTGACGCTGAATGAGCTCAGCAGAGGCTAGCTCCCATCCCGACGCAAGGTGAATCGATGAATGTCGGCCTCCGTACTGGCCTGGCCCCCGGTGTCACGTTTGTGGCACGTTGTGCCGTATCTCTGATGAATACAAGTGTAAACCGTCCAACCTTATGACCTTATCGATTGGATTCTCTATCCTCCATGTCTTCAGAATCTGAGCCTACAAGCATCGACAATTTGAGGTGAGTAGATTCAAAGCTATCAGTAGACGCCCATCTCACCCTGCTACAATTGTAGTAATGAGGAGAAAGAGACTACACCATTTGGTCATGGAAAATCGGGAGGCGACTCTGAAAAAATAGACCCTTTCCCCGAGAAATCAAACAAGGGTTTAGGCGCCAGCCCAACGACCCTTGTACAAGAGTCATCCGAGTCTAACGACCAGGTTCAGGATTTGGAACCTCAAATCACTGCCGCCTCCACATCTACCTCACTTGATGATTCTGAAAGTGGCACGTCGTCTTGTATCTGTACCGCCTACGTTTGATATTGATCTTATAGCACTGGCAGTTGTAACTAACAACGAAGTTCAAAACAGCCTGATTGAAGACGACGAAGAAGAACCGGTGGACGATTCTGACGATGATTTCCCTCAATTTGATGAGTAAGGACCAAATTCTGCTGCTAGACCAATTGATTGATCAATAATACTGTTTCAGCGTTCCTCGAGGACCTTTAAAAGGACAAGTTTCAGGCCAGAAACCGAAACCGAAGCCCAAATGATATTTGCTTTGTATTACCAACATATTCCTTCCGGACATGCTTGAATTTAATCGCACCGCCAATTGTCCCCCTTTGTGTACCAATGAATAACCCTCGAGGTTTTACCGGAAGCTCGAATTTGCGAACATTTTCTGGCAGGAATCTCGACGTCGATAGCAATCAAACCCCGACGCAGAATGAGTCTCGATGACGTATTTAAGTATTCCCCGTCGAATACTGTCCGGCGAGCGGTGATCTAAGCCTGAATTTGGCATTTGTCAATAATAGCACAAAGAAGTACATCCTACATTTCCGGTGAGTTGTTTGTCCATTGAACGATATTCAGTCGCTTAAATAAATCCACATACAGATATAAAAGGATACTAATCCAAGTATTCTGCGGCTTGTTCATCTCTGTCCAGGTCCGCCAGCGCTCACTGTGATACGATGGTAACAAGTACAGGCTTATTCTTGATTTCGCTCAGATTTTGTGGCTAGTGGATCTCTACGCTCTTTCTGTAAGTCGAGCCTGCCAGTCTGTCACCGCGACGATCAGCATGGCTTTTACACGTTACCGATCCCCAAAGTTTGAAACTTGCCTCAGTTCCATTTGGTTAACTCGGTCGAGAACTCCGAACGCGTTGAAGACGGCACGCAAAGTTAGTTTTCATCCTGAACACAACATCATGGTCCGTCGACCTATTTTCCACTTACGTCCTAAATGTTGTAAAAGTCCATTTTGCTGTTCCTACTTTCATTAACTTGGGCTGAGGATCGCTTTTTCGACAGGCTTCTCTGACAGTGCGAACGTAGGGATTGTCAGTCGAGAGGCACAGTGAACCACGTTCGGTCATCTCTGGCTTGAAAACAGCGCCATCCGATAATCAGGGCAATGAAGTTGATTTAAACTTCTGTCGATTCGATCCTATATCTCATCGAATCATATACACGTTTGTCCAAGCCTGTGATTACTTCCCAGGTTAAACTGTGTTCGTTCACCGCTGTTCACTATCACATTGCTTCTTACCAGTGGCGACTTAAATATCCTGAGTATCTCATTCGCCGTGATGTCCAATTCTCGCGTTATCGCGAGGACGCCCATCATGTGTTCATCTTATCTCACTCACGAATCACAAGGGCTTTTATGAATTGTGAAGAGTTCCTTTCCCAACACCGACATTCTATCCCACCTTTATTTAAAGAACGCGAAGTGCTCTCTATTTCCACCCTTTCGTCCGGTCACCGCGCATAGCCACTGTGTTGGACACCGGGCTATCCTTGTATGGGTATTTTCGCGGATGAGTGCGTTGGTTGAAGTACTCGGCCCGTATCGCCACGGAGATTGAGAGACGGCTGTGGCGTTTCTTTGGATCTAACGGTGTCCTACCGCCTCAGCTGATCAGTGCTTCGTCTTATCAAGCGCCTATTTACTGGGCTCCTTTTCGCCGATTCAATGCTATCTGTCACAAGAGACGTTCGTTGGCTTATTTTCGTTGGATCTAGGCGCCTGTGGGGAAACTCCACTGCACATTGGTTGACAGGGGCGTAGGCTGTGGGCATTCGAGTCACTTTGCAGCTGTGGGGGCCCTACATACCAAAAACTATAAAGCCGTAAGGAATTCGCGCTCTTCTGACTCTTCCCGACACCTTTGTGCAAACGCAGAGTACCTATACACCCTCTTGTATCCACCCGCGCTCATTTGCCATCACACATGCCCGATACTCATTCCATATCAAAAGCGATCGGGAAGGTTCAGTGGGTTTCCATTTCGATTAGATTTCCTCCCCTATCACTCAACACCCGAATATCCTCTTACTGATACTCCCATGTAGGCACGTAGTCGCATCCGTTATTGGGGTAGGCACAGATTCGAAGTCGGGCGGAGACAAGTAAGAAAATTTCTTGCCGACCAAGATCGAACATTAACAACGGGGGAAAGCCCTACCGCCCCAGAGACGCCGGATTCGCCCAAAACTCCAGAGAATCCAGAGGCGCCTGAACATCCGACGTTCGTCTAAGTTATCCACGATGAATTTGCCATTGATTTATTGCCTACTTTTAGCTATCGCCCACGCGGACCGATAAACCACACCGTCAAAGGCAACAAGCCGAAGCCATCTGGCAAATAAATATGGAGGAACGCCGTCTCTCCATCTATTGGCTTTTTTTTCGCATGTACAATATATCTCAATAGTAGCATGGACTTCATTACTCTAATTCCGAATTCCCAATCCCGTGGAGGACAAGCACCCTCAAATTTGATACAAACGAGTGTCGACCGATTTTGAGGCTATTGATGAAGTGCGACACCTTCACACGCACGCTTTCTTCTATCCTCCTCCTTGTTGTAAAAACTCTGTGAGGTTTTCGGAAGGTTGTCGCCAGAACTGAAAGAAGGATGCTTAGAGCTTCAAGTGCCTTGTCCAGCTGTCCATTCACGTGCACAGGCTATAATAGTTGCTCCAGCTGACCACAGGTCCTCATTTGCATTTTCGAAACACAGGAGAAAGAAGCCACCGCAATGCCCCAAATAATGTTAGGTACAAATTTAAAAATATTATCTTCCCGTGACAGGCAAACGAGAATCGATCCACACTGATCTTGAAAACTTTTGAAAGAGTTTATTACTGGCGCGAAATGTACCGCGAAGCGACCGTCCCAGTTCACTTGATTCCGCGGCATAAACAACTTGGAAATACCAGGACGATGCTCCAGATAATAACAGCGAGTGACAAATAAATTGAAATCCTAAGCGAAGGCGATCGTTAAGCACCTGTTTTAAAAATGGCAATGTCCGGGTTCAGCAATACGGTTGCCTAAATTGGAAAGTGCAAAGCAGGTTAGAAACAGGTCAATATATATATATATCGAATTGCGGCTCCCTAGTAGTACTGTATTCGTAAACATTCCTATCTGTCCAAACCACACGAATTTCCACATCACCTCCTTTGAGAGTTTCAAATGGACAGTAGACTCCTTCAACTGTTCAACATACTCGAGTACAGTTTAATAATACAGTCATCTCGTGATGCTGTGCGTGTAGGAGAAAAATGGATTGTAGTACCTGGATGACTACACGATATCTCGTTGCCGTAGTAGATGGGTCGCGAAGACTGATATAATTTACTATGACGCCCAAACCCTTTACAATCTAGGGATGTCTTGCGGGCAGTGTGCGACAGTGCCACGTTCTGATGTTGCGTTCTAAATGAAAATGGCATATATGCAGAAGGAGAATACCTACCTACACAGCAAGTAAATATGGAACACCAAGCTCCGGGTTCAGAGTAATACAACTCGGGTACTAAGGCTGGGCCGAAAAAAAATACATAGGCAAGTACAAAGAAAACGAAGAGTACAGGTATCTCTACAGTGAAGTGAGTCATTTTTTGATACATATCATTTCCTATCCAACCTTGATCCAATCCTTATAATGTCGAACCCTTCGCTCATTACACTCGGTAAACTTCCCCCATCTCAACCGCTGTTTTTTCCGAGTCAAATGACGGTCGATGTTTCAAAAAGGCGCGCAGAGGTAGGTTTAGAAGTTTTGACAACATCGTCGGCCGTGTCAGGGCATGCTTCGATGATGTTGGTGAGCCTTGAACACTCCCTTCATTGAGTTCAGGCGCAAATTCGACTGGGGCCTCTTCTGGTAGGTCATCCCATAAAGTACACATACACCAGAAGATGAGGATCAGGACGATTACGAAGAATGGTCCGACCACAGCTCGGGCTTGGATGCTTGAGTTTTGGAAGCACATGAACCCGAAAGCAGCAAGGAACGAGACCATTCTGCATGGCACATAAAGCACCGCTGAGTGCATAAACAGACGAGAAAAGGAAGAAATCGTACCCCCACATCAAGAGAGTATATGGAAGACTGTACAAGATAGCCAACGTTTCCAGACCCAGCCGCGGGTGACTGCGTTTTTCCATGAAGGCTTGCTGAAAGAAATATGCTTCAGAAAGGTTGGATGCGGTGACCCTGCTCATACTAACCATCTCATCAGCACTTTCTCGACTCTTAGTTCGATTTTGCCTCATCAACAACAATCCAAGGACAATACTGCCAATACTCGCCACAACAGACAGATAACTGGAAATTTGGGCAGGCGATCTGTAAGGCAAATTATCGGGCTTCGAATCCACACTCTGAATGGCCAAAAACGCCACATTGGCGGTCAACACGACCGTTGACTAAAGAAGCAATATTCAATTCCTGTTTGGTGAATTAGGCAGGGGAGATATCTACCCAAAGCACGAATTCCTGCCATTCTTCGCTCATCTTTTTCGCTGATTTGTCCCAAACAGCCTTATGCATTAGGCCATCAACCCACATTTTCTGTAGGGTCTGCAGATGGAAGTCCGGGGCAAAGAAGAGGAGCGGTGAAATGGATTTAATGAACCATGTACGTGAAACGATGGGAGTGCCGTAAACCGAAAAGTGGCGCTCAATACGAGAACATGGTTCTCCGTAGAAATCGAGAAATCTTGAATGAACTGGAAATATGCCTCGATTATATAACTTCCAAGGCAGCATCGGCGAAACAACTTACCGAACATGTACATCAAGCGAGCTGGCACAACCTTTAGCCTGAAAGCCATGTATGCACTAAAAACGAAAGAATTCACCAAGAAGCGCGGTCGCCCCAGCAGATCCTTCTCCGATATTTTCTAATTTCAAAGAAAGTCATTATCAAATCTCTTGGGCGAGAAGGTCTGATAGCTACTCTGGAGCTTGTCTGCCAATGAGAGCACCTTGTGAAGATCATCCAGGTTATAGGGAGACGTCGAGGAACTTGAGGTCATACTGTCTACATATAGTTATGTCATAATGTGAACATTGGTCATGCATCAGGATATCCCAATACCTCCAATAAAGAAAAGGACGATATCTCTCAGTTCGCGAATTAGGTCTGGCGATGTTTCCCGAGAGTGAGGAAACAATTGGAGGAAAAACCTTTGACATTATCTGTTAGCGGCGAATGGCAAAACTGCAAAAAGGAGCTCGGATGTTACCAATACTGTGCTTCGATCTCGAAGCCTTTTAGGGTGCCATGAGATCAAGCCTTAGATTACAGTAGAGAAAATACGCACGGAGATGGCTCTCCCTAGTGACAGCAGGCACTTCACTCCAGGCGCCTAACGCCGAGGCTTTGAAAGTGTCCAGGAAGAGGATTGTCCGTGAGTTGTGATGTGCGTAATAGTATGACGCTTGTATAACGCCGTCATTGTCATACCGAAGGTCAAGCACGAGGTCGGTTTGTTCAGGTAAGGTGATATGATTCACGGAGATAAATCTTTCGAGGGTGGCTATATCTTCGCAGAGTTGGGCAAAAATCTTGGGATCGTACAGATCGGCATCGGCATAAATCCTCTATGAATTTGATAAATGGCAAGCCAGGACAAGAGAATCAGAGTGGCTGACCTTCTCTTGATTATAAAAGTACGGACCGCCTTCTGGGTGAAGGTATTTGATCCATGGAGCAGGAGCGGGGCTGCAGAGCATCAAATATAAAAAATTTTCAAGTCGACAAAGAGGAGACGCGACCTACTTTTCAAACGTGGTGGTCAGAGGTTCAATAGTCATCTCAGTCGTCTTTTTCCGTCTAGAAAACGTTGAGCAACGACAGACAGAAAAGTAGCCATCGCACTTACATTCGACGTCTCCCGGTGTAGCGTTGAGTGGCTTCTGGCATTACAGGTACGATGCGTGAGTTCTCCAGGTAAACGGGTGTGGCAGGCAGTCTATAAACGTCGGCGCTAGTTGCGTTAATTTCATGTAAAGAATTGTTATCTGAGTAATGGCTGATAGAAAAGGGGGAAGAACTGCGGGATGATGATATTTCAATCTGGTCTAGCCCAAGCTGACTTGAAGGAATTTCCATGCTGCTTGCGTCGATTTCGGGGGAATCAACTTCAGGAAGGTGAGTGATTGGGAAGTAGTGAGGAAAACTCAAGCCTGGGCGCTGATTTATTGGGAGGGTTGGGATCTCATGGTCATTTCGAGGAAGCTGTGGCAAAGAAGCCGAGTATTGCCGAGCTGGTGCGGGTGAAGTTGGGGAGCGGATTGTGAAGGTGTAGCCTTCAGGGTCACCGTTCGATGAAACTGCAAGTGCAGATCGTGAATTTTCAGAGCCGAGCCGCAGAGAGGAACGTGTTGCATTTCGGTTGGAAATCGTAAGGTCGTGGGCCTCTCTTGCAAGCCTCAAGTTGTGGGACGATCGGGATGCACTTCGTATTCCACCTGCATCGAATGGGTACAGAGAGCACGCAACCTTATCAAGAGATATGGTCTCTCCGTTGGGGTTGAGTGTATACGCGCTTTGAGTGTCAGAGAGCCCTGACTTCTGAGCTTGTTCCTTGGAGGGTTCGACGGGACCTGGTCCCTTCCTGAAGCCTGCGATGTCAGACGAAGGGGCTTGATCTAAATGTCTACTTGACTTTCTCCACGATTTACACCTGATGTGAAAAAATGACCACCAAGCTGCCAGCCGTCGCAGAAGTTGTACGGGCGCTTGAGGACGGCGGGCGCCATCCTGCAGGATCCGAAGGATATATCGTCGAATTTGGGCCAGGAGTTGAAGTAACCAGGCGGCAGCAGCCATGTAGGGTATGTACAAATAAGCACGGGGTGCACAGTGGGCGAAAGCAAGAGGCGTTCGTGAGGCATTCCTATGAAATGGCGTATCTATATCAGCATACTAGTAAAGCATAGCATTTTTGCCTCATGTCGAGATCACGCGGGGAAATACAGGTAACCCCTTATGGGTTTGGACAAGCTAAATTTGGGACCACTTTCCATCTTGCAATGGGACAAATCCCGACATCGATATGTGTGCCCGTAAGAATCCACGGCAAATCCACGGACAACGAAGAGGTCAGTGAAGCAGCGATATTTCAGACGCTTTGACGATGTGGCTTTCTTTTGACCACACTACGCTCATTTGAGCCTTGAAGATGTTGAACAAGAACCAAACAAGAGCGTTGAAATAAGCGGCACGATGGTACGAAGGGAGAGACGGACGATGGGCGGTGATGCATGATGAGGAAAGAGTCTGAGGATCGAGCGGCGCAGAGACGTCGGCCTGGTCACAAACACGGTCACACAAGGCAGCCCAAGACGGGCCGTCCGACTCCCGAGTCCTTCGCTGATCTCTCCTCATACTCAACCTTATCGCACCGTGGCCTATAACGGTTGAACGTTGAACGTTGAAAATTGAATGTTAAAATGTCGGTAAATTCTCATATATATATATATTAATATCCTACTGGTAATCGATCTTGCTTTCTCCGTCTTTCATCTGCCGCGATTCAAACCTCAGGCCACAACGTCAGGCGTCAGTTCAGCCTTTGCTCGGCCAGCGCAGGTTCTTGATTTTCTGGGTCCTTGTTTAACGTTCATATAGGTTCATAACTTATGCAGCCGCGGGCACTCGTTGTCTTACCCCATTTCCCCTTCGTACCAATATCCACCTCTCCGCTGTTCCAGCATTCAACCGTGACTTGCACACACCTGCACGCACATCCTCGGACTCCACAAACATTCTTCGCCACATGGCCCGAATGGCGCCCGAGACTTGGGAGAGGTGTTGTGGGAGGTGTAATGGCCCAAGGAGCCTGGACGGAACCAAAGAAGGTGCCCTTGCCCCCGTCATCAACACCGGCACACGTTGGACTAACAAGGCCCGCCAACCAGGACATTGAGCGAACATGGCGAGCGATCCAATATGACCGATTTTTCGGTGACTGCCTTCCGCCGCCTGCCAACTGTCCGTCAGAAAACCTGCATTCGCAACCACACGCACAGGTCCACTTTACTAGCACCCGAACCCGGCTCAAACATCTGCATGCACACCCTCCTAACCCAGGAATTGTATTTACCGCCTGGATAACGATCCGAACGCCATACGAAGCTTAGGAGAGGCCTTATGGGATGTAGAGATGCCCGAGGAGCTACTTGGCAATTCTCCGGTGCGTTCAAGTTCTCATTCCTTTTGAACATCTATTGACCTTGCATCTAGCGCCCCGGAAAAGCGCCGTGACTCAATGTCCCACCAGCGCAGCCCACTACGAGCTGTTGGAGAATGTTTTAGCAACCCGCGGGGCTCATCTTAGGTGCACATAGACCCAGTGGAGCTGCAACAGCAGCCTCCCGCGACTAACTGTGCTGCAGTCCCAACACAGGCTCCCTGTTGTTACAGTATTGCGCAGGGAAACGCAAACTTCTGATAATTTGCACGCTTGACTTAATGTTATTCTGTGTCCTAAACGAGCACCGGACGATTTGCTCAACGTGCGTTTCTATCTAGATTGTGGTGGGAACTCGTACATGCCATCCACGCAATGGCCTACAAAGCAAGTTAGTGGATTGACAAGAACGATATAATTTACCGAATGTATGGATGCATGTGAATGGTATTGGCATCTCAACAGGTATCTGACTACTCGTACATATCTCCTCCTCGACGAATTGTTAACAAGTCACTAGACTAATTCAATTTCACAAAATCCTCAAATTTCATAAAGCACTGGCTGTTGCGAGTCAACCGACTGTCGACGTCTCGAAAAGCTTGGCAGACTTCGAAGAAATTTTGACAGCATCGTAGGCAGAATCCGGCCTCGTTTTGGCTGCACTTCCCACAAGGTCCACATACACCAGACGACAAGGACGGCCACGGCGAAACAGAACGGCCCGACCACTGCTCGTGTTTGGGTATTTGACTGCTGGAAGCACATAAAACAGAAAGCAGCTACGAATGAAATCATTCTACATGGTGTAAGGAAATATATAAATGATCAAGGCTGGAAAACTCACCCCCACATCAGGAGAGCATACGGAAGACTATACAAGATCGCCAAAGTTTCCAGACCTAACCGTGGGTGACTGTGGTTTGCCATGAAAGCTTGCTGAAATTAGAAGGCTTCAGATAAATTGGACGCCATGATTGTCCCGAGTACTTACCATCTCATCGGCGCTCTCTCGGCTTTTTGTTCGGGTTTGCCTAACCAGCAACAACCCAAGGATGATACTACCAACGCTCGCCACCACGGATAGATAACTGCTAATTTGGGCAGGCGATCTATACGTTACATTGTCGGGATTGGAATCCACACTCTGAATGGCCAGAAAGGCCACATTGGCATTCAACATGACAGTAGCCTACACAGACAACTATTCAATTCTGTGCTGGTGAACGTGGTCATAGAAACACCTACAAACAGGACGAATTCTTGCCATTCGTCGCTCATCTTCTTCAGCGACTTCTCCCAGACGGTCTTGTGCATTAAATTGTCCACCCACATTTTTTGTAGAGTTTGCAAGTGGAAATCGGGGGCGGAGAAGAGTAAGGGGGAAAGAGACCTGACGAGCCATGTACGTGATACGATGGGGGTGCCGTAGACTGAATGTTGGCGCTCAATCCGAGCACACGGTTCTCCGTAGAAATTGAGAAATCTCGAATGAACTGGACAATATCATGATCAATAGGCCTACGGTGTGAAAGCGAAGCCAGAGCAAGCTACCGAACATATACATCAACCGAGCTGGAGAGCCAGATTTAGAAGAGGGCCAGTTACGTTCCAAAAATCAGAAAGACGTACCAAGCAGAGAAGTGGCTCCAACATACTCTCGTCCGATATTTGCTGGTTTAAAAATAGGATTAGAAATTTTTTCTTGAAAAATCATCTTATAGTTACTTTGCAGCTTGTCTGCCAATGGGAGAAACTTATGGAGATCATCCAGGCTGTAAGGAGATGTCGTGCTTGGTGAAGTCTTCCAATCTGAGAGTTTAAATATAAGGCTCTATAGTGATCACCCTAGTGCATATTAGGCACGAATGAGAAATGTCACTTTACCTGCAATGAAGTAGAGAATAATATCTCTTAACTCGCAAGCTAGTTCCTCGGTTATTTTGCGGGAATGAGGGAACAGAAGAAGAAAAAACCTTCGACTTGATCTGTTAGCGATGTACGACGGAAAAAATTGCCACTGGCTATTACCAATACTGGGCTTCAATTTCGTGACCTGTTGGGTGCCATTAGTGGCAAACTCGGATACTGTAGAGAAAATACTGAAAATACGCACGAAGATGGCTCTTGCTAGTGGCACCAGGTGCTTCGGTCCAGGCGCATAAGTCGTCGGCTTCAAAAGTGTCAAGGAAGAATATGGACCGCGATGGATGATGTGCGTAATAGTATGTCGCTCGTAAGTCGCCTTCATCTTCGTCATCTTGAAGTTCGATGACAAGATCCGAGTCCTCAGGTAGCGTGATACCATTTGCGGAGGTAAAATTCTCGAGGGTGTTTATATCTCGACAGAGCTGTGTAAAGATTCTGGAGTCGTAGAGATTGGCATCCGTATAAATTCTCTATAAATATGATAAACTTTTGGGAGCTTCGATAGCAGGACTGAAGACCCAGACCTTGTCTTTATGGAAAAAGTATCGACATCCTTCAGGATGGATACATTTGGTCCAACCATGAGGCATAGGGCTTCAAGAATATTTAATTGACAGAGAAAATAGTGACTAGGAAACCCTGACATACTTCTCGAAGGTGACGGTCAAAGGTTGAATGGTCATCGCTGTTTCTCTCTTTTGTCTGGTAAAATGTGTTAAAGTAAGTTCAACCACAGTCTGCCGGTCTTACATTCGTGGTCTGTTATTATAGCGTTCGGTAGCTTCCGGCATCGCAGGCGTGATGCGTGCATTTTCTAAGTAGACGCAAGTCGCTGAGGCAGCCCGTGTTGGGATGTCGACACTGGTTATGTCGATTTCACGAGGAGAGTTGAGTTCAAGATGTCGACGAATGGGAGAGGAAGGGCGGTATTGGGAATTTTCGGCATGGTGATGAAGAAATTGGGGAAGTGGGCCTGAGGTGGAATGTTTTTGGATTGAAGTAGGGGATTGTGGAGCGATGGGCTCTACAGTGATTGTAATTCGGTCATTCAGTTCAAGTTCTTGGTCGTCTTGTTCAGAAACCGAAATTCCCGTGGCAGAAGGGTACAAAGAAAGTACAACATTGTCGAGGGACATGACCGCTCGGTTGGGGTGAATTGTATAATGGCTTGTTGCGCAACTTGCGTATGAGGTATCCGGATGTAGACCTTGCTCCTCCGAGGGTTCAAGAGGCTTCGGTCTCTTCCCGAGCCCAAAGCCTACAGCGTCGGATGACGGAGGCTTTTCTACCCTTTCATGCGGATTTCTCCACGATTTCCACTTGATGTGAAAAGATGACCACCAAGCTGCCAGCCGCCGCAGAAGCTGTACGGGCGCTTGAGGACGGTTGGTGCCATTCTTTACTAGGATCCGTAGAAAATAATGTCGAATTTGGGCCAAGAACCGAAGTAACCAGGCGGCGGTAGCCATGTCAGGTATATACAACAGCGCAGGGGTGCGTGACAGTGGGCGAAAGCAAGAGGCATCCGCGAGGCCTTCCTATATAGCCATCATTTTTGCCTCATGTGGAGGAAATACAGGTAACCGGTAACCCCATATGGGTTTAAACAAGCTAAATTTGGGACCACTGTAATGCGACAATCTCGATATCGGTATTTGGGCCAGTAAAAGTGCGTAGACGGCTTAGCCTGAAGAGGTCAATAATGCGGCGACACGACCAAGCTATCTTTACCAGACTTGCCGATTTTTTTTAATTACTCGGTTACAAAAAAAAAAGCCCCATATTCAAGGCTCCATGGAGTATGGGTCGCATTTACTGATAATACTTCCTCAGGACTTTAAAACACATGACTTCGTATTTAGGATACAATAACACAGAGGCTTGAAACTTCACAGGCATCTATGATGGACGTGCTGGTTCTTCGAAGCTATCCAGGGATGGGTACAAGTGAAGGTGCAGACTAAAATGTCCGGAGCACTTAGTGCCATGTCATGGCGCCATGCCAGCACTGAGGTATTCGAAGGTAAGGGATAACTTGGGCACCTGGTCTGGGACATTGCATTGGAAGGAATGATACAACGTGTATTCAACAAGGATATAGACACAGCCGCTGAGGTGAATGGTATGGGTATCTCAACAGGTATGTGACTACTGGCTACATATTTTCTCCTCGATTCGTACAACATTAACGCCATTACATTCATTACACGGTCCGCCTTCATCGAACCGGCAAACTTAAACCACTGTCCGTTGCGAGTCAACCGACTGTCGACGTATTAAAAAGGCCGCCAGACTTAGAAGAAGTCTTGATAGTATCGTAGGTTGGGCCACTTCCCCCTCCGATGATTTGAAAGAGAACTGATCATCCTTTTCGTCGAGTTCGGAAGGAGGCAGAACTGGGTCTTGTTCTGGGTGCACTTCCCACAAGGTCCACACACACAAGGCGACAAGGATGGCGACGGTGAAACAGAAAGGTCCAACCACCGCTCGTGTTTGGATATTTGAATGCTGGAAGCACATGAAACAGAAAGCAGTTACGAATGAAATCATTCTATATGGTGTAAGGAAATCTCTAAGAAAATATACAAATCAAAAAGAGAGGAATCTCACCCCCACATCAGGAGAGCATATGGAAGACTGTACAAGATCGCCACAGTTTCCAAACCCAACCGTGCCTGCCAGCGACTTGCTACGACATGTCGCTGAAATTGAGTAGGCTTCAGAAAAATCGGACGACGTGAAGGTCCCTAGTACTTACCAAACCACCATAGTCTCGGACATTTGTTCGGACTTGCCTAATCAACAACAACCCAAGGACGGTACCACCAATGCTCGCCACCACGGACAGATAACTGCTGATTTGGGCAGGGGATCTGTAGGTTAGATTATCGGAATTGGAATCAACACTCTGGATGGCCAAAAAGGCCACATTGGCATTCAACATGACTGTTGCCTAGGCAAACAACCGTTCAAATTTCCCTTGTTGTGAACGGAGTCGTAGAAACACCGACAAACAGGACAAATTGTTGCCATTCACCATTCAACCTTTTGACCAACTCCTCCCAAACAGTCTGGGGCATTAGACCATCCACCATCAAATTTTGTAGAGCCTGCAAGTATGAACCGGGGGCGAAGAAAAGCAATGGAGAAAGGGACCTAATGAGCAATGTACGTGAGGGCATGGTGTCATAGACTGAACAGTCGCGCTGTATCCGAGCGCATGGTTCTCCGTAGAAATTGAGAAACCTCGTATGAGCTGAAAAATGTCATGATCAGTAGTAATATGGTGCGACAACGAGCAGCAAGTTACCGAACGTATACATCAACCGAGCTGGAGAACTTGATTTAGCATGCATGTCCAAAAATGAGAAAAACATACCAAGCAGTGCGGTGGCCCCAACAGACTGTCGTTCGTTAATTTCTGGCAAGAAAAAATGGGATTAGCAAGGGTATCTACAGTAATTGTCTCGTAATTACTTTGCAGCTCGTTTGCCAATGGGAGCAGCTTCTGGAGATCATCTAGGCTGTAGAAAGACGTCGAGGTTGTTGAAGTCGTCATATCTGCAAGTTTAAGGTTAAATGGTGATCTCCCTAGCGCACAATAGCATTAATAAGAATATCACATCACCTCCAATGAAGAAAAGAATAATATCTCTTAACTCGCAAACCAGGTCCTCTGTTATTTCCTGAGAATGAGGAAATAATTGGAGAAAAAACCTTTGAAGTTATTTGTTAGCGATGTACGACACCGTAAATCGCTACTGGCTAATACCAATACTGGGACTCAATTTCATGGCCTGTTGGGTCCTGTTAGATCAAATCTTGGCAACTGTAGAGAAAATACGCACGAAGATGGCTGCTGCTAGTGGCACCAGGCGCCTCGGCCCAGACATTCAAATTTTCAGCTTTAAAAGTATCGAGGAAGAATATGGACCGCGATGGATGATGTGCGTAATAGTATTTCGCTTGTAAGTCGCCGTCTTCGTCATGTCGAAGGTCGATGACAAGATCCGAGTCCTCAGGTAGGGTGATACCATGTGCTAATATAAAATTCTCCAGGGTGTCTATATCTTGGCAGAGCTGTGTAAAAATTCTGGAGTTGTAGAGATCGGCATCCGTGTAAATCCTCTATAAGTATGATAAATGGAAGCCTCGACAGCAGGAATGAAGAGCCCGACCTTGTCTTCATGGAAGAAGTATCGACATCCTTCAGGGTGGAGATATTTGGTCCAGCCATCAGGGATGGGGCTTCAAGAATATTTAATTCAAAGTGGAATTGGTGACTAGGAAAGCCTGACATACTTCTCGAAGGTGACGGTCAAAGGTTGAATGGTCATCGCTGTTTCTCTCTTTTGTCTAGTAAAAAGTCTTAAGTAAGTTTAACCGAAATAATTTGCCGGTCTTACATTCGTGGTCTGTTAGTATAGCGTTCTGAAGCTTCCGGCATGACAGGCGTGATGCGTGGGTTTTCTAAGTAGATGGGAGACGCTGAGGCAGGCCGTGTTGGGATATCGATACTGGTCTCCTCGACTTCACGAGAACTGGATTCAGGATGTCGAATAATGGGAGAGGAAGAGCGGTATTGGGAATTTTCGGCATGGTGATGAGGAAATTGGGGAAAGGAGGCGGAATTATTTCGAACTGGAGTAGGGGATCGTGGAGCGATGGGTTCTACAGTAATTGTAATTCGATCATTCAGTTCAAATTCTTGGTCGTCTTGTTCCGAAACCGAAATTTCCGTGGCAGAAGGGTAGAGAGAAAAAGCAACTTTGTCGAGAGATATGACCTCTCCATAGGGGTGAATTGGATATTGGCCTGTTGCCTGTGATGAATCCGGATGTAGAACTTGCTCTTCCGAGGATTCAAGAGTTCCCTTCCCCATGCCTACATCGTCGGATGGCCGAGGCTTTTCTATCCTTTCGGGCGGCTTTGTCCACGATTTCCACCTGATTTGAAAAACTGACCACCAAGCTGCCAGCCGCCGCAGAAGTTGTATGGGCACTTGAGGACGGCGGGTGCCATCCTTTAAGATTGGTAGGAAATATTGTCGAATTTGGGCCAGGAGTCGAAGTATCCAGGCGGTAGTCATGTCAGAGATATACAAAAGCGTAGGGTGCACAGTGGGCGAGAGCAATAGGCATCCGTAAGGCATTCTTATGAAGAAGGCATATGAGCATAGCCAAAGCATAGCCTAGTAGCACTTTTGGCATGTGTACACTGAAGTACCCAAGATTAGACATGGTCCTTCACATGTCGGGGACCACGAATCCTTCCTAGGAGACAAACGTCAATAGCTACTGTTTTCCACTTCAGTGTAAAACAGAATTTCGGTTTGCAGCCACTGCTCGAGAAACGGTATGTAATGTTTCGTTGGCTCTTGGTTGGTTGGCACCGGCAAACCCCGCAACCTATTTTTATGCCTGCTTCGTCTGTCGACCTCCACCTTGTCGAGATGGCTCCTGAGATCACACTGCCTCCACCACCGCGAACGACATTGACATGGTGAAACCGCGGACGCTCACACCATGAAGCCGCCCCACTTCGTTGATGTAGGCAAAGCAGACACACCACCTCCACCACCGGCAAACGTCGTCATGGATGGTGTTGTCCCAACGCTCCTCTGCCGACGACACACGGCGCCGCTGCCACTTCAACCCACGTCGATGTGGCTAATGCTTCCCCTCCACCGCTTTCTCGACCGATGTGGATTCAGTCCACCTCATCGACAAAGCCACCGTGGTCACATTGCCTCCAACACCTTCCTGACGGTTGAGCCCCATCATCGCCCCGTCCGCAGCGACGGCGATGTCCCCTGTCACCCCAATCAGCCGATCTAGTAGCCTGTTTGGCCACCACTCTCTCCATACCGCGTTCATCTTCGACCCCAGCCAGAGGGTGTCGGGCCAGCAGAGCCCCGGGAACTATGACGGTCAGGGTGCCACCACCTGGCCCGTCTGGCGGATATGATGCCGCACTGCAGGCCGTTCACGCTCCTCGTGCCAAAGCCCGGTTCCAGTGGTGCCGGGAACAGGCAATTTGGACGTGGCGTCGGCGACATCGTATGATGACCTTGAGGTGTGCACGCCGTATGGCAGTTCGAGCACCGCGATTTTTGTAGGGGGCAAAAGTACAGGCACAAGGCAAAAGTGGAGCCGGCGGCAGCCCGGTGAATGGAAGCAGAAGCTCGAGCGGTGTGGGGCACTTTTTCGGGACGATGGTTGGCGGTGTGTCGGGACGAACAACTTCGTATCCAAGCTGTATCAGTGAGTTTCGTTTTTCCTGTCTTCTTCTCTTCATTTTTTGCTGGCTGAAGGAGCGGAATCGTTTTGTGACGGAACAATAATGCCCGAAGGTCTCTGCTCAATGGATATGCTCAGGCGTGGAGGTGCTCTCTGTATCCTTAAAATGTGCGTGTTCAGTCGCCACCTGCAGTTAACACTTGTTGTGCTTTCCCTGCCTTCAATGATACTGGTCTCACTGTTCTCTGTCCTGTTCTACTTATACCTGCCACGAAAACACTATCTACTCAATTCTACGGATTTTGCTTGTTCTCATTTGCGACTCCGTACTCTGCAAGGATGTCGAGCGACACCCAGATTTGCCGCAACATAGTTAATAGTAAATATGTTATAAAGTACTTTTTTCATGGAATGACTTGGAGTGAAAGAAATAAAAAGGCCTTGAATTTGCCATGCTACCCAATGGTCGTAAGTAAAGCAAGCTAAAATTGGCGGCGGTAGGCGTTTATAGCGGAAATTTTAGATCCAAAGCACTAGAGTGTCTCGCCAGCTCTCGCCTTGCCATTTTCAGATCTTTGAATTTGCCGCTGGTGATTGGAAGGTGGCGCGGCAGGGTAGGGTGTGGTGAGATGGCGAGGTTGAGCCCACAACATTATTCCCAAGGTCGTTTATCCAGCGCGACTATTCACCCTTATACTAGGCGAATTCATTGGAAATATGGGTACAACATGAATTTGGCAAGTATATGGATACAGGTGAATGGTATGGGCATCTCAACAGGTATGTGACTACTGGCTACATATTTTCTCCTCGATTCGAACAACATTACCGCGTCATTACATATTCATTACACGGGTCCGCCTTCATCGAACCGTCAAACTTAAACCACTGTCCGTTGCGAGTCAACTGACTGTCGACGTATCAAAAAGGCTGGCAGACTTAGAAGAAGTCTTGATAGCATCGTAGGCTGGGCCACTTCCCGCTTCGATGATTTGTGAGAGAATTGATCATCCATTTCGTCGGGTTCGGGAGGAGGCTGAGTTGGGTCTGGTACTGGCTGGACTTCCCACAAGGTCCCCACACACCACACGATAAGGATGGCCACAACGAAACAGAAAGGTCCGACGACCGCTCGTGCTTGGATATTTGAATGCTGGAAGCACATAAAACAGAAAGCAGCAAGGAATGAAACCATTCTGCAAGGTGTAAGGAAACAATTTAAGGAAATATACAGATGAAAAAAGCGAGGAAACTCACCCCCACATAAGGAGAGCATATGGAAGACTGTACAAGATCGCCAAAGTTTCTAGACCCAACCGTGGGTGACTGCGATTTGACATGAAGTCGTGCTGAAATAGAATAGGCTTCAGAAAAATCGGACAACGTGACGGACCCTAGTACTTACCATCTCATCAGCACTTTCTCGGCTTTTTGTTTTGTTTTGCCTAATCAACAACAGCCCAAGGACAATACTACCAACGCTCGCCACCACTGACAGGTAACTGCTAATTTGGGCAGGTGATCTGTAGGGTAGATTATCGGAATCGGAATCAACGCTCTGAATGGCCAGAAAGGCCACATTGGCATTCAACATGACTGTTGCCTGCGCAAACAACCGTTCAATTCTGCCCTGGTAGGCGGAGTTTGAGAAACACTTACAAACAGGACGAATTCTTGCCATTCGTCGCTCATTTTCTTCACCGACTTGTCCCAGATGGCTTTGTGCATGAGACCGTCTACCCACATTTTTTGTAGGGTTTGCAAGTGGAAATCGGGGGCGGAGAAAAGTAACGGGGAAAGGGACCGGACGAGCAATGTGCGCGAGACTATTGGGGTGCCGTAGACTGAGTAGTGGCGTTCAATCCGAGCACACGGTTCTCCATAGAAATTAAGAAATCTCGAATGAACTGAAAAATATCATGATCAGTAGTTTTATCGAGCGACAGGAATGGACCAAATTACCGAACATATACATCAACCGAGCTGGAGAACTAGATTTAGCACGAAAGTCAGGTACATTCCAGAAAGCAGAAAAACGTACCAAGCAGTGCGGTGGCTCCAACTGACTCTCGTCCAATGTTTTCTGATTGAAAGAATGGATTAGTAAGGATTTCTTATTAATTGTCTTGTAATTACTTTGCAGCTTGTCTGCCAGTGGGAGCAATTTATGGAGATCATCCAGGTTGTAGGGAGCTGTCGAGCTTGGTGATGTCATCCCATCTGCAAGTTTAAGGTTAAATGCTGATCTCACAATAGCATTAATAAGAATATCACATCACCTCCAATGAAGAAAAGAATAATATCTCTTAACTCGCAAACCAGGTCCTCTGTTATTTCCTGAGAATGAGGAAATAATTGGAGAAAAAACCTTTGAAGTTATTTGTTAGCGATGTACGACACCGTAAATCGCTACTGGCTAATACCAATACTGGGACTCAATTTCATGGCCTGTTGGGTCCTGTTAGATCAAATCTTGGCAACTGTAGAGAAAATACGCACGAAGATGGCTCTTGCTAGTAGCACCTGGCGCTTCACTCCAGGCGTTCAGGTTGTCAGCTTCATAAGTGTCGAGGAAGAATATTGATCGCGATGGATAATGTGCGTAATAGTATGTCGCTTGTAAGTCGCCGTCTTCGTCATCTTGAAGGTCGATGACAAGATCCGAGTCCTCAGGCAGGGTGATACCGTTTGTAGAAGTAAAGTTCTCCAGGGTTTCTATATCTTGGCAGAGCTGTGCAAAAATTCTAGAGTTGTATAGATCGGCATCTGTATAAATCCTCTATGAATAATGTAAATGGAAGCCTCGACGACAAGAATGAGGAGCCCGACCTTGTCTTTATGGAAGAAATATCGACCACCTTCAGGGTGGAGATATTTGGTCCAGCCATCAGGGACGGGGCTTCAAGAACATTTAATTAGAAGTGAATTTGGCGACAAGAAAAATTTGACATACTTCTCAAAGATGATGGTCAAAGGTTGAATCGTCATTACTGTTTCTCTCTTTCGTCTGGTAAAGTGTTGAGTCAGTGGAACAAAAACGGTCCGCCGGTCTTACATTCGCGGTCTGTTAAAATAGCGTCCTGTAGCTTCCGGCATGATAGGCGTGATGCGTGAGTTTTCTAAGTAGATGGGAGCCGCTGAGGCAGGCCGTGTTGGGATGTCGATACTGGTTACCTCGATTTCACGAGGAGAACTAACTTCAGGCTGTCGAATAATCGGAGAGGATGAACGGTGTTGAGAATATTCAGCATGGTGATGGGGGAATTGGGGAAGAGAGGCGGAATATTTTCGATCTGGAGTTGGGGACTTTGGAGAGGTCGGCTCCACAGTGATTGTAATTGGGTCATTCTGTTCTGGGTCATCTGCTTCGGAAACCGAGTACATTGAATTGGCGTACTCAGAGCCTCCGATGTGTTGAGAGGATCGAGAGGCGATGCGGGTTGCAATGGCAAGGTTGTGGGCTGATCTTGAAGCATGCAGATTCTGAGACGAACGGGATGCATGACGTATTCCCGTCCCAGAATATGGGTAGAGAGAAAAAGCCACATTGTTGAGGGATATGACCTCTCCATTGGGGTTAATCGTGTATTGGCCAGCTGCCTGTGGGGTGTTCGGATGGATAGCTCGCTCCTCCGTGTCTTCATGAGCCCCCGGTCCCTTCCCCAAGCCCACAGCATCGGATGAAGGAGGTTTTTCTATCCTTTCAGGCGGCTTTCTCCACGTTTTCCACTTAGAGCGTAAAAAAGACCACCAAAAGACCAACCGCCGGAGAAGTTGTGCAATTGCTTTCGTATGGACGCCGCCCTTCAGTATTTGCCGGAGATAGAGTCGAATTTGTGCGAGGAGGCGGGGTAGTTGCGATGCTGTAACCATGTCAAAATATACGCACCAACCCGAAGTTACGCAATGGGTGCTGGTGAAAGAGGACGATGCTGTCCTATGGAGTGCAAGTAGCAGAATACAAAGATTGGTGGATCCAAAATTGCCCTTCTGCTCGGGGTTGTGAGAATGTCATTTTGCCTCGTGTTCGGCTTGGCGGACCCGTTCCGTAGCCCAGCTGCGTTCTCCTCAACTCTGCCTCCCCTCTCCTGTTCACAAAACGCCTGTGAATTGTGCAGCTGAAAGAAAGCATGGTTCTCTCCTAGGATAACAGAGCCTTAGGGTGGGATCGCGAGGATGAAGGTAAGTGGTTACTGAGTCAGCTGAGCTGCGATCGGATCAATGACTTCACCCGTACTCACTACAAACAGCCTCCAAACTCACTCTAGGGGGACCCAATTGCTCTGTATCATCGGAATCTTATCAAACAATAATTGCAGTGGAACCCATAGAAGCATAGGAATATAAAGAAACATATACTCCTAAACTCCCAATTAAACCATCTACGAATTATGTGTTCCGCGGATTACAGTGCAATAACAACCATGCCTCCAGTTACATGGATAGCGCTAATAGTTTTGAAGGACAATAAGTACCACGTCGAAATCAACTCTCGGTAGCTAAGAGGCCGGAATTGTGGGGATGGACCAAGGATGGACATGAGATTAGCGACTGGTACTTGCTAGTAGTCGCTCTTGGGCAGCAGGAGCATCTTGGGAGCATCTTTCTAATCAAGTGTACTGAAGCCAATGCTACAGGATTGAAGGGTAACGTTATCGAACATCAACACTATGCATAGCATTGACAGAGCATTGTAGTTCTAGTCAAAGCAGAGCTCCAATTTTCGCAATACAAGGGGTCGCCGTTTCGTCGGGCGGTGCTTTCCTCTTTTAAGACAACGGCGTGAGAGTGCGCTATGAACGAGCGCTTATAAGCTCGCGACTATAAGAATGGAGCAACGCAAACGCCAGAAAACCCCAACACCACCACCCTAAGGTAACGTATCCCCTCTCTCGTCTTCAGAACTGTCCTCATTCTATACGATTAAAGCCATACCAGACTTTCAAATGACTGAGTTACAACTTCCTACTCCTGCATCGTCAGACTACTCGGAGGTTCATGTGGTCACCATAACAACAACGACCACCGTCATCGACGAGCACACGAAGATTCTAATTGCAACAGAAGACTCGTCGACTGAGAGTGACGTCGAAGGTTCGGGTTTATTGTGATGATGGTGTATATCAACGCTTACATCGCAGTAGAGGACGAGAATGAGGACGTTGACGAAGAGGATGACCCCATGCCTATCATGGATTGGTAAAGTTTTGAATCTTGCGATTTATCTTGACGACTTACAAGTGTTGCCAGGGGAGGAAACAGGCGAGCTCCAATTAAGGTCACGGTTATTGGTCGACGCGACCCTAAAAGTCCGAAACTGGTCACGAAACCAAGGTCTCTCGACATCAAGCCCGAAGATGTCCAGGAGGAAGAGGATCCAAGCCCTGAAGCCAAAAACACCGAAGCAGCCGAGGGTTCAGAGAAGAGCAAGTAGAGTTGATCAAGGATAACGATTTTAGAGGGCACTGCCAGCGTTGTGCCCTGGGTGCTCGTGCTTGTTTGACTATATTTCAATACCACTCCGATAATATTCACGATAATTCCTTTCTACGACATGGATAAATTGTTTGAGTTGAGGTTGTCAGAAATATGGGAGGCCAGGATTTCACATCATTATCAATAACACATACCCAATACAGCAATCCAAGCCATCTCCGTTCTCTACACAGTGACGACGTAGAAACACGCTTTTTTATCCTCTTCTCCTTGCTTTCGGGGTCCAACTTTCGGTTTCCGAGGCTGGCCGTGGGTTCATTATTGGCGGCGGCGGAGTACTTGTTTGCTCCAGCCGCTCCTGACCTGGTATAGTGCCAGCTTCTGCTTGTTTAGGCTGACTTGAAACGCGATCTGAAATTTCGGCAGCGGACATTGCGAAAGTTGAATGTGACAATGGAGGCGATTTTCGCGGAGTAGTGGGGGTAAGGAATTTTGGAGGTAGAACCTTTGGTGTCGTCTGTGTTGGCTTCGGTAACGAACTGAATGTTTGAGTCGATGTTTGGGTAGTCGCTTGGGCAGTCGCGGCCTCTGTGGGTGCGGATATGTTTGATGAAGACGCAGGCTTAGGCATTGACTGTGACGGCAGTCCTTGAGCCCTCGTCGCGGCTTCCTCCAGAGCCGTGTGAGTGTCTTCTTGTCGTATACGCAGCATCTCTTCACTTTCCGCTCGATCCCGTGCTTCGATCAACGCTACGTTGGCCAACACGCGTTGCTGACGGTTCATGTCCGCTTGAAGTTCCTACAACACGTAGAACACAAGGTTAGAACCACGTGCAACCCATGAATTAAAAGCGCACCTCGACGGTCGGCGGGTACGGTCGCGTATGTGTGAGCCACGCTGACCATTGAACTAAGGAGAGAGTCCGAAGTTCAGGGCGGTCCCAAGGGATGTTGGAGACGGGGACGTACTGGCGAGCCGTTTTCCACCACCAATGTATTTCCACATGTCTTCGGGGTCATAATACTGCACAGTTCGCTTCGGTCTGCTTGGATCTAAGGGAAATCAGAAATGACAAGTTCCTGCCTCGAACGATAAAAAGGTTGTACCATTGGGTGACCGACTTTCATAAAACTTATTCCCTAAAAATTTAAATACATTTAGCCGGTACACAACCTACAGAAAAACAGGTCCTACCTTCTAGATCCCTGCCTACATAACGGATCTAAAAGACGAAACACTGGTATGAGCTTTGAGCTCCAGCATAAATTTAAAGACAAATGTAAACATACCGGATTCCTTATGGTATTCCAAAGCCTTGAAATGAACGACATGTTAATAGGGAATTATGAGTGTTTACGATTTCTAAGTGCTGAGATGGAAGCAGAGAGCAGGTTCAAGTTGCACTTCGAGGCTTGGCGTCAGAGCGATGAACATTTATTACGTCAATGCCATGAGCCAATGAAAAATTAAAAAAATTAAAAAATATTATCGAGTAAATGATCTCAACTTCAGCTGGTGCAATCAGAATATTCATTGAGCCGTCGTCTAAGAAGTTACAGTACTACAACCAACTAGTGAAGACATGCAATTAGAAATCGGGACCCATGTCTTCGTCATCCAGATCGCCGTCCTGGATCTCCTTCGCGAGCTCCTTCTCTCTTTCTCTCGCACCCTCAGCAGCGGCAAGTTCTTTCCGATGAGCATTGAGAGGGTAACGCATAGCCTAAAGTAAATCAAAATGATTGTTATTATATTGATCTGGTAATCTGGAGGGAATGAAAGACGCACTTTCACGCTCTGGTTGTGGAGGTCCAGGCAAAACGCGATACGTCGGCCAAACACCTCGCTAACTTCGGGGCCATAGGCGTTCTTCTGCGTCCCACACTCCATCCATCCCTTCTCGTGCACAATCCTACCTTCGATGACACCGTCACGAATGGCCTTTCCGACGATGTATTCAGCGTCTTCCTCTGAGTCTAGGTTGAGCTTGACACAGATATCCCGGAGAGAAATCCGTGAATAAGACAACGATAGCCTGCGGATGCCTGTCTTGATAACGTTTTGTCGTAGACGGATGATGAGGGTATAGGTGTTATCTTCTTCGAACTGAGCAGCATGTTTTGATAGAGTGCTTTGGAACTGAGCAAGAGAACCCGTTCGGACGGCTACAGTACAAAGTCAAAGAGGTCAAATGCAGAGGCAAGAGAATAAACGGACCTTTCACGATTTCAAAGTACGCGTTCAGGGCTTTATCCAGTACAACATGTCTGAACAAAGTTCGGTCCGGGATATCACCCATGAGCAGCTCGACGACAACGAAATACTTGTGAACTGCCTGGTAGAAACCTGGGGCAGTTTTTGCTGGCGGTGCGCGTCGGATTGCTTGTTGAAGGTTGGTGTGTGCCTCTGTGTAGTTTAGCTGAACAGCCCTGATGCGTCCAAGATAGTAATGGTAGCGTGCAAAATGAGCGTTGCTCGCAGAAGTTGGGAATGTAGTTTTGGAGACAAGCTTGTCGGCTTGGTCGTAGAGATTGTAGGTGATGTAGCTTCGCAGGAGGCAGTTAATGAGAGCGGCTTGTGCTTCGTCATCATGGCGCAGCGATGCTGTCCGTTGAGCAGCGAGGAAGAGTCTACAGCAGAGATCAGCCTTCTCGAACCGATCAGGTAAGAGGGACAGCATACGGGCGTGCATCGGAGAGTTCGCCTGCAAGTTCATATGCACGGTCAACCGCGAACCAGACCTTTGCAGCAATAGCGTCCATGCTACGGCGATTTAGAGCCTGCATTTTTTCTACTGTCTCGTTTGCTAGTTCCAGGGCCTTTTCTTGTGTCTCGTCCGATTTAAGTAGGTGTTGCAGGATGAGAAGGCGAAGGTACATCTCAGTTTCGGGTACAAGCTCAGCCTGTGGAGGCTTCGGGGCCGAATCAACCTCCATTTCCTGATCGGAAGCAGGTGCAGGAGGAAGCCATGACAAGAGTGTTTTCTTCACGGAATTGTCTAATGAGAAGAGGTGCGCTTGAGAAAGAGAATGAAAGGTAGCACAAGCGCGAACGCCGACCTTTGTTGTAGATTCCATCGATAGCATTGCGCAGAACGGAATCGTCCAGACGTTTGCGTAGAGCAGTCAAAGTGCGCAAAACACGGTGGGTGAACCGTGGCTCGAGAGTCGACACCGCTCGGTCGATGAGCGCGACATTGTTCTTGATTTCTGCTTCAGGTGTCAATGGTACAGGTTTCGGTTCTTCCTTTTTCTCTTCCTTTTTCTCTTCCTTCTTCTCTTCCTTCTTCTTGTCTGTCGCCTTGTCCTCTGCGGGTTTCATTTCAACGTCGGGCATGATAGATGGTGGTAAGGGTAAAGTAAGAAATGGGAGTTTAGAAATGAGCAAGGTGACGCGTCGCGTCCAGGCAGCTGTGCTAATTAAGTAATATTCATAAGTATGGTCAAATTCAATATGGTCTCGATAGCTAAGTGGTATAGCATGCGATTGCAGTGAAAATTTCTGTTATCGCAGGGTCCGGTGTTCGAACCACCGTCGGGACTTGGATTTTTTTACTTCTCAAACCGAGATTCGAATTCCGAAGATATATTTAACCAATCTTTAACCAGACCCTTCGGCTTTTCTTTTTTCAATCCCACCACCGGACAGAACTTGCACTCTGCCTCCGATCCGTCAAAATTATTCGAAGCATGCATTCCCGACTGCTTTACCCGCCAATTTGGCACAGTTCGGCGTTTCCTATGTCCCCAGCCAAAATCCGGAATACTATCTGGACTCTGGCTACTTAAGTTTTAAAGTATTTCTGTATGTTCTTTAAATCTTGCCTCGAATGTCAGTGACTGACTACTTGTATACAGGTCCATCTGTCTGATGAGCCTCCACCTTTTACTGTCAGTTAGCCATTCAACACGTACCATCGCCCGTGAGCAAGGGAGTGGACCGTCCAAGTTCCATGGCCTCAGCGTGAAGAACCTACATTATCTCGAAGATGCTTGCTCCGTTCAGTGCATCATGAACCAGCCCTCTTCCTCAAGCAGCGTTGGGTATTGTTAGAACCGGAGATATGACATTCCCGAATCCAAAGTGTTTGTGTTTTCTCACTGCCGCCAACAAAATTGGCATATGACAGGAGACTCGGACCTGTTCGCCACTTTAAGTTTACGATATTCTTGTCCTGGGTGAGCGGTTTGCTATATTAATGCACCCCAGGGCTGTTTGTTCTCGTTCCTGCCTTTCTGCCGCTCGCCTTCAGTCCAGCGGGGATTTTGGAGACGATGACTACAGTTTCTCAAATATCGCATCTGTTCTGGGCCCTTCGTCGTTATCTGCTGCGAATCTTGAAGGAGGGCAACGCCGGACACGCGTTTACTCGGATTCTCCAGCGATTGGCCTTGCTTGGATACCTTCTACGCGCAAAGTGGAGCAAGTGGAGAAAGGGAACAGTGGGGAGGGTTTCGTCGGCGAAGAGTTCTCGATTTGAACACCCAGCAGACAGACCCGAAAACACCAAAGCAGAGTCTTTACTATTCTCCAATACCCCGAATGGCGAAATTGTTTCTCTCGAGGACGTGGCGTTTTCTTTTGACCCATCAGGTACACCTCCACATAGCAGGACTGTCACACCCTGGACCCATCTGCACTTCGAACCTCAAGTTGAAGCACGCTCCGAGTTCTCCCAGTACGGAGCCCGGTCAACGTCAACGATCGTCGAATTCACTGAAGTTACGTCTCGCCAAGAAATTTCTACGGTATCCACCATGCATATTTTGTCGCAATCTGCCTCCATTGCTTACTTGGCGCACCCTCGCATCAAACCTGCTATGCCAGAAAGCTTTCGTCGTCGTACCGAGAGACAGGTTGGGATGTAAGGAAACAACTTTTGTTGTGGTCGAGTCTCGCTCAACTCGTTCTTTTTTAGCGACCAAATGGGTGGAAAGACTGAGCCTTTGACATCAAAGTTTGAAAGGTATTGTGACCGGTTCTGAGGTCGTTTTCGTCTGACATGTATTTACAGGTCTAGTCCACGGCCAGGATGGACTCGACAAACGCATTCAGACGGGACTTATTACTTCTGTAACCAGGAAAAGGTGTGAAAATCCTCTACTCTCTTTACATAACAAGCCGACTGATTGTAATTTAGCGGGTGTATACGGACGCTGACCTTTCCGACTACACCATCTTCAAGCAGGCATTAGAGGATATATCCACTCTCGAAGAATTCATTTCCACACACGACCTCGCTCTCCCTAAAAATTCGGATCTCGTTATGGACCTTTTCTACGACGAAACGAACCTGGTCATCCAAACTGTCTACTACTTTGTGCATCATCCTTCAAAGTCCATCTTCTTCCTGGATCATTTTGAGACGGAGAAACTGGCAACTTGGTACAAAACGAAAGGCATTAAATCAGATACCCAGCTCCGTTAGTGCCTCACTCGCTTTGTTCAATTTTACGTCTGATATACTTCGTCCGGACAGGTGACGAAATCGAGGCTCAGTATTGGTATGTCATATCAGTTTCTTCAGGCTGTGAGGCTTATACAATCATAGGCTATACCTTCAGCTATACCCCCGTGCTGGAGTGATAACGACTTCTATGGTTCGTGAATTACGAGACAAGGCCTTGCACTTCATTGGAGGTAACCACCTGTGTTTAGTTGTACGGTCGCTCAAATGCTTATCTTCGTCCTCTGATAGAATATATGTCATCAGAAACCGCAACTACGAGTTCCATATATACTTTGGAGGACCTATACAAAATTCTTGCTCTGACGGACAACTTGGAAAGTAAGCTTCAACGACCTTCCCGCCCACATCGTATCATTGATAAATTTTAAACAAACCAGAAAATATTGGAACTGAGCCGACCACTGGCGCTATAAGCTTGCTTTGTAAGTGGTAATGAATCACTTCATGCCTGCTGCTCAACAAACTTCAAAATGGCAGCCCGACTCATGGAGAGATTTGGTAACAAACGCGACAGTTGACGTGAGAAGTGACTTTTACTTATCGCATCCTGTTTCAGCTCATTCAAGGCTTGATACAATTCAAGGAGTGGCCCCTGCAGGTCCAATGAGCGAGGCGACCCCTGGACCTCAGTTCACCAAGGCTCGACGAACCTGGTTTATCAGAATATTCTCGCCATTGTTTTTCTCTGCCCCAAATTTCTACTTGCACAGTTTGCAAGAAATGCGAATGGGCCTTCTTTCGCATACGTCTGGTCGGAATAACGTCGTGAGAAGATTAAACGACGACTGGCGCCAATTCATTCTTTTCGTGGGTGTCTTTTGTCCTTGACGCTGATGTCTACTGAGCGGCCTTTGTTAGTCTATACTCCTGCTCATTGCCAATGTCGCGTTTTTAGGCATTCAAAGCGTCGATATCAACCATATTCCGCGTAGGTCGGCTGCCCAGATCTCTAGCTATTTGTCTGCCGTGTTTAGTATCGGAAGTATCGTCCTGGGGCTGCTGTTGCTCGGACACACCAGGATGACGAGACGAGGTGTCAATACTGCTGATGGGGTAACTCTGTTTTTACTAAGGTTTCACGAATATATTCGCTCAATTTGCTTTTTATGTCCAGAGACATCGCTTCCGCAGCTCACGAATCGGCTTCGAAATTCGGGCTATCTTTTACAGCCTACCTTATGTTCTGCTGATGTGGGGGTAAGTTGCTTGATGTGTAGTTGAGAATCATTACTTATTGATTTCCGCCAGGATGATAGCCTTTGTCGTCGCCTTTTCCTTCTTATGTTTCCATCACTCAAGCAAGATCACTCGGATTCTTGTCGGAACTTTCGGCGCAGCAATGGCTGTCCTCATACTGTTGTGTGTATGGACCTCTTGGGGAGAATACCTTGAGTATGAATTGGTGGAATCTTTGACTGATTGTCGGGAGCACTCATCGAAACCTGCTATGCTGTCAAGGCTCTCCAGTTTACCCGCTTCTCTGACCGTTCGTGGACACTCCTCTGAGCAACAGAAGACCGCTGTTTAGAGGGGACATAGCCGAAAGGCCTGGACAATATATATATTCTTACGCACTTAATACATTTATGCAGATTACGCTCATTTTTGAATACATTCGTTTCTAATGCAATACCTATGTACATCGTATTTTTCTTTTTCTTTTTAGATTTCGGGTTCACTAAATACATTCGGCATCCTCTTCGGCCTTTAGGTCTAGAATGTTGAAATTTGGCTGTCGTCTCGATAGCTAAGTGGTATAGCATGCGATTGCAGCGAGTAATCACTATCGCAGGGTCCGGTGTTCGAACCACCGTCGGGACTTGACCTGGATTTTTTTTCTGTGTTTTGTTTTTACAATTTAAGGCCTTGCACCCACAATCTCACTAGAATTTTGTGTCCAAAAAGAGGATTATGGATGGCGCAATGGGGGTTTGTGGTGGTGAAATTAATTGATGGCAAATGCGCGGGAGCAATTGGGCTCTCACGGGACATCGTGTTGCAACACGTCGTCGGTCTGACGCCTTCCCTTTATTTCTTTTCTACGGCAATGCTCTCTCTATTTCCTGTGTTGTTACTCGCGCTGTCTGCGCAGGCGGCGATCTTGACGCTCCAGTCCCCTCGTTTCACCGTCTCAGACTCAACAGGCTCCCAATTGCGCTCAGAACCGTGCGTTGAGGGAATGTCATAACTGTTTGCTGCGTCATGCTCACTTTTGGTTTGCATATGATGTAGATTATCTCTGGCACAAAAAGTCTCGACACCAGTGAAGCTCACAGGGAAGGAGACGCTCAGAATCACGTTCCAGGTTAGGGACAAGGAGAGTGGGAAAGGTGTACAACCTCACCAGACCTTCCTCCGATTCTATGACGAAAAGACGAACGAGGAAGGCATTCAACCCGTGCGGGTGACACCAGGCGGCAAAGCCAAGTTTGATCTGGTACGTGTGCCCATCCTGTAACCGCTTGAGCAAACAATAAATTCCGACGGCGATCTACCAGAACCTCTCGAAGCCTCCCTTGTCTCTTCCTCCAACACCCAACGGCGAACCGCTGAAGGTTACTCTCCTTATCGGGACCTCCCAATATGACCCTTTGGCCGTTGAACTCTTCGACCTTGTCCTTCCGCGCTCCCAACCTGCGCCTGAGCATCCACAAGAATCGACCTACCACCCCCTTCCAGAGATTAAACATACCTTCCGCCCGGACAACAAACTTCCTCCTCGGTTTATCTCTGCGGTTTCTGCCATCGTTGTTTTGGCACCTTGGGTCGTCCTACTTGGTCTGGTGTGTCTTCATCTCATATCTTGTGAACATATCTAACCCTCATCTGCGCGCCGCTTGTTTAAAAATATAGTGGTCTCAAGTCGCACCCCGCACTTCCCGCCTCTTCTCACCCAGTATCTTGCCCTTCATTCTTTCCCTTGGAGCATTCGAGGTCCTCCTCTTCCAATACTGGATTGGGCTCAAACTCGGACAGGTCCTCCTCTACGGCGCAATTCTCACTATACCCACTGTCTTTGCTGGGAAGCAGGCTTTGTCGAGCATTGGTAAACGCCGTCTCGGAAGGAAATAGGCTTCTCGGTGACGTTATAGCAACCAGAATGACCTGGAATGTTGTACTTAAAATGATCAATGTAGACCGATCAGATTATTTATTCCGGTTCCTCACGAATATTTTTTAACGTGAACAGCTACTTATTGCATCTGTGACACCACATACCCGAAGCCATCAAACTGGTAATCTGTCGGTTCTAACGACGTGCTAAACACCACTTTTTCTAGATTACCTTTTTCAAGGTGGTAGTTTTTTCGCACAGGACTTGTCGTCTGAAATGAACGCAATAAAGTATACAAGTAAGAGAGTCAGTTCTGTCACTAGACTCGCGACTTGTGTTGACAGGGCCGAAATATAGCCATGTAATTCCCCGAAAACTTAGTTTTGTTCAAATGCAGTGGCACAGAATGGCCCTCTTCAATTGACCTTGCAGCCACTCCGCTGGTATAGCGGGATCGTCCAAGTAACCAACGAAGAACAATGGGCTCCAAGCCGTGGCCCACCCAGCGCATGGGCCTCTCCGACGGATTTTCTGAGAAGAATTTTGTAGATATGGCCCATCGGTGGCTCTCATTGTGTGGCCACAGGATTTTGGGAATATAAGTAGGAAGAAAATACTGATGCAATCTCACCCCAGTTTACCAACCCCTTGCGATGCCCAGCGAAACGACCAAGTATTATTTTGGCTCTCAAGCATTCGAGCTTGAACTGCAATGGGAAGGAAGGACCACCCACCTTTTATCGACCGACTGGGACCCTGCCACGACACCTGCGCACAAGAAGATTGCCCGTATTATCGACACCATTGGCCATTCGGTACACCTTGGGTTTCTGAAGACAGACAGTTCCACCAAAGAGGAGAAGATCGTGTGCAAGTTGGCACACGGGCTTGGAGACGTCAAGTCCTTGGAGAGAGAGGCCGAGTTCTACAGGAGTGACTTGAAGGACCTCCAAGGCAAAGTGGTCCCCCGGTGTTTTGGCTTCTACAAACAGGACTTGGGGGAAACAATCGCTTGTCTCCTGCTCGAATATATCGACGACGACGAGAAGGATATCACCAACGGGCCGCTTTGGTAGTAAGTTGCGTGCCCTTTCATATTCGGATTTCCCTCACATCCAACCGTTACTCGTACTCATTTTGCACAGCCGCCGAGTCATGCTCGCCATGGCCGAAGTCCACAAAGCAGGCGTCCTCCACGGAGGTCTCTTAGATTTCAAGAAGGAGCACATTATCCGCATGGGCAAATCCCCACGAATCGTCGATTTTTCGCGTGCGACGCGGCACAAATGTGAGGGCACTCTCCCCGCTAATGAACACGGGGCCGTACCCGACGACGTTATCTCATGCGAGGAGCTTCGTGGTCTGGAGGAAACGTATGGGGTGCTGAGCACTGGTCGTCCTTGGCGCCTTGCTCAACACTGGAGGGATAGTATGGCCGGATGAACATAAGTAAAATACCCTGCATAGTACATTTATCTCTTTGATCTTTTGGATTTAATATCTAGTGTATTCATTGAGTTCACTTCTGATTTTATTTTTGCTTTCCGTTGAGTCTAGTCATAGGCTGTGATAGGCCCGACACCCTAATCCTGTTTTAGGGTTAGCAAAGCAAGCTTCAAGCGCCAATGTTCAGAAATAACTTTCCAATAACTTGAACCTGAACTACAACTTTATGTATACGTATTGAAGGAACAGAACTTTAAGCCAAGGCTTCAAACACCTTAGGGTTCCCGAAAGCCCTTTCTCTCCCTGGACCCACTTTTCCTCCCAGTTCGATTTACAACATGACGTACCAACACTTTGCCAATAGACCTCATTTCCTCGATTGCGAATGCAAATGCGAGCACAAAAGGGTCCGATTACAACAAGCGATAAAAAAGAGACTCCTCGGGTTCTCAAGTGTGACTCGTTCTTTCTGGACCACCCTAATCGGAAACCAGAAGACCACTAGCCCGCAGGAAGTTCGTTATGAGGAATACCAAGGAATAGGGCACCCTAACAGTACTGGAAGGCCGTACGGACAACCTGGAGACATCTACATCGACCTTACGCCTGAGAGGCACCAGCTCTACGCGAAAACCTTAACGTTAGAATGGGCAGTGTGGCCAGGTCCCATGATAATCTTGAATGGACTCCGTCACCCTCATAATTCAGACTATATCCTTACTTGTAAGCTCTCGGACAGCGGTGCAAGCATTGGATGGCACTATAAAGGTATCAGACAAAATTGTAAGCATATATATCATTTCTCTTACAGCCATACTCATCAACTATAATATGTTTACGTCGCAGTTGAGCTTTCCGCCCACGAGATTATTGCCACAGTATTAAAAACCCGAGCTAATTTAGACCGTCCCAAGAAACGAACAAGAGCTAAAACCCCAGATGGCGACGATTCACGGCGGAAGATGTCGAAAAAACGGAAGAATGATGCGGATGCAGTGGAAACCAACGACCCTCCGAGAAAGACTCCCAGGACCGCTTGCGAAGGACTTGGCCCAACACCGTCGACACTAGAATCTGTAGTTACTAACGCGACACTGGAAAGTGTGGCGCACACACATTGTAGCACCTTGACTTCTGGAACCTTGGAAAACGCCATCCGGCATATCTCTCCGGCGCACGTCCCTTCTGAAATAATAGCCAGCGCTTCGGATTGGAATGTTCGCTCTACTTCTCGCCAGGGTTTACGGGATTCAGATACGGGCACTGATATGCAAGATGGACATCTAGAAAAAGCATCGCAAGTCGCGTCTGAGCCCACGGATGTGGCTACCGTGGAGCCCAATCGTGCACCATCTTGTCTTCCCGCATCGCAGGGGCCAAATGAAGAAACCCTAGAACAAATACCTGAGCAGCTATCCTGTGGCACCACCGACGCGATCGTGGAGTGTAAGTATTTTTCCATATCGGCTTCCATCCTCCTGAATTAAAGGAAAATAGCGGAAACAAACTATATATCACCTGGCCAGCAGCCCAAGGAATCATCGCAGAATGGGCCTGATACAGACGTTGTCATGGAATCTCGTCATTCCTCCCCCGACGTTCCAAACATCAATGAAATAAAAGCTCTCGACCCTTCGCTTGAAAAATCTAAAGTGGTCGTACACATTTCTTCGCCAGATTTGCTTGATACTACTTCCAGTGACGCCCAACTGGACCCCTCGAATGGCGGGAATCTTGGTCTCAGTTCTGACACTATGGAACCTAAGGAGAAGCCACATAACCCGTCTCTCGAAAGCTCTCAAAATATTGACCTCGTGAACACCCCGCTTGCGGATAGTATAGTAACCGATGAACGAAATATGACCTTGCGAAGTCCTGAAGAAACCACAGGCACTGAAAAACCCAAACTTCCTGACAAAATTCAAAAATCAGCGGTTTCCGATACTAGTACTGGCCATGATTTGGTTATAAAAGCGCCTATTCTTCCTACAGATGAGAACTCTCAAGCTCTAGACTCTCAAGCACCAGACTCCCCAGATGTGCCAGTAATTATTCAAGTTAACAATAGCACGTCTAATTCTTCCCGCCTTGAGATTCCCCGGCTAGACTCAAATGACGAATCGCCAGCGCCTCTTTTGACAGAAGCCGGCGGACACATTGGGAACCATCTCGATGAAATAGTTATCAGCGATTCTAAACAAACTAATGTTAAGATAGAGGATGATCCTCGCATGTCACTGCCTTGCTCGTCGTCGAACGTCCCCTTCGTATCGCTCGATAACTCCTCCGCCGTCTTGAACTCCAATACGGCCAAAGGTAATTATAGTCCACGATGCGTGCGCTGTATTGTTTACACCCCAATCAGGCTCATTTTCAGACCTTGACCGGCATCGCATGGAGATCGTTTTCCATCCTTTGGGACCCGAACAAGTCATTTGCAGGCTATGTCTGTACGTTCACGACAGCTTTCTCATGTGCATTCTGCAGGCTGACTGTATGTACTGACCTGAACTTCTGTGATAGAGCTTTGCCTCCACCGCGCTTGGTCAAGTTTCCGCACATGACGGATCTCGCCACTTTATTCCATCATTGTCAGCAAGAGCACTCTGATTTCGCCGAAGTTTTGATGGGTTTGGATCGCGAGCAGTTATCAGCACTGGAAGGCATGCTAACCGGCGATGATCCATGATAAGCGGCCCACTTTGGCTTCGATGGCAAGTCTCCTTCCTTTGTTTTCCCATCTCGGTGCATTGGTGCTCTCAAAATGCAGAGGATTTTTCAAAGTAGCTCCTAAATAAATGTACTAATCACTTCCTGATCACCACAACCACTTTATACTCCACCATCTCGTCCCACTGCTTTCACTGTTATTCGACGTATGCATCATACTGTATGCTTGTAACTGAAGGATAGTATTTTCGTTATAATACAAGATACACATTGTAACAGATGGGCAGCATTCAATTAAAGAACCAATAATGAGAATTCCAATTGGGACAATCATTGTCCTCAAACATGCAAACTTCACATTTTTTTCGAACGTAGCATGTGTCTTCGAATTATGGCTTTAGTTATCTCCGACATACTGATCAAGCCATCTGAAGACTTCGTAGTGCCATTTCAAGCTTAAAAGATAGATTAAGTATTTGCGTTTCGTCTGTGACTGAGGTAACCATACCTATTTCCATGACCCAGCGTCCAGTGATTCTCGTCAGGGAATATTACCAGTCGACTCGGGATACCAAGCCTGGCAGAAATCAGTCGTATATTCGGGCTGAAAGAAGACCAGACCCACTGCTGCAAGGCATGGAAGGCGGCTATACCCTCAGTCTCAGGAACGCGGTAGTCCTTGCTTCCATGAATTGTGAGCTGAGGAATAGACCATTTGGAGACAAAGCTTGCTGGGCTGTTTCTGCAGCAAAGTTGTGGTGTCAGAATAGGTTAAAAGGCTGATGAAACGGAAACACGCACTTGTCAGATATTCGCTTGGCCTTGTGGTCCCAAGGATTCCCTCCCCACGATTGTTTGAACTATTTCAGCGCGTAAGAGCTTTCGTTTCAATGAAAGAAGGACAAAAACAGAGCATACGAAAGACAGGTCGTCGGTAGCATATCCCAGGTAAGTGGTGTCAAAGACCTATTTATCGATTAATTAAATATGGAATAAGATGTCTGGAACAATGCGTACGCCGTCATGGCATACGAGAGCCTTGATAAATGATTTAGATTGTCGTCACGATGTGGAAATTAGAAATCTAACCTTAAATCCGAATCCGAACTCGGGATGTCCTTGGATCCAACTGTGGTTACAGGCATTAGGAAAGCCGAAGTTAAAATTTGAGAAAAGAAGTACTTCATCGCGTAACCTCCCCAGCTGGCGCCAGCGGCCACCGCACGATCAGGGTCAATCTAGACGGAGGGCATTAATATCACTGAGAGAGGATCTAGGATATACTGACCTCCGGATGGGATCTCAAAACATGCTTCCATCCGAGAATCATGTCAGTGAAAGGCTTGTCACCCCAGTCAGCGTAAATTGCATCAGAAAAATCTGTATATAGGAGCCTGGTCAGTAATGTAGTTCCTTGACATATATGAAAATATAACCTTGTCCAAAAGTGGTACTGCCAGTAGGATTGATCATGATCACAAAGTATCCCTGTTGGGCAAAGACTATTTTGCAGCGATAAATACAGAGTCTGAGTTGGTAGAGTATATACAAATGAAGGTTCTCACCATTTGGATTCCATCTCGTCGACCATTGATCCTGAAAGACGCCTTGAGGGCCTGGAAAACGGATTGGGGTCAAGTTTTGCGAAAGACTTATAAATGACAAACCGCCATGAATGATCAAGAGCACAGGCCATTTCTTTCTATCGCTGGGCTTCCAACCCTTGGGTCTGAACGTCCAACCATGCACCCTCTTATGACGCGCACCCTGGAACCAGAATTCTTCGCCCTCAGCGAGATCCTTTTCCTGTAGATCCTGCTCCGAGAAGTTGGTTATTCGGTCGATCCTAGCCTGCGTAGAACCAGGAACCAGTCCGGCCAGAACCGCGCTTTGGAAGGATTCGAGGTCGCTAGCTAGGAATGCGTCGTTCGGAGATGTAAAAGAAGACTGGGTGAATAGGATTTTCCCTCCTGGCAGTGTCTGAAGCCCAGCAGCGGATTTGCTGTGGGTGATTGCAATAGGAGCGGCATATTTCGGGTTCTTGATGTGTGTCGTTGAATGCGAAGGTGTCGGAGGAACGGGCAGAGCGAACACTTTGGCCTTGGCCACATCACCAGCTGTGAGATAGATAAATCCATCATCTTTCGAAAACTAGCCATTTGAGATGAGCGAAAGTGTTTTTCGAGTGTGGAGAGTTGGAATGATACAAACAGCAATTTCCTCCGGTGAGCGATCCCAGTGTTGAGTTAACCTGAACCGGACTTGCTTTTCAAGGTCGTAGATGACGAGTTTGGTACTTCTCAGGCATCAATGTCTGTTAAAACGCGTCGTTTATATGAATACACACCGATCGGCCTGGTAACCACGTTCATCTTGCTCCAGCCAGGCCACCTTTGTGCCATTGGTGTTGAACACGGGGCTATCTGCGTTAGACTGCTTCCCAGACGTAAGCTCCACCGGTTTTTTTTCACCGTTGATTGGAATGATGTAGATCTGAAAGTGTGGCCAAAGTGAGCGATGGATGACACCATGGAGCGGAGAAAGCCACGAACGTTTTGTTTATGTTTCCAAGCATCTGTATGATCTGGGTCTACCGACGTGTACACAATATGAGTAGCAGACACGTCGAAGTTGTTTATTCCGCCGAAAGGCCCTACTGGCGAATGCTAGAAGAAAATCAGCCAAGTAGTCTACCGGAGGCTGAAAGCAAGCCCTACGAACGTGCTTTGTTCCTTGCAAAGGACTCTTGATGTCATTGCCGAGCACCCAAGTACCATCTTGATTTGTGAGCTGTATACTGAACAATTGCGGAAGTTTCGCCTCCATCCATGTGTCCCAATACCGAACAGATGTTTTATCGTAGACCAAGGCGCTATTTCCGCGTTCCTCCCATTCCTTGTCCTGTTGCGCCACTGTGCTCAAGTTGCCATCGGAATATACAGGGGCCGAAAAGACGAGATCGCCAGTGTCGGCGTTGTATCGGAAGTTTGCTGCCTCCTTGCTTGGTAGGGTACCAACGAGAACAGGTGAATTGTAGGGTCCAGAATTTGAGGAAGGTTTTGCCTGGGTCAATTCTGGGATAGAAACGTCATAGACATAGACTTCCGAGCTCTCTCCTCCTTGGACCACATTTGCGATTGTTCGTGAGGAGAGCCAGAAGGTTTCTCCACCTTTCCCGAGCTACAGGGAAGTCAAGGTTGAGTGACCGGAAAAGAACATGACAATATGAACAGGCAGACCGGTATTGGAACGGGGCTTCCTGGTACTTCTGAAGTAAGAGAAATAATGTAGACGGATTTTTCATTCCTAATAAATCGATTAGCCTCTTTACCAATTTATTTGATAATCGGACATTCATACGTCTTGTCTTCGATAGAAAACTTGCTGTAAGGGACAAAAGCAAGGTCGCCAGCTTCATTGGAAACGGCGACACCTGGTCGACCAAGTTGGATCTATAGCAAACGGTCAGATTGTGGATCAACGATAGGCTGCAGGAGTTATTTACGAGGTCCTTTGGGGAAAAGAAATCCGGGCCTTCTTTGAAGCCAAACGCTTTGTCCTGCGTTACATTGCGGCCAGTGGACGATTGGGTAGGAAATTGTAGAGGAACTTGGGCCGAAAGACCCAAGAGGGTGAAAGGGAACCTCATAATGCGAATAACCCGCAACTCGACACAGATGAGAAGGAACTGGGATCAAGATGAGAAAGAAGGAGAACGAAGAACGGGTTTCCTGAATTCGAACGAGTTAAATATCCAGCTCGCAAGGTATCATATGGACGTGGGGGTTGGGATCAAACTACGCAGCGGGGAAGAATGACTGCGACTGCTGCGAATTGTTTAGATGTCCACATACTGGGAATGCAACGAGGTTATTCATAGATCAATCATAGATAATTAACCACATCTTAATCTTCGACTAAGAATCTCGGAAGCGCCTCCGCCATTCTCTGCTGGCCATGTTCCACCACTCCCTCTCTGGACGACCTCACTGTCGAGAGCTGTCGAGTCGCCTGCTGACCCAATTCAAGTTGATCATGAGGCTTTGCTCTTTGTGAGGGTTGGACGAAGAGGCTCAAGGTCATTATTTTGTGAACCCCAAACTCCCGGGCCTTAAGTAGTTGCGTCGTGCGTATGTTGATCCCTAGGTCATATAAGGTGAATGTGAGAGCTCTGGAGACTGTCGATGAATGGTTGACAGCTCTATGACCGCAGTGAAGTGGTCACCATCCTTGTGCAATCTTGGGCGCTTGAGCTTCGACCTCGCACGACGCTCCGAGTCGATGATGGCTTGGATTGCAAATTATAAAGGGCTTCGCAAGTGGTTAAGATTTAAGATACCTTTCGAGCGCGACACCAATTCGCGCGTCCAAACACGACCAAATACAATTTTCGATAATGCTGAATTTGGCAAGACTTGTACGGACGCGTTCGTACCATGGCTCCTTCTCTTCACTCCCTTCCTCCACCTTCGAAGAAGAGGAAAACTCACAAAGAAGACCACGGCTCGCGGGTGAAACAACTCGAGGATCAACTTACAAATGCTATCGCGACGAATTCGTCTTTAAATCCACTCGCAGACTTGTTGACTCTGGCATTTGATGCCAGAGACCCTCACGACACCTCCAAGGCAATTTACGCCCTTTATAGAGTCTTTGTGATCATTATATCAAACAATAAACTAGCTCACGGTGAGGATGACGCTGCGAAAGTCGTGAAAGCTTGGATCTGGGAACGTCTACAATCGTATGTCGATTTCCTGGGCAGTTTACTTCAAGATGATGAGAAATTCTTGCGTGTAAGTAGCCTTCGGTTTTCTTGCGGTGGAGATCATCGACTTAATTCTTCCAGACATCGGCCTTGCAGGTCATGTTTTCATTGCTCAAATACCTGTCAACGTCCTTCACCAATTCGTCGCACCCAACAAAACCTCAACCGCAATTTCACTCATCCCACTTTCGCAAAATCGTGACTTCTCTTCTTCTATGTCCTCATTCGGAGAGGAGTACCTCGACGCCCAAACCTGACGGTGGCTTGATCGATCCGGACGTCTTGAACCTGTTCTACGATTCCTGGTTCAGTGTCCATGATGACATCCGCTGGTTCTTCCTTCGTGAATCTGCGTATGTGTATACTCTCAGATAAATATACATGTCTGACATTTTTGCAGAACCCTCCTGAACAACCACTCGCAGGAGGCCAGTCCAAATCTTGCTGTAAACCTGCTTTCAATCCTGGAACGTCTTTCCACTTTTCCAACCGAACAAAGCGAGCTCAATGCTTGGTGGGTCGCCGAGCTCGGAACGAAACCGCCCAAACTAAAGGCTTCAAAAAAAGGATCAGCGAACGCGGAATCCTCATCCGACGAAGAGGACAACGTAAAAACTGGTGTCGACGAAGGCAACGATGATTGGCGAAAGTTCTTTGACGAGGAGCCAGCGACTGCGGGTGATGGCAAGACAAAAGGGCCTCAGGCCCGGTTGCACAAGATGACGATTCACCAATCTTTGCATGCTCTGTCGTCACATCGAGCCGTCTTCACGCGAGCTTGGCTAACGCTACTTCCACGACTGTCGACTCCTGAAAATGTGGAGAAAAGCAAAGCTTCGGCGACGAGGGCCTTGAATTTGATGCATCGTGGAGTTATGCCTCACTTGACGCGACCAATCCTTGTAATGGACTGGATTGGTGGATGTGTTGACATGGGCAAGTCGCCTCTGGGTTTCATTGCTTTCACCTCCCAAATATTTATTGATTTCTTTGCAACAGGTGGTTCAGTTGGTTTGCTAGCGCTAAATGCTCTCTTCGTTCTAATGAAGGAATACAATCTGTACGTTAACGTTAAACCTTCGTCATACCAATTTCTAAAATCATTTTAGGGACTATCCTTCATTTTACACGCGTCTATACGCGTTCCTCGATCGCGATGTCCTTCATCTGAAGCATCGCTCAAGGTTCTTCCGGCTGACCGAGTTGTTTTTGAGCTCAACGTTGGTGTTCTTCTAATTTTCACTCAATCTTTACTTATGGTACTTCTAGCCATCTACCTGCAACTCTGCTAGCGTCGTTTGTTAAGAAACTCTCTCGGTTATCTCTCACTGCTCCACCGGCTGCAATTGTCATGGTAATCCCATTCACGTACAACATTCTCAAACGCCATCCCGCATTAATGGTCATGATCCATCGAGCCGATGTGGACGATTCAGACGGTACGGCACACGACCGAATCTCATCTCACGCGAGTTCCTAACGCGCCACGTCAGATCCCTTCATCGTAGAAGAAACGAACCCATTGCAAACTCATGCACTGGAAAGTTCTTTATGGGAGCTTCTATCACACACACAGCACTACCACGCGCCTGTCTCCACCATGTGCAAGATATTTTCAGAGGCATTCACAAAACCTGGTTATTCAATGGAAGATTTCCTAGATCACACATATAACACTGTCAGTCGTTCTATTATCGTCTTCTTCCAAAGTTAACCCGTTGGCTATTCATAGCTCTTTGAAACTGAAATAAACCGGAAGATCAAGCGAGAGCCTGCTTTAGCAGTGGAATCCAATGTCAGGGTGTTCAATGAAGCCGTACAGCAAGATTCTCAAGAAGTTTCAATGGCTGAGAATACCCAAAGGGACTTCATCAACGAACTTTGGGTCTTTTCCTAGTTGAGACAATGTTTGGTGCACATGCACGTCCATCCAATCAGGAAATGGGATTGCAACCTTTCCTCCATCATTTCGTCCCAAGTCCTGTGCTTGATAAAAGAAAGACCGGTGTATTGTCACATACACTGGTACAAAGATTAAATACAATGTCCCGAGCAGATGATTCGTCTGTCCCATTTTATTCTTTATTTACATCCTATTGTGGAGGCACTTGAATGGCTTTAGGGAGTTTTGGGTTCGGGCTGATCGCTGGTAAAGGTGGTCCTTGCTTGAGTGTGAAAGGCTTGGTAGGGGTAAGGATGCCGCTTCCGTAAACAGCTTTGGCCGGTGGTGCCATGAATGGGTGGGCCTCTGTATTGAAGACGACTGGGTAGATAGTTAGTATGTTTGAAGGGGATAACCGCAAGTGGGTTCTGTTACGCACATTTGTCGATGTTGATATGGTTTGGGTCATCAAATGTAAGATACCTGAAGTTTAGCCAAGGTTAACCACTGTAGCTGGGAGGCGATAAAGATAGAGCTGACAGATATTTTAACACCTCCGCGAACCAGAAGCTCTCTGTATCATCGATCTTGGTGGTGTTGACGTCGTTCACGTCGTTGAGTCCCGCAAAGCCCGTAGGAGTCTTCAGGAATTTATTGAAGCTTGCAACAGCACTGGCTGCACGATCGAGATACTTTGAATCACCAGTAACACGGAAAGCATAGAAGTTGGATTCAAGGACCTCAGGGCGGAGAATATAATCAGAGGCGGTGATGTAGTAACCATTCTTCTGATAGAATGCTAGTTGAGCTGCACTGGGCGCACCATCGCCGGTGAAGTTGCCGTCTGAAGAGATAAACGCAAACGCCTCGGGGCCGATTCCAGTTCTAAAATAGTAGGGTAAACCTGCTGATAAATAGGACGTTTGAAAATATGCTTACGCATCGCCCGCATAGGTATTCCAACAGGCGTCCACGAGATCTAGAGCAATCTTAACGATGGTGTCGTTGTTCAGTAGGCGTCCACCTGGGATCAAGTTCTTAGAATTCAAGGTAAAACGGCATGGACTCGTCGGGGTCCCTACCAAATAACCAATTGCCTCCATGGAAGCAAGCCAAATGAGAGCCGATATGACGAATAGTTCTTGAATCATCGAAGTCGGCGAGATAAAGATGATTTCCAACAGTCGAAGTCTGGAGTTAGGTTCTTCAGCGCCGCGGACCAATAAAAAAGTGAAAGGAAGGAGGAAAATACCCACCCTGAGCAGAGTCTTGATTGATGAATCGACGGCAGTGTGCCACGTATCCGCAAAGAGGTTGTTGTTGGTGTTGGAGAGGCGGGCATGCTTGATAAGATACTCGAAATAGCTATCAGATCCCCCTCCCCATGTCTAGGATTTGGTGAGTTATTTGCCTCCGTCTAAGAGAATTTGAAAATCGACCGCGGTACTCACGACATAACCCCCAACAAAAGACCCGGAAGCCGGATCGATTCCCTGCGCGGCAAGTCCTGACGTAGCAATCAGCGATGACGAACCGACGACTTTCAGATATTTTGGGATATTATTCACCTGGAAGTGGAGCAGCCTGAGTTTGTCGACGGATTTAGCCCGGCTGTAACGGGAGAAGCAGGACCGTGAGGCTTACCAGGTTGGCGATGTGAGCCACAGACTTGAGAGCGAGGTTTGCATACGTTTGATTTCCAGTGTGCTTGCTCAAAGTCTCAAACTCGAGAGAGAGCTAGAAACCGGAAGGTAAGGCAACGAGGTGTGTGCCGAATATTGAAAACATACAGTTCCAGCTTCAGCGATGTTGGACTTTGCGAGAAGATCTCCAAGCATTAGTGTGTGAGGATTTGGGCAGAAATTGTACTTACAGTGCTGCCGATATTTGGGGTATTAGTCGAGAAATTGAGGAAGCCATTTGGAATGTCATTCGACTGGATATCGATTGTGCTCAGTAAACGTGGTAAGATGTTCGCAAAGAAAGGGGTTACGCACACCAACCCAGGCAAATGCTAACTTGTCACCGACTTCCTTCGCTTTCGCAAGTAAGGCTGGATACTGCTGGTTGCTAAGTTCGAAGGCGCTGAGCAGCCCTCCGAGAAAACGGATTGTCGTTTCGAACACGCTATCAAGGGGAAATGAGGTGTGTAATTCATACGAAATCTGATCTAACATACCTAACAGTGTCCGGAGTTTGAGATTTACTGAAATCGATTTTGCTGGAGAAGTTCACGGCTTCCAAAAACAAATCCTGGTAAAGTGGGTTTAGTCGGGTGAATCGCCGACGCCAAAGAAACCGGAGCATACATTTAATCCCATGATGTGCTGAAATGGGGCGATCAGGATTTGTTCCCTTGCGAAGGATATCGCTTACCATAGTGCTCATTGCATCGACGATTGTGGCGCCTGACTCCGATCATTTGAGTATCTCAACGGAAAAAGAATTGACATATTAATTACCCCAGCCATTTCTCCCGTCCGAAAAACCTTGTTAAACTGTTAGCATACCACTTGAACAAGACAACCTTGCTCACTTTGGCTCAAAGGAGAGAGATCATCATGACCAAATGCGAATTTTCTGAAAAGTGATAAGAAGTCTAATATTTTTTGTGTCGTGGGCCAACTGACTTGTAGGCAGCATAGCTTTCCGTGAAGATTTGTTGTACAGCGTCCCGATGCACTGCGGCCGATTTCGGAAGCACGATATTTGGCTTCTGGACAGACCCACCGAGAGCGGTGCCTGCAAGAATAAAAGAGAGCGCTAGCCGTCCAATAGAAATCATAATGGCAAGCCAGAGGTTGCTCGAATGAAGGCGGGGGTTGGGAACAGGTTTGTACGAAGGACCCGTCTTTTATTTGCTTGAGTATGTAGCACCTGTCAATATAATTGAAGTTCATGGCCTTCCGGACCTCTAGCTTCGATCGATACATGGCATCTTCTTTTACAAAGTTAAATAAAACCACGTCGAAAATTTCCAGGATCAGACCTGGCTGGCGTTCCGCAAGATTAGCTTCAGTGTCACCGAGAGAAGCCACCAAGTATTCTGAATTCGATTGCGTGTATGCCTTTCATTGGGTGACTTCAACTTTTCAATATCATGAGGTGACGCGTTTTCATAAGTTGGCATGCGAAAGACTGCGCCAAAAGGAGACCGAGCGTCGTAGCATTGACAGAGGGCTTTCGACCTTGAGAGAGTGCGAGAGCAAACTCTCGCTTCAAGCGGTCTACATTTTATCCTGGTCGTCGATTTCTCACTTCCTCACATGGTATGGCATCCCGTGATCGATAGAAGGGCCGCGAGACGCGTGGTCGCGTTGAAGAGGGGCTTGGGAAACCTAGGTAGTTGTCTTGTGAACGCGTGTAATGGTGACCACGGTCAAGTACCGAAACTCGTCCAACTGATTTGACAACCCTCTTGTTCAGTGTTATGGGATCCTAGTGATTTCGAGACCTGTAACTGAGGGAATGTAAGGGCAATCCCTCTTTGTAGAATGGCACGGAACTGCACATACGCATCATAACCAGCAAGTCCCAACTTACGGATTTAAATTTAAGCAGTGGGAATGTGTCGATAACGTCTCCACAAGCTGAAGTCATCGAAAACTTCGAAGCCCATTGCGGTCAGGCGACGTTACAAACCTTGCAATGTAGTAGGTAGATATAGCTGATTTCGAGCCTATTGTTCTATATGTTAGAATGACAGGCGCATCGAAACTGTCGAAAGAGGACCAGGGTCAAGCTACGATAGTCGTCATGGTTTACTTACCCTGATTTTGTAATTATTTATTTTTCAAATAAATAAATTTGTTGCTAAACCGCTTATGGACCAGTCGTTACTATATCGGGAACCTTAGGGTCCATGACATTAGCTTTCTGACTTGTCAGCGACCCGGGCCATGCATATCACCTTCATTATCAAGCTTATGTGCACCAGGCCTTTGATAGGCTTTTAGAATGTAAAGTCTCTAAGGCTGCCGCACCTCGAGCACGCTGGCCCTCTGGCAGTGGCAAGCGCGTCAACAACGCGTCAACCGGAATGACTTGAATGTCTCCCTCCCCAACTCCCGTAAGTACCTTAATTCTGGTCAAGTAAATTAACCTTAGGGCTAAATGTTAACCCCTTTCCAATATTTCCAGGCTCAAAATACTGCCAACAGCAATTACAGCACGCACTGAGCTTGCACTGGCAAAGACTCGGAGCAGGCTAGACTCAGATAATTCACGAGTCCGCCGTTTAGGACTTGCTTGAGTACTTTTTGTAAGAAACACTTCATACATTTAACCTCTGATTGTGTGGTAGTTTGCATGGTACTAGACACATGGGACCAAATGAATGGTCGAGACGATGTGAGAAGAGATAAGGCTTTAGATGGCTATCGCAGAAATTAACCGACTGGCGCAAACTTCGGAGAGACGACCTCGGCTCAACTGAATGACTCTACATACCCGCTTGTATTGTATCTAAGGGTTGAACCAACAATTGGTTTCAACCCGGACGAATATGACAATAAGAGTTTGGTAGGAAAGTGAAAAATGAATCAAAAACAGAGGATTATAGTGAGATGAAGTGTATCAAGGAGATGGATGTGATGAATATCGCTGCAGATCGGTGTGGTGCAATCGGAGAAATCAGGGATAGATATCAACGCAACAAGATGTGAAGTGAAGCTGCGGATGGGGTCATAATTTTGACAGGAGCAAGGGATACAGAGGCCGGGATTTCGCCAAGAGAGATACATAGCCACACCGATCCTTCTTCGCTAAAGAGGTACCTCGCACCAAAAAGCAATAAAACAGAATCTCAACTTAAAATTACATACTGCGCGAACTTCAGAGAGGCGCCAGTGAGGCTCTGACATACAGTAGGATTGAACTCTTCCTTTCAAGTTTCGGCTCTACCTTATATCTTTCCGTTGAAGCTCTGCTATTCGGAAGTTTCGTTAACGTCGTTGGTATACTAGTTACCTTACTTGCTACCTTGTCACCAACGATTTTTAGAATACTTTGCAAGGGCAGAAACTTGGCAATTGTAAGTAAGAACATTAAGTATACATTGCCCCCCATACCATGTTTCACGACCTTTCAGTTGACGGTCAAGTTTGGCCTTTTAACTTGGCGGTTTTATAACGGTAAAGTAAGGCAGTTTCGTAGCCGGCTAAGGGTAGAATTGTCTATGTAGGGAACGTCTCGTTTGATTTTCTTTGGGTAATATTGCTACTGCCGCAAGCGGGTGAATGGAGCAAGCTTAGAGTCGCAAAATTCAATTGATCGTTTCCACAAATCTTGCTGTTAGGACAGTAACCCGGGGAATTAAGGCAGATGGCCTCGGCCCTTACCGGTACCACTGAATGAAGTACATACATACCAATCCGCGGTTTCAAAACGCCGCAGTACAACCATTACTTTCGTATACGGTCTCCAATCACCGTGGCTCCTTTCAAACCCAGAATCGTTCTAGAGGATAAATACCTGGAACCTCCCCAAGCCACTCCTTCAGCTCCACATCCGAATTATATTTCTTTCCCTTATCGATAATTTTTTACGACATGAAGGGCTACGCACTCGCAACGGGCCTTCTGATGATGTTTTCTGCAAAAGCACAGTACGTCATTATTTCCTCCTATTCATGTTTATCTATGGCTGACGGGGTCAACAATAGAGGGTTTAGCTCAGTTTCCGATTCAACCCTTGCGCCGAACAATACAGCAATTAGCTCTCCGACCGCTGGAAATTTTTCCAATACCCCGAGCCCCACGTATGCTTCAGCGACCTTCCCGATTTCTTCTTGTATCGTTCTCGTGAACGCCACTGGGACATCTATATCCGGAGCCCCTTACCCGATCACAACCTCTGCGAATGACTCGTTTAGTGATCAAGGCGGTAGTACTGCCATTGTCAATGCCACTGCCACTGTCAATGCCACTGCCATCGTCAATGCCACTGCCATCGTCAATGCTACTGCCATCGTCAACGCTACTGGATGGGCCAGCGGCCAAGTTATTCCAACTAGCCGTGCATTGACCACAAGCGTCTACGCAACTGTGTACACGACAAACGGTTCATGCACCACTGTATTTCCATCCACCATTGCCGGATATCCCACCAGTTTACCTATCTGCGGCTCGCCAATATTCGCCAGCAACTCCTCGACGGCCTCGAATCCGGGGCCTTCAAATGTCACCAATACTAACGGCACTAGCGACTTTTCGCATACTGGTGGCTCAAGCGCCTCTACAAAACACAGTATGGCAGTCGTTCTGCTTGGTGCAGTTGCAGGAATGACCGTCGTCGCGTTCTGAATTCTTACATATCCAGGACAGTGCATTTAGCTTGATATCCGAATCTTATTTAGACTCTGGACATTTTACATACAAATAATCGTTGATTCAAAATATTCCTCAATATAAGTTTACTCGTGGTTATTACCAGGGTGACGTGATCGGCTTCTGCGGCGATACCGAACAAGGGACTAGATTAGGCGCCCGTAGCTTGAGAGAGCCGGCCCGGGCCGAAATCGCACCGAACTGTTGAGCGTCCCCAAGAGTAGCGCACAGTCTCAAAGGCTCCTGGAACCAAACCAAAAACAAGAACATACGAGGACCATTCAAACTTTACTTAGTAGGCCGTCTAACATATCAGTTTATCGAACGTGACTTCATATTCACCCTCCACCCCACAAACCGGTACAGGATCCAAGCTTAGGGTCTCCACAGAACGAATGATTTAGAGCAATCCAAGCTTTTTGTTCCTCGGTCTTAAAAGTTCACAAATTTTGGACAGTTTCAGAGACAATTTCCCCAATGCCGGCCAATAAAGATGGCAAGCCTGGTAGGGCACTAACCTGTGGCAAATTTCCAGGAACCGTTTGAGCAGGTGGGTGTGGCGGCTGGATATTGCCTGTTCCATATGCGTCTGTTGGAGGGGGCACTTGGAATGGATGTGCCTCGGTGTTGAATACGTCTGTCGTGAAGTTGTAGTAAGTTAGGCGCCTCACCGATGAAATGGGAGAACGACTGACACTTATCAAGGCTGATGTTCGAAGGGTCGTCAAATGTCAGATACCTAGGGTACAGCAGCCCAATCAGCTCTTCTCATAACGTATTAATGATAAAACACATGAGCTTACAGATACTTCAACACCTCTGCGTACCAAAAGCTCTCCGTGTCATCGATCCAATCTGAATTAACGTCATTCACATCCCATCTTCCAGCGTAACCCCCCGTTCCCGAGTCCTTGAGATAAGTCTGGAAGCTCTTTACAGCCAAAGCAGCCCGTTGCAGGTATTTGGTATCTCCTGTTACTCTCCACGCATAGAAATTCGACTCCAAGACTTCTGGGCGTAGAATATAATAGGATCCGGTGATATAGAAGCCGTGCTCGAGATTGAAAGTGATTTGCGATGGTGATGGGATGCTCGTGCTACCGGTATAGGAACCATCTTGAGAAACAAACGCAAAGCTTTCCGGGCCAATGCCCATGCTGTGTCTCATGAGAAATGATCACCCAAATACAAATAAAATTTACATACGAAGTGGACACATAAGTGTTCCAGCACGCATCGACAAGTCGCAGTCCGATGTCAACCACGGTTTGGTTGTTCGTCAGTTTACCACCTTGGAACGTTAGGACATCCTCTGCACAAATGATAAGGGCAGGGCAAAGTCACCGTACCTAACAACCAATTTCCTCCATGGAAACACGCAAGATGAGAACCGACATGGCGAATATTCTTGTCATCGTCATAGTCAGCCAAATACGACCATTCTCCAGAAGCGGAAACCTGAGTATAATATGTGATTGCATTCACCTGTCGAAATTGGAACGCATACCTTCAGCAATGTGCGAATCGATGAATCGACTGCAGTTCTCCAAGAATCTGCGAAGAGTGGGTCGGCGGTGTTGTTCAGACGAGCATATTTGATGAGATATTCAAAGTAGCTATCAGATCCTCCTCCCCAGGTCTACTCACGAGGACCGGTTATACGCAGATTACACTTGAAGAGCTACAATGCTTACGACATATTTACCCACTGGAAGCCCAGTATTAGGATCGATACCTTGTCCTGGAAGTCCAGGCAGTGGGGCACCCCCTTGCGCAATATGACGGGCAGATTTTTCGGCAAGTTTTCGATATTTTTCGTCACCAGTATACTTGCTCAGCATGGCCCACTCGAGTGTTAGCTGTTGGAGGGAAACGAATTCATTCGGGTATCAGTCGGATCCGGAAACTGATAAAATAGGCCAACTTACGGTTCCAGCTTCGGCAATGTTCGTCTTGAGGGTAAGGTCAGTAGGATATGGAACATTCAGATCCATGCGACTTACCGTTTGGTTTTGAATGGCATTATTACTGAAGTCGATGTGACCAAAGGGAATATCATTGTCCTTCGTGTGTAGGTCAGGAGAAGAGATTGGACCCTAGCTAGACGACTCACACCAATCCAAGCGTATGTCAACTTATCAGCCAATTGCTTTGCTTTGGTCACAAGAGTGGGATGTTGCTTTCCGCTCAATTCGTAAGCGCTCAGTAGGCCCCCCATGTATCGAATTGTAGATTCGAAAACGCTTGATACTGATGTTCAGGTCGCTTTCTTTGAAATGAAGAATAAAGTTGAGGGCACCTGACAAGATCAGCGGTATTCGATTTACTGAAGTCGATATTTGAGGCAAAGCCAACGGCTTCTGAGAAAAGGTCCTGGAAAGGTCAAACAAGTTTGAGAGATCCGATCAACAAACGAAAGAGAAGGCTTACATCGAGACCCATGATTTTCTGCAAAAATTAGGATTAAATGATGGTGTATCGCATAGGCAAGAACACTATACCATTGTGGACATTGCGTCAACTATAGTCGCGCCTAAAAAAAACCGTTTGAAACTGGAGCTACAATTGGCACAGTCCCACATACCCCAGCCATTGCGACCATCGATGAAACCTACAGGGCTTAAATAACTCCAGACAACACAACGGAGGTGAAAGTCTACGAACCTCTACCAATAGGAGTAACGTCATCATGCTTAAACGCGAATTCTCTGGAAAACAAGGACGTCAAATTTCGACATACAGAACTCACTTGCAATCACGCACTTGTAGGCCGAATAACTGTCTGTAAATATCTTCTTCACGTCTTCTTTGTACTTCACGTTGTCTGGCGGGACAACCAGACCCGGTTTTTGGACGAGATGCCCCAGTGTGACTTGAGGTAAGGAAAGGAAAGCTCCAAGAGCAAAAACGAGTGTTTGGACGGCCAGCATTTGTGCGGCCTATGGGGCGTGAAATGAGAGTGAAGGAAGGGGGGAAGTTGCAAGGTCGTCGCGTCATCGTCTTTCTTTTAACTGCTCTAGTCTTCCATTTGACCAATGACACGGGGCCGAACAAGAAGAAATCTTGACATCAATCAAATTTATACAGCAGCCACTAGCGCCTTTCCAAGTATAGTAAATGAACGTAAATGCCCAGTGATGCGGATCGATCCCTGCGGTGAGTATACAGTATGTCAGAGATTTGAGTCACCTTCGACCATTTTGCGTGGTACATTATCATGCCCATTACTTACCAGTCACCAGAAACATAGGTTGATTTCCGCTTTAAATTAGTTTGGGGCTTGAAGAGCGGCAAGTAACGGTTCTAGCACTAACTAACGCGAAAAAGCCAGACGTTGAGCCTACGTGGCATCGATCATACAGTTGGGCCGAAACTGAAGCTTGAAGCTTGAAGGCTTGATAAATGATAATAAATAAGGTGCACATAGAAGTCGAGATGAATTATGACAGAAATTGTTGGAAAAATACTGTACTAAGTGGCATTAGATTGGCAGTTTAGTTAAATTTTGTACTCGCCTACAAACTCGGGATTCTGGACGGGGAAAAAATGTAAGCCATGTAACAATCGTGCTCGAGGCAACACGCTCAACCCAAGCACAATTAACTTCCTTCATTGTGGTATTGAGTGCCAACTAGGAGCCGAAGACGGAAATTTAAGAGCTGTGTGGGACTTGAGCGTTGGAGATTGAGCACTTCGCAACGAAGAGGCGCCTCCATGATGATCAACGTTTGGAAGAGAACACATGTGTGACAACATGTCACCAGTATTCGTCACGCGTTGTTGCTTGGTCGTTGCGTCATGATCAGCCCAGTTGAAACCTTCTCCTTTGTCACCATTATGACCGTTCCAACTATTGCAAGACACCCAGGGAGTTCTCGACAATGACATTGCAAATAAACTTAAAGGGCGCAGATATTCTTTCCAGGCTAACTTAGTAACAAGGACCATTGGGATGCCGGACGACCATGACTCGGAACACTCTGCGGTTTTTCCAAGCTGCCCTCCGGGAAGTTAAGGGCTCTAGAGTCTAGACAGGAAGCAGTACGTATACTGCATACACTGCCGGTCTTTGGATTTTAAAGAGTAGACTGGGTCGAAATCGTGCTCCCTCCTTCTCGAGCTTCTCATTGGAGCACCGACCGATGGAAAGCGCCTCTTAAATTTCCGCGCCTTGCGGTAGGCGCGCTTCTCTCTGAACTTTTCCTACTACTGTCGTTGAAGCGATAGTAATCTTGCCTGTTTTTGAAATTCTGCGTTTCTATAGCTTCTATTGCTCGAGGACTGTCAGTACCGTGACACTATATCAGCACTTATCGTCGTTGCCTTGACTGTTTTTTGCATCCTATTATCAGCCTTTATCTTCGGGCATGTAGACCTGGCGTCAACAAATAAATCGGTGCGAACCATATGCGAATCAATGATTCGATGATCTCCCAAGCCTCCGATACAGAGTTGAACTCTGCTTGGCCGCATCTGGAGTGCGGAAACATATATTTGTTCTGCGTGCTCTTGAAGCATCTGTATCCCTGCTTGATCCCTGCAGTGCGCGATACCAGAGCCCGTCTTGGAAGTTTAGTGTTTAGCCGCAGTCGCCTTTCCAGATTCGGTTGTTTGGCTCTATCCCCTGAACATGACATCATCCAATATAAGTAGGCGTCTTCAAGTTTCTCGCCCGCCATTCCTCTCTTCTTCCCGTCCCATACGTTCTTTCTGACCCGCCGTTCTTTGGTCCAAGTCCTAGCGCTAGACGCCCACTTTTCAGAGCCTCCTACCTCAGTCCTCGAGATCAATTACGTTGGTCCATCATGTCCCTCGATACCCGCCCAATGCGCCTAGCGTTGTACGCTCTCAGGCTGCTCGGTCTTCTATCCCTCGCCTTGCCTGTAATAGCGACGCCGATCCCTTTACCGCTTCCTCTCATGGCTGCGGATTACTCGCTTAGCCCAGTTTCTGTCAATCGATCAATTCCCAAAGTCGCTGCGCGCAGGCTGCAATCCCTCCCAGTGATCGCCTCGGTCTACTCTACGGAAAGTTCTCGGAGTCTTGGCGGCCTTGGAGGTCTTGATGAACTCGAAGGTCTTGGGGTCCTTGGAGACTTTGGAAGCCTTGGAGGTCTTCGAAGCGTTGAGGGTCCTGGCTCGCTGGCCGACTTGGCCAGGTACTCTGACGGCGCTTCCCAAAACGCAAAGGCTTTAAGTAAGCGATGCGCCCTTCCCTCTGTCGCGACACTCGCTGACTTGCTTTAGAAAAACTCGCCGCAACCTCGCAGGATGTCGACAGCGACAACGACGATTTTCAGCAGGACTACATTTCAAGTCTCTCCGATTTCAACGCAAACGTCCAAGGGTACGAAGAAGCCTATGCCCAAGCCAAGTCTGACAAAGGATTGGCCAATTACGACAAACAGAACGATCTGGAAACCCTCGCCAAGCAGATCGTCAATGCCCACAAGGTGATGTTGGACTCTACTGCCAGAGCTGTCGATAATATCCCTGGTCTCGGTCCCGCCTTGGCTCCCAGTAAGTTATCTCGCTATGTCCGGAATTTCTATCTGTCCTTATACGAAACTCTTCATCCAGTTGTGTATGAGACGAAGTGCATCATCATTGCGATTCTGGATCTGACAGAGGACCTCACCGACGCGTTGACAAATTTCTTGGGTCCAGCGCTACAAGCCCTTCTCGGAACGCCACCGCCTGACAAGTGCAAGAACGGCGCGGTGATTCTGGGTTTGTGTCTTTAGAGTGTCTGCAACGTTCCGCCCAATTTGTTATATCACGACTATCCATGACATCTCACATTTGCGCATACATTTGTATCCACTATTGACGACCATTCACTATATTGTACCCATTGATTAATATTAGAGCTGTTTTGTAATCCCTGTATCGTACAATGGTTCTCTCGCTCAGCATTTCCCTGCGCAATATTATCTAACGCACATTACAGTTAGTCATCTCAGAGGACGAGGCACTGCTTTTCGTTGAACGACCGGCGCCAAATTCCACGTGTTTGAATCTCCGACGGTTCGCTGAGCCGCACCATCTGGTCTCTCGTCGTTCTTATCCTCCATTGCCTCGCCTTATCATTTTTTTCTGGCAGGCATGACCAGGTTATTCAAGGCTTTCAAAAAGATTCCAGTGCGTGGTGGACGGGGAGCATGAGGGTCGTCGGGGATGATTTCCCAATGCTTACAAGTTACGAGCCTTTCGTCCAGAACTTTTCGGCGAAGGACAAAGTAGTCACGAACATCCTTTTCTGAGTCTCCACTCGGCCAATCGTCAAACCCAAACTCGGATCCACCCCTGATGCTTCCTTGGGCGTTGTCTGAATCTTTGTACGCGCAAATCGCGTCAGAGGGTCAATGATACCAGTTGGCATCAGCTGTAAATCTGAATCTACGACGACACTACTCCTGACTTTGTCTTACATGCTGCCTTCGTATAACCTTCTATCTGACATGTATGATCTACTCTACTATCACTTATATACTGAGTTGAAACCCCCATTTCTTCCCTCGGTTGACGTCTACCACTCGAACGCAGATGTAGGTGTTTGTTTTGCTCTAATAGCAATAAATTATATTATTCCGATATCCCCGCTACCGGTTCTATGTTAGGTCCAGTAAGTAGAGGCATTTTGATGACCGTTACTATTGCCTAATATGATCCTGTCGTCCTATGGTTATGGGATTAAGGATATCGTCGATGACCTCCTTGAAACCGTGGAAAATCCCTCCGATGGATTCTTAAGTGCTTTGGGGCCGGATCTAAAGGGCTGCCCTCAGCGGAGAGGCGGCGATTGCGAGTTTGAAAATTATAGGCTTGTATCTTTAGGACGAACTTCTGTTTTTAGCTTCTTTCTCCAAGCCTGATGAATGGCGTCGTGTATTGGTATACTCGGGGACTTGTATGGTGTGGTCTATTCTTCCGTGGTAAGCGCTCGTTGGGCGCCCAGGGCGCTAGTGCTTATTCCGTATTAGATCATGGAATTTGCCCTTTTATCGAGGTACTTCAACGCCCACAGCTCGAGAGCAGTTTTTTAAAATTCCGTGTAATGTCAATTCATCTTCAATGTTCAACGAGAAAGCGCAACCGAGGTGCCAAGTTGTATCCACGTCGCCAAAAGCAGAATTTTGATCTTCCGTTAGCGGTCCGCTGGCCCGGACACAAACAAAGTTGTCTGCGGGCGCCCATGCTTGGTGGACCAGCTCTGAGGCTCCAGCTCGACAACCACCTCGTCAGCGACTGGCACCTTCCAGTACATCGAAAGCTACACTGGAACTCCATTATCGATCAGGATTAGGATGAGCATGCCATCGAGCTCGTCCCCCCCACCTCCAACGACTTCCAGGTCTATGGGGCTTAGGACTCCTACGGGTACAGATACGAGTCCGTTCAGGAATACCGATACCTTCTTAGTTAACCCAACATCTGGCCTGCGTCCACCGCAAACCTCGCCTCGATCGCCGCTCGCCTCAGTCAGAAACGTCGTTGGATTATGGAAGGAGCGCACACCCGCTGCTAAGCGTCCTGGAGAGAAGTCGGCTCCGGGCTCTGTGTCGTCGGTCTCTACGCCTCAAGCGCCAGTGCCCAGCGGTTCCGGTTGGCCGTCGCCAACCACGACGAGGCCGATTTTGGAGGAGGTTGGGGATGATACGAGTGATGGGAGTGGCAGAGAGGTGCGTCGTCACTTAGATATTACCTTTTCTTTTCGCTCACTTTCCACTTTAACAGCACATCCATATTGGCCTTCTGTGGTACTTAAACGTCCACGTGTCGCCACCCTACCGCTGGGAACGATGCCAAGCCCTCCTCTACCCACACATGCTGCTTGTCTCCTGGTTCCGTCCAGGCGGCGGTGGTGGTGTCGTCACTTTGGACCTGTTGAACTGCACTGACATCCGATCCGCACCATCTCCGGCGAGCCCATATGCGCGCGACGATGTGGGCACTATGGCGGCGAGGCAGCAGAGCGGTGAGTTGGGTGGGCAGCCCGGGCTAACGGATATGACGCTGGCGCCGTTCCATTTGTTGTATGCGGATGGTGTTGAAAGGTTGGCTGCGGATAGCGCGGTTGAAAGGGTGAGATGGGTTAGTAGGCTCTGGTCAGTCTTGTTCCATCACATTGCTGTCTTATGGTTCGCTAATATGTTGCGAACAGGGGGGCCTCGAAATACTCTGATAGCGGCAGCTATAAAGGACGCGAGCGTTCGAGGAACAGCAGTAGCAGACCTATGCACTCCCCAAGTTTATCATCCAAACCTACTACGTCGGCAGGCAATAATAGTTCAAATGATAACCCCAGGGTCGCCACACAGGCTAAAGTGGACAGTGTGACCAACTCTCAACGACAGAAACTTCCTCCAATTTCCGAGTCGCAGAAAATATCCCTCGATGCTATTATTTCATCTTTCAACAAGCAGGACAAAGCTGTTCAAGCAGGCAATCCACAAGTTAGAAATAACCAATCAGTCCACATCAACTTTTCCCAGTCTGTAGCTCGTCTTTCTGAACAATACAGTGCGTTTCCGACATATGGCCTGGTCCTTGGCCCCTCTCGCTACCCCGATGTCACCACTGTGTCGGACAGGTCATCCGACGTGTCGGTTTATTCATGTGCGTCCTCACGTACAGTTTCAACGGATTATGGTTTGTATTACACTCGCTGGGCGATATCCCAAGAGTCGATTGCGCAGGAGCAGAGCTAGAAGCGAGCTGTATATTGCGTATTATCAACCAAGGAAGCCTCATTTAAGAGTGTTGGTAGGCTCCAAAAACAGTCGCGCAGTAGGTGAGTATATACAGTAGCAAGATCTGGTAGGTACATAGTATAAAGTGTAATTCCTTTGGATACTAACAGATATATAAAGCTTGATTACACTAAAGATTAGAAAATATGGTACATTCAAGATGGAAAACAAATATATCAAAGCATGATATCAGGAGTTCGATAACAAAGAATATCCTCATCGCGGATGTCCTCGATTGTGTGCCTTCGAGGGCAAAAGGTATCAGTAACAAGATTGTTAAGGATAGACCAAAACTTACTTGGACTTCAAGTGCGATCTTATCCCATTAAAGTTGAACAACGGCGGTGGCCGCTCGAGGGGACCTTCGATCTCAACGTCGTGCATCCGATATACAACAATTGAGAGTTCGATATGTTCCGCCGCAGCAGATTGGCCTTTGCTACTCGACGATGGTGGTTGAACAGCCGTCTCTTGTGTATGGGTAGTTCCTTTGTCGCCACCCACGTTCTCCGTAGCCGAGGATGAGGCAGTAGCAATGGTAGCAGCGGCAGCGCCTTGAACTTGCTTGTCTCTCAGACAATGTCTGCACCCATAATTCTTCCTGTCAATCTCCTTCTTTCCAGCATTGGATAGCGACCCGGGGCCTAAGAGCTTCTGAACAAGCCCGTAGTGATAGGGAAAGCCGCCCATGTAAGAGAGAATGTTCTCCATCGAGGGGAACGAAACTTGCATGTCGTCGTGTCGGTGACTGTGCCCAACCTAAAGAAGGAACATCGGGTTAGCGGTTGCTATAATTGATGCGTCGAAGGGCCTACAAGGCTACGGGAGTCCAGGACCATGCAAGGTTTGCAAGATGTGCATACAGCGGCATGCCCAACTTGAAGCAAGTAGTTGCCACCATCTCTATCTTCCCCGAATCCAAGGGTCTCAATACCCTTCTTTAGAATGTTGATGGCCTATCAAACAAAGAGTTCAGAAACGAAGCCCGATTCATCTGAAAGAAAACACACCTTTTCATCCTTCACAAAGTTCTTCGCATCCCATACCGCCTTGCTCTTCCTCACTCTTCCCTTCTTTTGATTCCCAACACCACACTCATGGAGACAAGCCCCGGCGAAATCAAGAGACCCATCAGCCCTATATTTAGCATCGACCCTCTCGCACTTCACGCATAAAAACCGCGCAGTCACTCGCTCAACAGGATGCAAAATGTTCTTGCTAGCGCTCTTCCAATTCTTCGGGAAACCCAACGTAACGCCTAGATCCTGTTTTGCTTTCTCCGTCCACTTCTTCAGCTGGTTCATCATGAGCTCTTTCATGACCTTATCATTCTGTAAGGTCTCGGCGACAGAATGGCTAGGCGAGGAACGCTCTGAGGACTGCAACATGCTGATCACCGGTAATTGGCGGAAGGTGGCAAGCGAAGGTAGGTAAGGGTGGAGTTTGCCTGAACGCAGGCGTTTGTAGACCGCCTCGACATCTGCTCGGTTCTTCATAAGAGTGATTTCTGCGTTGCGCCTTTCTCGCTTCCCTGCGAGTGCGAGAAGTTGTGCTTCGATCGAGCTGTGCAGCACTTTGACATCTTATAGTCTTGTAAGCGATCGGTAACAGGGAGGAAAGGACAATGACATGCCGACTTCGTCAACTTTCTCGATCAACTTGCTTTTATGCCTTTCATATCCACCGTAGCTGGTATTCATAAGGTCGTCGTGTTCCCAACCATATCGCGATGCTAGTTTCTTGCCACTAAAGAAGTCAGGACATCATTGGACACTGCATAGTGCGCCAAGAAATAAGGCACTCACGTAGATTCGTTTGCCGCTTTGTTGGAATAGAACTGGTTTTGGCGCAATTTCCTCCACTTGTATAGCTTGACACAGAACTGAAAGTGTTGAAGGTCAACTACACTGGCAAGCAAGGATGATGCGGATGAGACAAACCTCCATCCACTTTCCGTTGCGGGCTTTAAGAAGCTCGAATTTCTACAAACAAAAATAGGATCGATTTAGCGAATAGATTTTCGCTGATTAGATCAACACTCACATTCTTGTAGGCCTCGTCATTCGCCTCCGTTTCATATTCCTCCCGTGCAGCAATCATCTTATCAGGACGACAGTACTTTGGTTGAACTTCAGGCCCTGTGCCCTAGCAAATCAGACTGCCTTTTTCGAGAGGACGTAGAGTCTTACAAAAGCCATTGCCATTCCAGATGGCCCCTAAAAAAACGGGGACGGCAATTCTAATTCAATGCTAAAATGATAATAATAAAAATTCAGCACTTACTGGTCAAACACTGGGATGCCTCGTTTGTGGGCAGGAGCTCGGACAGCTTGTTCTCGATCTCGCCTCGAACATGGTGTAAATTGTTAACGGGCCTATGACGGATGGCAGATTCAATGTGTGAGCAAGCATGGTGACGGGATAAATCCATACGCAGTGCACTGGTTCTGAAAATAAAATTAACAAAAACAAGGAATAAACGACGAATGAACTTACGTTCTTGCATAGACGTGCCCTCAACGCAAAAGACGCGTACATTACGGAAGTCTCGTTGCCGCAACACTGGACCAAGACGAATAAAACAAATGAAGCTGTCAACATTTGCATCAAGAAAAAAAAAAGAGTACCAACCTCGCATTTGCCCGAATCGAACACGAATGCAGCGTATGCCGCCTCTCCAAAGATCTCCAGCGGAGGGTCGGGCAATGTTAGTGTCTTTTTCTCCTTCACTGGTTCCGACACTGCCATACCACCACCCGGTAAAACATTCAGGACCAACCCATTCATCACCCAAGCACCACCACCAAGCATCCCGGCCGGGTTCACAGGAGTCTGTGTCACGACCTCGAACTCGAACGTGCAACCTGGCCCTTTCCGCGCCTCGCGCCATATAAACTGCGCGTGTGGGCTGAGGAGAGTGTGGCAGAGGACCTTGCAAGTGCGGGCGGTAGCGAGAACGTGCTGAGAGGACCCTGTAAGGATGAGGATCTCTGCTAGGATTTCGAGAGGGATGGTCAAGAACGGGCTGGGTTTTTCGGGCGTTGGAGGTGGTTGGGAAGTATTGATACTGGCACCAGTGGTTACACTTGTGGGAGGAGAATTAGGTAACACTTGGCCAGCGTCGTCACCGTCCAGACGGGCCTTCTTTGCTGGACGAGTGACTTCGTCATCCGTGGAATCGATCGCATTTGATATGGGAGCTGTTGGCGATGCTGGAATGGCTGAAGCTTCTTTTTCCATTTCAGGAGGAGTAGTATTGGAAGGAGGAACTTCGGCTAGAGTATCTGTGGACGGAGCAGAAGCAGGAATTTCGTCGTCTGAACACGCGCTCAGAGTCTGACTAGAGGCTGCTTCTCCATCCTCGGGGTCGGCCGAGCCAGCGACACCTACAGAAGGGACATCGGGTGTAGCAACTGCTGCTGGAGCGCCTCCAGCCGTTTCAGTGGTAGCTGACTCGACTGTAGTTTGAACCTCGGCATTGGTTTCGTCGGCATCCGAATCAAACCGACGTTTTTTCGTAAAATGTAGAGGTTTAGTCTTGGCACTATGTTCAGCACTGGAATGGATCGCTTCCGTCTCTTGAGAATCCTTTTCTGTTTCGCTGCCCTCCTCGTCTTCCCTTGCCTTTCTCTTCCCGGTCGACGAACAAATGTCTTCAACTCCAACCCCAGATCTAGATCTAGACGCGGTTGCACCTTCTGAAGGTTGCGCTGACCCTACAGCAGCGACGACGTTGTTCTTGCTGATGGGGGTCGAAATTTGAGACCCATCGTCGACTTGGGCATTGATGCTAGCTTGAGGTATGGATGACGGTGGATCGGATTCCGACTCGGAAAGGGTTGATTCAGATGGGGTAGGTGTTAGCCTATGCAGTGGGGTTTGCATGATTCCGCTTCCCAAGCTAATAAAGTGGTTGCAATTATGATGAATGGGACTTCAACTAAAACAAGTTTGTTTCCAATCGTAGTCGATCGACTCAAGACCTGTGGATTGGACTATGATAAGTATCAGAAATTATTCAAGAAACGTTATAGACATGCAAAAAAAAGACATGGCCAAAGAAATGAAACTCGGGACGATCATCGATGGCCGTGAAAGTCGAAGACAAACGCGTTCCATAACATCACTGCGCCCTTGGTGGCGAAAACCAGCATGTACAGTGTATCAATGACCCTCTGCGACTTTGCGCGAGCTCTTTTTGCCTCAGGATCGCAAGAATCCCCACTGGCACTCCGTAACTCCTCACCCGGACTCCTCCTTCCCCTGGAAAAAGAACACGAAAAACAATTCAAGAGAGACAAGCTCACCTGGAAACCAGTAAGTTGATAAAATCCTTGAATTTACGTTCAAGTCTTCGTGTACGATGGTTTGGATAAAGAGAAACGTAGGCCTGGTCGTGCAGCTCCAAAGGTCGGTAGTGGTGGACGTTGAAACGGTTGAACAAAGGGTCAGATAATACCACCACGATCGGCGTCCCAAATAGGCAGGAACAAGGGCGGATCTGTTGGCAGCGAGAAGTCATGTGATGTTCCGCGCTTAACAATTTGTCCTTTCTCCTCATGCCTTTCATCGGCCGTGTGGCGAAATGGCATCGCGTCTGACTACGAAAGAAGTTACTTTGGAATCAGGAGAATGCAGGTTCGACCCCTGTCTCGGTCATCGTTTTGTTTCCGTCGTAGTCGACATAATTTTAAGCAAGAAAACGGCTGTAGCTGGGCATTTTTGCTTCATTTGTCGAGAAAATTCTTTCCAGTCAGCAATGATTGTCGGATTTACATATAAATATATCCTATCAATTTATCGGTTAATAGAAGCTGAAACTTCAGCTTCAGAGTCAAACTGTACGAAGAGAGAAGGACCTCTTTCATCGGATGAACAGACCAGACTGAAGCCAAGGTCAAAGGATCAGTTTTGGCCAACTGCGCCGCGCATGTTCTTAAAATAAACCATCCAATATTAAAATTAGCCGCAGACTTGCTCGGTGAAGTGAACTATGCCTTCAATTTCACGCGACCGGCAGAGCAGGAATGACGGTAGAGTACTCTACTTGCGAATTTGCTGAGCGTGTTCAAGGTATTTCTTGAAGATTAACATTGCTTTTCTTTTTTACCAAGCCAGAAGGACCTACAATTTCAATGGATACATGTATCATGTCGTAACCCTTGTACCGCCTACTACTTTATCAGTATCACAGCGTCCTCCCAAAATCCAAAACCTTCTCCATGAGCGCCACCCACTCCGCCTCCGCATCTTTGCCCTCACCAACGCCCCTAACCCACTCCTCCGCAACGCCCCTCCTCTCCAACTCTACCCAAGCCTGCCTCAGCTTAATCTTCTCCGCAGTGAAGTGGCGCTCCCATGGTTTAGCACGCGGTGTGCGGTCATGGAGACCCGTATTGTCCATTGCTTCCGACGAAAGAGCGTCAGCCAAGTCGTCTAACGCGTCGCGGTAGTCGAACTGCTTCATCTCCTCTACGAAGCGTTGGAACTCGCGGGAGATGAAGGTCCGCATCTGGAGTTCGTCCTCCTTTTCTCTGTCTTTCTCAGGTACTCTAGATACCGATGCAGACCGAGTAGCCTCCCATTTCACCTTAAGGTCCTCCCACCTCCCGAGAACGTCTTCTTTCTCGTGGTCCCAGTCAAGAGAAGTAGAACCAGTACTCCCCGCAGCCCAGACGGCTAAAGCCGCCCTTGCCTGTGCCTCTACCAGCGGAAGAGGCACGACGCGGACGAGGAGGCCGAGGAAGGCAAGCGATGTCGGCGGCGGAAGGGCCGGTGACGTTGAAGGCGCGTCGGCCAGAGTTGAGTGCAAATTAGGCGCCTGTGCAGACTTTGAGGCAGGCGTCGGACCCGAAACCGAACTCGTTTGAAAAGGATGGGAGGTAGATTCAGTTGATGCCTTCGAATTAGATACAGCGTCGGTCCCAGATGCGAACCCGCAACCAGGCAGCCCGAAGAGGTGCCGCGCCAAAGGGAAGACGCTCCATGAGGTGTTGCGGAGCTGGGTGTCGATGCGTGATGCGGACGGGTTAGAGGGAACGAGGGCGTTCTGGATGATAAAGTTAGGGTTGGGAATTCCATTCGGATACGGGGTGTGGTTCAGTAGACTTGAACTCTGAGACACTTTCTGAGATGACGATGGCGAGCCGGAAGTTGAGGTTGACCCAAAGAATGGGAAAGAGACTTCGTAGCCCGTCGCTACAACACAGAAATCAACCCTTCGTTCTTCCGAGCCATCCTCAAAGTAAACAATTCCACCCTCACCGTCACCGTGAGGATTGGAGGAGAAACGGGACACACGGGGTTTGGTGATCGCTGAATCCGCAATACCAGGAGGAACAGGGGAAGGGGAATCTAAAATATTGGCATCGGCATCGGTGCCAGCACGGGCAGCCTGCCTAGCAGCAGCAGAATTAGGCGAAAAAGAGTGCAGAACGCGTGCAGCGACGGGGACGAGCTCGGATGTGATGTCGGATCCACTTGGACCGCCACCTATGACGAGGACGGTTTGTTTTTTGAGGTGCGGATAGTGTTCGGTTCCGTTGGAGGGAACGGATGGACTAGGGGGCACAGGGATGGACGATGGGTTCCGGTAGAACATCGAGTGGGCGGCGCGTCCTGCTGCGAGCCACGTGGAAAGACCGGGTATTTGAGGGTATCGGGGGACGTTGTGGTGCCCGTTGCAGACTAGGAGAAGGTCAAAATGCCATTCTTTTCTATCTTCACCGTTTTGATCCCTTCGTTTACCTTCGTGTTCTGTTTGGGTGTGAACAACCCAGTATCTTTCAGCAGTCCAGTCGGCATTCACCACTCTATGGTTGAACAGGATGTGCTCCCGCAGTTCAAAGACTTCAGCATAAGACTCAAGGTAAGTCTGCACTACCTGAGCCTTCGGAAATAGCGGTGTGCTCGGTGGGAAAGAAAGGGAGGAGAAGGCCATGACGGGGTGTGGGAGATTGGTGGCGAGCGAGTCATACAGCGGCGTTGGAGGCGTAACTGGCAGACCATCCGACGTAGATACGGGGGTTGAAGGTAGCCTGAGTACGAGTCAGGCTAATTCGCTGTGGATGTACTTGGGTGGACGAACCACACGCCGCCGACATTAGGTCTCGCCTCGAATGCCGTGGGGATCCATACACCAGCCTTGTATTGCGGGGTGTCGAGAACGGTCTTCAGCGCTGCAAGGCCAGCTGGACCCGCGCCGATAATTCCAATCCGCTGCACTCTCTGCGAGTCGTTCGCAGCCATCAGAGTAAAAGACGGCCAATTAGTAATTTAATTGACAAAACCGGATGTTTGTAACTGTGTACGCGTTGTTTTCCCGTGTGCTTCCCCTTTCCCCTGTTCGCAAAAGTCTGGAGGGCCGTGGCACAATCAGCCGAAATACAAGCTTTACATGTTTCATTGTCCCTCGAGGCGTGCGACTTATGTAGGACGGCCAACTACTCACTACCTAATCTACTTGGAAGAAGTCTATTTTCTTCGAGTGCGTCACCCAATCACTGCGTTTTCTCAAAATTATCTACCCCAGGATATTGGCCTGTATTTAGCACTTTCCCAAGATATCCCGGGCTATAGATCTTTCGTGTATCTAGCCCTAAACATGTTCAACATTGTTGCATGCTCCCCACTTGTCCATGGCAGAGATGCCTCGAAAATCCCTAATTATCTACGGCTTCTTACTTTAAATATTCCTGTGTAGCCATGTAGTGTTTTTACAATATCCCACATGAGATAAATAGGATTACACATATGTCTTCAGGTCCACCAACCTGGAAATTCAGGATATCCAGGGCCTTACTATTTAGCGTCCTAGTTACTGACTTGTGGATAATCAGGATATCCTGACAATCCACATGGTACAAATCAGGATTCTAGAATTATCCTTGACGGACAATATAGGGAAAATTCGGACGAACAATCCGTAAAAGGGGCAATCGCGGTTGGTATGATGTCATGAGAAATCCAAAAATAGAATATCTATTTCGAAAGCTCCTCGTCGGTCCTCGCGTTTTTGGTCTGGCCAGTACACATAGGTGATCAGATAGTACAAAAAACAGTCAGGAAATATGCAAGGAAGGATATATCAACATAATACTAGACCAAGAGTCCATCCTTCTACCGATTTTCTCCATTTTCGATCCCTTGTTTGCGTGATTTCGAAACCATGTGCCCTTCCAAGCCGACGAACAGCATGGAATGCAGTAGAATATTAGCCCAACCTCTATCAAGAACCGGGAATCAGAGAGAGAAAAAAAAACAACATGGACACTCACCGGTGAACGCACCGGCAATATCTGCCTCAAAAATTATAAAGGCATCAATGTTGATGACCTTCGTCGTACCACCTATGTCCTCCACCGACAGTCGCTGGGATTACTTCCAGCCAGGAAACAACAATGCGCTCGCTGGTACCCATTCCGAAATTGAACAGGTTGGTTTCTTGCAGAGATTCGCAAAGGTGCTGACATGCTGACATATTAAACCTTCCACTAGACAGGTGGCCATAGCACCGGTCTTCCCCTTTCTGGTTCGAATCAACCAACTACAGTGAGTGCGCCATATATTACAAGATAGGCAGCTGCTTACTCGACCATTCCTTATGTAGATAGCCGCCTCAGGCAATCCGAATGTCAGGCAAACAGCGGTTGAGGGTCATTCCGGGGCCTTTGCGGCGATGTCTTATAACAATAACATGTATGGGAACCTGCAAGCTGTATGTCAAGCAACGATTTGGAATCTTGATGGAAGCTCACTCTTGCTGCTTGATAGATGGGACAACAAGGAGACCACGAAAATACCCAGCTTCAAGTTCCTCTACCTGTACCGCTTTCTCAGCTGGTAAACCATCAACTGGTAAGTGATTGTCGGGAGAAACACAGAGAAGCACATACTCATAACCTGCAACTTCAGATGGGACAATTACATATGAACATCGGCCATGGACAAAACATCCAAGGAGACACACATTTGGAACTGCAACAAGTACGTTGATTATGTGACTAAAACTAAGGTTGCCTGTACTTACCAATCTTTAGAGGACAAACAATTTGAATGGCCATTCCAACGCTGGATTGATACCCGGGATCGAAGGATCGGTCAGTAGTCATTTTACGAGCAATGTTGATGCCTTTCCAATCTGCTTTGCAACGACAGCTCTATTCTGCACAGCAGAACCAGCATTCGTCGCCAATGCAGCTTGGTCTCCAAAGTGCGGTCAATGCAGCGTACGGCAACTCAGCCGCTGTCTATGTTGATCCAGCTCGCGTACCGCAACTGAGTGTCCCAATGGGTAACACCAACTTGATGACCTCTGTACGTTGGATACAATAGTCTTGATTAGGTACAGGCACTGATGATTTGCGAAGGTACATACCGGTTCCAGTCATGCGAATGTGCCTATATTGGCAAGTCCACTTCAAGGCATTCAAAACACGTTAGAACGACTCGAAAACAGCATACGTCAACAACAACAGCAAATCGAGGAGCTGAGGGACGAAAATGGGCGTCTGCGTGAGCATGGTAAACTTGGCGAGACGACCAAAGAGCAGCCCAAAGAGCTTAAGGTAATGTTCTATAACACATTCTTCTGAGTTTAAACCAATATTAACAAAACAAATAGAAAGTCGTTCGGGCTGTCATGAATGACTTACTTCATGATGAAAGGAAAACGGAAAGTGGAGGAAAAGAGAGGAGACGCCTTCCGCATCCACTCATGCCTGGAGCTGCTATCAATGTGGCCGCAGATGGGACTCGTGTCTGGAACCCAGACTGGTCCCAAGGACCGACAGTTGGCCTTGTCAATCCGGCATACATCCAGGCAGTGGTTGACGGTGTGAAGCTGCGTGAAAAGGTACTCCGATTAGTCATTGTCCTTGAACAGCTGCTGACAAAGAATAGAAAACACCGACCTGCGGCATCCCTCACGAACAACTTGATAACAAGGTCTTGCGCGACGCAGCCCATACATACTTTACAAGCCTTCGTAGAAACTATGATGCGCAAAGTACTGCGAAAGGTGCCGAAAAAGCAAATCGCAAGAATGAGGCAAATAAACATCGAGGAAGGAGGGTTGCAGTGAGTCTACGTTTTTTGATCTCCTTGCTGTTTGACTCACTATAAACAAAGAAAGCTGCGTTGCTGCGGTCTCAGGTCGAACTGTTTCGAGCACATTATGGAGTTGAGAACACTGTTGGTCTGCCGAATATCATCCTGACAGACTGGATGTCGTCTGAGCATTCGGATCCTGGAAATGCCGCAATTAATGACTTCCGCAAGCATCGTGAACGACAGATCGGTCCAGGAAACCAGGGGTTCGAAGTCCGGAGGAAGACCTGGAGAAAAAAACAGGTAGGCGGCGAGTTTCTGACTGATGATATCCTGGGGTTAATTGAATCGCTCTTCGAAACAGATGGTCAGAATTTACGCACGACTAAAGAAATTCCAACGCGATGCCACGATAACCGAGGCAGAGGGTGGAAATGCATCTACAAGCGGTGGTTCACGCATTCCACGCTTTCGGTGCATGGAACAAAATGTCGATGATAACCCCCCTAAAATTGCAGGAAAGTCCAGGTTACGGGCCTACAAATGGTGTATCAGTACTTCATGGCAAGATAAAACAGGCAACCGAGACTTGCCCATGGTCGACAATCCCCCAAATTACACCATTTTCAATCTAGACATTCCTGACACTGACCTAGATACGGAGGACCTGGCTTACTTAGGAGATTACGAGGACTAGTTCATAGAATAACTCACAAGAGTATATATTGTTACTAGAAAAAGAAAGTGAGAATGGAGCAGTGAAATTTGTGACTGGCGTACCCGTTTCCTGAGAATGGTCACCCACATCTCCCTATCGTGAATGATTGTGCTGCTCCGTATCGCATAGCATGTAATGTTTTCGAGAGGAATTAGTGGTGGAGGTCCGGTTTCACCTTCGACCAGGTATCGATTTGATTCCCAAATTTGAACACTTGCTGCCGAGCTGGATATAAGAATCAGTCAAATCAACGACATGGGTAGTTAAAAGTCTTACAAGGCACTCCAGATTGTATTTTCAATATTGTTGGCAACTGGAACAAACCATCGCATGTGACCAAAGCGGTGGAATCCAAGCGAAGGTTGATTAACAATGAATATATCAAGTAGCTCGCCAACCCAAAGATGAGTATTGGCTCCGTATGACACGGAAACAGCAACCAATGAGTCGGCGGCATGCATTGAGCGGTGGGATGCCATGTACCGATTTTGATCAATAACCACATAATCGAAGAACATGACCTGGTTCTGGAGTGGAATACTGGTCGGAGTATCCACAAGAGAGATGTTCGACTGGACACGATCAGGTCCTAATCGCATCACTAAATGTCTGAGCACACGAAAGTACAGGTCGGTAGGCATGGGTGAAGTCTCAGATCGGTCACTGAGTTGGAATGCAATTCCACCTGTTGGGTTAAATCAAATTAATGCCCGACTTGTGACAAATTGGCACCAACCTGTTTCTTGCGCCTCATCCAACTCGTTTGCGAGTGCTTGGACAGTGCCTCTGTCATCTGCCGAAGCTTTGTACATGGCCGCTGCCACACTCTGAAGGTTTACATCAGTTGACTGTGCCGCTTGAGCCAACTGGACATTCAATGAGTTTTGGCTGCCTTGTGCATGTAAGAAAGAACATACAAGACGAGACTCCTGAACTGTGCGATGAAACTCGCGGAAGAAAGATGTTTCCAATTCGCCGCCCGAATGATTGCTTGTTTTATAACTTTTCAGCACCTTGTTCAGTCGTTCAAATAGGAACGTCCAGAATTCATGCAAGGGACCATAATCGCGGACAGAGTCGGGTGTGTGAATAGCATAGTGGTGGTTGGGACGAATGACTGACGGGCCATATAGCTGCAATTTGTAAGTCCTAGTTCTGAAAAAAAAACACCAATAAAGCATACCTGCACAAGCTCCTGACAGTATTCTCGCAGAAGTTTGTCAGCACGTTGAAGATCAGTTTCGCGGATTGTGCGGGAAACTAGGATCTGAATGGCAAGACACAGCTTCAGGAAATTGCCTGGGTCATCTTGATGGAGGTTGGAAGGTGTGACTGCATCACGCGCTTCGTCTTCAGGCGTGATTTCGGTGGTTTTGCGGCGACGTTTAGTTTTATGCTTGGATTTTGAAGCCTGTGTATTGAAATCCTCGTCTTCGCTATCCTCGAGGGCCCCCGCGTCCAAGGCGCCATCGTCAGGCTCTTCGAGCATGGCCTGGTACTCAGCTGTCAGTTGATCTCATATTTTTATTGATTACCAACTAACCTCGGCGCGGGCTGTTCTTTTGCGAACACGAGTGGGTCGAACAATCGGGTCAACTTGGGGACGAGAGGCGGCAGCCTGTCGGGCAGCAGCAGCAGCAGCACGTTTTTCAGCCCGGGCAGATGCAATATTAGTGATCCGAAGTTCAAGAGATGTGTTTCCAGGCAGGTAATCGGCCCAGATCTGGGGAATCTGAGATGGGGTGTTAGATGGTGCATCCATCTGAAGTAGCACAATAAATATTACCGCCAGTGGAGCTACAACTGTAACAAATACGAGCCATTGATCTGCTGTCAAAGAACCGCCAGCGGGCTCGCCAATTAGACTCGGCAATCGTCCGAGCTTTGCGGGTAAACGAAGCTATATGAATTTGTAAGAAACATCAAATCACATCAAATATGACCAGACTTCGAAACTCACATCGGCCAAAATAGCATGGAGCCGACGTAGCTCTTTTGTCTTGCGTAAGACGTTGAGCTGAACCCATATGTGATAAAAATGAGTTTTGACGAGGCCTAACCAAATTGTAAGAATAGGAAAAATAGAAAGGGAAGAGAATGAGTTACCGAGAAAGAGATTATGCATTGGATCAATGACTATCATGCGACACATGTCGAAATAAGGTAGACGACAGAGCTCAGACCACCGAGTAGCATGCTGCTTAACAAACTCGGCGCGGCTTGCATTAGTCGTGCATTTCAAATACTCTTCATGTAGCCGACGTTGTTCGCTATTTGTACGTGCACGGAAGCCTGGAGAAGTGTCAAATGAGAGGGCACAACTAATATGAAATGGATAGCACGTACCATTCTCTTTGAAGGACTCTGGGGATGCCTTTTCATTCTGACTGACCCAGCATTTGGTGCAAAAATAAGTGTGCTTATGGGAACCAAAGCCTCCAAGCTTATGAGCAGCCGGTTTATCACAAACAACGGCCACAAGGGCAACTCTGACAAGACGGCCTTTTGGATACTTGGGCGTGACAATAACAACACCATCTTTCCAGAGCCGGAGGAGTTCATTGATCAGAATCCGCATATAAAAATGAACTTGTTCGGTATCTGCTTCAGTCGGACCCGGCATGATGCCAGCCAATAAGAGGTTCGCAGTTCGGTATCTGTAACACCAACTTCAGATCAAAATGATCCAACAACAAGACTTTACATACCGGAGGTGTGGTGGCAAGTTAATGACACTGTACGACATGGGGCATGATGTATGAGATGGCGCAATCTGGCTTCGGAGATACGAGAACCTAGAACAGTATTTAAGACCAGTGAGAACTGACAGATTTAAAGCGCTGACATACCAATCAACTCCTAGAGAAACACCAATACGCAATTCACCTGCAGCCACAGCTTCCTCACTGGGATAAAAGAATAATCCACCGTCACTCGCAGGCAACTCTCGACAGACTTTGCCATCAAAGATGTTGCAGTAGACTCCGTTAACTGGCCGTTTGCTTTTGTCAAGAGACCGCTCAATCTCATCTTCAACCCCTGGTACAGAGAGTAAAGTTGTAAGCTGCTCTTCAAGAGATTTGTAAGGAAATTGCAGGAGAGGCTTTGCTTTTTCACGAGAAGTTCTGCCTCGTAGACGTTCGGAAGTTGTGGGCGCCGTGTTGTATATGGGTTTGGAACAGCAAAGTGCATCGTAAGTTGTAGTAGGTGGGAAGACCCTCTGACATGTTGGACAGACTGGGCAGATTTGGAACACAGGGTCGGCGTTGAGGGCAGTCATAGCTGACGGAAGAGTAGTGTACATCGGCGGTTCAATGACAACCCCAGAAGTCCGCAGGATTATGCCTATGCAGATCAAAACCGCATTACATGCGCGAAATGGGAGATGGCACTGCGCATGAAGCCAAAACACCAGAAGATAGATGTAATAAACCACCGAGTTTTGATGGACATCAATGGGTGTTGGAAGCGCGGTGCTGCGAGAACTGGCAGGTTGATACTGAAAGGGATCTTCTGATGGTTCTGGTTGTGGCTGGGCTCGTTGAGGACCTAGCGATTCACAGGCCTATAAACATACTCACGAACGTTAGTTGGGTGATAAATACGAACTGAGAAGCAAAAAACTTGCCCGCAAAGCTGCCCTGTCCACTTCCTGATTAACAATTACGGTGTCGTCCTCCGCAGGCAAATCCTCATCATCCATATCAGAATCATCACGCGAAATCGGGATAAATTCTTCTCCAGAATTCAGAATGGCGTTGATATGCTGAAGTCCCCGAATTTCGGCAAGCTCTCGGGGGTTCGAAATTGAAGTGCTGGTAGCAACTGGAGAGTCGGATTGATTTGTGGTTTGGGAGGATACATGGGATGATTCTGATATATCGAAATCGGGGATCATAGGCAGCTCATTGAGCACCGGCGCAGCGAAATCTTCATTTGTAGACGAAAGAGGTCCGCTGGGTATATCTTGATGTTTGCTGTATAGAACATTTGACGAAGGAGGTCGTAGAGTGCTCTGGCGGCGGCGATCTCTGTCCAAATGTTGTTGACGCTCCCTGGGTGTAACAGCTCTGCCTGAGCATCGAGCGCACTCGCAAGGAATACGGCGGGTTGTCTCCTGAACAGTTTGCATGAATACCTCAATAATCAAACGCAGAATTGAGTTAGACGTACCGATCTTGGAGGCATGGTGAAGGGTAAAGGGGTGGGTCGGGTAGAAAGGTCGAACACTTCAACTTAGGACCCTCTGGTCGCTTACACGTGCGCGTGAACGACCAAGGTCCAGTTGATTTTCCAATTATCCTGGCCATGGATAATTAGATCACGGCGGCCATTCGGAAGTCTGTGTGATCAAGTCATATCAGCTTGTTGACGTCAAGGAAACAACGGGTCTCTCACTTGCAGAGCATGAGACATATCCAAGGCCGGTCAAATCATCTACGACGGAACATGGTGAAGTTGAGCCACCGTTTGGAAGGGAAGAACTCAGGATATGGCTGTTGCATGGCCTATATTCAGGTGGGTGTCCACAAACTGAGTTGTATCGAAGATTTAGATGCTAAAATCACCATGAATTGAAGATATAAAGGAGAGGGAAACACGAGGAGATGTGAGAGGTTTTGACGGTTTCGCCTTTCCCACACCTGTCTCGAAGAAGGTAAACGATGAAAACCTTGCAAAACAACAGAGAAACAGTAAAAAAATAAATTTCGGTAGACTCTACACCCGCATCTATGTATATAGCTAAGTATTACTACCTACAAAGATCGCCTTCTATGGAGACTAGGCGATATGTTGAGGCGACGGCGTTGGGCTTGGCTTTCCTCATGTGGGATGTCGGATGCACGACGTTTGTTGGGACGGGCGTTGTACGGTTTGGTCTGACGAATAAATGGGCGAGCCTTGATGTAGGCTACTGAGGTTTGACGCTGCAGAAATGGTTAGTCAAGATAGCGTGGAAAGGGATGCAAAAATGACTTGCCGAAACGCACTCGCACCACCGCCGGGTACGGGAGGCAACTTTCTCGTTGACTGGGTTATCAGCCAGCAAGGTCAATAACTTGACAAGAAATGGCCGTGGCTGCCAAAACATCCGGCTAGTGCGCACACGATGTATCCAATTCGGGGCATCCGGGTCGTAGTGGTGACCAACGAACCTTGCGAGGACAACAGTTGGGCTGGTCCAGAAATAAATCAAAAGACCACAGGAAGGGGGAAAAACAACGCGGATGCAAAGCGTATGCGTAGGAGGGGTATTTGCATTACCCTTTAACCAGATAGTGAGTACAGTTGCAGGTATAACTTAACTAAGACACACCTCTTTTATGTGTACCGACACAACACACTGCACGAAATGCCGGCCTGAAGGCATCCCATCATCTGCAATGTCTTCAGAGCAATGCATGGGTGGATCAAAGAGATATGCCGTATTGAGCCATCTATCGACTCTCGTATGGGATCCCTGTTTGAACTCGAGATCTTCGCGGTCGGCCTGGGGGTCGGTGACGCGGCGAAGGCGGCACAAAGGCGTTCTGGGGGCAAATTTGTTGCCACGGTGGATATATACCTTGTTGTATTCGTTCAGTAAGCTGCAGAACGAACTTAGAAGATGTAAAATGGACACTCACAAGGCCAGACATGGTCTTTAAACGTAAGTGAACTTGAAACTTGAACTCTGAGTTGAAAGTAACCACAGCAGGTTCCCTTTAAATATCTGGTGAGCCATGGATATTTAGGCTAGATAGGACAACCAGGGTGTCCAAGTTAGAAAGCGCAAGATATTTGAGCGAGCCGAAACATTACATGGTGAGATAGGTGAAGGATTTCGAGCAAAGATAAACTGCGATAGCCCAAAAAGCCATCTATGGATATTTAGGATTAGTCATGTTTCCCACATGTCCATCCCCCGTATATTCGACAAATCCTGACGACAGGATATTTGGTGCACACCGACATATTCACAGCTGGACACCTTGGAGAAAAGACTTATCCTAATTATCTAGGGGGTGCATTGTTTGCAGAAAACGCAGTGAATGGTATTAATAGTGTTTTGTTGAACGTTAAGTAGTCGCGATCGGGTAGTCGTTGTGTACACGTCTCCGTAAATTTAATACTACTAATCTATGTCTAGAAATTATCTAAATGAATGTCCCTACAATTATAGTGAATGTCTCTAAATAATTGTCCCTGTGAATTGAATGTCCTATGAACACCCCCGATGAAGTGCAAAAGAATAACTATGCACGAACGAGTCCAACCTTGCAGTTGCTTTCGCCTCCTTCTCCCTCAACCCTCCCCAGCTTTAAACTCGTGTTATGTGTTCGCTTTAACTGCACGTTACCAAGCTCACCGCTGAACACGTCTCCTATTCCGCCAGCAGAAGCAACTGCTAGAAGGTGGAAAGGATTACGCACGTCAAAGCGCCTTCCCTCCATATCGAGTCGGTCAGACTTGTCACCCACATTCGCATCTGGCATCTCCAAATCATCAGTTGTGACTGGTAGAATGCTCAAATTTGTGAGTGGCTGTACTGATGCCTGTCGACGGGATTTTCGGTTGTCGTATCTCTTCAAGCACAAAATAAAGAGAACAATAAGGATTGATGACCCTCCAACAGCAGCGATGGGCAGCAGAGTAATTGCCGGCTGACGACTGAACCCGATTGTTCCATGGGTAACTGCGCCTAGCATACCACGCAAGTGCGGGGTGGAAGGTGAAATACCATCTGTTATGGATACAGGCCGTTTATCCTGACGAGCACTGGCCAGCTGAATGAGAGAAGATAAATCGACTTTTCTTCAAGAACGAAATCAGATGCTTACCGTTGCAACGTATTCAAAGCTGCCCTTAATAAAAAGTTCCTGGAAAATATTTCTGTTGAATGAGATTCGAGATAGGAAAACGGGTGGAAATACGCACGAATAACGAAGAGATTTGTGCAGTGGAATTATCAACTGCTGTTTCTCCTTCCAATAGAAAGGCTAGCGAATCTAGAATACTATTGGAGCGCAACTGTTGGGCGGCCGAAAACATATTCCCCAGGGTTAATACGGCGAATGATGCAACAGGAGTGCTGGGTATATTTTCAACAGAAAGCACTTGCGGCAAGGCTATTTGACTGTTCCCAAGTCCTGAATAGTAGCCCACAAACATAGAGACAATCTGCGGCGATAGGGTGCAGGCCATGGTCCAGTTGCTCGAAGACGGAGGTCCTTCCAGTTTCCCAGCGTTTTCCGCAAAGAAAAGCATGGCTAGTTAAGAAAGTCAGTATTGGTAAACCAAATTAAGAGAAAAACCCTACTGGTGTTCGCCTTTCCAGTAATGATATCGTGTTCCTCAGGACATATCACAACTGCAAGCGAGGTCGACACATTGCCCAATGTACTGACATAATCTAGATTCCAGTTGAGGGACAAGGGAAAAAGGACTGCGGGACAGGTTTGCGCCACGCACCACTCAAAACAGTCGTATTCCCGCATGTTGACGAGTACTGCCTGGTATATAGATGCTCTTTTACAGTTGGATCCGATGACGAGTATTGAACGCTAGTCACAACAGAACTAGACTGTACGATCTGTGAATCTTTCCCAGGGAACTGTGGTTGTTGGCAGCTCACGTCGACAGTGAGACCTTGTTGATCCTGCACGAAATAAGTAGAGCCTTGGATCGACGGTGGAGAAAAGTGGTTGTCATGTAGTGGGAAGTCTGCCATTTTTTCAAGAGCGATCGGCGTGATTCCACCTGTGAAGGTATTTTGAGGGGACGTGCGGTGAATGTGGCACAAAAAATTGACATACCTGTGGGAGAGCCGAAAGTCCAAGTTGTGCCTTCATCATTAAGAGTGACCACGTCGAAATTTGCATGATTCGAAATGTTTGCTTTGACCGAGCTAAGACCACTTAGTTCCACATACTGCAGAGATATTGCTGGTTTAGGGCCATTAGGTGACAGTAACTTCCACTGGTAAATGTCAGCATTGCCAAGAATATCGACCTCAAGTCCGACAACAGCAGGCTGAATGTCAGTCCCCACTGTGGTAAACAGCGCAGACCAACTTAATAACCCGCAGGAAGTTAACATGCATGTATTTCTTGAGTTCAATCGGAACGACTCACCTGGCTGTCTGCGTACCCGTAGCGAGCAGCATGCTCAAGCCTATGAAGGACCAGACAATGTGCTTGGGATCAATAATAGGTGCTCCATTGAGTATCATGATGCTTGAGCCCAACGTATAGACACTGAGCGACCGACAAAGCAGGTAGTAGTTGATTGCATATTGAATTGAAAGAGATAATAAGCTACCAAGAGATTAGAAGGTTTTCGTGTAAGGAAAGAACAACATACAGTGATGACACTGCTGAGATAGCTGTTGCTATTAACGTGACCACTAGTGTTGTGATATGAGGATTAATTTGGACTCGGGCAGCCATGGAGGGGGAAAGAGGAACGACAGTCCTAACGAACACGAAGCGGAAGAACGACCATGCGAAAGCAAGAATTAGTACTTGTCCAATAATGATCGCTATTGGGTTCCTATGCTCCAGCAAGTTATTACCGAACAAAGTCAGTCTATGGTCGAGAAATAGTCTGTTATATAAAGTTGACACTCGAAAATAAAGTATTTCTTACAAACGTAAGCAGACAGGACGAAGGTGCCTCTTTTTCTTGTCCTTTCTCCTGGGAGGACTTTGGTGATCGACCTTCTTCTCTGAGTGTAAATATTGCTCCATAGATAGTCGAGGGCCATTACCCAAATGTATTGGCTCAGGGTTTGAAGAGAGGACTCTGGGTTCGGTGCTGTCATCGAGAACCAGCGACTCGGCGTCTGGCGCGGATAGGGTAGTATGCGGCCTTTGACCTAAACCTCCAGCGTCCTCTTCAATCGAAATCTTTGGGTCCTCTGCTGGCTTTTCGTTGTCAAGCCTTTTTGGCTCAGCATCGGTGACTGGTGAGAGCTGGGTTACAGACATACAGGACAGACCGGTTAATGCAGGAGAGAACACCTGCAAGCCTTTATACCTGAGTCGGCGTATTCAGGTTTGGAGGAGGACTCAAGAAACGTTGTCATAAAAATACGACCAGCGTTGATGCCCGAACAGTTACCCTGCACAACACAAAGTTAATACGACACTTACCTCACGCTGTCTAACCAAAAAAACAACACTGGCCAGGTGCAGCCACCATTGTTCTTGAGTTGTGTCCTTGTATGAGAGCTAGCCGATCAATTCTTCCTGTTACTTTTTGCGTTGGTCCGTCGTCGTCTACTGTCTTGAAGGTTGACAGGCACGGGAAACAAACAATCGAGAAAGCTGGGGTTGAACAGCAACACCAGGCGAATGCGGCATATTGTACTGTAATAATCTGCCACTGAGGCAAATGATATACCATAGCGACGACAGGACCTTGTCAGTTTTTCATCACACGAGATGGAGTGTTATTTTCATCTGCTAATACAAGGCAGCCCTCGGGTGGGCGTCCGTTCGAGGCCGAGCACGTCGAGGAATTATTAGCCTGTAGTTCCAGTAGTGTCGAATTGTAGATGTTAAAGCCTCGTATTTGAAGGATAACTGAGCCAAGACCAAGAAATTGGGGGGTCGTGCATCAGCGCTTTACGCCCACGCAACGGTTGGAGAGGGTTGAATTCGAACTCGGAGATGGGCTTTCACTGTCCAGTGAGACAACGAGGATTTGAAGAGGACTATTGAGTCTTAGTTAAAGCGTGTTCGTAGTAAATTACTCTGTCGATATGATGCAGAAGTCAAGGGGCTTCCATCGGAAGATCCCGAGACCTCCACTCCCCTCGTCGTGTACCGTGACGGTTTTGTGATATCGGTCACGGTACACGCCCATATCAGGAAGGACACATCACGCCTTCAAAGAAATTCGTGTACTTCAGCTTCAATAAAGAGCATATCCAATGCAAATCTGCCTGAACTTGATTACAATTCTAAGTTGGGCAAGCTCTAGGGTTTAAAGATCTTCATCACTATTCTACTGCTTTCCAGCTTGGTCACTGGTGTACTGGACAGGGGACATGATGTGATGCGGGAAATCAAGGCTGAAACTTGAATGGAGCGGACAGTATACAAGCCTAAATCATAAGAATGATGTTCTAAGTGCTTTTGTGGCAGGAGCTACGAAAAAAACAAATGCAATGGTGGAAGTACAGTCGTGCACCCACTGTGATCAAATCTAGGCGAAGTGAACCCGTCCGAATTTGGTTGTACCTTCCCGATATATTCTTTCCCTTAAATTATGTAATCGGTACACGACGAGGGGAGTGGAGGTCTCGGGATCTTCCGCTAGAAGCCCCTTGGCAGAAGTCAAGGTTCAAACGTTCAAAGACGACGACTGCATTTTCCATGGGTCCTTGTTCCCGGTCCGTGTCTGATCCCGCCGGACCACTCAACACGTGGCTTTCTCCGAACATCAGTGTCACCAGTGGCAGTGCTACTGTACAGCCTACACCGCCAAAAGTATGAAACGTAGCCGTCACGTTTTAAAGTTTCATAGGTAACACACGTTGATTCACATGAATGAGATATGAGGCCAGCTTTGTCCCAGCTGAGATATTTCATGGTGGCTCAGCTGGTTGGCATATGTGCCTACAGGGCATTCAGGCGGTCGGAAACCCATCCACTAGGTTTACTTTCAGCTGGTTAGCACATGCTCAAATATAATCCTCAGACAGCAGTAAATCCATCGACCAGATTTTTGTTCAGCTGGTTAGCATGTGCTCAAATATAATCTTCTTATAGCTGCACATTTGCTCTGAAGGTACTTTACCACCTGTCTGCTACCTAAACGCCTGGCCCTTTCGCAGCTGAAATCTCAGCTGTGGGTTCAGCTGGCAGGCAGATGTTCACAGCGATGATGTCCGGCTGAAGTGATCAATGTTATTTCAGCTGGTTAGCACAAACTCAGAATTATAATTTCTGTGTATAGTTGCACATTTGTGAAGGCACTGACCCACCGGTGTGCTGGAAGCAGGTCCAGCTCTTTCACAGCTGAACTTGTCGATGTGCATTCAGCTGGTTGACAGACGCTCGCAAATATGGAATCCAGATTGCCATGGCCCATTTGTTCATGCCGGGGTTCTTCCGCCCACCAGATACAATCTAGCCCAGTCAGACCTGTAATATCTGATACAGTAGACTCAGCTGAGAAGCAAATATTCACGCTGGAAGTATTCATCCAGAGCTCTTGCCGTCGTTTAACCACAATAAAAGGTACACACTAGTTCACCTCTGACTGCAACCCCTTTGTCTTTTGGAATCTGACCAGCATAAATTGGTTGCACCAGTTTCATATGAAGTGTTTACTACCCTCTCCGTGATGGCGACCCCTCATTGAGACTCTTCCTCAGTTTCTGTGACTCTTCGGCAGACATTTCCGATGCCCGTGGCTTGTGACGACGTGAATTGCGGGGCGAGATGTGATCAAAGAATGGCCGAAGACGGAAAGAGGTTGCTGGTCCAAATGCAGGTATCTGTAAAAGCCTTAGTTGTTACTTTTACAGCTTGGAAGATGTCATGCTTACCGACATAGCTTTACACCACGATGTGACCCGCGTTGCTACTAAGGAGTTGTGAGGAATATTTCGCACAAAGTAGCGCAACATCTCCACCATTATGGCGCAATTCTGCCAGAAGCAGCGCTTGGTTTGCACAGTTTTAAGCCATTCGGGAGAGACGTTGTCACCAAGTTCTCCTATATACTGGTCAATAGTCACAGTAGGACTCTGCCAGTAATACAGTAAAAAACTGGTGGTAGGAGGGACACGAACACGGAGTGTCAATGTAAATTTGTCAGGGCCCATAACTTCGCCCTCAAGGAGTCCCTGATGAATGGTAAGGTTGTAGTGCTTAATTAAGTCTTAACAAATACGCACCTCCTTGCGCGTAACGTTTAATACACACTCAACATTATCCTCCCACAATAGATATTCGAGAGATGAGCCAGCCTTGTGTGGATAATAGGCAGTGGGTGCCTCCGTGTGCACCATGCCAACCGCAATCCACTGGTCGATGGTTTCGGGCATCCCAAATTTCTGGCGATAGGCGACTTTTTCTTCGTAGGTCATTGCCTTAGTGTAAGTGTGGATGAAGGGGTAAAAGTCGTCACCAACAAGGCTGTGGTGTCTGATGGGCATGTCTGACTGAGGTATGTTAGTCAACAAACGGACGAAGAGGGAGAGAAGTCTCTGATACTATCCGTCTTGTTTTGGTTGACAGTATCGGAGGCGGCAGGTTGGTGAAGGGCAGATGCGCATAAATGCTTATACTCAGGTCATGACTACATTCGAGTCATGATATGCCTGACTCACAAGTGGCGAGATAGCAATGGCATTGGCCGGAAGGTTCGAAATCACTGCCCACCCGCTTAGCGTACGTGAAGAGCAAGACACATTGACAGAGATAAGCGGGAGATCGCGAGGCGCAGTGACGTGGCGCAGGCTGATGGAGTTCGGGTGGGTGGCGGTTTTGGGGATCTGTCAAATGGTGTTGGCTAGGTCAGGCAAGTTGGAGCTGTGGTGCGGGGCTCGGAAGCTTCGTCAACAGCTGTGGGTGCGGTGATGTCGTGTAGACAGCGAGTATCCGTTGCAAATCGTCGACATTGACGGCGACGGCATTCAAAGGAGGGGTGGGTGGATAAAAGGCGGATGGGGGCGGATGATAGGTGTGCTGGTGTGGATGCCCGATGACCGGGCACAGGGCTCGCGGGTTTTCGTCACGGTGGACAGTTGCAGGTAGGCTCGTGGATGCTCGTCAACGGCAATTGGCGTCAAGCAAGTGACTGCTGGAGGGTTGAGTGTATGTGTGCGACTGTACTGTCGTCAAGAAGAAGCAGGCGCTGCGGGTGGAGGTAATGACGGGCACGTCAGAATCGTCATCAAAAACGGACGAGGACGGCAGAGGTGTCAAGCCTGAGGGGGAGGAATGTCTCCATCTACAGTTTGGATGAGCAGGGAGGAGAGCCGTATGACACGATTCACCTCGTACGGTGTCGTACCTGCTTGTCTCCCTCTACTGGGGCCTCTCCTCGTGCTCTTTGACCACCCTTTTCCAGCCTAGGTATCCCCCTACCGGCCCACATCTCATGGGGAGAGGATGGGCGAAGGGCAACGTCAACCTTGATTCCGACATCCTATAAGGTGTGAGGTTTGAAACGACTTCAAACAAGCCTGTTGCTGTCGGTGTTTAATTAGATAAAGGACTCAAAGAAGGAATGGGTATAGAAAAGTAGACTTACCAAACAAATTTGAAGCTTCCGATTGAGAGACAGACAATGAGAAACGAGGGAGGGAAGACAGCACAGACGACCCGGGCCAAACGCAGGCATGGTTGAATGAACACCGACAACCACAGACGCAGCCATTAATTACATCGCCAAATACACCTCGAAGACCGAAAGCAAGCTCCCGCGTTCCCAGAACCTTTGGCCAGCATTGCAAATTCAATGGAGGAGGATCGGACGGCACAACCTGCCCGGCATCATATATTGAACAAGATGCTTGGAGAAAGGGCATATTCGGCACAAGAAACCACTCACCTCTTTCTGGGAATCCCTCTCGTTCGTGCTTCAGTCACATTTCAAACTCTCTTATATCGCGCCGAGGGAGGATTGCGAGAACTCGGGGGAAATGAATGAGATGGTGCTGAAATGGTACTCGCGGAAGGTCAACGAGGTCACGAGCGAATCCCCGGTACAACGCTACATGAAACGTTCGCCTGAAATAATATGTAGCATTCGTAAACCAGAACAAAATACTCCACGCAGACCACTTATCCTTATTGATTCTGACTCAACTACACAAATAAGCAGTTTAGAATTTCCCTAATGCGACGATGGTAGTACAAAGTTGGTACAAAGCAAAGTTCTTCAAGATAGCAAACAAAGTCCGTCCAATGAAACGAGAAAGGGATGAATCGGACGTTAGGACTTGGGGGAAAAGTCGTCGCGACGGTCTGGGAAATAGGCACTCGACTCAGTGCTGTCGAGTGACTGGGTGCCTGACCCAGTAGTCGTACACCGCTCTAATGGCATACCAGTGTAATCGCTATCAAGGCTTTCCATGAAGGTTACAAGGTCAGTTCTCAGCTTCTGAGAAAAGAAGGAAATCATTTGATCTACGACCTCAGTGGGAGTCCACTGCGGTAGGGTGCACGCGTATATTGCCCCATGGTTGCCTCGTATGACAAATTGTCCTTTCTGTCCTTTCGGCGGTGTTGTGACGTGAAGATAATGATCGCACACAGGGCAGGTGCGTTTTGAAATTCCAATTAGCCCCCAAAAGTCCTATTGTCACAAGAAAGTAAAACAGAGGTCAGATGTCAGAAACAAATAGGAAAGAAAGTTTTCTACCTCTGAATTGACGATTATGTCCAGCTGCTTGTATGAAGTGCGATCGCTGGGGGAAAGGCTGTTGAGAAAGGCAGGCAGGCTGGCAAGGCAGGCTTCACAATGGACGGTACCCGTGAACTCGTCGTTGTCTAGGTCCTGGAAGAGGGCCCTGCCAAGATTGCGCGCCGTCAAGTTCTTGACCAAGGCTTGAACTTTTTTGTCAGCTGAATCAGATGAATCAGGTCCAGCCTGGGCATTTGACGTTGAAGAAGCAGATTTTCCCCTCTGGAGGGCATAGGCTTTCAAACCGCCTTCGAGAAACTGGATGATCTGTGTGTTAGTGAAGGGGGACGGTTTATCACCCACATTGATCGGGAAGTATCTTGGATTTTGGATGAGGCTTTTCCAATTGAGCTGAGTTTTCTCCGTTGGTGGAGCAACTACAACCTGGAAAGCAATTCCATCATATTTCCCTCGAAACGATTGGGAAGCGAAGTATCTGCTGAGAATTTCAGCCGAGTCAAAATGGGCAACGAGTATCTGTAGCCAAGCTACATATGTCTTCGATAGGTCCTTGTCTGGTACGATCCCCTCGAGGTCACCTGGCTCTGTTCCATGCTTAGTGGATGGCTTTTCTGGGACCGGCAACTCGGGAAGAGGAAACTGAGAGAGGGACTTTTGAATGTATTGGAGGTGCATTTTGATACCGTGGCCCCTAGCTAACCTCAGAAGCATAAAACCGTAGAGATGGACGCTATGCCTTTTTGTCTCGATGGCTGTTTGTTCGAATACTGTCCATATTTTCTTAACCGAATGAACTAATGCAGTCAGGGAATCCCAGTACTTCGTGAGGAGTTCCACTAGTAAAAGGTGGAACTCTGTACACGTTTCAGTGGTGTATAGCTGGACATCCTTGCCCAGGCTTTCTGGGTCAATTGCCAGGATGTTTGGAATGTCGGTTTCGATCTTAGCCTCATGGTGGTCGCATAGGAGTGCCAGAAGTTGCTGGTCACTTTGTCGCTGCATGTCGTAGTGGCGCTTCTCGCTGTCGGAAGTGGGCGGCGGTAACGTGGGCTGAGTCTCCTTCGTCATGGCTGGAACTGGGGTGCTCTTCAGAGCTTCAAGGTATGGATAATAGTTTTTGAACCGGTGCTTCATCCTTTCACAGGAGAAAGCAACTATATACTTGGCCAGACTTTGGCCAAGGTCCTCCCTTTTCTCAAGAAGCACATGGCATAGCAGCCATAAATGCTCATCGATGGTTGGCCGCTTCCTGTTTGATAGTGTGTGAGCAGGTGCTAGAATAATGTAAGACTGGACTCACCACTTTGTTTCCAGAGATATCATGTAGTCGTATGCGCTTTGCTTTATATGTTTGGGGTCCTCTATAGAATACGTTGTAGGGCGCGAGGGAATCGGTCTTGGTGTTTTGCTGTCCACCAGTGCCGGGTTCCGGGTCCAGATGAATTGAAGGATACCATTTTTGCCGTTGTTAGAGGGAACCAAATGGCAGGCTGAGACCGCTGCAACATCATGCTCGCTGACTGTTACATGTGCTAAGGCATCTAGGATGCGCAAGAGTTGTCGCCGGATGGGATCTGCTAAGACGCGGAGGTGGTCAGATATTACGATAGCTTCCGTGCGCGGAATCCTGGCCAGTATGGAGGTTATCCTGCAGAAGGCGAAGAAGGGCTCAGTGATTGGTGTTTCACTACCCCCATCGCTTTGGGGTGGTGTATCCTTCTTGCGCGTATCCTTCTTGAGCTTCTTTTGAATGAAATCCATGGTACGAAAGAAAAAAAGCACTATTCGCTGAGATTGATATCAAGATTGTTGATTCGATTATGTCAGCGAGCTCGACTGATCGAGCTCGCTGACAAATAATTACAAACTCGGCCCGTATTGAACCCCGAAATCCCTAAGCAAAGTGCATACTCGCCGGAGGCTGCCTGCGTCATTTAAAAGGCGTGGATAAGTTCCAACGGTACGAGTTCTCTGACAGGGAGGGTGGGATGGGACAGTTAAGGAAGGCGGCGATGGAGGCGTGGATGAGGGGGGACGGATGAAAACGCGGGTGAGGGGGCAGGTTGCTAGCGGATCTGTTAGAGCTGGAAGGCAGCATACATGCCTTGAGCACTCCAAGCTATGTCGCCTACGCCACCACTTTCGAGTCGCCCAAACACCAGCTACCGCCCTACCCGACTCCGGTGCTCTGTCATCGCCTTTGCGGCCTGACTATTGCCCCACGTCCTTCAACGAACTCGTTGTGAAGTCGATGAGGGATCAGAGGCAGACGCGCTCCTGTATTCGGCGTCGTACGGTTATCCCATTATCAACGAGCCCTGGGTACATTTTATTTCTTCAGCGGCGGGGCCGTTGGAATGGTGTCCGGACCGGCTGAAGGCGCGTGAACTGGGTTTGCGAAGAGAAAGGGGCGTGTAGGAGGGCGTCGGGGGTGAAGGCTTGAAGGAAACGGGGACCGCTATTATTTACAAAGAGGCAGGGATGGAAGCCGACTTCTACAACCACCGCAGAAGGGAACGCCAGCTGCAACAAGGGGGGTTCGTCAGCTAGTCTCGAGGGGAAGGTTGAAGGAAAGGGACTTGGATAGACATGCGCCGACGAACCTGTTACACCACCATTCCCCAGTCTTCACCACCTCCACCTTCACCGGACAGCGCGCCTGCCTTATCCTCAGCACTACCTGTGGCCGAATACCAAATGGACCGCCCAACGAAGCACCTTCTAAGCCAGAGGCTAAGCCTAATTGAAAAGACGGGCCGGCGCCGTAGGAAATGGGCGTATGCCGGATGGCCAGAGAAAGGCCCACGAAACGACGAACGCCTCAAAGCGCGTTGCTGCAGGTGCCATAGATGTCGATGACGGCGAGACGACAGATTTTGAAGGTAAGAAAGCCCCGTACTGCGCGATAGCGGCAGATATCGACGCAGAAACTTTCACCTCCGGACCACGCAAAGACAGGGTGTTGACGTTTGGAGATACCAACTAAGTACGAGAGGACGCATAGGTCGTTTTGGACCCATCATGCCGCGCTTCACGGCTCTTTGAGCAGTCGACTTCGGAATAAAGATCATCATGTATGAGGCATATCTGAAAGGATTACGACTACTCACCTCTGACGACGCCGTTATCATGAATGACACACCTGGACATGCCATTCCCACCGAACTTGCTGGAAGAACTTTTTTTGCGCAGATTTCGTCGCCCAAGCCGGAGAACTCAAGGGAAGAAACATTCGAGAGGCTGAAGAGCACGATGGGTAATGAGGTAGAGTTGAAGGAACGAAAGTGCAGCCGCTTCAACGGCATGGAGAGACGCTGGTCGATGCTGTTGTTCAAAAATGGAAATATCGCCGTTTTGGGAGAATTCCACAGCCACTAATCAGATATTTCACAGCCGCAATTATGCCTGCCATATTACCGGCTCACTAGCACTCTCTACGTCCTTCGCCTCACACTCGAGGATCCCTCGTTCATATCACTATAGAGATTTAATATTTAGCACTCGCCTTCGACACGCCGGCTTTGTCCCTTTCGAAAACATCATCCTTTCTCATTACACTTTTAAATTCAGTCGCGTTCAGTGCAGCATATCCCCTTAAGATGTTCTGGCCTTGCGTTCCCAGACCTTCTCCTCAAGCTTATGTGTTTATAGCAATGTATTCTCGGGCTCGAGAATTTCTTCCCCTATGTATTCTTTACTGCGGCACGCCGGGGGTGCAAACGTGGGTAATAAAGGTGAGCTTATGAGGCGAACCCCGCATATTGGAGCCGCCAGTAGTACGGGAGAAAGAGATGCCTCATCCCTTGAAAACTTGAAAGATGAAGGAAATAACGATGTTCATGCGGCCAAGCGTTTGTCTTGTCACTCACTCTTTTCGACCTGGCTTGAAAATGGTTCACCAAAACACAATTTAATTGCAAATTGCAAGAGTCATCCATATGGTGGCCGTAGTGGTGACGGAGGGGAAGAGCAGCCTTATGTGGTTCATTTGGAATGCATAGTTTAGCCGTCCTACATGAGGTGTATGCCTCAAAAGACAATGAACAGGGATTTAAATATATAAAATTTATTTGGAATACATTTCCTGCATTTGAGGTCGAGAGGAATACATAGATCCATGGCATGCAGAATACAGATTATCAGTCATACAGAGTAGAGGTACAGCAAGTGGGTAGGCCAGACAAAATATATCCAGCAGTTGAAGCAAAATAAGGGGGAAAGCGGATGCAGCGGACAATACATTAGAACGACTTGTCAGCGAAGTATCTACGAGATTGAATAAACTCCTCGTTCAACTCTGCAATGCTATTGTATGTAGGCGCGCTGGATCTTGTGGGTTCACGACTGTTCTCGACGCCCCTCCTGTTTCTTTGAATTGTTTCCATGAAGGTCACAACGTCTTGCCTCAATCTCTGCCCGAAAGAGGCGTTCATTGAATCAACAATCGTACTGGGTGTCCACAGCGGCGGGGTGCACGGTGAAATTGTACCGTGGTTGCCGCTGAATAAAAATTGTTCTCCATTGCGCGGTGTTAAGGCCTGAAGAAAATATGCACACACTGGGCAACAGTGTTCCGATACTCCAATCACATGTCCAAAATCCTATTTACACAAGAAAGCAAATTGAAGGTCAGAGGTCGGAAGCCAATGGGAAAGTGCCTAACCTACCTGCATCCGTGGCAGTATCTCTATCTCCCAAATGCTGTCAATGTGCGGGAGTTTCTCGACAAAGGCAGGGAGAAGACTGGCAAGGCAGGCTTCACAGTGAAGGGTGCCTGAGAACTCTTCGTTTTCCAAACCAACAAAAAAACGTTCCGCATCAGGCTGCTGATCCAAAGCCCTAGCGAGCACTTCAACTTGTTGGTCGGCTGCGTCGGATCCCCCACTGGCAGCTGAGGTTGGCCAAAGCCTCGCTTTGGCGAACAGGCCGCGTTTCCGACAGGCACTAAGCCTGTGGGCTGCTTGTATACCCGTCTCCAGGAAGCCGTATATCTCTTCGTTGCTGAAGGGAGAAGGTAGAGGGCCTGCGGCACTCGGAAAGTATTTAGGGTTTCTGATAAGTTTGCTCCATTCGAGTTGAGTTTGGTCTGTGGGTGGAATGGTCACAATCGTGACAGCAATGGAATTGTATTGGTCACGAAAGCTCTGTGAGCAAACAAATCGATAGAGGGTTTCAACTGCACCAAAATGGCCGACAATCAGCCGCAACCACGCTACATAAGATTCCAACAGAGCCTTGCCTGAGCCAGGGCTGGGTACTACCCCGTTGAGGACTTCCACAGTCGCCTTGTAAGGGTCTTGGAGGGACTCTCTGCTGTGATTTATGTCGCTTCCGCCTTCTGGCATTTGGGTCGACGCGCCTACTCCGGCACGAATTAAGTCCTCCAGCACGGTTCCGATGTTTTCCAGGTGCATTGTAAACGCACGGCCTCCAGACATCCGCAAAAGCATAAAACCATAGAGGTGAGCTGAATTCACAGCCACGCCGAAGCTCTGGTCGTTGAATTTATTGGGCGGTTTATCCATTGCGATCAGTGCAGCCAAAGCTTCCTTGAAGCGACTGAGGAGCTCAAGTAACAGGAGGTGAAAATCCACACGTGTGTCGTTGGTATAGAGCTGGAAACTCTTGCCTTGCTGTTTTGCATCCATTTTCAGAAGGTTTGGGGCTGGGATATCGATTTTGCCTTGTTGGTCCTGCAGAAGTTCAAGAAGTTGTCGATCACTTTCAGTTTCACGCCTGTAACGAAGCTTTTCTCGAGGAGTGAGTGGCTGTGCTGTGTCCTGAGGCTGCTCTGCGTCCTTCGACATGAGCGGAATGTCCCTCACTTGGTTCAGCGCGTCAATGTAGAGAGTTGAGAGGCTATCGTTGCTGAGCCGGCGTGCCATCCTTTTGTAGGAAAAGGCAAGTATGTATCTTGAGAGCCTGTGACAGAGGTCAGGTGCTTTGTCGGTAAGCACATTGCTTAAGAGCCATATATGATTATGGAGTCTTGGCTCCTTCCTGTGTTATGGTGGGTGAGAGGTATTGCAATGATTTTATTGTACTCAATTCACCATTTCCCCTCAAGATCCACCATGTATTGAAATGCACTTTGCTCCCCAATATCATCTGGCTTTAATGGGATATCAATTGTTGGATGACTGGGTATTGGGTGGGATGTTTGTTGATTGCCCCTAACCGGATTCCATGGCCATGAGAAGGACGACATGGAGTCCTTTGCCTTTTCGGTACTAGGCAGGGTCGGAGCGGAATGGCCTTCGCTGACGGTGGTGACCAAGAGGCTTAATGCCTTGTTCGCGCCAATCGTACGACTTGCTGTCAGAGCAGCAGCGCCATGCTCACCGACAGCAATGTGAGCAAAGGCGTCGGATATCCGCAGTATTTGGCGGTCAAGCTTGTTCATTGAAACCTCCGAGTCATTGACAACTTTGATTGGTGTGGTGCGCCGAAGCTGGGAGAGCATCGAGGTAATCCTCCTGAAAGCGAGAATGTTTTCAGGAATGTCTGCTGGAAGTAATGCGCCGTGGTCCGAGAAAGAGATCTCTCTCTCGCCTAGGACGAGATTCACAAGGTTCCGAATGACGTTCATTGTGAGATATAAGATGTGGAAGGGTGGCAACTGGAGACTCAGGTCACCGTTGATAATTATTACGTGTCCACCTAATTACGTCACCCGACCTGAACTCGCCGACAAAGAAGTCAACTTCTGCCTCATTGAAATTCGTCCGCAGGCTGTCGAACCGACGAACACCCCGACCGCCCACACCAATGCTTTCAATTGCAATCTCAGTCCCATTCCTCCAATACGCTCTCACCCACTGCACTTCAGACTGATCTCACTGTCTCAACAGATAAATTTCAACAGTCTCATGCGTCAACTCCGGCACTTCCTCGCCAGAAGTTGTGACCGTGTAAGATTAGTCCGAGTCATATAACGCTGCAAAGCGGTGCAAGGGGTTGTATATATATTCCCCAACGGGCACAATTTACTGGTTGAAGAGGGGTTTCCGTCGAGGGCGAGTCACTTTCTAATATCTCGTGGCCGACTATATATCAAGACTGTCTTGAAACGGCGCAATTATAAATCTTCATTCACACCTATTGAAGAATGGCAAAAGGACGCAAATCGAACCCACAACCTGACTGTATGCTCCCTGGACTCTGTCATATTATTTGCAGCTTCATGTGAAATGATTTTCAGTTATAGAACTTTCTGGCGACGGTTCGAAAGTACGATGTACAATATGTCTGGCGGGCAAACAAAACGGCGGTGGGTGGATCAACAAGGGAAGTGTTGCTAATCATTTAAAGTCGGAAAACCATGCCAAGTCTCTCGAGGCCGGGGAAGTTGAACAATTCAAGGCAAAGGCGAGAGAACAAACCTTCAGAGAAGAAACTGCAATGGAAGAGCACATGGATTTTATTATATTATCTTCGACGATACAACCCGAGGTTACTACAACTGCAAGCGCTCCTCGACAAAGTGAGGAAGAGAAAGAAATGTGGGATCACTACGCGCTCGGCGAGGAAGTCTTTGACGCAGGAATCGATCATACACTTGCTGCAACTTTAGAGAGGAAACGCCTGGAGGATGAGGCAAATCAGTTTGATCTTTGGCATGGCGCAGATCTCCCGCCTGAAGAGGACCCGAATAATGGTGAACTACTGCTGGACGAGCTCGAACAGGCTGATATCCTGTCCGAGTTGCTGCGGAACGCACGCAAGTACCTATTACTGCATGGGCTTCTCCACAACGCTCATAATGTTTTGGATAGACCTGAATGTGCCCGATGCGGTGGACGTACTTACTGAAGAACTACAAGGTACAAGAGAGCCCAATACCAACAAGGCTTGGTCGCCTTATGAATCAAAGATGGTGGGTATAGACACCGTATAGCCATCCGACCATTGATCGTCGACTAAACATATTTTCCCTACATGATAGATGTTCTTGCTTGATATCCTTGACAATCTCCCAAGAATGCGAATTTCTAACGGACTTATGAACATATTTCTTTGGATACTCCGCGAAGGCGGCGCCCGCAATGTCCCAACCTTATACCATCTTCGTCAGGTACAGTCTTCCCTTCGAAAGTCAACGGGTGTACCTACTACACAGCACCAGTCTCCTAAAGGCAACATTTATTCCATGAATGATCCACGCACTCTGGTGGCCATGGTATGCTTTACGATTTTCTTTAGCCTGTCTAGGAATCAGACCTTGACGTCTATCCCACTTAGGACTGGGCTAATCCCATGGTATGCAATCACATTCGCCGCTATCCGGTGATTCCTAGAGATGGTATTATATCTGAGGTCTATCATGCGCAAAAATGGAGGAAGGATGTCGATCCGCATACGCTAAGCCCTATGTATGATGCTGGCAACTGCCACTATTACATTGACGAAGTTGCACGCCTCAAGAATGGTACATATGTCATTCCAGTGCGATGGCTGGAGGACGAAGACGGGAATGTCTGTGCAGATGCATATATCGTGAAGTTTGATCAAGAAGTAAGCAAGTTTCAAGTAACTGCAATTAATCCAAGAGGCTGACAACAATGCAGTTTGTTGCAAATGTGGCTGATGAAATTGTTCTGATACAAGCCTCCGATTTGCAGGATAATTTCTTAGACTTGAGGGACATGGGTTTCCTTCCCACTTGGAGCAGTGGGTTGTGAATTATTCTGCCTATTAAGCCTACTCATAAAGAATAGGTCAAACTATAAAATCTGGACACCCGGCACGTATGCCCAACCCAGACCGCGCGTTGGCAGAGGGAGACCCCCTATACACCAGCTGGATAGATGTTTTCGGCGACGATGTATCTGGAAACAGATCCAAGAGCTGGAACAAACACTGGAACATCTATATCAGTCACCGAAACCTACCCCGAAAATTTCTTCAACAAGAATTCCACACGCATTTTGTATCGACCTCGCCAGTGGCGAGTATCACTGAGCAGTTTCATGGCATTAAACAGGTCATTGAGTATGTTGACTGTGTTCGAATACATCTCTGGCATTAATTATCTGATAGGTCGACTCATAAAAAGCCCGTGAAAGTTCGTCACGGGACATCGGGGGCACAAATTCGTTTCAAGATAGGTGTCAATTGCGGCCCAGGGGACAACCCCGTCCAAAGTGAAGTCTGCGGCCACATCGGGGGAAATGGAAACCAGCTATCCAGGAAATGCCATGCTGGCGGGACACATGAAGCGAAAGAATCCGATGAAGGGTTTCATAGTCTCTTTGAGGTGGGAAATGAGTGTATCTCATTCTTATGGCTAACTAGATCGAAATATCCAGCCTGGTAAGGCTCGTTCTGCTGAAGAGACTGCCTTACATGTCGAGGACCAGGTTCGGTTGGCCTGCCTGGGCATTGCCCAGACTGTGCAGAATCAGCAGACTAAGACCGGTGTCAAAGACGCTTACACCCAATACTGGATTGATTTCCTTATAGATCGAGCACGAACGTTGCGCAAGGAAAACCCTGGACGGACGACGACTGATATTCAGACTGAACTGCTGACATGGGTGGAGGAGCATAAAACCGAGATCTATAACCCGTTTCTGAAGCTGGATGGTGGACACTTCCCCTTCTATTTTTGCTATCACAGTCTGAATTTATTATTCGACAGGGTTTAATGCTGCTGTCGATACTCTGGTGGAAATTCTTCACACCATTCTGCTGGGTGTTGTGAAATACCTGTGGCATGGCTCGCACACTTCTTGGACAACCAGTCAAAAACAGAGGTACTCAGTTCGTTTACAATCAACTGACATATCTGGGCTTTCTATACACCCCATTCGAGCAAACTATATCATGCAATACGCCAACTCACTAATTGGACGGCAGTTTAAAGCCATTACACAGGTCAACATGTTTCATGTTTACGATCTGGTCGACTCCACTAGGTTTCTTCTCACCAAAGCAGTGGGTGAGCTTACCGCACTCTTGTGGATCCCAGAAATACGAAATATGGCAGAGTACCTTGTAAGTTTAAAACTTTGTGGTGTCCTGGTATTTTTCTCAACGACCTGCCTGCAGTCCGACATCGAAGTTGCTGCTGCAAACGTTCTTGATCTGTTCGCCTTGATCGACCCATCGAAAATGACATCCAAGTTGAAACTCCACCTCCTTGCCCATTTGAAAGCCGATATTCTCCGTTTCGGGCCTCTGGTTGGGGTTGCGACAGAGACCTTTGAATGTTTCAACGCTATCTTTAGGTTCTGTTCTATTTTTTCGAACCACCTTGCCCCAAGTCGAGATATAGCTTTCCAATGTGCCAGTCAAGAGGTATTAAAATATCGTCTCACTGGGGGTTGGTGGCCGGCAGGCGACGGAGAGTGGGATAGAGCTGGGCCTTCCGTCCGCAGCTTCATTCATGACCATCCAACGCTTCAAGCCCTTTTCGGTTGGACTAGTCATGCGAAGCTTGTCAATGGTGGGTCTTGCTTTCTACCATACGACTCAGGCAACTTATAGTGTTTATGTAGGCGCCTTTAGATTGGAACCGCTTAAGCGCAGTGCAGATAAAAAGATTGAGAAAAGGAGGTTTATTCCGTGGCATCAGACCCAAGGAGCCAAGGCTGTGAACTCTTCAGAAGTTGTCGATTCACTATGGACCGCCTGCCGTTCCGTTGTTGCAAATTCAGGAGATTTGTGTTTAGTAGGATCGTGGGTCTTTACGACGTCACCATTCAATGTAAGATACTTGTTATCATCACTGGATAGCCATATAGCTCTAAAGCCTTTCCATGCCAGTGCACACAATCTGTTACTGGTCGCATTGTTGAAATTATGGCAGAATCCGAAGGCAAACGCGCTGTCGTTGTGCTCGACATCTTTGAAGTCTGTAGTACTCGACATGAAATTTTCGGAATGCCAATGTTAGCCCGACATCATGAAGAAACAGTCTACGCTGTTATACCCTCCACGGTATGCACTATCCCCAATGTCTCAATTTTCATGACACACTTTAAATGGCATGTGCAGGATATTGGGTTTCTTTACAATGTGCAGCATGATTGCCCTCTCGCAAAATGTACAGCGTCTGGCAAGGAGCCGTTGATACAGGAACGAGTTCAATCAGGTCTATTCAAGACATATATAGAACACAGACCGATTGAACGTTTTGTCATTAACACCCATGCATTCCACAACGCACACCGCCTTCGTGCAGCCCTGCAACGTTCACTTGTCGTTCCTATTCCCCTTTATCAACTTGAGGATCGACAGGCGCAACATGCTAAAATTGCACAAAGCCTTCGAGCCACACAAAAAGCTAAGCGGGAAGCACAAGCATGCGCAGCGCAGCAGAAAGAGGCCTCGACGCCAGCAGGGAAGACATGCTCAGTCGTACCAAAGAAACGAACAAGATCAGAAATGGAGGAGGATGTCGCTGAGACAGCGTTATAACTTCGGTAACGGAATATATACAAAATTCACGACTCCTATATACTTCTTTTTTTCCATTCACTGTCCATTGAGGCGGTCGCCTTATGTAGGATCAAGGCATTCACTGCCACTCCATTCAAGCGTGGTCCGTCTCTTTAATATCTACTGTGGCAGGATGAAGTTGAGCATATATCTTGAACATTATATGCAAGGAGGTGAGTATTTGATGATGGCATGCGCCCAGGTGTTGCCAATCGACCCATCAGGAACTTGTAAATGGCGGCACTCATGACTCCGACGAATTCACTCTGCACTTCGCAATCGTGTCCCTCCGACTGCCGTTTCCTGATGCACTAGTGGCACAGTCCTACTGTGATCATTGATCAATGTATGGGAGATCTTCGTCATATGATCTCACCTGAATGGCTCAAAACCGTGCAAACGGCATTCTGCAATTCTGGTAGAGTCGCGCTCTCATGTTGAAGATGATGCTTTACTTTATTGGAAATATCGCTCATAACACCAGGGTATTAAAGAAAATATTATTCAGGTGCTATATCGGTGAGTAACACATTCTGAGCAGGGTGAGTAACTACTTACGATGTATTACAGATAGGTGCATCCGGTCTATCAACCTCTATCCTTTTGGTACTTCGCCTCCGTTTCGCGCATTGCCACGAGGGCCGAATATGTCTTCTGAAGCGTTGCAAAGGCTGCGAAAGATTCTTGAGGAGGGGTCACCGTCGCGGAAAAGGTGTAAATACTCTTACCATTACATTATATTGCGATTAAGTGTGTGCAACAGATTCTGAATTTCAATCAGTGAATGAACAAGCGGTGCAAAGATAATGTCAGCTGACCATATGACGAAGCAAGCTCGACCAATTGAGCTCAGCTTTGTCATCTGGTCACATGATAATGTTTCTTTTCCAAACACGCAATTATATCAATTCCCAAAACAACAAATCCTTCCTTCCAAGGCCTTGCTCTGCTTTCATTTTCTTTGTCATTTTCGGTCCCCAATTAAAGATCCTGAGACTCTATGTCGAGCGGATTTCATCCACGTTATCTTTCCTACGACTCAAACATTGGTATGTGTTGTCTGCATTTTCAAATTCTCCTGTGCTGACCGTAGTAATGTAGCGACTTCTCATCGACGTCTATATTCAACTATTTTGGCCGAGTTTCCATGGTATTCGGAATCATTGGGGTTGAAACCCGAATCTCTTTTGGCGCATTCACACAAGTTACCAAAATTTGAGGTGTGTTCTCCTTCTTTGTTGACAATATGAATGAGCAGACCTTCCTGTCTTCGTTACATGGCTTTGAGGACGCACTACTTTCTTTCGCCGGCGATCCACGCACGAAAGATATTCTAGGGTTGTTGGGCGTGAAGGTTGTCACAACCACAGCACCAGAATCGAGCTGTTCAGTTGTGGCTGCACATGAACCGAATTTGACCGTTTACGATTTCCAAAAGCTCTGTTCTGTGTTATGCGCATACAGATTATTTGAAATTATTTCTCTTCGTGTGCAATGTATTTCGCGAGTACCTGCCTCCTCTCCTACAGCATGTATGTTCCTGCCAGGGCCGCCGAGTCCGAAGGATGGTCTTGATGTGAGTGCGTGTTTCATGTTAGACCTCATTTTTGATGATTTTCCAGGCATTTTCCCGTTTGCAAGACTGGCCGAAGATGGTGATAACCTTCAAGAAGTTAGTGCAAGATGCGACCGACGGCATCTCGCAGTTTCGCAAATTTCCCAATCCTATGCTTTCCTTGATGCATATGGCTGCGAGGAACAATGTTGCAACGAAGTACATCGCAATCGAAGAGAATTTCCTTCTGGCTGCTATTCATATAGCTGCTATGAAAAGCATTCGATTCCCTGAAGGAACCATACCAGATCTTCCTGCAGATATGCCCTCTGTGCCACCTGGGTATGTTCTTTTTCTTTGATATCGATGCCTGCCAATCCAAGTAGTGGTTTTCAAGATGAAGAATTGTACAACCGCTTTGAAATTGAATATAATGCATTCATCAAGAAATGTCAAACGGATGGCTGCGCTTCTTCAACTGCCCATGTAGGCTCTCGCTCGCCATTCCAGCTTGCCTCTTTGATATCACCCCTGTACCTTTTGGTGACTGTGCGGTTGTCGACGAAGTCCTTTCATCACCAAACCGTCATCGATTTGGCTGCGAGGCTTGGCTCTCACAAGCCGCCTCGCGTCTTGGCTGTGGAAAATCTGATTTGGGATGCCCTTTTTCGTCTTGCTGAGGGTCGCATCTCGGTTTACACAGCGCTACGGGACTTAGCAAACTCCATGCCCTGGTCTGATATCAATTTTGCGTCGACATGTGACACCGATAAGCGGTGTTTTTCCCCTGCGTTGCGTATGTTTTTTGCCACTTTGTTCAAGATTGATCGTTGACCTCGTGGCACGTAACGTTTGTAGCCGTACCATACGTTCCATCTGTGTCTTTTCCGGAACCCAGTAGGCCGTTGCATTTTATTGAGCCATCTCCGCTGCCGCCTGCATCTATTGGCTCATGGCCTGTTACATCGGGTCAGAAAGTTTCTACCACCGGTGTGCCGTTGTCATGGCCATCTGCGCGCCCGTTTATTGACCCGGCCATACCATCTTTACCCATGTTAAGCATTGACCCTACGGGAGTCACGGTGTTATCTCACGCCAATACCAGCGCACGCAACGTTCATCAGTATTTGCCTCCACCACCGTCCATGGAAGTCCCGTTTGTTATGTCTCATACGGCGTCATTGAGTGTTGTTGCTGCACGCTCTATTCAGGCGCCTCTGGCTCTATCGGTTAATCCGCCTCTACCTCAAGTAGTCCAACCTCTGATCGGACTCTACAACGAATCAGCTCCGGCCGTTCATGCACGCCTGGCGTCTTCTACTGGTAAACAAGTCGAGACTGGCATTCATTCTGAGGCATTGCATATGCAGCATATCATGGAACCGTCTATGGAAAACAACTCTACAGCACCATCCTACCCTCCACAATCAACGCCTCTTAACCCGTTTGAAGAGCAAGCAGATCCATTTCCAATGGAAAATGGTGGCAAGGATTCTTCTGCAGATGCTTTAGCTGCAGCTCTCAACACAGCTTTTCATGGCGCTCCTGTAGGAAGTCGCTCGGTGGTGAATTCTATCCAACTCACGTCACCGCTCACTGCATCAACGCCTCATGACGACTCTGCCATTCATGACTTTGAGGTTAATAATAACAGTCCAGTGGATGTCTGGCCTGGTTCAGAAAGCGGCTCAGATTTGAGATCTGGTCCAGCCTGCACCTCGGCTGGCATGGATATCGACCGTGATGAACTTGGCGGCATTCGATCGCCTGCGCGTCCTCATGCTGAAAGCACCGATGAAGAGCCAGACATGTTGTCAGAACCTCAAACTCGTCCATCCTCGCCAGCCGAAGCCCCAAAACCGTCTACCCTATCGAATAGTGACAGCAAAACTTCGACTAAGCGTCCTCGCTCATCGTCTCCTGTCGTCTTTTCAGGACTGGGATCGAAGGAAAACCCTATCGAACTGACCGAGGTCACTTCGCTATTCGAGCCAATGGTGATAAGGGAATATGTAAGTGTAGTCTAATATTCACTCTTCAATTTCTTGATGCTGAACATAACTTTGTAGGCCGAAAAGGAACAAATTTCTCTTCCTCTTGAAGCCAATCGTCCGACTGGGAGGAAAACTTATACCGTTTTCGATGTGACAGGTAGACCCATGGCATTCACACCAAAGTTCCACGTAAGTTGCGTGAAGTCAAAAGTTTTTCCGTTATTAAATTTGTTTGTCAAGTTCCCAGTTTATCACGAACGACTTGGTCAATTTTTTGAGCGTATCGAATCGTTTTATGTCGATCGTCGACCACGTCACATTGCACGTCCAGCCGATTCCGTTATCAAGTCATTCACTTATGAGGCATGGGATGCACTGAAGTGTTTCAAAAAGCAACAAGAATTGAAGAAGAAGAATGTTATTGTCACCGGATGGCCTCTGAAGGACAGAATATCTTTCGATGAGGCTGGTCTGAGAAAGGTCGCTGGGACACCTTCACGGCAAATTTCTATAAACGGCAAGAACATTGATGACCCCATTTCTGCCTAATTTTTCCTAAATTCCTTCTTTTTTGCAGATTACTCCATCAAGCCTCTTGGCAAACAATGCGGCCCAGCAGTTGTCAGTGGTCGTGTGCGAGATTTGTGGGAAAATTGTCATCCATCAGGGAGAATTCTAAATGCCTTGGACCTTCCGTTATACGACGGTAACATGGAGCCCACAGATTACACAAGTGACCTCCATGTGTGGGATGTGACTCGCGGCATTCATTGCATTGACCAAGCCTTGACATACCCAACCAAACACATGCGGTGTCAGGCGACATACTGTTTAGAGCAAAGCTCTGATTCAAAGCACTCGCCTTCACTCCTTGGAATAACCTTAGAATCCGCAGAACTTAGAATACACTAGATTACCCAGCCACAAGGCTATGCCCGTGAAAAACCTAATTCTTCTCCACGTATAAATTTAGACACTCTTAATTTAGCTTCAAAGGCTATGCAGAAAGGCTATGCAGAAAGGCTATGCAGAACGGCTATGTAAAAAGGCTACGCAGAAAGATTAGACAGGAAGCTATGCTAAGGCTATGCTAAAGGCTATGCGAGGCTATGTCCTTATTGTTCCCTAGACATAGCATCCTACAAACATAACCACATCTCAAAAGTATATATATAGAGGTAGTTTTTCCACTTGACAATATAAGTACCCACTTCACCAAAACTTTATAAGCCACTAAGCCTAAAGAACCCTGCTACTCTTGTAGCCACTGAACTTGAGTGAATATTCTGCATACTTGCAGGTACGAACTTTGATTTAACGAACTTTATACGACTGCATCTTGCAGTTACGGACTTTGATTTAACGGACTTTATACGACTGCGTCTTGCAGTTACGGACTTTGATTTAACGGACTTTATACGACTGCGTCTTGCAGTTACGGACTTTGATTTAACGGACTTTATACGATTGCGTCTTGCAGTTACGGACTTTGATCCAACGGACTTTATACGACTGCGTCTTGCAGCCACAGACTTTATATCCAACTAACGAATACTCTGCCTAAATATTAAGCTACCACTTCCGTCATTTCCTATCCGAATTCCTATCAACCCGCCCGTCGATCGTCTAATAGACATCATCAACTCTATCCAACTACCCAACGTAATCACTACTTTTATCAGACAGATCCCTATTACTATCCAGAGCAGACTATCTTCTATCCTCCAGTCAGCCCAGTTCTTTTCAACACAACTGCGTATATCCATTTCGGCCAGGCTTACCGGCCTAACTATTCCTTATATCCCCAAGTTCACTTTTACTCTTATATTCAGGCTACAGTTCACTTGAATTACTACTACCGTACTACTCCGCACACTTCTTAAAATCCTTCTAGACCCATCCACCAATTTTTACTAGTTTGAAGAGAACCAGAGTCTAGGACCAGTTTACCCGATATCTGGAATAACCTGAACAAAGTCAATTCCGGTGAAACCCAGGTGAATAAAAATTCACATTGACATAATTGGAGCCCACTGCGAGGGAAATTGGATCCTTTCACTCTCCTCTCCACTAGTCTATGACTACTGCAGGCCCATCTAATTATCAAGACCGATCTAACAGACATAACATCTACCCATCAGACGACGAATCCATATTACTTGCACTTGACGAAGCACTATCGACATCCGAATCCAGTCTTGAACTGACATCTTCTGAACCCATTGATATCAACTCACCACTCATTAATCAGTCCAACTATATATTTCCTGACCCTCCACTCATTGCGGTCCCAACTATGAATATTCCAAACATGACTTCCCCACTATACAACATGCCAGTTCGTGGAGCTAAATCAGCTCCAAAGACCTTTAGAGGACGACACACTGATATCCAACGATTTATAAACCATTACAACCGTTTACTTGATCAACATCAAGTCACTACTGAAGTTGATAAGTGTAACGGAATTCTGGAATATTGTTCAGACAGTGTAAAAGATTTCCTTAAATCTTCCAAACATTTCAGTACACCCAACTGGGCAGCACTTCAACAAGAAATTTTAAAATACTATGATGCAGATCGACAGAATTCCCGATATCGACCTGCAGACCTAATGGAATTCATTCGCAAAAATAACTTCCATGGAATCAACAGCCTGACACATTGTATTACCGAGAATATTTCGGACAAGCAAACTTCCTTCTTGATAAAGGATATATATCTCCAAGAGAATTTGAAGGCTATTTCTGGTATGGAATTCCATATAAAGTCCGACGGATACTTGAAGATAAACTTTATGCTCGACTTCCCAACCACGATACAGCTTTACCCTGGCCTATTGAAAGTATTACCGAAGTAGCAGAAATTCACTTCAAAAGAGACAAATCCTCTGACAAATTACTTCATGGACCACCCTTGGGATTTATTGGCGAATCAGAAAATTCAGATTCAGACTCGGACTCGGACTCAGAAGAATCAGAAGCCAGTTCTGACTCTGACCAAGAGGATTATGATTATAAACGAAAACGTAAAGGAAAGTACAGGCGAAAACACAAGCCTAGACAAAAAGACAAACATCACAAGACAAGCCGCATCCCACAGTTTGAGGAAGATAGAACCCATAAAGTCAATGTACCACCTGAGGAAATTGAAGGGATGATCCAACAGCTGAATACTATGTCACTGGAAGACCCAAAATATGGACAGATGTACTTCAAAGTTCTCCAACTTGATACTACAGGAATTGCGGAGAAATGCATTCGACGATTACCCTTCCAAGAACCTACAAATTACCCACCGGCAAGCTATGCAGTGACCCAAGATACCTCAAGACCAAAAGCTATACCTTATGCTTCAGCCACTTTTCCTAACAACATCCCAATCAACCAACCTAGAATGAACCAATCTCCTTATCGATCGGCTCCACAGACAAATAATGACACTTCACAGTATAAATGTTTTGGATGTTTCGAGACAGATCACATGCTGGGAGAATGCCCAAAAATGGCAGAATTACTCAAGAAAGGAATTGTCAGCTATGATGCAAACAATCGCAAATACTTTATGACTAATGGACAGCGCTTATTTCGACGATCCACAGAACCATTGATTGAAACTGTACAACGGATGCAAGGCTCAGTACCACACCTGAATTTTGTTTCACTAAAATCAAGTGTCAGCGATTTTTATGAACAGAACTTTCAGATAGATGAAGACGATGGAATTAGCTCAGATGAGCAGGATGATGGACCATACTGGGCTTTCGCCAACAATGAAGCTCGAGCACAACAAAGACCTGCTTATGCGGTGGTAGAAATAGAATCAGACTATGATTCGGAAGAAGAGAATCAATTCATCTCCTACCCTGTCGAGCGCAGCATCAAACATACACGACAGACTCGACAAGAAAATAGTAAGGTACCTTCAAAGAAGTTTGATGGAGTTTGGCCTCCAGTTTGGAAAGGAAAAACAGCAGCAAAAATATCCGATGAACCTCCAGCAAAACCACCAGTAAAAGCACAAAGCTCGACACCTCTGAAACCTATTCAAGTACCAAACCTGGAAATCCCACACATTCTGGAACCATTGCCCTTTGATGCTCGGAAGACTCGCAACTTGAAAGATGTAGCCATTAAAGAACCAGAACCCCTTCCGAAGCAAAAACCGACTGACCAAAACCTTCGTACAGTCCGTATTCAAGAACCTGAGACCGCAGAAAATAACACCAAGGATAATCCAGAGAAACGAGGTGCAAGACAATCCGAAATATCTTCACAAGTCGACACTCGGGCTATTGTCCAAGAAATCTTGAACACAGAAATTGCACTACAGCTTCGAAAAATACTAGGGTCATCTAAAGAATTATCGGCTACCTTACAAGAGGTAATAAGACTCAAAAATATGAGCAAAACTGGACAATCAGAAGTAGCCATGAGTCAAGCAGTCTACAATAGCACCCACAGTCCAAAGAACGATGAAGTTTTAATCAAGTTAAAAATGAACTATGGTGGACAAGTCATAACAGCTATTATCGACACAGGTTCACAGCTGAACGTGGTCAGTAAAAAGGTGGCAGAAGAATATTTCCAGCTACCCATTGACCTAAGCAAGTCTACGCATATGATGGATGCGAATGGAGGAGAAGGAGTACTCTTTGGGCTCATCGAAGGTGTACCCCTGACTTGCGGTGGCGCGACAACACATGCTAACCTCTACGTCGGCACCCACCTTCCCTTTCAATTATTACTTGGGCGACCATGGCAGCGCGGCAATTTTGTTTCCATCGACGAGCGCGTTAATGGGACGTACCTAGTCTTTAAAGACCCAGAATCGCTACGACCACGCTTCGAAATATTGGTTACGGCCGATGCAATTACACCTCGCACCTTCCAGCCTTTTAAACCCATAAAACAAGTCAATTCTATCACAGTAGCAGCTGAACCAACACCCGAAGAATTTGATTTAGATGATTTACTACGATTTGAGGAGTTCTTGGGACTCGGATCAACGGAAACTGAACAAGCGCCTCCAAAATTAATTGGTACAACATATGACATCCGACATTACCTCCGAAAGATTGATCCGTTGTCACAACTACTTGGTCGGCAAGACAAAATAGAATTACTGCCTATTTTAGAATCTCTTTTCGAAAGTGGAAGGGCAACGGAACCACGGGACGGCCTGGAACCTAACGTTCCCATGAGTCCAAATAAAGATCTGTACCCCACCGACGAAACCCGAGATAAGAATAGCGCACCTGATACAAAAATTAGTGACACGGAATGTCAAACGCCGGAAAATCCGAAGGAATCACCAAAATTACAAGTCAACAGTACTGATAAAATACCAGAGCACATTCGGTATCTGGAATTATATCCCTTAGAAACTCTGCTAGAGGACTCAGAAATTAATAAACCTCAGAAAGGAAAAGCAGAAGACACAACTAACACAATAATACAGGCCACAGAGATAGAAAAAGAGTATAAAAGGCCTACAGAAAGTCAAGAAAAACATCAAGAAATGTCCTCTACTAGTACCATGATTTTTCACAATGCTGAGTCTCAGATGTATGCCGAAGCCGCGATAGCGGTCAAGCACGCGACGAGGGTCTTACGCACTTCCGTCGATCAACCCGATCGCTTGGTGCCTCTGTCTTTAGACGCCCGACACGCCATGTTGATCGGCATCGGCCATGCTAACGGAGCCCCGGCGGCTTTCGGAGAATTCGCACTTCACAACGTGACCTTGCAGACCACCTGCAATGGTACTCCGGTCACCGTCGAAGGGTTCGCGTACCTCCAGCTCTATTTCCCCAATGGAGACCGGCGTATTCTGGATCTATTCCCTCGAGAACCCCCAGCACCCGCGAATTCCGACAATGATCCGCCGGACACAGCCACGGGTAACTCGAACCCAGATCAGGTAATCACCTATTCATCCGACAACTCATTCTCATGGCCTGACCTTGACTCCCACCAGCTCGACAGCTCGCAGGCCGAGCTCATCGAGAGCGTCGACAAGGATCCACCCCCTCTTACTACCTCGCATACCGAGTCCACCACGGATGCCGCTGACTCGGTTCGTACCACATCCCACCGCACAACCACCTTCACTAACCGCGATCACTTGCAGGCTGCTGTCGCAGCCGACGTCGTCGGTAGACCGCCCAGTGGAGACGCCGAGGGAGACCAGGGGGCAAAGAAGGAGCGTGAACAGGTATATACCACCCCGCTGAAACCCCTCACACGCGTGCTAACCACGACATCCCCCACTCAGGACGACGGTCTGTCAAACGAGGCCAGGGAAGCATGGGAGACACGTATCGTGCTCTCTCTAGCTTGGGCAGCGGCGGAGCACTTGCCTGAGACCGTCGCGGACGCTCTCAAGCTTCGAGATGACGACACGTCAGTCGCCGCCGAGACCGCGCCTTCCGACGCCCAGCCGTCGAAGGAACAGCCAGCACCCCCATCTGATGGATCCCTTGCCGCACACCGAGTCGTCGCCCTGCTCTCCGCAGCACACGCCTCTGCCGACTATCCGTCCCAGCCATCCACGCTCTTTACACCCCATATCGAAGCAGACCCGCTGACTGAAACAGGGCTGGCACCTTCAGCACGTAACCCAGATTCGTATGTTCCACCACCTCCCTATCCAGCTGTGCCTCCAGGCCTCCGGAACTTCGTCCACACAGCTCGCGCTCGCGCCACGGCACGCCTTAATCCATCCCTCATCCTCACCTACGGACCATTCACTCCCGACACCTCTCGTTATGCACGAATCTCCAACTTTGCCCATGACTATCGCATCTATCTCCACCAGACTTACGCTGCCGACCGACGACTCAGTTTCGGGTATGGGAATCACCAAATCTTTGCAGAACCTCCCATGCTGCTCACCTTGCCCGAAATCGACGACGACGACGACTACGCACCCCTTTCAAGCGACGAGCTGGACCTTGTCGAAGAAATAACGGCTCTCCTTCGCTCGGAACTTCCCTCTAACCACGAGATACAGATTCCCGAGGCCCTATTGCTGGAAGGAGCGGACATGGGATGCGACCGAGCAGGACACATCGTCTACCGCTTCGCCAATCTCGAACGACTTTTTTCGCTCTCCATCGACTGGGAGCTTCCCTCCCCAGCTTCATCCCCAGGGTCGGAGAGCCCCACCGCCGCTCAATTCATGGCAAGACGACCACATGAAGATGATACCGTCGATGCCGACTCTAGCGCCTGGGAAACGACGTCATCGAGCAGCTCTGACGACTCGGTCCTCCTCTCGACCCTCGCCCTCGACCTTCAGTATCCACCGTCGACATCGTCAGAAGAGTCTGTCAAACGCCCTGCCGACGATTTGTCTCTGCACCATCCTCCCCCGAGTAAACATCACAAACACCAAACCTGCGCAATTACACGACCTTTGTCGATGCCAGATTTGATGTCAAACACGAACTCGCCCTCGTCGATGCCAGATTTGATGTCAAACACGAACTCGCCCTCGTCGAGCTTCGAGCTCCTTGAGAAGCCGACCCCGCAACGGACCTTCCCTCGTATTGGCACTCCCTTTGCGACACGCCTCATGACACTCGTGGACCATGACACTCCCCAGCACTTCATCGATACCATCAAGGACACTGTAGGAACGGGAATCATGGGGTACGGTCCCTTCGACATGAAAGCTACCTGGACCGAGGAAGCCGAAGAAGACGAGAGCGGGCTAGGGGACCTTCCCCATCGATATCGAGTATTCCTGGCACAGAGTACCAATCGGGATGCACGAGAAGTATTCCGCTACGAGGGTTCTCCATCCATACTCTTTGCACATGACCAGATCCATCCCCTTCCTGTACCCATCTCCCCAGGTGACCACTACCACCCACTCCCCGAGCCGTATGAAGACTTCCTTGGACGACTTACAGCATATCTCAAAGGAGACTGGCAGTACGAATGCGGAGTCACCATACCCCCCTTCTTGACGCAAAACCGCGCCACCATCGGACACGACAAGTACAACCGCCCCATTTACCGCTTCCCAGACGTCGAAGAACTACTGGCCACCTTCGCGGATACCGTTAGCAGCAGACGCCTCAATTACATACGTTCCCGTGACCCTGCCAACGAACCCAGCCTTCTCGAGCTCTCGTCGGTTTCCTATGCAGTCCAACAAGCCACGGGGTCTATGCATGACCTAGAGCCCCCGAAACTACCCCGCCGTCTTGTCATTTTTGGCGCAGATGAGCCACGCGACGATTCCGACGACCTCGACAAACACAATCGGCGACCCATCTATCATGGGTGTCTGCGACGACGAGAAGCCTTCCGCATGCTCCGCTTCATGCCGACCCTGATGGACCCACTTGTCAACGCTGCCTCCACCACCTTCAAACTCTTCCTTCTACAATCCACACCTCGAGCTAACACCCGCCTCCCAGACGACGTCGAACCGGACTGGAATTTCATTCTCGCTCCACGGACCTTCGCCGAAGTCTTCCCCTTCAAGACACCTGAACAACTCGCCCAAGATGTCACCTTCAATCCGGACGAGGGCAATCCGTGGCTCCTTCGCATGCGACACATCCTCCTCTGTCGGCGACAACTTGGGGTCCTCATCGACCTTATCGAAGAGCTCTTTCGGTGCCTAGGCTTTACGCAGGGTCTAAAGGAGTTTATGGGTTACCGAGTTCTCAACACTTACCTCGACTACGATCACTGCCCGCTTCTCCAGTCCTTCGAGGCCAAGTACCTCGGCGCGGCTTACGAGTTTTTCTTACGAGAATGTCAGACCCACATGGCTTGCTACCTCCTCAACATCATTGTCATGCCGTTTTACCGCCCTATCGCCCTCTCCTTTGTCGTCAATCAGATTCTCGTCAGGATCGAGCCGGCAAATGAAGGACCATCACTCGAGGAAGACGACAACGAGTTTTTTCGAGATGCAGAGCTTGAGGAGATTGACTAGGCCATTCACCGCTCCTTGTACGTTGCATGCTAAATTTGAGTATCACGTACTAACACGTTTTCGAAGCTCGTCGCCTCTCACGCCTGTCTGCCTAAGTCCCTCTTCCTTCCGAGACTCTCTTGTCTTCCCTTGTAACCTCTGTCTCCTCTCGGAAATGTACCCTGTATATAAACTGACTCAACAACCGATGCCCGAAATATCTTGTACATTTTATATCTTGCCTTGTAGTTATAGCCCTCTCCTTGACTTTGACTTAGTAAATGACTCTTTGCTATATGACTTGGCTGATTCTAACTTGATGAATCTACCCTCCTTGCCCTGTTACTTGACTGGCAATCTTGAGAACCTCCTGAAGTCAGTTGAGGATCAGACCACCTCTTGGCTGCCAAATGATAGTGAGACTAAGTCCAATAACCTAAGTCTTAATACCTCTAGACATCCTTTCTACTTCGCATTTTTGGACTCTTTTACCTTCTTTTCTGTGCCAAATATATTAGATAGTACGATTCATGACTTGGACTTAATCATGTTCCCCGCGGTCCGAACTCTAAACTCGTACCCAAGCTACTTCAACTTAATCATGTTCCCCGCGGCTCACAACTTCCCCAATTCATCCGAATACTTAAAATTAATCATGTTCCCCGCGACGCTACCCAGTAGCAACCTAAAGGACTTCACTTCGCGACCTTCTGAGTCAAAAGTACTCTATCCGCCCCATGTAAATTCATACGATGACCCTCTACCTCTGAGTCCTTCGGAAATTTCGGATCCGAGACCTGAAACTGAGCCCGACTTATTTAAAACCGAATCCCCGGACACACCATTATTAAATCCGATACTTGATAATAGTCAGGCAGAAACACAGGAACCGGACACCGTGGAAGAATACTCCCACTTGTCAAACTTCTTTCTGCGACTCTGGCCAAATGCAGACGAAGAAGATTTAGAGGTGTCTTATGACCCAACTATCCACGAGGATGATGAATATATATTCTACCCTAATACTGAACCTACCGACAATAATTTTCCCCCTACTTTGACTGCTTATAAACGTACTGATAAGAAGAAGCACCCTGTCTCCACATCCTTTCCGGAAGACTGCCGAGTTACCCGTCAGATCCCTGAAGATCCCTTGCTTACCCTACCCACCTTACCATTTAAACCTCCGGAATTTACGCCTACATCTAAAATCTCACATGAACGCATGGGTGAACTAAACGTAAACTCCACAGGATTTTTATGGCCAGAAGAAGAAAAATTGTTCCAGTACGTAATGACTATCAATGAAGGATCAATAGCCTTCGAAGATGCTGAACGCGGCACTCTGAAAGAATCTTATTTCTCACCTTACATCATTCCCACCATCGCACACACTCCATGGGAATATCGAAATATTCCGATTCCACCGGGAATCATGCCTAAAGTCATGGACGTCCTTAAACTCAAAGTGGAAGCTGGCGTATATGAACAAAGCCAATCATCTTACAGGTCTCGATGGTTTGTGGTACTCAAGAAAAATGGAAAATTGCGAATTGTCCATGATTTGCAACCACTTAACGAAATTACCATCCGAGACGCTGGAATGCTCCCTATAGTAGATGACTTTGTTGAAGGTTTTGCAGGACACCAATGCTACACGGTCTTTGACTTATTCTGGGGTTTCGATGCCAGAAAAGTACACCCCCGGAGCAGAGATCTTACTGCCTTCATGACTCCTTTAGGACTTCTTCAGATCACTTCCTTACCCACCGGCTTTACCAACTCCCCCGCCGAGTTTCAGAAATGCATGATCATGGTACTTCAGGATGAAGTGCCCCATGTGGCCAACATTTTTATCGATGACCTCCCTATCAAAGGACCTAGAACTCAGTACCTTCTGACCGATGGAACACCCGAAACCTTAAAAGAAAATAGCGGGATCCGCCGATTTGTTTGGGAACACGCCCAGGATGTACATCGGGTCATGCACCGAGTCGGTCTTGCCGGAGCAACGTTCGCATCCAATAAAGCACAAATTTGTCTTCCAGAAGTATTAATCATCGGACAAAAATGTAATTCCGAAGGACGTACCCCTGACACTTCTAAAGTTGCCAAAATACTAAGCTGGCCATCTCTTCAGACGCCCAAAGAGGTCCGTCAGTTCTTGGGACTATGTGGTACTGTCCGAATCTGGATACCTGACTACTCCAAACTTGTGCGACCCTTGACTGAATTATTCCACAAAGGAGCAGATTTTATTTGGGATGATCGACGAGAGGAAGCATTTACAAAGATCAAAGAACTTATAACCACCGCACCAATTCTTCGGCCCATTGACTACGCATCGGACGACCCGGTCATCCTGTCAGTTGACTCTAGCAATGAAGCCGCGGGCATGATCTTATCCCAAATTGATGATGAAGGCCGCCGCCGACCTGCTCGATATGGATCAATCCCTATGAGTGAAAGAGAATCACGCTACTCCCAACCTAAACTTGAACTCTTTGGACTTTACCGAGCCCTTCGGCATTGGCGGCTATACATAATAGGAGTTAAGGTCCTCCATGTTGAAGTTGATGCCCAATATATCAAAGGAATGCTCAATGAACCAGATCTCCAACCTAACGCAGCTATAAATCGTTGGATACAAGGGATCCTTATGTTTAACTTCAAATTAATTCATGTACCCGCTGAAAAGCACAAAGGACCTGATGCGCTATCAAGGCGGCCAAGAGCGGAAGGAGAGACAGCCCCTGATGATGATGACTCCTGGCTGGACAATATAGCGCTACTAAGCCTAATTCCATATCACGACTTCCCACCATTTCCTATTTATTCCAACTCCCACACACCTGAGATTCGCAAGCCACGCAGCCCTGCATACCCAGTCTGTTACTTGGCTAGAATTAATCAGGAAAACACACTTCAAGACATCTTCCGATTTCTGTCAACCCTAGAGTCACCGATCATTGAAAATGTACAAACCAAAAGACGATTTCTAGCTAAAGCGACAGAATTCTTCATCAAAGAAGGAAGACTGTTCAAACAAAATGGTCATAGACCACCCCTTTCAGTAATTTTTGAACCACAACAAAAGAAAGCAATTTTAATACACGCACATGAAAGCCTCGGCCACAGAGGAATCCAGACAGTCTATGAAGTCATCCGAAATCGATTCTTCTGGCCTCATATGCGAGCCGATGTCCAACACCATGTCAAATCATGTCACGAATGTCAGATCCGCAGTCTAAAACGATTAGAAATCCCTTTAACCATATCTTCACCTTCCATTTTATTTGCAAAAATTTATATTGACATCATGCACATGCCCAAAGCTGGAGGATTTCAGTATATTGTAGCAGCTAAAGACGATCTTTCTGGGACATGTGAAGCTAGAGCACTACGCAAGGCTGATTCTAGAAATTTAGCCAAATTCTTCTGGGAATGCATCTACTGTCGCTATGGAGCCCCTATGCAGATAGTAACAGATAACGGACCAGAAGTAAAAGGTGCATTTGAGCAACTCGCAAAGCGCATGGGCATCCCCCAGATCAAGATCTCACCATACAATCATCATGCTAATGGCGTTGTTGAACGTGGTCATTTCGTTCTCCGAGAAGCAATTATCAAAGCATGTCGCGGGGACTTACGAAAGTGGCCTGATCGGGTCGCGGAGGTAGTCTTTGCGGATCGGGTCACCATAAGCCGTGTGACTGGATTTTCCCCATTTCAACTCCTTCATGCTACCGACCCAATTCTCCCACTTGATTTAGCAGAGGCAACCTTTTTAGTTGAAGATTTTAAAACAGGAATGTCGACATCAGAGTTACTAGCATTAAGATCGCGACAGATCGCAAAACACCCTGAGGACCTAGCGCGAGCCGCAGAGACCCTTACCCAGTTCCGTTTTGCATCTAAGTTACAGTTTGAAAAGCGATTTGCTCGGAAGCTATCCCATAAGAAGCATCGATCGGGAGATCTGGTCTTAGTACGAAATACAGCAATAGAAATGTCACACAATCGGAAGCACCAACCTCGATACCTAGGCCCCTATGAAGTTGTTCGTGAAACAAAAGGCAAAAACTACAAATTACAAGAATTAGACGGTACATCTTTGCAGAACACCTATGCAGCCTTTCGCATACTACCATACATCACCCGAAGGCATGCATTTATGCAAGAAAACGCTGATCTAGAACAGGAGACTTCAGGAACAGAAAGTTTAATTACTGACTCAGATGATGATGATCGTTCGGATTAAAACCCTAAAAAGGAAGCCTGGAGGATATAACCAAACAACATATAAATACCACCCCCAAGCTTCTTTCGCATTTTTTCTTGAACGATGCCTTCATCCGACAGATACCACAACCTTTCTAACAGCGATCGAGTGCTAGCGGAGACCCCACTAGACCTCTTTCACGACGCTGATTCGAACCTCCTGGCCTTACGAACAAATTACACTGGCCCTGTTATCCCTTCCCTTCGAGTTACAGACACAACTATGCTGTCATCCCGAGACGACCTTGTTCTCAAACCACTTCCGAAGCCGCCAATTTCAGGACCGAGATCTGCTAAGTCTACTCGCACCTTACCGGAAGGAATCTCGCTACCGCCCTTACGGAACTCCATGACCTTTTTAGAGGTACCACCCCCAACACGCCCGAACACGCGTAAAACGCGAGTCCATGCCCCAAAACCACATATATCTAATCGCCCTCTACTTAAGCGTCTTCCTCTCCAACCAGTCGTCACTACCCACCCTCTCGAAATACTTCCTGGCATGCCTGCAATACCACTTCACCCAAATCCTTCAATTGACTCTATTTCTACATCATCCACCGTCACTATCCATTCCCGGGACATTACTCCAACCGACATTATCCCTTTGCATCTCTTGACACCACGCACTCCACAAAATCACTCGCTCCCACCCGCATACATTGTTGAACCCCCTCCATGCCCTTACGCAAAGTTCCGACCAACCGGCCCCATTCCTGAACGCGTCCATCCTCCAGCGGACCTCAATGTTCTTCCAGGGTTCCAAGAGATACGACCCAGCCTTACCCGAGCGCAACTCAACTCCCCATCTACCTCCTCGCTAATTATACCCACCGACACTCTTGACATTGAGCGCGTGGACTTTGCCTGGCAATATTTGGGTGCCATCTGGATTATAACCTTCAACCTCCTCATCGTCGAGAACATGCTCAGCCCTGGGAGCCGTGTATTGTTCGGAAGTGACCCTGCTAATGATGTCTGTTATCATCTGACGCGCATCTGCTATGTCTATGACCATGTCCTGCACGTCGAAGCCATCGCGTACGACAACCGTGGATGCTCATTCCCAAAGACAAGCAAGGATTGGCCACCTATTGTCATTCGTCTACCTCGCCATAAGGTCATCGGGTTTGATGCTGAGATCGCTCGAGCAGAAGCCGATCAAGCACGAATGCGTGCGGACACATCTCTTCAGCCGCGTTGGAAGTTCTGGCTCCAACCTTTCTTCAACAAGCCCATCCCTGTTGACCCCCGCGACTACTACACGCCAAATCCAAGACGTTTTTGAAAGACACCACATTCTAGCATGCTTTGTACCATCACTATTTCGTATCATATAGGTCTGAATCATCGTCTTTTCTTTTCAATTCCGATCTTTATGCTTGCTCGCTCCTTGATCTTCATACAAGCCGTAGAAATAGGAATAGAACACTGCGTATAGAATTGGTAGAAGATCACTGATTTTTTCTTGTAACATATGCTTTTTTTACAATCGTCTTTCTCTCTTTTTTTTACTTATACCAATCAGTGAAGTTAAAGACTCGCACTTCGAATCTTGCCACTGAGGACGGATGGTATCTGTTCCCCGCGGATGTCAGGCGACATACTGTTTAGAGCAAAGCTCTGATTCAAAGCACTCGCCTTCACTCCTTGGAATAACCTTAGAATCCGCAGAACTTAGAATACACTAGATTACCCAGCCACAAGGCTATGCCCGTGAAAAACCTAATTCTTCTCCACGTATAAATTTAGACACTCTTAATTTAGCTTCAAAGGCTATGCAGAAAGGCTATGCAGAAAGGCTATGCAGAACGGCTATGTAAAAAGGCTACGCAGAAAGATTAGACAGGAAGCTATGCTAAGGCTATGCTAAAGGCTATGCGAGGCTATGTCCTTATTGTTCCCTAGACATAGCATCCTACAAACATAACCACATCTCAAAAGTATATATATAGAGGTAGTTTTTCCACTTGACAATATAAGTACCCACTTCACCAAAACTTTATAAGCCACTAAGCCTAAAGAACCCTGCTACTCTTGTAGCCACTGAACTTGAGTGAATATTCTGCATACTTGCAGGTACGAACTTTGATTTAACGAACTTTATACGACTGCATCTTGCAGTTACGGACTTTGATTTAACGGACTTTATACGACTGCGTCTTGCAGTTACGGACTTTGATTTAACGGACTTTATACGACTGCGTCTTGCAGTTACGGACTTTGATTTAACGGACTTTATACGATTGCGTCTTGCAGTTACGGACTTTGATCCAACGGACTTTATACGACTGCGTCTTGCAGCCACAGACTTTATATCCAACTAACGAATACTCTGCCTAAATATTAAGCTACCACTTCCGTCATTTCCTATCCGAATTCCTATCAACCCGCCCGTCGATCGTCTAATAGACATCATCAACTCTATCCAACTACCCAACGTAATCACTACTTTTATCAGACAGATCCCTATTACTATCCAGAGCAGACTATCTTCTATCCTCCAGTCAGCCCAGTTCTTTTCAACACAACTGCGTATATCCATTTCGGCCAGGCTTACCGGCCTAACTATTCCTTATATCCCCAAGTTCACTTTTACTCTTATATTCAGGCTACAGTTCACTTGAATTACTACTACCGTACTACTCCGCACACTTCTTAAAATCCTTCTAGACCTATCCACCAATTTTTACTAGTTTGAAGAGAACCAGAGTCTAGGACCAGTTTACCCGATATCTGGAATAACCTGAACAAAGTCAATTCCGGTGAAACCCAGGTGAATAAAAATTCACATTGACAGCGGTGGGCTCTTGTTGGCCTTAAAAACGCCATAACATTTCTGCATATCGATTGTGAGGGTTTGGCCACTGAGGTTTTAGTAGCCGCTGGTGGAAAGGCATGGGCATTCCTTCGTGAACGCCATAACAATCCTCTCGCGTCCATAGACTTTTTCCTGAACGATGGCTTTCACCTTGACGAAGTCTTGGACTCGTCCAATTATGATTTTGAGATTGTGGCTTTGCGACCAGGTGACAAACTGTAAGTTCATATTGTTATACCCCATGCAATCTGTGGCTAAATATTTTGGTAAAGCTTTATGATGCCTCGCCAACCTCACTTCGTCTTTGGTTATGCTAACTCGATATGTCTTGGCGGGCACTACTACTTCACCCACCACATGCAAATGACACTTCAAGGCCTTATCCATTCGTTCATCTTACACGAATTCGTGACTAACATCTCACACCCTACTCGCGTTTTGTTGCGCCGTATGGTCATCTTGTATCATATGGGGTTAATCGAAAATGAGTTTGTCGAATCTGGTATAGTTTCTTTGTCTCTCATCAATAGTGTTTTGAAGTCCGGTTGCAGGACTGGAAAAAGACCGCAACCAAACCGGACCAGGACCGCAAAAGACCGGACCAGCAGTCCGGTCTTTGGATATTTGAGAATGAAAAACCGGAAAAAGACCGGTCTTTGAAGACCGGTTTTCGGTCCTAGGACCGGTCCCAACCGGTAGTTTTGTAGTCTTTATTTTTCCCTTTAAAACGCACCATGTATCATAATTTTAGACAAAGTTTTCGCTGAGAAATAAAAAAAACCATTTTGAAACTCCCAAAAGTGTAGGAAATGGAGAATATTTCCGTAGAATCACCAGTTTTCAACGGAATTTAACGTTCTTAGACTCGTTTTAAAGGTATATATAATCTCTACAAATTATACTGATACATATATGCGAAATAATGACGATAATGTGTCGAAAAACCGGTTGAGACCGGTCGGCAACCGGTTAAGACCAGGACCGGTCCAGGACCGCAAAAAACCGACGAGGACCGGTCCTAATCGGTCCAGTCCGGTTTTTTGACCATTTGGAAATTTCTAGGACCGGTTGCGGTCCCGGTCCTTGCCAAAAACGCGAAAAAACCGGACTGGACCGGACTTCAAAACACTACTCATCAACCTTTTTCTTACATCCACGAAACAGACCGAGCCGTATCTCATCTGCCAAACGTCAACCACATCGATGGCTTGATGGATTTACTTTCAGCTTGTGTCCTCGTTACCTTGGGGAACGTCCTTGACTTCAGGACTTATCGTGCGCCAACACAACAAGAAAACCAACAAGCCAATAAAAGCCAGCGAGTCTTGATTGACCATGAAATCAACCTCATTCCTGTTGGTGAACAGTTTGCGATTTGTTATGCTCGTGGAGTTGCTCTCCGTCTCATGGACTGGATCCGATCCTGCTTCAAGATCACTGGTCCTGGGGGTACTGTCATCAGTGACTTGCCATCTCGCTTTTTCATTCAGATCGCTCAAACCTTGATCAAGTACAAAGAAGGTGCAACTGCCTCAAAGCTTGATACAAAGGCCAATTGCACGTTGAGCCTGCTTACGAAGCAGATCAACAACATTGTGGATATCGATCCTCATATTTCTTCTTTGTGGTTGGAACGACATTTGCTACCTTCTAGATCGCTCGCACTTGAGAAACAAGAGAAGTATTCTGTTCAATTGCTCCCTGCCAAGCACCGTAACTGGTCAAGCATCTCATATGGTTTGTCTTGGATCTGGGATATTTTATGCCAGCTCACAGTGTGTTGTCAGATTTCTTCAAACACGGCATTACTCGGTTAGATCAGCTTTACTTCAATGCTCAAAAGGATCGTCAACATTTGGAACTGTCGCTGATCATTCCTCAATTGAAAAAGCATTTGTCCACTAGTCAACATCGTTCCAAGCGTGCTAGATCAGATTGATTTTTTTCTTTTTACGCCCCCTATTGTGTCCACACACGTGCTTTCTATGTGTCCAATTTGCTCCTAATGTCAATCCAGTTTGCCAAATTGTACGACCCATGTTGATAGCCTGCGCATGAACAACCTGTTTGAACTCAACTGAAACCATCACGCGTTCAGTGTTTTATTCGGCTTCTCCCAAGGACATCAGGTGCGTTTCTGATGCCAATCAGTATACTGAGTCATTTTTAATCATCCAGAGTCATAACACATTGTACGTCACGCTCCGGATACTTATAAAAGGTCTCGTCTTCTTCGTTGCTAATCATTCCCGCAATGTCTGCACCCGCAGGATCCCCTGGCGTATCTGCTACTCAGTCTCATGCATCTCAGCCTGTATCCGCTTCACAGGCCCACCGCCCGCTTCAGAGGGAAGGGGCCATCATCTTGCTTTCCCCGGCAGAACTGGCCTTGCAGGAAGCTATGTTGAGGTCAAGCCCGCCTCCTGAACCGGTGTTAGGGAAAAGAACCCGTGATCAGAATAATGAAGATTACGGCGGCGATACGGAGCCCGACGAGGAATCCCCTACCACGACACAAGCTCAATCGCTGGCGCCTTCGCTCAGCAACGTAAGCGCTGCAGCTTTGCGGTACGCAACGCACAAGAAACTTCGTCCTGAACAGCGAGACGAGCTCGAGGCCTTTTTACAAGTAAGTACTTCGTTGACGTATTTTGGTTTTTTTGTCTAATATGCATTGACGAGGACACGGCACTGGGCCGTCAAGCCAAGTTGTTCGTCTGCGTTCTCTCGGTTGAAAACAAAATCAATACCTTCCGATTGGCCGCACCGCCTTACCAAGTTTCGGATGAATTGAAGGTGTGAATTCTTATCTTGTTTCCATTGTTGTCGATGCTGAATTATTTTATGGAGACTAACATAAGCAACTATGCCCTTGCTGTCTTGCTGTCTGTGAACGTCAGTGCTTATAAGGGCGATATCCCACGCAATCATATACTTGTATGTATTCTGTTTGTGGCATGGATTTTTTATCTATTCTTTCTTCAGGACATACTCAAACGGTATCGATTTGATTTACCGGCGGGTATTGAACACGACTACACGAACTGGGAGAAAGTTGTGTCTGCTGTGAGCTATTCGCTCACTCAGACCAGGGCTAGAGTCAAGAAACTTGTATGTACAATTTGAAGATAATCATGAACACCTACTTCTTGTTTCAATGTTTATAGATACGGGACGCCATCACTCAAAACACCAACATATTTGCCCTTGCGCAACTCATCGTCCACGGGACACCTTGTCGCCCGACTGTTCAGCTTTGCTCTAGAGTTGCACTCATGGTAAGCGTCAATTTGTTCCTTTCTCAGTCATTACTAGATTGATGCTAACATCTGGTATCACCTCTACTCGTTAGCGTGCGATTCATCAAGAGTGCAATGGTGGTGAAAAGTATTGGAACCTCATTGACCAACGCCTCGCGTTGGTCCGTAAAGTGGCAGGATCTGATGCTGGTAAGGTGACAAGGTGTGCATCGTAGTTCTTCAACCCGATATTATCTTTATATCTTAATAAATATTCAGGGCGTTCAGGGATATCCTCAAGACTGATCGAAACACATACGGCGCAGATGAAGACTACGATATATTAGATGTTGTGGCTGATGACTGGCAGTAGTGTTGCCACGGTTTGACTCAAAGTCACGAGTCGTGCGAGTCGAGCCGAAATTAAACCGGCGACTCGGTTCCCGGCAACCCACGACTCGGAGTCGACCAAGTCGACTTGAGTCGCACCTGCCACCCCGAAATGGCAATTGATGTTTATTTCTCACTCAAACTTGAAGATATGGGTCTTATATTAATTCTGTGTTGCTTTACATTAACTTCCATACAGTTTTGAGTAATTTGAACTGCCTCCCGGCTCCCTAGAAAAAGATCTGGTGGTTTGTAAATTTGTGACAGAGGGTGATGGACTGTGACATGCTCAGAATGCGTCACACTAGCCATTTTCCATGTTGGCGACTTCCTCATCTGTAGGCCACATTTTTTTCTCATTAAAAGACATAGAATAACACAATGAGTCATTATCTTTGCATTCATTAACTTTTTACAGCGAAATATCTTGAAGAAGAAGGTGGAATCGAGAATCCTCTGCAAAACTGCGACTCGACGCGACTCGCACGACTCGTGCCCGACTCGAGTCGAGACCGAGTCGATGATGGCCCTGAGTCGGCAAAAGTTGACCGTAACCGAGTCGGACCGAACCGTGGCAACACTAACTGGCAGCAGAGAGTTGATGATGTCATAGCTGGGATATAGCAGATTTGGTTTCATAAATGCAGGGCCTATTAGATTGTTACAACTAATTGACATAATTTCGACGTGTCGCGTTAACAAGACAATTGTAGCCAATCATTGTGATATGTGGCATAAAATTTGCGTGGTGATGGTCTGAATGAATAGTGCATACCCAGGGGTTGAATATGCAGGACTAAACGCTGTTTCCTATGCCTAACAGGGCTGCTTGAAATCACGAGCACTGTACCAAATAATAGGTATGGGCGGTGTGGTGAGTAACATGTAAACGACTTGGATAAACCCCACGTATCCAGGAGTTGAATAAGCCGGACTCCGTGTCATTCTCTATGCCTAGCGAGGCTGCCTGAATTCATGAGCACTGTACCAAATACAGGTATGGGCGGCGTAGTGAGGAAGATGTGAACGAGTGGGATAAACGGCACGTATCCAGCAGTTGCCGACGTTTCTATGAATATTTCCAGCTGACTGGAATGTAGGGAACAATGTTGAATATATCTTGTTCGACTCATTGCTACACGCCGTCTAACGGGATCATTCACGTCTTACTCACTACACCGCCCATACTTGTTATTTGGTACGGTGTTCATGAATTCTGGCAGCCTCACTTGGGTCAGGGAACAACATGGAGGCCGGCTTATCCAATTCCTGGGTGTGCGCAGTTTATCAACATCGTTCACGTCTTACTCACCACACTGCCCATACCTGCGTACTAACACCTATGCCTTCTTATTCGACTGCTGGATACGTGCCATTTATCCCAGTCGTTCACTTCTTACTCACTACGCCGCCCATACCCGTTATTTGGTACAGTGTTCATGAATTCAGGCAGCCTCGCTAGGCATAGAGAATGACACGGAGGCCGGCTTATTCAACTCCTGGTTACGCGCAGTTTATCGACATCGTTCACGTCTCACTCACCACACCGCCCATACCTGTGTACTATCCCCTATGCATTCTTATTCAACTGTTGACACGGTGTCCAAATCTAGTTAGAAAACTGTCTACAACGTTACGCTCACGTTGACACGATCTTCGAAAAATACATCAATGTCGTGTGAACTTCACGGGGCAAAAACGTTTCGGCCAAATGGCGGTGTACGGGCAACGGTCAACCAGCTGTCAATCCCATTGAGTCAACTATGGATTTGAGCGTCGATTTCTTTCGCTCATTGGCTGTCGTGGCCTTCGATACCCAACGGAATCGTGCAAGTTAGAAGAGCACAAGCTGGTCGATGGCTGCTAAACCCCGACCTGGTCATGTACATCATGCACTCTACCCTCTTGGTTCCGCGCCTACTGTCGTCAAGGTCTCTGCTGATACGGTCCGAGTGAAGCTTGACACAACCAATCGCTTGAACGAAGTGCGGCATTTGATGCTGAAAAACAGCGTGGATTACTAGTAAGCCATTACCTTTATCGCCGTCCGCCATCTCAACTTGTCCGACTTCTATCATTAGTATTGTCCCAAGTGAAGATGCACACGGATCACAAAACGTTGCACCAAGCGACAGACGCCTCGAGTTTGTCTCAGGGTGAGTAATTTCGTTCTCTTATGATGCTGCCAGAACACTGATGCTTTTTTTAAAGTTTCACAGGATCGGCTGGCCAGGCTATAATTGCAAAAGATTCGGCCTACCTATTCACGGATTCCCGATACTGGCTTCAAGCCGAGGATGAAACCGACGAGAACTGGACTCTGATCAAGTGTGGATCACCAGACGCTCCCCAAGACTGGATTGAATGGCTAAAGGTAATATTTCTTCCTCACTCCCAAGTTAATTATTCTGAGCCCTTTAGTGTGCCCCGAATGGTTCGAGGATCGGCGTTGACGCTTGTATGATCTCTCATTACAGCGCGACGGTTCTCAACTCCAAGATCAGTAGCAAGGATTCGAAACTTTTCTATCTTCCGCAAAATCTGGTTGATCTTGTATGGGCTGATAAGCCCTCGAAGTCTCTTGCGAAGATATTTGTTCGTCATATGGAGGCTGCGGGTAAGTGTTTGAATCTGAGTATTGCACATTTGTGTATTTCTGGCCTCGTATTATAGACAAAGATTCTATTCGCAAGCTGGAAAGGCTGAGGGCTTGGATTCGACAGCAACGTGCTTCGACGGTATTCTATTCCAGACAAGAACCGACCCCAGCTCAGATGTGTATCGCCACTTTGGTTACTTCTTTATCATTCATTAGTATGTCTTAATTGTTACTCTCGTTAATCATATCATGCTGATTTTTATAATAGCCTATATCCTTAACATCACAGGATCAGACATTCCTCAAGATCACCTTTTCCATGCATATTTCATTGTTACTTTGGACGAGGCTTTCCTTTTTGTGGAACCGCGTAAAATTGACGAAGAGGTCGCCAGTTATCTTGATTCCATTCGAGTGCAACGACTGAATTACACGGAATTTTGGCCTTTCCTCAGAAGTAGGGAATGGGATGAAGGGAAGGTGAGTCAAATATATGACCATTTCATGGGTATTTACCAACGTTTTTTTTTTCTTTTCTAGGTCTTAATTACACCTCAGACATCGTACGCCGCTGCGCTCATGTTGACTTCTCTCCGATACACAGTCGCCCCGTCATACATCGAGCCTTCGATGCGCTTGAACAATGAAATTGGAATGAACGACCGAGATTCACTAGCGGGAGGAAGGTCACAAGAGAATCCTTCCTTGCCGAATAAACCTACAACTTCAGCTCAAGTAATGGAAATTGTCTCATCGGCTTACGACCACTGTCTTACAGCTATCGCTGCCCTCATCGGGCAGGCGCATGCCTATCTAGGACCAAACGCGTCAGGTCCTAGTCCAGACGTGAGAGAACTTACTGCGGAGGTCGTCGAGATGGTGTGCAAGCTGCACGATGTCGCTGAGGTCCTTATTCAACATCCCGAAGTTCCCCCAGGTCCGGTTGACGACCTTGAGTCAGCCGTGGATGGGCTCTTTTCTTCTGCGAGCTCCCTGATCGACTCAGCGCGACTCTTATTTTTTCAGCCCCAGTCGACGACTTCAGAGGTGACCCGGAAATATGATGTTTTTCGATCGGCAACCAGTGTGCTGAAGGCTGGAGCAGATTGTCATTCTGCCATAAAATATTGCCTGCAGCAGACTGTTGGTGTTATGCCGCTCATTGTTGACCTGCCCATCAGGAGCAATGTCTTTAACCCATCCAAAGCTGCGCAGATCCCGCAGAAATCTAATACCACCACTCCATCTCGCAACAAGAATAGCAGCAGTTGGAGTGATCCAGAGCCTGGGGACGACCAGACGAATCGCAGCGACGTTTCATCCGTATATTCATATCCTTCAGAGCAAAACCGTCCGGTTTCGATGCAGGACCTGGACCTCGTCGAACACTCTTACGCTGCGGCTCTCGCGTCAAGGCTTTCGGCCATGTCTGTGTATTCCGTTGCGTCTTCGCGCACTGTGTCAACGGACTACGGGTTGTATTATACGTGTCGGGCGGGCTCTCAAGGTTTTATGATGCATGGACAGAGCGAAGGGGATGGGTTGTCGGGGTACCTGTAAAATTGCTGTCCGATAATCACGGGTAATCCGACATTCACCAGTTGCCCTTGAAATCGATGCTTCTCAAGGTCCGGTGTAGGCACGACCGTCACGCCATCTATCTTTTCCATCGAGCTCGCGACCGAGAAAGGCCTGGACACGACGCGAAGTTAATTAACGGAAGTTAAACCAGCAGGTGTGGGAGGGTATCGATGGCACAATTAAGTTCGTGCTGCCCTGCACCAGGTCCTTAGAAAGGTGTTAGATAATAGAGGGTTTCTTCAACGCGCCTCGGTTCCTCTAGGCAGTAATATGAAAGTTGCAAGACGCTATCTAAAGTTTAAGAATCAATATCGTTGTTTGGACCTATGTACGCGTTGTATGCGCGTAATTGGCACTGGTCAGACGTTTCTTCTCTTTCCACGACGATTCAGAAGCAAGGCTTGTGCTCGTCGTCCACGCCAACTCTGCGTCGCCGGACGCGATCATGGACAAGAGGTTCAATTTGAACAACTATAGACCCGCTGGCCAGCGTCGGGGCGAGGGGTCTGCCCAGCAACCACCCCCACCCAAGTCCACCGCGTCGGAGTTGACCCAGGCATTGGACTGTCTGGTAACGAAATCGAGCACAGGAGCGCCATCTCGCGCCCCAGTTCAGCCTGTGGCTCCGTCCAAGTTGTCATATTATCGCAATAGTCCCAAACCGCTGCAGAAACTCGGTGACATTGCTTCCACCTCCAATCCGACACTGAAGACATCCAATCCCTATGCCGTCCCCAACAAGCCCAAGCCCAAGCCCAAGCCTTCTCGGAGCCCTTTCAAATCCCCTGCTAAATCTATAGTTAACAGCAGGACAGCTACCAATGCCACCGCGAGCACGAGCACGGGCACGAGTATGACCACTCCTAAAGCCAACCAAAGCCCTTGGGAGCTCCCGGAGAACGAGGATTTCGTGACCGATTTCTCTAAAATGGTGTCAGATGATGACAGCCCAGAGCTGTCCAAAAGATTTAAAAAGAGAGTGCAGGATAACCTCTCTTTGTCCAAGAAAAAAAGAAAGCGGCAGGTACCTATCCCGGTCCCCGTCATTACTCCCCTCGAACCGCCCCCAGCACCCCAAGCAGCAGCCCCGTATGACCGCGAAATCATGAAGATCGTCGATGGTTTTAGGATCTACAATTTCGGCGGCTCCGCTTTCCGCTCCAAAGCGACTGTGGGCGAGCTCAAGCTGTATGGTAGGAATTATGATGGTCCGGTACTGCACACATCTGGGGAGGCCATTTGGAACCGGAATTTCAATGCAAACGGAACTGGCAGCGAAACTGGCGTCACAGTCCCCTTACAACCCGCCTCTCCTTCACCATCATCCGATCCAAATGTGAATGCCAATGTGAACCCCAGTTCCAGCGCCACCTCCAATCCCACGGAGGCGCATACAACTGCCATTGGTATGAATGCCGAAGGTGCCAGTACCTCTACGACGGCTGGTGTCTCGGAAGTTCGTGTCGCCACTCACATCCTCAGTCTCCTCCAACCTGCGCTCGACCAGATTGGGGAGATCCGCAGGATGCAGGGCGTCATGTGGGATGTTGTGGAGAAGCTCGCGGGATCGGGGAATGAGATAGCAAAGGATAAGGGCAAGGGCAAGGAAAGGGATCTGGGCAATGCGAACGCGATGGAGGTGGACGATGTCGCGCATGCCAAGGTAGAAGAACGGGAAAGGGTAATCGGACAGGAGAGAACAAGAGACGCGGAGATGGTCAAGATCCTTGGGCTCCTTGCGGACAGGGTGAAGAAAGTCGGGCGGGATGTGGGGGTCATCAAAGGCGTGCTCGGGGTTCCCTTTCATAGCGATTTCAGTTCCGATGATATTCGGACAGGAAATGCATTTAGCATTGCTGGCCGGAAGAGACGACGCGAAGAGAGTCAAAATGATGAACCGGAGATCCAGGAAATACCGAACCCGAACTTGAATACTGAAGGTCCAGGGCGGAGCATCCTTGAGCGCCTGGACAACATTGAGATGGACGTGCAGGAGTGGTTGGAGCGTGCAAGGGACCCATTGGCCGGGGTTGTTGGAGGTCAGGCTGCGGCTACGGGTGGAATCGAGGAAGGGGGTGTGGAAGGTGTGTCTTTGATCCAGCGAACTCTTTTAATTTGTGTCTAAGTGTGCATTGTTGTTGATGCTCTTTCAGTCCTACCTCCAATTCGAACCGCTGCTCAACCTGATCATGAATCTGAAGCCATTCCTACCAATATGCCAGAGCCCGCACCCACCCTTCCTCAGATATCCGCCCCTCAAGTTCTTCCTCAGCCCGTCCCGTCGGTTGTCCGCCATGAAAGAGGCACGAGTCCCATTATTATTATGGACCACCTTTCCCAAGGTTACAATTCTACGATACATTCAGCTCTTGAGAGCTTTCTCAAGACATTTCTCCCGCAACTGGAAGACGACAAGGCTAAGGCAATGCGCGTCCACACATCCCAGGAGGCTGAACAAAAACCCGAACCTGAACTCGAATTGGAGGATGGGGGTGAAGGAGGGGGTGAGGTGGAGATGGAATTGGAATATGAAAGTACGCCTCTATTCTACGCTCCTTGTTGTCAATAAAGCCTAGTGTGCGTGCTATTCACCAACTATTCGCAGATTCACGTGCTCTTTCTGTGTCCTCTTTATCTTCTTTATCCTCTCTGTCATCTACAGGCATCGAGGACGATGGTGAAGTTGAAGACGAAGCCGAGGATGAACAGGAAGACGAAAATGAACAGAATGACGAGGGCCACAATGGTCAAAAAGACACTTCCATGTCTTCAGCTGGTCCAGCGGTCGGGGAAGATGTCTTCGGGCCTCTGGCTTCCAACATGGAATTCTCTTCCCCAGCCAACTTTATTGGTGCCTCCGCGTCCAAGTCAAAGTTCCTTAGTTCGATATCCAAGTCCACGATTAAGTCCAATCCCAGCACGCCAGCAAGTGGTCTGAAGAACCTCTCTTCTCCAGCTGTCTTCCAGCTAAAGTCAAAATTTCCAACCTCGAATTCCAAGCCGAATTCCTTGCTCAGGCATCCCAGGCCTTCTCCTCAAGACAGCGGTCAACGCGGGCCGGGGTCTAGCAAGAACATGCCGATGACCGGCACACCTGGTAAGCCTTTTTCCTGATGTGCTTTGTGGGCGCAGTTGTCGTTGCGGCGTCTAGATTGAATGATATGCTGACTTTTTCTATTTTTTTCTTCGCTCTGACCTCCATTTTTGCAATCCATGCTTTGGCCTGATTTTGTTTTGGCATTTTAACCTTTTCGTATTGATATCTATTTTGGACACGCCCGCCCTTCCCTGGTTTTGTTCGGCTATTTTTCGTATGCCTGCTTGGCACCTGTTCTCTTCTCCGTTAACGTTAACTTTATTGCCATCTTCTTCCGCCTTGCCTTGTCTGCCTTTTCTATAATGCCCATGTCTCACTCTGCCCATTCATCGATGCTATCGTACCCACTATCACGACCCATGCCGCTTCCGCCGCCACGCGGGCCTCCCACGCTCGATGGAACGACCCGTGCACACGCCACGACGACGACGACGACCACTTCAACGACGGCAACAACATCGATTACCAATGGGAACCCGCTCCCGCCGCCTCCGCCTCAACCCCACTCCGACCTCACGATGGTCGAAATCCTCTCTGAACTCCTGCCTTTCTTCGTGCCCATGCCGATCCCGCTCGACCTGGACCTGTCCGACGACGTTGTTCTGTCTGAATTGTTGGCTGCTGTTACAGTCGGAGGACGCGAAGGAGATCAGGTTCTGGACAACGTTGATGGGTTCAGCAAGCAGTTGATACGCGAGGATGAGGATGGGGATGATGGCGGAGATGAACGTGAAGATGATGGAGATGAAGACATGACGCGTGTGCCGACGGGATCAAAACTACATCCTGACCACACTGGATCGGCGTCGATGGGTCCACTTGGGAGGGAGGATGTCAGTACAAGTTTGAAGGGCAAAGAAAGGGAGAACAATATGGACGTTGATGTCCTCATGCATGATGATAATGAGGAGGAGCAGGAGAAACAGTTTGGCAATGTTGCGAAGGAGGCCTCGGTAGCATTGTCTGCTGCATCGACGCGTGCTACTTCCAATGCAAGCACTAGCGACAGTGGAGTCGGGAGCAGCAGCGCAGTGTGGACTCCGCCCAAGCAACGCCTCCGTCCAGGCTCATTGGCCAAATCCAAATCCAAGTCGACCTCTCATTCAAGCAGCAATTCTGGTTCGTTCTCGCCCGTCGACTGGTCCAAGACGACCACGAAAGCCGGGGAATCGGAGAGGGAGCCGGTCTTGGTCTTGAAACTCAGCCCCAGGGCGAAGCTTGTACTGAGCCCTATGAAGCCGCCGAAGTCTGTGGAAGCTGACAATGGCTCAGGCTCGCCGACTCCCAATATGAAGAACCCGGCAGGCGGTGCGTCACCGATGAAAGCGGCTGTTGCTCCAAGGACAGCTCCGGTCATCCCGCCCCAGATCCTCGTGCCGAGCAGGTCCTACACACTGCCTGCCCCGCCCGAAGGATCGATCGCAGCGTTGCGGCAGGAGGCGCTCGGCGTTGCCTATACGTACCCCGATTCGTATGGATACGGTGAAGAGAAAGAGAGGGTGGAGATGGTCATGGGCGCTGATGCGGGAGAGCGGATGTTGAGTCCCGAGAGTGAGAACTATGATGAAGAGGAGGAAGATCAAACCGAGGATCCGGTTGATAAGAAGGAAGATGGCGAAGAGGAAGAGGATGGGGACGATATGTACGTCGACGAGAACGTGGACATGGACATGGGAGTAGCAGACAAGGAGCAAGTGATCGCGGAGGCTACCGGGCTCCCGGCGTCTAAATTCGAGTCGACGTCAATTTTGGCGCTCGGAGCCGGATCAGCTGCTGCGGTGCCTGTCAATAAGGTGATAGACAGGGCAATGTCTTCGTTATCGGCCTTGACGTCCGTTCCATCGAGTGAACGTACGTCGCCGTCGCCGTCACCCTCTTCTTCATCGTCGTCGTCGGCAGCAGCCTCGGGCTCACGCTCTGGGTCGACTGCGCCTTCGAGTTCGACTTCTGCGTCTTCTGCCCCACCACTGGCTGGTGATCCGACTGCGCTCGGAGTCGGTCCGCCGGCGAAGGTCAAAGTTGATCCTGCTCAGTCCAATGATGAGGGGGCTGGTCAACAAAATTCAGCGTCTCCTGTTTTAACACGTCTATTGTCTCTTCCACCGTCACAAACAACGTCTGCGACAACTGAGGAGGAAGTCCAAGTGCAAGATTTAGTTCTCAATGGCACGGAGGGATCATCGTCGCCTGTTCGTTCAGTTGCGAAAGTAAGAGAATTCGGAGACGAAGCCGATGCCTCTGTTGACATTGTCCATATTGCGCAGCCACTTCAATCATCGGTACAAAAACCAAGGACAACGCCGTCGCCAACACCAACGTCGTTAGCTCGGACTCCTGAACAAAATACTCCAACTTCGCGACAACCGTATGGTGTCGTACCTGGTCACTCGCTGCCTACAATAGAGGTCGAGATGAACAATGATAGGTTTTCGGGATTGAGTGGTCATGGATTTGAAGCCGATGAAGAGATTGCAGCAGCAACTGAGCTAGAGCCAGAGCATCAGCAAGAGCTTGAGGCTGAACCCGAATCTGTTCAAGAATCCTCTCCACTTTTCACTTCGCCTAACCGACCTCCATACGGCGATGTCAATTATCAAGACGAGGACTTTGATTTCATGTCTTCACCTTCCAAGGCGGTCGTCTCCGAGACGAAGAAGACTGTGGAAGCAAAGGAGGAGCTAACGACTCCTAGACAAGTTTATGGGAAGACAGTCGCCACCCCTCCGAGTCCAGAATATGTCCCGTCCACATCTGTATCACCTTCGAAACTGAGCAGGAAGAAGTCGAAACCACGCGTGATCCGTGATAGCTCATCTCCACCTCCCATAAGGACCTCATTCATGCGCACGTCGCCTGATAAGAAAAAGCAGAACAACGTTAAGACTGAGAAGGAGACCCCTAAGGCCCGGACCAGGAGATCACCAAGCGTTATATGTATCTCAAGCTCTGACGAAGAGATGGTTGTAAAGCCACCTGCTTCAAGAAGTCAAATACAATCACAAGCTCAGATACAGAGGCAGAAACGCCCCGACCCCCGCCCAAACCTCCGTAAACCACCAGTGAAATTGGGAGTGTTCGAAAACCCAGACAAGCCTATCATTATCGATATCACGACGCCTGACCGCCCTGCACGTGCCCACCCTGCACCTCTTTCCCCATCTCTGGTCGTCAAGAAGGAGCGAGTGGCTGCGGCAATGGCTGGAGAGGTACCATTGTCATTGTCGGCGCCGCTATCGCCGATGGGTAGTCTGTCGCCAGAACCAGAGGTTGAGCAGCAGCCGGAGGAACTGATGCAATTAGACGAAGATGTCGAAGCAGAACCTGAACTTGAACTTGCTCCCAAGACAGCATCCGAACTCCCAGATTTAGCATCAGAATCAGAGAATGAGCCACCGTCGTCGTCATTCAACATTAAGAAATACACCGCGAAACTTAATGACGCGGACGACGATGCTGATATTGTTCCTGTTAAAAAGAAGCGCAAGGTCTCAGCCTCCGAGTCTCTCGCTGCCACCGATGTTGGGTCTGTTATTGGCACAACCACCGCCAGTGCAGCAACAACAAGTGGAGTAAAGATCAAGCGCGACCCGGACGAGGATGGCGGCTCTGTGGCAGGTAGACAGCCCTTGCAGCAGCCAAAGTCGCGCCTGACGGAGCTAATGGCGATTAAGAACAAGAAGCAGAGTGCGGCTCTAACTAGGGTGAAGAAGAGGAAGCGGTCATCGGCGCTTGAGACTTCGGGTGCTGGTGCTAGCGATGAAGAGAAGGACGAATACGACCAGCCGCCCTTGAAACGGGCCAAAATGCGGACTGGCACGGATAAGAAGGGTAAAGATAAACCTGTCTCAAAGGCAAGCAAGACGAAGGAAGTTGAGAAAAAACTGAAGGACAACGGTAGAGGAAAGGACAAAGGAAAGGAAGCAGATACCACCCCGAAGAGATACCCTCGTCGATCGCCAAAGCTCAAGGAGAAACCGACATCTGTTATAATCAAAACTCCTACGCGGAGGCCGAGAGGTCAACAGCAAGCCAAACTTTCTGGAGTGGTCTGGCCGACGGTGGATAATCCCAACTTCGATCAGGTTAGTGTGACGAGCTTGAATTCGCTATCATGATCAGCTGACTTACACAAACTTCAGTTTGTTAATTGTGACTTGTAAGTACCATTTCTCCCGATCCATCTTAATGTGTCGACGAGAAATCACTGACGATCTTTTCAATATAGCTGCGAGGTTTGGTACCACATCGGGTGTGTCGGCGTCAAACCAGGTGACATTCGTCTGGAAGCCACTGAGATATATCAATGCCCGATGTGCACGGCTGGCGTTACTAAGTGCGTATCCTTCCCTTCCTCTCTTCCTGTCTCTGAGCGCGGCTGATTTGTTGAATGCATTCCTTTTTCAGAGAGGCCTCCCCGGTCAAGCAAGTGACCGACGATGATGTCAAGGCTTCTTCCCGCTGCGCACGTCCCAACTGCCTCCGCCCGAAAAAGAAAAAGAAAAAATCCTATGTCGTCGAGGAACCGGAAAGCTCGTTTATCGTCGAGGCATTCGTCGGTAGGTACAAGAAATTTGTGGGCGGACAGGGAGTACATGAGGAGTATCTGGTCAAATGGCACACGTAAGTGTCTCTTAATTTTCGTGTACAGGTTGTTTGACCTGCTTCACACCCTCTAGGTATGACTACCATGAGGCCACTTGGGAGCTGCTCGATAACATGGGCCTGACAAATCCCGGTCCTTTGTTGGACGCATTCGAACAGGAGGCTGAGGCCCAAGGCATCGAGCTGAATGATGGCACCGAAGTCGTGTTATTCAAAGAAGCCGCTGACGCAGGCTGGACCACAGATAGGCTTTTCGTCATGCATGAATAATTTCTCTTTCTTTTCCATGGCATCTTTCCCCTTCATGTCGCATTTTTTTTCGTTTTTCGTGTTTTATAGGTCCTTCATATTCCGCATCGCATCATCGTCATTCTCACATTCGGAAGTTCATTCAAACATCTTGGCTCATCATGTTCCATGTGCAATATTTCTAATGCTTCATTCGTCCCATGTCCATGCCCATCTCTATGCTCCTGCTATGCTCCTGCTATCGAATTTATAAATACGTACCTTGGAAAGCTTTCTTCATCGTTTGGTGATCGCATTCTGTAATTATTGGCTAATTCATAATATGAGTAGAAACTTATATAGTTCTTTTTCGTGCTCGATCTGTCATGATGACGGTGAAAAACGGAGATGGAGCGACTGTTTGTGTAAGTTGAAAAGGTATAAAATAAATAAGGAGGACAGCTAGGAGAACCAAGTAGTAGATTAGAATGTAATCTTGGCACTGTAAATAAGTAGAATGGAAGTCGCCGCCGAACAATGCGATACGCCATAGATACGACATGTCCGACGGGCGTCCTGCTATACGAGAATGACAGCCAGCAACAACGCCATGAGAACAATCATCAGGATGATGATGCACCAGCCACTGCCTTTTTCCTCGGAGTCGCGCAAGAATTTGCGTAGCCGTCGCATTGCATCGCTCAATTTCTGGTCTGTTTGATCAACATTTGCTTCTAGGTCGGTGAGCATCCTGAAGAACCGCGACCAGTCAGACAAAGTCCATGGTCAGAGAAGAAAACAAAGTACTCCGTATGCTCGCCAATTTCCTGGCCCATAAGACTCGCTTGTTGCGCGATAGTGTTCAAAGTTCCGGCTATGGTGTCCATTGTATGATCTTGTTCCCGTATCATCATCTATTAGAGTTTGCCATATAAGTTCAAAGATGCGGATGAAGTCGCATTGAAACATGCACCTGCTGTTCTTCCATCGCCCATGCAGCTTGGTGGTCATCACCATACCTCTCTGAGAATGGTGAACCAGGGCCAGCTCTGGGAGAGTTTGCAGGAAGCGGCGTACCGGATCCAGAGGGTTGTAAATGTTGGGAAGAAGTAGCTGGAGCTGACGAAGACACGCTCGCTCTCATGTTCTGGACTTGCGAAGGAGGTAGTGGTTAGTGGTCTGGTGCAAACGGGAGATATACCGAGAAAGAAGAAAGGTAAGGCTTCGTTTGGAGAGACGAAGCCATAGTGCAAGACATATGGAGATGGGGAGGGGGGGACGGACGGACGCACCTCTATCTCCTTTCTTACATGGCCTACATACCGCCGTCGTTTTTGCACCTCTGCGTCGTCCAGGCCAAACATCCTCGCGTCAGTCGACTCGACTATCCTAGATTTGATATCAACTTTGTATCTCTGACAAATCCCTCAAGTTCTTCCGAATGAGCACTCACTTGACACTCTCCTCCAGGTCCTCTAGATCGGCTTCCAGAGCAGCAAGTGTGGCTTTAAGCTACATTCCAAGCATATCAGTATACATATGTATCGCAGACAAATGGCAAACACACCTCATTCCGGGCCCACATCAACTCCTCGCTGTCCGAACGCGCCATACTCCGAATGCGCTGAAAAGACGACTGGAGCTGCGCAGCCGTCTGCAGCGAGTTCTGGATTTCCTGCTGCACGGCATGGTAGGGGTCTACTGACATAGCGCCAATCCCGGTTGGCGTTGAGATAAATGGTTGGCGAAAAGTTCCACTCGCAGAAGACGTGGATGTCGCCGAGTGAATTTGAAAATAAGCTCGAGTATAAGCTCCAATGCCAGCCCTGCGTTCCTGGGCGATCCACAACGAACTCTATGTGGCGTTTCTTCTCAGAAAATGGCAGGTGAGAATAGAGATGCGACTTTTATGCCGTTGGAGGATTTAGAAAGATGAAACAGAGCTCATGAATGGTCAAAGGTGTTGGACAACCCTGTGAATTGCGATGCCGTGCGTGTTTTGACCTATTATTGGGTTGAGCCTGTTCGAACTTCGTCGTAGTTTCTCGATTCCTTGAATCATCACGACTCTCTTAATGTCCAGCCAGGAATTTCTTCTCGCTTACAACGCTCTTCTTAGACTAAGGGATTCCCTGGCCTACGAGGACTTTGCGGAGGCAGATAGAAATGAACTTCCCGCAGTAGCCTCCGAACAACGCCTCGACATACAACAACGGCTTCAGGTATGAATCGAGCTACTCATTGGAATTCCATTATTTATACTACGTCCAGCAGCCACCCCTCTCTAAAATCTCATATCAGGACTTACTCGAGATGAAAATCACACTCAGTGGTTTGCTTGCCTTGAAACCCAATTCCAAGGACCGTCTCGCAAAAACGACATCACTTGCACAGAACGAGCTCTGGTCTTCCGCCAACCTCTACCGTCATTTAAATTATCTTGATGGTACTGTACGTCAGGGGGTATGTTATCGATCCTTTATACATTGGATACCACCCATTCCAAATTAGACTGGATCAAACGCCCGTCCTTGGATTGACGCTTTCTTTTTCCGGGCATCTGCAATGCTACCACCGGATAAGCGCATGATTCTGACCGAGGGAGATACTGTCCCATCCATGACTGTCAACCCGTTGAATCGGTTGACCGTGGACTACATTGCCATTGTAACAAATCAACGTACCGCTTGTAAATGTTCCCCAACTTGACTCAACTGCTCAGCTCATTGTGTTCTCAAGCTTCTGTATTGAAAAGCCCTAAGCCTGACATGCTCAGGATGTATATGCTGTCTGGCTTCTTATTTATAGAGGCTAGAGGCTTCCCACTTTCGGCCGATATTCCTCGAGCGGTAAGTGAAATGTATGTCAGTGGAAAAATCCTCCAGTAAGCGAACCCTGCCAGCTCTTGGTTCTTCTTTTCGATTTACTACTCTATCACAGGAGAAAGTTCCTCCGTGGCGCTCTTACCAATGGACGTGAATGGATCTTCCTTCTCATCAAGTTTAATGACGACTACGAGGGAGCCTCCTACTTGCAATCTGCTGTTATTGAGTTTGTGTCCCTACGAGTGGTACGAGATTTGGATTTAGAGGGCCGAGTAGAGGCTGCTGCGCCGTGGCCTGACGTGATTGCCGCAATATTGTCGGATTGGGCGAGTTTTATTCATTCTAATCTGCGTGACGATTTGTTGACTCGGTGGGGTCGTAGATTGACAAAGGGTGTGCAGACCTTGGAAGTGATGATTGGTTTATGCTGCTTAACGGTGATGCTTGACCACCTGAGCAAGGGATCCTGCATTAGCATAGGATTGTTCGCATCTCGTTTCGTGATATGTATTGACCTGATATTTAGAGGAAAAAATACGTGTCAGTTTGTCTTAGTCAGTGCCCTACTTGGTGGACATCAATGTACTTATCTGACTGTGATGTGGAGTTTGTTGTCCAGACCGTCGCCTGTTGCTGGCCTAATGTCGCCTCAAAAAAAGTAAATGTAAACTGTGGTACAGTTTTAAGATTCACCTGGACCAATAGATGAATCGCCACCCATTACTCTACTGAGGAGTGTAATCGCCCAATACTCAAGCCCTTGTCATCAACTCTACTTCAACAATGTCACTGAATTTGTATTCCGTGTCAATTTGCACGCAATCATACCGCCCTCACTGTATGCTACCTTTCGCACGACGTACTGTTGAAGCTGTAAAAAGTTGCACGTTCAAGGAGAGGCGCCGGAGATTAAGGAACCGCCCTCACTCCAACTTCTCCTGGACAAAAAAATGATTTGAAAAAGGGAATTAGGTGTTTTTGTTTCCAAAATATTTCCGGAAATTGAGATAATGATGTACCTGCAATAATCAGCCACAGAAAACATAGGACTGAAATTTGAAGGTAAGTCCGATGTAGCAAGAGTGACGAAATATAGTATTCACCTCGGAGTTCTCACTATATAGGCCGGGGGCATATAACCGCATGGCCAGTAAAATATTCATGATTATCCCCAGTGTCTCGAATCCACTGATAGCAACTTATTGGACAATGGATACCGATGCAAAATGGAGACCTAAACCAGCACATTATACCAGATAAATTAGTCATTTTCACTTACATTGGACACAAGGGCGTCAGCATGAAAAGCCCGGTAGGCGCTAAAATTGGCGAGAGCACTGAAGAATATTCTTGTCAATGTTGTCATCGGGAAGCAATTTTACAGGATATGCGCTCACCGGCAAAGAATGCTGGAGCAGCTGGACAGTCGGAGAACTTAGCATTGAAAGTACGATTGCGTAGGACGCATCAGTAGAACCAATAGGCGCCGGCAGTTGAGAGTTGGCGAAGCCACCTGATTGATTCTATTACGTAAAATAAAGCGAGGCATGATTGATGGATTCCAAGGGACTTGTCTTGACTCTGAATGTTAAAGTCTATCATCCATTCGTCTTCCCCCCAACCGTAATCAAGCGTAATGAAGACAATCAAGTTCAATGCGAGCAGTAACCGAAAGCCTGCAAACACGTCACCAGATGCACAGCTTATTGCTGACGTGCCTAAGCAAATGTCGTACAAGGTCACCAGTTATTTCTCTTACTTGAGACTCGTGTATTCTTACAATCCTCCTGAATCCCAGATTTTGGACAGTTGGAGCCTTTGGTTTGGCTCGTACTTCATAGATTCCGAGTCTTCGAAGGTTACTGCTGACACGCTCGTTCGGTGAGTCTTTGTATATAGTAGGCCAGCTCGCTTAAACATACCCACACAGCCTCCGTGGTCTTTTGGCGGGGGCACTTACTTCAGGCCTTCCATACCGGACTGTCTACCTACTTGCCCTGCACCCCACATCGTCCAATGATCATTCCATTTAGTCGCCATGCCAGTTATGCTGAACTTGGTATTTTGAACCCCAATGTTGTGCCTTTCCTTGACCCCGCGCGCAGGTCAGCAATGCAGGATCAGCCTGTTCGACAACTTTGGAACCTGAAACTTGACGATCCAGTGTTTCCATAGGAAGGTGGGGAAAATGGCGGCTGCGCCGTTTGGGTGTCTAGGTGAACGTGTGCGAAGATGGCCATGATAGGTAGGTAAAAGCTAAATTTGGAGGGACACCCAACGACGGGGCGTTGGCAAAAGACGTCTATCTTCTGCCAGCTGTCGCTGGGAGCACCTCTAAAATTAAAATTACTAATTACAATGCTTTTTTTACACACGCTCATAGAGGACACCCCAACGACGGCTGGTTTGGTGATTGATCGTGGAGAGCTTCTGACAGATAATCATGTTTCCACCCGCTGGTTATCTGCGCTCATTCTTAGAACACTTTTACCCATTCAAAACTCATTTAAAAGCTGTCTAAAGAGCAGAGACATATCCGTTCCCCTAATCCTCTGTCTCCCCTGTCATCGCTTCGTCATGTCTGCACCGGCTGCAGACTCCCCACGGGTTGTACTCGAGAAATCTATCATTAGTAGTGCGCTTAATTCCTCAATATTGCTTATATTCTTTATGGGTGAGAGTTAAGATTAGATATGTTGCTGGAAAACTCACTCGATTGCTTTAGGTATTTACACTATGGTCTACTTTGGCAGTCTCTATCAGTATCGTCAGTCCCTTCCTGCTTGTAATCACGGATGATATATTCAAACCGAAATAAAAGTCTCCAGGAGAGGGTCTCAGCGACGATACATTATTACCAGCATTACCTTGTTATATTTATTCGCTCTCTGCCAGACGGGAATTCAATGGTATAATTTGGATTTCATGTTCGTCGAAAAGGGGGCGACTCGAGAGAGCATCTTGGCTTCGATATCGACCACCCCTCCATGGATTATCCTCTTGTCATACACATGCACATCATTTACCCTGGTTCTCGCAGATGGAATCCTTGTGAGCACTGAGGAGTCTTTCCGTTCTTGAAGCATTTATTGATTTACCGATAGGTGTGGCGATGTTTCTACGTCTGGAACCGTTCAATACGGGTAATTTTACTGCCCTTAGTTTTCCTTTCTGCTGAGACAGGTGAGCTTTGTCACGGAGAGGTTTAATGTGGATCATTGACAAGATTAATCCTCTCAAACAGTGCTCTCCATTGCAACAATGATACTAGTCGGCGAATTTAACTTTCACGCCAAGTTCGTGACACTCGAACAGGCTGTGCTGGTCAACAGGGTTCAGGCAGCTTTATTTTTTCTATCCTTTGCCAGCAGTCTGGCTACAACAATGCTCATTGCATACAGAATCCACTCTGTCTCCAAGCTAGATTGTGTCTCCTGGGGGAGATTCAGGCATATAATCGAAATAGTCATCCAATCAGCAGCAATCACATCTCTCGCCCTACTCCTTCAGGCCATCCCCAGCGCCCTTGCATTCTTTCCATCCAACTTGGCTATTATTACATTATATAATTACGGTCCAGCCCTGGCTATTCCAATCACGGTATGTATTTATGAAAACGCACATGTTGATGGCGCTCAAATTGAATTAGGGACTCGCGCCGACCGTAATGGTTGCTCGCGTTTGCGGCGCAGCCGACACCAGTACCCATCTATCGACTATTCACCGACTATCGGGCCTTCAATTTCAAGGTCAATCAACGACCTACAACGGGACGCATATAAGGACGGGGAATATGCAGGAAGTGGATGCGGATTCTATTTTAAATCAGGAAGGTAAAGCTGGCATGGTATGAACGACCATGGGGCGGTAGACAAAAAGAATTCAAAATCTTATCACTATAACATGGGCTGACTGAACAGTATTTTAAGAAGCAAGGTATGACCGTTGAGATAAAGATGCGCCTGCAATGCGCGCCAATGAGGTGGCCAACCTTGTGGAGGTTATCACCTGTGGGGTGGAGCAGGAGAAATTCATTATTCGGCCACAGTTTCATCACCGAATTTATTTTCTCTTCCGTCAGAATACAGTCTTAGGCGCTTCTATGACGAGCCACCTGATTAGTTTATAGAAGTAGCCTTCGTTTTTTGCAATGTTCAGTGCCTCTAGGTTTGCAGTTCAACATGTCGCAACCGTTGGCCCCTAAAATTTCACTGCTCTTTAGCTTCTGGTTTTGTAAATCCCTTGAAGAGGTTAAGAAGGTATCAAAAGTTAAAACCCGAGATAAGCGCCGACTCACATCCACCAAGTGATTATACATACCGATAAGATAAGATGATGAGACTGAGTAAGACTGGCGGCCCATGCGATGCTCGGTCCTTACGGGGTAAGGTGACAGAAAAGCATCCGCATGATGTGTCTGCGTCGGTAGATTGTCGACGGGCTCAGTGCGACTCGGTGCGTGAAAACCTCGTCGATCCGTTGCCAGTGCATGGCATACGATCATGATCATTAATCATTCTCTGGGGAAGAGGCAGGGCGAACAGCGAACGTGGACCTCGAACAGCAGCTAGAACGTCAAACTTCCAAGCCCCTACTGGCACGCGCCTGGTATTCATGTCCTGTTTGGTTACAATTTGCGGAGCGCACCGCGTGCGTCGACTGCAATGATACAGGCGCCTATGTCGGGTGAGAGGGGGTTATTCTTTTTAATACGTTTGGAATGCGTCCGTTATTGACAGGTTCGAAGTTTGCGGTTCGAGGTTGGGCGATTTTTCCCCAGTGGATGAGATGTCCTCCATAAGCTTACGATTGCGATTGGCACAGCGATGTGGTGGAAGTGCGAGCGTCGGACGCGTTCTCAGCTTCTTACTCTCGGAACCAGGTAACCCCTCGCAGAGGGCCAGAGGCGGTGTCATATGTAGATTAAATTCGAATTTCAAAGGATGGATTGATTGCTTGTCGATTTTAAAATTAGAGGGTATTGACAGGAGACTCTAAGAATTGGCAATGAATGGAACAGATCGAATGAATGCCGGCGAGTGCGTACTCTGGCGATCTGTAGGATTCATCGTGTACTGGTACCCCTCCACATCCCGGGGTATGAGAAAGGATCAGAGAATATTCCTTGGCAAAATATACCTGCTGTATGCCCCATGTCGTTCATAGCCATAGCCTCGTCGATGTCGATGACGGGTCCGACACTGCTTGAGGATCGACAGAGCCTAGGCTCGGAGTGGTAAGGTGACCGAAGCACAGGTATGATCTTCTGAGCTATATGTATGTTTTTAGCACGCCAGGCACGCGAACATGGCAGTTGTCTAAAGATAGGAACCGGGGCTGGATCGAGCCTCATGGGGCTTGATGAAAATAGGCTGAACTTTGTTTTGGTCGTTCGCGTTTCTTTAGAGCACAATTGGAGGGGTGAACGCGTGTTTTCTAGAGGGGAGTTGTGTGGAGTGTACGAGAAGCGAGTCTACTGCAATGACGATGAACAAGCGAGACGGACTGGAGCGGACCGTGTCGCATTCCGTCTGTCAAAATGACATGTCGGATCAAAAGCAAAACCTGCTAATTTCAGAGGTCGAGCAGATTGTGGCTCAATTGTTCATTGGAACCGGGAGATTTGAGAGCCCATCGTCACCATTGATGAGCAGAAAGACACAAAATTCACGAAACTGAATGGGTGTGAGTGGGCCAAGATATGACGTCGACGGAAAAGGGACTAGATCAACAAGAAATGACGATCGAAAATGATTGATCCCCATTAGGAAATCGCACAGGGTCCGAAATATAAGACGCTATAAACAACGTCGGTCGTGCTCCACTCCTTCCCCCCACCAACATGTACGTCCCTTCCCTCTATTTTATTTTTCCTCAGCTCATCTTTTGTCTAGGTCGAACTCCAGCTCTAGCATCGAGAATGCTAAGTCGGCGTCGACGGCGACGTTCGTCACGGCGCTCGTCTTCAACGCAGCCGTGTTTGGCATCGAGTTGGCCGTCTTCACTGTCTTACGCCCCTACTTCAAGGCCATTTATGAACCACGAACATATGTCCCAAAACCTGCGTACGTCGCGTGGCGCTTTCTTACCAGCTGAATCACTCATTTCTTTGATGTCTTGCAGAAAGCGAGCCAAACCCTTATCACGGAACATGTTCCTGTGGCCCTTCGCTGTCTTCCGCTCAGATTATCGCGCCATCATAGCTGCAAACGGCCTCGATGCTTATTTCTTTGTGCGCTTCCTGCGTCTAATGGCAATCATCCTTGTTCCTATCTGGCTCGTTTCTTGGGCAGTTCTCCTCCCTCTCACCTCCGTCAATACCTCCGTGCCCGGCTTGAGTGGATTGGACAAGTTCACCTTCGGCAATGTAGCCCCTAACAAGCAAGGGAGATACGCTGGTCACTTACTTCTGGTGTACTTCTTCACCTGTGCGTTTTTTTTTTCCATTCTCTGTCCCTGATGAATAGAACTCACGCCATCATCCTCAGTTTGGATTTTCTACAACATCAAACGCGAAATGCGTCACTTTATCATTACTCGTCAACAACACCTAATCGAACGCACTCATTCAAAATCAGTTCAAGCAAACACAATTCTAATCACGGGTATACCCAAAAAATTCCTTACCCAAGACGCGCTCTATAAACTCTTTAATGAGCTTCCCGGTGGCGTTAGGAGAATCTGGATCAATAGGTCCGTTTTCTTCATTGTTTCACTTCCCACCTCCGTGGTTCATTCCTCGGAGAACCCGTCGAATAACCAGAGCTAATCATGAAACCCAATCATGCAGGAATCTGAAGGAACTACCTGACATCTACGACCGCCGCTTGACAGCATGCAACAAGCTCGAGTCCGCAGAGACAGCCCTCCTCCGCACCGCCGCGAAACTCCGTCTCAAAGCACTCAAACAACAAGGAAAAACGGGAGAAGCGCAAAAAGCTGCCCCTGCCGACGTCGAAGGCTCAATTGCAAGAGCCGAATTCGAAGTGCCCGAATCAGAACGGCCTACACACAAACTCGGCAAGATTCCATTTACCGGGAAGAAAGTCGATACTATCAACTGGGCTCGGGACGAGATCGAAGAATGCACACGGCTTTTAGAAGAAGGACGCGACAAGATCCGCCAATCGGACGAACGCGGCTCCTCCGAACCCGTTGATCCTGAGGACGAGATCTTCCAAGGCTCAGCTGTCGACGCCGATGGGAACCCGCGGCTGCGCACGGGCGATGTAAAGTACGACCCGATGAACGTGGGCCGCAAGGCGGTCAATGCTGTTGAGGGTGTGGCGAAGGGTACCGTCAGTGGTGTTAGCAAGGGCGCTGAGGCGATCAAGGGCAGGGTGGTTGGGCCTGGTGGGCTCGAGGGCGAGTATCCCCCGCTGAACAGCGCTTTCGTCACGTTCAATAAGCAGATTTCGGCGCATTTGGCGGTGCAGGTGTTGGCTCATCATGAGCCGTATCGGATGAGTGAGTGTTTTCGCAATCTTTCTTTTTTTTACCTCTTCTTTTACTGATTTGGTTTGTGTTTAGGCAACCGCTATATCGAGGTCGCACCTAATGATGTTATTTGGGCCAACCTGGGCATGAATCCCTATGAACAAAAGGTATGCCATTTTCCTCGCGCATTTTATTCCCTCATCTTACCAATTTTGTTTCAGGTTCGCATAGCTATCAGCTACGCAGCAACAGCCGCTCTCATTATCTTCTGGGCCATCCCTGGTGTGTAACTTCTCCTATCAGTCTAGTAGACATTCAATGCTTATCTTGTTGTTCATTTTATAGTGGCGTTCGTCGGTGTGATCTCCAACGTCCATACTCTATGCACAACGGCCAAGTTTTTGGCATGGATTTGCAACCTGCCCACGGTGGTGGTCGGGATTATCTCCGTACGTTTCTCGACGTGTTTCTCCTCCGTTCGTCATAGATGACTCAACCAAATGTTTTATAACACCCAGGGTATCCTCCCTCCTGTACTCTTGGCCGTGTTGATGATGCTCTTGCCGATTGTGCTGAGGCTGCTGGCCCGCTTTGAGGGTATACCGAAATATACGGGTCTCGAGCTTTCGTTGATGTCTAGGTTCTTTATCTTCCAAGTCGTGGTATGTGTATTCTCCAAACTGGCCTTCTGACTCTCGTGCCTGAGCTCATTTTTGTTGTTTGTGAACAGCACTCGTTCCTGATCGTCACTCTGTCGTCTGGAATTGTGTCATCGCTCCATGACATCCTGAACAACCCGACATCTATTCCGACTATCTTGGCGCAGAATTTACCCAAGGCTTCAACTTTCTTCCTGACGTATGTGATCGAACTTTGTGTCTCATTGGCGCTCGTCATTCTCACTTGGCTTTTTCTTGGTGAATATTTAGGTACATCATCCTGCAAGGTCTTTCTGGCGTCGCTGGTGGTTTCTTGCAAATTGTGCCCCTTCTCATCTACTACGTGAAACTATTTATCCTTGGGTCCACTCCTCGCTCGGTATATGGTATCAAGTACGGACTTGGGAGTGTCGCTTGGGGTACCCTGTTCCCAAGTGTCACCCTCTTGGTCGTCATCAGTGAGTTTTCCTTCCATCTGTTCTATCAGTATTAATTTCAAAAATCAACAGCCCTCGGATACTCCATCATCTCGCCCATCATCAATGGCCTCGCATGCGCCACCTTCTTCATGTTCTACCAGCTATACAAGTACCTCTTCCTTTACGTGTATCAGCAACCCCCGACTACGGATACTGGAGGGCTATTCTACCCCAAGGCGTTGCAGCATGTGTTTGTGGGGCTCTATGTGCAGCAGGTTTGCCTGTGCGCGTTGTTCTTCCTTGCGCGGAACGAGAACGTAAAGGCTAGTGCGGTGCCGGAAGGCGCGTTGATGATTGTGTTGATTGTCATTACTGTGAGTTTTCGCTCTAATTGGCTGGACTTCGGATTGTGGTTAATTGTACCCAATAATAGGCTGGATTCCAAATCATCATTAATAACTCCTATGGACCCCTTCTTACCGCTCTTCCTCTGAGCTTGCAGAACAGGACTTTCTCCGGGCCTGGGATCGAGGACAAGAACACGAACCAAGCCTCCTTGTCCAACCCGGAGGTCGACGCTCACAGGGAAGACTCCCGCTCGGCGCCGCCCTCCATCGAAGAAGAGGACGTCGATCTCAACTCGCACAAACACAAAGAGAAGGACGAGCGCAAGGCGACCCCGCCGCCGAAGGACGCCGCGGACGAGGCGGCGGAGGAGGACGAGGAGAGCTATGGCTTCGCGCACCCTGCTGCGTCGCGCCCGCAGCGGACGGTGTGGATCCCGCGCGACGTGCTGGGTTTGTCGGAGGAGGAGGTTAGGGGGAATAGGGAGAAGGGTGTCAGGGTGTCGGAGACACATGCGGATATGGATGAGAAGGGCAAGGTGGATATTGTGGGTGGGCCGCCGGATTTGATTTGATTTGGTCTGCTTGTTTGTGGTGGAGGATTTATGCTTTATACCCTGGTTGGCGGTTGGACCTTTTCTGGAAGGCTTTCTGCGGTGTTCACGAATTTGCTTTGGATCTTGAAGTTGCCCCCATCTTTCTCGGTTTTATTGACCATTTTCTTTTGTGCTGTTTTACTCTTGCTTCTAATGAGCCTGTCTAAAATTCACTGACGGGCGGTGTTATCGAAACTTGGAGGACCTTGCTTAATCTTAATCTTTGTCGTCGGTTGTGTTTTCGGTGGCTACTTTTTACTTTGCAGTGGCACGGTGACGATTGGGGTGTTATGAACATTCACGATTTTATTTCAGTCTTGTATCTACATACCGAGTATACAATTTACAATACACTATTATGTATGTAGTACTGCAATTTTTGGTTTTTGAATTTCTTACACCGTTACACTATTGCCTGCCAGATGGTTGAATAGCCAAAAGCGGCACAACAGTGGCGCACCACTTCTCTGTCTAGGACCATCACGATCATATACCACCACCTCGAGCCGCAGGTGAAACAACATCGCCTCCGAAGCCACTTGGTCGCGTACTTATACCGATGGCCCAGTCCATGTGTGGCCTGATTAGTCGCGAACAATGCGTCGGGATTGGCATTTAAAACCTGGTCAATGGGCCACTGGTCTCTCTCCCTCTTCCTGCCACCAACTCTCCACTCAAGTCCTTTTTACACGTCTCTGCTCGACGCTATACCAGTGCCTTCCGAAGGCGACGGCACGAAGAACATGCAATCGACTCCTGCCACTGGTTCGATTGGTGGCTTTCAAGCTAACCAGGCCGGAGAGGGTTGCACTACTTATTCATACTCCAGTCTCGTCACCGGGCCTGAGTCAGGGGAAATGCAGAAACGCATTACAGGTCTTGCGAGTGACGCCCATAGGATGCTTATGAGTCGATTTGCGCCTTTCACGCCCTCCAGTGTGTGTTTTGCGTCGTTACATCGGAAGATTTTTGGCGAAGTCGAGGCAGAGAATGTTGATCCGAATGTATGTCTATCTTGCCTGTGCCACCGATGTGATATGCGGCAGGCTGCTCGTTCTAATCGCCAATCATTGTAGGAAAGTCTCTCAGATAACGATAATACTATGGATGATACGTGTGATGACTCGGAAATACAATGGTTAACACTTTACAGTCAGTCATTCTTTTTTTTTCGCTACTGGTCAATCGAACAGTACTCGAGTAGTGCCTGACTACTGGTCTAATTAGATGTTCAGCCCTCCGATATGCCTGGGCCAGATTCCGAATGTGTGATGACATCAAATCCCTCGTCGACAAAGTACTTCACCCTTTATCACTTATGCAAGAAATCGATGTCGTGCTTCAAAGCAGTGCCACCTGGGGATCAATTGGCGTTGCACGAAGTTTGTCGTTCGCGTGCCATGCTTTTTGGGTCGAATGGCCCTGGCCCCCTTCCAGCACAGCTTGAACACGGTAGGACGCTGCGGTGGGCTCAGCTGTGCCTCCTTGAAGTTATGAAATTGCCTGATATCGATGGTCAGGAACAGGAAGTATGTATCCCTTAACAACGATGCGACAGGAGGAGACACTGAATTTTTTGGCGTCCTAGGCAGTAGGCATAATCGCTACGTATGATAACCGCGATCCTACCGAAAGGCATCCTCCATTTTCCGTTCGCCATAGCTGGGCGGAAGCTTGCGCTCTCGGTGCACTGGGTTTTTACTTTTACAGTCATTTCCATATTTTAAAACGTCCCAAGCCTAACTTCGTTCCTGACTTTTCAGATCCTACCCTACCCCGAGGTCGACGTGACTGGTACGACTTGTTTGTTTTCTCTAGCGATCCTGATAGTCAAATTCCGTTAAAAAAGAATCGTAAGGACTTCAGCTCCTTTTTCGTTTTTTCTTTGCTCAATATCTCCAGAATTCGACAAAATATTGCAATGTTATTGTATGGGCATACCTGGACCTAGTTCTCAGCTGGACCAAAGGGCTTCGGTGGCATTCTGGGAACTGTACAATACCATGAGGTTCACACTGAGTAAATAGCATACCAGCTGTGGCTTGTCTTTCACTTACCTTCTTGATGCAGGACCGCCGCTTGACCTTTATTACAGTATCTTTCCCTGGGTCGAGGAGGAAGTGAAGGCTTACCAAGGAAGATTGAATTCCTATGGCCCGAGAGCTATTGACCTTGCTCTCGTGGGATTTCTAAATTTACTTATTTTCCTTCGGATGGCTGTCATCCAAGATGCGGTCGTGCTGTTTCTCAAATACCCTTGGAACCCTATGTGGAACCATGCTCCTTTCAATTCTGAACTCTTCCGGAAATACGCTCAGGCTTACCAGATAACTGTGTTGGGTGGGAGGATCAATTGGATCACACCGATACCAGACCCAGATCCGACAACCTTGCAAGGAATTTTGGAACTTCTGGAAGAAATTGGCCAAAAGGCGGAACAGGTGAGGCCAAGTCTTGCCCATATTTCCACTGCTACAGGAGCCTGCCCACGGCCCCCACCTGCCCGCAAGTATCCTCTGTTTAAATCATCTGGGTTCTCCGTTTAAAATTTCATTCGCAGCGCCTGTCAAGAATGTTGCACCCACCACTAAGCAAGGTGTTAGCAAACGTGATGGTAATATACGCCCTCCATTCACGGCGCAATTCTTCACGAATCTAAGTTGATACCCGTATCGACAAGCCATTACTGGACCTATTCACGTCTGTCGTGTAGAGCTTGCCCCGTACTTCCGCAAATGTCCCTGCGTTTTCTATACTTTATCCAGTCCTATGAATTTTCGTAATTGAAATGTAGCCAGATTTTGTTGGATCTAATTTACTTCTCGTTTTTGGTTATACCTTGGACTGGCGGATTGAAAGTTCTGTCAGACTCACGTCGGACTGACAGGGGCTTCCTCCCGGGTGCAGCCGGCCCGGTTGTTACCTGAAACGAGATCCCATTTTCACGACTTCGTCTCGACTTTAACTTGAGCTTTCCAATACTCCGCAAGCAACATAGCTTCGGCTCAACAATGCTCCTCGAGGCATTATCATTGACCGATCCATTCCCCTCTACTCTTCGGTTGAGTCAGATCTGGCTGTACACGTGATGGAGGCATGAGTAAAAATCAACACCCTCGAATTTCATCACCCGGAATCCGAGCCTGAACGGACAGTAAGTATATAACATCGAGGCGGATCTGTTGGGGTGATCACACGTTTGTTTCGTGCCCCAACCTGCCAAATCGCATCCTCAGAACTTATCGATATGCTTACAGTGACCTTTGTGCGTTTCCCGATCGTCGTCTCTGTTCCTGCCCGATGAAGTTGACAGTATCTTCCAGATTAGACACGGGGAAAGCGAGGATAACTTAGTGAGGTCCAACCCATGCATATTTTCTGGTTTATATTGAAATCGGATTCTAGAGATCTGTTTGGGCTGGGTGGAAGGATGCCCCTTTATCTGAACTTGGCAAGTATTTAACCGCTTACCCGTCAGTTTGAATTAATTTCGAAAATAGGAAGAAAAGTATTTGATTCCTCGAACAAGCCGCTTCGATCAAAACTGATATCTATGTTATCCTAGCAAGCGAATGCCTTGGGTGAATGGTTCGCATCTACCCCGGTAACTCACGTCTACGCATCACCGCTTCTTCGTGCCCATGCAACTGGAAAATTTGTTCAACACCACCAAAGTCACCCACAACCGCCTCTTACAGTCAACCCGGACCTCCGCGAACAGCACTTCGGGATCGCCGAAGGTTATCCGTGGGTACTGCAGCCTCCCGAAGATACTCCGTATGAGGTCCTCTACGAACAAAAAATCTTCCCCGTACTTTATGGGAGAGAGGAAAAATTCCCTGAAGGGGAGAGCTTAGACGATCTTGCGCGTAGGGCGGAAGAAGCTGTTAAAGAATGTGTCTTACCCCATTTACCTGAGGCGCACCAGAAGGATGGGGTGCATATAGCCATTGCGAGCCACGGCTTGTGCATTGGCGAAATGGTTCCTGCTTTGCTGAGGCTGGACCCTAAGGCTAATAGGAACGAGAGACATACAGGATTGATGAACACCGGATGGACGAGGGTCGAGGTCCGTTTCAGGGTAATGAACTCGACATTCACACTCAATATATGTCTAACTAATTCGTGTTCTTAGGATGGCCACATAGGTCCTATAGATCCCACAAGTCCCCCGCCATTGGAGGTCCGGGTTACGCACGTCAATAATAAAGAACATCTCAAGTCGATGGTGAGCATTGCTCTACGGTAGTTTTCAAACATATTATTGAATCGCAATCCTCGACGTAGAAGGAAATTCCTCATGTTGCGATCGATGGCGCCAGCACCGAAGCCCGTGCATTTTTCGGGGGAGAGAAAGTGCAGCAAAATGGGAACCTGTAAACGGCAGAAGCAACCTTGCAATTTCGAAGAGAAATTTACTGATGACATAGGAAGCATACCATATTTACTTAGATTCATTTTAGGATATAGACTAACAATTGGAAACGGAGCAAGGTTTAACCGACGAATCAGGAAAAGGGAACAGTACGAAGACGAAACAACCACGAAGTGATATACAGCCTAGATTCAAGAATTGTAGTGTCTTCTCGATTTGGGCCTATCCGGGTACGCCCAACCAGACGCCGATCTACTCCTGCGGTGCTTCATAAGGCGTTGGACCATGGAATATTGGACGTCGCTGTCATTCTCATAGTCATATTCGGAGTCAACGTTTGACTTTCTCTGCGCCTTGGGAAAGTGAAGCATCGGTTCGCTCCTGGTACGTGAATGATTGGTCTCCCTCTTGGTGGTATGCGACGCTCGCTTTTCAGAGATTGCCGATATGCGATCTGCTTTCTTTCTCCAAGAGGACGAGGTGGAAAGACTGGCGAGGAGTCCGGGAACGTGCAATGCAAAGAACTCGCTCGGGGTTAAGTTTCTCTTCGGAGGCTCGACGGTGGTCATTGAATCCATGTTGATTTGGCTAAACGTTCCTGGAGCTACGATAACATATGGCTTGTCTGAGCACGCGAGGTAGACAGAATCCGAGAGTGCGGGGCTGTCCGCTGTGGGTGGGCGAGGTGGTCGAACAGGCTTCTGTCCAGGAGCGAAGCTGACTCGAGGGTTCACAGCACTTCGCTCCATCTCAGATGATATCCCTGAATATACTTCGGAGTCCCCTGGAGAATCGACGTACAGTGATGAGCAGACCGAGAATTTGGAAGGTGGAGTTATGTGATTCTGGATATAGGGTTCGGAGGTTTCCTTGTCCCTGGCCCTCTGAATCACATCGTGCTTTTCTTCTTCCGTGAAAGTCTGGTCGTTCGTGTTTGGGAGGTACACCACGCTAACCCAGGACTCATGCACGGCGGGCGTTGCCTTCTCCCGCTGGATCTTTTTAGCTGGCGACTTCCGGGGTTTACAGAAAAAGCGAAAAGCCTTGCGGCTGATGGACGGATCAAGTAGGAAGAAAAGAAACACAGTGAAAAGAAGGATGCTGCCAATAACGGAACCCAGGACAACCATTCTACGGGAAGAAGCCGTACCGTTGGATATTGACGAAGAGCTTTCACTATTTCCAGATGCAGTAGGACCAGGAATGGACTGTGTCATCGTCGGAAGGGGATTGGTGAGCACGACAAGTCCCGGACCACGCATCGGTGGCGATTCCGTCGGAAACACTGCCGAGGATGTCACAGAAGCAGGCACTGTAAGAGGGGCCGTCTGGGCGAGTTTGACAGGGGACGAAGTAGATCGACCGGTTTCTTGAGCCATCGCCAAGAAGACCTCTGGGATGGGCGCCAGTGCTGAGCCTCCAGCCGCCAGTGACGCCTTACTTGAAGTAGGAGAATCGAAGAATCCATATGTAGTCAGAAATTCGGCGTCAGCCCTCGGTCTGATTGGTAGGACAGTGGGAGGGGCCGTAATAGCGGGCTGGGGCAAGGCGACAGATATTCCTGTGTGTGTGCAACTAAAAAGTAACACCAAAAGCGAGAGCTCCCGTCGGCGGGTGGAAGGACGCATCCTTGAAAGGAGTGACGAAATTTAAAAGAGTGAAGTGCCGGGTGGGCTTGTGAAGTAAAGAACGAACAACGCCTGATGATGTATGGATGGCGGTAAAGAAGGAACCGCCTTACCGCCTTTTCATAATGTTCTCCTGCTTATATGGGTTAGAGAGGCTGACTAGGAATTTAGTGACCAAGGCGATTTGCCAGAGAACGGGCCGCACGTCCCCGGCGAGCGCCTAATCGAGCTTATACTCAAAATGATCGCGATACCTTGAAATCTTAGTTCAGAGTCTCGAGTTACCTCCAACGCGATACGGTGTTTGCCAGTGCTCGGGAAGAACTAACTTCAAAATGTTCGGGTGGAGAAGCACTGATGCAAGTTAGATGCAAGAGAGGATTGTATCTTTCTTGAGAAAGTTTCAGAGGCTTAGGTACAAAAAGAACACGAACATGGCGGAGTATGTAATGCCTAGCATCTCGAGCCAAGTCTCGAGCACTGTTTTTTGGAATACTCACCATCCCACCTACGTGCGACGAAGAGTGCTTAATTTATACTCATATAGGAATGTCGTTCCCACTGCATCTCCGGAGGCAGGAGGCAGTGAAGTAGTTGTTTTCAGAGTTGTCGGGTAAGCGGTTCCGTCTGACTACAAAACTACATTCGAGTAAACACGAAAACTTGGTAAACAATCATAGATTTCAGACACCTAAACTCATCCAATAAATTATGACAAAGAATGCTAGCAAAGAGCCCTGTAGACCATTAGGGTTTATATATCCGGATAATTTGTTTCCTCGACGTAATATTCGTCCGGCACAAGGGGCATCGCCGAGTACTCCCCATGATAGTCTCCGAGCATCCTTTGCACAGCGCCATATGACTATTAAACGGTACAAAAATTAAAAACCACGGGAAGGCTTGCGAAAAAACAGAGAATTTTACCCACCCACAAGTAATAACGGCCATGTTTGCTTCTTCGTCCTGACATATCACGCATAGAGGAGAGTTTGAAGCGCTAGCATGGTCTCTCGACCTTGGAGTGGCCGCGTTTCTTGGCCGCTCAGGAGCTTTAGAACGGCTTGACGTCTCCGCGGTACGAGGTGCTCCAAAAGTTGCACCGTGACCTGTATCAGAAGGACCCTCTCGTTCAGGTCGATCCCCAAAGCCTCTGGAAACATCTCTAACGCTTTCAACATCATCGATCCACTCGCCCATACGTCTTCGGCCATACTCCGGACGCCTTGTGTGCCCACGCCTGCCCCCTTCGGCTCTATATTCAGGCTCGGGTGACTCCATTAATTTCAGGTTCTCCACGCCTTCCAAAATCTCTGCAAATCCACGCTCAAACTGCCTCTCCCTGTCCGACCTTTCAATATCCTGCAAAAGCAGTACCAATTTCACCAGCGTCTCTTTCGGAGCTCCGTGCACGGCATCGTCGTCAGAAAGTTCTCCGTGAATATCAAGAATCAATTTCAGCGTGGTCGTACTGAGGGCTTCAATTGACGTAGGAGTCATGACGAGGAGTTCTTCAAGAGTAGGAACTGTGTCATGGTGAGGCTCGCGAGAGTATCGCCTGCGAGTGCTACGTAAATGATCTCGGCATGGTGTCGACCGTAAAGCACCTGCAGGTACCAAGGCTTGAGACATGTCGCCAGATGGCCTTGTGTCTTCATCGAGATCCCAGCCTGTGGTTACTTGACGAAGGTATCGGGGCGGTCCAACCGACTTCGTAGGAAATCCGTCGCTGACTAGATGTGCTGGCCTCGTCTCAGCTGCTGAGGATCACGATTAATCATTAACAGACTGTTTTTTTCGCAGAGGGCTATATTTATTCACCGTCCAGAATATCAACACAAAGGCGACATAGGAGCATTGCCTGATAATCCGTTATTAGGTCCAAAATGACCGATGGTGGAGGTGTTGCCTGAAATTTTGAGCAGTGACGACAATAACGATACCCTGCATATTAAGAAAGGTCAGCAAAGATGTTACACGAATACAGTTCTTTGAACCTCAGGCAAAGGATGAACACTTACCACAATGGCGACACCTCTTTCCCGGGGAAGTGCTAGTGAATGACTGCCCGCAACCTCTGCACTCCCCCTCGTCATGACGATCCCCGATCGAGGGCTCATAGCTATGTCGCGACATCTCACCGCCGAAGGTGATGCTAAGTGATAGCTTTAACGGAGACGTCGAAAGTGCTAGAAAGCTTCTCGCCAGGATGATATACCCTCGTTATATGCTCATGTGACTGCATGATAACGATATAAGCTTGTATATCGATGAGCCAATCGAAAAAACGAGCAGTTAGCCGAGCCCAAACGTTGTCGATTATCAGCCAGACCCAATGCCATTGACTAAGGTTGACCAGCCCCAAACTTGAAGGAAGAGAAACTGAGACGCAATATCTATCCAATCCATCAAATGCAGGTCCGAAGATGACCCGAGTCGTTGTAACGTTGAGAAATTCGACCAAGATAAGTACGATAGTATTAGTAAAGTAGACAACGAGGCAGAGGATGATAATCATACATAAAGATAGTTCGAACTTCGAACATTGAAATTGAATATTCCCACGATCGCCCGCGCTACTTTTAAGTAAAAAGAATAGGCGATTGAGTTCATGGAAGGAGGGACTCGTGCGGAAAATAGTGAAGAGGGCGACGGTGTCAGAAAGGATAATGAGGATATGGCCGAATGTGCACTATTAGTTCTATCACAGTGCCGAATTCAGGATGAAAAGCAGCATCCCACCTATTAGATGGGGAGGTGAAAGACAGGTAAATCCAAGAGAGCTCACGGGTTTAATTCAAATTTACCTTGGCATGACTGCAAATACGAGACCGTCAAAGGTCAGATATTCGATGATGGGGATGGTGTGATTTCGAGGGTCCGACTCGGATCGTGCTTTCTCTGTGTTCAGATATCGTAATACTTTGAGCTCATCGGACAATGTCGCGTCGGAAACAAGTCTGATTGAAAGAGAAATATCACTTGAGTACATTTTCAGTTGGGGTGGAATTGGAGACGAACTTCATCACAACATCCCTTCCCAGAGAGTCCCTGGTACCCCACACCCGCATGGACTGGGAAGATTCAATATTAGCATTAGTCCCGGTCATTGTACCATACACAAGTTGACGTCGAACAATCCATCTTGGTCGTCTTTATACATGCGGCGACTGTAGGGATATTCCTGTTGAGCCGCAGCCTTTGGAAACGGAGCTGGACAAGTCTCTAGCATGTGGGATGGCAAGGCCTGGTAGAGAGTATAGCCCCGAGAGGCAAAATACGGTCTCAAAAAATTCCACGACTTGATGATCTGGATGTAGTGTCTGCCAGTTCCTTCGACGTCGACGGGATTTGGTACATTCCAAGATCTGGCCTTTGAAAACAGAGGAAAACCTCAATAGGCAGAGCGAAATGTCCAGATAAGGCTTTCCCAGAAAGAATCAAGCTGAACCATTCTACAATGCTGCCGAAGGGCGAAGAAACCAAGAAGGAAGGAAGTGGGCGCTTTGATGGGTTCCATGAGGTCGTCGGGAACTGAAAGTAATTTCATTGAGCAGCGGAAGTCGAGACGTGTCTTTTGAAAGGCTGGGTCGTTCTTCAGAATTTTGAATATCGCAACCCCTGAAGCATTCAAAATGTGTGGGGTAATTTCAGAAACGAGTCGCTATGAGGTAATGTGGAACTCATCATTGTACGTATATCCCAACGGATGGGGAATCATTGGGGAAGAAGCAAGGTGGTGGGTCGGCGCAAGACGACACCTAGTATCCCAACGGATGGGGAATCATTGGGGATGAGATATTCCACGGGGCTAAAGGTAAAGCTTTAAAGGCCCAGGAGTTTCGACCAAGCTGTTACCCAAACTCAACACAGAGTATTCATACGAGGATATCATTCGACATCGACGACTCGAAACCTAATGTCCACAGCTTACTACCGCCTCACCAACGAATACAACGGCCCATCATGGTCGCTCGACGTCGTCGGTGGAACCACCGACCTCAAAATCGCTCAGACCGGAAATTTTTCAGGCCAATACTGGAAACTCGTCCCAGTCCCCAACCACGGCGGGAAATTCTATCTGCGCACTCTGTATAAAGGCAACGAGTACTCGCTCGACATCACCAATGATTCCAACAAAACACCTCACCTCGCGGCAACTGGCTACTATTCGGGCCAGATGTGGACGTTGACAAATGTCGGAGAGAGCTTCCATCTCAGCAATGATTTTACGGGCTCATCTTCATTTTTGGACGTTTTTTCGTGAGTTTCTTGATTGATGGCTGAAGCGGGTTTGGAGAGCTGACGGGTTGGAACGGAGTAGTGATCAGATGAAGGCCAGGATGAACACTGGCAATACGACAGGCATGAAGTGGACCCTCACCTTGACCAAGCTGGAGTGAGGGATAACTGTCGTTGTAAAACCAGTAACTTGGCGCTTGGAAGGACAGAATTTACGTACCAGAAATTCATGTATTTCATCCCTTGTCGTCGACTTATGAATGAAGATCATATCCGGAGATGATAGTCTTGCGTGCAGCTCTAAGACCGCCCATGGAAGGTTCTTCCATCGATAACTTTGATCACTGGTCCGCCGCGGAATATGAGAGTTACATTATACGATTACGTAACGTTCCCACCGAGGAAAGGAAAATCCAGGGAGTGAGTAACAGATCGATTGTCATCTGTTTATAGGTCTGTAAGACTAGGAGTGAGTCCCCAATTTATTCGAAAGAGTGGAGCTTGGTAAGGTTGTGGCAGGTGTTCAAGAAAAGAAAAAGTGGCGTTTGCACACGTTGTTCGGAGTTTCAAGAGAGCACAGCATCGATGCTCTGGAGCTTGCTCCAGGCATCTCCAGTCCTGAAGATACTTTCAACTATTTCTGCTCCAGCTCGCGGATTTTCTTCGTTTTTCAGCCTGTATGAGGGCCAGCATACAGAGTGAGACTCTATCTTCCTTTTCGATGTTTTACGAATTAATTGACCTTGCTAACACTCTGGCACTTGGGTTTACGAGCGCAAACCTTAAATGGGATGATCAGCGTGGCTCGATTTCCCCCCATCATAGCCTCCAAAATATAATGAAAGATTTCAAGGGATTCCGGCCATAGATTCTTCACTATCCAACTCCGCTTTCGCTGTCTGTACGAGGGTAAAAGGGCGGAAATCTGACACGAGAAGTGGTAAACATTCCTTCCCTCGATTATTGCACACTCCACTTGTACACTTGGAACCAAACGTCAAAATATAGCTATGCCCCCCTTGGTGAGTGGTCAGGTTCGACCGTTGATCTTTCTCTCTTGGCTAACGCAAGGACCGTCGTATCACATCAGTACATCATCAAACAATCAGTGCAGCTCGTCGGGTCGTTCACAGGCCCAGATCAGTACACCACCCCTCCCGGCGAAACTGGCAAGGTTTACCTGTTTCTCGAATCCTGGGCAAAGGTAATTAACTTTGTTCAAGCTTTCACCACCAGGTCACTAAATATGTCTGATTCATACTCCCAGCCAGGAACTTACTCCTACACTATTCTATGGGATAATTACGGCAAAAGAACAGGAATTCCGGAGGTATTTCTTGCCCCGGCAGGTCTTATCAACTTTGATTGAAATGGGAGCCGTCTGCGACTGGCGTTTGTGTTTTGACTTGACACCATTTTCATTTTGGGCTTTCTGGCGCTACGTGACGCATGTACATGTATACTTGTTCTTAAATCGTCCTATACACAGGATATCTCCGGCGACCAGTTCCATTTGTCTCCTTTCTTTATTAGTGACACTCATTCCAAACCGCGATTGTACTGATATTAAGACTATTGACATGTACAATAAAAATCGATCTCGGTACAAATTTAGGTACATCTTGCTAACATATAACTAAACACATGGCCTTCAGACCTCAATCGTCGTTCGCAGTGCTTGATTTTTCCTCGGTTCATACTACTTGTACTTGCACACTTATCTATGGACCTCCATGGCTTCCCACCGTCATTACCTTCAAATTTGCATACCCAACGCGGACACCCCTCTGAACGTTACTGATATTCCAGTTGAGCCGCGAGAGCCCACGGCCATTCTGTCCTATTTCTGAGATTATCAACCTTTAGAACAATTGCATTCACCGGAAGGCTGCAGATTATACTTATTGATATCGCCAAAAGTTAACCATTCTTCGAGCCGAAATATCACCGGATTGGATAACGAAAATTGGCCTGTCGTAATATTCGCCAAAATCCGGATCTACAAACTGGGCAGGAAGACGACCAGTCGCGCAATGCTACTCGGGTAGATGCTCAAACCAGAAATTCTCCGATCCCTTTCTGCTGCCATATTCTTACGGTACCACAGTGGGCTTCCAGTTTCCTTCGATTCCACAGGTCGCAGAGAGTACCTCGAGAACCTGGCAAAGATACATTTGACGATTTCGGAATGTTGAATGAAGGACGAAATCGAATCAGACCCTACGAATTCAATGACTGGTAAAACGCATGCATTTTGAGTCCAGGCGAGTGGGAACTTAGGAATGCAAGGACGGTTGAAGGACGGTGCAATATCCAAAAGTTTAAGAAGTAGAAGGACTCAAGGAGATTGAGAGCAACGTGTGGAACGTGATGATCATGATACGAGACAGGAGTGTTTGTTGCTGTGTTGATGACAGGCGTCGCGATAGATAAAAAAGGATAACTGACAACCATAACGGGAAATAAATGAAACTTGAAGCTTGACGCGTTGACGTCTCCTTCCAGTGAGCCGCATGGTTAACAAAATTACTCAAGGTATATGGCAATGGCAAGAATTCCTACTGGGTATTTTGTTGCTCATCTGCTCGACTTGTATTCAATAATCTATTTAAAAATAAAAACATGCAAAACAAGTTGCGAGGATTGGAGGATAAGCCAATGATCAGATGTCGAGCGAATCACTCAGGCTGCTCGTAACTCAAATTATCCAGCCAAGCCATTTCGGTAGCACTCTGGCGGTACTCCAAATAAACCAAAAATCTAAGTATATGTTTATCCCCTAAAAATCCGTATGATATGGCTCTTGGTCGCGATACTTGTCCGGCACAAAGGACACTCCCGTGTGCTCTCCATAATTATCTCTGAACATCCTTTACACAGGGCCATATGCCTATATTAAAGAGGATCATCAGATATTTTCGTCGGGCTCAAAGATTAATCACGAATATGAAAGGTAAATCACGCACCCACAAGTTATAACAGCCATGCTTGCTTCCTCGTCTTGACAGACCACGCACAGATTAGTGTTAGAATTTAAACTTGTGTCTGAAGTCGGTGAGTAAGGAGGTCCTTTCAGGCCATCTGGAGCTCTGCGAGGTTCCGGCGCTACAGGCGCCTGTGCGCTTGAGGACACTTCCGTCAAATGCGGTGTCCAGATACTGTCCGAAGTCACAAAGACTGAATTGAGACTTGTGTCGAAGCCATCTCTCAACCTGCCCCCGCGTGCTCCTCCGAGTCCTGATTCCGTATCGGTACGCTCTCCGATTCTACCCACCCTAGGACTTACTGAAACCGTACGCACAGCAGGATCACGGACCTCCAGCAGCCTCAGGCTTTCTACCCCTTCCAAAATCTCTGCAAACCCGAGCTGTTGCTCTCTCTCAGCTCTTTCGGTATCAACTAGAGCATGCACCATCTGCACCAAGGTGCCTCTCTCGAAGTTGTCATCTTGCGCGTCGATATTCGAACGCCCATGATGCGCATCTACAATAGATTTCAAGATGTTGACATCCAGGTCTTCAATCGATTCAACATCCATGGCGACAAGTTCGTCAAGGGTTGGACCTGTTGCCAAAGCTGCCAGAGGTTGAGAAGAATTTATTGGAAGTGTCGCCTGCAACTGAGCAGAATTTCGAGTTGCTGAGTTTGAGGGTTCCGGAAATCCAACCCTAAGAGCTTCCAGAGAAGGAGACACATTGTGAGACGGTTTTGTCCATGGGGTACGCGAGCCCCAGGCCATGGTGAGTGGACGAGGGTACACGAGTGATTTCGAGATCCCCATCTGCGCCTGCGATATATTGTTTGGTACTGAGTGCTGTCTGTAATACCTCTACACCAAGTTTAGAGACATGTTCACCCACGACCCTCAAATTATAATTGTGCTGACCTCATTTGTACGCGGAAGGCAGGAACAGCCGTCCTGAGAAGTTAAAGAAACACAATTAATCAGCATTTTTAAGCCCCGGACGGAATTCGTTTCTCACTCACTTTACTCAGCGCCGTAATAGCACGGACGAGATCTGCCTTGGGCGTTAGAGGCGAGGGTTTGAACCCTGGATTCACTTGAATATCATACGCAAGAGCGTACTCCAGCAGCAGGCCGGTGGGGAATTCTTCCCTTGCCGCTGTCAGATACATGCCCCCAGTCGCGGTAACTGAAATAAGTGAAAATGAATTAGCTATCGGTATCACGACCTCCTATCAGATATGCTCACTTTTCAGAAATCGGACGCAGAAGCAACACACCCGTTTCGCCTTGTGCTCCGACCCCAAGCGTCCCATAGGGACGGTAGGCCATGCCGCCCAATAATTTGAGCATTTACGACAATAATGGTACCCTAGACCATGTCAACCACACCAATTACCGTCAGTTTTTGCAATGACGAAGTTGGGGTTTAGGTGCACGCACCACAGTGATGGCATCTCTTTGCTGGGGAGATGATGCTGAACGTCTGTGCACAACTTCTGCATGCCTTGTCCTTCGGCCCAGTTAGAATCGGTAGGTCGCCACTGAGGCGTAACATTCGTACGGAAGGGTTGGCTTTAAAACCGGGACTTTAAAACTGGTGGATGATGGGAGAGAAAGAACCAATTTGCTGCATATTAGTCTTTTGACATGGGTACCACAGCCAATGATAAAAATAGATACTAGTATGCCTGTCCAGATGGATTGGAAAGTACTAGTATGGCGTTGACTCGGTGAAACAAAACCAGAGAAGCCAAGTGGACTTGTATCTCTGATACTAGTATTAGAGAAACAGAAGCAAGGGCAGTGATACCTCTGCGGCAAGCGAGGTTTCGACTTGGTTTCAACGTTGTCTGGGACGAAGTCCTTGTTCCCGCGAAGTGAGCGCGACGTTTGTCATCAATTGGGGATTCGAGCCGGAGCGGGGCCTTGCAAGTTGCAACACCAGCAACTTAAGCAAACTATTCACGTAAAATAAGATTTACAACAAAGGTGGTCTAGTGTATCAATAAATACAAATTAGTACAGGACAGCCAAGTGAAAGGATGATAGAAAAAAAGAAAAAGTGGTATGCTTGGATTCAGAAGTCCTTGGTCCAAGGCGATGCAGGAGGCGAAGGTTGGAGATACAAATATAGAACAGAGTGCTGAGTACTGGTATGCAGATGACATGAGTCTTTAATGTCGTTTCCAGAGAGCAATGAATGAATGTCGTAAGGATAGTTAGTGTACAGTCTACTAAGTCTTGAATATCCGAAGAAGTCGTGCTTCTGTGACAACCCGTGTGCGACAGAGAGGACATTCTCGCGAGCTCGCCATAACCAAGTCCGAGCAGCCCCTACACATCGCCATGTGCCTATAGAAATCGAGTAAGAAAGCGGGCAGACGCAGGAGCGAAGGAAAGAGGGGAACGTACCCGCAATCAATGATAGCGATATTAGCTTCTTCGTCTTGACAGATAACACATAAACCCGTGCGCTCAAGTGTAGATGCCGAGCCTAGGGTCTTGGGTGGCATTGGGGCAGGTTTTGGCGGTGAAGATGAGGGGTGGGCATGAGCCTCATGGGTATCATCCTCGGTACTCCTCTCCCTGCTTTGTTCGTCCTGAGATGCACCCATATCCACATCCGGCGCAGTAGCAGCAGCCGCGCGTTCCCGTTCGGCCGCTCGTTGGTTCTCCAATTCTTGCTGGCGCTCAACTTCTCTTTGAATGCGTTCCATTTCTTCTCTCTGTTCCACCTGTCTTTGCCGTTCCCTATCGGATTTCTCGACCTCTACCAAGGTCAGGACTTTCTTAACCAAATCACCCTTCTCCAAAACTTGTCCAGGGTTGACATGATTAGTAAAGAGAATAGATTTAAGTGCGCCGACACTCAAGGAACCTATGGCCGCTTGTGTCATATTCAGAAGCTGTTCAAGAGTGGGAGGCGCCGGGGTGGAGACCGCCCGCGGTCGGGGTACTTGTGGCGGTTGCGGGGCTTGTGTAGGCGGCCGTGTTGTCGTAGGCCTTGTCGTTGCAGGCCGAGGTGGAGGAGGACGAGGTTGATACTGAGGCTGAGGCGCGGCCGGAGGAGGGGGCCGAGAATGATGTGGCAGTGGGGGAGGCGCCTGCGATCTTGGAGGACCCTGATAGTTAGGAGGGCCGGCCTGTGGTGGCCTTGGTGGTGGTGTATGGAACTGAGGAAGCGGGTTATGCGGAGGAGCATTAGCATAAGCCGAGTGAGGACGAGGTGGTGGGTTAGGTGGCGGATTATATTGTTGCTGCGGAGGAGGGTGGGGCGGAGGGTTATATTGCTGTTGTGATTGGGGTGGTGGATGAGGTGGAGGGTTGTATTGTTGCTGCTGTGGTTGATGAGGGGGTGGTCTAGGAGGATATGTAGATTGAGGGATTGGCTCAAGTGGAGGAGGGTTATCCGGTTCTAGATCAGGTCGAGCAAATTCATGTGTAGGTCCCGATCTCGGAGGTGCTGGTGGCGGATTCGCACTTGGGCCTTGGTCTTGTCGGGAGAATAGCCCACGCTGACGACCTGGTTGTACTTTATTGGGCACTGAGTAATTTCTGTAAAAAGTCTATTAAAAAGCTTCAGGATTATGATGTAAACTTAACACATGATCCAAGGAAACTTGCCTCATTCGCTCGAGGAAGGCATCCATTCGGACCCTGCTAGTATCGCAAAATTAAATGTCATATTCCGGATTAATGGAGCCACCCACCCTCGCCCCAAGAATAGCATCAATTAGATCGTCTTTCTCAACGGCTCGGTCTATCTTGATATTGTACGCAGCTATGTACTTCTTGAGTTTCGCCAGAGACATGGCCTTTAATTGTTGCCTCCCTGCGGCCGTAACTGTGGCCAATTGTGAGTCACTCAAAGTCCTTACCATGTTGCACAGGTCGACACGCACTCGTTAAGAACTCGATGCAATAGGAGCACACATGCATAGGATCGTAGCCAGTCTCTGGGCCATTCCGAGGCATCAGAGCCTGATAATCTGAGCAACTATGACAGTAGGAATAGCCTAGAGAGCGAATAAAATATAGAAAATTGCATAGAATTCAACTTGAGGCAATACAAACGCACCACAGTGGTTACACTTCCTCGCTCGTGCGAATATCATATTGAACTCTTTGCTACATTTCCTACACGCGATGTCCGCATGCGACGAATTTGGCGAGGGCACTGGGCCACTGAGCAGCGGTATACCACGTCCAACGTCCGACATTTCTCGACCTTTGGTATGCTGCTTTGTGGCTATAGGTTTCGCTGTTGGTGGGAGAGAAACAAGAGTGTGTTAATAAGCCGTCGGTGTCAAGCAATCAAGAATGTGCTAGAGACATCAGGATCAGCAACACGTGATCTACGCGTTCACTTTCTCCAATCTCTTGTGTTTTCTATTGTACCCCTTACATCCTTGCTCTGAGTCGTCAGAAACTGCGGGTGAATGTAATCGCTACTTAGTAACACTTCAAATTTTGACCCAGGCGAATTGCTAGTAGACAAGCAGTGCAAGCAATGCCCAAGGCAGTGTCGGGCACACGCCCGAGTTCTAATTTCTAAAAGCATAAATTATCAGGCGACTCCGGGGAATCCGGGTCTGCCACCTCGAGCTGTAAGCACAATTACTCCGAGTTCGTTTTCAGGAATTTCGCCCGAGAAAACCTTGCAGTTATGGACCGTTAGTAAGCTTGGAAGGTAAGTAGTCGTTGTGGTCAGAAACTTCTATGCCAATTTTTTCCAAAACGTCTCCTTGTTCCTGCTTGTACTGCGTGCACCGCCAGAACAGGAAGAAACAAAGTAAGCGATACTTAGTACGGATTCGAAAATCTCTGACCAATTGCTGTATACCAATTGTAAATATGGTTTGTAGCGCCGCTACCGCCTCAACGACTGAAGCACCAGGGGTTCTCGGCTTCCCCATCGCTTTCGCGGTATTTTCATAAATAAAAGTACATCCAAGGTAAAATACTATACACGACTAACAAGAAAAACATATCGAACCAGTGGTCAACGTAAGACACGCTATGAACTCTGGCACATTGAAGGAGAATAACCGGTATCTAAGATCCAAATACAGAGGCATTGTAGAAAATCATGAGGAAGGGATGGAAGGCGGTGAGTGAATGGAATAACACGTCAATATCGAGGGCGAGACAAGAAAAGGGAACAAAAGGAAGGAATAGAATACAAACCCAGCCAAAGGGTAAATTATAACCATACAACAACCCGCCAAGTTCCAAGGAGGTTATCCACAAACATATCACCGTCTCTACCATCCAGTAGCTCGTCACACCCATGGGAGATTAATAAAGGCGCGAAAGACCTTTAAGCGGCTGCTCGGACCTGTGCATTCTGATTCTCCACATCTGCAGGCTGGTTCCTCGATAAACTCAAGCCTCTCAAGAACCCAGGGCGAAGAGAACCACCCAACAACCCTCCGCTGCGTACCTCCGTGGTCGCCGGAGCGTGAGTCGCATCGGGAGAAGCGGGCATCCCCTCATCCTCAGTGCCCGATCCCTCCCCTTCCTTGCTCTCAGCAACGGGCGGGGCGCTAGTTGTCAGTCTAAGCATAGAGGTGTATGCTACGAACATAAATCTATTTTTAGAGGACGGCAAGATTGAAAACGGGGTGTACTCACGTTGACGACAAACAGGGCAGAACCACCCTTTGGCCTTTCTCTTTCGTCGTTGGTTGGCGATGGGAGTGACCGGGGCAGGTGTAGCAGCAGCAGCTCCTGGGACCCCTGGAGTTGCCGGCGCATCGTCTCCGGTGGCGGGTTCAGTGGGTTGAGTGATATTGCCACCGGCGCCGAACTCCACCATGTTCAATGCACAATCTTTGCATGCGACAAGGTGGCGACAAGGGAGAAGGACGACCTCGCGAGGAGAGGAGAGGCATAGTAGACACTCAGATTGGGGATCATCATCATCAGCTGTGAATGCAGCAGGAGCTGGTTGCTGGGTTTCTTCTGGAGGATACGTGTGTGTGTGTGTGGTGGGAGGTGGTGGAGCAGTGGGGGGAGCACTGTGAGCTGAAGATGAGGTAAGGCCGAAGATTTCATGGAGGTGGAAGGTGTGCGGCCCAATCTAATTATGGTTTAGACAAAATAAAAATATATCGTAGTGGATATTGCCTCACCGTTGCTTCCCGCTTCACGACTTTGACGACCCACGGGCGAGTGTCTTCGGCAGGGTCTCCACCTTCAGCCACTTCGGTGCTCTTCTGGCCGAAGCGAACGATATGCAGATACGTTGTCTGCTCGTTGGGAGAGGCAAGCTCGGTGCCCTGTTCGTCGAGAGCCGCAAGCCGGATGGTCACTTTAACGCCTTCCTCGGGCTCGTCTTTGCCATCTTTGGGCTTCCCTTCCTGGACGACAGCAGGTTCGGCATCGACGACGGCCAGAGCGGGTCCAGAGATGCTACGATTCTGAGAACGCTTGCGGAAATGGAAATTTGTGAACCGGCGGCGATTATTACGCCCAGCGCCTCCATCAGTAGAAGGGGAAGTCGAAAGTTCACCTGAAGTTGAGGGTTCGGCACTCAAAGGACCGGGCGTTGTTTCCGTTGCACTGGGCTGAGAATTCGAGTGCTCAAATCGGCCAAGTTCGAGCATAGCACCTTCCTCTAGTTTGAGGTGATTGCCAAAGCCCCCGTCAACGACAGTTTCGAAAACAAGAAGTTTGGACAGCGAATGATGAGACGACGTTGATGGTGCATCCGGGTGGGTCTTCGGAAGGAGCACATGAACATAGATTCCACATTTTGGAGCATCACAATCGTATTCGAATTCTAGGCCATGATGGTGCTGATCGGATACGTTGTTTGTCGCAGGGTCATCTTGGACAGATGCTAATGGCATAAGACGGAGAGTGGGACGTTTGAGATTGACCAGAGCCTGAAGTGTTGTCGTGGCTTGCGACGTCTGGATCAATGACGAACAGTCAGTTTGGCAAAGAAATTACAACCACATATGATCGCAACAGTGCGAGCAGATGAGCTTTGATCTGACCTCCGTCGTGAGGTGGAGCAACAGGAATAGGTTGAACGACCCGGACAGGTGACAAATTCGTAACAAAAGTTCGCGGTAAGGTGCAAGACAGCCACATCCTAGCTCCCAGGCCGCGGCGCCCTATCCTAAAGAAAGTAAACTCACCTCCTTGCTTTTCTCTACCCAACTGCTGACGATGTCCGGTGTCAGCTCGTCTGTGACGACCTTCTTTTCACTCGAAAGAGTCCAGGCTGGTCCGTTGCTAACTGATCCTATGCTAGGCCCGAAAAGCGGTTCGCTCGACTTTTTATCTTTGCCTGCGCCATTGGTGGCATCCGCCTGTGCGTTCATGTTTTGCTGAGCCATGGCTGTCGCTGTTAACGAGGCGTTGGTACCCGTCCTCGCAATGAATGGCGACTGGGCAAGACGACGAGTGCGATTCCAGGTAGAGTACTGATGAGAATCTGCAATCGAGGTATATATCAAGATTTTGAATGGATTGTGGGCATATAATCGACTTACACCAAGTGGAAATGTTCATTGCTGGGGGGAGAAGGGAAAGGGATTGAGGATGTGGTGTGGGAGTGACGCTGAGACAGCTTTCTTGTTGCCGACCCGGGATCTAATTCCTTTCCAAATCGGGTAACGCTGTCATGTCCTCGGCACCCCGTAATCATGCCAAGCTGCGCAGATATTCATAGATTCTGTTAAAAGCTCACTCGACGTAAACAAAAATGACGCTAACGGAGCGACTTATGCCGCGTAACAGTTGTCCTTACACGTGCAGGATTTTAACTGACCAAGCCAAATATTTAAAAGCAAAAAGCAGAGCCATTCTTCAGGCTTGAATAATCAGGAATCTATTTTCATACATGTTGCACGAGATTGGAATTAAAATTAGATGTCCTTTTCACACTGGCTCGTTTTAACAGCCTCCTTACCAAGATATACTTATTGCAGGCCTAGGGGTATGAGAGTTTGCGGATCAGAAACGCATCCGGACTGCCTATGTATGTGAGGTCTCATGAAAACAGTGGAACCCACCAGGAAGAAATGTATTGGTCAAAACTGCCAACCGACTTTTCACAATAATTTGAATCAGTGAACTTCGGGAACTCCGGCATGAACGTTTCCTACTGATGAGGGGAAATTATCGAAGCTAGTTTCCGGCCTATGGGTTGGTGCAAGTAATGCCGGTATGCACATTCGCGACGACCGATCGCAAAAGAGCCTCTGGTGCGTGCAGTTGTAGCGGTCGAAATAGATGGATATTTCGCGGTCTTTCACGGCAAGATGGGAGAGAGGGACCAAGGTATCAATTTATCCACTGCCAAAGCGACCTTGGAAGATAAAATAATACGAGCCTGCCTAAAAAAGTGAAATTACACCCTCCAAAAAACTGAGCGGACGTCTTCTTATATGGTTATCAAGTTTGGGAAGTATACTCGTTACCAAGTGTCGAATGAGGAGGAGAACCTCGATCCTCCGACCTTCCCCGTCACCTCTTAGTGGGAGCGGTCACCGATAAAAGTACTTGAAACAAGACCGTTGTGTGAATTATAAAATGGCGATATACGGATCCGTCGCCATCCAGTAAGGTAGGGGCCATCAGGAACCGGCCACCTTATGTAAGCAACGACGAGCACGATATACCTCAACCACCACCACCTTTCTCACATTTCGAAGACCATAGAAATGAAGCTATTGACCATCCTTACAACTTGTTGGAAACAGATTTCAAATTGATAAACTTTCGAGAGAGATATTAGCCATTTTCCAAAAAATCCGAATTTTTTTAAAAGTGTTTGTTCGTGCTTTCCAGCTCGTTCTGCAACTTTTCGAATTTTTGACACCAAGATTTTGCCGCGACTTTAGGGTTAGGGTATTACGTAAGTTACTATATTAGGTAGGTATCTTACCGTCGGACCGCCTGTGCACCATATCCTCTTGAAATCAAATAACGAGTCATGGGGCAGCTAACAAAGGTCTCGATGTCCTCAGTGGAAGTTGAGATGCAAAAAAAAAAAAAATAACTGTCTTTCCCCTACGATATCAGTGAAAATACCATCCAAAAAATTTATTTTTTTCTCGACCCAACATTTTGCCGCTTATGTAAGCGTTTACATAAGGTGGCCGGTTCCTGGTGGCCCCTACCTTACTTGGGCGACGGATTTTTTGGGTCCTGGGTATTTTTTTGCCTTCAGTGACACGACTAAAGACCAAAATCTTATACAATTTTTGAGTGAGCCACCAAGGAAAATCTCACCTGGAAGGAGTAGCTGAATCACAGTCGAGAAGCTTTTCCAGTAGACTTTTAAAAAGAATCTGGGTCCAGGAGGGTAGAAACACTCATGTGGGCATCGTTATTTGTGGTTTTCATTTCTGATTTATCGGCCAGAACAGATTCAAAAATTGGCTATACAGTCAGTCTCAAAGTTTAGGCAAGTTGAAACAATAGGAAGGCCCACGCTCACGTTTATATTTGAGTGATCGAACTGAAATATCGGAGCTCGGTCGATGAATTCGGGAAGCAGCAACAGTCATTAAAAAAGTCCGGCAGGGACACGAGATTTTCTCTGAAGGACTGCTACTGAGGGACAATGTCTTCCGGTAAACTGCGAATGAAGGGCTTCTAAAGTTCTATCCAGATCATCTAGATTTCGAATGCGGACCCACATCTGACGACCATATGGCCTAGAATGTTTATCTACACTCACAAGTCAACTTGAAACTTGACCGGAATGACCTAAAGCAAGGGCGGCTTTCAACAGGGTCATTGCCTCTCTCGTAAACGACGGAACAGAAAAGGGACAGTGATCATGACCGATGTTTACCAGAGAAAGTTGTTGATGAAAACGTTCTTGACGAATGAAAATCACGCTGCTCGAGGATCCCGTATCGAGTAGCACGAAAAGAGCATGTGGGCATGTTGCTTAATTTCATGGTCATAGAAAAAGATATGAAAGTGCGAAAAGAGATTAAGCGACCAATGACACAACACCACCAGCCTCCTTGATCTTGGCCCTATCAGAATATCAGCATTTGGCAGGTTTACCAAATTAATAGTAACGTACTCTGCTTTTGCCGAAACAAAACGGGCTTTTACGATGAAGGGCAGTTTTGGCAGCCTGATGTAGGAAGTTCAAGTAAGTGGTCACATTAAGAAATGGAGCAGCATTGTTACGCACATTCCGTTGCCCAGCACCTTTCCGTATCCGAATCTCAGGGTGTCAATGACGGGAACGACCTCCGAGTTCTCAGTCAGTCCCTTCTTTTGCTCCTCAGGCACTAGACTCCACAACTTGTCGACGTTGATGATAGGGCGCCAGTATTGATTGCGGGTGAGATGGAAGTGGCGCATACCAACCTTACCGAAGTAACCAGGATGGTATTTATCGAAGTTGGTTCTGAAAGCACCAGAAAGTTAGGTACATCTCAAATAGAGGAAATCGGGCATAAGAGTGGGAGGGTAGAGACGCACCGGTGGTGATGCTGACCACCAGCAAGACCGCGACCTCCAGGATGTTTGCGGTGCTTCCCTACACGTCCATGACCGGCCGATACGTGGCCGCGATGCTTGCGGGTTTTCGAGAACCGGGAAGGCATTGTTTTCTGTGAGCCAAAGAATGTCGAATCAGCAAACCACCCAAAGCACCGAAACGATCGCCATCCAGATGTCTCCGGATCCATCCACCCCAGAATTCCAGCGTTTTCGTCCAAAAAACATGGATTCAGGAGCTCCATGCCTCTGGAACGCGCTGGAAATGCATAAACGCAGAGATTCACCAGAGATACTGACCTTGAGGAAGGTTGTCGGTTTGGGGAGTCCTTTCAGCGATGTCCATCAATTCTCCCTCGGTTGATCGCCACAATACAAACAAAGCCAAATAACCGTTACGCAAACTTGCATCGCGCTTGTCCTTTCATTCTCTATTTTACACCATCTCGACGTCGCTGGGGTTGGCGGACACGTTGTATATTGTAAGTCATTGTTGCATTACTGCTTACCTTACGTGATGGTTATATATTTATTGTCGGTGAATCTTCATGATCGCAACTTCGACGCTGATCTTTTGTCTTGACAATACTTTGAACTCTGACTGAACCACTTTTATTCCAGGTTTACTCTTGTCAATTTCAGGCCCCGTTGTCGATTTGGAACATCAAACAATTACCTTAACATCCTATAGCTTTGTGTCGAAACGTTCCACTTACGTGAATCCATGCGACTTATTATTACCTTCATGAATCGTATTTACACTCCCGCACAGGGGAATTGACTTTTGAAAATTACACGATATGAATGCGCCTGCCCGTCATGAAAGTTATGTCCTGGATGACGGCGAAAAGCCGTATGTATCTTTCTTATGACCCAAATCCCTAGGTTGAACCCTTTCACTGCGTACCAGGGTTGAAGTCATCGAAGATACCAAGATCCCAAACGCGGCAACCATAAAAATCGTCAAACAAGATCATACACTTGGTAACATGCTGCGCGCGTATGCATCTTATCTATCTCGGTTCCGAGAAATATCCCTGAACCTTATAGTCATCTAGTCAACTCCTATCAATGCCCCAGATCTTGTTTGCGGGATACAAAGTGCCTCACCCACTCCACCCTTATTTCGTGATCAAAATCCAAACCGACGGTACGATAACACCTCAAGCAATACTGGAATTGGCGTGCACAAAGCTCATCGGTACAATGTCGTCTCTGGAGACAAAGTTCAAGCGTGAATTTTCCTACAAGGATGTCGAGGGTACGACCGGTGGTGCAGCTGTAGCGGCAGGCGAGGATCCCTACGGCACTGCTGGAGGCGCTGGTGCAGGTGCATGGGGAAGAGGTCGTGATTATCTTGATTTCTAGACTGGGGACTGTCGGAATGTCGTCAATTCCATGGACCCGCTAGCCTACCTGTAATTTTAGCAACCCGTTTAATATAGACATCCTAAGCTACCCAGACTCCCACTGTCATGAATCACAGTCAGATGGATCCCGGACTCAGGTTACTTGTGTAGGTATTAGAAGAGACTGTAAATTTAGACTTGGAATGACCACTGGATCGACATGTCAAAATTAAGATTCCAAAAGTAGAAGTAAAGCACGAACGAATGAAGCGGAAAAAACATGGCAGTAGGGATAATGCTACCGTTTAACGTGCTTTAACCGACGCTTTTCCTTCTCCTCCAGCATCGCTTTCTTTTTGACCTGTGTTTGACTAACATTATTTTCGTCAGCTTCCTCCCGATCTGTCATGGCCACATATTCATCTATACTCTGTTCCATCTTTTCCTGGATGAAGAGGGAAGGATCCCAGTTCTCCGGCGTACCCTGCGGCCGCAGATCCCACTGGAAATCAAAACCCCAGGCCTGAGTTTGGGTGTTTGGCAGATGATTTTGGTCCGGTGATGGACAAGGTCCTAAATGGAGTGTTGAGGCCGCAGACAAGAGTCCGCCTTCCTCGCGCCACCATCTCACAAAGTAGACCGCAGCTCGACTAAGATCCACTTCGGCGCCACGCTTTATCATGCCCATTCGCCTTGCAAGCAGTGTCAGAAACTCTTCCAGGTCAAGAGTTGGAGATGCTCCCGGTAGGAGTAAATGCAAATACGCTGGAGCTGAAATAACAAAAGAATCAGTCACCGAATCCAAATCAAAAGGGCGTGTCAATGGCCAATGATGAACAGAAAGGAATGAATAGGCTGGTAAACGGTATACATGTGGATACCACACTTACAAATAGGATTGAGAACGTTCAGTCTGTATAACAGATACGCAGCCAACGCTTCCATGTCGTATAGTCCTTCTTTGATGCCCGCTTTTAGATTGAATGAAATAGTTCTTATCAGTCCTACTGATCACCTCATCCTCATGACGCCTAGTGGGCTGTTACGTACCAATAAGTGCGAGTTTGACTCCTCTCTCGGCCCCTTCCGTTCCACGGCCAAGGAAGGGTAACATGACCCCCGGTGTATCATAAGCATAAACCAAAGGATCTAGAGAAAGTTTCAGTCTTGTGGAAAGAGCTTGTGTCATCCCCGGATTCGCTGAAGTTTGGAAAGCCTTAGGTGTTCCTATTGTTACCAAAAAGTATTAGACGGTCAAAAAAATTGGAAACCGCAGCGGATGGCTACACACGGCCTTTAATTCCCATATTCCGGAGTGCATTAAGCAACGTGGACTTGCCGACATTGGGCATTCCTATCACTAGGACATTTAGCTCCATGGCGTGAGGATATTCTTTGGCAATATCTAGGTCGCAATTAAGAAAGATGTACGGCGAATAAGCTGGTCAAATCGCTGAGTCGGAAATGAGGCGACATACTTACGAGGATCTCGCTCAAATTGCGAATATCCCGCGGCCGCTGCCATGATGCGAAGAAGAGTTGCTGATGAGGATACTTCTTTGCCATCGCTTTACGAAAAGGCTTGACGAAAGCGTCCTTAGGCTTCACTCCGAAGGTTTAGGAATTAACACCTACCTCCAAACCCCACTCAGGGACAAGGTCCCGCTTGTTCAAAACGACGATGTGTTCACAAGCTTCAACGGCAAAAAATCGACGTCCCGGATTGTTCGGGTCCCATCCGCGTTCGAGTCTCCATTTTTTCAACGCACCTAAGCATGAAATGAACGAGAGTTAAGCACTGATAGCCGATGGCCAAAATGAAAGTCAACGACGCAAGGCATTGCGGCGAGGCCAGAGAAAGCACCGGAGGAACAGATCCGTCCGTCTCCTTTGATTGCCAATTGGAAGAGCAGGAAGGCATACACGAAGACAGCCATATCCCTCGAAAGGCAATGGCCTCATCCGATACACACGCAGAGAACCAGTCAACACACCTTCCAGGGTTCTGTTTATACTCGTCAACGGAAGCCGCGAGTCTCTAATTTCCAGAACGACGTTGGTCTTCTTGAGCAAAGCAGGCAGCATCCGCGTGAACTTCATCATGTGTCCCGGGAACCATGACGGAGGAGGTGGGAGAGCTGGCAGATGCGCCAAAACCATCTTACGAGGCTAAAGAATGGTGCGAGTTCGAGCAATGTCTAGTCCAGCAACGAGAAACAAGTAATCTGTATCTAGGTATTCGTCCTAAACGCCACTTGAAAGCCAAAGTCGCGTCGAAGTAATCTCCCCGAGCTCAGGCAGGTAGAAGTCCGATGAAACGCGGGGTGGCCTGACTTGTGTGATGTAGAGCCAGAATCTCGGGCTCGTGTGGGTGTGAACTGTGAGGGGAAAGTGAGGCAACAATTCCAAGGGCAACGGGCCCTGAACTCTACAATCTCGACACCCTGTGAGCAAAAATGTCGCAAAAAAAAGAGCACTGTGGTCGAAGTCGGTGGCAGCGAGCTCAAAAACGAGAATGTTGCTGTTTGTTTCCTTTCAGGGCTGCTAGCTTTCAAATTACCTAATTTATGCCGATCCACAAGCTTGTGGTGACCGGACGGAAAATATTCACAGTGAAAGCAGCCAGCGCCAATATGCCTTGAACTACATAGAATTCAACCAAATCAATTATAACACGAACTATGAGAGCAAACAGGTCAAAGACATTAATAACATATGTAAACGCTGACGGCCTATCTTATCTTCTTTCACGAAAAAGAAGGCTAAATGGAGTACCTGGTAGTCTGCAGGTTTTTTGCATGAAAGGAACAAATCGGGGCAGATAAATGAAGAGTAATATCGAGGACCAAGTTTTTCTACGGCAAAACAAAGAAATCAAGAACCTAGGAAACGACAACGTTGCAAACCCAGTTATCAAATGAATATATCATGCCCGGCATCAAAAGGAAAACAAGACGAAAAGAACAGCAGAATTACGTCCGGTAAGATGTCGACCAGCCTGGAATGAATTCGCAATGTACCAAGGAGCAAGGGGGCGACTTGGTGAGGATATATTTGGGGATATGTTCCGTCCGGAATGTACGCCACGACGACGACGACGAGATCCGAGAAGCCTTCAAAAACCTGGGCGGATAGTCTCTTGGGTATGATGTGAACTCTTTTCCAGAGTATCAGTAATATTGCACCGTTGGATGACTTGATAGATGACTCACAATTACACCCATCCGTCCTTGCCAATGCTGATGGCGTCGAAATTTTTACCGCTCCTTGTACGCCGTTCTTGAAGCAGGGGAACAGCATCGAGGTTGATAAGCTTGTCGGAAGGCGGAGGTGAGCCCTCGACCCAGCCCTTCCAACCTTTCTTCGCCGCAGCACGTTTCTTGCGACCTCGTGGCGCAGATGCAGACTCTGGTTCCAAGCCTTCATCGTCGTCGGGCGTCCGTGGCCTCTTGGATGATGTTCGCGATGTGCTTGAGGATATAGAAGGTCCAGGCGTTGAGGCTGGAGTCAAGGCGCGGTGGTGCGTAGACAACGTCGGCGAAGGAGTCACGGAGACCGATCGTTGCATCGCGGGAATATGAATAGTGGGTCGCGCACGCCAGAAGGGAGTCACACTGCTACTGGCTGGGGTTGGGAGCTGTGGAAGGGAGCTGGTACTCGCAAAGGCGCCATCCATAGTCGCGTGTCGTCCAACGTCGCCCATGAGCTCTTTCTGGCGTGCCCGCGCCGCAGCTTTTATTCTTCTCTTCTCCTCTCTCCTTTGGTCCTTCTTTTCCTGCTTCCTCTTCTGCCTAGCCTCCTCATCCCTTTCGACTTCTTTGTAAGGCCCGACGCCATTCAACAAGCTCGTCAGAACGTCCCTGGATCCACGGATATCAAAGGCACCGGCCATGACTGCAGTGGCACTGCGTCGCATATGCTTGTTAGGATTGGAGAACATATGGTGACGGGGAAGAGTGACTGCCATGAAAAAGGGATGACGCTGGTGTTAAATAGAGGGGAGAACGGCAATGGAGCGTCGTGGTTTGGAAGCAATTGTGCTTGTTGTACTCTTACGGCATAAACGAAAGCATCAACAAACACAGCACACTTCACAGCACGTGCATATCAGGAACCTTCCAAGTTTTTCCTGAACGATCGGTAAAAAGATAAATCTCGTATCAGAATCTATCCCCTTTCAGGCCTGCGTTCTCTGAATGGTATCCTGCCTTTCCATTTCATCTCCCCCTCAGCTTCTGAGGCCCTTTGTCTGCTTTTCATTGTTCTCATGCCTTGCTTTGCTGGCTCCAATTCTCCAATCCCGACTAGGCCACACAGCTTTCACTGCGCTTTTGCCATCGGCCGAGTCATCGATAGTCCAGCTGACGGATGTTCGACCCGCGGATTCTATACAAATCCTGTGAAGGTTTCCGGCTTGAGCCTAGCCATTGCGGGTCGAGCGCTCTTGACTTTCACACCTATTTTAATTTAGAACAGCCAGTCAGCTGCCTGCCTTGGGAAAAGTTATCAATAATATTTCCTGTGACTTCTTGTTCCCGGTGCTTTCCCGCTCCTCGCGGTCTTCTCGCGGAGAACAACCGCAGATCTCTGGACCAGTTCTTCAGCTACCGGGTCTTGACATACCTTATAGCGGGATGGGTCGTTGAATGGCTACCTTGAATGCCTGGGAACCCGATATTTATCGAACAAGGAAGGCGTATAAGAAGAAAAGGTAACACGGGTCTGGAATCCACCGTTTATGGCGACTGAGATACCTATGGCATACCCACGATAGGCAATACCTCTGAGTCGGATTCCCTTGCAACTGCATTTTTGTCACCGCCATGATTTCTTTTTTACACATACCGATACCATCAGCCAATGCAAGGAATCTTATTTTTGTCAAGCCGATGTATATCTGGAATCCCTGATGCGGCGCTAAGTTTCTATCATGTTCATCAGTTTATCAGCGATTCAGCCCATTTTTCTTGGGATTCCAGTCTGCACATTTCCATTTTTGACAGGGATTATAAGCTCAATCTTCCAGAATGTTCGTCCGTTCATAGGCCAGCAGATGTGTCCGCCCATAATATCATTGGAGGAATGGCAGCGGCAGTTGACGGGATGTGGGTAAACATATGATGTGATATGATAAAATGAAGGAGTTATTGTTAAGTGTGATCATTAGGAACAAGAGTTATTTACGGCTCCGTCATAGAAAATCATCGATGGCATGAAAGGCGTCCTTATCGATGTCTGGAAAATAGAATTTGTATGGTAATTGAGATAATGGGCCGGTAGCATTATATTTTCTTTCTTTTAATTCAAGCAACCACCGCTACCCAGAGCCTCTTGGAAATTTCTTGGCGCCGTCATGGCGTATGAGCGGCCTAGAATGAGAGGCAAAAAGACTGAAAAGATTGAACAGAATACTACGCCTCTGTCCCATACAAAGATAAAATATCGGGAGCGCGCTTAATCCCTGACTTTACACTGTAACAGGGGAGTGCCCCATGACTCAAAATTAGGGGGTTCCGGACTCCATGGAATAAATTGACAGATTGGCGCTCAGGATTGATATTCTAACACCTTATTGAACGCCTCCAGAACTTCTACTCTATTTGCCTTCACTCATTCTGACCGACTTGGTTTCTGGTAGCCCAAGCTGGGCCATATCCACTAGCACTCGATCGCGGGACAGTTGTGTTCTTTGCTGGTGCCAATGTGGATTACCAAGGGGTAAGATTACCTGCAGAAAAGTCATTATGCACCGTAGACAAGGCAGGGTTTCCACGTATAATTTTGAATGCAAAACCTATCGTTCAAAGTGCCCTTTTTTCTTGTGCTAAAAATGTACGATACCAGAGTTGCTTGTGTGGGTGAATCCACAAGACAAGTGCACACTGTCCACATTCCATTGTTGTCGTTTCCGACACTGGGGTGTAACCATATCCCGCCATGATGCCTTGTCTGTATCGATTCTCCGCTTTTAACGAAAACATGTTTATTTATTTTGCACCGTGACGCTTTATCTAGGGCTGCGCACCGACGCCGTATTTACGGTTTACGGCGACCGAATGTCGGCTACCGTCACCGTACCGTGAGCCTCAGAGGTCATCAAATGTCGGCACGGCTACGGTACGGAAAATCGCCGTCATTACCGCACAAATACGGCAAAAAACGGCCGTTTACGGCGGTACGGCAATAGCCCAGGTAATTCCCTCAAATCTGTTTAAATGGGTTGGAGTTTTGTATTATATCTAAATGTAGTGCGGCAGCAATAGTATTCTTGTGGTAAATGGGTGATGAAACCGTTCCAAAACACCAAAACTTACCATCTACGGGGGCATTAAACGGGTCGTCGTGTGAAATCCAGAGAGCTCGAGCTGATTTCCTTCTAAACTTGAACAATTTAGGGTTTGAACGGTGTAGACTGTGCCCAGGCGATGCATACTGGTCAATAAATTTATTATTATCTTGTTTTCTAAGTTAAAAATCACTTCGAAGAGCTCGGAAGTAATAAACTAGCCGTACCCCCGTAAACGGCCGTTTTTTACCGTTTTCACTGCCGACCGTACCGTCGAGGATCCAGTTTTGTGCTCTACGGCACGGCTACGGCAGACCCGTCGCCGTAGAACCACCGTAACCTTACGGCCGTACGCCGTTACGGTACGGCGCGCACCCCTAGCTTTATCCGGCCACCAATACCGTAGCAGCTATCGAATGGACTTCTTTCCAAGGCCGGTGTCCCGACTTGATGCGTCTCGAGTCACTTAACTTTATTCGGAACTGGTATACAGCCTGACATTAGCCTCATTGTCGCCACTCAAGTCGAACGCCTTACTTTCCCACAGTGAGCTTCACTAGCCAACGTCTTATCTGCCCTCTTAGTTATTACACCAACCTCGAAGCCGGCACAGAGGAAAACGTCTATACAACTCAATACCATCGCCGATTTAATCACTTTGGTGGATAGCGTTAGGTCGCCGCACGTGCATTGATTAGCTCCCCCGATTCCACACCAGACGTGGAGGCCGGAGCTAATGTGATGAAATGCTACTTACTCCATTGATTCGTACAATTCCGTCCAAAACTTCTCATGACATGGGAAACCCCAACATTACCACCGATTCGGCGAGGCTGTTTTTGTTTGTACGCCTGGCCTTTTTGATGGTTGTCGCAAGGGTGCAAAACAATTATTCCTGAAGTCTTGTCTTTGCCTACAGCGCAAGTTGAACAGAGACAAGGCCGTTGTATCTATCACATATCCCGGGTGCTTACCGTTCAACCAACAGACCAGAATAAATTGCCACAAGGTCCAAGGAGCTTCGGGACGATATTTCTAGATGTTATCAGAATCGTATGGCATGTTGTGACAAGCGGTGACCTAGGCCTTCGGATTGCTGTGTAACTGCGCTGCACCATAAATATGTCATCGGATTCCCTCAAACGGGCAAACCGATAGGGGCGAGGCGAAGGTAAGGTGGCCATGAGTTCCGGCTGGTGCCATGGAGCTGACTGATCGGTAGACTTATGGATCCAACCAAAAAGAGCAAGTACTGAACAGAGGGCACTGCACTGGCCATCCGCTTCCGTCCATTAGTCTCTGTTACAAGTGCATTTTACGACCCAAAGACCTGCAAGATTCGTGCTTGAAGAGGTTGGGTAAAAAGAACTATTTTCGCTCTAGTTAGTCCTCGTCCGCATTCATAGAAATGAATTTTCTAGCTGTCCCGTCACGATTTAATCTACGGTATAAACGCCTTTAGCTACCTTGTGACGTCGTTGCTAGTCGAGACGCCAAATATACGCCAATCTGTTGCGCCTACCGCTGAAAAAATGCTGTGAATGAGGACGTATTAAAAGCATTATTAGACTAAACTGATAATCACATTTTTCCTAGCTCTCCAACAAGCTGACTTTGCATTTATCACCAATTTTATACCGACTAATTATTGCTGAGATTCTAACGGCCTGATTGTCAAAATAGAATTCTACCACCCAACCAGCAGGCATCGACGGACAGATGAGTCGTCTCACGTGTTGAGGCGTTCCCGTTTAGCCATCGTAAAACGGCAGGGTGCGGGTTTAAAGCCTCTACTCTTCGGCGATTAAGGAGCTACATATTTTGACCTCCTTCTCGCCCAGTTTTCATGCGTCTCTCTTACTTATGACTGCTACTCTGAAAATGCATGCCTTCTCAAGCCCGATTTGGGCTCCTCCGTATGTACCAGCGCCTTGTGGAACAAACACCGCTTAAGGCGTTTTTGACTCGGAGGTGTTCGGTCCGTTCGTCCCGCCGCCTGCACTTGAAAGGAACGGGAGCGGAATCCATACGGAATCAAAAAGCGTTCGCGCTCCCCGACCAAAAGGAATCAGAAAAGAATCCCAGGGTAGAATATATTAAATTCAAGGCCAGCGGTCATTACAGGGGTCTGCCAACAAAAGAACGCCCGATGGGCTGTCAAACTGAAATGTAAAGTAACACTCAACCCTGGGCGCTGCCCCAAATAAAGTCCTATACAATTACACTACACGATTAGGTTTACATGACCATCCTGTGGTTCTCGGGATAGGGCGTAGTCGGGATTGGAGGGCTAAAGCATGGATAGCCTGTGCCAACGTCGCCATATTCCTCCCTCAATTTCCTCCAAACAGCTCTGAAGGTCGACATTGAGCCCTTCTCGTGAACGAGAAGAATGACGCATAAGCAGCCAGGTGGAAGCTCCCATTTGGCGGGTCCCATAGGGCTAGGTAGGGGAGTTCCATGAGCAGATGTGCGACCTAGTAAGATGCTCGCCCGAGATCGCGAAGTATTTCCGACGTTGGGAGTAACTAGCTGACTCGAGTTCGGAGACGGTGCCGCAATTAAATACGCATTCTCTTCCATGGTAGGCGACAACATAGTCTGCGGCTCAGAAGGACCAGGACCAGCTCGAAACTCGACCCTAAAGCGAACATTTTTCAGAGAAATACCGGTCGCTGGGTCAACCCTCGGTTGGTCAAGACGACAGAAGAGAACCTCAGCCAGCTCCGAGCGATAAGCCTCGCCTGCAGAAGTAGATAGCGTGATGCCGAGATTGTCAAGGATCTGAGCCACATCTGACCGGGTTCGATGGATATCATCGTTCGAATATAGAACACCGCCATGGCCATTTGATTGCTTCCAGTTGAACAGATTGGAAAACCAGCCCTTGAACTCTCCGACGACCGGTGAGGCTAGAATCCTGTTAGCGCTAGTCGGAGGCTGGTGCATAGGCGACGAAAGCGCAATCGGAGAGCCCAACATAGCTAGACTTGGCCTTCTTGGATTAAGAGACGGCAGCTCGAGCGGAGGGGCTATTTTAAGCTCATCTTAGTACATCCTTGCAGAAAAAAAGTGAAACATACGTCTTGCTTTTTTCTCTTTCTCCTTCCTTGCTTTCGCGGGGGATACAGGGGTTGGGCCGGCATTAGCAACGTCCCTGCCCACATCCCGACTTACGGCAATGCCCACACCGAGCCCGAGACCTCCAGAACGATCGGTTTCGGCGCTCACATGGCTCCAACTCTCCTCATCGATGCTTTGGTTTTCCTTATCCTCCTCCATCCTGGAATAGACAGACGCCTTCGCCGGCTCCCTATTTTCTCCAACGCCCGGCGGCGCTTGGGTAACCGCCTGGACGAGGTCGTTGACCTTTTGGGTGATGTCATCCATAGTCCGCTGCAGTTGCGCATTCTCCACCTTTGGTGCGGTCAGAAGGGGTAAGTTATTTTCTCCACTTCCTAGCATGATGCTCGAGTTGGGACTTGTTATCGGAGAAAGCGGCTGGCGGTTGGGCTCGACGGCTGGCGCAGTAAAGGACGAGAGATTAAACATCGCCCTTTTTTCAGCGTCACTGAATGGGGAAGGCGGACCAATAGACGATTTCGGCCTCTGAGAAGCGGCTCGAGCCTGAAGCTGTTGAAGATGTTGAGAGAAGCCGATCGCTGTCGCTCCCGCCGCGTCGTTTGTCTGCCCTTCCGACGTAGACGAATAGGTATGCCCACGACGCGCAGGGGGAGGTCGAGGTCCGCTGCGTCCAGTTCCCAAAGAGGACTTCGGGCGAGAATTATGGGCTACAGCAGGTTCAGACGAACCTCCTTGCTGAGCTTGCAAATTGCCATTCCATGCATCAGCCTGAGATTTCAGAGGATTTCGAGGTCCAACCGGAGATTCAGGCCGATCTTTCGCCGAGATGCTTCCGTCGGTAAAGGTTCTCTTGCGAGAAGTTACTCCAGGTGGAGCCGTCGAAATTAACGGATAGGGAGGAGGGGCAGTTGTGGAAGATGTCGTACTAGCTGAAGAGCCCTGAGGAGTCGAGAAGATACGATGCGTCTTCGGAACTTCATACTTCCTGAGAACACTGGAATTAGACTGGTCGAGCTCCCAGCCCAGGTTGAACTTCAGCGTCCCGAGATCGATTGTAGAACATGCCAATGTTCTTTGTGAATCGTACTCGATGTCGTCCGACCTGTTCCGGTAAGACTCCTCCCGGTATTTTCCCAGCAGGAAGTAGAAAGCCTTTGCATGGACGCCTTGACCGGCAGGAGCACACAAATCGCGCTTAATAGATTCTCCTTGGGCATCAGTATGACGCCCCCAGATAATACGCAAAGAAGAGAAGAGTTCAGAGTCAATCATTTCAGGGGAGGCGATAGGGCGCGCTAGAATGCTCGGGGACGGAGGAAGCGGAGGAGCCAGGAGAGTAAAAGTAGCACCTTCCATAGAGGAAAATGGGATAGCCGCGTGTGAGACTAGCCATGGATGAGACAGGATTTCAGGGATCTTTTAAGCGGTTTGGAATTCAGCAACAGCAGAGAAATTGATGAAGGGTAACGACGTACGGTTATTCGCTGTGTCACGTCGACAATAAGCATTTTACTGAGAAGATCTCTGGCGAGCGGATCGATCCATGAGGGCATTTCATACTTTCCGCTCTTGACCTTAGAGAGAAGAGTACGAACGTTCTTGTCGTCAAATGGCAGCCTCCCAGTGAGCAAAGCATATAGAATGACGCCACAGCTCCAGATATCAGTAGCGTTTCCTTGGTACTTTTCTCCGTTTACAATCTCCGGGCTAGCATAATGAGGCGATCCGCAGCTGGTTTCCAGTTGGAGGGTAGGAGGTGCAAATGCAGCCATACCCCAATCGGCGATTTTGATCTGAGGAGGAGAGAGAGAGGCAATGAGGATGTTTTCAGGTTTGAGATCTCGATGAATAATAGAGAATGTGTGCGCGTAGTTTAACCCGTAAAGGATCTGTCTGAAATAAATTAGAGCCTCTTTAGGCGGTAGCCTGCCTCTGTTGACCAGGAAATCGAAGAGTTCGCCCCCTTCTACGTACTCAAGCACAAGAAAAAGCTCCTTGTCGCCCTCATAGACATCGTAGATTCGCATGATATTGGGGTGGTTCATGAGCTTCATCATAGTAATTTCTCTGTCTATCCCCAAACGCTGCTTGTCGGACTTTGCCTGCTGAGTAGCCAGAGATGCGCGAGAATTGACGAGAGGGGCTATGGGCAGAATTTTGACAGCTGCAAGCTGACCTGTTCGGCGATGTTTGGCTATCTTGACACGCCCAGACGCGCCTTTGCCGACACACTCCCCAAGGATCCATGGGCCAATGTTCTTTGGGTCTGTTGGCAAATCGAACGCCGCTGCACCGCCCGCCGCCGCCTTTTCCTTGGACCAGCGAGTTCCGAGAGGCGCGGTATACTTGATAGGAGGCGCTCGAGGAGGACTGTCCGATACGTTCTGCATTATAGAGGAAGAATATAGTATGATTAATGGAGAATAGGATGTTCTAGGCGGGATGCTCGACCAGCGTGCAGAATATGAGAGCAGGTCGAAAAGTGCGAACAGCACCAAACCAACCTCATCAGGGTGCAGTGACGTGACTCGCTGCCGGTCACAAAATAATTTATGTTTTCCTCTCTTCAACCATCCACCGTTTGAATGCTCCCTGCCTTATGGCCTCTATTTCGCGCGCAATGCGTCCGTGCAGGACGAACAAACCGTAATACTGGCCTACATAATCGTCGATTTCTCTCCAGTACACCCCACATCCAACATAGCACAGCATCACTTTCTTTTTCTCGGCTCAGTCACTCGACCGTAAATTCCACGCAAACCGTGGATGCACCAGCTAGAGACTTTCCAATAGATGTCATAGAGAAGCAGCAATCTCTGCGGAGGTTTGCTACGCTTATCGAGGAAGGCAAGCAGGATGAGGCCAGCCGAGCATTGACCGAATTTTTGGAGGCCCAGCCAGGAGAGGGAGATTTGGACGCGTTTCGACACCTCAAAGACATCATAGCTCCGGCAGGGTCTGAGAACCCGCGAATAAACTTCCTCGTGCAACTGGGTAGTGCTGCGGCCTCCAGAGGATACGCAGATTTTGCCAGGTCGGAGATTCTGCCTCTCGTTAGTCAGTTTGGGACCCTGGAACTATTTTCGCAGCTCGAATACGAGCTGACCACTGCGGAGCACGCAACACGACCGAATCTCAGCGACAAGCAGGTATTCGAACAGACGTCGGACGACTACACCGCCATGCAAGCCCTGGCGACAGTGGCCATACCTTCTATTCAAGACCTGGTCGAGCAACAGCTACCCGCTCTTCTTCCAGAACCAGTTACAGAAGATGCGTCAATTTTCGAAGATGGAGCAGGGGAAGACCTGTTTTATCAACCTGCAGACCATCTTGCACATTCCGAACATCTTTCTACTGGGTTTCTTGACAAGCTACTGGCGGAAGGGAACTACGAGCAAGCCTACCAATTTCTCAAGGAAATGAGGGATCTGGGAACCGACGCACCCCTTTCTCCCAAATACGGAGAGGTTGCCTGGCATATTGTCAGAGACAGCCCACACCTTTCCTCCCAGCTAGCTGAGCAATTCCTCACATGGCTCACCCTCATTCCCCCTTCAGATAAGCTTGTTCACCGACCTCTTAGACAAATAACCGGACGCCTCTTGGATGTCGAAATACCCAATACCCTCTTGCTCAAGCGCGTCGCCCTTATTTATGCATCTAAGGGTTTTATCCTGCAAACCGGAAACATGCTCAACCTTATTGTCCGGAATACCAAGCCCATACCCCTCAAGAAATTTGTAGACGAATTCGAGGCGGCATACCGGGATTACTGGGTGCAAAGTACACCTCATCGACTGGAAGATAGCATTGCAACTATCACCTATGTCCGCAATAATATCCTCCGAACACTCGCAGCCAGTGGTCGCCACAGAGAGATTAAAAATTTCCTCCCTCTCAGCGGCGAATATCAGCTATGGCCATCCACTTACGCCTTCCTACTTCACTATCCAAAGTCAGCTGAGGTTAAGGAGCGGATGCGTTCTATGCTGGAGGGCCTCGAAAACCACAACGAAGCAGCCATGCTCGAAGTGAAAGAACGCAGGCTTGGACGGCCAATTGACTTTGGCGACAATCTGGTTGCAGGCATGCGGTACCTGAAAAATGCTTTGGCCTCGCAAACAGAGTTACCCCATCCCATCACCATCGTCGATTTCATGAACAAATACCTGTCATCAGGAAGGTCAACAGGTTTGCAGATGATCTTTAACCGGGCACACCAGAGCAATCTTGCCGTGTCCAGGACATTTATCCTGGCCGAAATGCTCTTCTATCGTCGTTTGCAGCACTACGATCTAGTCATTGAGACCTTCGTCGACCATTTCTATCTCGTCGGAGTGTCCCGCGAGCACGTTCTCAACCATTATAATCAAATTATAGCCAAGCGAATGAACTATGAGCGACGAATCGGACGGGACCCCCCGCTGACACGGTTCTACGTCCCCAGCGGCAAAAAATCCCGTGGCAGGAAACTATGGCCAATGACATTGCATTGCATCCCAGTCTGGGATGCGTTGGTGGCAACTTCCGCCAGTCACGACGTAGAGCATCTCTATGCTCGCTTCCTCCGTTTGGCGCACGACCGCGACTACGAACAGCAACGCAACGACGAAACTGCCGATGGGAATACGCCCTTCAGGGTGCCCATGGCCCAAGCCAGCTCGTTCACCCCGTTTTTGCGGCCCATGATGACCGCCAACGGACCCGAAGCTGGCGTTCGTATCATGCGGGACATCCTAGACCTGCGCCTTCTGCCTCACACGTACATCTACACCGAGCTCGCCGGGTTCTACGCTAGGCGAGGAAACGTGGAGAAGGCTTTCGAGATCATTGACCAGCTAGAGAGCCGGAAGAAATTCAACCACCGCCCGCCGACTGGGCCGCCAATGCGCGTACGCGTGCCTCCGCCGGATCTCCCCTTCTACGTCTCGGTGCTGCGCGGGTTGCTGATTAGCCGGAACGTGGAGGCGGCGGAGGAGGTCGTGCGGAGGTTGTTCAAGATGTATACCTATGTTCGGAGGGAGAACTACCTGCTTGACGCTGCCTTGGCGGACCTGAAGGAGCTGAAGAAAGTGAACAATGCCTGGGTATGTCCTCATTTTTCCTTCTTTCTTCTTTGATAGTATTCTGACGCTCCCGTTCATTCAGACGCGAGTTGACGTTTCAAGACGGAGTCAGCCTGCACATGTGGATATGTAGTACCCGCTGTTGAAAACTCGTTTTCAAGGTGCGGTATCCGCCATCTTGCTTCAGAAACATTCTTATATTTCGTCCAGCTCAAGATGCCGGCAACCTACGTCCAACCTGCATCGCTCTTCAAACAGTAAGCCAAATACTCAAGCCCTGAAGAAGCATTCTCTTCCGCAAAAAACCTGCTCACAGGTGGCACGACAGCTAGAGAAGAGCACCGGACATGATAACTGTTATTAAAAACGTCATGTCGTTCTGACGACCAATAGGGTGCTAGAAGTGGATGCCAGGAACTAGGACTAGCTCAGTGGATTTGCTGCACGGTGGATAGCCAACAAAATAATCTTAAAGGTCCGGTTTACGCATCCAAAACCCCGTCTATTAGTCAAGAACCTACTGTATCTAAATACAACACCCCCAGTACACAACTAACCTACATATGTACCACACCCTAATCTTTTATCCTCGAAGATAGGAGGACAGCATATAATCCAAACACCCACAATGCCTTCTGTCACAGAGAAACAAGGACTCTCAAAGCGACCTGATAAGGTAGACAAAATCCAAAAAACCCGTCGTACTATGTCCGTGCGTGTTTCTTTTGGATGGAATCAAGTGGGAAGGAATTTGAACATAGAGCAGGATGGATCGACGGGAGCTGTGGAAGGGAACAAGGCACTAAGGAAACACGTTGGTCATGACTGCGCCTGCATGATCTCGAAAAATGCTGTATATTCGTCGGGCGACATCAAATCGTGATCCTCTTCGGTGACCTGTGAATATGGCTTCGCGATGCCATTGACTGTAAAGAAGACGCTCAGCAATGTACCAGGGAACCAATAAACAAACAAAAGTACACATACCGAGAACCATGGGGTCGTCCTCTGGAAGGAGCAGCTCATCAGGCATTTCCACTTCCTGGCTCTGCATAACTTGGTCTTCCGTTTCGAAGCCGCTCCCATTCCCGTTGATGTACACATGACCAAAGCCATTCCCATTAACCCCCAGCAGTCCATTCGCATATCCATTCACCATACTAGGCGTTCCGCCATCCATCTTCGGGGCCTTCAGTTTAGATGCAGCCCCGACGTCCTCTTGGCTTCTTGATCGCTTCCGATACGCGTTCAGCGAATCGAGGTACTCCACATTCGGTTTCCTGTCTTCCTCGTCGTCGTCGTTTAGTTGAGAGTAGCTGTTTGGAAAGTCGGGCGAGTTGGAAGACGATGAAGGTACTCCTGTGCCTGTGGGTGTCGCCTGTGCCGACGCAGCGGTTGAGGATGCAGCAAGACTTGCATAATATTGGTCGTACACTTGGCAGAAAAGGATAAGGATAAAGCGAGACGATAAAACATACGCGAGCTTACAATCATGCTCAACGTTTATCGTAGGCTTCACATCACCCAACCCAACTTCAATGGGCTGTCCTTGTAGACCACTGCCTTGCGGCCTTGATGAGCCACCAACAACCCCAAGGCCTTTCAAGATATCGTCATTGGACATCTGTGCAGCTGAACCGTTCAACAAAGCTGCCTCTCTTACGCTCTCTTTCACTCCCAGAGCGGTAAGATCGCCACTGATCGTACTCTTCAGATGCCAGGCAGGCAAGGCATTCTGCTGCCTCTTCACCTCGGCCTCGGCATCCCTTTCCAGCCGGCGCGTCGACTCGTCCTTATCCATCGCCATCATCACACCTACACCCTCGTCATCTTTACGTGTACCATCCGACCCGGCAACCTTGAGTCCACTGGGTGTAGACGAAGATTTATTCTTGTCCGATTCGGAAGGGTTGTTTTTAATCCATGCTGCAACGTCGAACCTATGTTAAATCCAGGTCAGCTTATAAGAGGTACAAGGTCAACAAAGAAACATACGCAGGCAGGATCATAGCCTCACTTCTCTGCAAACCCTCTCGGATAAACCGCATTTGGTTGTTGAACCTCTGCATCCGATCTTTACTGCCCAAGACACTCTCCGCATTCTCGTTGTCCACCACCTCCGCGTGACAGATCTCGCATACGAAGATGCCTAGGGCAAGATCCATCAATTTGTCCACCTCAAGTGGAGAATAGGATTGTTTGCATTGAGGACATATGTAGCCTTTGTTATCAAGTTCCTATCAGAAGAAATAGCGTGGTGAGGACAAAGAAAAGGAGTAAAAGTAAAGGAAATATACAGACGTTACGCAGGGTAGAATCGATGATGAACCTCATCTTCGCAATTCGCCACTTGACAACATTGCAAAAATGTTCATAATCGATGTAGTAGTATTGCTTGCCAACACTGCGCTGGGCACCCTCCTTAAGCTCGTTTTGGCGGTATCTGCAGGTGGAATTCGTATGAAACGAATGATCAACAGATCTGCTTTGGATTGAACACATTACGCACATCTTGACCAGTGAGTCATTGGATAACACAGCAATGACCTTGTTCAACTCTTTCGGCTGGAGCCCCATCCGACCAGCTAAGTCATCGTCCTTCAGGCTGCAACAGCATCAAAAGGGTCAGGAAAATGCAAAACATTTGTATAGACAAGGGGCAAGCCCGTTGAGATGAACAAGGGAGACAATTATGGAGACAGGTCATCGATTTCTCTACGAAATACGCATTCGCATACTTACACGGGATGCCTTGCAAGCTGGTCCATGATGATGGTGTACTTGGGATCGTAAAATGCCCGAGAGACATGTTGCACGAGGAGTCGCAGCGTCTCTTGGTCCTCCTTGGTTGCCATCCGAGCTTTCAAGTTCAGCGTTTAGCCGTTCGTCAGATGGGCGCCCTCTCCCCAAAACAAAGTGGTTCCAAGGCCCTAAGGCCGATTTTGAATGGGTGCGACAACCGCTTGCGAAGTTGTTGTCTTCGGGTGGGTTTAAAAGTCGATCAAGGACCCAAGGTTGCGCTCGTTGTGGGGTAGAAGAAAGAGAAGTGAATGCCGATCACGGCCTGCAGAGGTTTTTTGTTTGGCTTTGGCCTCGATTCCAAATCGTTTGCTGTCAGTGTCATCACCTGACCCGCCTCTTCAATCTTCATCTCAATCATCTTGCCGTGGATTCTTGAGCATACGATTTTGCTAGAAATATCTGCAGCTGCCCGAGTCTCGACATTTCGGGGGTTACTCGGAGCCACCAGCCTCTCTTTACCCTGGCAATTCGGTAATCGGCGTAATCATCCAATTGTCCTACAGTTACGCAAAAAAATTGCGGATTTACACTCCTGGGCTTTAAATCGTCGTCCGATAGATGCTGATCGCTTTCAAGGCCTCTCATGATGTTTTAATATACCAACACCACAAGCAGTTGATCAATTGAACTAGGTATTCTCTCAGCGACTACGACCGCCCAACTGCACTCCTCGGCCAGCCAAAGGATTCAAGATCACCCTGAAATCGTGTAATACCTTATTTCATTAAAGCTGCCGCTTGCTTTTCCTTGTTCCGTCCGTTGACTCGTCTTGCTGTTATTTCATGAGGGCTTAACCAACCCACGACTGCCACGGCCTGGCCACGGCTCGAAGTACTCACGAAGATTCTGGATTCTGAACGCGAGCGGTCAGTTCTATTTTCGTAGCTTTCTGTCTTGGCAGGGACGCTGCCTATTTTTACTATCGATTCTCTGTTCTCTCGAAAAACATGAGCAAGCTTTGACCTGTCCAGAATTCTGCCGCACGATTCCTTTGGATTTAATTTGTCAAGCCTGCCTGTTGGTACGGATATCGGCCTTAAATGGGGCTCTCAGAGCTATCGTGATGGTGTGCATATTTTATATCTCACACCGACTGTACGTGTGAACCGGTAACCCCAATGCACGAATCTAAAATTTTAGAAGCAACTGACAACTATGCCTTTAGACGCCATACGACGCCAATCGGGGCTACATACATCACCCACCTCCTAAGATTCGACAGGGGTGACATACCAATAACATAAGATCGCCCGCAGGTTCTTGCTCTATTTAGGAGTTCACCACCAATTGAGTTCGGGGGACTGATTTTTTTCACCCTGTGGGAAGGACCCACATGGAAAAGGGAGAGACAGTGGCATCCAATGATGCAACCTGTCAAGGTTAACCAACCCATTGCAGGCGATAACGAAATCGATTGACCATAAATGCAGGTAAATCCCATTTGGTTGGAGTTGTGTTTGCACATCTGACACGAATACTCCAAAATTTTCAGGGCATCGTGTTAAAGTTAAACCAAAAGTCTGATATACATAGACCATACAGCCACATCCAATACATCGCAACGGATTTCGGTGGCTCAAATGAATGAATTCAAAGTCTAAATATAAAGCAACCCATGTGCAACTTCCGTCAACCGGAAGCGAGCTTTAAAAGGCCAGAAGCAAACCAGAAATCCCTCGCGAAGGCTTCTTTCTGCTTGCCACCTGGTGACCTTTAGGCTCTCCAACGACCCTCCCCGTCGTCAGCGTCCTACTCTTGCACTAAGCCATAATGTCGGCCATTCAGCACGACGATCAAGCGCTTGCCGCCCTCGACAAGAAACACGATTCTGGCTCCTCTGACAGACAGTCAGAGTTAGATCACGAGCTCGATGGAATTCACGACGGGCTTGAATTTCCTACCGAGGAGGAAAGAGCTACGCTACGACGTGTCCCAGACAAGGTTCCTTGGAATGCCTACTGTGAGTTAATCTTGTTCTTATCAGCTATCTGTCATTACTAAAAAAATGGCTACTCCCCAGTAATCGCTATCATTGAATTCGCTGAACGTTTTTCGGTAAAATCTTCTGCTTCGCTGTAGATATCGACGAGCTGACGTGTCTCTAGTTCTACGGCTCTAGCGTCGTTTTTGTAGGTCGTGCGACCAATTTATCTCGTCTTGAAGACTAACAAAAAATACTCAGACGAATTTCATCCAAAGGCCCCTACCTCCAGGCTCTCACACAGGATCTGCTGGTCTTCATGGGCAAGCAGGAGCTTTGGGAATGGGTCAGCGGGCTTCCACCGGTTTGACAACATTCTACCAGTTCTGGTATGTCCTAAAAATAGATCGGGTACAACAACAACAAACTCATGATGTTCAGGTGTTATATCACTCCCTTAATTGGCGCGTACATCGCCGATGCTCATTGGGGCCGATTCAAGACCATCTCCTGGGCCGTCGTCATTGCTCTTATAGGGCATATTATTCTTATTATTTCCGCCGTTCCTGGAGTAATTGAGGGTAATGGAGCCATTGGTGCTTTCATTATCGCGTTGATCGTTACGGGCTTCGGTAAGAACACTGTACCTCCTCGGACTGCTCAAACTAACATACCACGGTACAGGTACTGGAATGTTCAAGGCGAACATTTCTCCTTTGGTAGCCGAACAGTACAAGCGCACTAAGCTCTTCGTTGTCACGACCAGCAGCGGTGAGAGAGTCATTGTTGATCCTTCTCTGACGGTCCTGAGAGTCTACATGGTAAGAAACTCCCATCGACTCCAAGCTTAAGTGGATGGCGAGATGCTGAATATAATTATCTTCACAGTATTTTTATCTCCTCATCAATGTTGGCGCTCTCATTGGACAGATCGGGATGACATACTCCGAGAAGGTAGGCCCATTCATGCATTTTCCCCATTTGCCCAGCAAATAATTTTTTTTTTCGATTAGTTCGTCGGGTTCTACCTCTCCTACACGCTTCCCACCGCCGTTTTCCTGCTTTGCCCGATCATTCTGTACATTGGGCGTAACAGATACTCCCGCTCACCTCCCACCGGCTCCGTTCTCGCCACTGCCATCAACCTGTGGAGATATGCCGCACGAGGAAAGTGGAGCTTGAACCCCGTCACCACTTACAGGAATTTGAACGCCCCAGGCTTCTGGGAGAACGCGAAGCCCAGCAAAGTCGTTGGCGAAAAGCCAGCATGGATGAACTTCGACGACCAGTGGGTTGATGAAGTCCAGCGTGGTCTCAAAGCTTGTGGTGTCTTCCTGTGGTACCCAATTTACTGTGCGGATCTGAACCTTATGTTGCTTAAGTATGACAATCTAATGCTCTACTTTTAGGGTTGACATATAACCAACTTAACAACAACTTGACCTCCCAAGCAGCGACTATGGAGCTCCATGGCATTCCTAACGACGTCCTGTCCAATTTGGATCCATTTGCCTTGATCATCCTTATTCCTCTTTGCGATCTCTTCGTAAGTCCGGCAGAATTCTTGTGGCGTAATATGGAGCTAAAGACTTCGACGAATTATAGTTCTATCCCGCACTCCGCCGCATGGGCATCAACTTCAGTGCCCTCAAGAAGATCACCGCTGGATTTATGACTGGTGCCGCTGCGATGATTTGGGCAGCCGTTGTTCAACACTACATTTACAAGGTAAAAACTATCTTCTGATCACTTCTGACACTTCTAAGATTACATTTTTCTTTCTAGACCAACCCTTGTGGCAACCATGCCTCAGAGTGCGACGGTGTTTCCCCTCTTAACGTTTGGATTCAATCTGGATCGTAAGTAGTCTTTGGAATCCCTACATTTCACCCGCTTGATCTCTTGTAATTTTTCTCCAGCTACATCCTCATTGCCATCAGTGAAGTCCTCGCCTCCATCACTGGTCTCGAGTACGCCTTCACGAAGGCGCCCAAGAACATGCGCTCCCTCGTAATGTCCGTCTTCTTGTTCATGACCGCCCTGTCGTCCGCCATCGGCGAGGCCTTCGTTTGTACGTGTTTCTCTCTACTGCTTCCAAATTCTGCCTAATTTTTATTCTAGCTCTGTCCGGTGATCCTCTGCTCGTATGGAACTACGGAGTCATGGGTGTTCTCGCTTTCGTCACCGGTATCATCTTTTGGTGGTCCGTTAGCGACCTCGACGCCAAGGAAGATCAGCTCAACAACTTGGCCGCTGGTCATGTTGGCATGAATACGACGTACGAGGAAAAGAACGAGAAGGTCTAATCGCCCAATCGCCAATCTCCATAGCTCTTCACATCTATGAATCCCGATTTTTCTATGTAATAACTAGTTTAATTACAAATTCAAACGTCCCCGAAGATGATTTTCACGAAAATTGTTCCGCGTCTTTCGATGACAGTCTGGTCCTCATCCTCAATTCCCTCCTTTGGGTAAGCGGCATTACATTTATTGTTTGGTATTCAGTTCACTTATTAGCATTCTAAAGTAAGGTACAATTTGTAGTAACGAACAAGTAACGAAGCATTGCACGGAAGACGTAAATAGTGGGAAATGGTAGTCTTTGTAAATCAGTCAGTTCGTCCTTCAAGTAAGCTTCAGCCCATCCTCCAAACCCTTAACCATAGCGCGACTCAAGGCTTTTTCTTGGAAGCTGACGCGAGCCTTGTGCCATTCCAACCACCTCCCCGCTCTCGCACCATCATCATTCTCGTCAAACAGCCCCACAGAGACAGACACCAAATCTGGTACACCAGCTTGCCACCAAAATGCAGAGGCCCCACAGGTCCCACAAAACTCCCTATATTTTCCTGGGCTCGAGATATACTGCTTCAGCCCCGACGGTCTTTGGGTTTCGTCCTCCAAGCAAATTGGAACGTCGGTATGTGACGCCACAATATTTTCGAGCGGGATATATGCCCAGGATTGGACTTCGAACCCGCTGTTTAGCCTGCAGGAACGGCACATGCAGTGCCCAGCGAGATATTTCGTGGGCGTCTCCGAGTGCAGGGGGCGTAACCACCATTTCTCGTCCTGCGAATTGGTTATTTTAGACAGGTGAGAGACGTCATATGGGCAAAGGAGGTCAGGGTAGGCGGATGTTGGCTCCCGCGACGCTTCTGAGGGTCGAGTGATGGCAAATGTGACTGCGCCACAGTGGCAGTAAGCTTGTAATTGCTCTGCCTGTCCTTCGTTCGCGCTTCCTGTTTCGGCGCCGCGTTTACGTAGGTCAAGGATAGATTGCGCCACCCACCCAACGGGGAGCTCCTCGCTTCCTTTGGATTCCTTGTACCTTGGCAGCTGAACGCCGTCAATGGCTCTTAACTGTTCTGCGAGACCTCCGTCTAGCGTATCCCCGACCCAAATGTGGTACCCGACCTTGACTATGCCCTCTGTTCGCTCCAGAGCGCCAACTGCGACAGCCCAAGCATCTTCTCCTGGGGCTTTGTGGTGCACCCAGAATAAATGAGCTGAACAAGAGGTGCAAAAGTACCTGGTGACGTCAGGGGAGGTTCTGTACGACGTCAGATCGCCGAGATGGAATGGAATTTCTGGGTAGGTGATTTGGATGCTGGGAGGTGCCAGAAGCGCCGCACCGTGTCCATTCCCATTGCCGCCGCCATTCCTGCGCCCAGTTTCATGGTGGTATCCGTATTCAGAGCCGCCTGGACTGGGACTGGGGCTGCGACTGCGACTCTTGGGTATCCTTGTGAGTGGCACCCCGGAAATGGAGACCTGATGTACGGCCAATTGGCCCGAGGAATGGCGGCATGTATTGCAGTGGCAAAGGTCGTCTGAGATTGGAAGGGATGCGGTTTCAAACGCTACGCGGAAGGTGTTGAGGTCGCACTGACAACCACCATTGACATAGGTCGTCATTTGTACGGGATTCGTAGAAAATAAGGCTCTGTAACTGCGATCAAGCAAAAATTAATGAATAATGATATACGAGGAGAATGCAATGGTTATACTCGAGCTCACAGGCAAGGGAGAATCGTAGGGAGTTTTATCCAGGAGAATTATCTTATGAGGTGAATCGTCGGAACCGAAATTTCAAGTCCGGGGTCGATGACGTCTGTTTGTGTGGAGTAGATCGGTGGGCTGTGATCATGAACAACCTTTATAGTGCACGAATATCTGTACATTTTGTTGCTGTCAAATTTGTGGTGGTCTGGATCCACGACGCACGACATACAGCCACTCCGAGTCCAGACCATACAAAGGGCAATCCAGACGCGGTCCGGTGTGCAGATTGTCACATCCAAGTTAGTAGCGGCCTATATATGATTCAGATCATCGCAAGTTGGCATGTACCAGAACACGGCGAACACGGTGCTAAGGAAGATGCGATGACCTAGAACGCTCTAAAGCTTAAATAAGATATGTAACGAAAAGCAAATTTAGATTCATCATACATAGTCAGTGAACATTCCCGTACAACATTCGAAAGGCACGCGGAGTAAGAGGTCCGAGGCTCAGTAGAGAAATTCGCCAAAAGTATATACATTCAAGAGGATTTAGCAGGTGCGGCAGCTGGTTTGACGCCAGCTTTAAGCGCCTCCAACCCGATCTTGTCGATAGCGTCTTCGGGGTGGATGATGTCTTCGTACCAATGGCACCACCTTTCCGCTCTCGCACCACCATCTTCCTGGTCAACAAGTCCGGCGCTGAGGTCGATTACCGGTGGCTCGCCGTCGATGGCCGGCGGTAAATGGGTCTTCGTAGGGTCCGTGGTCCACAAAAACACAGTCGCGCCGCAAGTGCCGCAAGACTCGCGATAATTGCCCGGAGAGCTCTCGTATTGCTTGAGTCCTTGAACCCTGGCGCTGCTGCCGTTGGCGAAGGTCACAGGGAGGGAGGTACGCGCATCGAGGACATTGACCTTGGGGATGATAATCCAGCTGTTGATGAGCGATCCGTTCGCGCGGCGGCAGCTGTTGCACATGCAGTGCCCGCACATGAACTTCTGGCGAGAGGTGGGATCGTCCGCTTTCTTGGCGACGGCCCACCATTTCTTCGGGTCCTTCGTTTCTTCTTCGTCGATGCGAGTGAGGTAGAGCGAGATCTTCTTGCAGTGACAGTAGGCCGCGAGGCGCTCCTGCTCCCCTTCCGCCGCCGGCTTCACGATACTCTCTGCCTTCCACGCATGGGGCAAAGTGGTGCTACCCTCGTCGAGAGAATACCTAGCCAAGTCCACACCTTCCAAAACTCGATAGTGGTCCGCGACTCCTCCATCGAGGGTATCAGCGATGAACGCATGGTAACCAACCTTCACAACGCCCTCGGTGCGCTCCAAGGCACCGGTGGACACGCTCCAGTGGGGGTTGGCTCCTTTCGTCTCGTAAAGAATGTACGCGCAGCAGTTGGAGCAAAAGTAACGCGTGAGTTCCTTACTAACGCTGTACGCCTTGAGCTTGGACAGGTCGGCTGGCTTCTGGGATTCGGCGCCAGAGTCGGCAGTGAGGGGCGCGCCTTCCATGGTGGCGGTATGCACAGCGAGCTCGCCGGTGATGTGGCGGCAGGAGTTACAGTGGCATAGATCGCTGGCGAGTGGGAGCTTCGAGGTAGTGAACGGAATTTGGAAGGTGTTGACGCCGCAGTGGCAAGACGCTTTCACGAAGGTCAAAGACATGTTCAGTAGAAGGTTGTTATTGGGTGAAGAGCTCTAGTGAGTCTGGGTCGACCAGAGAACACTGGCAGCCTTTTATGTTTTCCTCGAAGACAGGGCTTTACCAACGTGCACGAGTAATTTATTACGCGTTTGTCCCATTCCACTCATCCCTGCGCCACCATTGGGGCGTGGGCTTTACATAAATTGGCTTCGTGGTTGCAGGTGGTCGAGTCATCTCGCGAACGAGGGAGTATTATTGAGTGAGTCATTAGTTATGATCGTTATCAAACCCCTTTCCATGTCCCGAACCTGAGAATGAGATAAGTAGATCTGCGATACAAGCTCTCGAGTACTTACTCTTAGCGCATTAGTATCCAAATTTTATGCACAGAAGAAAGTCGCATCCGACGACGAATAAAAGGTGATTCCGCTTGAAGGTAATCAGATGCAGAAGAGTTAAAAAATCAAGAACGACGCTTTGTCGGTGGTTATAAAAGTGGGGAACGCGTCGCGTCGCGTCGTTAATGAGATGTCACATGGGCCTGTCAAAGCGTTCCGCACATGATCATGAGTCTCTGCCGAGGCAGCGAATTTGAATTGCACAAAGCACCCCTAAAATGTACAGCTAATGTCCACCGAAGCGCCGCATTTGTCTTCAAGGGATACCTTCTGCTTGACGCCGAGGCACCCAGGGCTCGAAATTAGTAACGATCTTCCCATACTTTCAGCCCACTTTCAAGGGAATCAGCCACAGACGCGTCTATAGCAAATCCATGAAACGACACCCTTTGAGCCCAACCAAACCACCGATCGGCTCTCGCTCCTTCCTGTTCCTGGTCGAATAACCCAGCAGAAACGTCAAGAACGTCTGCCGCCCTGCTTGTCCTCCAAAAGAACACCTTCGCCCCGCATTTTGCGCAGGACTCTCGATACGTCCCAGGGATAGATTCAAATTGCGTCAGCCCTGCAGTCCTCGACTCGCCTTCTTTTGGTACGAGGACGACAGGGCGTGAAGTGTGCGTATCGATGATGTTGACACGGGGAATATAGACCCAGCTCTGGATGAGGGATCCGCTTGTAAGCCTGCAGCTGTCGCAGACGCAGTGCAGCCCGAGATAGCGGACATGGGATTGTTCATTTCTCGGAGGCACAAGCCACCAGTCGTTTTCTGGGTCCGAGACGGTGGTAACGGGAGTGAAAGAAAGGCTAATCGCCTTGCAATGACAATGCGCGGACAGTGTTTCTCCTTCTTGCAGAGGTGATTCCTGGGCCTTTTGCACGTTGGCTGCTTTCCATCCTGCAACTACGAGATCTCCATCGCGTTTGCTCAACTTGTATCGTGGTAGGTCGACGCCATCTACGGCGCGATAGTGATCGGCAATGCCACCATCTTGCGTGTCCCCAACAAAGGAGTGATAACCGACTTTCACGATGCCCCCGACCTTCTCGAGTACCCCAGTAAACACATTCCACCGATAACTGCCATCATCCAAGGAAACTCTCGTAAACACGTAGGCAAAACATCTTGAGCAGAAATATCGCGTCAGAGATTCGGCTGGCTTATACACCGCCAGATGCTGGAGATCTCCTGGTTTGCCTTGAGTGTCGGTTTCGAAGACTTCCGGCGACAATGGATCGTTGATAATGGTTACGGTGTGGACAAACGTCTGGCCGGTATTGTGCCGGCATGAGTTGCAGTGGCACATATCTGTCGAGATCGGAAGAGATGAAGTCAAAAACGCGACTTTGAATTTGTTCAGGCCGCAATAGCAAGCTACGTTCATGTATGTTAAGGCCATGGTGTTCGCATTGGGATCAGTCATTTGCTCTCAATATATATACTGAATCGATACCGGCCCGGTATGGAAGAAACCACGTTGGAGTGGAGCATTGCGAACGAAGTGTGGGGAATTCATCTACTCATTTCTTGCATCTGAGTGACAAACATCTAAGAGATTTTAGAGCTTTTCAAACAGTAAGCAGCAAACAATAGGTCAATATTTCCTAAAGCAAGCGGAGGGTTCAAGTTTACCTTGTATATACCCGTAATATAAGGAGTTGTTTGCCGCAGGTAGTCTGATGGTAGCAAGGGCAGTGTAGAGCCTAGTATTGTGAATAGTTGAATAATGAGTGACTCTAGAGACTCTAAGATGTAGGAACTATCTGTAGGAATGGACGTCATTAAAATATTGTTATCTTTTTGGTAAAAAGAACGGGCTCGCTGTTTCTAGGAATTAAATGTTGTCTTTCTGATATCGGGCCAAAGTTTTGTGGAGATGTTTTGTGAGCCCAGGTGTAAGTTGGAGGACGCCGTCAGAAGTACAAACGCGGTAGGATGGCATCGGTTGGTATGTCTCATATTTAATCTGGAACGTGATTCAAGATGGATGATATTTGAGTTGCAGGAAAACGAACAGACCTCGCTAGCCTCAACTAGCACTGAACCAATGATATCGTCTGGATCACCAATTCGTCCAAGAGCCGGAATGTTTCGCTGATCTAGAAAACTCGTCAGATAGAATTGCTGTATTTTGTACAGTTTTGCTCACCATGGATGTGCATCCATCCTTCTTGAAGTTGCTTAGCACCGTTTTTCCAAATTTCATCCAACCCGTCCTTTAGACCTGACTTAATACTTTCATGTAGAAGTGACAAAAATTTCGCTGATGGGATAGTCTCAATATGAAAGGTTTAAATTTGTGGAGGATGTCTTCTTACGATTTCCAACAAAATCCCCCAGTGTTGAAGAAGCCTCTTGCGTTTGGTCAGACTCCGGTGTATCTGTCATATACGTCTCAGCTGGTAGCCACCCAATTACTGTAGGCGAGTCGACATTCGGTGGTGACCGGTTGAGGAACGAAAGAGCAAACGCAGGTAGACCTGACGAGAGCGGTGTTGGAGGGTGCACGAAGTGATAAAAGAGGTCGGGTCGATTCGGGTCCGGAAACATGATGTCAGTTGTCTGCGAAGTATATTTCCTAGCATTTAGACGGCGATACATTGTTGGTAGGACGGTATTTGACCTGTGAACTTCAGCGTAACAATGCCTGGCCAATGGTTTGACTGTCGTCATAAGGGGGCGTCGGTAGCGTGAAGCCCTTGACATGATCTTGGAAACACCCCTAGCCGTCGAAGACGTTCTGGCAAGAATCGAGGCCGACATGGAGGAAGAGGGAGAAGAGTTGGACTTCAACGTCACGAGCCGCGAATCCCGTTGTTTGTACAACCAAATAGCCCCTAAATCTTCGCCTTACATGTAGAAAATACAGAAAATATGGCCCCGTATCCAAAAAAAAAAGGAACATTTGAATGTATGTATGCCCTGACACGGCAAGAACGATAAGATGACCGAGATGAAATACACGTTATTATTCATTTTCAAGATCATAACTAAACATTTCTGCACAACGACACCAGCATGGAACCCAAAATTTAGAGAGAGAGGAATTTAATCCAAGGCGCCATTGCCATTACAATAATCTACATTTCCAACTCCTGGATTTCCCGCCCACTGTACAAGATTTGGACATGAGAACGGAAAAACATGGAAATTCCTTGTTGATCACTTACGTTGGGGAACGGTTTTTCTTTTCCAGAGGCTCCGAATACGGCGAACGATAGGACGAAAATCATCACCTGAGCCCCACCGTCAAGAGCACCGCCAAGGATGTAGTTGTACTTCTTATACCATCCGGGATGGTATTTTCTCAACCATAATTGGGAGATGAGGCCAACAACAATGCTGGAAGTAACTGTCGAGTTGACTCCAACCGACATCCAAGAGGAGTACTAAACTGTGCCATCAGAAGGTGGTACTATAGTTAGAACGAAGAAGTCTCTTTCACCTGGTAGATGACGGGCAAAAGTACACTGCCCACAGTGACTGGTCCAATCTTGGGCCAACGCTATAAGGCAACGTGTTTAGCAACTTACAGGATACAAAACGGTCTGGACATCGCTTGCCTTGTGAATAAACCATTGTATGACTGTTGGTACCATTCCAATAATTAAGCCCATAGGGATAATCCAATAAGGCCCATTAAAACCATAAAGTTCTTTCGCCAGCGACCAAGTAACGGCAGCACTGTTCAAGCTTTGTGGAACTTGCCCACTCCATACATTGGTCCCTGTTGGGCTAAGCAGAATATCGCGCTGTGCGGTAACGACAGAAATCATGACGACTAAGGTAGTAAAACGTCAGTAAAGCTGACCTCGGTTTAGCTAGCTTCGTTAGGCTTACCGTAGTTAATGACAGCACCTAGTTCACATAATCGATGTCAGAGGATAAAATCGGGGTTCATTGAAGCGGCGACTTGCCGAGAATGGTTCCCCAAACTTGTGTGAGGAACATAACACGGGGAGGAATTTTCAAATACTGGCCCATCTTCAAATCTCCTGCAAGACCGATAGACGTAGACACCACATCGTGACTCCACATGGAGAACTATACCGGGATAAAACCGTTAGGGATAATGCCTTGGTGAACCAATAAAGTGACCCTACATAGAGGTTAGCGACCGGTCGGCCAGGATTAATGGCGCCTGCCACCATCTTCATGAGCTGGTTTGTAGCAACACCGTTACCCATGCGAGCATAAAGCAGGGTAGAGAATGGCTTTAAGTCGAAAGATGTAAGTGTACTGCCTGACTAAGAGGTATGAATCAATCCATACCGTAACGAAAGCTCCTAGGATCAAGGCAACGATGTATGACCACCAAGGAAGAGTAGTCTGTCCTTTAAATACAACTATCAAACCTAAAAAAACCAAATATCATTAAGCAAACTAATTTTGGGAATTACATAGGACGTACCAGCCACGAAAGAGAGGGCAAGGAGGAGGGCATACCACCACCACGGTGCTTCTTTATATCTTTTCATCGCCTAGGAGAAAAGAATTAGTCCACTGTGTAACTTTGAAACAATTTACCGTCATACCTGGTAGTGCGGGTCAGGTTGCTGCTTTGAATAAGCCAACTTGAACGATTCGACAGCATATGGACCCCAGAACAATACAACATGTGCGATTAAGCCACCAATCTACGGCATGGGTGTTGAGCCACAAAGAATAATCCAAAGAATGCGACAGAACACACCGCCAGGTTCTGTGTCAAATTTGACCACGCGTTCGAACCAGTCAACGCTGGCAGGCCGATTTCTTGCAACGCGGTCTTGTTGAGTTGAAAATGCGTCCCGAATACTGCAGACTGGTGATATATAGATCCGTTTGATGAGAAGATGGACGTGGAAAGCATCGGGAACGCCAGTGACTTCGAAGCAGCTTGAATATAACCTTCGACAAGGCATAAGAATGCGACTCACGTTCCACAAGTTTGAGTAAAAAATCCCCATAATAACAATGTAGCAGAAGAAGTACCCAATCCACGAGTTTGCTGTGAGAAATGAAGGGTTAGAATTAGTCGAAGGCAAAATAGATATTATATACCTTGCTGTATTAGAGGCAAACTCATGTATCTGAACGTTGCAAAACGTGTTCAGTTAGAATATAACAATCAAAAGAATATCTGCACGTACACTGAGCCGATGTATTGCCAATCGAAAGAGAAGCTGAAGAGACCCAACCCTTCATTGCCATCCGTGCCACCAAAAAGGTTAGTGAAGATATCAACCGTCCTCGAAGGGGCCTTTTGACTCGCAAGACAGAAGATATTGATACCATTCAGTAACGGAAAGATGTAGGCAGGGATGATCTCATAAACAAACATCCCCGCAAAAGCCGTCCAGAAGAGCTTGACACGCTTGACGTTGGCAGCAGTATCGAAATGCAAGGCTTCAATTGTACGTCAAGACTGAAAATGAACCGAGAATGCGATTGGCACATACCCTGGAAGACTGAAACCGTGGGGAGATTCTTTCATTTCGGTTGGTGATAAGTGAAGGATATTGGGAAAGAAAAGCTTTGCTTACCGCCCAGTATACCATCTCGGCCGGATAGACCATAAGCGGGCGGAGCAGGCCAACCAGTCCATATCTAAGTTGACGGTCTTCAATGATTGCTCATGAACTGGAAACAAATGTGGAACTAACCCAAAGCAGGCCGTCGAGAACGTGGCCAGAACGGCGGTAGTGGCCCCGACGTTGGTATCGTAATAAAGCTTTCACAAACTGTCAGCGATGCTTATTTGCAATTCAAGAAGAATAATACCCTTTGGACAGCGAAGTTCTGTACAGCCGAGCTACCATTCGCAGCTGTAGAGGCAACCAGAGAGGCGACGACGTGCTAAAAATGAAGTGTGCTGTGAGATCTATATTATCTCTACGCAATCTGGACAATCTCACCTCTTTCAACGAAAATGGTCCTGGGTTGATAAAGTGCACCACGGGAGCCAACCTTTCGAAACGAGTGCCTTCTACCCAAGTACGTTTAGGGAAGAATTTCGCCCAGCCATTCCCAAATGTATAAATCAACAGGAGCAGGAAGACTGTCGAGACCGACATTTGCACGGGTTTGAATAGGTATATCTTCATAGTTAAAAATAGTCAGTCGTTGGTCAAAATATAGGAGCATGACAGAATCAAGAATGCTTTAGCATAATGCAACACCATTCGTGCGGCATTTGTGCCAACGTCGAGGACAAGAATAGTGATCGACAAATAAGGGTAGTTGTAGGCTTACCTGGGAAAGGGCGGCGCCCATTCCAGCAAACAATGTCCCCAGAACCATGGAACGGAAAGTGAGGGCATCGTCGCCGTCGTCGCGAACATCGACGACGAAATAGGAAACGTCTCGTCCAGTGGTGACTACTGGCTCTCCGTTGCGGTATTCCGGCTTCTCCCCTTCGAAGACAGCAGTGTCGAGATCGTACTTCTCGTCCGCGACATCGACGCTGTCGGAGCCAGTATCGTCCTGTTTCTCCTTGATGTTGTCCTGGGGGAGATCGGTAAGTGTCGGTAACTCTGCAATCCTGTCCTCGTAGCGAGGGTTCTCCATCTTGACGAGAAAGCGATGGGAAGGAAGCGAGGGCACTAGATAAAGGGAGTCTTTAGGCCAATTTAAGTTAATCCAAGGAAGTTTGCCACACCACCCATGTCCCACGAGAAGGTAGCCGACTTACCTGCGGCCATGTGGACCGCCTGGTGCAAGTATTGCGAGCTTCCAATCTGCCGATAGCGGAATAATTGTGACTTAGCATCACGACGAATCTTGCCCCGAATTTTGCGTTAGGATCAAGATCCCAAATGTGCCTCGGGTGACATCAACTTGCGTGCTCCAAAGGAGCGAAAATGAGCGCGATTGCTTATACTGCGCATCCATTCCCGGAGGATGTGTTATAATTATAGTCGCAGCAGAGCTGGAAAAAAAAGACCGTTAGCGGAAAGGAGCTGGAGAGTGAATATAGACACACGCCAGAGATCGTCAGTACCTAGCAGTCTCTTCAGGATCCGCCTGGATCCGCTTGCATAAAATCAGACCAATTCGCCGGGTTGCGTCTTTATGAAATCAGGGCATTACAAAGAGCCGTCCACGCAAATCAAAGACAGAAAACGCGACAATTTTTAATCGCATAAATTCAGTAGCGGCTAGAAGTCAAAGGAGAGTGCTGAGCCTGCACATTTAGTTGAAGGAGGACCGTCGGAGAGGAATCCCGGTTCTAAGAATAGAGCAATATCGTCGAAGTATAAAAATATGTTCATCCTGGTCACTTTCTAGGCAATGACAGCGATAAGGCCTGATAACGGCCATATTGTGGTGCGGGAGTAAAGGCGCGTCAGGATGGTCACCACACTACTGCCCAGAAATCATGAAGCCTAGAACAAGAACTCAGCATGTCTCTAGGACGGTAAAAGTAACTGAGTGCCGGTTCATACTAGCTCATACTACACTCGAAAGAAAGGGCAAAAGCCTCATCCGGCCTTTATGCGGGAAAATAAAACAAATGGGCGACATAATTGGTTCGAGCACGACAGCCTGGAATGCAGAGGAGAAAGGAAGCACATGTAAGGTATGGCGAAAGAGCTACCAAACATGACGTGCTTACCAATAATTTCAGATGTTCCGAGAACACTTGCAAATTAACACGATCTATGATTCCAGCGCCAGTCCCACATACATGTCAGTCGCGGACGTGTGCGTCGTTGATGGATTGCGCTATGGGGGTAAAAAATCCAGTGCGTCGGTGTGTCGGAGAACAAGGAGCCGATCCACAAGAACCTCCCGCAATACCTATGCCATCATCATATGGTGCAATGAGGTAGACTTGCAAACAATTGAGTTGTTACCTCAGACTGGGCATCGCCTACGAGCAGCTCTACTATGTAGCTCCTTACAGCTTCTTGATTTTGATATCCTTGCTTTCGCCACCGAGCCTTGTTCTTTTTTGTGAACGATAAGAACATGGAAGAATTTATCAAGACTAGAACGAAATCAGGTTTCATAGACATGCTAGCAAAAAAAATAAGCTGGGGATGGTCACCGACCATATGACACATGAGCGTAGGCTGAATCACTATCAGGGTCGTCGCAGAAAATCAGTGGCTTACTTGGCGATAGCGGCCTGGAATATTGTCAAACAGTTGAAGAATAGACCGCGACACACGAGCTGCGGGTAGACGCCTATGCTAGTTGTCCATCTAATATTGGCCGGTCTTCTTTCCGGAATCGGCGAAGTTCTGGCAGTCGAATAAGCATGCGGTTACACAGATCTAAGGGATCGTCAATCTTGGTGTTGAAGTTTGAACACAGCTGTTCGTGACACGAGGACTGTTGCTAACTCTTGGTCTAAAGAAGTATCAGCATTTGGCAGTCTTGCCTCAGTGAAGTTACAAGCAACGGTCACGCGCAATTATTGATGGCCAGATGAGTGCTGATAATGGCATTGCGTAACGAATCGTGTACGGCTTGTGGTACATAGCGGCTGACCCGCTGGTACAGTGGTAGCCACTTCAAAATAGACTGCAGTAGAAGTGTGACGCACAATTGAATAGATCTTCGATGCGTATGACACCTATTTTGGTCTCTCCGACATATCCAGATTTCTTTGCCGCGGAAATAGCAGGCCCAGTAAGCAAGAATCCCCTTTTGTTCTATGGTTATCTTGTGGACGTCCTGTCAACTTGACGAAGCGTCTCACAGGCGGCTTAAACACACCTAACCATTGAATTTTGAGTCGAAACCGTGTGTCGTCTTTATCGAACATCCACGTAAAACTTTGCTTGGAGAGGAAGGTGGCAAATGAGTCAGAAAGCAAAGTTACACCTTCTGTTGAGCTCGATAAAGATTTCATCTTGAGGCGGCCAACCTGATCAAGACACCGGCGGGACTTATCAACATGACTGGTGTTTGAGACGGACTCCACTAACCATTGTAGAACGAATCTTCAAGGTAAATCCTGCGAACAGCATATTGCTCAATCCAATTGAGGCGATCTTGAGAAGTAAGTCCAACAGCAAAGTTAAGAGCAAGTTCAAGGCGCGCTTATCGTGTCCGAGACGGGTTTCGTTGCAAAGACTCCAATAAGCCATTCAACTGGAGTTCGCATCCCTGAACCGGAATCAGGAAACGTGGGGCACCAATAGTAGACTGCGGCAAGGGATGAACAAAATGCGGTGTAGGAATTACCGAGCCCAGTACCAACCCTTTGGTCGATATTTTGTTCCACTCCAAAGGACGAAGACATACGAGTTGTCGCATTCCGTGTAACCGACGAGGGAGCCAAGTAGAATTAAGCTCAAGCAGATGATGACAGCACTCGAAAAACCTCTAAAGGTTACGTCCTTGAGGCATTTGTCCACGAAAAATAAGAAAATAGGCGGAACTTAGGCACATCGAGCGATGGTGCATTAGAGAGTGATGTGCTCGGGTAAACGTTCGGTGAGGAGATTGGCGTTGAAAATGTAGCATGGAGGGTGTGTTGAGAGCGAAGCAAAACTACATTCAGATGTAAGTAGTAAGCATGGCATATCATGCTTCTGGAGGACTGAATTGGACTGAACAGAAGAGTGCCAACTATCGCAAACAACTTGCATCTCCGACTCGTGACAAAGGCGCGTTATGTCAAGTCATGTGAAATGTGACCCAAGTAACACAGTCACATTTCCTTTCAACCACATTCTACTGTGCTGAGCCTAAGTATGCTGGCTCTTTCGTTTCACGACAGAGGTGCGTTTACATAAAGGCTTGTATTGCAACCCGCCTCCATTAACACAGCGCCATCTTCTTTGGCAGTGCCTAACCTATTGCCCGTCAGCTTATGCTGACCGATCTCTGAAAATGCAATCTCAGGAGGGCCGTCGACAGACTTCTATAGCTAAACATTATTACGGGATGCATGAAATTGTCATTTCTTTTCATCGGTGTTTCTGGTACCGGAAAACTCCTACAGCTTTATCAGAATGTACGCCTGCTAGTCCTTTGCGATTTTGGTACGCCCAGGCCGATCGACGCAAATATCTTTCAAACCATCGACCAAACCTTGTATAATTCCCTTTCTTGGGGTGGTAAGGGCCAGCTCCATAAATGCCAATCTACCTTTGTGCCAGCTGAACCAGTCCTCAGCTCGGACCCCGTCCTCCTCTTGGTCCAGCAGCCCAATCGACAGATCGATTACGTCCGGGCGTCCAATGTGCCACCAGAAGGCAGCAGCACCGCAGGTTCCGCAAAATTCCCTATACTTTCCAGGGCTCGAACTGTACTGCTTGAGCCCACGGGGCCTATCAGATTCGTGCACCAGATCAATGGGATGCTCTGAACCCTCCTCGTATACGTTCGTACGGGACAAGAAGGCGTAGGACTGGACTTCAAAACCGGAACCAAGGCGGCAATGTTCGCATACACATTGTCCCGCCAGATATTTTGTTTCGGCGGATGGACTTGCACGTTCGTAGTCGCTACCGTGCATGTGAACCAGATCGCCTGCCCTGTTTGTCCGGAAAGATGGGCGCAGCCACCATTTTTCGTCCCTGGGATTGCGAAGCGAAGAGAGGCGCATATATTTTGTTGCGTACAATATGTCGGGGTATGGCGCATATGTCTCAGCAGAGAGTTTGTTTGGCCGGGTGACGTATACCCTGATTGCCCCGCATTGGCAACGAGCATGAAGTTTATCGTCTTTTGTAGGTTTTTGCCCAGCCTTCAGCTCCCTGGATCGCCACCCAACAGGGAGTTCTTCACTACCCGCCTCCTTGGCATATCGCAACATTGTCTTGCCATCTAGAATGCGGATTTGGTCCGCCAGACCTCCGTCCATGGTCTCTGCGATATTGACATGGTTCACCAATTCACCAATCCCTTCTAACGACTCCAGGATTCCTCCCGCAACGGACCACTCGGTGTTATTATCCCGGAAGAACATCTTCGCAGAGCAGGTTAGGCAGAAATACTGAACCCTCGTTGGCGAAACGTTGTAACCATTCAAATCGGTCGTTTTTAGGTCGACAGGACGCAAGGAGTAACTGCCAACGAGAGGCGGGCCGTCAATTGGAAGGGCGTAGAAAGCCATTTGTCCGGTCCCATGCCTGCAGGTATTGCAGTGGCAGAGTGACACAGAGTAAGGAAGGAGCGATTTGTTGAACCTCACATGGAAATTACTGATTCCACAGCGGCATTTCACGTTCACGAACTTTGTGTGGTCGTCCTCCATGGAAGTTTTTAATGGAGTGTTGCCCGGTAGGCACTTAGACGGCATTCGAGTCTGTCTCATACGACTGAAACAATGACGATATTTAGTGATATCACGATTAGCTCCCGTTCGGCGTTAACTTGTTCAAGTTGGGATACGCGAGCGAGCGTGCCATTTGGGAAAGACCAAGCTGTGAAAGAGGCACCCGCTACAAACATCACCTTCCCCGCATTCTATTTTTAGGTTAACAATTTCCATACAACAGTTCTGTGGGTTCTCTCCGTTCGCAGCAGTTCACAGCGATGTTGGCGTGCAACAGAAATGCTTTCTATATCTGCTTTTTCGGAGGAATAGTACGGAATTCTTTATGGCATTATTAATGTTAGAAATAGGTTCATGCAGATTCATGGCTCGACAACGAGGTTCCTGCATGTTCGAAGCAATATTAATGGGGTGTTTAACGGCAAATCGAATTTCGTGTGATATATTTACTATTTAGCTCCGGGATGATTCGGGAATATAATTCTTTCTCCGGGACTTCCGTCATATATAAGAGACAACGTTTTCCCAAAAGACCAGCAAGTATTTCTCATCCCTACCAATGGCGAGCCTTTTTTCGTCCGTCAACTTGAACAGCCCTCTGTCATTGTATTCGATCCCTGTCATCTGGTTCACGGGTTTCTACCCGCACACTTTGAAGGCAAGGCGATAGTTTTTCTGAGCTTACATTAATATTGCTTACATTGGAGATGTGTTCAGTTCCTAAAAATCGACAATACCATCGGCTATGTCAAGTCACATCAGCAAAAGTGCACATCTAGGATATGCGGATACGTGTGAATATGTTCTCGTAAAATAGTGATAAAGCCCATAATCGAGATGGACTCATATATCCAAATAAATGTGACTAAAAACTTATAAGGCTGGGTCATAATTACGGAGATTATCAGCCAGGCTGTGAATATAAGTGATTGCCAGAATTATAATGGTTATAAACATTGTCAGAATCACAGACAATATAAGGATTTAGTCACATTTAAGTGAATATATAGGCTCGGGCGAATATATTTTCATACACGCAGATACAACCCTCAGTCATCAAGACGAGGCCATATACTCGCCCTCTTGTGAATAGCTCAGGGTCTCATTGTAGATCCACAAAAATATTATGAATTGATTCTATTATTTAACATGAACGGCAGGGTAGTGACAGAAGAGCCGAGAGAACAACAGGGGCAGCAAAAAGCAACATCAAGATGTAAGCTGGGAGAACGCGAGAGGCGAAAATATCGAAAGGGTCAAGAGACTGGCGACTAGTAGATGGTAATAGTCACTTATTGCATGATCTCAACGACAGCAAGGGGCAAATGATAATAAAGCCTCACCTCATCTCAAGGCGTTTTCAAACGCGGCATCTTGAGCGGTGCTTCTTCTGATCGAGCATCAGGACAAATTAGCTTCATATAATCGACCGGAAATATGCTGGGAGGTTTCATGCAATCGTAAACAAAGGAATATCAGTAGACAAATTGAGAAGGTGCATATATGCGCGTACCGAGTGGGTGAGATGCTTGTTGGACTGCTAGTGCTGGTTCTGTATTAGTATATGCGCGTCTGTAGTGAGGGTGGGCCAACCTGATCCTATGCCGCTTCCCTAAGAACTTGGTTTGTGCGCCAACGCAAGCATGGCATGTACGAGTCGTTCTTACTACTCTATGACATCATTATAGGGTCTGCACTGAAATAAGCCTAAGGATAACGTCATTTTGTATACACAGCGGTTAAGCGCTAGCCCAGTGAGAACGGGTTCTGCACCCCGCTGCAAAAAGCCCGGATAATCTGCTTTGAGCCAAAATCACGCATCAGGAAAACATCAAATACCTACCTAGGCTACATAGACCTATGTAGGTTGAAAACACCTATTGACGTGTTGACAGGATCAGCTGGAGGACATGAAAATAGGAAAAGTAAAGGCTCAGCTTACAGACTCAGACCCGGAGTACGATGATCGGGAATTCTTGAATGAACGGACAGACAGCTGGCTGCAACAGTGAGTGAGTGAGAAAGTTCTCTGGTGAACAGGCAAGTTGTCTAGGTCCAAATGAGCGAGCAAAAGTGTGATCCCCATGAAAAACATACCAACTTCAACAAGCGTAGCAAACGAATCAGGACTCCGAGGACTAACAAGACGTTAGCAGCGCGTACAGGAAGTGGCCACCTACGGAGGTTGAAGAGCTTGAGGTGATGAGGGAAAATGTGTTGGCAAACTGAGCGGCATCGAGTATTAACTTTAATACTACACATGATGGAACTTGATGACAAGCTCACCTAATCATTGTTGAACTCGAGAGGTCGTAAACTCCTTCGAAGTAAAGTTGAGCCCATGAAAAACTTGCCCGAAGGTGAGATCAGGCGTACCTCGTAGAGCGGTGCAATCCACACGCACCTAGCCATCTGCCGAACGAGTATAAGCAGGTGGAATAAGGTGATACATCGCTACATACCTCGTACCGGGTACACTGTGGTTTCCAACTTCCCAAGGTTAGTCCCTGTACTCGAGTAGATTCTAAAATGCTGTTGTTTACAGAGGATCTCATCCAAGTCCTGTTCCAGACCGGTCAATGAGACCCCATCGGCCCTGAAAACGCGTCCAACATGGGCAGAATTTGCTAGAATGTTCATAATTTGTGGCACAGTTGTGGTGGTGTAAACGTAGTCGGGTAGCAGCTAAACAGAGGAAATGTTGGCAAATAAGGCCTCGCCGATGTACCCAAGACGTCGATTGACGTGTGGGAGACTATCTGCGAGGGTTTATGTACTGCGCCAACTAATAATGACACGCGGGTAACGTAGCCGCATGTTCCGAAGACGGCGACAGCGTTGGTTGCTGGATTGCTGCAAACACAACAATGTCAAGCATCACCGCTCTTGCATGTCGGGCACACCAGGGATGTGTCAGCGCCATGGTGCTCTATCGTCGAAAAGCTGGGAGTAATCACGATAGCAGGCGTCATCGTCACAATTGAATCTTCTGGCGGACGTTGAGCTAGAGGATGTAATCGTGGTGGGAGGAAAGGAAGCTGTCCGATGCCGCATGCCAAAGGTACCCTGCTACCCACCTCACAGATACAGGTTTGGTCTGCGCAGGTTCTTCGTAAATGGCGACACCTGGTGCGAGTTTTCATGTGACGGCCGTCGCATCGAACGATGGCGGATGGGGTTGCCCACTATCCGGCTGTCCTTACTGTGATGTGGCGGTAACAACAGTGTGTGATGGGCGTGACGGCGTACTGACAGGCGCTGGGTTGTGGTGAGGTTTAGCTGAGCTGCACAGCAGGGGTCGGTTTTACAACGTACCTGGTGTATTCCCTTTACCCAAGATCCTTCGTCGACCTCAAAATCCGGCCCACATACCTCATTGGAGGGGAGAGGCGCTCGGAACTATCCTTGACATTGTTTTGGGGCATGTTATATGAGGCTGGTAACTGGTGAGACGGCAGACGGACAGTGGATGGGGCTGAAGAGACAAAGGGCGGGAGGTGGTTGAAGCCGACGACAACGGAAATAGAAGGTGCGGAAATAAAAGTGCGGCGGGCCGGCGGGCCGGCTCGTATAGCGTGACAAAATCCGGGTGGGACCCAAGGATAAAAGAACGAGCCCTATAAATAGGACTCGTAACTATGATCCCATGTATGCGAAGAGTCATGGGAGACTCGCCGTCCATTAGGGACCAACATATTCTGGCGAACAAGACGGCACTGAGCAGTTAATTTTCTGTGAGCAGGTGGAGGAGAACGTACGGCAGGTAGAGGTATGAGCCCCTAGAAATCCTCAAGAATGGAGGAGGCACACAAATGAGGGAAGGAGAATTGTGGCGATGGTGGTGGTTGAAGAGAAAGAGACGACGGCTTGAAGCTCGGCTTTCTGACCCAGCAGTGTGACAATTATCACATGACGTCATACAGTCAAAACAACTTCACAAGTTCAACTCAGTTCGCATTCGCTAAACGAAAACTCGCTTCATACCGTTTCCTGCATCCTTTTCCTCTGAAAACTTCTCCGAAAAACCAACTCTTTTTGTTTATTCCGCCATACAAATCCTGGACCAATGAAGTGACTAACGGCGCCGCGGATAATTAAAGGCAACGTTCGCGTTGAGTGTGGGCTGAACTACTGCGGGGCATTGAAGAAACGAAGGGGCCATGGAATAGGTTTTGATATTAGTGAAAATGCGAAAGATCCGCGGGCAGAGGCTCTATCAAATTCGCTGTCAGTTGACGGTGGTCAGATCCTCGGGCGACGCTGCGCATTTCTTGTCCCTCTTCTTGTCCTGGTTCCTCCGAGTCACGATATCTAGGATGTCGTACTGTGAGTTTTGGGTTAGGGTAAGCAAATAGATTCTCAGAAAGAAACCGTCTACTGATATTTTCCAAAAACTAGAACTACAGCTTGTATCATCGGCGAACACAAGCTGCATTTTCGCGCTTGGTATTCCTCCATTGATACAATATAGACTCATTTGGCACCCTTTTCCTGCTCACCACTCAAGCAGCCCTTAATTTGCTCGCCCTACACCCCCGAGTCTCATGTATTCGCTAATTTAGTCGGCAACCTAGAGGTCGACTCGCTCAGTCGGACCTCGTTGCTCGTTGGGCCGAGGCTTCCATGATTTTTTGCTTTGCCTGTGTGCCAGTGCCGAGTACGTACGCCGATACTGAGCCGCTGAGCCGCCTCGTCCCAATGCAGTCCCTGTCTTTGACTGCCATACAAGGCACCCCCGAATGATCGGCTTTGGGGTTGGCAGCTGGAGTAGCTGATAGCTTGATAATGCTCGGGCGGCATGAAGGATGCGATGCTATTGTCGCCTCACACCCAGCTCCGCCTTCTTTGCTCGTATTGCAAGCGCAGGTGGTGCTGTTACTCGACCCCATTTGGCACACCGTCATCCCACTAGCTGCAGCGAGAAAACAGGATCACATGGTGAACGCAATGGCACCAGGTCTAATCCCATGGACTGCCCTTCCCTGGCCATAGCGCCACCTACATACCCACATCTCCCATCCCATAAGTCCACGTGAGTTATGATGCGAAGGAGAGATTTAGCCGGAAGCTGACGTGGTAGCCTTGGGCTTCGACAATGCTCGTTCCCGTTGGACTGTCGCATTTCTATCGCCTGAACCGCTCCAACCTCCGTCGCCGATACCACATGTGCAACCACCGATCCTTCCTGCTGAGTTGCACCCCGCAACCCAGACGCACTCACGACCCAAATCGCACACCCCGGGAGCCGATGACAGGAGTGCGGGACATGGATTGACGATGGAGAAGGTCGGGTGGCAGTCGAGAGCCGAAGGTGGACTGACGCCCACGCTCGCAGAGACAAGGTGTCGGAGAATTGTGCTGGGATAAGTAAGTCCTCTTGTATCTTGTATTCCTTCATGGTAATCTCACTAGTCTCATAATTATTCTCTAATCCTTGCGTCTCATTGATATCCTGGTCGTAATAAATCTCACCTTTTGTAATCCCTCATCACAAATTCATGGGCCTTGTTTTCCTTCATCACAATTCTAAGCTGTATATAATTAGCTTAAATTTATTCCGTGTACTTGCAAAGTTCTCGCGAGAATCACAGTCAAAATATAAGCTCTCAAAATTCTCCTAGGTTGTTCGCAACCCGACCATATTTCTGACCGTCAATTATATTTGGCTGGGTGAGTTTGGAGTCCTTATATCTTGTCCGCATTTGTCGCAGCTCAAATATATTCACTGACATTCTGCTGTCATAATTTCGGCTACTTTATATTCACTATCATTGATTATCCTAAATGTGCACTTTTGCTGATGCAGTTAAATGTTTCCGATGCGATAAACGATGCTAACATGTGTGCTAGCACTCGTCCGAGGTGGAACAATGCCAACAACCTGAAGGAGAAGCTACCTGCCAACCTTGCCACGCGTTTTGAACGCATGGAAGGGGCGCACAACAACGGAAATGAGGCCATGCCGCTGTGGTTTGCAGCCGTTGTGAGTATACCCCAATACCAAGCGTGAAAGCGGATATGAACGCGTCCAAAGATCGCCGGGAATATCGCAGGACTGGATAACCGTTACCTGAATACTATGGCACTTACCTAGTGAGCCAGCACATTGACTGCCTTACTCGAGTTATTCCGACATTCTTCACCAGCGTGGCTACTCGACTCGCCTATAACACCGTCTACATCTATTACCAAGGGGTAGGGAAGAAAAAAATCGGGGATATCATGTTGTTTTTTGCGTTTAAGGATTCTCGGACCCTCCCCCCCTCCCCCCATTTCCTAATTTGGACGTGTTCCTGATGACAAATTTATATTAGTCATGTTGAATTGTTAACTTCTTGCGTCGCTCTCCGGTTTGCGAGAGTCTGCGTTTGTCCTGCATTCATTGCTGCAAGACTAATTTGGCTCATTTTTGAGTCGCGTCTGTCATCCGCACATATTAGGATCGTCTCTTTATCATCAACTTTGACCATGTAGTGGCTTAATGTCACACCAAATTGCAAGTCCGGGGCTGCAAATCACCAAAATGTTATTCTTTCAATTTCTTTGTTGGGCAACCATGATCTTGTGCCAAAAAAGTTAATGGATACCGCGTTCATGGGTCCGGACCATCTGTTTGCGTACTTTTAGGGTCGAATTTAACCTAAATGTGCTACATTTATGTGTTTCCACCTCCTTTATTGCCATTTATATCCTCCGAAAAAAATACGTTTAAGATCTCGCTAGGACCCCCCCCCTCCCGGGATGATGTGCCGGCATTTGCCGACCCCTACCCCTTGTCTATTACAATGATCTCGGGAAGGGATGGGTCCGGTTAGTACTCTTGGTATCCCCAAAAAATCTCAGACACTCAAGACCGTCCACAGCACTTTCCTCTACTTCTTTGGACTATGTAATCCAATTATTCAATGAAAGGTCTTTTTATACTGACAATATTTTTCAGCTTATCCCTTGAGGATCCTTTTCAAAGCTGCCGCCAAAGTTGCCGCGACTGGCAAGTGATGGTCGAGGTTGGTCGGCTTTTAGAATCTTGGGGCTGAGTTGTGTTGTCAAGCAGACCTGTATCTAAATTTCTTCAGCTAATAGACTACTTACTGCGTGCAACCTTGAAATCAGGGAGCATTTTCATACTCACGCATATCGACACCCAGAAACCGGCATTCGGTATGATCATAACCGGTTACCGGTCGCCACATCCAAGAAAGATCGCCACCGGTCACCGAAACCCCGCACGAATGAACTGCCACGTCCACCACCACTAGGCTTACGCGGCTAAGCCCTGAGGTCACCTATTGAGTTACGCTTTGCCGATGCCGCCTACGCTACGAATGAGCTTCATAATCATCAGCTGTCTCGGCTGTCAAAGAGCATGTATAAAAGATCAAACTTTTCAATATATTGAACTCAACTTGCCTCATTCTTGCCCCTTTGTACCTGAACTGCAAACACCATCATCATGGTCTCTCTCTCCAGTCCTCTATCACTGTACGCAATCCCCGCGATGTGGGTGATAAGTTATTACCCTGCTTCAGTCAGGGTACGCGTCTTCTCTTGGCCATTGGTTAGAAATCCGCTGAACTTCTGTTTCTGCTTCTAGTCGTCGCTCATAAAGCAAGCAGCTGGACAATATGACAAGTGAAGGATAACATTTTGCTCATGAATATATTCTGACTGGCTTACATTTTTGTCAGTGTTCGTCCTCGTGGAAATGTGGCGAAGATTTTGGATCAGAAGAACGTCTCTCCCGACCTTGCTGCCCGTATACAACGCGTTGAAGGAGCCCATATCGTAAGTATCAAGTTACTAGCGGGAGAATTTCACTGACCAACATTTTATTTGAATAGAATGGCCTAGAAAATCTTCCGTTCTTCGGTCTTGCCGTTTTAGCTGGGAACCTAGCTGGACTTGATAATGTGACGCTTAATGTTGCATCTGGCCTCTTGTATGTCGACCAGTTTGATTATGCACGGATTTGTTCATTAAGCATCTTTATCAGCCTAGCCTTGAGAATGGCCTACAATTACATCTACTTCAACCAGTCTTCAAGACGGTCGGCGGGCCTGAGGTATGTGTCATTAGTGAACTGCTAGATGTTGACTGACGAGGATAATTCATTCTGGGTCATTGAAGGACTCTGACATGGCTCGCTTCAGTGGGTACGTTCACCTATTGGGATTCAATTCAAAGAATTGGACTAACAATCTTTATAGCTGTACCTTTCTATCTCTTTGTCAAGTCTGCTGCTTCGGTCAACCAGAAAACTCTTTGATACATTTGCATCCCAGAGCAATACATTAGGATGGTATAAGTACATTGATAAGGCTACACGGAATATGATTAATCTATAGATCTTAAGGAATTCCCTTCCAGTGGTATAGAACTGTGCCCTGAGGATGAGAACTGAGATCAAAGGGAATTGGAGATCAATGATGAGAAGCCATACTGTGCTGTTCTCCTTTTGCACGACCTTGCGGTTCACAAGTGCTATTAGGCATTTGTTCACGCGTGCTTGATTGAGGTCGGGAGGACTGATCAAGTCGATTACTGTAGCTTATTAGAAAATACAAGCTCGACCTGAACATGAATCTACTCACGTTTCACAGTTTGGGTCGGGGCATACATGACTCCTTCAATGACAGTTTCCATGTTTCGGCGAAGGGACTGATAAAAGCCATTAGTGACTTAACGATCCGCTTAACCTGACATGGACGTACAGGATCGCTTCCCCGGAATTCCAGTGGTAGACACGCGACGATCCTCTCAATCTCAATCTATGCGCAATGAGAACTTCTCGAGACTACAGGAAATGCAACTTACACTTCGTTCTTTCTTTTCCTTTGCAGTCAACTTCGCCTTCGGGCCTTTCTTTTTGACAGGAAGACCGGATTTGTTCGAGGAACCCGTAGCAGTGGTCACATTAGCAGCAAATGTCGTATCTGCCTCCGTTACAGTGGTCTTATCAGCAGAAGCTGCAATCTGCATTTCACGTTCTTTGGCCGCGTTTTGGACCTGAATCGATTCCATAGCAGCAATTGCATCTTGTTCTACTCGGTGACCATAAAAAGGATTGTTGATTCATGAGGGCAATTCTCACCAGCTCGAGCCTTTGCGAGTATGAACGATGCGTCCGAAGGTGCCTAAGAATACGATGATCTTATCATCACTACGAGCACGACTTCCAGGATTCTGATTACATACCTGCGGCCAATCAGTCGTCAGAGCGTTCATATTCATAATATACAACCAGCTTGCGAAAGATTCGTTGAACGTCGCCAGCGAGTCGCTCAGGTGCTTCATGCCTTCGATGTTGGCCTGCAGTGCTTCCGTTTCATCTAAAAACTCGGCCATCGCAGGCTCAAGAAAGCCCAAACCATGTGGGGCATCTGGATAGGCATTAGAACGCGAAAGTCGGAAGAGAGATCCCTGTGAGACGCGTCGTAGAGGCGTCCGATGGGGAGTCTGCGTTGGGGGCATGGAAAGAGGGGCGGCGCACGTGATAAACGCGTCGGAAGAGTTTGTCAATCGTTGATTCACTGCCGAATCCCGATGTTGGCTTGCTGAACCTGGATACTCAAACCATACATTTTCATGCAAAATGCCAAAAGCTACAGATCTAAGTAGTACAGGCAATTATACAAAACGATGTCCATACATCTAACAAAGCTACAGAGAGAGATTAACGATAAATAGTATTCATTACTCCGAATATCCACCAAAGTCGTCCGAAGATGCTGGAGGAGTTGATCTGTGACTGGCTAATGAGTTCGCTACCTCGTCAACATCTTCGCTATCTTCGGCTTCTTCAGGAGTTGGTTCCTTGGCCGGGACCGCTTTGCTATTACTTTGGCGCGTTCGTGTTTGGCGAGTTGGTTTTTTTGGAGTTGGGCTGGGTGGACTTTCAGCATCCGTATGGGTAGTGGTGATATCCTCAGTCGAGACGTTTCTACGTCCAGGTCAACAACCTTGATGAAATAGGGCATAAACAAGATTCTTACAAAGGCGCCTTCACACGCGTTCGTTTCCTGTTTGCGGGGGAATTAACAACAGAACCTGGTTCGTGGCTCCTCCTAAGGGATTGTGAATAAATAAAGCCGGTAAAACATTTCGACTTGTGAGCTCACTTGACACCTTTCTTTTTTGGCGTAGCTGTTACAACTGGTGGGATATTTTCTTCGTCGGAGCCTTGGGTCTCTGACTCTTCTTGAGGAGTTCTAGATAAAACCGATGTCAGCACGCACGAAGAAGAGTGGCAGCCAAGAAGAGGCTTACGCTTTGCGACTTCGACTCCGAGGAGTAGGTTTTGGTTTTCTAGTCGATTTACGAGCTGGTTGCCTAGTACGTTTGGGTGGTGGGGTTGGAGAACTAGAATTTATTTGTTGTGAGAAGCGGTCAGCCCAAGGCGAGGGGCGGGACTGCTCACTTTTCGCGACTCTCATCTTCTGTAGCGTCTTGTTCTTCTTGATCACCTGCTTCACTTCAGGAATTAAAGTGTAAGCGGAGGCTAACATGACACAGAAATAAGTCCAACCTATTCTCAACTTCCCCAGGTCCTTTCTCCTCCTTCTCCTTGTCCTCTTCATTGTCTTCATTGTCGTCGTCACCAACGTCCTCGTCCTCGTCTTCGTCCTCTTCCCCGTCGCCGTCCTCATCATCATCGTCCTCATCATCTTGTTGAGCCTTTCGTTTGCCGCGCGAACGAGGGCGGATATTACCGTCATCACCTTCTCCTGGCACATCAACACCAATACGTTGATAAATATCGCGGAATTCATCGTCGATATATTGGCGGGGGTCTATATTCTTGAGTTCCTTCACAAATATACTTGAAAAACGATTTTTGAAGCGATCAAAGATCTTCTCGATGGTTGGGTTCTCGAAAGGGGTTTGCTAAATTGGTGGCAGAGCTCAATACATGTGGTCAGCAGGCCAGAAGACTTATAGACGTACCTCCTCGTGGTATGATAGAAGAACATTAAGCTTCTGAATCGCGCGGTCATTTAGCCCATGTTCGATGTGAAGTTGACCTAGAAGTTGACACAATGCTTTCTGTTCATCCACTAGAAGATTGCTGAGAAAATGGCGCGGACTAAGGCAATGAAAGCCATACCAGTTCTGTCAGAATCGTAAAGTGCCACTAGTATTTCTACGGCCAGAGTAACATGCGATTCTTGAGTTTGATTGTCATCAACAGCACTTGAAAAGAAGGAGGCTAAGAACACGGGTTTGTAATTTGACCAAAAAAGCTTACATCTCAGCAGCTTTCTGCGGGTTCGTCCAATCCACTATGAGAAGGCCGAATTGATATGGCGATATCATCTCTTGGTCATCGTCCAAATCTTCATGCATGCGAAGGGCAAGGTCAAAAGTTGGTATAAATATGGACGACATCCGGTTTTGATTCGCAGGAGAGGAATATGCATAAACAGGGAAGAAATATGAGAGACACTGTCGAAGTTCTTGATTATCTGAGGTGGTTGGCGATATGTACATCAAGGCCAGGGAGGTTAGGACCTAGGGAAATGTATGTATTCAGCTAACATGATGATTCAAGGCAAAGTTTTGTGTACCCTAGTTTCTGTGATTATACCTGCCAGGAGCAGTTTACAAAGTCCAGTGACGAGGACAGCTTGCGCCTCTGGTGACTCCTCTGCTTCAAGGACCTGGAGTAAAAAGTCCACAATTTGCTTTGCCTGCGACAATTTGTCAGACCTCCAGGCAAGTGAGCAACATCAATCCCAACTTACTGTATCTTCAGAACGGCCAAAGAACTCTTGGTCGTACATGATAAGCAGATCCATGATAACCCGCAATACTTGGACCTTCAATTCACTCGGTGCATTCTGCGCCTGACTGAGGAAAAGTTGGAATGAGCTTAAAGCCATGTTCTGCAAACGCACATGAGAAGGTATTAAGCATGAACAGCGAAAAGATTATGACCTTGGCAATCAAACAGCAGAGACCAAGGCTGACCAGCGCCTTCTCCCGCATTGGAAGCTCCTTTCTCTTGACGGAAGGGATTACCAAGTCGCCCAAGATTCCTTCGAGAGTTGAGTTATCTTCGAAGGTCTGTATGAGGAATACCAGTGAGAAAGGAATAATGTAAACAGGAAAGGCGGCGCACATACCCCATTGACGCGTTCTAGCATTGCAATACACAACATAAGGCATCGGATGTCAGTCAAGTCAGCTTGGACACGCTCTTCAGGTGACAAATCTTGACGGTCCTTTTTGCGGAATGCCTTATCCTTCTTGATTGTTGCCTGAGAAATATCTGACTGGTTGTCATCAATCTATAGGACCAATGCATAAGCAATGTGGGATGAACTGGGAATGTCAATGGATATTACTGGAGGCTCGTCTGCGTTTTCAGCATCTTCCTCTCCTTCGCGCAGTTCGACGACAATCTCCACGATGACACGAATAAGATCGCGTTCAGAGGGCATGATCTCTTTGAGAACATCTAAGCAACGTTCGATCAAACCGGGCGGGAGTTGTGGATGTGCCAGCATATCCTCTATCATTATTGTCGCGAGTTAGATCAACTGAGAGGACTCAAAACGGCAAGGCCACTCACTCATGACCGAGAAAACTTTCCGACGACCAATTTCATCACCGTAGTCGAGTTTCAAAGCCATCCTCAACAACTCGCCCATAATGACCTCGCGCTTGGCGAGTTCCTCTTCTAACTCCTCATCTTCTTCCTCTTCTAGACCAGCACGTAATAGTTTGGCAGTCTCAATGTCTTCCAAGACCACCAACAAGCTATTATAAGCTTCTTGGACATGAAAGGCAAATGCCGTGACGACTGGAAGCGATGCAGTTTCTAATCGGGCTTCATTCTTGCTGCTGACACAGTGTTCAACGAATATGCGCGCCAGAACAGCTGATTCGGGTGTTAATTCCTTCCAAAATGCATCTATGGCTGCCTCAGTATTCCTATGCGTGTAAGATAAACCAAGGCACAAACCAGGGAAGACGAACACGTCTGCAGTATCTGGACGGGTGGTGAAAATCGAAAGCACAGCATCAACAGCGACCGCCTCGCCAGGACCAACCACATCGAACAGACCCAAAAACTTAATGAGGCCCTTCATCACTCCACCATCGTCTCCCTCCCATGTGCTCTCGTCCTTATCCCTGGCCTCGGCAAGGACAGCATCGAACCACGATGTGACCAGTTTGCCAGCAGCGACTCGTACAGCGGGTTCTCTGTCGCCTAATCCATCTTTCACAATTTGTTCGCGTTGGGCTATAGTTAAATGACGCGGATGCCCGAGTTTAGGTTGGAGGACTCCAGAGTACACGAGCTTGCGGGTGACAGGATCGATGTCGCGTGTTCGGGTAAGGATCGAGTCGATGGTTGGCTGCGAGAGAGGGACATGCAGGAGAACAGCGCGCCTGACTTCGCTGTAGACAAAAGTAGTGATTATTTCACGGTCTTTCGGGCGGGAGAAGTAGGAAAACGCACGGTGCGGGGTCAGTAGAGACTATGTTGAGAAGGGTCTGGAGGATCGTCTGTTCGCCTTGTCCTACTTCGTCTGGGTCTTCACTGCCTAAGAGTTTAGACAAGGCGACGACGGCGTGTGTTCGAATCAGCGTCTCTTTATCATTGAGGCGTTCGATGAGAGCATCGCGGAGCTCGTTGTAAGCGTCTTCGCTGTGATAAAGAAAAATTTAGCACAGAAATATAAAGAGCGATGGAAGGCAAAACTTGCTCGATTTCCCCCAGATGCGAAATCATCTCGGAGATAATGTGGATGCATCGGTAGCGGACCACCTTGTTCTTTGCGACGAAGCCCTGAAGAAGCCAGCTCAACAAGCGAGAGACAAATCGCGAGGTGGGTGTTTCCTCGTCGTCCTCACCGTCTTCTTTCCCCGTAGAAATAGACGAGGAGGACGCCGTCTTGGATTTGGCTTCGATGACTAGAATGGTCATATTGATATCAATGAAAACCTCAAGAACTATTTTGTTATGCACCTTTCTCATTCATGAACTTCACAAACGCCCCAACGTACTTCACGGTTCTGTCCGCCGTCGCCGGTCCCTTCTTCACTGCCAGCACGCGACTAATCATGTCCAGAAACACGTCCTGAAACGCCTTCTCTCCAACGAGCTTTACTCCATTCCCATTCTTCGCAGGTTGTGTCACGGCGGCGGTCTTGGCATAGACCTTGTAAAGCGCAACACAGTTCTTCTTGTGGTTCGCCAGTGATAACTGGGCTTGCTCGAAAATATTGGCGATTGATTCGTACAAATTTTCTAGTACATCGTCCGGTTTTGACTTTGACGACGGCGCCATGGACCAGTTGAAGAACCGATATGATAATGAAGAGCGGAAGGCAGAATTGAACCCTGAGAACACTCAGTTGCTTGATTCGTGATCGACTGTATTTGTCTTTATGTACGCGTTATTATACTCTGTTTGGTTTAGATCTAATCAGTTTCCTGTTTCAGCATCTCACATAGGAGATCAAAAGATCCACCTTCATCGCACGGTTGTCAGTCTCTATCGAGACGGAAGCTTACACAAGATAATCGTTTCGTGGGGATTTCGAAAGCCATCAAACGAGTCATATTTCAGAAGGGCGGGGCAAAGCGGGGAAACATACACGGAATACGGGGTCTGTAGGGAAATCAGAGCACTCGGCACGCAAAGTGCAGCGACGCAGAGAAAACGAAGACGAAGTAAAGAAACTATAAATCTATCCAATCTGATCTCTGGACCATGAATAACGTGTAACTACTCAATGTCGATGATCAGGCTAAGGTGTCGTAAGGGATAGCAAGAAAACAGGATAGGAGGGGTTACCGAGGAAAGCACGAGACGGCAGTGGAGAATAGTTAGAAGGATGTCGCAGATCGTTCTATATGTTGAGAAGGGGATTCAGCATAAGTTCCTGGACTATAAGATGGCCGATAGGGCAATAGATAGGCATTCCACTCTTGGGCGACGAGTCTTGGGGGGATTGTATTCCGCAATGGGATTGAGTTGGGTCATGGGCACATACGGTGCCGTTCAGAGAGATTCAGTAAAATGAGATCAACAATGATGAGAGGTGGTTGAGGTTGGGGTTGGCAGCGAGGCCGATAATAAAGATGTAGACCGTGAGACGGCGGGGGGCGACTTGTCAGCCAGGTGCCTCTGGCTCTGTGTGACAATCCATTTGTTCTGGGGTCATTTCCTGGTCACGATTGTCCGCATAGGGAATGAGGGATGAGTCAATGGTGGGAGACCATGCACGACGAGTGCGTGGCTCTTCTTCGGTCTCGCTGTCCTGGTTGAACGACCGTCTCCGCTTCTTGGGAGGACGTTCTGAGGAGGTTGTGTCCTTGATAGCCTCGACGGACTCTCTCCATGCGAGCACCACATCAGTGAGGTCGCCAGGGGATGGGAGACGGTCTAGTGCTAGAGAGTCGGATGTGGGGGTAGGGACGTCTTCATCGTCTACGTCGTAGTTTTCAGGTGGGTGGAAGATAAGGGGAAGCATGGGAGCTTCGTCAGCACCCGTGGCAAGCGGGAAGTCGAAGCTGCCTTGGCCCGTGCCCTCTGTGAAGGAGTCGAGGTCCTTGAGAAGGGGGGCATTTGGTGGTGGGATGGATCGCTCCTCCGAGTACCAGTTGTCCCCACCACTACGGGGGGTGGTTAGAAGTAATACAAGAACGAAGGATGAGATGAAACACACAAAGAGCGAACTGGAGAGGCCAGGAAGACGTGTGAGCTCTTTAGAGCTGGAGGAGTGGGTAGCGATGCGTTGGTGGACGAGGGTGTATTGGCGTTGGGTTCAGCACTGAGCATCCAGATGAGTGCTGGCATGGTGGGGAAGACAAGGAACGTACCAGTCCTGAAACCCTTTTATACTGAGGCCTTTAAGGCTTTCAAGCATGTCCCTGTCGTCGTCGGGGAAGACTGTCGATTTTGGCGAATCAGCAGACATTGAGGGCCGAAGATGGAGGCTCCCTGCGATTACGGTGGGTCAGGAAACGACAGGGCCTGCTGTGGGAGTGGGTATACATACTTATTAGTTGGGGGTCAAAGACGAAGCCCAAAAGAAAGGGAGGGATGGGTATTATATAGGGTATACCAGGGGACGGGGCGGCTGGTCCGCCAAAAGATGTGGAGGGAAGGAAAGAGAATGAAATTTCAGGCTCCGCTACTTATCATCCCTTTCTCCCGCGCAGCACTGCCCTCTTGAATGCCCTATTATTCGCACGGTACCGTGGTCGGAGGACTTCATTTTCGCGGTCTAGGAAGTAGTTTTGAGACTTGGGACTCGAGGGTGTGAGGGGGCGTTTGAGGGTATGGGAGGGATGTACTGGAATCTAATGGAAGGACCTCGTCTAATATAAGGCTCTACTGGGATGTGAAGGGCCTCCATATTCTCGATGCAGACCGGCCGGGAAGGAAGCTTCTCCCCTTTCGTCCAGTTCCTTGATGAAGATGCGTCATTTGTCATGGGAGACCACGGGTTGTCCCCGGGCGCAATAGTCAGTAGTGGAACAATATCGACTCTGGCAGAACGAAACAGATAGCAGACAAGGATAGCGCTCAAAGTCGAGCCCCCTACGGCGCAGTTAATTTTACAACGAGAAGATTTAGTTTTAAACTATGAATAAATCGTAAAGCCTTAAGAGGGTGTGGAATGGATTGCGGATTTAACACCAGTACTCGGCATAATGACAAAGTCGAGTGTCCGCAGACAAATCGCAGCAGGAGAGAAATATCGAACGACGAGAATACAATTGACGACAATAAAAAACAAACAGCCGCCATTTGGCGCCGGAAAATGGCACCATTCTACCACCATAAACCTTTGCATCTGCAGATCTGGTCATGGTCCTATCGTTATACTTTATTCAGCCAAGGGCCAAATAAAAAGTCTGAGATCTAGGCGGCGACAAAAAAAATAAAATCGAACGGCTAGAAAATTCGTTTCGAGATCTATTCCTTGAGAGCACAGAGATCGGCTTTGTAGATTCCGTTAATTTCGTGTAAAGCAACCCTACTTACAGCCATGGCTTTCGCCCGCAGCGCAACTATTACGGGCCAAAAAGTATGATCTAATTTGCATACCAGAATGATCTGGTAACAAAGACATACGTTGCATGTAGCGTCAGAGCAAACGTGGCCTCTTTAGCCTCTCGCAGAGGGAAACCGGTAACCGCGCATCTAAAAGCCGTCGTCAACAATCAGGTATCTGTAAATTAAAACCCTCCAAAAATCGAAAAAAAGCCTTACGAACATATTCAACCTCCCAATGTCCTTGAAAACGATTGAGAGGCATTTCTGTTTTGCCTAAGTGCCTTAGCACAGCCAACTTCTGTCAGTTGTCAGTTGTGATTCAAGCTTGACTCTATCGTCGTAAACATACCCAGAGTACTCTGTTTCCAGAAGATCATAAGGCCATATTTCATTAACATTTTCTCATGCAATACGGGTATACAGGTGGTGGCAAGCCATGAATAAACGCAGTGGCCAGAAAGTTCAACTCATCCATATGATGGTTGCTGGGATGGCCGGAAATTCGATCAACATGACAAAATAAAAGATCAAGACCTACAGGATAGGTTCACGACGTGTAGAAGTATTGAGCCACGTATCTTGTACAGTTCCAGCACCCGGCGTTCAAGGTGGAAGCAGATTGAGGTGAATTGATTGGGCGGCCCGCCACTTAGTTTGTTTGGCCCAATTTGTCCGTGACATGATACGTGGCTTGAAGGAGCGGCTGTGATTATAACACGCATTGCATTTCTTCTTCGCCGAGGTCGTCTGCGACACCTGTTACTCTCCGGCAAAAACACACTTTCATATACTATGCTTAATTTCGAAGACGTCGAGGAGCGAGATGGTCCGCTATTCAGCCTATATTTGTCGTGTTTTTTGAGCTAACGGCGATGATAAAGGCGTTCGTTTGTCATGGAACGTATGGCCATCGTCGCGCATAGAGGCGACCCGGAACGTTGTTCCCATTTCGGCGTTATATACGCCCCTCAAAATTCGAGAAGATCTGCCGCCAGTTCTATACGAGCCAGTTGCTTGCAAACCGCCCTGTCGCGCGATTCTTAACCCTTACTGGTGAGACAGCGTAGATAAGATTTCCAACGGATTCTCAACGCTCTTCATTGTAGCCAAATTGATATCCGAGGAAAACTCTGGATTTGTCCCTTCTGCCTGTCTCGCAATGCCTTCCCTCCACACTATAAAGATATTTCCAACACCAACCTCCCTGTCGAGCTTTTGCCCAAGTACACAACTATTGAATACACCCTGGCTCGACCCGCCCAGGTTCCGCCTATCTTCCTATTTGTGGTTGATACATGCCTCGACGAGGAAGATCTGAAAGCACTCCGTGACGCTATCGTGGTTAGCTTGAGCTTGATTCCGCCCTACGCACTTGTGGGGTTGATTACCTTCGGAACGATGGTGCGTCATAACTGAGCTTCCTTAAAATGTCCTTACCCAACATCAATTAGACTCAAGTCCACGAAATCGGCTACGCTGAATGTAGCAAATCCTACGTGTTCCGCGGTGGCAAGGAATACCAACCCAAGCAAATCCAAGATATGCTTGGGCTCACGTCTCAAAATCGTGCGGCTCCTCGACCCGGCCAACCCATGCCCCAAGCTGCCTTGGGTGCTGCGCGTTTCTTGATGCCAGCTCAACAATGCGAATTCCAGCTGACTGGTATCCTGGAATCGCTCACGAGAGACCCCTGGCCCGTCGCCAACGACAAACGACCTCTTCGATGCACCGGTGTCGCTTTGAGCGTTGCCATTGGACTGTTGGAGACGACTTATCCTAACACTGGTGCCCGTATCATGTTGTTCACCGGAGGTCCTGCTACCGAAGGTCCAGGTATGGTGGTCAGCAACGAACTCAAAGAGCCTATTCGGTCACATCACGACATTGATCGGGACACTGTCAAGCACTATAAGCGCGCGATCAAGGTTCTTGATAGAACTAGTTCATACCTTTGCATAGCTCTAATTGGCTTTTTTTTCTTAGTTCTACGAGGGTTTGGCAAAGAGAGTCTCCAACAATGGCCACGTCGTCGATCTCTTCACCGGATGTCTCGACCAAATTGGTCTTTTGGAGATGAAATCTCTTCCCAACTCGACAAACGGTGTGATTGTGGGATCTGACTCATTCGCTACGTCCATCTTCAAGCAGAGTTTCCTGCGAATGTTCAACAAGGATGAACATGGCAATTTACAAATGGGTTTCAATGCGACGTTTGATGTTCAGGTTCGTTCAAATCTCAACGACTCCGAAGATTAGTAAATGTTTATGGCTTGCCCATTTAGACGACAAAAGAACTCAAAGTCTCAGGACTTATCGGACATGCCATATCCGCTGGAAAGAAATCCGGATGCGTCGGAGAAACGGAAATCGGTATTGGGCAGACGTCAGCCTGGAAGATTAACGCCATCACGCCTCACACCTCTACAGCTGTGTATTTTGAAGCAGTCACACCAGCTGGACAGCCACTAGCACAAGGCTCTCGTGGCCTTATCCAATTCGTCACACATTACCAACACTCGTCCGGTCAACAAAGACTGCGCGTGACGACCATTGCCCGTAACTTCGCAGAGGCAGGATCACCCAGCATCGCAGCGTCTTTCGACCAGGAGGCTGCCGCTGTGCTGATGTCCCGAATCGCGGTGTTCAAAGCCGAGATCGACGATTCGCCAGATGTGCTACGTTGGGTTGACCGCATGCTTATCCGACTCTGTCAAAAGTTTGCCGATTACAGAAAGGAAGACCCGACCAGTTTCAGGCTGACGGACAACTTCAGCATCTACCCGCAGTTTATGTTCCATCTACGTCGAAGTCAGTTCCTGCAGGTGTTTAACAACAGTCCAGACGAAACGGCTTTCTATCGGTCAGTAATTACTTTATTTGCTTAGCTCGTAGAACGATTTGCTCATTCATTGATATAGCCATGCCCTTAACGAAGAAGATGTCAACAACTCCTTGATCATGATACAGCCAACGCTCATGTCATATACTTTCGATACCCAACCACAGCCGGTGCTCCTGGACAGCGTGTCCATCAAGCACGACGTCATCCTCCTCCTTGATACCTTTTTCCACATTCTCATTTTCCACGGAGAGCAAGTCGCACAATGGCGGAAACAAGGGTATCAAGAGCAAGAAGGATACGAGAATTTCAAGGAGTTGCTGGAACTGCCTATCGCTGATGCTCAGGTAATGTCGCGTTGAATCTCGGGGACAAGACTCATACTAATATTCTGAAAACCAATAGGACCTTCTTGTTGACCGTTTCCCAGTTCCTCGGTACATCGTCTGTGATCAAGGCGGAAGTCAGGCGCGGTTCTTGCTCTCGAAGCTCAACCCCTCGACTACTCACATGTCTGCAACGATGTACGGCTCGACGCCGGGAGCTGGTACCGGCCAGGCCATCTTTACGGACGATGTCAGTTTGCAGGTCTTCATGGAGTATTTGAAACGTTTGGTAAGCCCTGTTTGCGGGTCATCAAAATGTCGTCCTCTAATTCGCGTTTCTCCCTTTCAGGCTGTTGGCGCTCAGACCAACTGATCCCTATATTTTACTTTCTATCAGCAGCCCGATATTAGTGTACATCGATCATCGTTTTTAGGAGGATAATGTTTTCCGACAGATCAATAGAGCCAGCCTTTACGAACGCCTCAGTTATCGCATTGTTGCAATTACACAAGCAGGTTGCCCAGTTCACTTCTTTATAATCAGCATCCACCTATGAAAACTTTATCACCAAATTGCTGGTTGTGTTCTATGCCTTTCCTTGCGCCTTTCTCATTTGAACTTACGACTGATGATTACCCCATGCACTCACTATTTTATAATCATTGTTCATCAGGACTGCTTGTGTAGTTGCAACCAAGTAAACCAGATTATGTCTGGTTTTCCTCTCACTCGTTGATCGTCGAATCTACTTAAAATAGATTGCGCCACACTTCGGGATTTGATGCGCCTGCCGCCCAGAGAACGCGCCGTAGTTTTAGAACTCCGACCGGAAGTCGAACTTGTGTTTTGATGTTTCTCTGTGCTTACCACTTCGCTTCTTCTCGAGCTGCCCTGCTGTTGGTCTAAACAACCAATTATATCAGTGTACATAAGTATTCCATTCCCATACCAAATAGGTATCCTTTACAACACCGCGCTTGCCGTCTCTGCGTTTGAATCTTGAAGCTTGACCGGTTGACGCTTCAATTTTGAATCTTAAGACGACAGCTCTGTCTTTTGCAACACCCAGTCGATATCTATGACACTTGCCAATCCAGGAAGATATCATTACTTTGTTCTTTCCGAAACCCATCAACGAGTCGTCTCCCACATTGTCACCCACACATCTTTATCCGACAAAACACTCAGCGACAGCGACATCAAGCTCACCTCCAGCATTTGCAAATTTTGAAATGGAAACAGTGGATTTCCAGGTATGTCACATATTTCATGGTATATCCAGAAAGACATTCTACGATGGATTCAGAAACCCATCACTATAAGGTCCAAGAGCGGCCTATCCATTTCTCACCTACCAGCCGCCTATTGGCCTACGCACAATTACTCCTTGATGGTTTCCGTATACTCCTTGTCTATGATCTCTGACCCTTTTGTTTCCAGCCATCCCCTAGATTTCGATACCGCCGGATAGCGTCGTAGACAGCCAATGAATGCATCTGTCATTACTTGCTAGTATCTTCGACATATCACCAGCGCCGGGATGTGAAGGCGCCGCTGAGCTGGGACGCCAGCAAGTTTGAAGAAAAGCAAAAAGCATTATCGATGTCCACGTTGAAAGGAGAAGGGAGTAAGTGCGTGGCATGGTTTCTTCCTTGTCATCAGATTTCATCATTGAGCTAACCCAGCCTATACCATCCCCGAGCATCACTGCTCTTACTACCCACCCAGTCAATAGGCGCCAACAACGTTAGCTTAGAGTCAAGAGGGGGAGGCGTGTTTAGCAGAATGGATATGCAGCAAGTGCTCGAAATAAGTATCCGCGCTTGGTGGGTTTCCATGCTAGGCTCATTCTACCATGTCTATTTTAATGCCACCAGATCATCTCGCCTACTGATGCGGAGGGCGAAGAGGCAGAAGAGGCAGGTATTTGTACGTCGTCGCCAACCTTGTACATTATGAGCCACTTGACAAACTTTCCAATCTGATTCCGGAGTTGCACGGGCGTCCAACTTCAATCAATGATGGGCTGCTTGATCTGACACCAGACACGACCAACCTGATTATCCGTTTTGGTACGTACAGTCGCCAGTTAGCGCAGTATCTGTCGAGTTATCAACGGAGGTCGCAAGTGGAGTTACCAGTCGTTCCTGTGGCTCTTGCACTAACCTTCTTTTTTAAACTCGAGTGCCTAGGAAAGTATCTGAAGGTCATGATTGCTCAGGAAAGCTATCCAGTGGGATTTTTGTGATACACGAAGGTTCTTCCGAGGTATCCGAACGCCAGCAACGGTCTTGCTTCCACCTGTCTTCCCCGCTGTTCTTACTCCAGTGTTCATCATGCTGCAAATCCTGGACGACAACTCCGGTAATTTTCAATATTCCGGAGGACAGTGGACGGTCAGCGCTCTTGTTCAATGGTACAAGCAAACGTCAAACTACCCAACTTTCGTGTCTCCGTCACTGGTGAGCTCATCTCCGTCGCCGCTGGGCTCATTCACGTTGGAATTTGAAGGTTTGTGTTACTCTCCGGTCTGAAGGTGGCAACAGAGCTGAGGGGAACTACTAGGAATTTCCATCGCATTTGTAGGCAACACTCCGAACAACATATATTCGCAAACGGCCACTGTTAGCATCGATGGTGGTGCACCATACACAATCACGTATTCTACGACCATAGCTCCACCCGCATATCTTCAGTGGTATCAATCACCAACATTAGCGGATGGTAAGCACACTATCGTTGTGGGACAATTGGACGGGACCGCCGTGGACTACGCACTCGTGGAATTAGGCCCAAACACTTCTTTGGATGGAAAGACAATTGTTGTAGACAACGACGACTCCGCTCTTCAATTTTCTGGAAACTGGGCACGGAACACGGATGAATTCAACGCGGGCAGCCTTCCAGATGGATTCCCACTTCACGGCTCTACCCATCGTAGCTCCACACCAGGAGACTCTATCACCTTCAGGTTTTCTGGTATGCGGGCAAGTTTTCCTTTGTAAACTTGCGCTAATTGTCTCATAGGAACTTCTACCGCTGTTTATGGGATATTTAACTGGGCAAATCTCGGTCTTCTCTCTGCGACATATACACTTGATGGTAATGATTTTCATCAAAATTATCCCGTTACGACCGACACAGACCATTTCATAAATGGCGACGGAGAAGCTATAAATTTCGTTTACTTTTCTCAAGAAAACCTTTCCGATGGTGACCATACTCTCGTGATCAAAATTACAGAGGCACAGAATCAAGTATTTATTTTGGATTTTGTTACCTATACTTTTTCGCTCTCAAAATCTGCGGTGACGCCCCCCAGTCTTCCGCCTGTAGCGACCTCCTCCCCCGGCCCGTCTTCAGGGGCTGTCAATGGGCCTTCCGGCTCCTCCGGCTCCTCTACTGGACCTGGTTCCCCCTCTCCACTGACTGGCAATTCTACTCCTCCTGCGCCGCTCTTTAATTCCTCGGCTTCAAAGCCCGTTTCCAGTACACAAACTGGTCCGCAGGGCTTTCAAAACGCAACTGGTACAACGACCATTGGTATTGGTTCCTCGACCTCATCGCTATCAACTGGTTTCCATGTACAAAGTGGTTTCCAAAGCCCTCAAAAGGCAGTTGGTAGCAGGAGCGTTGTTCCCATTGCCGCCGGCGTTATTGGGGGTGTTATTTTGTTGGCGTTATTTGTTTTGCTAATAATTTACTTGCGAAAACGTGGGTCAAGTAGAGGTACCTCGAACCCCAACAGTCAGTACCCTGAGTTAAGCATGCCTATCATCTGCTCATGTGTTATTTCAGGCGGCTCCCAATCAGATAATGTCTTCCCCTTCCAAGATAGTGAACTTAAACGAGAAAGGGCTGATTCTTCAAACAATCCATCTGAACGGGTAGCCAGCCCAGCTTTCGTAAGTTCAATGAATTCTAGCTTTTCTCCAACCGCGAATGGGACCTCTGGCACGAGAACGGATCGACCTGACCAACCAGCTGGGCCGCCAGCATACGATGCACTACCATTGTACAATGGCTCAAACATCCCTTCTACAACTCAGTAAACCTTCATACCCCATGAGTACCTTTTCACCTATCCAGCTCTTCAGTCAACGAGGAACCCACGTTCCGAAGTCTTGTCCTCAAAATACCCTTAGAATTTACCTTGTAGGAATCAAATCTATTCTCCACTAAACACCGACCTGCATACCCGATTATGCTGTAGTGACTGTACGATCAACTTCTTAACATTCATTCTCCATCAATGCTAGTCTTGGTGGCTCGGTGTATATGTACAGTAAGTCCCTAATTATAAAGGAAACTTGAGGTCAGTGTATTCTAAAAATAGGCTGCGCAAATGGCGACACTCGAGTGTAACGACACACAGGGCAGACATTCTCTGCAATTTGATCCACTTTTACATAGGGTATCTAAATTTCATGAACTTATCTTATCACTACTCGAGAACCGCCTAAAAGAGCTGGAAGCGTCAGCCAAAAACTCGCCGCAAAAGAATCCGCACTGGTCGGACTTGAGAGTAGGATACTCTGCATCGCAAAAGGAATAGAAGTTGCTGCAAGCTCGAAAATCCGTTACATACAATGGACACAGCAAGCTTGTTGAAGTCTTCTTCCTATTTCGGATTTTTCATCAGTATTTGGCGGAAGCCCCGAGGGCTAATAACGCGTAAACATTGAGTGTCGCGGAATTTGCGCGGAATGCGCCTCGGTGGTTTCTTTTCCATTGATGTTCACGATCTCTTTATCTATAGAAGCCAAATGCGCAGCAGCGGAGAACTCATTTCGTTCTCACCGGCCAAATACCAGCAAAGTCTGCAATGCTGCATATTCGTGGCGAACGCATGTTCCCTGAAGGTAGCATCGTCTCTCTCTGACTATCTCAATGGCCCCCCAACGAGTTCCGGACGCAGCCACCGTCTCCCCGTACCCATTCGTTGTTCGTCAGGAGCGCCAGCCCCCGCCTCCCCCAGATAATGCGGATCGCGGTCCTCATGCCAAGGGAAAAAAGCCCAGGGCAAGACCGAGAGCCGAGAGGAACCCCCGGCAGGAGGAAGAGCCAAGGTTCAACACTGGGCCAAGGAATCTCCGTGCCCCGCAGGCTAACCGTGGAGGTCGTCGAGGCTTCCGTATGCCAGGGCGAACGTATCCTGAAGATCAAAACGGTAAGCCCCGCTCGAGTACTGATACTTCGACTACGGGCGTTTATTGACCCTGTCTTAAACAGTCCCTGACTATCCACCGCCGTCATTTCAAGAAGCCATGACCTCACCGCCGGTCTCTGTATGCTCCAGTACAACGTCACTGGCGCTCGCACCGACTATTCCATTAGCCATTCCAGAGATTATCCCGGAACATCCTCAAGAGTCCGATGAGGTAGAGCCAGCGCGATTCGCGAGGAACCCGCTAAACGAGACGACGGCGTCAGAAACCGGATCAGATACCGATGATTCAATTTTTATTATCGACAAAAACTCGGTACCCGTTTGCTCAGACGACCTTCCAAGAGGGCCCGCTCTGGAAGAGCGAATCAAGACCGACTGGCTGCGGCGGCGTGGAGTGGAGTTTCCCGGAAAGTCCACCGGGGAGTCATCGAAATTAAATGACGGCGCAGGTCAGAATATTAATCGTGGGCGGACGGCTATCAAGCCGCCCATGCTCGTCAATATCGATCCAGATGACAAAGCTTGGCCATCGTCACCGGTCAGCAGCCCAAAACGACGTTTCATGTCGCTCTCTCCATTGAGGACCATCTTTCCTCGCTCACCCGCTCCGCAAGATCGAGCGACTTTATCGGCTCATCCTTCCCCATCCCCTTCTCTTTATCCCAGTTCACGTTCCATTTTCTTCCGAAGCTCGTCGTCATTATCTACAGCCTCCTTCCTCGGGTTACCCCTGTTGTCTTCCACAACTAACTTGAAAGGCGATACACTTTCACGCAAGATCTTTAAAGGGAAGGAGCGCGCTAAAACCCCTGCAGACAATATCGACGTCTGGGAAGTCGTCGAAGAGGAAAATTACGCTGGTGTCGATAAAGACGGCAACGAGAGGTCTGACCAGTCGTCCGAACATCCTCGTAGTCTGATGTCTGCTGTCGAATCACTTCAGCGCCCTTTGAGCGATGGGGCATCACCCACGAGGAGCCAGAGCTTTACTTTTGGCTCCCATATCGCCAACAGTCTGAGGTCAAGGCAACGGATAACGCCCAACGAGGTTAAGCAATTCGATGAACGGCATCATTCTCTCAGCCTTTTGACGCCTCGTGTCTCCCAAGAATTGACCGCTAGAGACTGGAAAGGGCCTTCCACAGCCTTCATCGATCGACCAATTAACCGCGGCCGCTCTCCGGTATCAAGCGCTTCGGGGGCAAACACCACTACCCCCGTGTCGCCGAGCGCGTCGAGTGTGGAACTGGCGCCAATCCCTGAAGGCCCACCATTAACAATGGTCCGCGTTCGTGCGATGTCTCCGCCGCCTCAACCAGCCCAAAGGCACACCACTCGGGTGGTTCATCCCTCTCCTCTCCGCGCTGACGCCAGACCAAACGTTATTGTTGACGAGCATGCGGTGGAGGCTGCAGCCATGTACCAGCGTGCTCTGGATACACCGCTTCCCATGACACCAGTCTTCAACCATTTCAACTTCGGTGGATCTGTTTCTGTTCTAAGTTTGGATGAGCCGCCTTTGGCGCCCATCTCGGGCCGTAATGGCCCGAATCTGCTGACAGATTCGATCTCAGCTCCTTCAAGGCCGCCATTTGCGACAAAAATGTCCCCTCCATTGACCGTCTCTCCCCACCCAAGCGCAACATCGTCAACGTCACCCTCTGTGGTCAATACTAGTTCTCAGGAAGAACCCATGACACCAACCCGCCACCATTACACGGGTCGACCTCTACCCCGACCTCCGCCCACCACAGCAAGCCGGGTCAATGTCGTTGATTCGATATACGCTTCGCCGGGAGACTCTGGCACAGGAAAGAATGACACTTCCTACAGTAGCTGCCCAGAAGGTCTCCTTATCGACTTGGACGATACCACCCTAGACGACATCCCAGGTAGCGGTACCTCCACCCCATCAGATGATGGTTTCTGGCAATCACGACCACACCTCCCCATGTCTCAAGCATCATCCTCGTCGGTCGATCTCGTTGGCCCGCCAACCGCGCTTACATTCGACTCGATGCAGGCGACGAGCACCCCTCTGCTGCCGATGTCGCCTAGCAGAGGTCATCCTCCTGGGCAGGGCATCGTGCTTTCAGAACTCACTGACTTGGATTTATTGGTGTCCAGGGTAGACTCGGGGGAGACTAATGGCCATGATTACGAAGTAAGTTCTGGTCCTAAAGGGTGGAAGGAGCCGGGCCTCAACAAACCCTCAGACACTGCTTCTGCTCTCCGAGTTAATTGGACCCGCGAACCCCCCACCGCCCGCGCCGCCCTCCCCAACCGCCACCCTCCAGAAACCCAATCCCAGCGGAAATATGTCGCTCATTGGGCGTATTGAAGTAAAGCGCCGTCGAACGCTCCAGGACGGGCGGGTAAAGCTCAAGTTGACTTTACTCGACGTCTCTGTGGACAAATGCGGGATTTGTCTGTCGCAGTTCAAGGAAGAGGATATGGCGGCGCTGACGTCCGACTGCCAGCATTCTTTCCATGAGACATGTCTTGGTCATTGGCTCGCTCGAAGTAAAACCTGCCCATTGTGCAGGCTTCCGTTAGATACGGACGTTCGGTAACTGGTTATCGCACTCAATATGATTTTGTTTTTTTCTCTTTTCTTTTCTCTTCCATGGCATTCTTAGGTTAGGTTCTCGATCATTCTTCTGTAGCATAGTGCACCTCGTCGTCATTACATGCATTCATCATTGGACTCTAATTCTCCATCATCCATGTACATCCAATTCTCACATTCTCATCGGTCACCCCATATGCATTTCTTTCTGTTCTAAAAGCCGTCGTGATTTCTTTTGCTGTTACATTCGTGCCATCCGTTGTACAGACCTGGTGTGGTAGACAGATAATGGCATTTACCTTTTGCCACTCGGCGGTCAAGCCGTGGGAGCGCGATGTTATATTCCGGTCGCGTTGATAAACAGACGGCGGTGTAATCCCGAAAAGGAAGGAGTGGCACATTCCCGACCAACTCAACGCTTTGCTCTACGATGCAGGAAACCGCGACAATGGGCCACATTCTCATGCCGGCCAGCAAGGGAACACGTTTACCCTTTCATGGCCCCTGATAGGGCGAACAATGTCAAATGACCGACGCAAAGCGCGACCACGGGCCAAACTTGGCCCAAGGCAAAGCGGGGTGGCTATGGCCCAGCCAAAGCGACCGAGGGACGAGTGGCTCGACCACGAGTTGTGGCACAAATGCCTTATAACGCGAAGCAAGGCACAATGCATCTTTCTGTTTTTACAAAACATCGTATCCCCCGTACTTTATCAGTGACCACCAGCCTAACCAGCTTCAACCACTTAACCACTTAACCACTATCAAACATGCCTATCGAACACCCTTGGGATCTTCGCAACATTCACGCTATCTTCGTAGCGCTATTGGCAGTTATAATAGACCCAGCCTTTCTCGAGCCCATCCGGATCGCGTTTTTCAACATGCGCGCGCCACCCAGGGTTCCCCAGCCGCGTCAGAACGCTGCCCAGCGGAATTCTGAGGACTACGTTACCATAGTCAGGGTGCTTGCCCTCGAGCCGCAGATTAGGCGTCACACTGTTGTTCTCCCTCGGTCAGTTCCTTTCGTGTTTTAGATTTGGGTGGGTACTGATACCGTCGTATGCCACAGCAACCCGAACGCCATAGAACGCGACGGCGACGCGACGGACGAAGAGGACGAGCCCGAGCGCAGCCCACAGGAAGTGGCCGCCGAAAATCTTGCCCGCGATATCCACCAACAACAGGAAGAAAAGGAGAGGCGGATCCAGGACAGCATAGCCAACGGTTCTAGCAATGGAGGCGCCAGCCGTGGAAACGCTCACGGCGCTGTACGCGCTACTCCATATGGCCGACGTCCAGGCGCCAGCTCTTCGAACGCACGACGCGGGCCCGCTGGACCCCACGGCAATTCCAATGGACCAAATGCAGGGGCTGGACCGAGCAACCACCACAACGCACTAGGCGCAGGACCGGGACCCAACAACTATCCATCCAATAACTATTCCTCCAACAACTATCCTTCCAACCAGCAAAACGCAGTAGCTGGGCCGAGCAACAATTCAAACTCGCAAAACGCAGTGGCCGGCCCTAGTAATCACCCTAACGCTTTACGAGACACCAGGCCCGGTAACGACGCGAATAGGGAAAACGCAGTTGCTGGGCCCAGTAATCACCCGAATGCGCTACGCCTCGATTCGACGTCTCAGAACGCAGAGGCCGGGCCCAGCAACTATCGAAATGCCCTACGCGCCGATGCAGGGCCAAGCAACCCTCCAGCAACTAGGCGTGAAGACGTCCCCGATTTCGACATCCTTAATCTATCGAGCCTGCGGCTCAACGACAACTCTTCGGCGATGGGAAAAGGCAAAGGAAAGCAACGCGCAGACAATGGTTCTTGCTCTGCACACCAACTGCCGGCTTCCTCGTCGCAGACCTACCCTATAGTACCTCAAGCACTTCTTGAGAGTTTTGACCCTCGGGACTTGTTTGAGGAAGAAAGCAGAAGCAACGAAGAAGCCGGGGTATCTAGTGGCCGGAGCGGATTCGTACCCACACCGGCTCCAGCACAGGCGCCAAGTTCCCAAACCCCCTCCCAGCCATCTCTGCTTTCGCGCTTATCGGCGGAAGCAGAGGCACCAACTCAAGCCAGGCCTTCTCCTGTGCCGACGAACTCGGTCTTCGAGGCAGCAAGGCCTCAACACACCTTCCAGCAGCAGCAGCCCTTCCAGCCCTCCTTCCAGCCACCCCCCTTCCAGCCCGCTGCTGCCTGGAACACTGAACAACCGACTTCGAGCAGGGTACCGATCAATGTGAGGCTTACCACTTCCCTCGTTGAATTCGTGACTGATAGATCTCAACAGAATGACGCCCAGCCTACCGCATTCCAACTAGGAGCCCCCAACAACACCCAAGCCGAACGGGTACAGACTGTAAGTTCTCCGTGCCTTCTGCTTTATCGCCTGTTATTAACTGCGTTATATTAGCAACCGAGCGCCCAGCAACTTCCGGCTTACCTTTACGATGAAGACGTCGACATGGACCAAGATGTCGATACGAACACGAACACGCCCTGGGTACAGATGAATGTCAGGCTTCTTTTCTTTCTTGCATTGTTCCCGGATGCTGACATGGTGTCAACAGCAACACGCCCAGCAGCCAGTGCATCAGCCAGTGATGCAGTCCTTCGGTCAGGCGGGTAGCTGGGTACAGACGGTCAGTTTACAGTGACCTCCACTCTATCTATTTGCTGATCTGATACCTTGTGCAGCAACCGCGCGCCCAGCAGGAACAACAGCCCCAGTTCCACGACGGTAATGCTCAAAGCGCCTGGGCATCAACTGTGAGTATTCTTTGATTGTTTTTCGTCTTCGATATCCTAACCTTTCTTTGACAGTCAAATCCCGAGCAATCCGGCGGGAACCTCGCATATGCCAGGGCACCGACTGTGATTTCCTCGCTGTTCTGTATCTTCTTGATCTGTACTGACTCCACCCAAAGGATGGCGCTCACTTTGGTGGAGTACATCCTAGCTGGGTACAGACGGTGAGTTTTTTAAATTCTCCGAAAGAGCATTGTCGGCTTACTGGGAATTTCGAAAGTATAATCGCGCCCAGCTGCTCCAAGAGCAGGGTCATTATGACCCGAACGCCTTCCATCGGGCTCAACCGCCCTCATTCGTGCGTATTCCTTCTATCCTCAACTTCTTCGTCAATGTTTGACCTGATCTGTAGCAACAGCAAGCCCCGGCCACGTTCTACTCCCAACAAGCCTGCACCCCGCATAACCAGCCTTCGGTCGACCACGCCGCTGAGCAGTTCGAAAGGGCTACCAACGTTTGGCTGGGTTGGATTTCCTCCTCGGTTTCAAGTCAAGAAACCTCCTTCACGTCTTCACCTGCTTCCACTTCCCATACCGCTCCGCCACCTCCAACTCAATCGCAGCCCGAAGAACCTGCAATGACCCAGGAGGAGGCCGAGTCTGAGCAGAGGTTCTGGGATATGATCAGGAGAGCAGAAGACGAAGCCACGGAAAGGCGAAGGAACCCGTTCAACTACGCCGCTGCAGTCGCCAGAGGGCCCTCGGCGACGGCATACCTCAATAGAAGTGTCCCAGAAGTGTCTGCGCACGGTCCTCGACCCATCCGCTCCCTACCGGGACGCGCCGATCCTCTCCGCCAGCGTCAGGTCGCTGACGGACCCCTTGGATCAGAAGCGAATCTACGATATCGCCTGGTGAGTTCTTTGTCTTTGTCCTTTCCTTGGTGACGATTCTAATCTGTGAATGTCTCAAGGAACAGGAACGTCGTCTTGAAGAGCGAGCACGCCGCCGCCAACTTCGCGCGGAGCGGGTCCAGCCTCCAGCTGAGACTCCTAGCAAGCGAAGAAAGCGCCGCCGAGACGACGCAACACCCCCGGCCACACCCCACACCCCGACTGCCGACGAGGAGCCTACGCCGCCCAAGCGCGCTCGCTCGGAACCCCCAAAGGTCGACGCGGAAGTTCAGGTCGAAACTGAAGTCGAAATCGTGGCCGAGGTCGAGGTCGACACCCGCACGCGCCTCATTTCCGGTGGCTCGAACGGGGTTGTCTCCTGGAACACCTATACACGGCTGGCTACGAGGAGAGAGAAGAAGGAACGGAAGGCATCGAGATTTTGTCCCTCGCTATCCTCTATCACTGGATTTTTTTCTTCTCGGTTAGCCTTTTTGAAATCGTGACCAAGCCCTTTGTACCTCACCTTTTCTTTGTCTCTTGTCTCTTTCCCTTGTCTTGCCTCTTGTCTTGTCTTTCTGCTCCCTTTTTCTCCTTGACTCGTATAATTTAGTCCAGGGCCTTCGAAGCTTCTTTGTTCTTTATAATAGTCCACTGCCTGCTAATTACCAGTTTGTCAGTCTGTAGGTCTCGAGAGTTTGTAACTGAACTGACCGTACCGCAAAGAATACTATTTTCTTTGTTGTTGTTGCTTTCTCCATTGCTGGTCCTGGCTAGGACCTAAAATCCAGATTCATTCACGGAATCAAATTTGGGCGGAAGCGTCGCCGCCGGCGTCATCGAGTATGATCGGCGCCATCATTGGGCTTCGCTTCTGCTCCAAGACTTGGAAGGTCTTCAAGCTTATGATTTGTTGAAGTTAAGTGCTGGATTTAGCTTCGAGGAAAACAAGAACCTCAATCACTCTATCACTCTATTTTTGAAAGGGCATTTCACACAATCTGCGTATATGTAAGAGATGCGGACCACTCACTGGGGACCTTTGGCACAGAGCGTCCTTCCCGTACGACATACTCTCTACTACCGTTAGTAGCCCACCGATTAAACTTTTGAGGCGATCTTTTGTGATGAAAGGAAACATCTGATTTTGCAATATGAAGCTCAAAAAAATCCCGGGACTCACCACCTGTGATACCCAGCCGCCTAGGAGAGCGATTTGAAAAAAATCGGTTGAAAAACGGTGGAGATATTGATTGGAAGACAAAACGGTATGTCGGAAGAGGAAGGAATTTGAAAAATCTTTTGGTCCCTCTTTTGGGTAAGGACCGTTTTATGTCGGGAGCTTTTCACGCCGCGGAGATGAATTGACTTCATACTGCACCATTTCTACAGAGTACAAAGTTCCAGTTTCCGGAATTTCTAGCGATACAGATGCGTATGTTATCAAAACATATGATGCCAATTTATTCTTTAGACCACCCTTAGTTGGCGAGCAATAAGCTGCTTCCCACTCCGAGCTAGAACCTTGGAATTTTAATGAGTTGAAGAATGAAGCCCTTCGCGTCCTATTTCTTTTATTTCTCTTGCTGCTTCGTGGTGGCACTTGGACGATCAGTACCTGTAACCGCGGCGCTAACATCAGCTGACGTCATAGCTTTGTCTCCACCGCCGAGTCCTTGTCCTGATTTCGCTGCAAAATTCTACTTAACGCCCATCCACTACCCAGTTCGTAAACGAATTTTGAACTTACCATATGGAGAGGCCTGTCCCTCTTTCGTCTTGACGTCCTTTCCCATCATATACATGCCTCCCAAAGCTGCGACGATGGCTGTTCCACATGCAATGGCCTGGCTAAAAATTCAATGATTTGCGCCTAGAATTTCGATTGACCGGTAGGAAGTTTTAAATCACCATAGTGGTTCCGCGACTTCCGACGTTGCGTGTAATAGGTGTTGTCATAATTCTGGGTTTGAAGGTGGGTTCAAGGTGGTTCAAATCATTGAAGGACGACCCTGTCGGGTTTTATACGAAGACATGTAATGATGATGTCATATCCGGGCAATAATTTATGATGCAAGGACTTGCCATTGGGCCCCAAGATTTGAATCATTTACAAGAATACGAGCAAAAGTCACAAAGAAAAACAGTGTCAAGACTCGTGTAAAGAAACTCCATGATTTTAGTCGTAGGATGGTGATTTAGATTGTCCATTTGAAGTCAAGATCAGCGCAAGTAGAATCAAAGTCCATGGAGCAAACGGTATACAGCGGCGCTAATCGAGAGTCCGTGCAGAGGAAAGAAATAATGATATCAAAATGTTGGAGGCGAGGGTAAAGGACGAGACACTGGGGTATTCGACGACAAAGATCGGAGAGGCTGCGGAGAAAGGGAGTCATAGGCCGGAGGCTCCAGTTCTCTGTCCCAATTTTCTTCATCCTCGTTTACGTCCCTCGGTATATCTTGGAGGATGCTACGAGAATGCCGTAATAGAATGGCAGACAGCCGGGGGAACGCGGCAGCAAGGGGGGATCTCGTTGAAGCTGGTACTGGAGCAGTCAAGGGAGGGTCGGTAACGTTACGTCGTACTGGCGTCAGTGGCCTAGCTGAAGGCTGAATGTTATCCGTCTGTGCCATAGCATTTAAGCGTACGATTTCCCGAGGGGTATTACTAGGTTCTGTGATATCATCGGAGGCAGTTCTGGGCGATGCTCTGACCGGGGTAAAACATTGCATGGTTAATTTCTGCCTGTCGATTCGCTCTGGATGGCCATTCAGTTCAATTGCATTGAACACCGCGGAGTGCGACGCCGGGGTGTCAATGCCTTGGAGAATCGACGCCATACCGCTTAACGTTGGGGAGTCCGAAAACCCTCTCCGAACAGGAGTTAATCTCAGCGGAGTGTGAGGTGCAAGACGTGTTGGGATTGCGTTTCCCGAGGTGTCACTCGCGGATCTAGCGCGACCCTCATAACCGTGTGCGGATGATGCCTCCCCTTGAATCCTTATTCTATCTCTGGCGGGCGAGGTGGACTGCCGCGCCTGTTGGGTACTAGAATTGTCTGAATCGGGACTGGTCGTGGATGCAAGTCCTAAATGCGGCTGTCTTGAAGGGCCAATGAAAAGATGCGGCGAGAGCAAGCCACTGGAAAGAGACTCCCTGTAATGGTTTCGCGTCGTGGCCGACTGCCGGACCACATCTCGGTTGGCATACAATTCAAGCCCTTCTCTGGGCCTATTCAGCGACGAAGTAGGACGACCCTGATCGCACCGTGGAGGGCTTTGAGTCCTAGCCACAGGGACTGGGGGACGGTGGGATCGCCTGGCCTCTCGCTGCTCGTCTTGTCTATGTCGTTTCAAACCCTCGGCAGAATCAGGTCGAACGGGTCTCGCTGGAACATGGGGATCATGGAACGGAGAAACACTTCGATGAGAATTGACGGAAATCGGCTGGGTTGCCATACTTCTCTGCAAAGACGTCGGGCTACTTTGCATGAGCGGTGTGGACGGGTCTGCATCTTAGAACATACGAATGAGAAAGCATTTTGAAGGTAAGGCAGTTGTGTACTGACAAAGATCGCTTCCAATGCGTCTGTGTGACTTCTTAGCCCGTCGCTTGCACAACCAACAGATCATAAGTCCACCGAAGGCGAAAAAAATGAACCCTCCAACGATTCCACCAGTGATTGTTGTAGCAGAAATTTTATGTGGGCTTTTTTCGTTGTTAATAGGCGTTTTAATGGGGTTGGATGTTCTCCCTGTGTCTATAGGGGCCATAGAGGGTTTCTGAGTTGTAGTCGTGGTCATAGTATAATTTGGCATTTGAGAGAGTGTCGTAAATGAGGGAAGATACGTGATATAATCGAGGATGAATGATTGATTTGTACAATGAGTAATGTTTATGACGAGGGTGTGAGAGCCACTGGCGATGGCATCGCTTGAATAATACAAAAAATTGGAAGCTTGACCGATCTTGTTAACGAATTCGGGAGAGTCACTCGTAACTGAGTATGATTGGGATTGAGGTACGCCATCAAGGGTGTAGGTCGCTTTCAGGAGTCCGAGATTTGCCCAAGAGAAGATCCCGTAGATGGCTATAGAGCTACCTGTACATTTAAATATTAGCCACTTTCGTAAACATGAAAATTTATTACCCGTAAATGAGAAGGAGAGGCTATCCCCAGCATTCCAAGTCTGGTGGGTTCCGTTGTGGAAAGGCGACCCATCTGGGAGGGTACCAGCGTCAAATTTATTCAGATTTCGCCTCCAGGCCCCAGAGTAGCGTATGGCAAAGTTGTCGTCGTCGACAACTACTCTGTGGCCATTTAATGGAGTATCAGGATATAGGGTTATTACTGCAAAATCAAAGGAGGTCCCGTCGATCTGACCCAATGTGATATTGTGCTTGCCTTCTGCCAGGTCTGGCGACTGATACCACTGTCGGTACGATGGAGGAGTTAAATCTCCATAGCTTGTCGTGAATGAGGCACCGCCGTCAATTGAAACAGAAATTTCCTGTGAAGCTGGAGCGGCGGGAGTCATGCCAAAGAAGGCGATCGATTTGCCTATCCAAACAGGAGGGCGATAAAAAGACCATAGCAAAAGATTACGCAAGTTACTGACCTTCAAAGTTAATACTGAACGATCCGAGCTCTGCCGATGCTCCTGTCCCAGCTTTCGCAGAATGAGACGTTCCACCATACCATTGTACCAAATTGTTGATCTGCCACGCAGAACCTGAGTATCTAAACTCGTCGGAATTGTCGTCAACGATTAATGAGAGGTCAGAGGCCATGGAGAAGGGTCGGACGAAGGGAAGGGAAGAGATGAAGCATCGACGTCTCGTCTATGAAAGAGGAGCGGAAACTTGTCCCCATCTTGTCCTGTTTTTATTCAGGTAGATCCACAAGGAGATTCAATTCGATCATGGTGGCTCGAGGATGTATTAATTAGGTCCTTTGACGTTGATCCCAGGACTCGGATTGGCCAGGAGGAGGCATAAGACGGATGTGGACCCTTGCGAGGAATGACAGAAATCATAACGGGATCCTTGCCAAGCCAGACACCAGAGATATTCACCACTGCCTCCGTGGCTAATGTGAGATATGCGTCATCTCATCGAAGGCAAGAGTCCGTGCAGTAAGATAAAGATGCTATTCATCCCGCCCGCCTTGAAATCTGAAGTCGAAAAATCTTCCTCGAGTCGAAGCTCAACAGAACATCAGCTGTGTAGAAAAATGCTGCCATAGAGTCCTGCTTGGACATCCTGCTGCCAAAGTCCGCGGTGCTAATGTGAAAGACTAAAAGCAGTCAACAGCGTCAACTTGAACGGAAGGCTTCAGTCCAAAACATATCCCGCTGTTGACTCCGAATAGAAATTCGGATGAAAACGCCCATCCTGCCATTTATATCTGTCCATCTCGGACAGACCGTACTTCGTCAATGTTCATGTATTGCCAGAGATGCGCCGTTGTCAGAGAATGGTCTGGTTAGGTTGTAACTTGCTGAGTGCCACCGCGGTTCGTGCAGGCAGCCGTTTGCAGACCGTGCAGTTGGCGGGTAACGCCGATCAAATCATGGAACTCCGCCAGCTTGATCCCACAATATCGTTGGTGGTTCACATCTTAGATCTTAGATTGTCAAACTTTCCAAAGCCCCCAGCTATATATGTTATAGCACACCAACAACTTGCGACAAGACAGCGTTTTTCGCCAATTGATAAATATCGCAACGGGTATAGAAAAGGGCCCAAATCAGGATATACTTCTTCTCATGATCGACCTCGATGAATGCCACCGATTTCGGTCTTCTTCACCTTCTTGAACCCCTCAACGAATAAAAGGACTGAAGGAATTATATGGCATGAACTATTTGAATTAGATTGAGCAGTATGTTTTGTTCATGGATTTCTCTTCTTACACCATACTCACCCTATTAACTCTTTTCCCAAGGGATTTTTATGTCAATTTTGTGAGTTACTGTGCTCGAGAACCCCGCAAAAAGACTGGCCTCATCTGTATATAGGTATCGAAGTTTCGAAGAGTACCACAGGAACAACGAGGATTTGTTTCCAACGCGTATAATGCAAGCCAACCAAGCTACAAGATACCCGTTGAAATCCTGACAACGACATTCAACATGGTCCAGGGTAGCGCTATATGTGCCTTTCCTCCATCTCGAAACGGACTTGAAGCGTATGGACTGAACGGATAACTCATGGTCACGCACGTCTGCCAGCATTGGCGACGCGCTTCTCTGTTACGGCCCCCCTTTGGACGTACTTACACTATTATGGGTCCAAATTTGCATGAGCCTGCAGACGTGGTTTATGTATCATTGTGAACCTTTGGTACCGGTTCATTGGCACCTTCATGTCGCGCAGCATGATCTTCAAAGACGCGATGCTGTGAATGGGGTTCATTACTTCTGTGCCACTGGCCGATCATTCTCGGCTTCCTTTCGTAGCCTTTTTCAAGCAAACCTTCACCGGATGAAGTCGATCGTTATTCGCTCATCGGCAAAGTCATTTGAATCAGTGATTCATCTCGGGGCCGACCTTCAGATTTTGTGCACTGGGAAACTGCCAGCTCTCGAGACATTGGGCTTATATCTGCCATCAGATAAGGCGACTTTCCCTCGATGGAACCTCTACGCTGGTCGGAAACACCTCTTCTAGGCTCACTCATCTTTCGTTATAACCAAGACCATTGTAACCGTCCGACCATCAATCGATTCTTAGACTTCCTTGAAGAAATCCCCACCTTAGAAGTGCTCTGGATCGAGAACGCAGGGCCAATCGTGAAAGATCAGCTTCGTAATGGTGACCCAAGGCAGTTACTCTATTAAAGCCGAGACCTCAAAAAACCTCTAATGACGGACTGGATCTTGCTATTACTGGTATACTTAGTATCAAGAGCTGGACCTGCATTGGGATAGAAATGGTCTATGTTAGTATGTACAAGAACTCTTTGTTTCAGCAAGCTCCAGCTGCAGGCTAACAGCTAGATACCGAGGCGGTTTGGTTGGGCCACGTCTGATGGTGTCGAGAATAACTTGGACGGCTAGAAGAATTCGATGAATGGGATTGTCTGTTCATAATGTTAACTCATGTGTCATAGATACATATATTTGGGACAGATACATGTACAACAATGATCTGCGAGCGAAAGAGGTTAAATGACAGACGATAATATATGTTATCAAGTCCAACGGCAGTAAAGTACTGAAGGACGGTGAGATGCTCCTCGACTGGAGATCTAGAGAAAAAATATATTTCGTAACATGTCAAGCATGTCAAGGTTTACTGAGTGGCAGAGGGCATGTTTGAACGACGATAGGATGATAGTGCGTCGTATGCAGGTGGTCCGGCTACTTGGTCTGGGGCATAATCCAGATCCATGCTCATGCCCGAGGTCGCGTTCCTGCTCGGGGAAGAACTACGATGCGTTGAGCTTGCAAAAGGCGAGCTCGGTATCCGTCCGGGTGTTGAGTAGGGTGACTCGGCTCTTTCTCGTTTAAGATCGGCCAAAGAACCAGACCCATGATGGACAAAACCACTGTCTGTATCCTGGAAGGGAGAGACAGCAGTTGACTGCGCAAAACCGCGTCGAAGAGGCGACAGCTGTTGCGTCTGCGCAGAAGAGTAACCGACACTTGCGTCTAAATTCATAAATCATGAGCAATTTCAATGACGATGATCTTAAGCAAATACGGACTGGTCGGGTTCAACGCTGTGCCTGGACCTATTGGCGTACTATCGGTATTTGAACGCCGTTTCCGCAACCAGATTATCAGCAAGGCAAGTAATGCTAACAAAATTACACCACCAACAACCCCGCCCGCAATGGCACCAATTGGGACTTTCTTTGTAGTAGTTCCGTCATGAACACCGTTTTGAGCTGTTGAGCCAGAGGTTGGGGTGGCAGTGTTGGAGCCAGAGGTCGGGGTAGGAGTGTTGGAGCCAGTCGAAAGGGGAGACGGGCTTACGGAGGAGGTTACTGTAAGATTCGGCATTGTCGCAAGTGTTGAAAACGAAGGGGTATATGTAATATAATCCAATATAAACATTTGATTTTTGCCCTCTGTAACATTGATCACGAGGGTATGGTCTCCAGCGGAAAGATTGTCTTGCGAAAAGTACAGAAAATTTATGGCTTCTGCGTCGCCTTTCAGATACTGGGCTGACGCTGTTGTGACGGGATAGCTTTGAGGGAAAACATTGCCGTCGAGTGTATAAGTCGCAGAGAGAAGGCCGAGGTTTGCCCAGTTAAATATCCCATAGACAGCGGTGGAAGTGCCTGTAAAGAAATGAATGGTGAGATTACCCAAGATGACTTTGCCACCTACCAGAAAACCGGAAAGTGATGGAGTCTCCCGGAGTGGAACTACGATGGGTAGTATTGTGAAGAGGGAAGCCATCTGGTAGGCTGCCCGCATTGAACTCATTTAGGTTCCGTGTCCAATTTCCAGTATATTGAATAGCAGAATCGTCATTGTCTGCAACAATCGTCTTTCCAGCCAATGGCGTGTTCTGGCCAACTTCTATGAGCGCGTAATCAAGCGCGGTCCCGTCCAAGTGGCCCACCGTGATGGTGTGTTTGCCATCCGTTAAGGTAGGTGATTGATACCATTGAACGTATGCGGGTGGGGGTGTGGTAGTTGAGTAGGTGATTGTGTATGGTGTAGCGCCATCAATGCTAACGGTGGCTGTCTGCGAAGATACATCTGTCGGAGTGTTCCCAATAAACGCGATCGAAGTTCCTAAATTAAGTTACTGCTCAGCTTTGTTGGCCGTGTTCAAACCAGAAAGTGATGCATACCTTCAAATGACAATGCGAACGAGCCAAACTGCGTTGCAGACGCGAATGCCGGATAGTTTGATGTTCCCTGATACCATTGAACGAGGGTACTCAACGTCCATTGTCCTCCTGAATATTTGAAGTCGGCAGCGTTATCGTCAAGAATCTGCAGCAGCTTGCCCGCCATGGTGGACGATGAAAGCAGAGAGAATGTGGAGGACGGGTGGAAGTAAGGCGATCCTTGTTTTGCCAGCTGCCAGCTGGAAACAAATTTCGCATCAGAACTTCCTGTCTAATTGACTCCATTGCAGACCGAAGGGTAGCAGGGCAACGAGAAAAAGAGAGCGAGGCCGCTGACAACTCGACTTGTCTATGCCGAATATGGGTATTTTGTGCCTGTTTTCTTGTTGTCGGATCAAGAAGTTATATTTAGCTCTGGGCACCCGCGCAACTCGGCAAATTTTGTACTGGCAGATTTTGAGCGCGCACAGTGAACAATTGATGAAACACCGAACAGCGCCTATTTGTCTTAATATTAAGTTCATTTGCGGGACAATAATGCTTGGTGCGTTTCCCGCATTGTAAAGTCGAGGGCCCTAACTCAATCAGGCTCGACCTATTTAAAGAAGTGTGTTTTGTCCCGGCGAAGGGATGATCAAAGTTAGAGTAACGACAATCAAAGTTACATTGATGCAGAAAACATAGAGATACTGCTTCGACTCTTTCCAGAGCTGTCAACCAGCAGATTGTCCTATGCATTGATCAGCAAAATCAAACCAAGGAGGTCTCCGACTTACTGCACATCCAGACCCCAAATTAGCATTTCCGACCCAACCTGGCTCCCAGTACACAATACCCAGCCCATGGCCTCCAGATAAGCCTGCCAGAACATTCTTGATATCTGCAACCCAGGTAGACTGACCAGCCGCTGAAACTGGGACAGAGGACTCGCTGAGTGTCACTCCTGAACACGTAACGGGCCAATTGGTTTCAACAACCATCACATCCTTTAGACCAAGGTTGAGTTAATCTAGCATCTCAAATCTTGAAGTAGCTGGGGCGTACCTTTCCGTATTTGCTTATTATGTTCTGCAAGCTAGACTTGAGGTTGCTCAGAGTTGCCCCAGTCCCATAGAAGGGGTAGAAGGAGAAGCCCATAACATCCACGTCGGCCGGAGATAGTTGACCTGGGATGAAAACCTGCGAATAGAAGGAGCTGACAGCATTTTTGTCCCATCCATTGGCAAGATGGATCATGACTTTAGTAGTGGATGAAGCTGCACGAACACCACTGGCCGCCGAGTGAAGAAGTTGGGAAAGCGGGGAGTAACCGTTTACGGAGATTTCAGCAGTCGGCCACAGAATACCATTATTAATTTCATTGCCTATCTATTGACAAGAATGGGGCTCAGTCGAGGATGGGTTATCGAAGCGGATGCGCAAACACACCTCGATGAATTTAATAGGAGTCCCTTGGGCCGCAAACGATTTGACGAGATTCATGGTATAACTAAGTGAGACGCGCAATTAGAGTCATAAATGCAGTGCAGGGCGGTTTTGATCTCACGTATAAATTTGCGTGTTTAAACTTGCGAGATCCTTGGGCCAGGCGCTAGGAATAGCCTGTTTTCCTGGATCAGCCCCTAAACCGCAGAAGAATCAGACAGAACGACCCGACGCGCAAAACAAAATGGACTTACAGGTGTCACTATAATGGAGATCTACGTATACTTCCATTCCAGCGGCGACGACACGCTTCGCTAGCGCCAATCCATACTTCAAGCTGTAATCAGCGTCATTTGTGCTCGTCCAGACCCTGATACGCGCGAGGTTGGCTCCATGGTTGTGAATAATGGTCTCAAACTTGGCATTGGACGCCGAGCTCGAATCCTTGTAAACAAGTCCGGCCTTCTCGACGTTGACCAAAGAGCTGATATCAGCACCATGGTACTGAAGTGCCTGGGTTAAAGGTGTGTAAGAGAGCAAGGAGATGACGAAGGGGGTGATGAATCGCATGCTGGGTTGAGAGGCAGAAACTCTCCACGCATCTGCCTTATATCCAGTGCCCAGTGCCCAGGTCGACGGAAGCATAAGCAGCAGGGCATGAATTGAAATTGGAGAAGGAGCGGAGCCGGACGGCGGTGGGCGACCGTAGTAACGTGCATGTGACAACGAGTAGAAGGTAGAATTTACCGTCCAGCGCATGCGGTCATGTATGTTTCGCGGCCATAGTAATAGTACTTGCTGTCATAGGTACTGCAACGAAATGGCCTCCTCGCACCATCGAAAACATCGATTATGAGTGGAAAGATAATAAGAGCAGCCTGAGTCGGCTTGTTGTGTAGTAAGGCATAAAGCCAGATACCAAGGACAATATTTGAAGATTTTGCTGAACGATAGGGAAATTTTTGAGCCGGGTTCCTTTTCTTGATTTAGCAGCCATGGGTCTTCGAAAATTGAGAAGGGGAATGACCACAGGAAAGAGGATGATTCATTACCATGACGTGATGCCGGAGTTTTGCAATCACTGGAAGGTGGGCCGTGTCTACCCAAGAACCACATCCTATGACCTACCACAACCCAAAAATAATAGATTTAACTGAGTTCCGCTCTTCCAAGACTGGACCATCCATACCTCATACCTCCGTCCTACCGGTGTTCGTGTACAACCGCAAATATACCGGTTCGCCTTGGGTAGGACACGAGGGTCGTAATGCCACGAATTAATCCGAAAAATAAAAATTCAAGTTGAGGTGCGCTGTAAGAAATCTTATGGGAATAACTGCGAGCCGGACGAAGTTGGCGTTTGCATAGGCATGTAAGGATCCTGGTTTCCACAATTCCAGTCTTATTGCCTGTTGAGAAAATATTCAGGTAATTTGTTAAGCAAGTCCGAGTCATGCGATAGATACTGCTCTCACCAAGACGGCGGATATCTAACAATTTGTATAAAAGAAAAGCCCGAATCTTCACGAACATATTGGTATATTGCTACCTTCTCAGACCTTCTCCTGATTTGCGAGCTGCGTGAATAGCTGTCATTCCCATTCGATTATTGTCGGAGACATTGGGAAGGATGACAACATACCTAGTTCGCGTTACGTTCTGTCTGACCATGATGTTCTAAGCCATCACAGAGCATCAAACCAATCAGACACAGCGACCTAAGTCCCCGACGATACCGCAGAAGAATCGTACCGATTCGCACACGTAGCCGATGAAGGTTTGGGATAAGGTCACTCCTTCACAAGATGTGGACAACATCATCACCTTGCTGAAAGCAAGGTCCCTGTACCCACCTAAATTCACGTTTAAGGAAATTTTTGTTGCCATCATGATTGTTGGTCATGTTTGTCTTTGAGGCCTAAACCCTGTTTGCACTTGTTATTTATACTACCCATCCCCCGTTCCTTAGAATCTCAAATGTTGCAATCAATGATGCCATCAACATTCACGATCGCACCGAAAGACTTGCGGGCCTTTGACGCTCGCCAAGGCCTAATCATCCTATCTTACTCGTGCGACAAGCGATAGGCTACCACTGCACTGGCATGGCCAATGCTATGTATGTCGGCGACGAGCAGCGCGTTAATCCACCCTTTCTTCAATTATCACCCTACAGCTTCCCTCACCTCACCTTGCCCTCTTTCACCCCACTGCCTCAATTTTTTAACGAAAGGTGTATTGTTTTCCATTGGTAATCTACTGCCCGAACAAACGAGAACCGTTGCCGAGTGCCTCTCGCCACTTCAAGGCATGTGGGCCGGCACTGGAAGGACACGAGATGGGCAGAGTGATAAGAAGAGGGCAGCTGAAAGATGAAGGACAGTGAGGAGTTGGATAGAGGCAGGTACGATTTACTCCCAATCGCGAAACGATGGCGGCATGTCCGTGCTTCAATCTCCTGTCAAGGTAAGTTGGGTTGTTTTGGTATCATCTCGTTGTGCGAGCCACTTATCCACTCCATGACAGGTTCAGCGACATTGCCCTCGCTGCTTCGAAGCAACCTCATCACTCCCTGCCTGTGGGGTACCGACCCGCCGCACCACGCTATGCCAAGGCCGGCTCCGGCTCCCAGAGCAACAGCAATCGCGGCTAATCGCGGCCAGCCAGAGAAACGCGACACCAGACACAAAAGGATAACAAACCTTTTGTCGCCCGCCATCCTCACGTCTGCCAAGCCATCTCAACGTTGCATCTCGCCTTTCGCCTGTGGACATTGGTGGCCCACCGCTACGCCGCATCCGCCATTATGTTACTTGATCACCAGCCTCGTTTGGCCAATGCCATGAATCCCGCTCCGCTATCAGGCCAAGGTCATTTTCGCCAAGAATCGACACAGCGAAACAACGCATTATGCCAAAGACGATCGGACAGGAGAGGCGGGAACACTGTCAGTGATGACGAGGGAGGCAGGAAAATATGGCCAAGCGGCCATGGATGCAAGAGCTTGGTGTGTAAGTTCTTGCATCCCCTCCCTACTTTCAAGGTTAGTTTCACTTTGTTCGTCAAGTGCCAATAATAACTTTTTTTTAACTTACTCGTTGTCTTTTTGAAGGGCTTTACGATACAAGGGACCGCCAACAAAACCGTTATCCCATCGCGAGCCCCTTGCAACCTGAGGGCTGCGGACTGACCTTCATTCCATGCATCATGATTGATTCAGCGGTTTAACAGAGACCCATGCGGCTTACTGCTCATCAACCAAGATCACCCCACTACCACCTCATGCCGCCTCTACTCCCAGCGGCCTTCCTTGTCCTATGCTGACACTCACTGGCTCAACTTTGACCCTGGTATTGCCCGGCAAGCAGCAGTAGTCCTCTTCGGACGACAAGGAGAGCACGGTAGCTGCAATCTTGCTGGAACGTTTTCCGGCTTGTTGCCCATGCAAAATGTATGAACAATACGTCGGAGATGTGTATGTACTTAAACTAACCTTACTGGGGACGAACGAAGCAGTCACCCGCGACCTAGTCCAATTTCAGATCTTTGCATTGGCACGGTAAGATTGAATTAAATGGCCAAGGAAGTGTTTGTATCTATTACTGGAAGCAAGGTGGTGTGTCGGCGAAGACGACGCCTAGTGATATGTGGTAGCTGAATGGCAAGCTGCGGCAATCTATCTCGGCAGTCGTGGCATCAAAAACCCAAACATGAACAAATGGCTCGTTTACGGCAGATTTTTTTCTTTCTCAGGAGAAGTTCACCTTCACTTCTATTGAACGGAAAATTATTTGAAAACGTCTCAAAGGATGCGTTCAAGTCTTTGACCCATTTTCTCATATTACTACTATATGCATGACGGTCCTTTGCATTGTGATCTCGAGGGCTGAGCGCTTGTGGGTCCGTCAGATTGCTACTAAACCGTGCCTAGACGGCGTTCATTCCAAAACTCTCGGTCCACATCCCCTTCAAAGCAGCCATGAGGCGTTAAGGAAGCCTCCTATTCCTTGATCAACGCGGGCAACAAGTATCAATCGCACGGCGATTCAGGGTTATTCGAGAAATTTTCAACCTGAAGGCGCATTCTTCAGGCGCACTTGGGCCAATGTGTCACAGAGACCACTATCATTCGTGTCGCCGAGTATACGTATTTGTATAAAGTCTCTACCACCTCTTGGGTATACCCACCCATCTTCGTCAATCTCGTTCCACTCTGTTGTCTCTCCTTAACGAACGCTGCACAAATGGCCACAAGTCCAAGCTCCTCCACCACTAGCAAGGCACAAATAAACGTAAAAGTCCTCTCGTGTTTATTTAATGCAGATATAAATTAAGCGATTAGATGACCCTCAAGTCTGTGCAGAGCCATGAACCAGAATCCAATGTGCGCCGACTCAAGGAAGGAAGGTGAGGTGTCCCGATGAAATTCATTTCTATCCTGCTTATAAATGCCTTTTCAGTGCGGAAGGTGTTATGACGGAAGAATTTGCTGAAAATTCTGATCCGTACGTGCTTTAAAACCCGAATTTATCGAGTTGCAGATCCTCATAACCTCTATGTTTATCAGTGAACTCGGTGATGGAGAACAGTTACAGTACGCATTACATCGTCCATGTTTTCAAATTGAAAGCGAATAACGACCTAATTATCAGGGCCAGCAATAAAAACCCACTGGTGGAAGAACCATCTCCGTAAGTAAGCTGCTAGATTTCACAGGAAGAAGTATGATTACTGAAGAAATTTCTTCATACTTAGTTTGTATGTCGAATCTCAGCCACGAAAAGTATGACCTTGATTTGACTTTATAAAATAGACCTCCACCACCGAGAAGAAAGTCCGGAATGTCAGTTTCCGATATGCATCTCCCGAAATATAATTCTAACGCCAAAAACATTACATCAGACTAGTCAGCTTGCCAGCCGACGGAATTTCACCTGCCGGAATACCTGAGAAACATTTTATGAAGGCGCATTCAAGAACAAACACCTTCGGTAATCCCGTTCAAGACGATAGTACGTTGGATTACGTTCTTAAATATGAACTGCTTATAATTGCTTATTTTCACGCCAGTTCGAGAAGCGGTGCGGAAGGAAAGTCCCCTCCGAACAGAAGTCGATGTCGATGCCGCTGAGGCGGTTGAATAAGGAATTTCCCTCCTCTCGTTTGCTTGAAGATATTCTCGTGGTAGCTTTACGTCTTATTGTTTTGGGGGTGTGTGATCTAGTGTACTTGGTATGGTTCTTTGTAACAGTGCGACACCCAAATCGAAAGTCAACCTGCCTCACTCTCCTGCCCTGCTTTGGCGACTGTTAAGTCGTTGTTGGAAATTGGAGGCTTTCGTCTTTCAAGAGTGCTGATGCCACATAATCAACACTTTTAATAGGACGGTGGACACAATGCCTACACATTTTCCAAGGTTTAATCGCAGTATTTGACGAAAGCGCCAATGAAATGACTTACTTGCTCTTCAGATGAGGCTTTAATTCCTGTAAAACCCACAGCCGGTCTTTTGTCAGGTCGACGCAATGAAGGCATCTAAATATCTTGCATGGGTCCAAGCGAAAGCGATGTCGCCCAGTCTTGGCTTCGTGGAGCAACACTGATTTCGTAGCGTCTTTACTTAGAAGTCCAAATTGAAAAGGCCGAGGACTGCAGTAGCTGCGCCTTGATAGGTCGCCATTCTTGGTGTGTCTACGTATTGCATGTATGACCTGGAATGAGAAGTATATACGTCATGTCATCCACCAGAGGATAAGTAGAGAAACGCCTACGCAAGCTTTTAGTGTCATAGGGAAAGGTCCGTTTTTATTACAACAGCCAGGAACCACGCACAAAAACCTTAGATTCAGTATTTCTGTACCGTTTAGCAATGTTGCAAATGGATCGAGACCTGGCTGGGAGAGGAGATGTTGAATGATATCGTATACAATGGTGCTGAATGCGAATGAACAGTTAGAGTCAATATCTTCAGCCCGGGAATTGGCGGAGTAGGGGATGATACAATCTAGGTGTTTCAATGCATCGTCCCAGCCAAAGAGAGCAGAATAGTAGTTGGCATATCGGAACGTGTGCACGGGGCATTCGAAGACAGCCCCAGCAAGGGCGAGAGGATCCTCTATGGCCGGCTCTAACGAGTTGCCAAGTTTTTGCATAATCTGAACAAGTTGGTTCCTTCCATATGCTTCGCATTTGTTAATGTAGAGGCGGATATGCTCCTTGGCGGCCTCGACGGGGAACTGCTTATCCTTGACTTCGGAGTAAATATAGTCAGAAATTACTCCAACCTGGCATATCTTTTTGGGATAAGGGAAGTATCGCAAGTCAGCTTGACCCACAGAGCTTCGGTAAGTGGCGTAAAATGCTAGGACTTCATCTATGTAAGGCTTGGCGCGCTTTTCACGCTCTCTAAAGAGTCGCTGATCTTTTGCGCTAGCCAGAAAAACCTGCATTTCTGCCAGAGATAGCTTGAACTCTGTTGTATGTCAAATTGATATCGGACCAAGACATAACCAGGTGCCACTGACTTATGTTGGTGAACTTTGCAATGCGGAGGTGACATAGGATTAAGAGAATATGTCCACGGCCTCTCATGGTTTCAGTATCTTCGGGGTGGTGTCCTATGGCAATTAATCGAGTTTGCCATCTGCAAGTGCTATCAGATTGGGCAATACAGAAAATGCGTCAAGTATACCGATCCACCAGGGCACGATACTGGCGCTTAACCTCAGCATAGGCATTGAAACACCATGAATTGCACGTTTCGACGTGCTGAGAATTTCTGGATTAGCTTCATAAGAAATGATCGAGATTAGATGAGCTACCTTCGTAGACTCGCGGACAAAAGCAGCTCTTTCTGCCTTAAAAGCTTCGTAGTGTTGAGCGGCATCTGGCACATTCTCTGCAATTGATGTCATGAACTGCTCGACTTGTGCCCTTATTCCTTCGACTTCGTCCTTGGAGCAGTAGGAGTGGGAATATCTGTCCCTTGCGGGGAGCATTCCACCTGTGGCAAGAAACGATAAACTGTCACGATTAAAATACGGACTTGACCTCGCACCTGCATACGAGCTCATTCTTATCAATCTCCAAAATTCATTCTCGTCTATACCCTTGGGGACATTGAAGAACCATGGCTGGATTCGGTGAGTTTCCTACAACAGTCGTTAATCGATGCGAAAACCAAACAGAATCATAGTGAATGGATTCCCAACCGTACACGCCTCGCATATGTGGTCTAAAAAGGTGAAATTGACCATTGCTTCGGGGTGACCACAATTCTGAAGTTATATTAGACAATAGACAGGAGGCAAGAAATTAAGCGCCCACATCACATCTGGCAGGTCCAAACAGAATCGAAACCCATTTCGGAAAAGAAAGGCTGGGTGGACACTGTGGGATCTCTGGATGCCGCTTGAAAACAACACTCCACACTGGAGAAGATTTATTGTCGAGCAGAACAATTCTGAAGCTTTTGGAGGTGCGTATGAGATTGTAACAGTCGAAGGGGTGGAGGTGTATGAAAATCTCCATTAAAGAACACTTCAATGAATCACAAAGGAAGCTAACTAGTGCCAATAACATACCTCAAACATTATCTCCAGCGGAAGAGTTAACATGAGCGTTAATTCACGAAAATTCCTTGTATTCGCCTTCGCTTCTTTCCTCAAACTGGTTGCAATGAGGCCGGCGGCGTAATTTCCTTTGGAGGTTAGCTGCGATTCAGTTGTCGCTCGGATAACAAACCTGGACAAATTACCTCGCACTAATGACGCATCATAGCCGATCGCGAGATCAGAGTTATGATGACTGGGTTGTATTTGACGTCGGGTTTGGTAGATCGGATGAAGACCATAGACTCCGCGCACTTCGTTTGTCTTTAGTAAAACAAAAGGAAGTTCTGAAGGGGTACTTGAAGCAGGACAGTCACTTTCCATTAAGCAAACAGGAACAGGAAGAAATAGGGATGTGTCGAAAAGAGGTGTGAACAGTGCAGTTTGTTCAACACGGGTCAGACTCGGAGAGAGTCACCAATAAGCTGAGAATAATTAAGCGTCGAGACTCAGATATGTCCTAAGTAACTCCTTTTCGTGATTCACAAAACTTGAGGTTTTCAGAGATTTCTAGTGGTCAAGGTTGATCAGAGATTGGTTGCATTGACGGTAATGCCTGTTTGTAAGTATTTGATCATGGTTACTCAACTGGATCCCAGAACAACAACTCTCAAGGTGTTTCGACCTCTGCCACAGAACAATAACTTTCTTTTTTTCTAATGGCGCGGTTCAGGGCCTACAGCAGCGATGCCAGCAGCAGCGACGAGGAACCGGAAGGGCGAAATGATATCGAAGTGCCCGAAAAGGAGTCAAGACAAGTGCTCAGCGACATGGAGGACGATCAACACTCCGAGAGCGAGTCCTCAAGTTCTAGTTCTTCGTCCGAGATGCAAGAGGACGAATTGATTTCATCTCCACCCCGGCCTCACCGGAAGTCCAGACAGGACCAAAACGCGCTCGTTGAGGACCAAAACGGAGATATCCATTTCGCGCATGAAGTCAACGTTCGCGTCTCTCCAGCGTCTTCGTCTTCCCATTCCCCACCGGCGAAAACACGTCTGGGTGCTCGTGGTGACCCCACAATTATTCCGTGGGCTCAACATGTTGGTGTGGACGCGCAGAAGATGCACGTAATGCAGACGTCGCTGTTCCGTATGACTGAAGAAGCCGCGCTGAAAGCGATGAACGATTCGTCGAAAGCACAAAAGTCCAATAACCGGCTGGACGTTCACTCGAAAACTCAAACTATCAACAGAAAGCATAGTCGCGATTCCGACGGGGATGGTCTAAGGTTTGATTCTCGGGAGGTATGTATCTATATTGCCTTTCTACGCGTCGCTCGCTGAAGCCCTTGTAAACAGCGGGCTTCGTTCGCCCATGATATCGATCCACCTATATTTCGTCCTTCACGGAAATATACACGACTTGGAATCACGTCCTCAATTGCTAATGGAAACGAAGGAGCCTACATTGATGCCGGCCTCGCCATGGGCAGGTCGTTTCGAGTAGGCTGGGGTCCGGCTGGGCAGTTAGTGCATTTGGGCAGCATATGCGGTCCTATGGCCACAACGTAAGTAACCTCCCTGTGAAATACAGAACTATTAACAAACTTTCTGTAGACATACATCCGCCAATACGTCTACCATCACCATCAGCAAAACCCTACCCTCCCTTACTTCCTCACGACCTGACGCTAGTGGGGCGTCATCCCCCTCCAATCTGGCTGCTAAACTCCTCCAACACCACCTGAGCCACACTTCAATTTCTCCCGATGAATCTGGTATCCCTTGTGCTTTTCCAACTACTCCACATTCTCCCGCACCGACAACATCAGGAAATCGTACTCATGCTCCTGCAACTTCCACGGAACCACTGAACTTTTCCTCTTTTCTATCTATTTTTTCATCCAACGACACCTCCAGCTCAGCTCCCATTTTTCGTCTGGGAAGCGCACTCTTCGATCCACTCGACCTTCAGCTTGGTCGTTCAAAACGGAATGGTGGCAACAGTGGATCATCCATAACTCCAGATCTCAGGAACCGCGTGAGCTTGTTAAGAAGGAAGACCGGTCTAAGCAAATGGCTTGAAGACGTCGTCAAACCCAGTGTGGACGCTGATTTACGGCTGCAATCAAGTGGGTCAAACGGTACCAGAATTTTTCGTACTTTCCGTAATTATCGACTAATAGTCTGACAGTGGCATACACGGCGGCTGATGCTGCTTTTACGCACCTCACCGGCCATCAAATAAGTCGGGCGTGCACAACAGCTGCTGAGGGTGGCTACCTCAAGCTCTCTACTCTAATCAGCCAAGCTGGGGGCGATGAACTCTTTAAAGAAGATGTCATTGCACAGCTTGAGATTTGGAAATCCGAAAAGTTATCTCCTAGATCCAACACTGCTATGGCAAGTGCGCAAAATGGCCTCGTTGGACGCGGCGTCTGGAGGGTATATAACCTGCTTGGTGGCTTAATCCGCCAAGAGGAAGCGAACGCCGAAGACGTATTCGCTGGGTTGGACTGGAAGCGCATTTTCGGTCTGTGCCTGTGGTATGGGGCAGGTGTGGATGCGTCGGTGGCTGATGTTGTCACCGTATTTGAGCGCATCCAAAATTCATCGAATACACAAAACGAGATTGCTCGACCTATACCTAAATGGGCAGTGAACCGAGCGAAGAGAATTCCATCACTGGACTCCTCTCGGCTGGGCTTGTTTTTGGGCTCATCAACCTCAACGGAGAACACACCGGAAGACCCTCTTTATGTCCTGATCAAAATACACGCAAACCCCGCCCTGTCGCTGTCGAATGCACTCAACCCACTCTCGTTCGCTCCTTCAGGACTTGATTGGGGCATTGGTTTATGTTGGCATCTCTACATTATTCTGTCCCGCGTTATGCGAGTTAGAGACTTCGCCGACCGTGGTGATCCTGGGGTACGAACCAAGGCGCGGAAGCCGAGAGGGAGCCTCGTCAACGGTTTCGGAGGAAGCAATCGCGGAGATAGCAGTACCGACGAATGGTCAAGGGACGGAGACGATGATGATTTCCAACCAGAAGGACACAGCCCGTCTGCTGACTTATTGACTAGCAGCTACGCCTTCGAGCTGGAGAGCTGGGGTATGGTGCAAGAAGCTGCGTTTGTGTTAATGCACTTAGAAGGAAGTGTCGGGTACGTACTTTTGTCTTCGCCCCTTTTCTATCTAATGTTGTGTTGCATTTTACCTCAGGCGGGAGAAAGCTCTGAAAGACTTGCTGGGGAGATCTGGGTCGAAACTCGATGATTGGATAACACGTGGCCTTGTCGGGAGCCTGAAATTGCCAATGACCTGGGTCGACGAGGCCAGGGTAAGTAGTTTGCAATCTGCTATCATGCACTAATAACATGAACTCCCTTTGCTTGTAGGCGATGTATGAGCTCGATCAAGGAAATATTTACGCCGCATACGACTTATACATCGCCGCCCAGGCTTACAGCTCGGCTCATAACCTCGCCCTTCTAGAACTGGCCCCAGACGCCGTTATGCGGAAGGACTTGGAACTTTTGCGCAACTTGTTCGAACCATTCGATAGCCCAAGTCGAAGGGATAAGATTGAAAATTGGTTTGTCCGTGGCAAGGTAATGATACTACCCACCACTTGCGATAAAATGGATACTAATAGCTTGATAGGTTTTCCTGGACTACGTCGAAATCATGACGAAACTTCCAAAACTATTGGGCGAGGTGGCATTGGACAATGAGGACAGACCAAGTGTTCCGGATGCAACACGAGAAGCTACGATCGCCGAACTGACGAATCGTGCCCCAACAATCATCGCGCTCTTGCCTGATATTCTCCACCGAAGTCGCCTATCAGATCCTCGGCATATGGCCGCGTTAGAAGAGATGTCCAAGGACTTGTTAAGCCTCGTAGGAAGGTCACGACCTCGGCAACTGGTGGGTGTCTACCTTCTTTAAAAACTACAGAAGTACCTTACGGAGTTTTTTCCTAGTCACGTATTCAAGAGTCCTCAACAACCGTGTTCGACGGAGCTACCAAAATTAATCTCGTTCGAGGAATTGGCTATGCGCGATTCTTGCAAAGCATTGAAGCATAAGCTAGAGGGACTTTTTTCTTCCGCTGATTATCAACTGATTATCTACTTTTTTCTTTGTACTCTTCGCTGCACTTTGCTTTCGAATTAATTTGTAAACTTAGGATGTAACTGTATTCGGCTCGCATCCTTTAATCCGGAAATCAAAAAGTATGATACACACATGCTTCTTTACAACGCAAAACTGGCGGCAGAAAAACCTTTACTAAGTATACATAGTTAGAACAAAAGGCTTGCATGGATAGTAGATATTTCGCCAAATTCTTTAGCCATATATCTTGAGCCATGCAAAATCAAAATAGGCGTCGGAAAAAGCGGATGGATTATTATTGACGTAGTCTAACATGCGTCAGTTTCATGAATTGAGGATCCTAGCTGCAAATATAAATGTAGCGCACCAACGCAAGTCGAAGGGCAGCCTGACGACGCATAATCTTGAGCATTACCGGCCCAATCACCACCTTGGAAAGTATTAGTCGATAGCGCAGCAGGACGAACGGCACTTGCAGAAAGTCAAATTAATGATAATGTTGTGAGGGCCAAACATTGAGGAAATGGGACAACTGGTGCTTGGAAAATATGCCTGTGGTGTACCCTGTTTAAAACATGCATGAAATGGCAATTATCATGAAAGGGAAGTCTGTCCATACCCAATTGTCAGTGTTGACTGAAGTTGCGCCACTCGTGACGTCCGATGGAATGCCTGTAGCAACTCGAGACCAGAACCAAACCTTGATGAACGAGTTGGTCCGTTCAACAGCATACCTGTGTCAAAATTATCGGAGGAGGTATTGATTTTGAGAAAAATCAAAACATACCATCCTCCGCCATTGTCGTTGAATATGGGGCCGTAGCTTCTAGTATCAGTGACCTGTACGCCGCATCCAGCGTTGTTGGTGGCATCGACATCACAGTTATTCAGAACTGCCGTCCTATTCATAAAATGACGAATACCAAAACACGTTTTGGGTCGTTGATAGATATCTTAGAGAACAGCGTAGTTCCTTACCCAGTCTGAGAACGGGAGGCGGGCATGGTGCATCCTGGAGAGATGTCACGAATCAATTTTTAAGCAGAACTTGGCCAACAAGATCTTGCCTGATCCAGTATGCAATGTAACTTGGTCAGGGCCTTGATCGTTAATGCCTTCTAAGATATCAATCTCGCCCTAAAATACAGACAAATCAATGAGAACGGAATCTATCATGATAAACTCGTACAAGGTCTGCGCCGATTTACCTCATTCGGCCAATCAGCACCGACAGTCCAAACTGCAGGCCATGTTCTGGATATAGATTAGATAACGTCTAAATATGAGAAAGGAACACATACCCGCAACCTTGAGGCATGTGTCGAATATTGAATCTAAAAATATGGGTTGATATACTTTGGGTGCCTAATTGAAGACACTCACACCATGACTGAAGTCGTGTATTGTTTATTCGACTGCAACCTCACGGAATTCCTGCCGGCTCCATTGGGGTTTAAGACAGTTGTAAAATCAGAACGCAGGATAAATGTATCCCCAGAAGAAAATGTCAGATTCAGGCTGGCAGCCGTCGCTGCACTGACGTAGTTCCTGTCGTTTCCAAATTGTCAGTTAAAACTTGTTGGAGATATGAAAATATCACTATCACTTACACACGGCCATGAGTCGGATCTGCGATGGCCTGCGGAGTAAAGGACTTGAGGAATCCACTGCCAGTATGGCTGTCAGTCTGTGAGTACGTCGCCCCTAAAGCGATGGCCGAAAGGTACGCCACAATAGACGTTTTAAGGAAAATGTACATGTTGACTTCCGCGATGAAGTTAACACTGCAGAATTGCGACGAACTTAAGCTGACGGAAGAAAGATACCCAGGGGTTTCGACGATGTTTCTCTGACCTTAAATACAGCGACGCTGGCCTGCTTTCTAGAGTCTTTTTTTCCAGTGCTTTTCCAGAGGTGGGAGCATACCGCAAGACCCTCTGTCAGGATCCTGGGTCAGCTACCGCTTTCCATGTGGAAACGGAATATTACCAGCCCTAAAATAAACATTGCATGAAAATAGTATACCTCTTGCTCAGACTTTTGGAGCCATTCCTAGAGAGAGAGTTGCTACTTGAACACGGAGCATTGGGAGTCCCTTTGACGCATAGGTTCCGAATCTCCGATCGTAGTCGGAATCGAGAGCTCTGGACAATTTGGGACTTCGGCGACATCGTTCGATTATATTAGTTAGACCGAGCTAGAAAAAAAGCTGAAAGCCAATTTGATCATAGTAAAAATACCAGAACTTGATCTGCAGAAATAGGCATTCAGCGCGTTCGGTTGATGTCACTGAACATAGACCTGCTCTGCTTCGGCACGAGTTGTAGGAGTTGCAGACGACAGAGGAAACCCACGCCGTTAACTGAGCTTAACTGGTTTGGCCGAAACGGAGCCTCTCCAGTAATACTCTCCGGAGACACAGGCCCATGAACCAAACCCGCGTCTGCCGGAACGACGGACGCGCAAAGCATGGGAATAAAAATAGAAAGTTCTCATGATCATCAAGACCTCGTAGAAATAAGCAGCCATGTAAAATTAGCGCGTCCGACTAGCGCAAGTAGAACTCTTCGGATGAAAGAGAGTCTCATGAGCGGATGCTCGAAAAAGCGATTCAAGGCGGACTACTACCTTATCGTTTCCATAGAAGCCAGGTGTTATCTCGTCCATGAGTGCAAGATGTCCACGAGCTACTGCGCATGAGCATGTTCGCGCCGTTTGGTATCGATATATCTATCGGAATAACCTAGCCACTTCAGGATTTGCTGAGGCAAACGCGCCATGTATGCTATAAGGTGGCTTGTATCCAGGTGGCGAGTCACCAGATTTCCCTCGTGTAAATGTTGAATACGATAGTTACAAGCCAAGGACGACCTGCAAGCATCGTGATTCGTGAAGGGTAAATCGAGTTGGCTCTGAACCGAAGGGCAGTTTCTCCGGAAAGAACCACAAGGCACAGTATGTCAGATAGTATTAGCCATCCATATCAAGGAGACATCGGAGAACCTGGTCAAATGCTGGCACAGTGGCAGGGGAAAGCAGACTTTTCTTCGATTCCTTGATCCAACCTTGATCAGTCCCAAATGGAAACAAACTCCTTGTTTGCCATAATTTGGTGTTGTTGTTTTACTTTTCTGGAAGCGGCACAAGACCGCACTTGCACAAGAAGTTGAGAACGCGATTGCTTTGCATGTGAACAGCCTATTGGTTAATGTATTCGGCCGTGCATGGGTACCGATAGATGCTGTGTTTGATGCCCGTGTAAAAGAACAAACATATTAAATTTGGAATAAATACTAGATACATAGTGCCCTGTGGGCGAAAACAATTGCGAAAATAAATAGTGCAACGGCCCAGGGGATACAGAGGAAAGCGGCGACAGCAAACTATTGATGGATCAATGGATGTCCAAGATGTCGTGGAAATAATGTGAGTGTACAAAATTAATAGAAACATCGCTAAGAATGCATGGAATGTCCAGAGGTTGATGGTAATGCTACAGTATGGAATGGGCCAATCGAAAGGCGTCGAGTATTGCGTGTGGGAGTTCGTAAGTCGTTTCTATGAATATAAAACAAAGGCGAATAGAAGAGGTGAACGGTAGCCAGTAGATGCGGGTATACAGGCAGTGAACTTGAGTTTGTCCGCGAGAATAAAGAGGAATAATGATAGGTTTAAAATTAGTCTATGTTCCGTCCACATTGCAGAAGGAAGGCAGCTGCGACGACAGAATCAAGCAGGCCGAGTTGGATGGCATCGGGCGTCATATCAAGGGTGATGGCCCCGTTTGCCCTAGTGACCCTAGCGAGGAAAGTGGGGTTTCGTGGTCCGCCAGCATACAACTAAACCGGTAAAAGTCAGTTTCATGTCAGAATAAATAAACAAATTCAGTACAACTTACGTTAATGGATTTATCACGAGGAGCCCAAGTGTACCCCATCCCTCTGACGGACATAGTTCTAGAACTGCAAAGAAAGATAGCATCCAACCCTAACGCGCTTTAAGAAAATTTACCGACCTCTTGTCACTGGTCAGACCGAGCCAGGTCCTGACATGTTGCTTGGTCAAGAGACCGCGGATCTCTATCATCGGATGCGTCTGCCATTCGATGAGCGAAACGTTCTTGCCCTCCGCGTTCTTGAGGACGGTGTATCCTGGCATGTGATTGTCCGTCACGATCCTATAATAGACTTGAGCCTGCGGTCCGACGACAGTACAGTTCAGAATGTTAGGATTAAATGACGTGAAATAGAACGTCGTGAACCCGGACGCGTCGGATGGGTAAGGAAGGGCGCCAAAGACGGAGGGAGGAGGATGACTCCCGCTCCAGACTTGGTGTGCAGATTGACCTTGACCACACTCTGACCAGCTTTCAAATGGGTTGGTGGAGTACATGGCGCTAATGGAAAGATGGGGGGTATCTGCGGTGAAGGAGGAGAAACAAATGGAAAACAAAAAGATAATGACTAGGAAAATTGGAAAGCGCGTCCGTTTATATGGGAGCGTGATTTCATGACCTAAAGTGGGTCCACGTAAGGAGGTGATAACCAAACGGGAGGTAAAGGGCTTCAAGGTGTTCTGTCCATGTTTGGAGCCGTGTAAGCGTCGCAATGCCGTGAATAGCAAATGCTGTCATCAGTCGCGAGCCACGTTTCTGAGGTAAGTGATTGACCTCTATTCCCTAAACACGCAACGGAACTTGGACAAACGGGTGAGTTTGGTTCATGGGTAAAAAGGACGTATTTGCCAGAGGCAATGCGGCTGTGTTGCGATCATTTGCATAGCATTTTGGGAGCACAAATCGGATAACCAGACTCGAATCAAGATCTAAACAGTCGATTCTGCAGGAAGAGCTCGTATTAATGTTGAGAAGTCTAGAAAATGTTTCCTAAGGATCAGCGAATCGGCGGTTGGGTAGCCCTGGCGGACGTTACTGACCGATAATTTACTTCACGGAACCACGGAGTCGGAAGTAACAATAAAATTTGGGTGACTGTTCTTGACTCACCACATTGGAATTTCTAGCTGTCAAATAAAATTCAATGGTACGACTTAGATAGAGGCTCAGCTTGAGCTCGCATTGACGGTGGCACCCTGGTGGCACCGCTGGTTGAAGAGTCAGTGACTGAGTCACTGTCCCGCTGTGACCGCCAAGTCAACCCCGGGGATTTTGAGTGTGACAGGGCTAGCGCCCGCGGCTCAGCCTGGCTGAGGCTCGCCTTCTTCCGAGTCAATGACATAGAAGTTGCTGTTCGAGAATCAATCCAGAGTAGGAATGAAACAGCTACAAACAGCACAGAGAAATGCGAATTGTTCTGTATCTGCCTCGGAGGTAAATCATTTTTTTGGATAGCAGGATCAGGCTCAACTGCACTGTGGGAAGGAAAAGCACTGATAATCAGTGTTGGAAGCACAGTAGGATCCGTGCTGAGGACACTCATCATGAGTGCTGAGTGTCATAAGGTCACTTAAGATGAGTGTCGGAAAACACTCATCTTGAGTGCGAAAATCACACCGAGGCGACATTTTCACTCAAGATGAGTGTCATCGACACTCATCTTGAGTGCATTTTCCGCTCATTTCACACTATGAACACTCATTCTGCCGTGACTGTAGCACACTCATTGTACGTTGTTTTTGTCACTCATCTTGTCATATTTAATACACTTCAGTTTCACTCGTAGCGACACTCTAGTAATCCATTGATTGCATTGCGGAATGGTGGTACAAAAAGGCGTAACAAACATACTGGAAGCCTCCAAGCCTGGCCGAAGAGGCTGGAGCAAGCTGGACAGGAATAGCAAGTGGAAACGTAGCAGATCTAGCATAGGAAAAACTAGATACTAGGAGCAGGAAGACGAACTCACGATGCAGGAATACAAGAGCAAAAATAATAGTCTTTATGTTAGCAATTTGGCGGATGCGAAGCAGTGCTGGTCATACGAAGGTCAGTATTGTTGACGAAGAAACGAGGTGTATGGAATCAGACCGTGAGATGTAAGCTCAGGCTTTCGTAATGCGGCTTCGGATTTATTCATATGATCATGCTTGAGCGTGGTCTGCCGAGTTGCTTTCTTGCGTTTCTCGTCGTCAGGATCACGCGCAGGCACCCGCCGCTTGGTGGTCTGTGACATAGCGGTCAAGAATACGCGGTAAGAGGAAAGTTATACACTGGCCTTCTTTTTTCACTGCAACTGATGTCTTCCAAGCCTTCGAAGTTTGCGCCGGCCAGATAGCATGAGATCAACGCAAAAATCACGATCACAGAATATGACTTACAGGTGGAAAATCACTAACATCGAGTGTTTAAGGCCTTTGGGTAAATATATGCGCGTTAATACTGCTCGAAGAAGGTTTTGGGTAAATATATGCGTGCTAATAATGTTGGAGGAAGACTGGAATGGACGTACTGATTGGTACCAGGTGGATGAACGGAAGTGGCCAGGATTGACACAAAATATGTCATATTAGACCTTTACCTGTGAGCTCACTGGAAACCGTAGCTTTGTGTAAGTATAAGCGTCTCTGTAACGAAGACGAGCTTACCAATTAAGATCCTAGTCGACGCTATTTCCATACAAAAATATAAGGGCTGAATCGTAGAGAAATTTTCCCGAAGTCGAGGACTAACCTATTATTATTGGCCAAACCAGCCAACTCAGCGACGGCACTAGCCACCATAGCCTCATTCTCAACCTACAAAGAAGGGCACCCAGGAAAGAAGAAGCAGCTGCGTAAATGGCAGGCGCATTAGAAACCCGCGCGCAGGGGATACAAGGCGATGGTTGCGGGAGGGCGAGCGTTTGATGGCGAACCTGCCGTAGATCTCGTGCAGGAGGGCGGGGAAGGGCCCGTAGGTGAGGGTGAAGCGGTCGACGTTATTGACCTGCGCGGGGTAGGAGAGGGCGTTGCCAAGTGCTTCGACGATGTCAATCTTGCCGGAGAGGGACCTGGTGGTTGAAGAGAGAGGGACAGCGCGTTCCGGTCCGGTAAAACAATCACATCACAGCGACGTGACACTTACAATTGTCACATGACGTCATCCGTGAGCTGAAGTTCAACTCTCTAAGTTGTGTCGACTCTTGGTTGACTCCTTCGTTCATTGACCATCCTACTGCACCAGTGCCACAATCCGACCTACTCACAGCATATATTCACAACTGCACCACTCCTCTGGCTATGCTCAGCTTTCACTCTAAAGGACGCCGGCTCCCCGCAGGACGAATGTTGACAACCGCTGCACAGCAGTGGTGACTGCTTCCATTCAAGGTGGGCTAACTGTTGCATCACCACAAAATCGAGCACTTAGCCGCTTTTAGGCTTTAACTTTTTAACTCTTGCTTTTGTTCGCTAAAATTTTGCAATGTCAGGTTTTCTTACCCGGGATTGTCTTGTCTTGCTGGTGACCGACACAAGTACGGAAACAGTTGCAGGTATGGTCCACGGGTAAGCGAGGGTGCGAGTACGGGTATGAAAATATGTACCCTCACCAACCCTGTATTTGTGAAGCGGGTAGCAGGGTATCTTCGGCATGCGGCATCGCAGTTCGAGTCTAATCACGATACGTAGCGATTTCACGACTTCAATAATCCAGCTTCTTTTCCTCCCACCACCGTTGCATCCTCAAACTCAACCTCCGCTCCAGCCACCTGCCGAAAACCATGACAATGACAACCTCAAAAGCATGACGTGTGGTAATGTGGTAGCACAAGAATGCCGAGGCAGAGGTGCCCGGTACGTTACAGCCCCCATTCACAACGCAGGTCATACGTAGTTACTTACTCACCCTTTCATTTTCCATACAGGGCATTGCTCGTTACACCCCGCCGCTTCCTCCTGCTAGCGCGGTTACTCTCGATTCCTCTGGTTTCTCGACAACACGAACACCATGGTGCTGACACATCCCTGGTGATGCGCGACGTGCAAGAGCATTGACCTTTGCAGCGGTTATTGTTGCAGTTGCAACAAACCGTCAACAAGCCAGTACTGTCATTTTTTGGAGCAGGCACTATGTTACCCTTCTGTCATGATTAGTTGGCACGGTACATAAACCCTCACAGATGGTCTCCCACACGTCAGTCGACGTCTTGGGTGCATCGGCGAGGCCTTATTTGCCTACCTCTGCCCAGCCGCTATCCGACCACAGCTACACCACCGTGCCAGTAGTTATGGACGTTCGAGTAATATCTGCCGTTGTTGGGTGTGCTTCCACTCGGGGGCGAAAGGGTAGTATTGTAGTACTCAGACGGAGTTCTCTGGGAACGACAGTTAATCAAAGTCTGACAATGACTAGAGTATATTCTCATGTAGATGTTCGCGACCCAAACAATGTGTGTAGAGTACTTTTATTTCTATAAAGCGCATCAGGAGGCCGTAAGCGGCCGATGCAACAAACCTTTTAACCGTGAAACAACTCAGGATATAATGAGTGAAAACGGCACTCACTTGTGGCGGGACAAGTGAATTAAACACTCATTATTTTTTGGATCAGGATTGAGTGTCCGAGACACTCATTTTCGAACGTTTTAGATGAGTGTCGGTGACACTCATTTTGTCGGCACTCAAGATGAGTGTCGAAACACTACTTTGACATGACATGAGTGTCAAGTACACTGATTATAAGTGCTTTTACTACCCACAGTGACTGCAGAGCAGAAAGCGTCGAATGCAAGGCGAAACCGAATTTTCCCCATCGTACTCTATTCAAATTTCGATTGTTTACCTGGTCATCGTGCCCGATGACAATGATTGCTTTCACCGAGATATGTTCGGAGATAGATTGGACTTAGGTCAGGGCTTGACATTGATATTACAAAAAGGGATTCTTTATTCACGAACAGAAGATAGCGTTTACACTGAGCGATTGCGATGATATGCTATTGAAGGAATGCCCAAAGTGATTACTACAAGACAGAAAGAGAATTGAGGCGGCCGAAGACATGATATGTATATTTACAAAGTACACTAGCCTGATCTAGACACCTTGATCTGTGTAAAGACAGCTTCACTTTCAGACAAAGAGTGACTTCTACATGGCATATCTGACGAGGGGAAGATCACGGTCAGGTGCTTGTTACAAATGAGGCTAAATGCACGTACTTCCTCGTCCATTCTCTGGCTGTTGCTTCGTACCTAGTGCGATCAGTCTTGTAAAGATGCGCGATATCAGGCACCAAAGGATCATCAGGATTGGGATCCGTCAGCATCGAACAGATGGAGAGCAACACTGACAGTCACAATGAGTTGATGTCGAATAGGAACGAGACACAAAGCCAATGCTTACCCTTCGAGATCGTAAGTGCTGGCGACCACTGGTCTCTTAGGATATCCAAGCAAATCGATCCATTGGCGTTGATGTTGGGGTGGTAAATCTTGGTTGTGAAGCTGACCTTGGGAGGCTTGAAGGGGTAGTCGGTGGGAAACGTGATTGAGAGGAAGAAGACACCGCCAGCGTAAGGAGAATCACCCTATCGACCCAGAGTCTGTGTGAGTCATTCCCATTGCCGACCAGGCACTGAATGACTTACGGGTCCCATAATCGTTGCCTGCCATTGGAACATGTTATCGCCAGTAGGCCCAGCACTGCATGAGGAAGGTGGATCACGGCCGAGATCAATCAATTCCTGAGTAGGCATGTGTAAGCCTCCTGACTAGCGCCGTGGCGTCCCACAGAGGAAGGGCATCGCTGGTGGGCGCGCGAGCCAACTCACCTTGTTAATGCGCTTGAGGGCCATTGATAACTAGAAGCTTCAAAGACTGAAGGTGAGAAACTGCGCCACCATTTGGATCGCACGAGATCATGAAAACGATTCATGGTGATAGAGCAACCGTTGAAGCAGAGTAAAAGGGCAGGATTGAAGGGCGATAGCAGAAAGTTGAGCATACGATCAGCCAGAGAGATCGGAATGAGAAACGGGAGGACTTACCAATAAAACAGGAAATGTGGCGAGGACGGAGACCAGCTGGTGGTGGTCAAGGGATAAGCTGCAGAGCCTCTTGTTTGGCTTCTATTTTGTAAAGATACACACGCCCGCTTAGTCAGCTCCGCTCTTTACACTCACCCACACACAGCCTTATCTGGACCTCTCTTCTGGCAAGTTCTAGCACCTTGAGCCTATGTGGATCCACAACTCTTATCGAGGAAAGGCTTGCTTATGCAAAATTATTTTTCAGTATTTGAAACCCTTCAAAGGAACAGTTTTTGGGAATCTGGGAAACGAGAGAGAAGGTGTTCATTGGTTCAAGTTACGGACGTGTGTAAACTTACCACTCAGCCTGACTTGCTCCGAGTCAGACGGCGTCCTGGATACTTGTTTATGCGTCAGAAACTGCCACTGTGGTCAGCACCATTATGAATCTGATTGACGACGACATGGATTAACATGATACCGACTACCGCTTATTAATTATTTGCCTCCGGCTTCGTGCTGAGGCCCAGCAACGGAGGAATCCCCAGATGCGCAACGTGCTGAACGACGACGAGGGCATATGCCCATTGCTATAGGCACCTTACGCCCATAAGGATGCGCCGATGAGGGATCAAAGATGCTTGATCCTTAACCTTATTGAAATGACGGGCGCTCAGTAACCTGTTCAAACTTCGAGCCTCATCTTCAGAAAGTAAGTTCTCCATTTCCAAACTTTACCAGCAATTGTTTACGTGCATCCATCCGATCGATTCATAATGTGTTCTTTGTTCGTGCTGAGACGCCATCTCACGGCTTTGAAGAGATGTATCGAGTCAAGTACAATCTATGACTCCGACGACTTGCAATTGTGGTATTCCAAACTCAAAACCGAAGGAGATGTCATCTTTAGATCTGACATAGGATTTCAAAAGGTGAATGCCCCGAGCCCATGCCTGACTCGTACACTCCCGTATCGCGTGGTAGCGAGTTCCCAGCTCTCGCATAGCCAGAAGGTTTTGAAGCATGCTCCACATACTCGTCTTTTGAAATTGTTATTCGTACCGAAGCTGAATGGTCAGAGATACCACCTCGGACTTAATTCAAAGACGTGGTACGAACTGAAGGGAGGCTGAACAACACCATGACAACTTATTTCAAAAATTCCAATTCCTGTCCCAATTCCCCTCACTTTGAGCTGTCACTACTGCAGAACGGATATCGCTGTTGTCCAACTCCCGACCTCAGCTCGAGCAAATTAACCCGCAATTCACAGCTTCGTGGATCTTCTTGCGTTCAACCCACCAAATTTGCGCATGTGCAAAGCATCGCCTCCCTGCAAAGACTTGAACCTGAATACAGAATTCTTCTCACATTTACCGACGAGAGAAATGATCGTCCTTCAGCGCATCAACAAACGGGGTACATTTGCCGTTGGGCGCAAAAACTTGACGCATTCAAGAGGGCCACACACACATCCGAGTAAAAGCAGCATCAGATTCAGTACAGAATGTAACAGATATTGAAATGAATTCAAATAATGACATGTTCCAGAAAGAAGGCGAATGAATGTAAGAAACCGAAACTGCCAACTATGATGAACACCACGTCCACCATAGCCGACTCACCGGTTTCCCGAGCACGAAGAAACAGAGAGAAATAAGAATCAGAATAGACAAATCCGAATGAAGAAACAAAATGCAAACGAGAATGAGAATCAGGGTAACGGGGTAGGAAGGCAGGGATAGATGGAACGGGCAAAGAGTTTCAACCCATCACTCTCTTGCCATTACTTACACACAAGCGGTTTGTTCTATTTCACAACCGTGAAGGCTGGCTTCGGGCGAGCGGGCGTCCTCAGCCGACCATGCATCGAAAATGAACAATTTCTAGAACAGAAATAAAACAAAAACAAAAGTCAACGAGCGATCATCCAAGCAGACCACCAAGTAGCCACTCACCTTGCTACTGCCCAGATGAAGACACTCAAAGGCGTCTCCCCCTGAACTGCAATTTTAGAAAAAAACGTGACCGCGGGTTCGAAAAGAGAGAGGAGATACACATTTTTACTTCAAGTTGCTGCCTGTAACTTGAATGATACGGCAATTGTGACACCACACTAGCCAGCAAACCGTAAACCGACCCAACTGCATGAAACCATCACTCCACCAAGCCCTGTCGACCATGTAGGATTAATAGTAACACACCTGAGGCCCATGACTGAGGCAGTATCCTCCTCACAAATCCGACCCCAATCGCACCAACCCGACCAGGTCGCACCCCCCAAAGGGGGAAAAAGTATGTTCCAGGATAAAATAGAAAAAAAATGCTGCGTTCCACACCAATTCGGGCCACCAGATTTAATAGTCATCTTCAGCTTGCTCGTCATCTTCATCTTCGTCATCGCTCAAGATCAAAACACCAGCGTCATGTTGAGTTCCAGGCCACCGGGATACGAAGAACTGCTGCGTTGTCGTTGTCGACTGAGTTCGACTGAATACAGATGCGGTGTTTGTATTGATATTATTGATGTTCTTCGATGATCTAGGTGCTGAGGCCGCCACTGCTTGTGCCTTTGTTTCTTCTTCGAACAACCTAATAATAACAAAAAATTGCGAGAAATAAAAATAAAAGAGGAACAAACAACGCAACGCCACCCAGAGAACAGCCAAATCAAAACAAAGAAAAAAGAAAGAAAGAAAGAAAATTAAAAAGTATTCAGCATTCTGCACGACACCCGACGCCCAATAAAAATTCAAAACAAAAAACGCACCGGCTCTTCTCCCTCATAACCTTCAAAGTACGCTCCTTCTCCTCCTTGGTCCGCGCCTGCGACAGCTGCGCCATTAGCGTCTTCGTCTCCGCGATATGCTGCTCCAGCCGCTGCTGCTTCGCGGCCAGCTCCTGCTTCACATCATATTGGGTCTGATTCTGCTGATTCTGCTGATGATGTTGATGATGGTATTGCTGCTGCTGATACTGATACGGCTGTTGATGTACTTGTCCTTGTCCTTGTACTTGTGACCCATGTTTCGCAGTCGATATTGCACTTCCACTTCCAGCTACACCTGTAGCCGCAATTGGAACCGGGACTGGAGTAGATATAGGAATAGGGGTAGATGTGGGGGTAGGAGTAAGAGTAGAAGTAGAAGTAGCAGATACAGATGGCGGAACTGAGGCACCCGGCGGCTGAGCTTGGAGCAGGGGCTGCGACTTCATTGTCTCGATCGTCTGTGTAATAAATGATATCGCCATATCCTCCAGCGAAAAGCTATGTGAAGAGACTGAGATCATCGGCTTTCGGTTTGCGTCTACACTTGGCTTCTCCTCCTCAGTCACAGTGTCTGCCTCAGCACCTGATGCTGCTGATGAAAGTGCTGATACGAATCCTGGTCGAGGTAGTGCTGGAGTTGCGCTTGATACTGGTTCCGCCGTTATTGATGATAATGATGATCCTAATGATGACGTTGATCCCGATACTGGCGCTGGTGTTGTTCCTCGGGCTGATCCTGGCCCTGATGCCAACGCTGATCCCGACACGAATGTCGGAACCACCGCCGACACAACCGGACTCCCTACAGGTGAAGCACCCGCGCTCGCATTGGCACTCGGACCCACCCGCCGACTCTGCAGCACCAACCTCCGTAGCCGATCCTCCATCGCCTGCTTCTCGCCGAGGTCCATCGACGGCCGAACCGGCACCTGCGCCGCTGGTACGGGCGTGGGCGTAGGAGTAGGCACAGGCGTCAATGCAGCACCCGCGGCGACACCCCTCCCACCGGCCGCAGTCTGCGCCGCCTCCAACTCCAACTTACTCCGCGCAATCTTCTCTTCAAGCTCCTTGTGCCGTGCCATCAGCGCGCGCTTCGCGAAGCTCGGCTGAGTCGGCGCGCCTCTTACCGCCTTGGGCTCAGACGGTAATGACGAAGGAGCTAATGTAGATGTAGATGCGGATGTAAATATAGAGGGCGTCGAGCTGACGGCGGCTGGCGGTACCGCCCGCGCCGATGCCGATGCGGAGGAAGATGAAGAAGACTGGGATGTGGTGGAAGACGAGGACACGGAAGGCACTATTGCTTGTGGGGGCTGAGGTTGAGGTTGAGGTTGAGATGCTGTTTGTGACTGAACTTGAGGTTGAGATGGTGCTTGTGACTGAACTTGAGCTTGAGGCTGAGGTGGCTGCTGTACAACACCCGCCCTAGCTTGCGGAACAGGCTGAGCCCGACGTTGAGCCTGTTGTGGCTGTTGCTGCTGCTGCTGCTGAGAACGAACAGGAGTAGGCGGCATCGGATTCGGGTTCCGCGCAACCGACGCCTTGGATTGACCTTGACCCTGAGCCTGGCTTTGCGCGAAAAGCTGCTGCTGAGACAGAAGCTGTCCTTGGGATTGGGACATATGAGGTGGCAACTGCCTCGAAATTTGCCCTTTCCCCTGCCCTTGTCCCTGCCCTTCAGTCGGAGCACGAGCCTGCCCCTTGGCTTGAGCGCCTTTATGTCCATGTCCATGTCCATGACCGGCACTCGGATTGGTAACAGCAAGCGCTGGTTTCGGAGGGAGCGAGCTGTGCATCAACGCCGGCAGCTGCGTTTGCTTGGACCTAGATCTGGACCTGGACTTGGACTGCGTCTGCTGCTGCTGCTGCTGCTGCTGCTGTTGTTGTCGCTGAGCCTTCTCCTGCTGCTGCCGTTGAGCTTGCATCTGCATCTTCTCCAAGTGCAGCTGCCGCGCCACATCCGACTTGCGCTGCTTCTCCTGCTCCTGCTCCTGCTCCTGCTCCTGCTCCTGGACCTCCATCTGGTAGTCCTGTGGGTACCGCAACTCCTCCACATCCACCTCCATATCGACGTCGATATCCATGTCATCTTCATAATCCTCTAGCTCGTCCGCCTGCCCCCACGTCGACGCCGCCACAACGGTCTTTCCCATACCAGCACCAGAAGTACTAGCACCAGCACCAGCACCAACCCCAAAAGGCGACCCCTCCCGCCCACCAGACGACGCGATCGACTCATTATCCCCAGCCTCATCAAGACGAGTCGCAGACAGGTACACAGACGCCCCATACGCAGCCTTGTTCACCGGCGGCCTGGATTTACCAACATTCTTTGAACTTAAATTCCCAGCATTTCCACCCGCCTTCGCGTTCGCCTTGCCCTTGCCCTTGGCCATCGTCGTTGTCGTCGTCGCCGTCGTCTGTGAGCTGTTGGAGTTGGAGTTGGAGTTGGAGTTGGAGTTGGAGTTGGCGTTGGCGTCTTGCTGGTTCTGACCTTGACCTTGACTCTGACTCTGCGCCTGCTGACTCCACCCAGCAGCCAAAGCACCAGCAACCGCCGCTGCACCAGTAGGAGTAGGCACCGACTGTCCCTGCCCCTGCCCCTGTCCCTGCCCTGAGAACGAACCTCCGGGTGGTGTAGGAAACGCAGACATAGGCATAGGCATAGCGGCCGACATGGGAGGCATGCCCATGGGAAATGGCCCACCCATGCTCATCCCCATGTTCATGTTCATGTTCATGTCCATCCCCATGTCAAACGGCGAAGGCACACCCATGTTCATACCCATGTTGTTCATGTCCATACCCATAGGCATGGGCATAGACATAGGCATGGGCATACCCATTCCCGACATCGCAGCAAAATACGCAGCGGCGGCAGCCGACCCCATGGCAGACTCCATCGCAGTCGGCTGGAACGCGAACTGCGACTGTTGTGGTTCGAAAGGCGGTGCGTGTGCGCTGAGCGATGCTTGCTGCTGCTGCTGCTGTTGGTACCATCCGCCAGGCACAGAGCTAGACCCAGACCCAGAGGCGTTCGTCGTCGTCAACACCTGCGGAGGCGGCAACGGCGGCGGCTGCATAGACGGCTGGGAAGGCTCGACACCGTTTCGGTCGCCCTGAGGATCCGCTAAAACAGAAGGGGCAGTCGGTGTATCCTCAATCCCAACAGGCCCACCGACAGCATCACCACCACCAGCGCTCTGCTCCCCTCGCACATTCAAAGAAGCCCTCAACTCCGCCTCCCTAGCCCGCTTCTCCTCTCTCTCCCTAGCCAATCTCGCCTTCCGCTCCTTCTTCGTCTCTTTCTTCTTCGGAGGCTCCGGTATCTTTCGTTCCATCTCGTCAACGACGTTCTCCTCGTTCATTCCCTCGTTCTCGTTCTTCGCATGGCCCGTATCGGCATCCACATCCTGCTCGCCCTCGCCCTCGCCCTCAATCTCGCCTTCCTCGATCTCCCCAACCCCCATCCCAGCACCGACCCCATCCACACGGTACCACCACACTTTAATCAAATCCTCCCTCGGCTTGCCCTTCATCTGGCTCGGCTTCAGCGCCGTCCCTTTCCCTCCTCCTCCCCCTCCTCCCATCCCCCCTTTCCCTCCTCCCCCACCAGCCCCCCCACCACCCACACCCAACCGCGGACTCCCCCACGCCCTCCTCGCAAGCTCAGCAGTCGCAAACTCCACCAACGCCTTCGCCCCCTGCACATCAATAAACAGCCTCACCGGCAACGCACCACACGCCCCCCTCGCCCAGGCATACACGAACTCGGCGTGCCGGTGCGTTTTGGGGAGCTGCTCCATCACGAGCGTGCGCGCGGGGTTGGGGATGTATGCCGTAGATGCGGCGGCGCCGGAGCGGGTGTGGTATTTGGGCCCTGTGGTTGAGGATATCTCGCGGGTGGAGGGGGTGATGTGGAAGGTCCCGTGTTTGCTGTTGGGGTCTTGGTCGGGGTTCATGCCGATGGGCTGGGCGGGCGGCGGCGGGGGTGGTTTGGGCGGGAGGGCGTGTCCGTGGTGTTGAGGGAGGAGGTGGTGGTCGGTGGGTTTGGAAGTGGAACTTGATGGAGGGTTGTGATGATTAGGGTTGGGATAGGATGTGGGATGTGGCTTTTCGTTGTCGATGTGCCTGTTGTGGTTGTCTTGCGGTAGATAAACTTGATTATGGATCCTTGACGATTGAGTAGGTGTGCTAGATAAGCCAATTGTAGAGGTTGGAGGCGGCATCGGCGGGGGCTGCACCGGCGGAAGGGATGTCTGTGCGGACAAAGGTGACCAGTGCGATTGTTCAGGTCCTCTATCGTCCCTTCGATGAGGCGCAGGGGATGGAACGACAGCATCACCAGCAGCCAAGGCCATGGACGAAACCCAGTCCGACCTTATAGGCGTATCGACGATCGTGCTGGCACCCGCCAGATGCGGGGTAGGTGCTCGAGGCGACATCGAGCCCGGTAGGTAGTTATCATACAGGGTCTCATCGTACACCCCCGCACTGTATGCCGCGGGGTACGCTGTGGGGTAATCGTAATCCTCATACGCCGATGGGGGTGGGGAGACACGCATAAGCGACGACGGGCCAGGGGCGTCGTAGTTGTAGAACCTCGACTCGCTCGCGAGCCACGAGCTGCCCGTCCGCACGGGGGGCGGAAAGGGTCCAGGGATATGCGACGGTGGGCTGTCCCTATTCGGCACGAGGTTGTTGAGCCAGTTGACGCCCTGCAACCGTGCCTCCTCGCGGGCGAGACGATCAGCCTTGCGTCTGCGTTTTTTCGCCTTTTTGCTGCCGGGCTGGGGCTGGGAGAGGCGGTTGACGAGGCTGGGGTTTGGGGCGGGGTGCGGATGAGACCTTTGTCTTTGTGTTCTGCTGTTATGGCTGGCGGGGTAGGGCTGCGGCGGGAGCATCTCTTGGCTCGTAAAGCTGCTCGCTCTGTCTCTTTTCCGCTTCTTCCCCTGAGGCGGCGGGGGCGGGGGCAGTCGCGCTGTTGACACACAATAAATATCATTTGTCCGCCAGCAAGAGCACCAAACAGACCTTCATAGACAGGCGAGTCGTCCCTGTGGTAGTCGTAGAGCTCATAGGTAACCTCGTCCTCTGAATCGTCGATTGCAATGGGCGAGCTCGCCGTGCCCGCACCGACCAAGTCCATGTCTGATGATGGGTGATGAAAGAAAAACGAGTGTGGGAACCTAGATTTACACCAACACATCACGTTCCAAAAATAAACTCAGCTGCTATGGTGTCTTCCTCTGCCATCTTTGTGCTCGCCGTCGCTCTCGTCCTTGGCTCCCTCTACACCCCGCTCGACTCCAATGCCCTCTTTGCCACACAGAAGCCCCTCCAGCATGCCGTGACCTCCAACAACATCCTCCTCGTCACCGCCCACCCAGACGACGAGGCCCTCTTCTTCGCACCCACCATCCTCGCCCTCCAGTCCATGCCCGCCGTCGCGCTGTCTGTGGTGTGTCTCTCTACAGGAAACGCAGAAGGTCTCGGACATGTCCGCAAATTGGAGCTTGATCGCAGCCTCCGCGTCCTCGGTGTCGACAAGATGAGAATCTTCGACCACCCGTGCGCATCTTGCTTACGATTCCCCTTTATACACTGACGTACCACCTATAGAGAGCTCCAAGACAACCAAACCGCCTCCTGGGACGCAGCCCTAATCGCATCGGTCCTCAAACGCTACGTCGCCAACTTCAAAATCGACACAGTACGCCTTTTCCTACTCGTCTTTCCCACAACTTATACCCCTCAGATCCTCACCTTTGACTCATCCGGCATCTCCTCTCACCCAAACCACCAGTCTCTCCCAGCAGGCGCCACAGCCCTCATCCAATCTCTCCACCCAAACCCCGGACAGACCTCGGGCCTTCCTCCCCTCCGCCTCTTCACCCTCCAAACAACCTCCCTCCCCCTCAAATACACCTCCCTCCTCGCCGTGCCCCTCACCAAGCTCGACGTCTACGCCTTCCGCCTCATGCAGCGCTTCGAGCGCCTCATCCTCTCCGCCGTCACCATCTGGTACCCCAACCTCCTCGACCAATCCATCCCGCGCAACCCCGAAGCCAACGCCCAGCCCACCTTCGTCAGTGGGTACGAGGCGTATGGGACGGCGATAGAGGCGATGCGGGCGCACAAGAGCCAGTGGGTGTGGTTCCGCTATTTATATGTCGCGTTCTCGCGGTATATGTGGGTGAATAGTTATGTTGAGGTCAGGCTGCCGGTCGAGGCGTGAATAATTTTTGGTGATCTGTATGATATATATTTCAATGTATAATATCTGTAACCTCCTGCTACCCAAAAAACAGTTTCGGCAGGGCATCTTGCGTGCCAAATCAAATAGGCCCATAATGCAAATACGCGCCCATCCTAAACCGAACTGCGTTAGCTCGGTCCAAATCACAGCACGAGCATCTGGATCCCCCCAACTCGCATTACCCGCGAAAAGGCGGGATTCGGAGTACTAGGTGATAACGAACAAAGGACTTCCGTCCACTCCATATTACTTCCTAGATCATTTATAAGGCGTATGCGCGTCCTTCATACGACCACAAAAACCTTACTCAATCCGTAGTTAACCAGTCACTCCCAAACGGTATAAGCACGACCGCCAACAAGTGAGCCAATTATCTGTAAAGGTCGCGAATGCCAGATGCGGAAATATTATTCCAATTTGGAACATCCAGTACCGAAAGAAGACGGGAAGACATTCGACATTCTCAGTTCTGATGCACCCACCCAGAAAACCCCAGAGGCATCCTAGACTTTCCAATCCCAGAACCCTTTCTTGCGACGAACATTCGTTTCGTCGATCACTCAGGCGCTAGTTGAGAGATTCGCAACTTGACAACAGAATCCTAATCCTAATAACCTGCCACATCCGAGACTTGACCCGTTGGCCCTCGACCAGTGCCCGTCAAAGCAAACTCACTGTGATCTAATAAATAGTAAATCACCGTCCCTTCCCATCGCCCTTGTACAACCGGTTGTTCTTCGTTCGAACATTTCCTTTCATAAAGGGATGTGTGTTCGAACGTTGATCGAACATTATTGGTCATTTCGATCCGAGTCGCTGTTCGAACTCTGCTTCCTTTTCAAATGGTTTTGTTCGAACATGATCAAGATTGTTGCTAGCACCTGCTCCTAAGAAAATATTTCCTTCATGTTATTTTTAACGGAAAAGTGGAGATACTGCTATTGCTCGAGTCTAAGAAAACGAAGCGCACCCAGAACAATATTTATGCCGTTTCCAATTTATAACCAGTCTACTCAACGGATATCCTCGTCATTGACTTGAACGAGATCCGTTAGACTAGACTGGTTCAACGGATTCTTCGCGTATTTCACACGAAAGAGGTCGAAAACAGCGATTAGGCATCGGCGTTAGGTGTTTACAACAATGATGTTTACAAGAAAGTGATCTTTAAGTCTAGCCCAGAAAATCGAACAAGCGCCCGTACTTAACAGGCACGTCAAACTCACAACCACGAAGGAAATCTATCGGTCCAGAGTCGCCCAAGACTACTGTCTTCCTTCTTCGGTGGCATCTGCATTGTCGCTGATGTTTGGGGCCATGGGCGTGGTCGGACAGGGAGACTCAGACCAGATCACAATAGGCGCTCACATCATTACTAAAAATAAACACTTGACCGTCCTGCGACCTCTCCACGGAAAACAGAATATAAGAAACTAAGCTGGCAGTTTCCAGTGGAGAATGAGAACTTGCAAGTTACTTATTCGCAATCTCCGTTCGGTCTTCAATCCTCATCTACTCAAACGCATGAAATTCCTCCTACGAAGACGTCCTCTGCCCACCACTCCCACCTGCACCACCACTACTGGTCAGCCCCGAAAGCCCAATACTCTTCGCCCACCCTCTCAACCACGACACCGCCGAGCCCTCCTTCCGTATTGTCGGCAGACCACCGCGCACGAAAGTCCCCATCTTCGATCCCAGTTCGGCAGAGAATGGTCGGACATAATAACTTGCGAGTGCCCTGCAAGTAAAGTCACAAGTAGAAGGTAGAATAGGTTGAGGGTCAGTAAACCAGAAATGAATAGAAGCAGGAAGGACGAGGAGAGCAGTGGCACGACAACTTGAACTTACCACAGAGCACCTTGCAGCAATGGGCTCACAACCTGGTCGCGCACAGTGACCCAAAGCACCTTATTCCACTGGACAGTTATCTTTTCTTCCTTCCTAACCACCACCTTGCCTTTCCTTTCCCTTCTGCTCCCGGCATCAACCGTCTCAAAATCCTCATCTTCCCGGCCCTCCTGCCCGTCCAAGTCCATATCCAAAGACGCCCTATCAACCCTCTCAACGCTCACATACCCCTGCACGCTCCGCACATAGCTAGACTCGAACCGCAGATCTGGTATCGCGGGCAGGCCGCGCGGTTTGTGGTGGGCAGGGTCCTGAGTCGGGTGGTGAGGGTGGTGCCGGTGAGCCGTGTGGAGTTCAGGTTCGTCCGCACCCACGCCTGGTTGTCTATGATATGGCTTGGAATGTAGAGCACTGGCATGGGCGGTAGCCATCTCGGTGGATTGAAGGTTGAGGTTGCCAAATGAGTTCACGAGCTGAAATGGATCTCAGGGCCGATGTTGGAGTATTTACGAACAGCGTCAACGCACTCGAAACCAAACAACCAACCTCGCATCCGAATCAAATCCGAATAGAAGGCGGAGGGGCGCTCAGGCGCAGTTACTCTATTCAATTGCAGTCGGATTGGTTGTTTCTATCCAACGTATCCTAGATCTTGAAGTTGAGGCAACGGGTATCTAATTGCGCTCCAACCGCCTCTTTCCGCAGCTCAGGATAATTTATATGTCGATGCAATACAACCGAACTCTTACCCCGGAATTTTTCGTTCACTGGGCAAACACTGGGTCATCATCACAATTTCCCCGCTGCAATGCAGTGAGATATGAGCTTCATCGAGTTCATATAGCAGTTTATTAGAACACAGGAATGCATCGGAGGTTGCACCAAACTGAGCCTGAAGGCACTGCTCAAACAGCCTTGCGATAAGCACGACCCGCAGCACGTAGCATAAAGGACTATTAATGGCGATTACAGAACTATCTAGTTCTTCAAATGATTAATTGATTACGCTTTTTCCAGAAATACGTAACAAAAACCGACACAGCGACCCCAGGTCGAGTCCTCAAATTGAATTAACAGAATGATGTGTGGGCAATAGGCCTTAACGCGTCATCGCTTTAAGTTTACCAAACTCTTCCAACCCAGCCGCAAGGCAAAGCTTATGGAACCTGGAGTTTTCATCATCGATTAGAGTGCCAGGCCTATGCGGTACGATCAATCAATAATGAAACAAGGTCGCGAGCATAAAAGCCTCACTTATCGAATTCCACGATCCTGCCTTCGTCCAGCACCATGACCTAGAAACAGAATGTTAGAACAATTCCCAGTCGGAAACAGGTGTGCAGCATACCCTATCGTAGTCAATCACAGTACGAAGCCTATGCGCGATGGTGATAATTGTGCTGTCTGCAAACTCTCTGCAAACACGCGTTAAGAATGGGGGAAAAATAAACTCCAAAATGAGCTTACTCCCTGACGGTCTTGCTAATTATTTCATCCGTAGCGAAGTCTACACTACGAAAGAATAAGCGTGTTAGGGTCAAGGATCATGAAAAATAAAAGTAAAAACTCATTACCTTGCCGTCGCCTTCGTGTATTTTCACCCAAGCCATCAGCCGCCAGTCAACACCTCCCAAAGAAAGGAACTGACCTCATCCATAAGCAACACTCTCGAACGGCGCAGCAGAGCCCGAGCCATACAGAGCAACTGCTTTTCGCTAAATTTTCAAAAAAAAAAATCGTAGGAAAATGAGTACGAACAACAGCGGAGGTAAAGTAGAACACACCCAGTCGAGAAGTTATCTCCTAGCTCTGATACAGGTGCGTCTAAATTAGAGAACACTGTCGTGTGCTCAGAGGACGAGTCTTCTGCGTCTCCAGAGGCAATTCCAGGAGAAGGCAATAGATTGACACGCCGAAGCGCCTCGTACTAATCGATGTCAGCAAAAAGATATAAACGAGTAATACGAGCAGCCAGCTTACTATTTCAGCATCGTCATAATCCCCAAAAACATCAAGTGTGCTACGCAGTGTGCCACTCAAGAGCACAGGATCCTCTGCATTAGCCCATGGTGCGTTAGACAGCCTGTTGATGAGAAGAAAAAGGCATGACGAACGAGGCACAATGGTCAAACGACTCCGAAGGTCCGTCAAACCCATCTTCGAAATGTCAAGGCCATCGATCAAGATCTTGCCTTCCCTTGCCTCGACAAACCGCATAAGGGCCAACCCGACGGTGCTCTTTCCTGAGCCAGTCCGTCCAATAAGACCAACCTTAACGGGTGTTAGATTTATTAGACTCAGATTTTGTAAAACCATGTGACATACCTTTTCGCCCGGTTTAATTTCAAAACTTATTCCATGCAGAACATCAGGCAACTCTGGCTAATGGGTGCAGGTGAGAAGAGTCAGCTTGCGATGAAATGAATCTCAAGGGGGTTGCGACAAACAGCGTATTTGATGAAGAGGTTTTCGCACTGGATTAATCCAGAGGTAGGCCACGCCGCTGGTGGTCGCGGTTCGACGAACTCAGGGGGCTCCGACGGCAAGTCCGAATATTCCTTGACCCGTTCCAAAGCAACCTGTCACAACTTTAACAAGACACATCTCGTATAGACGTTTGAGGAAAGACCACGCACCATATGTTGCTGTACTTCGATGTAGCGTCGGATCTGCAATTTGCATTCAACACAACGAATATGGCATCTAGAATCTAAGGAACTTACAAACCAATACAACTGGAAAGTCAAACGGTCGGGGCATCAACTGTCTGGAACACCAAATATAGGCGAGATACATACATCCGTGGTTAATGTAGAACCAAATGCTAGTGCTAGACCAGCCCAGGAAGCATCGATAGACGGAGTCACAAGTATAATCAAAGCCATAAGTCCCATCAGCACACCAGTCGTCAACTGGAACCGAACCGTGAGCCAACGGTTGACTACAGTAGAGCAAGATTTAGCCAATAGTCAGGCAATATCAGAGGCCAACTTACGTCCAACTGACCAGTAAAATGGATTCATGTTCTAGAGAACCAGCTTAATAATCGAAGAATAATTAGTGAAAGTAAAAGACAGTACGAACGGTGTCCGCGCAAACGATCATGTCTTTTAAAAATTTCGTAGACATCCCAAACGCGCGAATGACTGTCAGGCCAGAAATCGTTTCTCCATAAATCGAGAAGAGAGGAGAGCTCGTGATCGAGGCTGTTAAGAACTTTAGAATGCGATTCGACAAGGTGTCTGATGACTTACAGAGCCTCCGCAAGTCTCGGGCAACCTGTCCGAAGATCTTGGGGGGTATTTTCAGAAGGCGGTTCACGGGTGAAAAGGGCACTATTATATACTGACCTGGGAAACTGTACAAGTGGCTGATTAGACCACATAAAGGAGGTAAGATTTCGACTTACTGAAGAAGGACATAATAATAATAGAGATGGATGCAAGCAGGACTAGCCATCCTCCGACGAACGTCATACTACTGATCGTGACAATCAAAGTCATGCCAGTCATAAGAGTGCGGCCAAGTTCATTGGGCAAATCGTTATCGACAGCTTGACGATATTGTCAGCCTATATAATTCTCGAAGGAAGAACATGTCCCAAACCTTCAAAATCTTTCCCGAACCGATTGAGTAATACTCCTCTGGAAATGGTGTCATGGAATCGGATGTTGGCGAATAACACGACTTCCAGAAGTTCTGTGATCGTTGAGCATCATATAGTCATATTTTTACTTCCAGGCGTACTTTCATAGAGAACCTTTGATGCGTGGATTGATCCATTGACTGCAAGGACACTTATCAGTAAGGGCTTCAGGAAAGAGCAAAAATAAGTACATATGATCAACCAACGAAGGATCTTGATGAAAATTTCTGAAATGGCGGGTCGACGATGGATCACAATCTGGTTGGCTGAATAATGACGAACCTAATCCCACGATCTGGATCCGAGAACAATGAGATAGGCCTATACTGAGTACAGAGAAAGATAACCTACAGCAGCGTATACACTGATGAAAAACACAGCGCGCTCAGATGTATTCTCTGCTGCTGACCAGATTCTAAAACCGCTCAGCTCTGATCCATCTCAGGATTTGACGAACTCACTTTAACCAGCCGTTTTCCCAAATAGGGGACAAAGAACTCAGAATTAACACAAACCAAAAGATTGCCCAGAATGACAGCCCTCCGTTAGCTCGCGCATAGAGGAACCAAACGTCCCAAGAAACTCGACCCTGGAACCGCTTTTCTTCTTTAATGAGCTTACGAGCTTCTGGTGGTTTGATTGTCGAAACCGAACTGAGAGCCCCGTTGCTGGTCGGAAATTTAGCAACAGAGATTTCGGGAGCTTTGATTTGGGTGTGCGATGGCCCCCGGGCAGCATCGCTCGTAATCTGTTCGATCTGGGTAGCGTCTGCCTCTTCGGACTCTGGCAAGCTATGGGATACTAAGATCGAGTTCATTATGGCAGATCCTTGGAAGGATTCCCAAGGGCCAGAATATTGAACACGACCATTTTCAAGGGCCAAAATCAAGCTTGCATCAGGACCACAAAGCTGAACATGGTGGGAGACCAGAATGACAGTACGTCCGTTCATTAAGTTGCCCTTGAAGCAGTTGTGCCACAGATGGTGTGCAGTATGTGCGTCAACTGATAACCAAGGATAAGGATCCAATTTTCAGGAAAGGGTTTAGAACACTAACCTGCGGAAAGGACATCGTCGAGAAGAAGGACAGAGGCACGAGAATAGACCGCGCGGGCAAGAGAAACTTTGGGTCCGTTATCAGACAAGGATTTTAGAGCGGAATAAAAGGCGGTCACCTCTGGCCTTCTGCCCACCAGACAGGTTAATCTATGGGTTATCAAAACAGATCAAAAAGACGTCGGCAGCATGAAAAACTGAAAACCTACCCCTTGTTCGCCGATCTCGGATTCGTCTCCATCCTCAAGAATATCAAGGTCATGAACCAACGCGCAGGCCTATGAATAAGTTGTAATGAGTCGAGATTGATGACATAACTTCTGTGTTACCTCGAGAACGTCGTTATACCGTTCAGCGTGATGAGGTAGCCCAAATAAGATGTTTTCTAAAGAGGAGTCAGTCGACGAATGGCAAGGTCCCAAAATGTCAAGCCACCTTTGATGCTTTTATTGCGCAGCCAAGAAGTCTATGCCGGAGATTTAGAAATGCGTAAAGCCAAATCAGCTTTGCAGATACCTGGGGCACATAAGCGCACACTCCATCTACAACCCAACGCTCCGTTTCGTTTATAACAGCCAAGAAGGAATTCGAATCCGGTGATGAATGCGGACAAGAAACGCCTCCTGCTAGAATATCCGCCTCTCCTAACAGACCTAGTGTCCATCGGCATTCAGCAGGGTATAATCCCAGAGTTTGCCTAGATACAAACCGAGTAAGAGAAGCGTTTTTCCTGATCCGATCCTCCCACACACAAGGGAAATTTCTCCTTGAGGGAATGTCGTTGTCACGTCCACAAGTGAAAAGGCCGTTTTTGGTGTAGAATGTACACTTGTAGTACGGACTTGCGGCCAGGATATTGTCGCAGAATAAAGAGCAACATCGAGCCCTGTTTGAGTGGATTGGTCCATTTGGCTTTCGACTTCTTCTACATTAAGATAAGCTTCTATCCTTTTCAAAGAAACAAAAGCCTGGTAACGTCAGACGGAGGGCGACAAGAGTAAGATTGTGTGTTACCTGCAGGCCCGTCACCAGGAACTCGGGGAGTTCATTGAGGGCATACTTAATTTCACCGAAAACTAGGACGAACGATAAACATGGGATGATTGGAGGATCGTGTATCAAGACTCACTAACGATCTGAAAAGATGCATCAAGTCAGGGGAGAGCTGTTGGGAGTTGTCAGAAGAACAAGCGGCTTACCGCAGTAAAGGCAATTGCAGGAGTCAATTCTTGCCTCATTATCACAGCGAAATGCCAGAAACATCCCAATGCAAAAAGCAAGGGTATTGAATTGCTAAGGATCAAAGATTAGATCATTCAATTCTGGAATTTAAACGGATTCAGACCCTAAAGAGTTCCATAATGTCTATGGCGGTGCTCAGAGTTATCACTGCAGCAAATGCCGTAAAACTGTACCTCCAAGAAGAAGATCCGGTTCTGGAACTCTAGTTCCTTGGCTCTAACTTTGAGTATCCGTTTCTCAAAGTTTCTTTCCCAAGCCATGGACTATATCCCATTCAGCTGAGCATTGACAGGCATGAGCAATTTTATTACCTTGATCATTCGAATAGCGCCAAGGAACTGCATCAAGTGTTTCAATTGAACTTTTCGAGCATGAAATGAATTCGTCGTACAGACCTCATTCGTAAGCGCCACGCGTTCATCGCGGCATTTCATGACATTCTGTTGATAAGCGACAACGAAATTCCCGGCAAGCTGGTTCAAAGGCACAAGGACGATGGCAACGGCGAGTCCAACGAAGGCGGAGACACCTGCACGAACATTTGATAATTGAGGTCACTGATATTCAACCTGACTGAAAGAATTTGCACACCGAGAAGGTTATAGAGCATGTATGTCCCAACTGATATACCAATGGTGGCGTCTAATAGAGGGGATATGTACTAGATCAGTAATGCCCGATACGAGTGAAGAGTCGGCTCACCGGTGAGAGAAAAGACCAGTCTTGAGAATTTCCGAGCACGATTAACGTCGGTAGTCATCAAGGTCATAACTTCAGCTTTACTCGAGAAGTCGGCCTTCGACTCCGACTCATTCGAAGGTCCACCCGAATTGGATGGTAAATCTTTCCGGAGCAAGGTCTTCGAATAAAGAAGCGTGTTCAGCTGCAGACTGAGGCTCGTGTTCAGATTATTCGTAGCGAGCGACCAGAGTTGTGAATTTACTGGGGTATTGAACAAGTTAGCTACATTCCCATTTGACTGTTTAGGGGTTTACCAAGGATAAGAATGCAATGAGTCCCAAAAATTCCGATGACGAAAGCCCAACCCCATGCTCGATCCTTGCGGTCTGGGTCCTTTTCCAGGTAAGCCAGGAACAACTGAATGAAAAAAATTGGTGCGTAGAATGTGATCGCTGCGACTACTGAAACGAGTTGAATGGCACATATGAGGCGCAGATTCACCCGCACGAGCTGGTAAGCCAGCTGAAACCCAGATCCTGGTCGAGCCAGGCTTTTGAAGGGTAATTTTACAGTACGAGTCACGTATTTCATCTTGGACAGGTTGACAGCAGCACGTAAGCTGGCTGGCAGGATAGGGAGTTGATCCATTGTGATGAGATTCTTCGATCTTCCGAGCATGAAGACTTCCGTCGCATAAGAAAATAATACGAAGCCGAAAAGTGAGGTGACTTGCACAGGCATGTTAGGTACAAGAAAGCCGCCAGATACATCCACTTACCAGTTTCTCCCGACACGTTTTCCTCAGGGAACTTGCCCGAAGTAGAAATCGTCTTCGAAGAATATAAATTTTCCGGTGGGTAGTGATACAAGGAACTTCTTGGAGTGCTGCCAACGATCATCCAGGATATAAAAGTGCAGGCGAGATCAAAGTTCCAACTGTTGAAAATGTAGTAGTGCAAAGAAGGTTCTGCCGTGTTGGAGGACGGGAGAAGGGTAACGATGGTCATCAACAAGACTTTGGTTGTCAATAACACGGAGAGATGGATAACACAACGGGCATGATTTTTCTGTTCGTTTTGCAGGGAAAGCAACACAACGACGAGGACGTAAGCAGAGAAGAGGAGCTGAAATCCCTCTAATTGGAAAATGTGTCGGTTGCAAGAATGAGATACACATTCATTTGCTATGGCATAGCCGGTGGCGCACAGAGTCGCAATCTGAAGGAAGACCAGCAGAAGCTTTCTCTTGTACATCTGCGATTTAATCGCGACGTTTAGTGAGCAATAAAGAACTGATGATAGTTGATACAACGCGAACCTGTGCCCAGAAATGCTTCGCAGAACGCGTCGGATGTCCATCTACGAAGTCCTCCGTTGTTTTTGTTAGGTTGAATTGGTCTCCCTTCAATTCGACCAGAACGCGTTCAGGAGAAAATTGCGAGAAAGGTCCACCCAGTTTTGAGGTTATTGGCGAAAACAAACTCAACAAGCTACACGCTGCAAGAAAGACCAGGAAAGTGACCACATACTCTCGAATGTCATCCACTATCGGAGGGGCCATTTGTTCCCGTTCACGAGCAAGATTGGTACTTGGAGAAGAGGGGAAACCTGCTCCGGCTTATGGAAACCAGGTAACTCCGTGAAGAGCGCAGGGTTATGCATAAAATTGACTTCCGCGACATGATAGTCATCTGGTCGTTGGGGTGCACAATGTGCGCCTATCTTGTGCAATGTGCACACTGCACAGTGTTCGGGTGCACTTGCACAAGCAAGAACAAACAGACACCGCAATTTTGGAGCACTCAGTGCTCACGCCAAATTTCTTTCCTCCTCCCTTGACGCCAGCCTTCTCCTGCCTGCAAAGTCTGTTATCCTGAAGGTTATCACCAACTGTATATATCAAACGCTCTACTATTCGGACCCCTTTTTCATCAACATCTCTTCTGATAGGAGGTACCACAAAAGATATTGTGATGGCGGGTGGATTTCTCCAGGCAAGATAAGGCACAACCTCTTGTATGGGTACAGACTCCAATCCGAACCGTTTACTGCGGAAGGAGTGACAAGGTTCATTGTTGAGTCAGATGTGGATTGAGGTTCTCGAATTCTAGCGACCAGGTAAGCCAGTAAAAGCAAAGTCCGATGAGCTGGGCAGTGACTAACTTGTAGTCATAACAAACACAGTTCACCTACATTACAGACATCATGTTTGCATGTGTACATGGTCCTGCGGAGAGGCGGGGTCAGCACACGTTTTTCGTCGTGGACCGGAGAATCGAACGTCGGTGCTGAGGCGGTGCTGCAGTTAAGCACATCAGCCTGTGCTGAGGTAACCCGCCATTGCGTCATACCCAAGCCCTGCAATACCCTTGACAATGGCCAATTGCTGCATTCACCTCAAGCCTTGTACAAAGTACTCTACCCGTCGACTAAATGACGATTGGCCAAGCGAGGCGGTGTTACACCATCCATCTGCAGTTCCGGTTTTTTTTTTCATTGTAGTAACCGGACGCGCCTCAAGGCATAGTACCCTTCGGCGTCGGGAAACTACATAAAGGGAAATATGCCGTAACTTCCTATGCTTTCCAGGATCCCTGTCCATGATCCAGCCTCATCCGGCTCTACCATATAAATACCCCGTCGGTCCAAAATCCAAATATCCCCCCATTCCTTAACACAACCATGACCGACTTTACCGTTCACCCAATCCTCTCATACTCTCAGCATGCCGTCGTTCCTGGTCATTACTGCCATATCATATGGGACCTCCGCGAATCCCCAGACGTCGCGCGCCTTGCCTTGGATCTGGAAGCATCACCATCCCCCCTTGACCTCTCCGAATTCGCGACGACCCCACCAGTTCCGCTGCTCCACGTCGTCTGTGATATATTCCCCGGTCACTGGCCAATCAGAAGCAGTCGATTGGAGGGCGTCACAGTCGGTGACGTCCTTCGTTCCATTCACTCCGTTCTCATGAAACGGATCTCCCACGAAGAGTGGGATCGTCTCTCTTCAAAACAACAGGAACGTATTCAAGCCATTTTCGAGAACCGCTGCAATAGAGCAGTCAATCGCGACGAGTGTCGATCGCATGGGGTAATCCGAGTCGACTGCCTAATCCAACACACATGGTTCGCTGGGCTGTCCGCGTCATTCGAAATGGACAGCACATGCATCTTGACCTTACGCAGACCGAGTCTATAAACAACCCACATAACTCGAATCCCTCGGAACCCCGCCCAATTATACAAAATAACGATTTTCCATCCAAATTACTCATCACATCACGGACACCCAAGCACATCATCAAGTTCTTTATTTAACGACCCACAAAACTGGCGGGCATGGCACACTCCTCGACCCCGTCCAAATATGCTGAGGCCGGTTTCCTCATCATCTTTGTATCTGAACGTCAGACGAGCAACACACACACGACTTTATCATTATTTTATTTATTATTTATCCTCATCATCGTTCCCATCTCTCATCATTGCATTGAAATCCACGATCTGATACAATACCAACATTTTTTGATACCCACTCATAACATCCATATACATCAGCCCCTTTTTTCCATTCCCGACACACACCTTATTCTCTTCCGGTTCTTTTTCTCCTCAATCTTACCCCTGGATTGTCCTTCGAAGATTCAAGCGCTCAATGTTACTCATCCGACCCATCGTCCCGGACACCTCACACGGATCGTACAATATGGTGACTATATCATTCATTAATCCCAAGTACATTCGTACATTCCGATCGAGTAGTCAGTAATCTCCTTCCGTTCTCGCCGTCTCTCTTGTTCATCATGTTCGATATTTGTTGGCTTTTTGACATATACAGGGTATTGTGGTGATGGCATGAGGATTGCAACACCGACTTGGAGCGTCGATGGCGGTGATTCATCGAAAGATTTACGTCTTTCACGATGCTTCGGCCGGCGCCATCGTTCTGGCCAGGCTCGGAAGAGTTGCAAACGAGGATGTAGTAGATCTCTTCGGAGCGATGGACGAGCCGAAGGTTTAACAATTTCACTTTCACCGGTCACTTCGGTGACCATAGTCGCGCTTAATGGCTATGTTGTGTACAGAGGTCAAACATGTAATCGCTTATATAGCCTATTGAAATAAATGCTGACCATGATATTCCCCCATTGTAATTCGGCACCATGTCCGCCTTTCTCCTTTCCTGCAACTTGGTTCCAGCTGGTGTCCTCTTTATTCCAGAGATCCCATAACTGGGGTTTGTTTAGCAGCATGCCCCCTGTTGTTCCCTCCCCGTTGGCTTGTGTGCCCAGCGTCCAAGAGTTTCGTCCGAATTGAATCCGCCTCCAGCCAAAGACCACAATCATAGCGGCTGCAAAGAGGCCGATCGACAAGAAGGCCAAAATAAGCGGCGGAGACCCGGCCGGAGAGAAGGGATTGTGCTGTTGTACATCGTTGTCGTTGTCGGACGAGGTGCTCGTGGGTGTTGACGATGGTTCAGCACTGTGCGACGTCTGCAGCGCCATTGCTTCGACGTCAAGATGGAAGGCAAGGGCAAGGATGTCGTTTCCCGGCACCCCCTTATACAGCGCAGTGAGAACCGCTGCTATTCATAGCGACCTGCTGCCAGACTGAGGACCTTGGGTTATAAAAAGCGTCTGTCGTGTGAGCCGAGTGGGGTATCATAGTCTGCCTGTAGCAAAAAAGAGCACCAATCGCACGGCTATTAGTGGATGCCGCGCATTCCGAGCCGCAGTATCGAAGCCATATCAATTCACCTCCAGGAACTTCACCCCGGTATGTTCCCATTGAAAGTTGCGGTCTGTCTTGGCTACCGTGCAGAATAGATGCAACAAGCAAGATATTAATAAATGGGATATAAGTATACATGCGAGATCCTTCAGGAAGGAAAGGAACATATAATCGTACATCGATGACGCCCCGACCAATATCAATATTGGGCGAGTCAAAAAGCTTGGTACAGCATCCATGAATGCAACAATTATCCGAATCCATATGGGTGCGTGGAATTCACAACAAATCCCGACGCTTGATGCCTACAGTGCAGGTGAGGGGTTTCCGAAGGAAGCCTTCTCGTGTCTCGAGCTAGAAAGAAACATATAAACTGCACGTTGGAAGAAGGAAGCGCGAGAAAACATACTTGTTGATCTGCTCGTTCAAGGACAATGTCAAATCTTCGGACAATCGATGCAATGATTATCTGCAGTTCGAGGAACGCTAGATTACGCCCGACACATGCTCTATGAGGTCGTCAGATCAAGAGAAAGGAACAGATCGAGACATCTATCACATACCTCGGACCAAGGGAGAATGGGTTAAAGGTCTTTTGTATGTCTGCTTGATCACGTTCAAACCAGCGCTCGGGTCTAAACTCTTCGATATCTTCTCCCCAGATGTTCGCGTCGCGATGGATCGAATAACTAGGGACGCTAAGAACAGTTCCTGGAGGGAAATATTGATCCATGACGGTAAGACCTCCTTCTGGGGCGACTCGGGGAAGACCAAGTGCAGATGTAGAATGAAGGCGTAATGCCTCATTTATACAGGCGTCGAGGTAGGGAAGACGCTTGACTTGTTGACCTGTGGCAACCAACTCGTCTTCAGTACCAAGCTGTTCGTCAAGTTCCTTCTGCAGCTTGGCCTGAGCCTGGCGGTTGCGACCAAGATAGTAGAGAATGGCACAAGTTGAGCTACGAAATGTCCATAATAAGGTTCATCAACTTTCATCCATGAATTTGGTGGCTTACTTGGAAGTCGTGTCCGAACCAGCGATTAGGAGGGTGAGGGCCTCAGCCGTCAACTCCTCCCTGCCCATAGGATTTCCATCGCTATCACGTCCCTCCTGAAGTTTACTCAAAAGGTCAACCCTATCGGTCGGAGTAGAGAGACGTTTAGCGACAGCCATAATGGCAATCCCGGCCAGGGCCTTGACATCTTTTTGTCCTTTGCTGTACCACGGTAAGTGACGGACGTAAGGACGCCACGAGGGTGGCAGTACACCCATTGACATCGAATATTCTCCTCGCCCGTTCAGGATCTGCACCGCTGGAATTTCCACGACATCGACTGAAGTTTTGCTCCCGTAATTTTTCATCGCGTCTTGCTGGTTTTTGGGCACCAGCGCCAGATCCCTCCCAGCGGTAATCATTCCAAAAGGCGCCCCGAAGGCAAGATCGCCAACAATATCAAATGCCAGGTAATTGGCCCCTTTGGAAGTGATGGATAAGTTGAGACGCCACGATTTTTGACACGATCGTAATAACCTACAAGTCAAGCAATCTAGCCAAAGCCTTCCACCTTCGCCTTTCCATCCCTCGCCTTCTGGACCGGATGAGCCTTTCAGTGCCATATCGTAAAGACGGTCCCATTGATTGATCAGCATTTGGACATATACACGGATTTGGGGTTCAAATTCAACGACACTCTTTTGGGAGAAAATGTGGGATATTATCTTGCGTTTGCGAGCATGCTCGTTGCGGTCACGGGTGTTGAATACCCCGCGTCTAATGGACACGAACGCATCATAGAATTCTGATTTGAGAGCCCCATTTCCATGGGCATATACAACAGAGAGCGCATCCGGTTCGGCGATAGAGACGTGGTTAGGAGCAATCCGAACGATGGGGCCTATCAAATTAGGATTTATTGGTCAGAGACATGTTTGCTCTGTGACTGAAGGAGTCCCACGAACCATATTTCTGATGCATGCTGTGGACTACTTCCGAGCGGTGCCCATCCTTGCTGACCCAGCCCAACCATAAATCAGAGAACTTGGCCAAGAATGGCCCTGGGTATTGGCGAATTCCATGAGGGTCCAAGAGGTAAGGAATGAGGTGGAGTAGAACAATGCCCAGTGGGAGGAGAAGAGCCAAAGATGACAGGTTAAGATTTTGGTATAGGAGGTTAAAGGTGTCCATGATGGAATGACCTGGGAAGGGTGGATAAAGAGTCGAACGTGGTATTTATATGATGGGGACCCCAGGCGTGGTGAAATTCAAACGAAACCCGATCCACAGGAGTAACCACTATGTAGGGGGCGCCCTCAGGTATTTGCCGAGGCTATCCTGGTCCAATCAGAGATACAGTTGTGAGTAAATGGGGAAGCGGAGAAGGGCAGAGTTTGTGTTACTCGCTCACGAGATCCGCCCATCTCCTTATTTGGACCGTTTAACCAGGTCTGACCTCATCATCCTCCATGCATGCTCCGGTCACGCCAACGACCTCGACACTAATTTTACAGTCAGAAAGCGCGGTGTCCGACTACCTTCGCATAACACACATTAGCTATTATTCAGGAGAAGTTGATGAACTGGAATCCACCGTAAACGGCCGGGATGTTGAGTAGTTACATTAAGCCAAAGAAGAATAAAGATCGCGGACGACGGCACCGGACATGATGGTATTCGAGCCAAGGCCCAAGGGGATTATTTGAATTCCTTTCAGGTCTCTGTCAAGAATGTTACATATGCGCTATAACCGCATGATCTGGATTTTGCGGTGTGATGCAATGGGAAACAACTCAAGTAACGAGAATTATGCTTGAGAAATATTATCATCACAGAAGTCCGAGAATTGTTGTCGCCGTGGAATGTTGAACTATCAAAACAGGACGGCATGTTAGCCCACAGGTGCCATGTCGTAATCCCGAAGTCGATTGTGCAGGAGGCGGGCATCACAATAAAACTCTTGCTGGAAAGTTGAAACGACCGTCGACTCGGACGAAGTCGACATCTGTGGACTTAGAGTGCAATGAAGGTGAGCGATGGATTATGTTCGAGTTATCTTGGATCTCACGATGCGTGTCAAAGTCGGTGATGAACAAGGGGCAAGGGGATCGACATCGACATCGCCGCTTCTTCAAGTGGCGACGTCGGAAGATTGACAGAACAATTGTGAAGCCAAGTGCAGGACCTAAGTTCTTAGATTATTACCTCGTCGATTTCTTTAATTGAGAAATCAACTCCAAAGTGTGAGCGTACTGGTCGCGGAAATTGTCATAAAATTGAAGACGTATGTAGGATTGTCGTGGAGAGCCATTCACCTGGCGTCGGAGCAACCCACTGCAGCAAGGAGGTCCGCTTCCGTGAAGCGGTTGTGGGAGTAAATTACATAACAATTGATCATGGACATCTATTTTTATCACTCTTGCTGGCTCTGGACCTCCGGACATTTCTGCCCAATGTCTTTCGAACCTTGTCCTGGGCAGGCGTTCTAAACTTAGGCCTTGAGATCTTGAGACAGCATGATAGCAAGGTGGCAGTCTGTACGCAAGATTCTTGTCCCTGTACCTCATCTCCCTGTTATTTCTCCCTATTTTCTCTCTTAATTGACGACTCAAATATGCTCCATCTTTCTAGGATTTTCGCGATCACGACCGTAGTCGCAGCCAGATACACCAGAGCTCAGTATAGCGCCACGTATCTTCCATCGAATGTTCCCGCAAAGACAGAACAAGGTCAGGCCGGAACCAATCAGTGCGGCACTGCGAGCAGCCAGAACTCAGAATGCCAAAATGCGTTCAGTAAGTGTTCCGAAAGTTCCTTGGAAGACTTCGATTAAGGAGTTGCGGCCAATAGTAAATTCTGTAACGGACTTCTGCGTCTTTTCTCCCCCAAATCCCGGTCCCGATTCTGTTATTGGTAACACAGAGGTGGGAAGACGTGTCATGTCATGTTTAACTTTCCCAGATCTCCTGGATTTTACCTAACTTTTATCTTCTTTATAGCGTATCGAGGTCGCATGGTGTCTCCAAGTGGGTGTTTCTATTCTATCACGACATTACTTATGTGCCGAGCTTCGATAGGATGGCACGGGTGCCCGTTTAATCCCTGATGGCACCATTAAAGGCGCCCACTTCATCGAAACACCAGATTTTGTCCAGGTTACAGGTAATTAAGGCGACCCAATGCAAAAAATTTCAGGCGCTTTTTGACGACCGTAATACTATTAGGAATTGGGGACTTGACTCGATTGAATATACCGGCAGGAGATGGAGGAGTACGCTTCGAGTTTTTTTTCTGTTCACACTGATGCGAACAAAATTTAGGGCGAGGCATGTTTTCCATGCGGCCAAAGCAGTAAAGTAAACTGATTTCACAACTTCAGCTGGATCCCCACGGAGCTGACGGAAATGGTACACCTCTGCGCAACCTCTCGTTACCTTCGCTGTCGTTTTTTTTCTGACAGTCTCCACTAGGTAATCCTATTGGCGGGCTTGTTTTCTCCTCAGCGTTCGGCCAGCTGGAGCAGCTCCACGAATGGACTGTAAGCCTGTTCGGAGGAATTAATCAACATTTATTTAAATCTTCCATTTTTCAGAACTTTGTGGGTGCCGATGAATTCTGTTTCCGCGCCTGTAAGCCGGGACCCAAAGCTGCAACGTTCTGTCAGCATATCTACGACGTGATGGGTTGTGCCTGGAACATGCCTGGCAACTACGATGTGGGTTTTGAGAACTGCCAGGCAGACAGCGGCGAGGTCATCTTACTTTATTACATCTTTCCCACCTGAAAGCTGACTTGCACCGAACCGTATAGCCTATGGGGGTGTACGGGACCTCGACATTTTTCCAAGGTCAGCCCTCGACTCCTGCTGCACACCCCGCTCCTGCGTCTTCCAAATGCGTCGGTTTCAGCACCGTTGGCAATGGGTTGTTTAATTCTGGCACAAGCGTTAACGTGCCACCCCCATCCCCATCCGCGAGCGCGACGTCGGCGGTCAGTGTAAGCGGGTCGAGGTCATCTTCCAGCAGTGCAGTCTCGGTTACCTCACCTCTGCCTTCCTCCTCGGCTTCCGTGCAGCAAACCTCTGGTGCCAGTGGCACCCAACCAGGACCCGCTCCCACCACGGGTCCACCTGCAGCGACAAATACCAGTTCTTTGGCGTCTCGGTTTGTCCCCGCAAATGGGTGGGAGCGAGCCGTTATCACCCTCGGATCAGTCGTTGTATGTTACGTGCTTGGAGCCGTCTTCAGCTCGTAATCGGCCGAAAATAAGGCATCGCATACGTGATGCATTTGGGCAGATTTCACGAACTATCTCCTTCACATTCTCCTTACGACCACTCGAACGTTCTGTTTATTTCTCCGGTACTGTTTGTTTCTCTTCTCCGCGGGTTTATGTTTATCTCAACGAATGGCTTTTCTGGACTATTCACACACCTTCGCCACTGTGTCCCCAGTTAATTTGCTGTGTAGCTGTATATTACTTACTTTTATGGACTAAATTTTTTCGAAGTTCACGCCAACCTTCGTCATCAAGCCTTCCCTCTTCAAAAAACGACGATGTTCTCTGTTAAGACTGTGGCGTTCCAGTCTCGAATTGGTCTACAATGGGAAAAAATAGCATTGCTGTTAAACCTTTGGCCAGGCTTGGTTATATTTTTTGTACGTAGCCAGGGGAACAGGTCCAACTGTAGCAGTCCCTTGCAGATCCATCATCCCGCGAGTGTGGCGCACTTTTAGTGCTAAAAATAGAAAGTAGTTAGGGCTACCTAGCACATTGCGCCTTCTGTCATGTCTTAATATTTTAAGCTATGTAAGTGAATTGAATGTAGTGAGTACCGCTTTGAATGATTGCCGGCTTTTTTCATTTTCCATATCACTAATTTTGGGAGTTTAATAAGGCTACAATAAGTTTGCAGTAAGTCCATACCACCCTCACATACTTTCGCATCTGGTGGGGGAAAAAAGCATGACCGTCATACACAGTTGACTATCACTACTACAATTTTCCTCACTCCCAAGACTTTCCCCGACTTTGATAGAATAGCCACCAGAAAATCGCACATGGTCTGGCGCATTCCGATCTTAGCAATAATAGCTGTCAGTGTTGCATCTCCTTGCACCTTCCATACTGGTAATCCTGGCGCCATTCTTTCGTATTGTATGTAGCGGCAAAACATCCCTCGAACACGGGAAAGAATGTATTATTGCCAGCCTAGCACCCACCCTACCAGAATCGCACGGGTAGTTGTGCAACAGTACTTGTTGGACTGTGGCCAGTCTGACCTTCTTGACCGTGACTGGCATTCCGTCGATTTCTTCGAGGGATGGACGACATTTCGTTTCCAATTCTCTGTCGGAAGGTATATAACAAACGAAGTGATCGGTTCCACCACTGGGTTTGAACCTCCTGCTTGTCGAGCTCATTGACGAGGTTCGTATGTATGTGCTATGTTCATACTGCGATTTAATGATTAAAGTTGGCGAAAGTGGGACCTGACATCGTAAATGTTAGTGAACACGCGAAACCAAGAGGAAAAAAAGGGAGATCATGAACTGACTTGATTGCGAGATGAACACTGGACTGTCCAGTGTTCGTTGCTGAGAAAGAGAAAGGCTTAGACTCCATCCAATAAATAGTCCACGGTTGGCAGAGAAACCAGATAGATATTTTTTAGATGTTGGCAGGCAGAGATGACGGTGAGCCGAGTGATAGTGGCATATTTTCTTAATTCCAGTCTCAGAATGAATCCGCCATGATCAAATCTTCGCAACATAAGGACAATAAGTATCCACATTCCAACTTTGAGATAACCTATACATAATCAATTCGCACCACTGAGCGCATTTTCGAATACACAAATACAATTCCTGTCATATCTCCTTCACAAGGGCAAAATGTTGGGAACGGGCCCAACAGGAACGATCCGAGTTGGGTTGATCTAAATAGGAAGATGGCCAATCAGCTGTTGAGAGCAGGAGATTGATCGCGAAAACTGTGGATACCGAGGTATGAGACCAGTAATAATGAGTTTTAATATGTTCGAAGTTAGTCGAGTCCTTGAAAGCCGAGCTGTTCCAGTATAATTTCTGCATCCACCTATCCATCCGGTAAGCTGACGCTGATAACATTGACAAAAAGCACGACAAAACAACGCACTTATGAATGGCCGGATACCCATCGCGAATGGTACGAAAGTTGCACTTGAAGTGTCCAACATAAACGGGATCAAAGCGGATCTATCGCACCAGGAAAAAAACTTTCAAAATCGTGGTTTGAGAGCGTAGATATATGACGTACAATTGTCACCCAAAGCCTGATGTCTGCCTCTGTGAGTTTCTCTCCGACGAGGTAGTCTTTCCCAGTGAGGATCTTTTCGACCTTGTCGAGCGCGTCAAAGACTTCGACGACGGCTTTCTGGTAGGCCTCCTGGGTCGTTGCAAATCCGGACCTGTAGACGCCATCTAAAGGGAATTTAATGACAGCGACGTTGATATGGTGAGAATTGCGTACTGTTGATGTTAGGATAAATCCATTCATTCAAGGCGTCAATCTCTGGGCGGAGGTTCTCAGGATAGAAATCAAGGCCGGCCTTCTCGTCGGGTATGAACTCGTTGAATGCAGTATTGAATATACGAATGATTTCCGAGCTCTCGTTGTTCACAATTGTGTGAAGCTTCTTATCCCATAGAACAGGGACAGTGAACCTTAATAAATAAATGATTAGATAACTTTTCGGAAAATGGAAGAACGTTCAGACCTTCCACCATAGTTGGGGTCAGCCTTGATGTACAGGTCTTTGACATGTTCAGACTTGTATATAGGATCTTCACCAGCGGCAGGGAAAGGGTCGACTTGGGCAAATGGCCAACCATGTGATCCCATGCGAGGGGAAACAACAGTGACGGCTATTATTATAGCTATGAATTTTGTTTATCTTCATCAGAATGGTTAAAGACTCACGAATGATGGTGTCCAATCCCTTGAGTTTCCTGACTATCAAGGTCCTTGTGGCCCACGCTAAAATTCGGAGGTTCATGAGAATCAGTGACCTTTCATCGATATTGAAATACTCACGGCAAGCATAAGAGACATAGAGGTGATAACGATCTTACAACCTTGGTCAAAAAAGGTCTACGACAGGCAAGAGAGAAGCTTACTTTGCTCTGGCTCAAATTTACCTCCTTTCTCGATGATATTCCGGAAAGATGCATCCGCTCGTTTGAACGAGCCATCAGACTCCGTCTTGAACTTCGAAATGTCCGACTGCAAGGTCGTGTCTCTCGTGGTGGACATGTTGGGGAAATTGAGGATTGTAGGTTTTTGAGGAGAACGATGTGAAAGAGAAGGTATGGAAAGAGTTGAAAATCGAAGTCTGAGATTTATAAGGCCTCCGTTCAATTGCGATTGCAAGATCACACGTGCGGTGATGTCAATAGAGAATCTCCTTCCTAAGCTTTTGAAATGTGGTGTGAACATGAAGGACAAAGGGCGGTTCAACTGCATAAAACACAAACTTTTTAGTTATACACCTTTGCATTTTTTGCTGTTTTTGGAGAGCAAGTCCTCGCGCTGTTCATCGCGTTTACAATAGCCGATGACATTGAAGAAAGAGAGTTGGTGAGCGAGGTCAAAAAATGCCAAGCCATGACAAGTTGTGTCCGTTTCGAGTATGTTTTTCTCAGCCTCGTCAGCATCGCATAACGCAAGCGTAATCACAATTTGAACATCCACTATCGACATTCTACTCGAGTACATACTACAGGCTACCAACATACTCCCGATGACGCCAACATGAATTAATGTATCCGATAGAATGAAGCTACCTTGAATAATTTGGCCATCTGACGAGCGCAGGGTAGCTAATGAGACGAGGTATGTCCACCCATACTTGCCTCTAGTTAAGAATCTTACTACCATATAGCAGTGAACTGCCCATCCACATCTTATATTACGCAAATTGTTCCAGTTGTCATTCGTCATCTCTCATGCCAGTCATTGTTTGTTGGACCAATGGTTATTAAGAGCTCAATTTCTCAACCTGGAAGGAATTAAAATCATAGCGACCTAACAGTCCAAGGTGATTTTTATAAATATGGATCCTGAAGAAAGTTTTTACTATGCACCAGGTCTGATCAACAGTGTTCCGGATGCCCTTTAACGTCATGTCGATTTCATCCACTTTTCTCATCAATGTTTGAATGCGGCCTCTAATTTGTAAACCCAACGTGTTCCTGTGGTGTGTGTTTCTTTATACCCCAAAACACCTTCGACGAAAGCCAGTATGAGCGCAGGATTAAGTGGTGTGGTCGAACGCATGCCGTATGTGGACTGCTCGATTTCAATACCGTCAATCACCCCGAAGACGTGGGCAGACTCGATCAAGGTGACCGCCAGTACCGGCCGCTGTGGAGCGCGTGTCAGCGTTTGTGCGCGAACGGTGGGCAATTATTTTGCATACCTTCTGGCTATCATTCATGTTTGTCTTCGCCCACTTTTTTAGGTAGGCCGCCAACAGCTCGAGACTCGGTTGGTGACTGCCTTGGATAACCATCTGACGGGTTGTCGCGTCCACTGTTAGAATATATGGAGTGGTGCTCTTGAACAGCTCGGCAGGGCGTTCCAGCCTTTCCACAGTTGGTAATGTGCGCGGACGTGCTGGCGCTGGAACGGTTGGCGGAGAGACCACCGCAGGTTGTGCGGTGCTTCTGGTTTCGCCCCCAGGAATAACTTCCGCCCACTCGTCGTCATTGGCAGCGGCAGCAGATGATTCAGAATGCGGGAGAGCGAAAAAATTATCAAAATCTTTATCGAACCCAGAATCGGTCTCCGCGTCCTGGGGAAGTTCGCGACGAGGAATTTCGAGGGTTAATACCCCCAGGTTTACGTTCAGCGCCGCTTGAGGACGTGAGCCTTTGGATGCCTTCAACCACAATTAATACAAACACACTCCTGTCATACGGCTCCTTACCTCGATTTGAAGCAACCAGCTAGAATCTGGCTTCTTTCCGAGTTCTTCAAGAAGTTTCTCGGTCCACTCGTTATTTGCCTCATCCTCGAGCCTTGCTAGCAGCCGGTCATAGAAGGACGTCACGACGCGAATAATGGCAGGCACGAATACGGCTTTGTCCGTGTAGGTACCCTTCAACGCGTCGTAGAACACCGGCCATTGGACATGTGGGACGATTTTATGGCCTAGTGTTTTCTGAAGGGCATCGACAGATTTTTGGATCAGCCCATTGGGCGAATTCCACTGGTCGCGTATATCGACACGAACTTTGAGGGGGCTGTTAACTCTATGTTGGTTATCGAAGAAAAGGTTCGTTGAGAGATGGCTCTTACAGCTCTGCTGACATGACTTTCGTTCGGATAGGCGTTGACTCTTTGTGGGGGATGAGGGGGATTTTTTTCCCGTTTCTCACTGAAAGTCCAACGATATATTGTCAAATCCACGAAATTGGTATTCCTATGAGAACACCAGTCAGCATCACAAGTATCACCACTTAAGCGGACAACCTATGGGTAAGATTTTTTGACATCTCCGCCCAAATTTCTAATTATATGCCAACCATCAGATTCCCATGCGCTATTCACTCGTCGTCACCTTTCAGACTTCAGACTTCAGACTTCCAGACTTCAGCGCCCGCATTCAAAGTTCCATGCTTCCAGATGAGTCAAGTCCTCCACATCGCCGTCGAATATCTACTATCCTCAACATGACCTGGGAGTATTGCTCCGTCCAACTCAATGCCGACCCATCCAAGAGCATGCCGCTACCGAGTATCTCGTTCAAACGTTCTTGGGTCATGGATACGACCTTTCGAACTGTCTTGATAGCGAAAGACATTGGACAGCGCGTGGCTCATTTGACTTTTAGATGAAGTTGCAAATCACTTCTAAAACCTACGATCTGCGCGGTTAGGACGTAAATGAAACGTCGGCAGTTCACTCTGACCTTCCACGAAAATTACCAAGCGCTGTAGCCAAAGTCGCTCGTGGAATTGGATTAGTGGCCTTAGCCACATATATAAGGAGCTCGCTTTTACCCTTTGAAGACCATCTGAATACCTTCACCTCGTCTTTACCTCACTTTCAGCCTTTGGAACCTCGTCTCAACCACCTTAAAAATGCCTAAGCAACCTCCTTTCACTCCCAAACCCGCCGTCGAGAAGCTCCCTCTTGCTGTTCGCAAAGACAGTCAGTGCCTCTTTCCTCGTTCTTGAAGAGATTCTGATCACGTGCTTTTGTGACAGTTCGCGACAACTGGGACTCCAAGAAGGAGGACTTCGAAACTCAAATTGCTGACGCACTTGGGTTCCCTGTGACCATTAATATCAACGTCAACGAGGTTTGGGCCTACGCGGATTCCCTATCTGCAACTCAGGCTGGTTCCACCTTCTCTGGGTAAGGTCTCGGATTTTCGTCGTTTTTGTTCGAAAACTGACGACTTCTAGTTACATTGGTGGATTTGTCTCCGCCTTGCAGAGCTATGTCGAGAAGTACGGCGACATTGGAAAGGAATACTTCCAGAACGCTGTCACACAATCAGAGGTCACCCTCACTGTCAATGAACTTGGCGATAAAGTATGTGGTTCCTCGTCACCGCTGTAGTTGGAATCAGTGTTAATCTCCTGACAGGGTGAAACGATCACTGCTGACGTGAACGATGGCGTGTTCCGCATCCTCTTCCGCCACGATCGCCTCTCGTATAACATGAACTGGCTCAACGACTACTTTGCACCCGCGATCGACAACGCACCACATGAGGGGTTTGGTCTTCTGGCTAAGTACTCTATCAAGACCGGCTACGAGGACGAGATTGAGGAGACCGAGGACGAGATCAAGAAAATCCTTGCCCTGGACGACCTCGTTCTCGACCCCAACTTTGAAGAAAACTACGGAACCCTGTTGAACAAGAGTGATAACGATTGGCAGAAGAGCTTCGGAGAAGCGACTTTCGCGTATTTCAAGTATGATTACTCATCGTCTGTGATCGTGGCTCGTCTTAGCTAACCGTCGCTTGTTTAGAAACCTCAAGAGTCAGCTTGAGAGCCAAGGCTTCCCCTCAGACGATATGTTGCAGGAAGGCTTTGCTGATGTCGTTACTTCGAGAACCATCAAATTGCGTATCGTCGACAAGACGGGCAACGGTTCTGCCAATGAAACCGTCCTCGAAGATGGTGGCATTTTCATTCAGGTGGGAACTTTCTTTTTTAACCCAATCTTTTCTTGTACTGAAATGATGATTTTACCCAGACAACTTTGGATCGATGGTACTATAATGTTTATGATGCCGGCAGCGGTATCGTTGACCTGTTGTAACCTTTGATATTACGTGTCTCGTCATTGCAGAAAACGGGCTCGTCAATAGAAATAAGTATGTAAGTACTGGAATATGTCAAACAAAATTCATCAATAATATGTATTGCAATTTTATGCACATTTGCCGCGTTGAATTCCACCTAACTGTAACTTTGGAAAATTCAAAAAACCATGTTCGTGATTTTATTTACGTAGATACTTATTCCCCATCACTAAAAGACCGGACTTCCACCTCTGTTATTTCGTTCTCTCCAGCCAAGTGGGAATGACATTGAACAAAACAAATAGCAAAGACCATCAAGAATTACTCGCTACTTCTGTTGTTGAATTGTCCCACCAAACTCTTTCCATACCTTCAACATATTAATCTTTCCAATGTCTCCAGTTGGCGGCATTCTCCTCTGGCCAATTAACGCACCAGTTGGGTAGAAAGGAAATTTACCATTCTTGCCTGTATCCACCATCATAATGTTGCTATTGTTGCTGTAATTCGCGAGACTGCAGTCTTGCATACGAAAAGGGTGGCCGTATCCGTGTGGATGGCCAGCCGCCTCGATGTACAGTTGCGACGAGGCTTTGCGTTTGGAACCAACAATGGTCATTGAGCGAATCCAACTGGACCTTTGGCTCAACAGAAATGCTGCAACAAATCCACCTAAACCGCAGTGAAATGCGCTGAATGCGAGACGCGTCCAGAGTGGTTTGACTGACTTTGGCGGTGGAGGCGGTGAATTGGGGTCTTCCGACTGTTCCGACTCCTGTCGTATAACCTTGAGCGGGTTATGGTACAACTGACCACCATCCCAACATTCGTACACCATGCTTGTCCTGGATACAGTTCAGTTAGTTTAAGACGGTTGCATGAAGCAGAGGGATTACCGATTACGAACATATACATGACGTCCAGAGACAGAAATAATAAAGCATACCGTGCAATGAATGAAGGAGTGCCTCTATACAGATGATAGATGTTTTGGGGGCCATTTGGTATAGAAACAAGGGGTACATTGCGCGACTTCCATAAGAACGCCGCAGCTCGAAAGGGATTGAAGCTGAAGACAGATGGCATATGTAGAAAATAAACGCGCTCGTGTGAACTCTGTGGAAATGTGGAAAACACCACGTGATGTGGTGAAGCCGTGCATGAGCCCTACCTTACCGGGCCGTGCAGTGCCAAAAGCTTTCTGGTTATGACCACATCATGGCGAATGTTCTCTTGCTCAGAGAGCCCACAATAGAGGCACCAGATCCCTACGAATCGGCTTTCAAGGAAGCGGGGTATCATCCGATGTCGATTCCAGTTCTCGAAACCATTCCGTGCAACATCTCGATCTTGGGGAATGTAATAAAGGACGGTCCCACTCTACAGGGATTTTCTGGTGTTGTGATTACCAGCAGGCGATCCTGCGATGCCTGGAGAGAGGCGTTGCAGCTTTTGGAGAAATCAATTAGTAATAACGAGGGCGTCCCGGGCGTAGGTTGGTACCTCTACCTGCAACATCGGTCGATCGTTCGAAATAAAGCAATTCTCAGCGGACTGGTGCAGTGTCCCATTCTATGTTGTCGGTCAAGCAACAGCTACATCTATGAAGACAGTGTTTTCCGAATTCAGGCATCTTGGACTTGGCTTGCTTGATATCAGAGGTCAAGACTCTGGTAGCGCCGCTAGCCTCGCTGCGTTCATTCTACAAGACAAGGACCTACACGAAAAGAAACTGCTGTATCTCATTGGAGACAAATATCAAGACACTATTTCTAGCCTCCTCGGCCCTAGAGGCATTGTATTGGAGTATTTACAAGCCTACATGACTCAAGGTTCCATTACCTTCACTGATAAACTTACCACCGCACTTGCATCGTCGACTGAAGGTAAACCAGTTTAAATCGTCTTCTGAGATAATTGTAATTGGTAACTTAAGTTTCTACTTGTTCATAGGCTCAAAGAACTGGTGGATTATCTACTTTGCACCTTCTGCGGCATCTTTCGCAACCCCCGTGTTGCAACAACGTTTCTATCTCGAAGAAAAGACCCCCTCAAGGCCGTCAAATCTTCCTCGCGCATACGTCGCCGCAATTGGAGGAACAACTGACGCATTCCTGCGCGACGAACTTGGTCTCCGTGTGCATGCCGTGCCCAAGAAACCTACGCCCAAAGACATAGTTGCTGTACTAAGTTCCATGACTGCGATCTCCACGACTGAAATGCCAATAAAAATGATTGTAAACCCGTGAATCATGCTACAGATTAATTGAGTGGTCGTATCAACAGTTCAGGTCATTATAAGTACAGGCGTAACAATTCGTCAGAAACTCTAAATAGTAATGAAATGGGGTATTATCTTTCATCCGCAGAACTCAAGTCCGGGGCAGCCAATCGCTGTGCCGAATTCTGTGAAAGGGGTCAAATTTAAGAACTCCTGAAGAATGGAAGACTTACTGCCTCCATCCACTCCAGCAACTGCCAGAAGTGCTTGGAAGACGCCTCCTAGACCTTCTCCCGCAAGCCCTCCAGCCTATGAGACTAGATTAGATTCGTTAAGACTATTGGTCCTAAGAATAACTTACAGCGACAGCAAACATGTACATGTCAAAGCTGGCGGGGCTGCGCAGTGCCCAGAAGTAGTTAAAGGACGATCCGAAGGCCATAGCAAGGGAATAGTAAACTTGAGGAACGACGAAGGCAAGGCCAACGGCATTCTGAAAGAAGCACATCCTTAGCGTCAGTCCCGGGCAAGGCAAACGATAGGGGAGTTAAAGGAATTTACCCAGTTAGGAACATAACCCCAGTATTTTTTGGGAATGAAGTATTTCTGAGATAAAGAATCAGTCAAATTACGTCACGAAGAAGAGTATACATACCTTGATAACGACGCTAAATATGCTGAAAACGCCAAGGGCAATCGCCGTGTATCCGGATGATGGGGGTATAGCTAGCGCAGAAATTGAGCTAATATTTTTACGCTAGATGGTAACAATTCGCTTACGCAGTTTGGGGCTTGTAACAGCCAGAGCGACAGCCGCCCAGGCGGAGACAGAAGGAGCACCGTAGGTGCAGACACCATCAGCGGGAGGGTTACTGGGACATTGTCTATTAGCAAGTGCACCTCCCAGCTGAAGGTGGTCAAAACTTACATGATACAGGGCGAAGCCTTGGTGAACAGAATGAACAGCCCAGAATTCAAGAACACAGCGACGACGGAGCCGCATAGCTGGGCAACAAACTGATTTTTAGGCTTAGCGCGCAGGAGATATCCGGTCTTCAAATCTCCTGTCATATCAGAAGCCTGAGCTGCAGAACCAGCGGCGATAACACCGGCGGCCAAGTTGAGTGTCTGGGCGGGCTTCAGCGCTAGACCAGTGCCTTTCGAGATGCCTCCGAAAATAAGCTGAGAGGCCTTGGCGACGGTGGACACTGGGTTGACATCTGTCTGTCCGCTTGACTGCACGCCGATGAACGAGAAGATGAAGCCGAGTAAGAGGGCCAGGATAGCTTCTCCGACGTTCATGTGGAATTGAGTGGCAAGAATGGCGCATGACATAACTGTGCTGATGGCTAATCCGATCGTCCACCAGGAAGTTGGGATACGATCCTCGAGAGGTGTCTACGTTTTTTGTAAGCTACATATATTGGTGAAACCAAGGGCATAAAAACATACTTGATCTTCCTCTTCGGGGTCGAGTTCGGTGCGAGTCTTGAACCAGTTAACAGGGTTCAACGCAGCACCTCGCATACCTGCAACAAGATCAGCACCTGTCGCCCTCCCTGATCATAAGTGAAATAAACGAACCACTAACGAGAGGACCCAGCGTCAGGACAACATCAGCGAAAGAAAACAACAGCATGAGGAGGACGCCGGGCCACAGCAGCCAGTAACGGGGCGAAGGGTGCGTAATGTACAGAGAGGGATCCTTGAAAGACATAGCGGAGTATGACATAAGGGGGTAATCGTCGCTTATGGATACACCAAAAGCAAGGCCATTTTTCACGAGAGATGGAGCGACTGTCGAAACGCCGAAGTTAGAAAATTGGAATTGATTAGAAGGCAAAGTCGGCTTACTGATACCCCAGGCAAGCACAGATCCTCCGACTACATATGTGTGTAAGAGAGCGACTTAAGACAGAAGAAGCAAAACATACAGAAACTCCAACTGGCGTTCAAACCGCTAAGCATACCGGCTCCAAAGAAAGCAGGTGTGACTAGAGATTCGTTGAATAATGGAACACCAGTGAGTTTGAAATAAATCTCACATTCAAGGAACCATCCATAGTTTTCCATTTTAATCATGCTCGTGAATCCCAGTCGATAGAGAGTCCAGCCAATATGCCAGTCATATAGCTGAAAGTGAAAATAATATCAGCAACTCGAGGTTTAAGGGAATCTTGGACAGAAATAACTGACAATTCCTGGAGCATATCCCGTCAAGACCTTGAAAAGGAAGACGCCGATGAAAGTCCAGAGGAGAGCGAAAGACTTCTTCCGGGCTGCAATAGCTCCGCTCTTGCCGTGGTGAAGCGAACGGATGGTATAGGCCTGAAATTTTTATTAAGCGTAGGCTCCTGCTTCCGATGTACGTGTTCGCACTTACAGTTGCAGCAGGGGTTGGGAACGTCAATTTCTGGTGGACGATGAAATATTTCCTTAATGGGATGACGAAGAAGACGCCGAAGAAGCCGGCGCAGACTGTCAGCGCGATGAGCCTGCCTATGTCCTTTGTGGGTTGGTCGGACAGAAGGTCGAGACGGTACATGGCCGGTACAGCGCTGACGAAGAGGACACCCAACCCGCCAGAAGCTATAGAATCTCATTTTAGTAAGAACTGAGTGACCGCTGGTCAAGTTACACTAACCAGTAGCCGCGCTAAAGAGAAAAGCAGCAATAAGTCAACATGAGCAAAGGAAAAGTGCATAAACTAACGATTGAACGGTACAGTTCTCTTTTGGTCCGAAAGGGCCGCCAAAGACGCTGAGGATTCCAGACTCTGGCAATGCCTTGGAAAGTGCTTTCAGGATAGCATAACCAAAGATGGCCTGCAGGTTATTCGTTAGTTTTTCCAATATGTGATGGTAAACAGGTTCGTACTCCAAACAATTGAGGACCGAAAGTGAATCCAGTCTTCAGACCGAGGTAAATATTGGAAGCGCCAACGATGGCTCCCAAGCAGCAACCAACAAAAATGGCCCTGGAAACGACTCTTAGGAATAGTAACCGTAACACGAAGTCAGGGAGTCATACCTGAAGGTGAGTTGATGTGTCTCCTCTATTTCGTCGTCTTCAATAGGGAAAGGCATCGTGCTTTCAGCCGAATAAATGAGCACCGACCTCGACAGCATGAATGAAAAGATAACTCACACATCATAGGTGGTGTAATCCTCTTTCTCCTTCTCAACGGGCCCATCTTCGATGGAACTCGTTTGCTTTTCATTGGCGTACGATTCCTCGCGGCGGAGGACAGGTTCGTCGAAGGCAGAGCTCATGGTGCTGGAGCTCACAGAGACGGTACGTGAAAGCAGAGCAAGGGACCTGACAATCTGGGGGACGTAAGGAACTAGAGTGCGCCTCCGTTGCCTTTATTTGAACGAATCCTGGGGTATGAATTGGCGTGGCAACTGAATGCGGATCTGGCGATTCATTCAACGCATCGTGGTTCATCAACTACGCCCTCGTGGATAGGAACCCAGCCAAGCCCTGTTTGGTATAGGCATCCATAGAGCTCCAGAGAGTCGTGGTGCTACACATGGCGCGCTAAAGGAAAGAGGGTGGACTATCCCAATTAGGCAACTTTTTGCTCCTTTTCGGCCGTGTTTCGGAGCGCTGAGTTCGAAATAAACATGAGACCGATCCGTTTGCCAGATCTGACGGTTGTTTCCTTCCGGGCAGAACTAAGAGAGTGCACTATGTACCAACTACCACAGCCTTTTGCAAGCTACTGTGGAGGACAACTTGCTTTTGCTATGCGCACATGAAAACAACCATGCACGAATATTACAGAAATTTGAAAGCTGACAATATTAGTCAAAATTAGCACCAAGCGTCGAGTCACGATGACTGGAAGAAATTTTAAAAGCAAGGGAGCCGATCATAATGGATACCTACCGGGGTTGGGACTCCGATACTTGTGGTCAATGGCCGGACATTCACACGAATGTTCCTCATGCCGGGGACCATCCCCGAGAGTAGGTACCAGTCCACAACTCTAGCTTAATTATTTAATTGTAAAACGCTCCCGGCACGAGGTCTTCAGAAATTGCGCAAACCTAAACCCCTGCCATATCACGAGAGGAAACGGATCAGTCAGATATGCAAAAGCTCAGGAAAATCTGTTCAAGGCTGAAGCCTGCTGAAGCACATGGAGTCTGGATCAATATGTATGCCAGATACTGATAATCATCCGCCTCAAGAATTTCAATTCTCAACGACCGTATAGCCGAATTAATTGTGAGGTATATATCCCCTTTCAGCTGTAGTGTTCCTATGTATACGGATGGTAAAGCAGATTATCCGTTATACAAGGAGTTCCCCAGTCGCACTGATGTCCAGAGCGAGGAGAATCTGGTACTTACTTAAAATTGTATTAGCAAAAACGCAAGCTGTAATAATAGCATGTCTAGAAGCCCGTCCAAGGGCCTCCAAGGAGGAAGAAGGTCATCTGTTATAAAATACCCCATCCTATCCTGGCTGCATGACAAATGAAGGAAATAAGACCCAGCATTTATAGGGGCGGTCAATGGAGCAGAATTCACTTCACCGAGAGAGGGAATGATATCCTGCTTCTGAGCTTGGACCAAGCAAGGCTTGGATGGATTTCGTGCGTCAAGAGATATCAAGCCATGATAACAAATCGGTCGATTTCCAACTACACAGAATCCCGAAGACCTTTCCAAGCCCTTCAGGCTTCCACTGCTCTAGTGCACCGATACTTATATTAAGATTGGTGTGCATGTGCCCAGCGGAGCTACCCACGGCGACCAGACAATTGATAAGGTTTGACTCGGTCGAAGGCAGACTCCAACCCAGTCACGGGACGTTTATCTTATCTTATCAGTTGATCCGAAGTTTCTACGAAACTAGCCAACTTGTTAACGCGTCCCGACGACTGGCAACAAATGTAAATTTGGCTATGTTTGACATTGCCTCCCGCTCACGGCAAGCATACCGCCGCAGGTAATATGAGTTTGCCACACCGCACATATCGTAGAGTAGAGCTTGCAATGTCATCTGGTAGCTTAACCACTCTTCTGGGGAGTATTCTACAGCATATGAGTGGAAAAAGGCAACATTTGGCAGTTTATTCATGGTTCCCCATAATGATACCATCCAATTGGCCACGGCATGAAAATCTGTTCGACATACATTACTAGAAGCCGCATTGCCTTGGATATTTGACACAATAGAATGAAAGCAACCAAGGACAATTAGCTCACGCAACAATGTCATGGATTCCAGTTTAATATTAAAAAAAGCAGCGGTAAATTTCCTCGAAGGATCATTCATGCAAGAAGACGCCGAAAAAATGACACAAGAGGTTTGGAAAATAATAAATGGCTCACTTAATGCAAAACTGGAGAGCCATAGTTCTTGTGTAGTTCAATGTCGAGCTATAGAATAGCAATGTGGTCCGGAAAGCATGCTTGCCGTGAGCGGGAGGCAATGCCAAACATAGCCAAATTTACATTTGTTGCCAGTCGTCGGGACGCGTTAACAAGTTGGCTAGTTTCGTAGAAACTTCGGATCAACTGATAAGATAAGATAAGCGTCCCGTGACTGGGTTGGAGTCTGGGTCGAAGGATGCAAAAAGTGCATGGCGCCGTAGAGGTTCTTTAATATAATTCTGCGAAAGAGGCTATTTTCTGAGGCTGTGTGCTGCTATGTGGCTAGCTACGCAGGGCATTGTGAAAGGGTCAATGTCCTCGCGGCTGATGACAGGCAGGCTAGCACTATTTGGTACTAGTCTCTTCACCGAGTGATCGTTCGACATGACTCAGAAGGGGTTCAACATGGCCCGAATTCAATTTTTACCGCTGCATATTATCCTGCAAGGCTGCAAGGAGCGAGGACGTTGGGGCTGAATGCCTGAAGCTTGAAGCTTGAAAGATAGCCCGGGAAGGGAGACCCGATCTCAGCTCCTGAATTCGGCCTTTTAACCCAAATTTAACCTGCTATTTGTACACATATGCTACCACAGTAAGGCGCAATGCTCACTGATACTGGCATCACCTATTTGCTGATTTTTCCAGTCCAAATCGGAGAGGAAATAACCAAGCCGACATCTACTCAATGACAATGGTGGCCTTCAGTGGCATTGGCTGAGATGAGTCAGAAGAATTCATTGGCCGCTCGATTGGTTGGACCATCTCACTCCAGGCTTCGTGTATCATCGTCTAAAGGAGTGCTGTCTGTCATCTACATACGGAAGAGTCGCCGTGACACCACCCAGCAGCGCCTATTATGTAATCCTCACAATTAAGGTTAGGCGCCCTCGCTGAAGTACCTTCTCAAAACCATGCAGATTACAACTTGGAGAATACTTAATCTAGGTCCACCGGATGAAAAATTTGGCCGCCATAATCCTTGCATCGCGTGCTGCTCAGTTCTTTGTCGGCTGGTCGTACATTCTTCAGTGTTTCGCAAATATCATGATGATCAGTTGGCAGAGCTCCAATCTCCAAGAATTTAAATCGATGACGAACTTACACGCGGACAACCTCCGAGTCTTTGCTTTCCCTAAGTCGGCCCGCAAAGTGTCATAGAAGATTAGGAATCCACGATGAGCAAAATATTCCACCATTCTTCCAGTGGGGAAACAACGAATCGGGTGCTCCAAGCTTCATGCATATCATGGTTGCTAAATATATCGCTGCAAACGCCTGTTTGAATTGACAACTCGACAGTGAGCAAAATCAGAGGCCAAAATGTACATATGGAACCCAGGTAAGTAATGACTCTTCCGAATCACCAAGTGCCTTTTGAATCTGCTGGGTGGCATAGTGAAGTGCACGCGCTGCACCATCACCGCTCAGTCCTTCGAAACCCGCCTCGCCACCCGCTCCATGACTTACAAGAAATTCATAGAAGTCTTTCGCAACCTTTGGCCCATAGCAATCTTGGATAGACCACATGGTCGCAACCACACCCCGGTATCCAGCGGCCAACATTCCAGCGGCAAGATGAACGGCTTCCTCAGAAAGCTTCTCGTCTCCGGTAGATGTTTGGCATGCAGATAAAAAGGCAAGATCAGCCCCTATCAACCGTTCTTTGATGATTGACAAGAGATCGAGTCGTCCGTCGTGAAGATAGAACCCACTTTGCAGAGGTTCGTTGGCATTCTGCGCAGCGTGACAGGCAAAATGAACGCAGCTGTAAGCGCCCATGTTTGCTTTCACTTGATTAACGGTAGCAGCCCTACTTTCCAAGCATAGGTGTTGGAAATTGCGACTTTTCAGCAGCTGCTCTAGAGCTTGAATCTCATGTGTTGTTCCTGGGATGCGAGCCATTCCGGGCGTGGCCGGTTGGCTGACCATGAAAAGTCCCCTTTTATTGCCAGTTATTTCTCGATGATTCTGTACCCTATCCACAAGCGCTCGGACAGTGGGGATGTAGGACGACACTGCAAAATCAGAGAGAGTGCAGTAAATTCCGGGAGTAGATTCCCTTGAGGCATATATCCCGGCTGCGTGTATCGGAAGAAATGCTAAGGGCCCGGTTACGCACCACCAAATCCGTGACAAAGTAGACGGGAAGTCCTGTAAGTCAGTATGAGGATTAACCTTTTACAGAATTCAAATGTGGGCAAGGTACTTACAGATAACCCGAGACTGGTTACGATAGGCTTCGCCACAAGGTTCCATAATTGGCATAGGACTCCTTTGACTACGTTCTCATTTGTCTCATAACGCATTCCACGGGTAACAAGCTCAGATCCACGCATTAGACGATGAGAATCAAGGAGATGTGTCTTCAGTGTATTACGAAGATCATTTGCTTTTTCAAACGGAAATTCATGAAGGGATATATGAAGAGGTTTGTTGACGCCAGAGACAAGGGCAAGTGCATCTGAGCGATCCTTATGGATATTGATGACGACTACAAAGCCAGAATCAGGGAGGTGCTTGAGTAGGGTTGAACACGTCGCTGGTTGAAGGAAGTCGTTAAATTGAGGTATCGCTCGAACATTTATTAGCAACTGTTCCCATTCTTGTGCAAGTTTGATGTGAGCGGTGGCCTCGTCTTGTATGGACATCTTGGCGATGATACCGGTCTCAGCAAAAAAAGAGCCCGTCTCTGCTCGAGAGCCTGCATTCTCTAAGGCCGTTGAAACTCGCAAGACATCTTTGGCTAGAATTGGATCATAAAGCAGAAGGTCGTCCAGTGAGGTACGAAGATCATTTAATTGGTTCCATACAAGGCAACGACCTTGTTCAAGCCACTCCAAAGCCAAGTCATGCTGGCTAAAGCTAAACGCGGCAGCAGCCGCTGAAGCTGATAGTTCCGAAATATTGATGAGATTGGTATACCGCCTTTGAATAGTTTGCTCCAGACCAGCAACTTGAGAGAGAAGGTCGATAACAACGCGGTATGCTTCCAAGAGTTGTGAAGGATCTGATATCTGAGAACAACGAGCCCATTGCTTGGCTCCTTCAAGTTTTATGGAAGGCGGCCCAGAGATATAAGTAGTTTTTTGTAATTAGAGATGGCGCTGAAGTTGTCTGCTGGATCCCCTGTATGTTCAAAGCAACGTTGAAATGCATTTCCAAGCTTATTCAGCCGACCAGGCATATATGCATGCCCCTCAGGAGTGAGATCAACAGCTTTCTTCCGAGATGATATTGCTTCAAGGATGTCAGCAAGATCTCCTGTGCGTTTAAATCGACACAGGTACGAATTTCCGAGATTACTCAGCCAAGCAGGCTTGTCTGAATGACCCACAGGAGTAAGCTGAATTGCTGCCTCCTGGTATGACATTGCTTCATGGATGTCGGCAAAATCTCCTGTGCATTCAAAGCGACGCAGATACGAATTGGCGAGGCTGTTTATCCTACTAGGCATATCGGCATGTCCCTCGGGAGTGAGCCGAACTGCTTTCTCCTGAGACGATATCGACTCAGAGATGTCACCAAGGCCTTTTGTGTGTTCATAGCGACAGAGAAATACATTTCCGATTGTGTTTAGCCTGCTAGGCATATCGGGATGTCCCTCAGGAGTGAGCTTTACTGCTTTCTGTTGGGATGACATTGCTTCGGAGATGTCGGAAAGGTCTCTTGTGCGGTCAAAACGACGCAGAAGTGAAGTTACAAGGTTGTTCAGCCAACTAGGCAAGTCTGCATGGCGCTCAGGAGTGAGATGAATGGCCCTCTGCTGGAAAGATATCGCTTCGGAGATGTCAGCAAGGTCTCCTGTACGTTTAAAACGACAGAGAAATGAATTTCCGAGATTGTTCAACCGAGCAGGCAAGTCTGGTTGGCCTTTCGGAGTGAGTTGGATTGATTTTTGCAGGAATAATATGGCATTGGAGATGTCCGGAAGTTCTCCTGCATGTTGGAAGCGACCCAAAAATGCATTTCCGAGGTTGTTCAGCAAAATAGGCATATTAGTGTGGCCTTCAGGAGTGAGCTGAATGGCTTTCTGCTGGTATGATATTGCTGAGGCAATATCGGCAAGGTCTCCTGTGTGTTCAAAGCGACGCAGAAACAAATTCCCGAGGTTGGTCAGCCAACCACGTTTAGGTTCATGGCCATCGGGTGTGCGCTTGACTACAATCTCGAATTTCGAAATTGCTTTATTGATATCTGCCAAATTTCCCGTTAGTTTATAACGCTCGAGAATCGCGAACCCAGAGTCAAGGAGAAAATCCAAGAAATTTTCGTTATCAACTGGCAAAATCTGGGTCGCCAAGTCATAAGCCAGGACGCTGTTATCGAGGTCGTTGACATCCTTTGTGCTGTCGAACCGTTCCAGTAAAGCCTCTCCAATAAGATTTAGCAAATGTGGTTTGTGGGGTACGTTGTCCGAAATTTCAAGAACCCTAGCGAACGCCATTTCAGTGTTATGTGAGAGCGCTTCGACCAATTCTGTAACCAAAAATTAGTTGATTTTTTGTTTAAAATTATAGTACATACTCTCGTACGAAAAAACTCCGTCAACTTGTTGCCCAGTATTCTCCTCCAGCGGCGTACTAGCGAGTCGAAATACCAGTCTCAATGTCGGTCCTTCAGTCACAAATTCTCGAGTAATCCCTAGTGGTTCAAAGTGCGCAGAATATTAGATACAGCAATAGATATCAAAATTGAATCATTTTCAAAGCTTACGATAGTTTAAATCCTCGCCGTCTTTCGATTTGTCGAATTCTGTTTTAACAAGGTGGAGGGTCGCAAAGTAATCCAGTTCATCCACTTTAGCAATTAATGTCAGTTCATTTGTCCTAGCATACGTTGCGTCAGCCTCATTTGGAAAATACCGCGTAATTTGTAAAGGCGAAGCGGTAAACTTACAAAGCAATCGGACCATTATACTTCCACACCAGCAAGGACATCCTCTCGAAAAGCAAGACTTCTCGCTGTCTGCCAGAGCTCAAAACATCGACGCTCATCATCGTCGAGTCTGAATAACCAGGATTGTCCACAAGGCTTTCGATGGTGATATCTAATGGTTGAGATAAGACATCAACCGGAGGAAGCATCATGATCAGCGTCCTCACCGGTCAGATACAATGCCCTGTCAGGCGCATTAGCACAGAGAGATAAAAGTTGAACGTGATAGACGTACGCGTTTGCACAACTTAATGTTTGTGATTCCGAAGCTTGCAACGGCGGCAAGCTACGAGCGACGCTGGTCAGATCTGCTGCCACATAGGACATAGAAAGGTATATCAACCTTGATACCTGGTTGTCCTTCATCGAGATTATTGTATCGCATCCAAGATTGTTTGCAAACTCCTACTTTGCGAGGATAGAAATATAGTCGGAGGTGACGCGTTGACGGACTGTTCAAGTTGGACGTATTTGGGCCCTGGCATGCCTCGTGTCCCAAGTCGTAATCCCTTGGCTCATCACATAATATCGATGTCTGGCCACGAGAGAATCTGAGTCGGCAATTTATTGACAACACCACACTTCACGCGCGGCTATGGGCAAGCTTGTCGTTGATGACATCTGACTGTTTGAATAATTTAAAGTTAGTGGCTGGCCAATTATTTAGGCCAACATCCACGGTACCAAGTTGACGCGTGCTCACGTGATCACGGGCACGAAAAAGTTAAAGAATTATAGGTCTGGTCTACAAATTAAAAAAATTCTGGCAGAGAGGACGTTTGTGCACGACAGAGAACCTTCCTCATCCTTCGAACAGAGTCTGGAAATCAGTTTCCAGGCCTTCAAAGCTTCAAACTCCATAGATGTAAATCGGTGACGAACTTGACCACCGGAAACCTCTTCGTTGAACGACTCGGAGAACATACCTTTGATCATGAATCGGGCGCTTCGAGCTTCACGCATATCATGCCAGTGGTTGCTAAACGTTCGAGCATCTCGCTGCATAGTCGAGCAAGCTCAAACTTCGCTCAAATTCCAACTGGATTGCATAAAATTCTTCCAATTTCTATTCAAAATATAAAAGAAAACGAATTCAGCCGGATGACGATAACGTTGATGCAAGGCGAAAGAAAGAAGGATCAGCAAAAAAAGTTAAATAGGAAACCGCATCCGATGCCTATAAGCCCAGATCCAATTCCCATCCAAACAAGAAACCTATTAGTATCTTGAAAATCCGGCGCGGATGACGGTCCTGGCCTCGAGCTCAAGTACCCGCCATGCCCACCACACCGACGTGGTCGCGAATCTTCGCGATCTCGCTCGCTGTAAGCGACCCTTTGGCGGCACACAGGAAATCCTCGAACGCTAAATGGATATCCCCCTCCGTCGTGAATTCCTTCCTAGATATAAAATGGATCAGTACCAAGTTGATAACACAACAGCAAAATGAGAAGGGGTCCGAGGGAAAAGGAGAAAAGAAACCAAACGGATAGGAGAAATAAAAGCAGAGACAAAACGCACTCAATAAACGCGAACAACTTCTCCCAGAACACTGGATTCGCCACCGTCTGGTGGTATGTTGACAGCGTCTCAGGCTGCCCGACAGGGCTCGGAAGCGCCCCAGTGTCAATGGTCAACACGATATCCTTCTCCAGGCCAGGGCTGTTGTCCGACGGCGACGGCGATAGGACGACGCTCGGGATGCGCTGGTGCTTCCCATGCTTCTTCTCTCCGCCGCGTGCGGGCGGGTTCGCATCAAGCTTGCCGGACCCGAAGGGTTTGGGTACAGGTGCTGCTACGGTCGCCATTGGGGCTGAGGTTTGTGGTGGTGTGGCTGTAGGGTTCCAGTCGTATCCGGGCTTGATCATCAAATTTATGGTGTCCCCTTCCTTTATAGTGTACTCCTTCAAGAGTTTTGCGTCTGCGAGGGCTTTGCCTTTGAGGAGCAGCCGCTGGACGTCTGCGGGTGGTGCGGAGGGCTGCGCGGCGAGCTGAGCTTTGATGGACGCGACGGTGTCGGTGGGGTGAACGGCTAGGGTGAAAGAAGCGGGTGGCTTGGAGGATTTGAAGGTGAGGGAAATGGATGCTGTAGAAATGGGTGAGTATTTAAGTCATTGGGATAGGGATCAACGAGGCAGATGGGAGGAATCGAATCGATTGTGATTTGGATGGCACTCGATGCGAGGCTCTACGTCGTCATCGAGTGTCACCTGCTCGAAAGACATTGAAGAAAACGACATACCTGATGATGATCCGGAAGCCTCTGGTTGAGGTTTACGCGCAGGCAGAGGCGGTATTGGGATCTGGGGTTGTATGTGATTATATAGACAGGAGAACAATGCAGCACGATGAAGCGATGCGTTGAGAGGATGGATGAGGCGAGGCAAGCAGGGGCACGAACGATCAGTGATATTGTTCGCTTCACCGGACAAAAGAAAGGAAGGAAGAGACAAAGACACGCAATAAAAACGTTCCAGATATCAAGACAAGTCTGCAGGAAACAGTAATCCGAACAGAATTCCACGATCGATAGGGGGAACACGAATGCAGCACAAAAGATCTAGAAGGAAGACTAACCGGAAGAACAGGGACGCGCTTGAGGGAATGCTCAGGTGGCTGCTGGTAGTCGTCCCCGTACACGATGGGCTGTGTCGATAGCGTGTTCAAGAACGCTCGCGCGAATGCTTTTTCCGCCTGTTCTGCCATTTTGTAGGGTTCTTATCGCGTTATTTATCGGCAATTGCTGTGCTGGTAGTTACTAATGGAGCGTCAGATGGTGTCCAAGAAATAGCTGATACTAGTAACCAGGTATTTTGGAAAGACGAGAGTCCCTTCCATCGTCATCGCACAGCCACATTCCAGAACGCGAACAAAGTCACGTGCTACCTCCCTTTCCCGTCACATCGTCACGGTCCCCCAGCTCTTCCGAGTTCAACCTTTCGTCGAAAATACCAAGCTATGGCAGTATGTTCCTATCTTTTTCTACATTATTTCCTTCATTTTGTTAACGATGATACATAGTCAGGATTTGGCTGGGGCGGAGGCAAGCCGTACAACTCTTACTGCACCCTTTCAAATTCCTAACTTGTCATTCCTGCACCTCCAGGCCGTTCTCGGTGCTTTACCTACTGGCAGGAATTCCAGAAAGTGCGTCATACACAGCTACTCGCCTTATGACTTTTTCAGCTTACCAACGCCCCGCAGTGCTACGCCCAGTCAGAACACCCCATTGAATGCCGTCCGCAGAGCAACGACTACCTAGAGTGCCTCCATCACACCAAAGAGGTGCGTTTATACCTCCGTCTATGCTCATATAATTCGCTGACAACCACTGCCTCTCTGTTCGATCCCTCTCCACCTTCCCTGCGGCGTCCTTCATACCCATCCCCAGATCAAACGCGCCGAAACCATCCGCGACGAACTCGAGCGCAAGCTGCTGCATCAAGCCAAGGAGACCCGCAAGGCCGCCGAAATCGCCTCAGGGGGAGCTATCGCCGCAGTAGGCCTGATACAACGGGAGAAGCCAAAGGAAGGGGCTGCAAAGTAAAATGCCTGGTGTCTGGCCTTTGCGGTATCTTTTTGTGTTGCTAGACTCCCAAACGAAATTGCCTTTAGAACACTGAAAACCACGGCCTTCCTTTTTCTGTGTAGTGCGCGAGGCTTGGAGAGTGACCTTAATAGTCTCGAGCAACCTGGCCATAGGGCCTTCTACTTCATTCCGGGTTCGTCTTATTGACGTGACAGCCGGAGACGAGACTGGCCTATCGATATTTTTGTTCACCGAAGCACGCATTATGGCACTGACCGCCTTCGCTCTGTCTAAGTCTACACCAAACCTCTCCTCTCCAGGTCTGCAGAACGACCAGTCTTGATGACTCCTCTTCAACGAGGTTATTCCAAAGCATCCAGACCTTCCCATTTATACAAGTCTTCAAGCTTCAAATTTTGTATGCCATTCTCATACCGGAAGAACCTGGGGTAATCAAAGACGGGCATTACTGTCTATTCGCATCTGGCTTTAAATTTACGCGACGCTCCTTCCGTTCTTCTCAGCAAGTGTCAGAGTGTCGTAGTCGGCCCAATCGCATTGAAGCCTCCAAGCTCAAAGGCGAACCCGGGCCCCTCGCTAAGCTGAATGAGGCCTATCCAAAGCACGTATCCATACTTAACCCACTCAGCTGTTAGCTTACTGACGTCTGGAGCACATCGAAGTCTCACGAGAAGTGAGTGGTTAACTTTGGTGCTTACTTAGAGCACCGAAGCTCGTGCTACTCCAACTAAAGCATAGTCATGCGGTGTAACACTGACAGTACGCGTATTTTGAGGCGACTTTGCTACGTATATATACACAAATGTTACACACATACAACAAAGTGTCCGAGACCTTCCGTGGTTAGTAGGACGTATATACAACGACAGAGCACCCAAAAGGACCTAAGTAGAAAGCGAGAAAGCAATAGGGAGAGATCCAATGTACATACAATTTTGAACATGAAGATAGAGCGGCATGGAATGAAATACAACGAAATGCTACGACGATGAAGGCATCGTCGGCGTCAAGTTCAGCTCGGTGTGCCAGGGTAAGGTCGTCACCCCAATTTGATACTCTGGCAAATGTGGATTTGGGTGCGGCTGTGGATGTGAATGTGAGTGCGAAGGATCATGCATTGACGCTGATCTTGAGGACGAGGGCATGGCGATCATAACGGTAATTTCGAGGGCTTCGGGAGGGTCGACGGCCTCCCCATCGACGTCTTGTTTCTCGTCTTGCGACGAACGTCGTTTGCTTTCGGGACGGGGTATCCATGAGGGGACTGAGACCGATGGAAAGATGTGCTCGCGTTCGGTCGCGCGCCGACGCGACGGCGGCAGTGGTGGTGGTGGTGTCGGTGAACTTGTCGTGATATCGGGGGCCGATGATGCTGTTTCTTCGACCCCAATGTTTCCATTCAACGGTGAAGCACCAGCAACCAAGTCGTGTGCGCCAGGCGGCGGTCGGTCGTCCGCCGACAGCTCATCCTTAACGCGCCTCAGCAGAGTCACCGATAAGGGCTGCACCAAACCAAAGCCCATGAGCATACAAGCACGCGTCTCCCGCTCACAAAAAACCCTCACCGACATACCATCGTGTGCGTCCACCTCTCTTCCACCACAGGCTCTTCAAACCGCTGCTCAAACAGCAAGGGCTGGGGCTGCTCGGCCCCATTGAGCCTTAACGCCCCCCACGGCTCGCCCCCCAAGAGCCCCGCCTGTCTTCGCGCGAGGAAGCGCCGCCGCGAGCCGACCCCGCACCCCACAAACACAAGCAGGAGCACGACGAAGGTGATGAGGAACCCAAAAAAGTAGTTGGCGCCTTTCTGCTGCAGCGCATCCCCACCCCCGCTGGAGTTGTTGGAGGTGTTGGTGGAGGTCTGGACGGGCGGGGGGAGGACGGACTGCGTGCCCGTCGGGGTGACTGTGGAAGACATGTGTGAACCTCCGAGGGCCATAATGTCTGACTGGAGCGAGCTACAAGGTCATGGCGATCGACGCAAGACAGGCGGAGGTGTTTCCTACAATAGTTGATGACTAATCTGAGTGATGTAATTGGTGGCTATTTATGGGATGCGTGCCTCCCTTGGCCTTTTCGCATTCTTGGCGGCGCTTCAGCTCGTTCTTGGCTCAATTTCAGCGTCAAATTTCATTCTTGCGATTGTCTCCCATTGCATTGAACACAAGTGCCATAAAGTGGAGGAAAGTAGCTGCAGTACGATCCTAAGCTGGAGTGATAAGGTTTGCGGTGAAAATAACTTGTGGCGCAAATCTACCATACGGAGTGGGTCCAAGGACTAAAATAGGATGATTGGAACGTATGTCTTCCTCGATGATCGCAACCTATGTTTGTGGAAAAAGTATACGAGAATACTGGATTCGTTGGGGTTTCCACAAGCCTGTCACTTACTTTTTCTGTCGTAAAACATTCTCAGTTCTGGTAATCTTGGTGTACTTGGCAAGCAGCTGTTCCAGACACGGAAGTATTTTTTGTAGTTGATATCTTAAACGGAAGTCGAGAAACCTATTGTACCTTTCCAGGTCCTCGGTAGGTTTTGGCTTGTAGTTTAAGCCCAAAAACTCAAATTTCGGTGAGGTGTCGCATTAAAGCAGGCAGCAGATTGCTTTATTCCGGCGCAGCATGAATAAAAAGGTTGCTCACCGGCTTCGATGCCTAGCTTCGCGGTAAACTGGCAAAGGAAAAAGAGAATATAAAGCTATGTGCCGCATTGAGCATACAATTAAACGAGGACTGAGGGCATTATTGAAAAACCGAAGATCAATTATTACCTATATTTTCATTGTGGGGGGAGGAAAAGGCCGACCAGCATTCCTCTCTTTTTCCATAACCGAGCGTCGACGCATTTACTAGTAGAACGAGGGCTGCTACTCAGGAGGCCAGTAGATCATAGCTGTGGCAGCCTTACATTAAGCTTCACTCGGAAGAAATGGGTACAGAGGCTCTTTCTTGACCTTGGAGCTGTAAAGAAACCCTCCTTTCATGGTGTGTGTGATTTACGCATACAATGGTTGACAATGGTAGTGTAGACAGGAATTGAGACTGCGAGTTGTCCTGTGAGCAAAGTTCTCCCAGCGAGCTTGAATCCACTTTCCTCAAGGAGCAAGAGCAAGACAAATGATCCAAGGGGCGCTTTTAAATGATAAGATTTAGGCCAATACCATGGCAAGGGATAGATAATAACATGGTGATCATATTGCAACAGTTTCCCTTCTAAAGAAAATTAAGTGATTATACAAGAGGAACATCGATGTCAATAATGAATGTTGAAGAATTACGAGGGGCCTTTTTCAGATACATTTGCTATGTCTATCACTGTATCCATACCAAGAGGTTCGAGTGTCGTTTGGTTGCGATGGCGCTTCCAGAGCAGCCAGACTGCGAAAACGAGGAGAGTGAGGGGTATGGTGATTGCTGGAAAGAGCCACCACTGAGGACCCACAGAAAGTGAATTGTTGCCGTCAGTGTTAAAAAACACCATGCTAAAGAGGGCCTGTGTTGCACGGTGTCGATCAATCTTCCCATAAATCGATTCAAGATCCAGAGATGCTCACCGATACAAACGTCCCCGGAAGGAAGAACATAGTAACTGACGCCATTCTGAAAATTTTTAAGATTAGAAAGTGGCGTATGGCTGACGAGAGGACGACTGACGTTATCATAGAAGAGCTATCCTGTTGAGTGAACACAGCTATTTTTGAGGTGAGCTTGGCAATATCCAAGTTTGTTCGATTATCCAATTGTGTAGATATGTTGTAAAAGAGGTTGATTCGAATCCCTACGCGCTCATTGTAATTCGCGACCCAGCGCCGCAAGATTGTAGTTTTAGACACAAGGAAATCAAAAGAGTCGTGTACGGAATCCAGGTCGCTTTCATGGGGTCCAGATAGGGCTGATAGTCGTTGATAGACTTTCATGAAATATTCAAGCATCTCGAGCAAGTCAGTGAGGTCTTCCCGAATAATCAGGAGCAGTTGAGAGACCTCATGGAGGGTTTCGACAGCTTCTGCTATTTGAAGTGGAGTGAAGAGCGAGACTTGTGCGTTCTCCTGCGACGGCAGACAGAATCAGCTAATTTGAGAAGATTGGAGTGACAGATCTTACTTACATAGGCCTTAAGGTGGTTACGCGGTGGGATAACATTCTTCCCCCACATATCCAAGCTGCTTTCGGCAAGGAAGGCGTCGATTGCGAGAGGTCGTAGGAGCATTGCAATGTTTCCCTCGTGTGCGTATGATAATATGACATCCCTTGCCTCGTTCGGGCATCGGTGTATAATGTATACGGAGGGAAGATTGTCGATTAAACTGTGAGAGAACCAAACATGGCTGGGAGGAGAGCTTACTCCAAACGAAAACCGGTAGATCCCATCTAATAAGCAGAGAGCAGATGTGACCAATATTCAGGGCTACATATCAGAATAAAAACGAACCAAGGGAAGCGGGCCTTCCATGTCTTGTCCGTACAAAACTCGCATTTCCGGTTTTAAAAACATATTTGGGGCCGGTCAGACAACTGAAAAACAAAGGAGATACCCCGAAACGTTGTCGCATCCAATGTGCTGTCGTGTTAGCCTCGAGTGTGCCATCGTCGGTCACAACAGTAGAATCAATGAAATTCAAGTCTTCCACAAAACTGAACAGCAATATCGGTTCAGCAATTTTTGTACAAGAGACCAACTGTTCTGGAATACGTACAAAATGAGAAGAGGCTGGGCTTTATCCTCGTTCACAATATCTTGGGTCTACTTTTGAGTTAAATTACAGCATTCTTTCGAAGAGATTTCTTACTCGAAAGTGAAGCAACAGTTGTGCATGATCAAGATCTGGTTTCCAGACGACTCTTTGTGGATAGATCTCTAGAAGGTCGAGGAGAGTGATATGTTGGGTATTTCTGGCTTTGGTATAGGAATTTGAAGACCTGAATTCGATTTCTGGGTGGGAATAAGTGTTCATGGTGGTGTAACGGGAGACCTGAGTATAGTGCAGGGGGCTGAACCCCAGTGAGAAACGCCTCGAGTGAGATTGGGTGCAATCGAGTTAAATCGAGTTAGTTCTCATGCCATCGATTACGCGGTCAGAATTTCGAGCGCCCTCGAGTACTTTCTGACACTTATTTCTTGGCATCTCTGGGCATCACCTTTTTTCAAATCAGACTTGGAATTTGGCGTATGAATGTGCTGACAAACTCGGTAAAGTTTCTTCAAGAATTCCTAAGTTCGACTCGTTCCTTTGCCACGTACCACCACCTTCACTTCTGCGAACGCCTCCTGCCTCGACTACGTCCTGTCGATGTCTTATCACCTTCCCTCCGTCGTATAAGCTCTTTCAATTGTAAGCAACTAGCTCTCTTCCTTCTAGCCGACAGCCAGCGAGCACGACGGCAAATACTGGGGTAGATGGGTACGTCTACAAGGCATGTCTCTCAGACTCGATTCTTACTAATACGGTGCACAGACATCTTTCCACCACATTCAAGGTACATTCTCCGCGCCCACGGCATCTACTAAACTACAAGGTATGTTGTTTGAATTTGGCTCGCTTTCTCTCTGTTGATTGCGCGGCCGACTCATTATAGTGCAAAAGCTACAGGCCTATGGCCGACATGGGAAGGGTTTGAGGAGAAGAGACGTGCATATGGATACTATCTGAGAGGCCTGGTCACATCCAGTAAGTGAGCCTTGTCATCGTTTTTGTGCCTCCTGCTGATGGCTTTCTAATAGGCTGTCAGTCCGAAGTATAATCGTGGAAGGGATGAGTTACAGACGTCGGAGTCCTTGTCTTAGTGCGGTAGCTAGTAGCTAAATAGCATCACTTATCTTAGTTTACATGAATACACTCTGTTTCACGCGATTTCACTACATTGCAATTGAGCAGTATTGATTGGGATCGAGAGAATTCGAGCAGCATTGGGATCTACCGCGCTCGAACGCGCTCGAGGGCACCCGATGAGCGGTCTAAATATGCTTGACGGAATAGAGCCAATTCGAGTGAAATAGAGCGTGCACAAATTCACTCGATATCACACGAGCCTACTGGATCTGACTCGAGAAATTATCGAGTGATTCTCATTTTTTATGATGAGATCGAGTATGATCGAGTGAATCGAAATCACTCGATTCTGCTTGATCTCACTCGAGGCGTTTCTCACTGGGGCTGAACCTCCAAAAGGTCTCGCCACTCGCCGTCATGGCGAGTCAAATGGCGTGGGAACATGGCGAATGCTGGCGAGTGGCGAGAGCAGGAAAATAGCATATCAACGGTATTATGGGGAAAAATGGTATGAATTTCTGTGTATGGCCGAATTTCACGACATCACTTATGATACGGCGGGAGTCCCGTCAACCTGAACAATTTACGGCAGCAATGGGACGAATTCTGACCTTGCCGAGTGATCAGAAATAGTATGGCCGCCTGAATTTGCTTCTCCCGGAGGCGTTTCGGGAAAATCCAGACAAAATTATCATAAAATTGGCGGTGGTAGGTTTTTATAGTGGAAATTTTGAGCCCGAGGCACCGTACACCAGGGTGTCTCGCCAGCTCTCGCCAGGCCACTTTCAAATCTTTGGACTCGCCACTGGCGATCGCCAGGTGGCGAGGCCTGGTGTGGCGAGATGGCGAGGTTGAGCCAACGATCGCTACCTGAGTAACTCAGTCGACTGCATTGATCAAATTGATGTGCCCTCTAGTTCTTCCGAAAATGCTCCGTTCCTCTAACATGCAACTAACATGCATATGTATGGTAATGGAGGAAGACGAAGAGTTTGTGAGGAAACTGTTTGTTCACCTATAGCTGTTGTATAGGTATATACAAAGTGTGTAATGTTTATTCAATGAATCTTGCATTGTGGCCTGTCTATGAGAAAGTTCCCGATACGCCCTATGGAGTACATATACGTAGTGGACCGCAGAAACGGTTCAAGTTGGTGTGGCTCATAAGTAATTGATAGTCCCTCATAATCTGTAAAGTTCCTCTCGTAACCATTGCATTCCTTTCTAACCTCTCAGAAAATCATTCTGACGAGTGGGTGGTCACTAATGAATAGCTCTCACAAAGATGGAAAGGACGGCCTCCATACACACTAGGTCAGGTGGAGGTAGCTGTCAAGGCATCTCAGTTTCAAAGCAGAAAGAAAGATCAGCTAGAAAAAAGAACCGCGCAATTTTTTGTGTGTGTATATTGTTATGAAGACAACATCGACAAGATTCTGTACAAAATAGAGGACTGAGTAAATGTATTTTTTACAGAAGTCGAGAAATAAAATCAAAAAAGAGATAGAAAATATAATTTTACTTGCCCTTGGTATCTCCTTGACAGCACATGGTACGATTAACCACTTTTCATCCTCGACCTAACAACCTTATTCCTCAACGCCTTCTCCTTGAGCTCATTTTCCCTTCGTGCAAGATCATGCCTGCTTTCAGTCTAGAATAAAACAAAAAATACAAAGCAAAGTCAGTCATCTAAAAAGGTGAGAGCCAATTAATAAAACCGCACATCGTCATTGCCCACTTCCCACTTACTTTTCCTGCGTTCTAACTCTGCCTGTCCCTTGATTTTCAATTCCTCACCAGCCGGGCGGTCGACGTCCATCCTGTCATTGCGGTCGTCACCACGGGTACCACGCTTGGAACCCCGGGGCGAGCGAGAGCGTGTTCGGGATGTTGACCGTGACGGGCTGTCATGATCGCGACCCTTGCTTGAGCGCCTAACATGCTTCCCTGACGACTTACGCGTAACACTCGGACTTCTTCGACGTGGCGGCAGTGGCGGCGGCGGCGAGCGCGACCTTGAATCCGATGGGCTGCGTCTCCGGCGGCGAGGAGGGCTCATGCTTCTCCTTCGCCCGGCAGGACTGCCACTACGTCTCCGTGCATATTTACGCGGTGGAGACCGTGAGCGGCTGCGAGACGCGGACTTGGATCGAGAGCGGGGAGACAGGCGTCGACGCCTTGCAGGAGGGCTGCGACTGCTCCGGTCTTTGTAGCGGCGCTCGTTGCGCTCACGAGGTGGAGGTGTCAGAGACGGAGACCTCTGGCGGCGCCTGTTAGGTGGGGGAGAACGGGAGATGGAACGGGAAGGCGATCGACGAGGTGGGGTGGGTCGCTTTCTTGGGGGAGGAGGGGGCCGTGAGCGTGAGCGAGTCCGAGAACGCGAGCTGCTGTCGCGCGAGGGAGAGGCTCGGCGAGCTGGAGACCTGAAACGGCGCCCTGGAGGAGAACGAGAACCTCGAGGTGTAATTGACCGCGACCGGCGACGCGGCGGAGGTGAACGAGAGGAGAAACGACGACGAGGACCCTAATATCACAGAGATATGAGCTTCGTTTTAAATAAAATTTCGGAGGATAACATACTCCGCCTGGAGGACCTCCACCAGGACCTCCACCAGGACCGCCGCCTCGGTTGCCCCAACCTGCGTCACGAGGCCGGTCTCCTCCTCGACTATCGTCGTATCCACCACGACCTCCTCGGCCACGTCCCCTGCCACGACCACCTCTTCCACCGCCTCGCCCGCCACGGTCTGAATCTCTGATTTCATCCAGCCTGGCACGACGATCACGCTCGTCAATGGCACGCGTGTCGCCTTCGCGTGCTTTCCGCATCTCTTCCTTCTTCTGCTCGACGAATGTTCGGGGCACACCCGTCACTTCCTGCTGAGCCTCAAGGAGTAGCTTCCACAGCGCCTCCATAAATGGAGCCGTCTCTTTGGTCAGGAAGCCAGTCAGGTTAATTTGCATTTTTCTTGGATCTGGGTTCTGACAAGTTGATGTCCAGGTCAGAAAGGCACATGGAAGGGAAACGAGAGGGCGCACATGCTGCTGTTCATCTTCAAGTAGACCCATAGCATATTCAACCACTACCTCGTCCTCGAAACCAATGAGTTCTATGATCTTCTTGGCTATCCAAGGCCTGATGACGGCCAAATTGACTTTCCTCATATCAACCTATATCGAAAACTTCAAGTTAAATAACAGAGCAATGGATGTCAAAGACAGTAAAGCGTACCTTTTTCTCAAATTCTGGCGGAAACTTCATTGACTTGAGCAACTTGACCTCCTTGTCGGAAAACCGCCTGTCCTGGTCAGCTGAAGTACCTTTGAAGAAGCCTATTGAAGATGAGCAGACAAAGAGGCGTGAGTATAGCAGAGAGATACCATATCATTTTTCGTTTCTCACCAGCGTCCGCCATGGTTATGAGATGAAGGGAGAGAAGGAGCTGTAGACAAGCGGAGCAGGGAGACGAGACACGCGGGCAGTGCGAATGGATTGAGCGATAGAGACGACGAGTACAGGAGTGACTACGTATGTACGAGGGGGCGTGACCGTGTCCGGATACCACCGAGGTCGTCACCTATGGACTAAGTCCAACACACCCCCATGACTACCGAGGGCAGAAAAAGGACACAGGAAAAGCGAAAGACACCCCCATAAAATAAAGAGGAGGAGCTGGTGCCAGAGGAGCACCCCCATACATATACCAGGTGGAATAAATGATGAAATGAAACCTGAGTAGAAGATAGCTATAGAGGGAGTGCAGAATTTGAGAGAAAACGCACCCCCATGCAAAGAAAGGAAATGAATTCTACAATGACAAAAATGAAAATTTTAAGGGGGATCTTCAAGAACAAGGAAGTGGTTGAAAAGAACAGCAAGGCGCGGTAAGAGGTTTAATCCCAAATTTGAATGTTGAAGAGAAGAAATGGCAGGAGAGGAAAGAGAAGATGTAAAATACCAAGAAAGTGGAGGAAGACAGGGTGAATTTGACAATAAAGATTGAAAGGGAATAGAGCATGAGGTTTGAGGAGAAAGAGTTTCGGGTGGTGGAGGATGTTCAGAAAGCGAAATTGGAAGTGGACTTGGAGATAATGAATTCTGAAGAGGGGAATGCAAAGGAGAATGCTGGAATGGAGGCGAGGCAGACAGTGATTTTTGAGTTAAGGTAGAAGAAAGAATTGGAGAATGCGAAGCCAGAACGGGGCTTTGAATAAAAGGATGTGAATGGAAAGACAGACCGGCAAACACTTGAGATGATGAAGCGTGCAATGAAACTGATGGCACTGCGGCTTGTTGTATGCCTGACACCTCGATAGGAATTTGAAACTTGAGGACGAAGTGCCCACCTTCTCGTGTGAACGGGACATACTTCGGTAATTCGGGGTTAGCGAGACGGTCTTTATGCGAATAAATCATCCTCGGAGTACGATCGGCGAGCATGACTTGCTTTCCTTGAGAGACAATGCTGATACAAGATAAAAAATGATGGGGAGAGGAGGGAACGTGCCAACAATCCCGTAGACAGAAGAGAATTGATTTCCCGCCTGCGAAAGCCCGGATATGTACGTCGCCATGGCCCTCAATGATGATATCGTTACCGAAGGGTGTCTGATGTAGCTTGCGAGATGGCGTGTAGGTTGTGAATAGAGAGCAGTCATTGACTACATGAGAGGGTAGGGATAGGTCGACGACAAGGTGACAAGGAGCTGTACGGGCTGTCCCATTTGAAGGTGATAGAGTTTTCGGTTTGCGACGGGAGGATGGCACCTTGGGCACCGGTTTGGTGGCCAAAGATTTTGTTGAAGATCGTTTGGACGGCATATCTAAAGGAATGGGGAGAGGTCGATGGAATTTAGACAGAAGAAAGTCGAGTAAAAAAGCGAATTTGAAAAGAAAGAGAAGTAAAATTCACAAATAAAAGATGATCCGGAAAGAAACAGTGTCCAGAATAAGAATATACGTGCTCGGAATGATAGAAAACAAGAGAAATTTATGTTGAAATGCGTATGAGAGAGTGGCAGGGTCCGAAGAAAGAGCTCTACGAGAATAAAGGAATGTCCGTGGGGTTAATGCGAAGCGAAAGCGAGGGAGAGTGAATGTATGCGCCGGAAATACGGCAGGAAACTGCGGAGGTGCAAAAGAGGCGAAATTTGAGGGGGAGAGAGGCGAGGCGACAGAGATGTGACCAAAGGAATGGCACAGAGTCGACGATTACGGTTGGCCCTTAGCAACCCGACTGCGTGAAAGCAGTAATTGGAAGATGTGGTGCGCTCCTCGATGGCGAGATTGCAGTTTGCGCCCAGAACCCGACTGCAGATGCAGGAATAGACAAAGAAGTTACGGTCGACGAGAGAATCAACCCGACTGCGCTTGTTAAAAGGCAGGAGTGCGCGACGGAGGTACGGGAACGAAGGCCGCAGGGTCGGCAAGTGATAAGATAGTGTTGGTACGCTTCTCGAATGATGTCGAGATTGCGGTTTTGCGTCCAAAACCCGATTGCGAATGCAAGAGAATGAGAGATTACGGTCGACAAAGATGTTAACCCGACTGCGCTGTGGAAGGCAGGAGTGCACGACGAAGATACAGGAACCCAAAACGGTGCTGCAAGGTCGGCAAAAGTGAAAGCTGTCAAGTTCCAGAAGACGCGTAGATGCGCGTTGAAAAAGTCGTCTATGCTGTAGTCGCGTCGGGGCCCATAACCTGTAGACAAGCGGAGCAGGGAGACGAGACACGCGGGCAGTGCGAATGGATTGAGCGATAGAGACGACGAGTACAGGAGTGACTACGTATGTACGAGGGGGCGTGACCGTGTCCGGATACCACCGAGGTCGTCACCTATGGACTAAGTCCAACAGGAGCAAGTTGTGACGCTAAACTTCGACGAATAAGAAAAATTGTGGGAAGAATATTCCTAATACGACCATAGACAACCACCTTTCTTCCCGCGTCCCCTCTTTTGAAGGTTGAGTGCAATTTTATCTATGATGACTACTTATCAACATTACAACAACGGATATAACAAATCTGGCTCTTCGTACAGGTCTGAAAATACTCTCAAATATGTGTCCTTCCCTAGAGCTTCGGTGATCTGAGGCCACGGACCCCATACGACTCCATCTCCCTTCGTTCTTTCCTTCTGGGCTTTGTCTTGCACTCGATAAACTCCATCTCCGCGATAGGACTTGCCAACCCCTCAGAACTAGCAGCGTCACGGACTTGCACCAGTGTAACCAAATAACTGCCCAGGCTGCGTCCGTACTCTTCGCCAAACCTGAAGTCCACCTCGCGGAACGACAATTTCTCCAGTGCCGGGAACAGAAACTCGTCTGTCCAGGATTGATCATTCACCTCGTACGCTGCCACGTATGTGCCTGTCTCAAAAGCAGGCACCATGAACTGAAAGCTCTCCATGGAAGACAGTAATATCCTCGTCACACTCACAAATGGCCGAAAGTTGAATGCCCAAAAGTTCTGCACCTCGCACGTATAGTCCAGCCTCAGAATAAGATCAGTGACGAACGCCGCAGGTTTGCGGATCGCACCGACGAGTTCGTGAAACAGTTCGTCAGGGTCAAACGACGGCTCGTTCGCGATGGATTGTTCTTCGTCGTCGTTGTACTCCCTTCCGAAATCTACTTCCAGCTGGAAGTTTCGCCGTGTGCAGATGACGCACTTGCTCTCCGTCATTTCCAAACCCAACCACGTCCCAAGAGTCGGCTCTTCCTGGGTGAACCTCTTTTTTATCCAGCCGACGAAGCGGGTAAAAGCATCGTCGGACAGCGACCACAAGGAATAAATATAGAGGTTAACATCGCACATTCTAGGGACCACAAGCCTGTGGAGCAAGTCCGCACTTTGCTGGAATGGGCAGTCGATATATAACCACTCAAGAATGGGGAGACTGACGTCCTTGGGCCTTGAATCCGACTGGTGGACTTCTCCAGCTGCTATCGCATCGCTCAGGTGAAGAGACCGCAGGTGTGGCAAGCTTTGCAGAAACCTCAACCATCCATCTGCCGTAAATGCTGCGGATGGCGCAACACCACGAATGGAAAGCTCCTGAAGCGAAGAGAGACAAGTTGCATCGAGGTTGAGGCTACACCGCCTGAGGGTCAGCGACCACAAATTCCATGGCTTCCTAGTGTTGTATATGCCCTGGTCCTCCAGGGTCAGAGTCTGCCTGATATAGGGGAATCCGAGGGAAAGTTTCTCCAGAGCCGGCAATCTCTCCTTGATGCCAGGTTGGGCCAGAATCGCGCTGTCTTCATCGGAAAGGGAGGCAGTAAAGCTAGAGCATCTCTTGATTACCTCCTGGAATAATTCCTTGTTCGGTGATGTCATCCAAAATCTGGGCTGGCAAGGACGGCGGAGTATCTCAATCTCCCGCGCCGTATTGGAGAAGTGTTCTCCTTTTCTCTCCTTCAAGGCCTTGGTCAATGAAGGCAGCACAATCTCGACCGGCCAGGCCCGAGAGCGTTTTACGACCTCGGCCATCCATCGAGATGGCATTTCGACGTCAAAGCAGCCTGCCCACATCTCAGCGCAACGCAGAGCAACCTGGCGCCATCGGGAGCAGGCATGGCTGATAGCGACGCAAGTCTCCAGCTGGGTGTGTGGAAACTGCAGGTCTTGGGATCCGCAGACCGTGAATATGGAAAGGAGGAGTTCGGCAGGTAGATGGTGAATGTGGGTGGGCAAGGCTGGTTCACTGGTGGAGGTGGTAGCCGGCGCGCCGAGAGTTAGGCTTGCCACGGCCAAGGAGAGTGTGTCTGGCATGACGAGGATGGTACTTTCTGTCAGACTGCTCAGTAAGAGAATCAAAATTCAACCAATTCAAACTTACATGCACGCAATTCAGGATTGTGAATATATGATGCGAACAGAGTATGGTCAAGAAATAACCACGGGTAGATGGCTCGTCGACGTTTATATGTTGAAAATTATTCCTAAAAAGGTGTTCGAGAACAATGGAAAGTGGCACGATGGCCCAAGGATCAGGACTATCCATTGCAGGCGTCCATGGCCCGTCGGGTGTGCCACTTCCAGGTTTGGGAGATGGTCTATTCTTGAAATTCACAATGTTGTCGACATGGAAAGGGACTTTCCGATATCTTGAACGCAACCTCGTTCTGATTTAGTCCCGACTTCACGGCATTCACGACCTCGAAAGGTGGAGGTTGGTGTTCACCGTTACGCCACTCCGAATTCATCCTAACCAAAATATTAGACCAACATTAGACATTGGCACGAGGAACAGCATACCAAAGATCCAACTGTTCTGCGTATCGAGCTACATCTAGACTCGAGAGACGAGGTCAGAAAGTCTTCGTTCAAGAAACTTAGAATCACAGATGGAATGCAGAGAAAGAAGTGAATTAAAATAAATATACATGAAAAATACACGATAACTGCAACTCGTCTGACTGAAATGAAATATCTACTTGGCTCCTGCTGATGAAAACTCTGAAAACGATGGATTAAGACCAACTCGATCTTAACAAAAGAATTAACTTACTCGTCACTGATTTGGTACCCTCTGAAATGGCGTGCTTGGCGAGCTCTCCAGGAAGGATGAGGCGCACTGATGTTTGAATTTCTCGTGAAGAGATAGTAGATTTCTTGGAGTATGAAGCGAGTTCTAGACGGAGCGATAAGAAAGTGTCAGAAATAAAAAGTGAAGGGACGTACTGGAAGCCTCGGTCGCAATTCGCTCGAAGATATCGTTGACAAAGCTGTTAAGAATTGCCATTGCCTTGTTGGAGATACCGGTATCAGGGTGGACCTGCTTGAGGACTAAGACAAAATGACTCAGTCGAAGTCATAAACCTGTAGAAAGCCAACGACATACCCTTGTAAATGTAGGAGGAGTAAGTTTCCTTTCGGACTTTCTTTCGCTTCTTCTTCTCGCCGTCAGCAGGTGCTGCAGCTTTGGAGGTCTTCTTCGCGGCTTTGGCACCCTCAGTCGACTTTGCAGGAGCCTTGGAGGCGGTAGAGGCTGGGGCTTTGCCGGCAGTGGAGGCGGGTTTGGGAGCCATTGGTGCGAAAGTGCTGAGTAGTGGTGGTGTCGGAGGCGGTGGTTGGTGGTTGTGGAAAGAGGGAGTGGTATACCGACGACGAAGTCGCAAAGGGTTATATACAAACGCGACGGTTTGTTCATGTTTTCGCCAACGCGTCTTTGTTGATCACTTGAGTCGCGCTTTGACAGTCACATGATCGTGGGCGTGGCCTTCAAACCTTATTTCGTTTGTTTACAGCCTTGGTTATGGCTCGTGCGTTTCTTTCCTTTCACCTATAAATACTGGTCGACGATGACGGTCCTCAAATTATCCTCTTGCTTTAGCCCCACCACCACGCACCCACCTTAACCACCCTCACCCTCTTACCAACCACACCAACAATGTCTGGCAAAGGAAAAGCTGGCAAGTCCGGAGGCAAAGCCGCTGGAGGTGACTCGACTTCCAAATCCCAATCTCGCTCGGCCAAGGCTGGTCTCCAGTTCCCTGTCGGTCGTGTCCACCGTCTGTTGAAGAAGGGCAACTACGCACAACGTGTTGGAGCTGGTGCACCTGGTTGGTCCCTTTGTTCTACTTCTTTCTTTCAGGTTGCTAATCTTCCATGGCTTTGCTAGTATACCTCGCTGCTGTTCTAGAATACCTTGCCGCTGAAATTCTTGAACTCGCCGGCAATGCTGCCCGCGATAACAAGAAGCAACGTATTGTCCCTCGTCATCTGCAACTCGCCATCCGAAATGACGAAGAGTGAGTCACTCATCGTCCTGTCTTTGTTCATAGCTAACTGATGTGGCTTTCAGGCTGCAAAAGCTCCTCGGCAACGTCGTCATCTCTCAGGGTGGTGTTGTACCACACATCGCGCCTGTATGTTTCTTTATCGTGCAAGTTCTGATTGATGTACTAATATAATGCCGTATAGGAACTGCTCCCAACGAAATCAGGGAAATCGAAGAAGGACGAGGCTATCAGCCAGGAACTCTAGATTATATCTTTTTTTTGCTATCTGTACTTCCGAGGTTGTATCTTGCATCGTGTATTATTCTTCACACCTTAATTATTAAACCTTTTGCATCGGACACCTTTCGTTGGAAGTGCCTTTTAAGTCTAGATATCCTAGAGGTTTACCACTCCCTCAAGCTTCCATCTTCGCCTCTCCATACAGGATTTCTCCAAGCTGACTCATTGTTAATATAGGTCTCTGCTTTATCTCGGACCAACTGTTCGTTTATCTTGATACCCAGTCCAGGTGCTTTCAGAATGTCCACATGGCCATTACTGACTTCGAACACCCTCGGGTCGATAAGGTAAGTGTGCAGATCAGCTACGTCTGCTTGGTTATAGTGAATCTGACAACAAGTCAATAGAAATCCATCGTCCTGCACCGAAACGTGTAACACCCACCTCCCAGCTCATTTCCTGTATAAAAACTATTCCCAAAACCAAGTTTCAGTTAGTTCTCGTTGTCCGCTCAGCCTTGGCAACGCACTCACAATTTGGAACTGCAGTGCCGACTTGGATGCATGCAGCAAGTGCGATCGGTCCTAGTGGACAATGAGGCGCCACCCCAACGTCATACGTCTCCGCCATAGAGGCTATGCGGTGCAACTCGCTGATCCCACCACAGTGGGATACCTGCATGGTTTATGCGACGGTTATTCATCAGGGTTCGAGGCCTTGGACGGGAAAGACACCACAAACATCAGGTTGAGCGATATCAATCGCTCGGCTCTCGAAATAAGGTCGAAAATCGTTTCTGGTGAAGAGCCTTTCGCCCAGAGCGATAGGCGTGCTGACTAGTTTGGCGAGGTCCGCCGTTTCTTGGGGGTGCGATGGCAGAAGTGGCTCTGCAGAGGACAAGGAGGTTGTCAAGTCGGGCTCTGCGAAGAAGCAAGATAGGAAAGCATGCACCTTCGATGAAGAACGGCCGATGCGGCTCCAGTAACCTTGCAAGCTGCCTCGCCATACCTTTGTGCAGCCTACCATGGAAGTCGACCCCAACGTCGAGTCCTAAGGCGCGGATGTCCTGTACCCTCTTCACCGCGGTGTCGAGGACAGTTGGTGAATCGATCCATGCGATCGACTCTGCAGATTCAAAATCCGGTTAAGTCAGTGTACTCTCCACAGTTCTATTTGCCCAAGGGAATGCTCACCAACAGCATTCATCTTCACAGCAGTGAAGCCCTGGTCCTTCCGCCTTTGCGCCTGCTCCTTTAGGTGCCCAAAGTCGTCTCCTCCGATCCAGCCATACACACGGATCTTATCGCGTACTTTTCCTCCGAGCAGCTGATACACGGGCACACCCAGTTTCTTCCCTTTGATATCCCACAACGCGATATCGAGGCCGGAAAGTGCGCTCTTCGAACGAAAATTAATCAAGGTTTCTCTCGCCAAAACGCCAGATGCATGACCCACCATCAAAACCGGACCTCCTCGATAGAATCGTCCCCGGAAGGCCGTTTGCCATATGTCCTGGATGTTGTCGGCGTCGGCGCCCACGAACCGTTGCAGGTCGTGGAACGCGCCTTCGATGGCTTCCGTGTGCCCTTCGAGCGTGCCCTCCCCCCACCCGACGATCCCGTCCTCAGTCTCAACACGAACGAAGAGCCAGCGGGGTGGGACACGGAATGTCTGGATGGACAAGGTTCATGTAGAACGTGAACAAGCTGTTCGCACAAACTTGCAGGTGGAGTGCTTACTTCGATTTTTGAGATGGGAGAAGGAGCCATGATGATTGTGGACATCGGATAGAATGAATCTTTTGCATGACTGTTGACCGAAGGATTTCTCAGTTCTAAATGGGTCAGTTGCTGTCTTTTTTGTGGGTTCTCGGATGTCGTGCGGGCCGGTTTCAGAAATGTGCAACTTGAGAATTTCTGCTGATTCCGAGGAAGTTAGACAGGACCTTAGTTTTGGATAGAGGAAGAAGCCCATTGTACCTGGACAGGGGAAAGCTGGTATGTGCTCAATCACAATTACTGTAGTGTAGCTGTTCTATTCTGATAAAGACGATCAATTAGCGACGTTAAGCCTGAGGGGATCATGTAAGAGATGCCAAATCTGAGAGGCAGAAGGCTGTCGAGAGTGTTGGCCACAGCTGGATTCAGTCACTTCAGGGCGTCTTTCGGGACTGATCACTGGTGATCAGTGACCAGATCCGGCGATGTCACTATATATGGAAGTGGGCCACACCCTACTACTACCGGGCATGGAGATCTAAGTCTCCTGTACGCAGCCATTTCCTGCGACGCTCCTCTTCTTTTGCCCTTCACCAAGCAATGAGCAGGAACCCGTACATACAGGACGCCGGACTTGAGCGCTACCCCAATTATCGACCGGGGGGCTTCCACCCCGTGCATTTAGGCGACAAATTTCAAGACAAGCGATACACAGTCGTGAACAAACTCGGATATGGTTCCTTCTCTACTGTCTGGCTGGTCCGCGACGAGATTCAGAATGTATACGCGTCGTTGAAGATACTCAGCGCGGACGCATCCGAGTGGTCCTCCGGCACTGAGCTTGATGTTCTCCGTCGCTCGACCACTGGTTCTGGGTCAGGCAAGCGCTTTGTCTTACAGTTCCTCGACTCTTTTATTCACAAGGGACCAAATGGCACGCATCTGTGTGTCGTCACGGAGGTTTCGGGGCCCAGCCTTTCGATGTGGCTGGACGCAATATCTGACTTTGGAGAACTCCCACTCGAGAGTGCACGGGCGCTTATACCACAACTTGCCCAAGGAATGGAGTATCTTCACTCTTGTAACATCGTACACGGGGGTAAGTCGTAATCATACATCAGCTTGAAAGAATTCTTACCGTCTTCAAGACCTCCATTTAGGAAACATATTATACCACTCGTCCCTACTTGAGTCTCAGGAGAACATAGAAAAATTCTTCGGCAGACCACAAAAAACTTCTCTCCGCATCCGCCTTGGCGCCAGTCCGCCGTACAGCGCCCCGCATGTACCATGCTACGTTGTCCACACTCCGGACCAGACCTCTCTCCTCGAGGCCATTTTCGAAACCCCATCACTGGTGCAGCTCAAGATCTGCGACTTCAGCGAGGCCTCACTACACGACCCTGCACGCCCAGAAGGTGTAAAACGGAAGCTGAACTGTCCAAGCGTGCACGCCGCCCCCGAGGTCATTTTTGACGAGCTAGTAAGCCCCGCATCGGACATGTGGGCGATGGGTAATACGATGCATCAGATCTTGACCGGGGGCAGGGAAGGTGCGACAGTGATACGAGGAGCGCCTGGGTGCTCCAGGGACGAAGTTGTGTCCCAGATGGTGCGCCTCCTGGGCAGGCCTCCAGACAGGTGGTGGACTCGTTGGGAAGCGCGTTCCAAATACTTTGACGAGGCAGAAAACTGGATAGGTGATACCAAAGCGAACAAGACCCCAAAGCCATCGGGTATTCGCTTCAGGGCGGATTACCTTCCACTAGACGAACAACAAGCCTTGCAGAAAGTATTGGCAGGGATATTTGTGTACGAGCCGCAAGATCGTTTGACTGCACGCGATGTAGTTAGAGAACTGGCGTGCTTCAAGTTGGAAGAGAAATAACACAAACTGCCGGTCGCGAGCCATGGTCTTCTGAAGTATGATAAGTGATGCAGTGGCACTGACAGCAGGTAAACTTACTGTTGGGCAGGCTGGGCCACATAATTCGCATTCAAACGCCTGGGTCGTAACTATTGAGTAACTACGTATCGTTCACCTAATAAAAGATGCAACGTAGTTGGGATAGTGTAATTTCCGTGTACATGTAAATTTTGTTTCCCATTTCTAAGCTTTCAAAGAAACAATTTGGGAGTTCCTTTTTTTCACCAGTGGTGGTGATGGTGGTAAATGACGAACTACACTATAAATGGAAGTGGGCCCCTCCCCGCCGCCGGGCCTTACACTTACTATCACCGGGAAGAAATCTAAATCTCCTTTTCGCAGGCATTTCCTGCGACGCTACCCTTCTTTTGCCCTTCACAAAGCAATGGGAAACAACCCTTACATACAGGGCGCTGAACTTGAGCGCTACCTTAACTATCGACCGGGGGGTTTCCACCCCGTGCATCTAGGCGACAAATTTCAAGACAAGCGATACACAGTCGTGAATAAGCTCGGATATGGCAGCTACTCCACTGTCTGGCTCGTCCGGGACGAGATCCAGAATATATACGCGTCATTGAAGATACTCAGTGCGGACGCATCCGAGGAGTCCTCCGGCACTGAGCTTGATGTTCTCCGTCGCTCGACCACGGGTTCCGGGTCAGGCAAGCGCTTCGTCTTACAGTTCCTTGACTCTTTTTTTCACAAAGGGCCAAATGGCACGCATCTGTGTGTCGTCACGGAGGTCTCAGGGCCCAGCCTTTCGATGTATCTTTGCACCTTGGATTCCTTTGACAGCCTCCCGCTCGAGAGTGCACAGGCGCTTATACCGCAACTTGCCCAAGGAGTGGAGTATCTTCACTCTTGTAACATCGTCCACGGGGGTAGGTCGTAACCATACATTAACTTGAAAAAATTCTTACCGTCTTCAAGACCTCCATTTAGGAAACATGTTATACCACTCGTTCTTGCTTGAGTCTCAGGAGAACATAGAGAAATACTTCGGCAAACCAGAAACAACTTCTCTCCGCGTCGTCCCAGGCACCAGTCCGCCGTACAGCGCCCCGCATGTACCACGATATGTAGTCTACTCACCGGGCCACTCCCCATTCCTCGAAACCATCTTCGAAACCCCATCCCTGGTGCAGCTCAAGATCTGCGACTTTAGTGAGGCCTCACTCCACGACCCTGCACGCCCAGAAGGCGTAAAACGAAAACTGAATTGTCCCAGCGTGCATGCCGCCCCCGAGGTCATTTTTGGCGAGCTGGTGAGCCCCGCATCGGACATGTGGGCGATGGGCAACACGATGCACCAGATCTTGACCGGGTGCGGGACGGAGGGCGCGACAGTGATACGAGGGGCGCCTGGGTGCTCCAGGGACAAAGTTGTATCTGAGATGGTGCGTCTCCTGGGCAGGCCTCCAGATAGGTGGTGGACACGCTGGGAAGCTCGTTCCGAGTACTTTGACGAGGCCGAAAATAGGATAGGTGATACCAAAGCGAACAGGGCCCCAGAGCCATTGGGTGTTCGCATCAATGCACCTTTGCTTCCACCAGACCAAAGACGAGCCTTGCAGAATGTGTTGACAGGGATATTTGTGTATGAGCCGCAGGATCGACTGACTGCACGCGATGCAGTCAGAGAACTAGCGTGCTTCAAGTTGGAAGAGAAATAACACATATTGCCGGTCGCGAGTTATGGTCATCCAAAGGAGATTGAGTAGTGTGACTCGGACAGCAGGGAAACTTGAACTGGTCGTATTCGAAGGGGTGGGAGTAGTAACTAGTAACTACTTTATTGTTGATCTAATAGAAGATGCAATACAATTGGGCTGTTTGCATCTTCTAAGCTTTCAACGAAACAATCTTCAAGCAGACCGCTGTTCTTTTCAGCGATGGTGGTGGTGGTGGATGAGGCAGTAGACATAAGTTGTTGCCGCCGGCCCGTAGCTAGCCAAAGCTGCGGGTTCCGGAATTGCAGTCAAATTGCAGTCTTAACCTTTCTCATTAAATGTTATACCCATGGGCCACATAGTCAGCTCGTGGGCAAGCACTAAAGTTGTTGACTCTGCAAGGAAGATCATCACCTGGAACCCACTTGCACCTATGGACGATCTTGAATTCATTCTCTTGGACCGCTCAGGCGCCCTAGTCAAAGCGTGGAACGACGCATTCGCAGAACTCGTACCTGATAACATTCGAGGCAAGTTCACGACGGTGTCCTCAATGCTCTCTGCTCTTGAATCGCCTCACAACCAATTCGATTGCATTGTCTCGCCTGCTAACTCGTACGGATTTCTGGACGGCGGGCAAGTACTTTCACCTATTGCCATAATGTACTTCGCAGTAGTCTAACCGAAGACAATTGACTGCGATTCTTTCAGATTTGACCACTACATATCAGAAACCCTCTCCCCAGACGACTACCACGAACCGACACGCCACGTGCAGTCGGTGCTTTACGATCGCTGGAGAGGCTTTGCCCCGCCTGGGACATGCACCATCATCCCACTAGAAGGCTCAACCTGCGCAAAGAACCAGCACCAATGTTCGTTCATCGCTCTCTGCCCCACAATGCGTGTCCCGGAAGTGGTCACATGGAATAAAGAACTCGTCTATAACGTTATGTGGTCACTTCTGGTATCCTTGGACCAACATAACAGGGCGGTCAAAGATTCAGGCAAAGGCACTCCCATTCGCAAGGTCTTAATGACTGGACTGGGTACGGCCACTGGTTATATATCTGCTGAACGGTGCGCGCGGCAGATGGCATTGGCGATCAGAGATTTTGCCGAGGCGTGTGCGCAGCCAAAGAAATGGAAGTCGTTGACATGGAGTGATGCCTATGGTTATGCAAATGAAGGGAAAAGCACACATGCTCTTTGACTGTCCCAGGCAGTATTTGCGAATAAATGTGTACATTTTCAGACTAATTACTTTGTACTATGATTTACTTTGCAGTATCTGTACTCCATATGCCCCAATTCCACTCACTGCAATGTCATCCAGATTCCATATTGACGCAGTCAGCCAAGATGATGCTCTTTAATTGGCCTTCTTTCCATCTGCATTGCATAGGGAATGCATGTCCAATTAATAGCTGCGATGACAGAGGTACTCCAATAAGATGTCCCCCAGTGTGGATGTTCTGGTATGAAGAAGCGTCGAGAAGTCCACTTCCAGGAACACGATGGTTTTCAACGAGGGTAGTACATCCAGGGAAATGACAGATTGGCATTCTTCCCAATCCGAAAGCAGGGCTTCAAAATAAGGCAAGAGGAATACGAAAGTCTTGTTTGTCATTACGTGCAATACATTGACATTGGGGAAGTGCTCCAGGAAGGCCAAGATGACCTCGCGATGCAGCTCCGAGTCAGCAGGCAGAGGGGCATCATACCTGAGATTGAGTTCGCAAATGTCATTCTGGCATGACTTCCCAAGGCTGCGAGAAACAAGATTGACCACGGTGAGTGGGTCGATGAGCGGTCCACTACCTGTTTCCGATGCATGAGATGGACGTGGATCCCACATAAACACAAGGTGGAACGACTCCATAGTGTTGGCTTCTATGGGGAACCTGAAGCAGCACATTCCAGGTATAACCTCGACGGCAAATGTTCCCGTTAATACCAGTTCCTCCAAGAATCTCACCGAGATCTCTTCTAAAATTTCATGAATCAGATCTTCGGGGTTAAGGATTGAGCCCATCATTTCGCAAACCAATTTCAATTTGCACGCCGTCGGAAGTTTCATCGAGCAGAATAGATTGGCGACGTGGTCAATCGGTCCAGAGAGCGTCAGACAAACGAGATTTGGTAGTTCGACATGGCCTTTGAGAACCGTTAAAATCTGTGGATAGCCGAACAAATGATCTTGCCATTCGCTGGTCAGAGTCACATCGACAAGATCCAATCGTTTGAGTTTTGGCATTCCTTTGAGAACGTCAAGCATCCTATCAGGTGTATAACCGACTGAGATGGGAAGATCATGAACGACCAGTTCTTCGAGCATCGCGAAAGCTCTTGAGTTGAGATTTACGCCGATACCTTGAAGGTGCAAAGTGCACATCATCCAAGGTTCTGACGCCGCCTCGAGGGCTTCATCTAGGCCGATTAAAGAACATTCGTCGCGATGAGCCCAGATGGCTGGATCAATCATCAGGACGAGCTTGTCAAGGCGCGTCAGGTCGTGACACAATAGTGCTGCATCCAACGGGAACCGTTCATCGTCTGGAATTTTGAGAATCAGCCTTTTGGTTCCTTGAGCCAGTATTGTGGATACGAAAGATAGGCGCTCGGCGAAGTTAGATACCTCAAAATGGTCGTCGGAAGGCATATTAACGATAGGGATCGCATTGTCTCTTCGAGCAATATGTTTCCAATGTTCATTTTGCAGAAAAACCTGGGTGATACTGGGAAACACGATGGTGTCCAGATCGTGACCGCCACACCGGGGGATAATGGCATTGCGCAACAACGACAATGGCCTGGAGAGGTCGAAGCTTGCAGCCCACAGAGGAGGGTAGTCAAGAGCGATTTTCCTCCAACGCTGGCAAACTTGAGAGGTGGCCATTGCTGTCACCGTGGGGTCGTGTGGGTGATAACAATCCTGGGCGCTATTGAACATGAAGATACTGAGAAGAATTTCCGTCGCGAAATCGTTGATGGGAGGCATCGCGGCCGTTTTTTCGTTGAATCAAAGGAATCGAAAAGAGAGCAGGTTGATGGTTAGATTCAGAGCCACAGTGGGGGTCTATTTAGGCACTGTTGATCAGCCGAAATCTTGGGAGAACTTGAAAGAAATGAATTACATTGATTGGATTTTGAGTGTGTTCAAGCAAGGTTTATAATGCAAAAAATAGGCGTTGCACTGGAAAAAGATATCGTCAAAAAAAAGTGTCAAGGGTGATATAGTAACAACCATACTTAAGAGTGGCTAATCTTTTCTGTGACCGTTGGAGTTTCGTGCGGTGGTCCCCTGCGAGCTTAGTTGACATCGGCACGGGTGAAGATAAAGAACCAATCTCCTTCTTTGACTTCGACACCTCAATGCCTCCCGACTCCGCTATGACACCCATGCCAATACGGTCACAACAAATTTGTGTGATGCGTCAACGTGGTATCCCACAGGTGGAGGCTTTCAGTTTGGAGTGGCCATCTCAACGACCACTCTAGCAGCGAACTTGAAAAGGAAATAGCTAAATAGAGAGCATGTTTGCGGCGAGTAAGATGGGAGAATCAAGCCTTTGGGAAAGGTCAGGTTATCAAGGCAATATGTTACATAAAGAGACTCACCAATGAGCTTCAGCTTTACCTCCGCAGATGGCCATGGATGAGTTGTGGTTAGAGTGCAATTATCACAGCAAAGCCGAAATGGTCTTCCGGAGGGCGGTGCTGAGCCTAAAATTGCCGATCAATTAGCAACCCAACCCAGTATTCCAGTGACTCTGGACATGTTGTCTTGGACGCCTACATAGATGATAGCAGACATTCAGATCTGGCGGATTCTGGCCACCGGACTTAACCATCTGGACACACTTTTTCCACCGCTTTGCAGGCGCGTCTCAAGACAAATTGCGCGAAATTTATGGTCACTCCCCGATCTCTGGAAGCAAAAGTTGTTACTATTACTATTAGTACACCAGCAGCCGTGGTGCGCCGTTGGTGCGAGGCAAGTTATCCAGTGTCATTGTCAGCGCATGGATTGAAATATATTTTCACGGATTTCATAGGTAATTGTGCTTCATCGCAAGCATCCTGAGGAAAGAGCCCAGGCGCGAATCCAAACAGATTTCAGATTTAACGATTGTTCTGGCTCTTCCCTTAGAGCTATTTTTCGAAGTTACGAGCACCGATTCCTCTTTCGTACGATGAAGTAACATTTGCCCAAGATTCTCGAACACCTGCTAGAAATGGACCGTACCCAATGTCATGGAAAGCATCTGAAGGCCAACTGTTAGCAATTATTTGGGTTTGTCTAGGTGGAAACTTGGAGGATTTAAACCTACTTAGCGACAGGTTCCGCATTGGCATGCGATACGTCTTGACCCCCATCGTCCGAGCCACTACACGTTCTGCGTTCTGTACCCAACTGTTTCAATTTGGGGATTAAATCTTGCTCCACGAATACAGAACTGGGAGATCACTTTCGCATGGAACCGAGCAAGAAATTCGTTGATGAAAGATTGTCTATGGGATTCAGTGCAGTTATGTATCACCTAAGGGGCAAGTCAGTTTCTTGGTCTATTATACCAAATCGTGGTTGACTCGGGTTAATATACGGGCATTGTGTGCACCACTTGATCGAGGATGTTGATTTCTTAGAATTGGCACTTTTGAAATACATTTTACGGCACACCGGAAGATAAGAGTAGGAGACCGCCCTGTACTTTCACTGCAGTAGTCAATCTGGGCAATCGGACACTTATATTCTTCTGTGAGATACGCACTTGGTTTCAACTCCTTGAGCTGTGGAGTGAAGAACGAAGGTAATTAGCATTCCGACAAGCACCTAAAAAGAAGTAGTGATCTTATAAGTATATGACATCCCGCGTACCAATTATAAAACCGTCCCGAAAGTATGTCTCCAGACGCGACGATCACAAACGCAACGAGATTTTCTCGGGCTTTGGTCAGAGGTGCTTCCCGAATCACAGGGAACAATAAATATCCATTCTAACCGATGAGTGTGAGTATATACAAGACAGGCACTCGACGCAGCACTTTCGGGCGTTAGGGCGTTATGGGGGATGAACAGCCTCCTATCCTCTTGCCGAAGACTATGCCAAATGATATACGATAGGATGTCCATTAGTCGATAAGGTACTTTCTCTTGAAGAAAGCGCGGAGGTGGAATATTTGCCATACACCCAGACCGGTCAGGGATACGATTGTAAACCAAGCAAAGTTCTGTACCCGTTGGTTTGTTGAGACTGTACCACATACATTAGAAGAGACTCAATGTAAATAAGTGATAAGGCGTACAGTTGGTACTCGTGAATCTCTCTTCACGCTTCTTCAGGTAATTCATCTCGTCTACGACCTCCTTGACCAAACCTTCCAGCTTGCGCATCTCAGTTTCGAGTCCAGAGAGGGATTCTTGGTTGGCGATGGCGCTGCATTTCGTAGAAGTGATCAGTTTCGGCTTGGGTTTCCAACGTTGTTCATGAAGTACACACTTGTAATCAACGGCGTCAGCGCCAATATCAATGTCCAGGTCAATAACACGGCTCAGTTTCCCCTGCTCATCGTGTCCAATATCTGTCCGTCGTATGCGTTAACTCAACTTTGAAATATGACAGAAGATAAGATGAAGTGCGCACCTCCGTCAATGTAATTCTTAAGACACACACCAACTTCTCCCTCCGAATGTGTGGTAATAGCGAGCCTTGATTCGGCCTTTATGCCCTTCTTGCTTAGGTAGATGTTTCGGTTAGTTCCAGAGTCCACAATTTCAATGTCGACGCGTTGGTTGGCCCCTGGACCGACGTTGGCTGTGACGATGACGAGTGAGTTGGCGTGTGCTGCATTCCATATACATTTTGATGGAGGATAGCGGTATGCAGGTAAGTTGAACTTTATAGCTAAAACTGACTGAACCAAAGACAAGAAGAGTAGAAAAAGAGGAAGAGGTGACAGCAAGAAAGGCCGCGACGAGGACGACATATTGAAAGAGAAGGTCGTAAAATAAGGCGTGACTGACGCCGAAGTGCTTTTGGGCTGCAACGTGGACCATTTTTCGGACATGCCCATGCATGACTCTGTCACGGTCGTCCACCATGTTTTCTTCAACCCTCCATGACACTAGGGTATTGGATTTTAATCCTCTCCATGGATGGGCTCAGTCAATGTTTTTGATCTCTCTTCTTAGCATTGGGTTCTTATTTCTTCAATTTGATGGGCTTGCTAGCAGGGATTTGCTGACCTTCGAATCTACTCTTGCACACGACCTATTACTCAACTGTTAAACCAAGCTAAATCGAGGGTCTGGCCTGTTCTGGTATCCTTCCTCACCTCTGGCCGTCACTGACCTCGAAGTACCTTTGCGGGACGGGCTGACTTCTTTTGTCGAACATCTTAGACGGTAGTGATGTCCGCAATCTTTTCTAGATTATATTAGCAACTTCAACACCAGATATATGTCGACGCCTTCACGAATATCTGATAGCAGAAGGAGGACCTCCCCTTTAGTTGAGCGAGAAATATCTTGTTGAAACTACCTTTCGTGTGTAGTTACCGACGCCGCCCCATTCCGGCAATTGCAGAGTCGTGTAGTGGGCCATAGTACATCCCTCTCAGGGAATTTCCTGGCCATCCATTGTCCTCTGCCCTGCGACGGAACGTACTCAACTTGGAAATCGTGGCCCATCTTTGTTGAACGGTTATAAATAAGGACTTCATTTTGGTGGCCCATTTCCTTCCTAAACATTACTTTCTCTAATCACTGGCGGACACACAAACTAGGTGTGACCTTTTCTACTCTTCGCTATCGAACCTAGTTTTAAGCAATTAACGCATTGCTGCATAGACGCTACGTCAACCCGAACATGATTTCTATAAACGACCTGCCAACTGAATTACTTCTAGAAATATTCAAGTGCAACACCACCCAGGACTTGTGGCACCCACACGACCCCTTCCAAACAACTATTTCGAGTTCTTGCGTATGCGCGAGGTGGAGAAGTATAATAATGCCCTCCTCTTATCTTTGGACCGAAACTTTCGACCTGTCACAAACAGTAAACTTTCTGTCGCTCCATACACTTCCGCTCTGCGGCGACGGTTTAATCGACACGCTATCCCTTCCCTCTATCACGAAAACGTTCCTTGGAGACCTGGAGCTTCAGCAAAGAGCTCGTCAATCCGGCGTTCTTTCTATTGCTAAAACCCTGGCCTCTCGCTCTTTCGCCCCTCCCGTCCAAGTTAACACGAAGCTAACGACTCTTATTCCAAAACTTATCAAGCGGGCCCGAAAACTCATCCTCAAGCCTCCTTCCGGCTCGTGGTCTCTCTTAGATACCCTCTTTTCTCATGACGTTTCGCACCTTGAAGAGCTGGTTCTCGTCAAAGATACGACTGAACACTCGGGTCGCCGAAGGGATTGCACCTCGGCCAATCTGAACCTCGCCATCGAGCAAGCAACTTCAGCGTGGAACTTACACTCTTTGCATCTTCGAGGCTGTTGTTTGAACTTCCGGTCCAACCTTGCCTTTTCGAACATAGAGAGCTTAGTCATTCGCGACGTCCCGACGGCCATGGCGCGCTCACCTTGCAAACTCCTGAATGCCGTATCACATATGCCAAAGTTACAACATTTGGAACTCGTCAAGGCGTCGTTGACACGCGAATTCTACGTTCATGGTGACGCTGAACCCTTCGAGTCCCCTGACGAACTCATCGAATTATCGAATCTCGACTACTTTTATTTCGGCGGCCCGATTTCCCATTGTGCAAACATTTTCGCCGCTCTCGACATCCCGCTCTCTTGCAGTATTAAACTGGTATGCGACGATATCGATCGCACAGATAGTGGATCCCAACTCCACCGTCTTTTAACCCAGCTGGAGCCGAGGCTTGACAGTGATGGCTTCCTTGGAGAGTCCGTCGTGATCGACGTTAAGACTGGCGTATGTAGTATGTGGACCATCGAACCATCTTTGCAAGACAAGATACAGAAGGACAAGCCGATGTCCTTTTCCATTCGTTTCTCATGGGACAAGGACTTTGAACTGCTTACGTCGCTTCAAACCGAGCCAATCATCCACCCGTTAAACGTCCTCCAGGTTGTCTGCAATGTCATCGAAGGCTCGTTCGCGAACGTGACGAACTTAAATTTATGCATCGAAGTCAAGCCGGCCATTGACCCAGACGTGCATCGTGATGGGCTCATCGCTTTATTACGGCCACTGGTCAATTTGCAGCACTTGGGCCAAATTTCCAAGCAAACTTTCGAGTTCCTCCTACCTTATTTTGATGGAACGTTAAACGAATACTATCAAGATTCATCGTCCTGGCGTGACGCACTGCCGTTCCTAAACTCGATTTCTTTTTTGAAGCTGGACTTTCGACACAGATATCCCTCCCGTGGCCGTCCGCGCCTTCAACACATCCTGTTAGACTATGTGTCCACTCGTTTCGCCAACGATAATTTGGTGCCAATGAGTAGCTTCACCCTCCTTGATTGTAACGCTTGCATTAGTGCCCACTTTGAACGTTACGGAATAGAAGTAACAAAGGTCACAGGGGCGATATAAAGGCGATTGCCTTGACATATACTTATACTTCTAGTCCACAGTCTGTAATACAGTACTGGCACTACCTTGTCAACTAAGATCCCTTTCTAACAGATAACTTTTCCCGGACTGCATTTTGATTGGGGGAATGCATCATGCATCACTCACCCCTTTCTGTACTTATGACCTGGATAATCTTGCAATCGGGTTCATCGTTTTAATCAGTATGTATCGATATCGACTTTACAGTAAATCTCTACTGAGCTGAAGTACACAACCAAAATGCCCATCGAAAGGCGTATTACAGACTAATTGGAAGAAGCCGAAAATAACTTGAAGTAGTTGGCATTTCGGGTTGCCCCTCACCTCCGCCGATTGCACCTAGTAGCCTTTCAATTTAATTAAGTAAATCCTGGCTAGCATTCATAAGGATAGTGCTGGAAGCGCCGGCTGCGAATGAATTGCTAGATGCGAACGAAGTTGACTGTCAATCATCAGTCAATCATCTGCCCGCCGGCTCTCTTGGAGTGAGATGCTAGGTACCCCAGCGGTCGAATACAGGATGGGCCCGTGGGCGCTGTCCAATAAATAGCTCGGAGTCTGACATATGCCGGGCAGAAGAACTGTGAAGCTATGTTTGTCCAGTTAGAACTTGAGAAGTCCAGACTTCCACAGGTGTAAGAGGGGGTAAATTTAGATATGGCAATGGCTCGTTCCAATGTGAAAAGGTATTGAAGTAATTATTGTGAATACAAACAAAACTCGCCTTGCCAATGGATAATAATACAAAAAGAGGAAAGGGTGTAATACAGGTCTACCGTAATCAAACAACGATATAGGACGTATAATAGGCTACAAAACGGGTCCAGAGATCAATTGGAATGGGTATCACTCGATGTCCGAGTTGGCTTGAATGGTGCAGTCTGAATCGTCGCTACCCTCGTCGTCGTTGTCGTCATAGTGGCTTTCGCCGTCCTCTTTTACATCTGCGACATAACGATTCGCCTCATTCAAGCTATAATCTCCACTACAACAGACCAAGTCGAGCTGTTGGATCGGGCATCCGGCTTTGTCCCGTCCCTTCAGAGTCTTTATTAGACGCTTCCAGTAGCGTCGCTTATCAGTGTTGAAGTTTACGTTCTCGAGTCTCAGGTCACCAAGGATGGGCAAAAGAATGTCTGCATCACTATGGGAATTGTAATCGTCGTCTTCGTCTTCATGGTATGTATTGCTTTTAGGCAGTCGAAGGATCGGTTCGAAGAACGCAAACGCGTCGTGGCTTCGGAATTCTATTGCCTGAATGTCCTGTTGGCTGCGCAGCCAGTTCGCTACGAGAGGCCGTAATCCGGCAGGGATTTTGGTATCGGCGTTCACGTGTAAACTATCTGGGGAGGCCGTACACTTTGGGAAATTTGAGGTGACAAGTGGAAACAAAGAAAAAAGAGATTGAAAAGATATAGGACTGGGCTGCCAGAAGAGAGCCAGGCCGACATAAGGGTGCTGCCGACTTGGGAAGTCGTCGACCTCCATCGGGCCCTCTAGGGCTAATCTGATATGTGTGGCTCCTATATCGAGGTACTGGCTCCCAGTGAGGGGCTCGCACCTCCAGTTCGACAATGTTTCCTTCATGCGCGAGAGTATTTCTCGTAAGTGTTGACCTCCATTAACTTGGTGACAATCCAGCTGGATGGAGCACGACAGAGGCAGATGCAAGTGCTTAAAGATACTTGCGCACATTGACGTCGTGTCCGCGATGTGAAGTCGGTTAAGATTCAGGAGGTAGACTGGCGGGACATCTGGACAGTCCACGATAAGATGCAAATTGCCCGGCGGACAAGCCAAATAGAAGCTCTCGAGGTACTTCATGTTTCGCAGGGCATCGAGCACCTGAACAGGTGAAGTGAAAGGAGTGTGATGGAGGAAAAGAACCCGGAGGCTTGAATACATCTTTGGGGCGAGGTTTATTGGACAATCTTGTATACGGAGATGATGGAGCATTGGGGCCCAGCCACTAAAGAGGTTTTCAGGCTCGGTAACATGAATCCGTCCTCTCGTTTCAACGTCAGTGACGACATTGAGACAAAAGGACTGAAGGCAAGGGGCCTGTTGTTGCAACAGCTTCAATTTTCCTATGCTTTGCCATAATAGGGCCTCGCGCGTGAGGTCAATGGTGAGGTCCAGGTGCCGGATTCGAGAGATACGCGCCAATACTATGGGGAGGATCTGAGGTTTGCGTGTTACAGCGCCATCAAGAATGACGACGTCCAATGGGAGCGGTTTCGATCGCTCAAGGACGACGTCCAGCCAGTTGGGATGCGAATACCACGAAAGTACTGGCCCAAGCCAGATACTTGGTGTATTTACCGCGGCTGCTCTCCAGCGTCGACAGACTTGCGCAGTGGCCCGCGCAGTATACCGCGCTACCTCAAGGTTATGTTCGTCTCTCGAACCGTCTCCTGCCGATGCGAAGAAGAGTATGCGATTGAGGTGTTTGTTGACAACTTTCGAAAATCGGCGCCTAACGGCAGAAGAAGTAGCACTATTTGTGGTGGCAGGAAGCTGGGGACCGCTATCGGAAATCGAGAGATATTTGAACTGCGAGTCCATCACTTCTGAGCTTCGTTTTGCTCTATATCTGTCCCCGGCATCCATGATCCTATAGTTTGTGTGTGTGTTAGGCCCTGAATATGGTCATGGTGGGTCCAAGTGTCCTCACCGGTATATCGGAACTAGTAAACTTTGGAAGGATTCTCCAGTATTCGAGAAGGTCGCGATAGAGGGGGCCAGGAGCCAGCTTCAGAGAGGGTTGGGCAGAGGGAAGAAACTGAAGAAAGGAAAGCACTGGAGCTCGCTGTTATTGTTCAAAAGGTATTGTTGCAGATCAGGTCTAGAGAAATCGGGGATTGACACCCTGACTCGGAAGTCCTTGTCGACATCATACCATCGCATTAACCAGAACCGTAAATATGGCTCACTAATCCAGGGTTCCATTCTTGGACCGCTGTCCGGCCGAGCAGCTGAGACTCGGGGAAGGAGATTCACGCGACCCTGTGTTAAAAGTAGACAAATGTCAGATATCAGGGCGCCGTGTACATCGATGCAGTCAAGCGCTACGCTCGAACTACTTGCAAGGCTAAGCAAGGCGATGCAAAGTCACATAAACAGGCAATTGGCTCGCACTCCCTTCACAGAAACAGAGCTTCGTCGTTGAGATTGCTTCCTGAAAGTCCGAGGACCACAGTTCCTTGATCGCTGAATATCGTAAACTGCTGTGCGATGTGTGTCAGCGGTGGAGGTCGGTTTTTCGTCGTCCAAGATAGGATAATGGGATGTTCTAATCTGAGTTGAATCAGATTCCGGACTGCCTAATCATATCCCAGATCCAAACGATAAATATAATAAGGACCACCAATTTAGCATTCCCACCCACCCGCGAAGCTGGAGCTGTCATGTTGCTGTTGACATTTCTTGATTGAGGCAATCGTATGAATTATAAGCACATCTGATCAAAACACATAGGACGAGTGCGCTGGATGCAAGTCGCTGAAATAACCTGGATGGCAATTCCAAAAGCGTGAGTTGAATGGATTACCCAAATTGATGCAATATAAGTGACCATCGCGGTTGAGCCTTGGTTAAGCCTCACCGATGTCTCTGGCAAGAGATCCTACTTAAGGCCATTTTCGTGGCCCAAAATGAAAGGCCAGAACTTCGCTAGAAATGTTGAATCCGATGTCCATGGAACCCATACCCAATCGGATGATTCGAATCCGAGTTTCCGAGATATAGCGCTGATACTGATCCCTCGGTTCGACAGCGAGAACATGTGTTCGAAAACGCCTATGAGGTGGATTAGGAAGATCATGAAGCTACTGTTTGAGCCAGACTGATCAGTTTTATAAATATCAACTCCATTCGTGACGAGACAGATTTTTTTTGCTACTGACGTCCAAGACGCCGGAACCTCATTTCATTGAAAAGGACAATTAAACAATACGCACTGGACCGATCTAGAAAACAAAAAGCTTAATGTCATGTATCATCGTATTCATGGCGCTGTCGATTAATTCCTGGATTGATTTATTTTCGTCATGAGCGCCGCCCGAACGGAGGTTATTCGAAAGCGTAAGTACTAGCCTTCGTCGCCGAGATTCCTCGAAGGCTTGGAATTGGTTGCTTTTTGGCGAGTTGCCACCGATCGTGAGATGTAAGGACCCCTTGAACCACGCTGCAATCATGCCCTTGTACTCAGCAGGAGTGGGCAAGTTGCAGCGGCGTGTGAGCCTGTGATGAACTGACCAGGTCTTCCCTGGTTTTCCCCGACAATTCGGGATATAATCAGTGCCTACCAAAATGCCTATGTGAAATAATCTTAATCACAAGTCATTAAGAAGCTATGAGGAGACTATTAAACATACCGTGTCGAAGCGTGTAAAGCTCCTTTGAGCTCGTAAAATAGCTCGTCATCGTACCCCATCATCGCACCCCGTCGCATGGTGCACCAGAAGGTAAGCGTTTGTGGGACTGTCACTGCGACATTGACCATTCGACCCTTGGGTCCAGAGCGATGAAATTCCCAACCACATGGGTTCAATAAAGAAAATCACCCCGAAGCCTGCCCGAAGTACCAGAACAGATGGTCTGAATTCCCGACGCCATAAGTGCATATAGAACAAAGAATTTCAATAGATTGATCAAGCAGGATCGAAGGCTTCTCGCCTAAGGCGCCCCTAGGGTGACGCCTAAGATAAGTTTCTGAACTCGCAGAAAAGAAAGGCAAGGTCCTTTTCCGACGTTCTATGCGGCGAGAACACGCAACAAATGGGCAGAGATGATATGAGGAGGGGGACGATGATACATGAAATTAGGTAGGCACACAATCAAACTGCCACAAAAAAAATATCCCTATAGGCCTAGATGATTACATGTATATCCAACCAACAAAATTGGGACAGGTAGAGTGTGCGATCTCGAAGCTTGAAGTAGACAAGAAGTAGAAGACACAAGCAGTGCATCGTTGACAGAAGAATGAGGAACGCGTGGGAAAATCACGTGGCAGAGCCAAAGGACACGTTGCGGAAGTGGGGGCTGTACTCAACGCTGCCACCGTCGGCACTTTCCTCCAATTATCACCTTCGTTGCCATCCTCTCATAATACCTCTTTGTCTCCCCGATAGCCCACGAAGCTCGCAATGGCCCGCTCCAAAAAAACAGGTCGCACCGAGGTCGACAGTCCATCGGCAGGGATAAACTCGACACGCACACCTAGCCCTAGTGCTAGCCGCACGAGAACACCCCCGTCCCCTGAATCAGAACGCCCTGCAGGGCCTCTCTCGATAACTGTACCTTCAACAGACCGTGATGTAGTGAAATTAAACAACGCAAATGCCACTGAGCTCAAGAATGCTTGCGATGACGCTATAAAACGCGTGAGTGACTCTTTCAGAGCTTTATTGTCCACCTTTGTACCCTTCCATAAATCGCCTTTCTGCCTTGTGGTTTCGTGTTTTTGAAGGTTTTTGCTGACTGGGTGCAATATTTTGTGGTTTTAGTATCTGTCACGGCCTGAACTCTTCAAGCAAAGTCACCTCCACACAGATGTACGGCTTGGACTTGGATGGCTGAGCGTATTTGTGGCCGCTGGAGCGGCTTTGTACGGATATAAAGTTGAATTTGAGAAGTCAAAACCAGTGGTTTCAATCGGACTTGTAGTGTGAGTTTTACCTTCCCTTCTACATTCGCACGACTGACCACTCTTACCCAGATATATTGTTTTGACCATGGTCCAGACCCTCTATGCATATTTCATAGAAGGCAATACGATCTTTGTTGGAAAACGAAAAACATTTTCGAAGCGAGTCAGTTATTTTCCTTGTCTTTTAAATTGCAAACATTTATGACTCGTTCGTAGATAATAACTGAGCGTATACACCTCACCTCCAAGACACTACCGTCCTCTCATTCGTCATCGTCTCTTTCCCCTTCCAATTCCCCTTCATATCAACTGGCCGTATCCTACGTCCGATCTACCAACGGCGGCAAATCCCTCCTTGCCAAAGGACGAACAAAGGCATCTAAGTCTTACAGCTCTTTCTTTGACGAGCAGGGAACTATGGATCAAGATGCATTCGAACGCTGGGTGGGTGAGCTAGTAGAGCAAGGAATGGACGGGAAGTCGGCATGATCGCGGTACAGCGTTTGTGCTCTGGTTATTCACTCTTGGTACTTTTTACTGAGCGATATGTCTACATGAATGCGGGCATGTGGTATCTAGCGTCCTTGTTAACTCTATGATTTACCCTGCTTCATTGCCTCTACCTACTCACAAAAATGTGATTTGAAGGCCCCTTTGTTTACACATTCTTAAAAATGTTCCAAGGCTAACACTACGCGTGGCCAACATTCTAGAGTTCACGGAATGGCCACTATAATGGCGATGAAATCGGGAGATGAATCGATGTTTCCGCGTGGTTCGAATATCCAGGTTAGGGGAGTCAAGATAGCGATTCTATACAAATTTTATTTTACGTGCAAGGTACTTCTATTTTCTTTCAACAATGCAACTAAAGAGCTTTTTCCTGCTTATTAGTACCAAGGAATCGACGACCTCGTCCCCGGAATCCCCACTGCATTTGGCTGGCAAATTTCACCTCGACCCCAAGCTCCTCTGCAATCGCCCATACCTGCCCAGGATTCTTCTGGAATTGACGACCTATAAAGACTACATCCGCGCGACCCGATTCCAGGATATCTTCTGCAATCTCGCCGTTGAACAGCCCCCCAACAGAGCCAACTAGAATTTTCGAACCCACGGCTTCCTTGACGGCAGCTGCGAAAGGAACTTGGTATGCAGGACCTGGTCGGATTTTCTGGCGGCGGTCGTTGCCACCCGCTGAAACGTCAATGAGGTCCACGCCGTGCTCAGCCAGGAAAGGCGCGATTCTGACGGTGTCTTCTGCTTTCCATGATGGCTCGTTGGGTGCAACTTCTTCCAGCCACTCTGTTCCCGAAATCCTGTAACATCCAAGTGTAAGCAAGACCGTGTGCAGGAGAGACCAAATCCAATTCCCCACCTCAAGAACAACGGCATATCGTTCGGGATAACAGCCCTGACGGCATCTACGACTTCAAGGATGAGGCGGATTCTGTTCTCAAAACTTCCTCCGTATTGATCGGTCCGCTTATTGCTTGTACGACTGAGGAACGAGGAAAGCAAGTAGCCGTGAGCGGCGTGGATCTCGACTACATCGAAACCTGCTGCGACCCCGCGCTTCGCCCCGTCGGCAAAAGCAGAGACGATCTTCTTGATGCCGTCGACGGTCAATTCGCGGGGTTGTGGGTAACTTGGACTTGGGTCGAACGGGACATCTGACGGACCCCAAACATTGTCTGGCCAGCCTCCGAGCTCTTCTTTTGCTATTGGTTCACCGTTCAGCCAAGGTGAGATGGTGGATGCTTTGCGACCCGCGTGAGCCAGCTGGATGCCTATTTTCTGCCCCTGGGAATGGGCGAAATCGACGATCTGTGAGAAGGCTTTAACATGATCATCCGACCAGATCCCAGTATCTTCAGGAGTGGTGCGGCCTTCTGGTAACACAGCAGTGGCCTCGGTAAACGATAAACCAGGTCCGCGCGTGAAAATACCACCGACTACAGATAGGTCATGTCCGTCAAACTTCAAACCAAGACAGGCGCCGGAGTTGAACGTTGAAGACCTACGATGTGCAATGTGCCATGGAGTAGGGATCCCGTCTTTTGCAGAATATTGGGCCATTGGAGACAGCTTGGCCGTTTTGCTATTAATCAAACCATCCTCTACTAAAATGGTGAAGGCTTACGAAGATCCTGTTCTGGAATTCGACTCCACGAATTTTCAATGGCTGGAACAGCTTTGGTATAGACTTTCCACTCTTCTGAGGAACGAAGGCTTTTCCAGCGGGAGGGTCCTGAAAAGGTGTATAATAAGGAGCCCCTGGTGCTGCAGCGTTGACGTTGCTCATGTTGAATAAGGAATAGGAAGGAAGTGCAGGAAGTGCAACTGCAGTTTGCAATTGGATATTGCTGTGGCATCTGGTTCTCTGGTATCATCGTTTTATACCTTTTCGTCGAGCCAAACTCCCGACTTACACTCCTCGCGACAAAGGCAGTCACCTTCTCTCTCCATAGCTGTACTTTCGTGGTCCATGTTTTTCGGCGAGGAAGGATAAAGCAAGATGACGAATACCAATGAAGGGCTCATACGGCGAAGGCGGGTTTAGCTATGTCAGCTGACGAAGCTCTGATTTAAAGGCAACCTTATATCACAACTTGCGTTCCTCCGTACTCATTGGACAAACTCACAGCAGCTTCGCTGGCCAGTTTTTTTAAAATGGTACAAACGGCCACAGGAGGGGTCAAAGGATATTAATCCGGTCCCACCGGGAAGTTTTACAGGTCGAACCTCTTTTCAGCAATTTTATGTTTACTCATCGAGAATTCTTCGTCGTCCTTATCTGTTTGTATATGATCCACGTATAGACTCTGACCGTGGTGGAATGCCAGTGTGCCATTTGTCTCTTCGTATTTCCTTCGATGAAATTTGAGGCAGTCACCGGTGATGTATACGCTATCAAATTGAAGTCACAAGCCATACACTTGTTTTCTGACTCGATATTCCAACCCTTCTCGAATAATAGGAAATTATTGACGCATGAGAGAAAGGAAATGACAAACAATTCACCGTACACCCAGGGCCAGGAGTGCTGTCTAGAAACGTGCCTCAATTATTGCTAACAAGTTGGACATTTCTCAAAACCTCTTCTGTCTGGTCCAGCATTTATGGCCCTTTACCCTATGTTGTCTTATAAGACCCAATCCCACAGGCATTGGACGAGTCCGCCCTTAGCGAAGGAAAAATTATGTACCACGATTTCATTGGATGAGGTTGCAACTCTTTGGCAACTCTGAACGGTGAGCTAGGAAGAGGTCGAGGTTCTGTTATTCCAGGATCTCTATGGAAAAAATACTACCACCGCTCCGCTTGAAGGTGATCCTATGCTAATCGATTTCTAAATATGCCGCCGCACTTTTGTGACCGATTACCTGTTGGACTAAAATTAGGAATCGAAATTTTGCACCGTCTTCCATTGACATCGGCAGCGGCATCTGTCGATTTTCCACGTCAAGCTTAAAAGCTTGCAATCTCGATGCATCATCTGTCGGACACTTAATTGATTTCAACAAACAGAGATTGTGAATTAATTGAAAGCGTGTAAGGATGGAGCGATGTGGTAGTATTTCAACGCTATATTCCCAGAGAGGGGGGAACCCTTGGGATTTTGTATGGAATCTCCCGAATTGTAAGCTCGCAGAACCAACTTCTAAACAGATCCTCCGAAGCCATCTGTGAGGATGTGTAGGTCAGGGCCTGATTTATCAAGGACAAAAATATGCCTACAATACTTAGCGGCGTATTTAACCACTTCGGCTGATCCTGGGGTGCACTATTTTGCCAGCTCGATCACAAGGTCGGCTAGAGTCAAATAATTACTCACAGATGCAGCAGGCTGGCCAAGGCGGGTGTCTGTTCGGTATACTTCTTTAGCGAGCTCACCCGTCAAAGCAGGTGCACCCGCCAGCGCGCCGAGCTGAACCCAGTCAATGTCTTTGCTGCCAGTTGGAGCAGAAGCACCGTTGACTTTGGCAGCGACAACGAAGGCTTCCTTGTTTCCGGCATGTGAACCTTGCGAGGTGAAGTCCCATTTAGGATTGATTCCGATGCCGGAAACCGGGTTGACTACATAGTAGTGTTGTCCTTTGATCCATCTCAATATTTACTGAATGAACGAGATGGTTAACGGAAGAGGCGTACCGAGAATAGCAGGTGTGGTCAAGCCGTGCAAGGACTTGATTACCTCCGCGGCAGTCACAGTCGGCGGAGCTGCCTCCCAAGCCGCAATCGCAATATCTTGTAGGGCGGGGAAAATGGAGGTTTGGACGAGGCAGGAAACGTCGAAGAGCTCCGCCAAAGCACCAACGTTGCTATTGCGAACGACGTCAACCTAGGCATAAAGCAAACAGATTTAATACCCCACTCACGTATAGGTACCCGCACTACTGCAGGTGTAGTTTTGGGTGCCGATTGCGAGACCGACCCAAGAAAGGGCATCCGTCGGTGCTACGAGCGGGGCTGGAAGGCTTGGGGTGGTGTGGCCTTTAAGGCTGCATCCCGAACGCTTTAAGGCAGACCCCGACACCGTGAGGAGGGGGACAGAGACGGCTAAGGAAATGAATGTGGTGAAGGCAATCATTTTTGACTGGCAGATCGTAAAGAAGGGCTGAAGCAAGAGACTTCGTAAGACAAAGAAAGATGTCTTGAGAGCTTTTGGAATCGTTAGAGTCCATTTTATACCCACAAATTATTATTCCCAGCTCAGATGGGGACCAAGACCGCCGAAAGAAATTTTAAAATAAACTGGCTCCAAAACAGCCATCGGTAGAGGGCTGTCCAACGGGATCTGGACAAGACATATCAGGGTAAACCCGTCAGTTATAATGATGTGAAATTCGCAGTCGTTGAAGCTCAGATGAGGCAGGAACAGTTCCAGGTTTGTGATTGCTGATTCCGAAGTCTGCGAGATAGGGGGAGCAGGAAGGAAAAGCCAATCCAGATGTCATATATGTTCAATGCACTCACCTGTGGCGGTCCTAGAAGAAGAAATTTTGTGGTTGGTAGTCCGATCAAGGATCGGCAAGATCCAAAAATAACTCCCACCTTGAACATAAATATGCATTAGACAAGTTGATGGCCACAGCACCATCTACTGATTTTGATTTATAAGTAGTCCATGATCGACACCAAGTACTTATCATCAATATGAAAAGCCCGATCAGTATTTCATGAGTGGCATTGTGAGTACCATTACTTCAACTTCAAGCGGTGACAGCACTGTGAAGAGTGAAGTGAAAACGGGAGATCGCCAGAGTCATTTCGTTAACCTCTTGAGGTGCCTTCAGCCGTCATTACTACATTTGAAGCGACGCAGTAAGAAAGGGCGATTAGACCTTCAGTTCGATGCCACAAAAGCCAGCGTAGAGCTCAAAAACAACCACGGATAGAAGACCAATGATGAGCTAGCGAAGATCAACGTCGATGTTGATGAGGATGACCCAACCCATGTCGTAGACTAAGTGATATGTATAATCCCATGTCTCCAGAGCTTCGAGCATTTTTTGATCCATGGAGATGTACCACCCAGATTTCCCCAAGTAAAGTGTCAACGAACATGAAAACATTTTTCCAGTGAACAAGTGTTCCAGGTTGGTTGGTAATCGCAAGTTGTGCAGACGCCTTAAGCTTACAGGGATGGAGGTCCCTGAAGTGAAGGTTGTCATGGCGTCAACGTGCACAAATCTGTTGACAGCTGTTGACGCGTCGGTTTCAAACAAATCTGGAAATTTGCCATATGCTGCTCCCCATTCTCCAGCCATACTTCCTCGAGCGGCTCACTGTTCCTGGCCCCATATAACACAAATTCGATGTACTTGCCTTGTGTCGACTACCAGCGGCGTGTTTTGACTGAAGTATATAAGCCCCGTTTCAGCTCTTCCATGACAAGTTGACGTCGTGCGAGAATTCATGGAAGTTGAAGCCAGTCTGCGGAGGACCACCCACTCACCCCACCTCAGAGTTCCCTCAGTCTGTTACTTACGACCAATCTAACCATTCGTATGGTGTCAAATACTTGTTGTGCGTGTCTCAGAATTTCTGTTCCTTCTAATATTGTGAACCCGAAGGTCCAGCAGAGTGTCCCATGCCATTGCCGTCGCATAGGACATCATTATTCGGCGGTCATCTCACAATACTCTCGTGTCAATTTCTAGGAAATCTAGGAAATCCCAAGCTATTCCTTTCCGAATTCCTCGCTTGAAGTATATTTGGCTCTCTTAATTTTTCAGCCCTCGCTCCTCATTTAACTCTGTTTGTGGATTCTACCCTCTGGCGTCCGGCGAAATGTTTGTGCTGTTCGCACAACCAGAAGAAACCAGGTCACAGGACTTGGCCAACTCATGGGATTCAAGTGCAAAAATTAGACTGCCCTTCGTAATGCACTGCCGACTTGCTTAAGACGAAGATAAGTGGGCTATTCAGTAACGTTCCTCTCCCTATATATGTGCTCCGTTGTCCACGCTCCCCTAGATCACATGTACCGCAGTAGGTGCGGTCACTGTCTTGCTTAAGAAGGCAATACATGGTACATTTTTGTTATCTCTTATCTGTTTCTGCTGGTAAAAGGAACTTCTTAGTCTCGTAGAAGGCATGGCCCGAGGGAAGACCTTGCTTTGTTCGTGGTTTCTAATCTGAGCACCGGACATAATCCGGTGCTGACCGTGTCCGACTCACCACATAAGACCATGGGTGGTCGTAAGATTAACTTGGGACCTTTCTCGCAATCTCTGCGATGGCGAGCTTGACGGAAAAGCAGGATTTCAAAGATGCCTCCGTCATTGCCGAGTCGCTTAAAGACGAGAAATTCTCCAACCATTCTTCCGAGGAATATTCGGCGGATTTTGTGGACAAGAAAGCACTAGAACGGCCTGAAGCTGTGGCAATTCAGGTTGGAACCAGATGGCCTATTGATATACGACGACAGTACTGATAAACGACAGGTTATTTCAACCCGTGATGATCCTGACTTGCCTGTCATGACATTTCGCGTTCTCGTACTTGGGGTTGGACTGAGCGCATTCTCATCAGTCAGTGAAACAGCGCCATGATTTGACTAAAATTACTTATATCAATGTTTAATCAGGTTCTTGGTACAATCTACACATTCAAACCCCAGAACGCTAGTGTTTCGCAACTATTCTGCCTTATAATAGCATATGTTCTCGGTGTGGGGATGGCAGGTGGGGCAGAATACGTTGTCGATCATGGGAGATAACGTCTGACATACAATTCAAACAAGCCCTACCCCGTCATGGACTCTGGCGCTACTTGAATCCTGGCCCATTTAACATTAAGTTAGCAACCCGTTAATTTCACAAGGATATTCATATTAATCTCGTTCTAGAGAGCACACAGTGATCGTCATAATGGCTTCAACCGCTTCTAGTGTAGCCACCGCTATGGAAATCATTGCCGCCCTCGGTAAGCGGGCTCGGACTAATCTCTATTGGTGGAAGGTTAACATTCGGGTTCAGATCTGTTCTACGACCTCCGTCTCAATTCTGCAGTAGCAGTATTCTCTATTTTCTCCACTCAAATGTTGGGTAAGTTCAGGGTATCTTTATTCCTTTCTTGTCTAATGAGTTGTCGAACTCGTTAGGTTATGGTCTGGCTGGCTTGCGTAAGTCCAAGAACACTGCTGCCAAGTTCACAGTTAACCCGATTTTCAGTGAGAACTTTACTCGTATATCCCACCTAGTATGTCCATGTTCTGATGGTGCTACCGATTAAATACCCCGCTCATCGATCCGCCTGCCCTTGAAAGTGCATTCTATCCTGCATACATTTCTGTGGTGAACTTGCTACAGAGTCTTCATTTCGGCGGATCCTTGAACGCCAAAAGGCGCAAATTCTTCTGGATTGTGGTACGTTTCTGATGAATCTTTATCTAATGTTATTGTTGCGTCTGACATTCGAGCATAGTTTGCCGCGATCTTTTTCTGGGAATGGATCCCACAATACGCATTTCCTCTCTTGACCGCTATTTCCATTGTTTGCTTGGCTGATAATGGCCGCCATGATTTCGTTCGTAATCTCTTTGGAGCCGGGTCAAGCAACGAAGGCATTGGTCTTTTCTCTTTCAGTACCTCTTGGACATTGATTACTCAAGGCACTCCACTGGTATGGCCTCTTCAAACCCGTGCGTGTTCTTTAAATTGCCTGAGAAATATATATTTTTAACATCCTTTCATAGAAATCAATTCCTTCAGTAAGTATGGTGGCAAAAATTCCGACGATCTTGCAACTATTAAATATTTTTGACAGTTGGAATGGGTCTCGGGTACCTCATCTTAACTGGTGGATACTATCTAAACGTGTTCCATGGACGAGACCTGGCTTTCATGTCCACAGCTCTTTTCGGCACGGACGGAAACAGCTACAATCAATCTGCAGTCATCGGTCCGGATTTCAAACTGAACCCGGACGCCTTGGGAGTAGTCGGCCTTCCTCGTTATACCACAACATACGCCTTGTCGCAGCTTTTTTATAACCTATCTCTTGGATCGGCATTTACGTATATCGTGATTTGGCACTGGCCTGAGTTAAAAGCCGGTGAGAGTTGTGGATACTTTCTCCATTACGCATGCAAGCTTACAATTACTGGACCATTCTCATTAGCTTTTGGTGGTATGCGATTTCTTAAGAAGGGACATGCCGACGTGGATGATCCCCATTACAAAGGTGCACTTCTTCCCCCCTAATAGACCATTTTATGTTCTCACCTACAATACGCGCAGAAATGCAAAAATACCGTAAGCTTGGTTGCATCTTGAGAGACATGATTCTTGTTCATAATGTATAAAATAGCTGAGGTGCCTCAGTGGGCTTATGGCCTTCTGTTCCTTGTTTCACTGGCTGTGGGCATTGGATGTAGCTATGCTGGCCCCCATGGAACTGTTCTCATCCCGGCTTGGAGTATAATCTTCTTTACAGGTGAGTCATCCTACCAATTGCCGACGCTGAGAACTGACAAGAAGGCACCTAGTTCTTAGTTGTTTGATCGCTGTTGTTCTTGGGTTCAGTGAGTAGTTATCGTTACCCTCGCTCGTACCTTATACCAGCTTCTTATGAACATTTCTATGTGAAGTCACGGCCACAACAGGTGGGTAAAATAGATAATAGATTGAAACGGAATCTAACACGGCTCCCACAGGTTTCAGCATATCTGTCAGATATGCTATTCAGATTATTGCAGCCTTCCTCCATCCTGGAAAGCCGATGTAAGTAAGCCTGTATCTGACAAAAATGTTGTTAATAAGTGGCGGGTTGTTAGCCCTGTCATGTACGCCAATTTGTTTGGGAACAGCACATCCTTCCAGACTCTCTATATGCTTCAAGGTAAGAAATATGGTAGCTATTCGGGCTGTCTGAAATTCACGCTTGCAAAGATCTGAAACTCGGCCAGTACACTAAAGTTCCACCAAGGATGACATTCGCCGCACAGATGGTATCGGTTTAACATATGGCTACGGTATTGCCCTTCACTAACTATCTTGCTTCCCCCCAGGCCGGATCCATTATTGGCTCGATATTCAATTTCACCAGTGAGTAATTATAGCGATACTTTACCTTCTGGCGTTGATGTCTTTGGAGTGATGAAAATCATCGTCAACAACAATAGGGAGGTCCTAAAAGACCCCATTGGTACTCGCGTCGTAAATTCCTTGGTTTATGTGATCCATCCACAGATTTTCTGACATCGCGCTAGTGGAGTGGCTGGATTGTCCAGCAGTACAATTCGGCTTCTGTGGCCATGGGAGCACTCGGTAAAGAACTTTTCTCTATTGGTAAACCTGCGGGCTACTGGATCATTCCCTTTGCGATGTCAGTCACCTTTCCGTTCCCTTTGGTAAGTGACCGCATCTGATTGAATGCTAGGTTCATTGGGCTCTTCGTTCCCTTGCCATTCTGGATCATATGGAAACGTTCGGACCCTGAATCTCGTCTTGCTAAAGCCATGAAATACATTAACGTGCCTGTGATAACTCTTTACATCGGCTGGTAAGGCCCAGTTTCGGCTCAAATTTCAATGGCCCCCTCAAAATATTCTGCCAGGTTGCCGTACTCGGTTAATGGCCAATGGTGGTCATGCCTCGTTATTGGCGTATTTTCTCAGTGGTGGTTAAGAACACGACGTCCTCGTTGGTTTGTGAAAGTGAGTTTCAAGTCAAGTTTTGTCATTCCCAGCTGCTGATCCTTTTCATTCCAGTATAACTACCTCATGTCGGCTGCACTGGACGGGGGTAGCCAAGTCATTCTGTTCGTCCTCTCCTTCGCGGTTTTCGGTGCAAGTGGCAACTCAGTTGCTTTCCCGACTTGGTGGGGTAACCCCGCCACACTTAGTGTTGATCGTTGCAAGTCCACGTAACTAAATTTTGGCCGTATTCTTTGTATAAATGCCTGGTTGTATATCAAGGTCCGAGAGAGTCTGTCCTCTATCTTGTCGGAATCCGTCCTCTGAACCTCAAAGAAAGAAAAGAAATTGGGTCTACTATTGCCCGCGATTTGGACGTATTGGTTGAATACTCGTACTTAATTAATCGGCCCTCACAATTCCACCAACGGGGTGATCGTTGACTTTAGGGTGTTTAACAAGTATGATATGGTAGTCCCTAAGCCAACTTTGGTCTTGCAACGGTTTTCGTAGAGCCAGCCATTCCGCGGCATCTGGACTGCCCAGGCCCGGCATTGTATTTAATGTATCTCCTTAGGCGGTACTTACAGCTAAATTCATAACGATAGGCCACCCCAGTTCAAAACTTGATCAGTGCGGAGTCCACAAATCTTTTACGCGACGTGATAGCCGAGCTCCCAGGGTAGCCGAAGAAATTTATTGACCTCCGTCAGCTGTCCGGATCACTTCGGCAGCCTGCGTAGAGCTTTTTTGATGTGGCCTATCGTTATGAATTTAGCTGTAACCGTAGTTCGCGTACAATTACCGCGCCGACTGATGGCTGACGCCGCCGTCTGAACGACATGACAGAAAATGCGGCGATGCTGTGGAACCGAAGTATCGAGCTGACAGAAGTTGGATGAGCACAGACAACACTGCGAAAAAGCTTCGCCGTAAACAAAACTCATATTCCCTGAATTGTACTAGTAAGGATTCTGTTAATTGCAGGTCTAGATGCAGAATTTTGTTTTGGAGTGTGGCCTTTGGGTTTGCTTTGGGTTTATATATTGGATACTGGCGGTGGTCGGAGGAATTGAGATCTGTCACCAAAAATTTACATAACGTGATATCTTTCTTGTCTTTCTAGCGGCCCCAGAACTACATCTCTAATGTCACTCGAAGGACCAAAAAATCAGTGAGCGCCGAAGAGGACCAGCAAATTCCAAAAGTCATGCGAGTCAGCAATAACTTGAAGATAACCTATCTGTCCGCACTTAGACGGAGATCTTGTTTCTTTCTGATCCCGCAGCGGTTTTCTGACTTTGACAAGAGTTGACGATGTTACGGCTCTCACCGTTTCCATTTTATGATTAGTGGCAAAGCACAATTGACAGGTGTTCAATCTCGAGTGTTTATCAGTGTGGCGTTTTCCAGTTTTCAAAGAACAAGTATTCAAACAATCTGCGAAGACCGTTATAGTAGTACGCGTCGATATACAGCTTCAGGCTCACTGTCACTGACGAAGATACATACTAATTCCTGCTTCCTCTTTTCTTAAACCAACACTTAAAAAACGTGGTTTCTATGAATCCGTGAATGATACGTCGTTACGACCTCCGATGTTTCCGTCCGTGTCGGTGGGCTTAAAAAAATTCCTAACTCACTTAATCTGCGTTGACATGACTGGACACATTCGCAGTGGTGGCGTCGAAGGACCCATAAGGCATGTCGCTTTTGAGCAAAGAGATAGTAAAAAGTAAACGTAAAGCACTGCCCGAAGAGACCTGTCGGCAACTTGAAAGCCAGGAGATCTCTACCAGCAGCAAAAAAAGACTGCATAAGTGCATCTGTGGGGACAAGGGGAGATAGGCTTTGGATAGGCTCATCTCGATATTCGGTCGGCCTTCGCGGCATGACCCCAAAAACTAGTGTGAACCCCTCTCGAGACAAATTACATTTGTTTCTCTTGGAGGTAGATTCCTCGGTCCAATGAGCTGGGACACAGAAGAAGCTTTGGAAGGGTATAAAAGAGTCTGCTAACTCGCAAATAATTCCTCAGTTCGAACACACCGCCCTAGCTATTCAGAAACCCGCACCTTTGAAACAGCAGAATGTTTGCTCGCGTATACACCCTCTCGTTCTTCCTTTTCTTTGCTCTTCCTTTGCTCGTCAGCGCCACAGCTGTCGCCCGTGGTCACGGCGGTAATGGAGGAAGCTCTCCCAGTAACCAGTGCAACACTGGCACAATTTCGTGCTGCAATAGCGTCGGGAGTGTAGGCGTTATTCGTCCTTTAAAATTATACCTTCCCCTGACTAGATGTTATTAATTAATAGGCTAGCTCTCTTGGACTCACCGGTATCCTTGGTCTTCTGGGTATCGTTCTTGACCCCATCACTGCAATCCTCGGAGGTGAGTGCTCACAGAGCCTGTGATAAATGCCGGGTACTTATTGGCTATCGTCGGTCAGTCGGCTGCTCTCCTATCAGTGTCATTGGCGTTGGGGGCAACTCTTGGTATAACCACCTATTTCGCGATGTTGCTGGCCTTTTTCTGAAGTATGATGTTGAATTAGTTCCGCTCAACCTGTCTGCTGCACTGGGAACCAATTCGTAGGTGTTCATAATGCAGGTACAAGGCTCCGAGTCCGTGGACTAACTTCTGCACCATCGCAGAACGGCTTGATCAACATCGGCTGCACCCCCATTAACATCAACCTCTAGTGAACCCTTACAGGTCAACGACTGCTCAAGTGCATATGCCTGACAATTTCGCGTACCTATATTTTCAAGCTCCTTGTTTCAGTTGCGGACTCGAGAGAGAGGATGTTGTCCATAGGTTTCGAAAATGACATAGAAAATTTGTTAGGTGATAGGAGATTCTCGTAGCTGAAAGTTTAGATGACAATTCAGAGTAAAGGAGAGCTTGTTCCTGTTTGTTCCGATACCTTGACCGAAAATGGAAATCTTCTTCCTTTTTTGAACCACTCCGAGTTCGACCCAGTTCCTGCGAAAAGGTGATATTTAAGAGTTCTGATGATATTGCGGTGTTCATAACAGAAATTGCTCTTCAGATCGCTATTATATTTAAATTTGTTACACTATGGCTAATAATACATTAAAGTTCTTCAAGATTCGTCGCAGAGCATGGTGAATCGTGATGAAAGGTATTGAGCATCGCGGCAAATCTGACTTCGCTCAATATCCTGCGCCAGTACCGCCAGTACCAGTTCCTAGATGGCCGGTTCCTGTATGGCCGGTTCCCATCTGACCGCCACCAAGTTGAGAGTTGGCAGGGTGGGCTCCTGTTACTCCTAATCAGAAGGGTTCAACGACAATCAAAGAACGATAAAAGTACTCACCATGTCCGACAGCGCGTTCGCGGCGCATCAGAGCTTCACTTTCAAGACGTTCAGCTTCAGCGAGCTCACGTCCTTGCAACTTCATAGCATTGGCTTCCCTGATGGAACTGGATAAGAATATTTGCCGGCACAAGTGTCATCAGTCAAACTTACTGCTCCTTTTGCAGGCCTTTGGCTTTGAGAGAACTGCTGCCAACCAAAGAGCCAATGGCCGACTCAACCTTGCCGGTGATACGTTGGCCACTACCACCACCACCAGTGCCAGTGTTGCCAGTATGGCTAACCATGCCTGTCGGTGGGATGGCCTGTCCAGTACCCCCCATGCCGCCAGTGCCATGGCCAATTGCGTTATTATGTCCATGACCAGTGGCGCCCATAGCTCCCGTGGCTCCCGTGGCCCCATGACCATAGGCCATCTAATGGGCAGCGGCTTATCAGTTTCTATCGATATTTCAAGAAGGGGAACTACGAACGTTGTCTGTGCCACCCAGCCCATCGTGTCCATACCCTTGCTGGCCGGTCATCATCCCTTGGCCTTGCTGGCTAGCGGGATAAGATGAATTGCCACCCAGTCCTGTTCCACCCAACCCTGCTCCACCCATCCCAGCTCCACCCATCCCAGCTCCGGCAGTACCAGCGGGATAGTCAGTATCAGCGGTATGATGATGACGTCCGCCGCCTGTTGTCGTCTCCAGGTTCTGTAAAGCGCCTTGTAAACTTGTCTGGTCATACAAATAATGGTATGAAATAGAGACATACGTCGTTGTGCTTTGATCCAAAAAGAGGCATTATTCTTCAAAGAAAAAGTAATTGGGATGGTTTATGAGAGTTCGTTTGTTAATTGAATAATTTAGAGAAGAAAAAGCTATGGTTTATATAGGTCCTGGATACCAAAAGCAGTGCACTGTGGTTCGTTCATGACGCACCCGTTGCTCATTGAGCGGAGCGTGTCGTCAGCGGAGTACTCCATGGTGCGTAGTCTCGATTTAGTTTCGGTGGTCCAGTGTTGGCGCATCATATTGACTGGGCGCTGACGTCAGTTCTATTTCAGGAAAGGCAAGTCCAGCCACGAAACAAGATTGTGGATTACACTTTCTGATTTTCTCTGGAGAAATTTAAAGCTATATGTCGGATACAATTGTAGGCGAACATTACAGCGATACCGGTTACAATTTTTTCTTCCTCATTTGGATCTCCTCGCCTTCTTCCGGCCAAAACCCAACTTCAAGTTCGACCACTCTCGACCAAATAGCCTCAGCTCGAGACCACGCATCGCTACCAGGGGAAATACCAAAATCATCAACGAGATCCGCCAAAGCTGTGACAAAAGCCTCGAACTCTGGAGTGGTCCAATTTGTGGCGAATTTGCGAACGGCTGGGGTACAAGAATTCTCTTCGTTATTCGACTTCGGTGTAACATATTGCAGGTGCTTGACATAGCACCATGCATCAAAATATACCTGCAACATTAACCATAAAGCTTATATCCAACATGATAGAAACAAAGCGTCATACTCTTTCCATAGCCCACAAAAACACGAGACCGTCCTCCAAGGAAGAGGACGACCCGACTCTAGACATTTCCGCTGTATAATCCTTTGTTCCTTTCCTCTCAATCCACCCTTCCATATTCAAGCCGGATTTATCTGCGGTATCCCAGAAAAATGCCACTTCGTGCACGATGTTGTCCAGGCATCGCACAAGAAGCTTTAAGATGTCCTGATTTCGACGCTCTTTCGGGCCAGCTATGGCGTCGATTTCTTGAAACGGAATGCGCGATATGAGCGACCCAATGAAGCGCGGATAGGCGTGGGCGGCATAGATTCGATCTTGCGAGAGCCACAAGGCAAGTCTCGGGAGAGGCAAGGAACCGTTCCCTGCTTGTGTTAGAAAGGTATGTCGAGTAGCAGCTGTATAAGAGGGCGTGGTTTGAAGAGAGAGGAGGTGCTCCGTAAGAGTCTGAGCCATGTTCAGCGGAGCGAGTACACAGAAGAGTGGAAGAGTTCAAACTCGTTATCTTATATCTACACAATGGTAGAAATCATACACAATGCACGGTGGGCGCCGCAGCCAGGGTTGCCTAAATCAGTGACCAATTCAAACCCAGTCATCAATACCCCTCCAGGTGATACCCCACACAAAAGGGTTTCTGGTCGACTGAGTTCAGGGCCTTAAATCGAGTGTTACCGGCGTTCGATGACAGTGAAACGGTGAAAGAGTGTTGGTTGACAGAAACCAATGAGAGCGGCGAGCTTTCCCAATCCGTCAGGAGCATGATTTGGTTTTGACGCGACAGCCAAACACCTCAAAAAGTTCGAGCCAATTGCCGACTGTCGCGTCTGTTCTGTGAAACCTATACCCTTCTGGCCCTTTCTCTGCTGGTCGGCGTGCAGCAGCAATGGGTACGCCGTTCCAAAGAACGGCTGTGAACGCTGTCAAGCGCTTCCGCACCAAAGAACTAGCCGGGCTCATGAGCCATCTGCGCATTTTCGGTCCTCTGCCTGAACCTCCCGCCCAAAAGAACAAGAATGCTAAACCCTCTATTGTCCTTCCCAATCCTTTTCTGCCAAAGAAGAACCCAAAAACTGGGAGATGGCGCCCGCCAAAATATTCACTGCGACGGCAGGCCGAGCTGGTGAAGATGGCACAAGCCACCGGCACATTAAACTCGCTCCCACCTGGACCGAAGAAATTCGCCGCAGAGCTGCGTATGGAGCGTGTTAAGGCTTCTTTACCTCCTGCTGACCTCGTTAACTTGACGATACCGGCCAGCGCTACCAAACTCGCAAAGAAGCGGAAGTCCACTGCAACCGTCTTGCAGGAACTCGAGACTAAACTGGCAACCATGAAGGGGGAAGAAGCTGTGCTGAAGGAAGATTTAAAGCGCATTACCGCTGAATACGATCTCGGCGAACTGGCCACCTTCGAGGGACGGACAGGTGAAGGAAAAGAAGCGGAGGACCAACGCCTCAAACAACATATAGACCAAGTCGGCAGAAGGCAGCAAAAAGAGAGGAATGAAGCCGACCTCTCAAAGTTGGAGAAAGCCATCGAAAGCACCCAAGCGAGAGCCCTTTCCGTCCGAGGGAGGAACATGCGTAAGCGAGAAAAGCAGAAAAGTAAGATCGCTTGGCATAAACAGGTCGTCTGGGCGGGTGAAGGTGCTTCGAAGAAGGTTCCTGGTACCGGATTGGGCACGCGGTTGTATACCGGCAAGAGACGCATGTTCAAGGGCCATCTCTGGGAGCGCAAACGCGCCAGAAAGGTCCGCAGACACACCATACTTATGCGCGACATGCCAGCTCGTATCGCAAGGTACAAGAACGTACGTTTTCTTCTCTTTAATTTATTTACCGATGACCTAACAACTTGATATTAGTATTACAAGAAAAGACGGCCGAACCCACTCAAACCCTCAAGATACACGAAACCGCCCAAGCTTCCTTACTAGTTTGCATCTTGTTACATACGATAATAATATCCTCTGCTTCACCCATCTCTATGTTAGCCCCGCCAACGCTGTAGTTGAGTGCAGTATGGTGGATACGATTCGGGGTGATTCGGGGCAGCCCTCGGCAAGGCAATATGCCAATGTGATGAGAGAAAATGGACCGAACTCTGCACGAACCATCTACTTGATTCGGGGAGTCGAGGGATGGAAGAGTTTTGTAAGCCATGTCTTCCGCTTGCTTTTTACTTGATTGCCTTCAACAGGGTTCGGTGGTGGACACTCGATACGCAAAGGCTTGCTTTTTACTTGATTGCCTTGAACAGAGGTCGGCGGTTGACACTCGATACGCAAAGCCCTAATATAATCGGACAAAGCTCCCAGAGGGTCACCTTTGCAAGAAGTTTCTGCAAAACCAAGGCATCCATCGAGTCGCGCGGCCAGCTCGTGTCCTGCTGCCGTTGATACCCCCCTTCTGTCTTCTAAATCAGCCTTGGATCCTACCAGGAAGAATACAGGGCGTTTCGGTTCTCGTGGGCCTGCAACGTTCCACCATGCACTGAAATGTGTCGCAGCTTTGACTTCTGTTACGAGTCGGTGATGATATTCGATGCTTGTGAAACTATCAGCAGAGGTGATGTCGTACATTAGGATGAAGACGTTGTGACTTCTGCAAGGATTCAAGATTCAGTTATCAATATACGAACTAGCAAGGTGCGTCGTCAATTCGAACGGAAACAGCACGTACATTAACAGATGTGTGATGTTTCTAACAGGAGCGTCGAAAAATAGCATATATTCTGGTGACCGCGTTCAGGATAGGTTTACCGATTTACAGCTATGGACTGACCAGGTGTCCAGAATGATTCCGCGAGCTCTATCAACGCAATTCTGTTATCCACAGTCATCTGTCTCCTCAATGTTTCCGACTCGGAATCAAACATGTCTGCCTAAAGGAAGTGCAATCCAGTAAGATCGCAATCCGGGATATAATTTAGCGCCTCACTGTAAGGATGGTCACAGCTTACATACACATTTCCTCATGTAGCACAGACACATTTCGTAGAGAGTAGTCTTTCTTGTCCTCGTACTACGTACTCGTTCACCCCAACAGAGCTCGGTCCTGTTTACCTTCGTGTGACTTCCGCTCTCAGTGATTTCCTATCCTTGGTCTCGATAGGTTTACACTCACGGATTCTACAAGATGCAAAAAGCAAAGAAATCGATGCAATCCCCGTCGAAAATACAAAACCTCGTCGCTTACCAGCGAAATAGTCCAGACATGCCTTTGTCAAGATCGAGAAATCAATGAAGCATTCTCCTCTGATCGACAGGTGATTTACCTTGAAACGAAAGGCCGACTTTCCAACGTCTCTATCACCAATGACGAGAATGCGCCATTTGTCCATTCAGTACTAGTACTGGGCGTGACAGTAGACCTCCCTCCACAGTCACCAGGATCTTCGTTTCCCAAGGAGAGGATACAAGGTTAACCCAGAAAACTGATCGCAAGAAATGATATGAATAACGGGACTCGAACAAAGCAGAGCAAGACAAGAGAAGAAGCAGCCGGCGCAGTACTGGAGGCGGTGCGTAGTCAATGGCACGGCAAAAGATATGTCAGCGATGACTCTCAATCATGCCGAGGGTGACTTAGGACAATAATATACCCGACTCGCTACACCATCGACATTGTTGGTCCGTGCGCACACCTAGAATGTATAAAAGGTCGGCAGGAAGACATGAACACCTCATACTTACCTTGATGGCATAAATCCCTTCAGTTACTGGGTCTATGGGCCATGGGAGTCCTTCATAGCACGGCGACCTTGTCCCCAGAGTATTCCTACGGCTTGTATGGGCTTCGGCTCATGCACCGTCGCAATATTTTCCTGTCCCGTTTCGGCCACTCTGGCTGGGCGGGCTTCTTTTTTGTCCGTTCGCCGTCCTAACCCTAACCCCAAGGCAAACCACAATTGCCAATGGTTTTCCTCGGTTCGGTTCCTGTTCATGTACACCCACCACTTTGTCCAACTCCCTGCATTGGCAGGTTGACCCTCCACCTGGGAGGTGCTCTTCTCTGTTCTATCCTAATCACAATAAATTATCTGATAAAAGCGAGGATGCTTCAAGTCGGCGTTGACCTCAACCAACTTCAAGTTGAACTGCACAAGAGTTCCTTCACTCAGTGTTTCTTGCTCTTCCGCTGGTTGTCGGCTGTATTAGTGTTGATATGAATTTCTCAGCCCCTTGCGCTCCTATCTAATGCGATATCATGCCTTCTTGCTGTCCGCCACCACTAGGCCTCCTGAGCACAAAATCCTGGGTCTCCTGCTAGTCCAGTCGACAACCTCAAGGCAAACCGCTTCGAGTTACTTCCGACCGCCTGAAACATAGAAACGTATTACTTGACCTCATCCAGCCTCATCCTACCTCGTCCTTGTATTTTCTCCTTCCTGTTGTGCTAATCTTTGAAACAGGAACAAGTTTGACTACTTCCCTGAAGGCCGCTGCTGCTTAATTTGCCCTTATTTATTTATATCTCTGCTCCTTTCAGAACACGGCAACTCGACCACCCACGAGTCGACTTTTCGTCCAACTAGAATGTAAGAATTTGCCTGTTTTCAAGTCGAAATTCTAAAGTTCAATGCCCCAGTTCTGTCTGCAAAACATATTCGTTCTTCGATGAGTTCCCAACGTTTGGCGCCAATCACAATATGTGATTCATCGGCCTCTTCTCGATCCCCATTCAGGACACTAACGTTCAACCGAATAACATCTGCCCACTGTCCCTGGAGGCCTCGTTGTGTTGAGCATTAATTTAAGAGCCGAGAGAGAGAAAAACAAAATGCAAGGCGACTCTTTTGCCCCCTTTCTGCAAGGCTCTCGAGATGGCGAATGTGACGACTCCTACCCTCCCGAATCCACTCACGCCATTGGCATTCTTCCCTCCAGACCTGGCCTGGCAGATGAGCGTCTTGTTTTACGTGTCCATAGCATCCGTGGCGGTGAGTTACATATTCAAAAAGCTAAGCATCTCATGACCATGACATTGATATTATTCTCCAGGTGTTTATCTGGGATATTCTCAACAACCTCGTAAATGACTACAAGCTCGTCAGTCAGTATCGTGTCAACTTCCCGACTATCATTTACCTTACGTCGAGGTGGGTTCCATTGCGTATTTTGGTACGAGTTGAGTCTCTTGCTGATTTTGCCGTACGCGCTTAGGTGGTGGACAGTGACAAGCGTGCTAATTCACGTCGTCATGTCCAGTATGTCACCTTTTATTTTCTTTTCCCTGTTAACTTTACTAATCACCTACGCTTCAGCTGCCCCAATCGGAAACTGTCGAAAACTTGGGCTACGAACTGGCTGGACCTATCCTGTGGCCATGAGCACTACTGCCCTGCTCTGCGTCTTTCGGGTGCGCTCCATATACAAACACAGCAACTTCGTCACCGGAATCTTTGTCATTCTATGGCTCGGATTGCTTGGGGGAACATTAACTGTTCCCTTAAATTCCCGAACCTCGGCAATTGGACCAACGGACTACTGCTTCACAAGTGGTACATTCCCGCGTTATATGACTGCCAGTGGTGTTCTTAAGGTTGTGTTCGATGCTGCGGTTTATTTGTCAATCACATGGAGACTTGCACGCGATTTTTACGCAGATGAGCATCGTTCTGATGGTGATCTGACGACGATGTTTCGCTCAGAGAACCTACCACTTCTTTGGAGGGCCCTGCTCCAAGATGGACAGCGTTATTATCTGTATGTTTTTTCCTTGGTTCTTACTTCCGTCATCTTATAGTTGTTAATCAATTTCTAGGATCACAACTTTCATGCAGCTGACTAGTACCCTCCTCTATAACGCCGATTCTCTACCTGCCCCCTACCGATTAATCCTCGGCTTACCAACGCAAGTGATCATGAACATCATGGCTTGTCGCGTCTATCGAAGTAAGAAGTTTGGCCTCTTCGCCAAACCCGCTGTCATTAGGAGGGAGAAAGCCCCCACCGTCACCATCGAGTTCCAGAAGAGTCGTGATCTCAGAAGATCGAATGTGGAGTTAGGTATCATGTCGGCGCCTAGAAAGGACGAACAGTTGTAGGATCGAGGAAGGATAGCGGCTACCGTTTTCTTTACGCCTTACAGAAGAGTGGGGAATTTGTCAAGCGACATGTTCCACTTTGAGATATCCCCAGAGGTTGCCTGCTTATATATGCACACAAGTACGATCAGACCTAGGGAGATTTTTTTTCTTCTTTTTTGTCAGGAGAGTTCTTATTGCATGTCAATTAATTTCAGGTAGATATTCGTAATATAATTCGTAATTGGTATATCGATATGAAATGGTGTGAGGTTCTGCACAATGAATACTTAGTCGACTTGTGGGCAGATATTATGGCTTCCAGACACTTGTTCCATCAGTATCACTTTCCGTCGGGAGGGCTGGATGGTCAAGACTTGAATGGAAGCGGGAGGTCCTTGTCTTTCATCAGTGATATTTCAATCCAGTGAACACCTGGAACTGGGCGAACAACACCATGCCTTTGAACATTGGTCAGGTTCACGACTTATGGAAGAGGCTACACATTGACTCACTTATCCTTCAGGTGAGATGTCAAAGTTTCCAAAGTCCAGAGGCGGAGCTTCCTGGTCTCCGGGCATCGGTTACACTGATAGCTCGCATTCAAGTGCAAGTAAAAAGGTTTCCGCCCATGAAAATCCTTCCAATGACAGTAAAAGAAATCGGTGTTCTCAACAGGGCGTCCAACCGAGTGCCTAGACATTGCAAAAGAAGTCCGCTAAGTCGTCACGAAAAAGGCTCTGAAGGCAGACTGACGAATCTCTGACATGCTTAACTACATCTGACCTCGGAAGCCGACGCTCGAAGTGTGCTGGACAAAGCCTGCAGCTCCAGGAATATTGGAAAGCGGGAGCAATAGGAGCCTGAGATTCAAAAAATAAAACGGATGTTGTGGCTTCTTCACTCAAAAGCGCGAATGATTGTGGTGTGTGATGTTCGTGCTTCATATGGACCAACTGAAATGAAATAAGCCAATATATCAGTGAGAGAATTGGAAAACTTACACATTCTTTCAATGTCAGAACGGTTCGTCTGCTAAAGTGGTATCTGTACTCCGGACAGTTGGGAATCATACACAAAAATCTCGCTTTCAGTGTTTCCAGGTTACTTGCCAGTGTTGTACGGGGATCAGGACCCAAAAGGCCAAGGAGGTATTTGACAGCGCCATACCCAGCCAAGCTGTAAGTAGGTGAATGCACAGGATGAACCTCTTCGACGACAAAATCGACATTGTCGGGGACGATGCAATTGAAATGACGCCACGCATCTTCCCAACCAATGAAGATATGTTTGCGGGGGCATTCAAAAATCGCTGCCGCAAGACTAAGAGGATCGTTGTCGAAGCTGACGATCGTCATTGATGGATACTGTTCATGCATGATTCGAGAAAGGTGGTATCTTGCGTATTCCTTGCGCTTGTTCACGTAAAGTCGGATGGATTCCTTGGCGGCCGCCTCAGGGAATATGTCGTCTTGAAGTTCCGAGTAGATATATTCGGAGATCTGCCCAATCCCATATATGCCTTGGACGTCAGGAAAATACTTCCATTCGGCGGGATCCGTCGATTTCCGATAAGCCTCATAAAAGTCAATAACTTTTTCTCTTCGGGCTGCACATTCTTGGACGAGTCGTTTTTCCTTGAATTCAAGTAAAATAACCCGAATGTCCGGTAAAAGACGCTTGAACACTATTGCTCGATAGATTAGTAACGAAGGGGAAACATACTCCGCTTGCTACCTTTTTTGGTGAACTTCGTTACGCGGAGAACGCGCAAAGAGGAACCGATACCCCATTTTGCGCTTCTGATATCTTTAGGATGATATCCTAGGGCTGCCAATCGTTTCTGCCACCTATAAATGTCGTAGGAGTTGGCCTTACAGCAGAGAGAAGATCCCTACAGTTGTACCAATTCGTCATAATGGCGGTCAATGTCATTATAGATATTTAAGCACCACCCATTGCAGGTTTCAGCGAACTAAAAGTTTCCGGATTAGGATTATGGTAAGATTGATGATGTTGCTCAACTTACCATCACAGCCTCGAGAACAGAAGCTGCAGTGTCTGCCTTGAATTTCTGGTATAGCCAAGTGGCATTTGGCACGTCCGCCTTGATCGCTGACTGGAAGTGCTCAATACGATTATTCATTTCTTTCACCTCATGCTTAGAGTAATACAGCCTATAAATCAATTGAGGAGGTATCATCCCCCCTGTAGCAAGATAGATATTTTAGCTGGTGCAGCCAAACTGACAACTAATTTTCGCACCATCATGATAACTCGCTCTCACCAATTTCAGAAATTCGCTTTTATTCTCGTACATATCAAAGACAGGACTGTCTTCGTCATATCGATAATCGTCCTAAGAACATGGTTTATGAGTGACATTGCAAAGACGACAAATTTGGCAGGAGTCTCACAAAACATGCATTGCAGAGGCGTTCGAGGAAGGTGAAGTCAACCATGGCTTCGGGGTGGGCACATTTCTGCCTGTAAGTGAGACACAAGCAACACTGGTAATTGAGCACGTACGTCGCAGGTTGGCGGTCCAAACAATAGGGAAACCCATTTCGGAAAAGAAAGGCCAGGTGGACAACGAGGAATGTCCGGATGCCGCTCCAAAACGGTACTCCACAGCGGGGAAGATCGGCGGTTAAGCAGAAGATTTCTGAAGCTTTTAGAAGAACGAATTAAGTTGTACAAATCGATAGGATGGAGATGTTGAAAGATCTTCGATAACGACATTTTAGCGAAATAAGCAGTAAATTGCTCAAATTTAGAGCGTCACCTCAAAAACCAATTCTAGTGGAAGAGACAACATAATGGATAAATTATGGAAGTAGTTTCTGTTCGCCAACCTCTCCTTCCTGAGCTGAGATGCGATGGAGCCTGCAACATAGTTCCCTATGATCCATGAATTAGGCTGACAATACAGGAAATATTTTGATAATCTGACCCCGTACTGATAATATTTCTCTTCGCGAAGGTTCAAACGGAGGATGTCCATAAATTTGGCGCACTGTGATCGCCTCTAGGGAACTGAAAGGGATACCTTCCATTTTAGACCGTCAAGCTACTCAAGCAGAAGTTTGCTAAATGAAACCAAGAAGAGCTGGAGGGTACAACAATCGACCGATCCAGAGGACCAGAAGACGGCAGGAAAGGCCTGCAGTCAATTACAGAACAAGGAGGAGAGAATGACGTAAGCTACTCTAGTTGTGTCGCAGGATCACAGTCACGACGAGTCACCAGCTTGGTTCCTGCCACCTTGATCTCTCCCATTCTTTTGTCTTTCAAAAATTCCTGCTTTCTTTATTATTACTTTCCAATGTCTACTATCAGATCCTCTCAACGAAAGCCATATAGTGTACGTTATTTCTGACTCATTGTGGTCTCTGCACATTCATGTTGACCCACCCTCAATCGCGGTTTTTAGCGTCCTGCAGCCCGAGCACATGCAGACGGTCAGTGGTTACACGACAAGGCCCCTACAGGCCCTGCAAGAGCCAGAATCCCAGCAAACCGTGGCGGAGCACCACCAACCGGTCCCGCTGCAGGCATGAACAACAAGTTGCTGGTCTCAAATCTGCATTACGAAATTACCCCCAAAGACCTCACTGTACGCGTATCCCAAGCACTAGTTGAGGTCGGCAAATTTAACTGACGCATCTAATCTTGTCTATCATACAGTCTGTGTTTGGACAAATAGGCACGCTTATTCGCGAGCCTCTACTTAGGGTACGACCAGCCACCGAGTTTCACCTACTTTCAGAGAAACAAATGCCAATCATCCGACTTCTACCCTCTTCACGTTTATATCCATTTTTGGACCTCAAATTAAATCAATGAACAATCAACTTCGACAGTACGACCGCAGTGGCCGCTCGACTGGTTCGGCCATTATCGTTTTCGAAACGGCTGTGGAGGCAACGCGAGCGAAGAAGCAGTTCGATGGGTATCTCGCCAAGGGTAACAATCACATTTATTCGTTATTTTTGCCTGCAACTACCGTCCATTTTCCATTTTCTTCTCTCTTGCTTACTTGCCCTTGAAACTGGAGTCATACTTAATGCTCTTGTTTTGTCTAGGTCAACCAATGTCAATCTCATACGACACGCTGCCACCTCGTGCACCACGCGCACCCCGCCGTGCGACGAGCGCTCCAACAACGACATCACTCCTGAACAGGATCGAGAAACCTCCTCTGGCCGAGCGCATCAGCGTCGACGATACGTCTGTTAAAATCCCATCCGGCCCGTATGTGTCATGCACGATACCATTTGTTGATATGTGATTCACCTGGGAAATCTATTCTAGACGCGCCTTTACAGGAGGTCCAGTCCGTAGTCGACCTCCTCGGGGCTCCAATGTGGCCCGTGCGCCGAAGGCTCCAAAAAAGGCGAAAACAGCTGAAGATCTCGACAAGGAACTGGATGCGTTCATGGGTGACGCCGAGACGGCCCCATCTTCAGTCACTGAAGTTCTCCAAGATGTAGATATGGCCTAAAATGAGCTTGCCGCTCTCCACTTTTTGTCTTGAATTCTCTTATTTGCGCTCTCGTTTTATTGACAAGATCCTACTAGTCATGATTGAATTTTCAAGCATACAATATGTACCGTGTGTTATGGGCATCCATTATACTGTAAAATTTCTCCTTTTGTTAATTCATCTTGTTTTATATAAGTTATGATGCTCTTCAAGTTGCGGCTAATCCATATTCAATTCAGGCGTGGAATGTGACTTCCCAGACTCTCACAACTCCATCAAAGCCTGAAGATACCAGTCGTCCCCCCTTTCCTCCATCCATCCACAGGACGGAGTTTACACCCCCTGGCCCAGCATTTTTAATGGGTATATTCTTCATCAGCTTGGCAACACTCCAGATATAAACATGGGTGTCGAGCGACCCGGAAGCACAGTGCGCAGAGTCAGCAGTCCAGGAAAGTGAATTAATTCGAGCGGTGTGGTGTGCCCAGCGCGAGGTTACCAGCTACGAGATCGAACTTGTTAGTTTTCCTTGTTTAAACCTGATTGACGCCACATTTACCTTTCGCTCTTTCGGGTCAAAGAGGATAATTTTCCCTGATGCCTGATAAGGGTATGAAAACAGATTTTTTCAGTCAACACGAATTGAAGACGCGGAGGTCAGCCCTTACGTCTCCAGCAGCCAGGTACTTTCCATCGGGTGAGAATGCCAATGCAGACACTGCGCCTTGGTTACCTTCAAGAACCACGACTTCTTTCAGGGTTTTTCCATCCCATTCACTGAGGCGCACTTTGCGATCCTAAATTGAGGCTCAACATGTTGAAGTCGCATGACCTTGCCTACAGAACTTTACATACCTCTCCTCCAATCGCAACCAGGGTACCAGAAGCCGCGATAGCACTGGGCTGGAATGACGACTTTTGCTCAAAAACCTTCTGGTTAGAGCGGAAGGCCTCTACAACGCCGATCTCTGCAACGAATACAGTGGAATCTCCGGCTATTGCGATAGCCTTGGGTTGTGAGGACGTCGGGGCTGAGGCAGGCCTAAGAAAGTTTCATCAGGGCTTAAACGAGGAGTTATCGCGGTAAAAAAAAAAACCTTACAGGAAGCTCGATCCATCAGCTGAGATCTCTCTTACGCAATCATCAAATCCAACTGAATAAACCTTTCCGTCGGTGCTCGATGTAACTAGCCCAGAAACGTTGTTTGAATGGCTTTGTCCTTCCAAGCTCGTGGATTCTTGCGTGGACGCAGAATATGAATAAACACGACCATCAGCAGCTCCCACTAGAAATGTGCTGGAAGATGTGGGGGTAATTGCAGTAACAGACTTTTGAGGAGCCTACCCCATACGTTCATCAGTAAAGTGAAATAGATGTTATACTTGATATTTACATTTAATATGCGGACGGGCTTATCGCCTGTTCTTGGATCAAAAACGTTGAGGTCTCCTGACATCGAGAGCGACACAAGATCATTTTGTCCACTCCAAGTGTTTCCGACTTGTTGATGATTAACACCAGAGCCAACAGTCCATGTAGTAACCGCTTTCTGGGTCTGCGCATCCCCTTTAAAGCAAGAAAATTATCAGGAGTGTTACAGCCCACAAGTCCACAAGTCCTTACAGAGTTTGACCGTACAATCAGCCGATGAAGTGAACAGAGATTTGCTATCTGGACTCCAGGAGCCAGCATTCTAGAACGAAGGTTCAGTCGAGACACGGCTAGACCTCAAAAAACCTGACGCACGATAGTGCCTTTATGCGGGCTGTCCGTAAATTCAGTAACGGTGTCCCCTGTCTGTCCGTCATAAAGGAAGATTTTTGCATCGGAACCAACACTGGCAAATTGGTCGCCCGAGGGTGCATACTGTACGTCTTGAACAAATTTAGTGTGCGTTTTAATAATCTAAAAGGTTTATGTAATGAAAATACGTCGAGAATCCTGTGGCTTTGAAACGGACCTTCTCGTATTTATACGGCACGCCAGTGTGGAAGACGATGAGATTGTCGTCACCAGCAGTAGCTGCTCTGAAAGGTCTCTGATGCCTTATGGACACAGCATTAACAATCTGTGAAAATGTGTGTAAATAAATGTTCCATTCGCAGAAAAATCCTATCAGATCTGACCTTGGAGTGGCCAAGGATTTCTCCAGTTGAAGACCCAGTGTCCATCATAAAAGCCGCTCCAAACCTTGTCCCATGCGTAAATTTGATTTTATCAACTTAAAAGGTTTAACTTTCAACTGACTTCTCTTTGCCATCTCCAACTGCGATGATTCGTTTGCTTTCCCCGTCCCAGGCAAGATCATTTCTGCACATCAGAGGAGGTATTTAGGTACATGTCGGATAACAAGAGAAAATCAACGCACACACGCCCAGAGATAACTCTGTATTCTCCCTTCGAGACTTTATCCTCTCCTACCACGTCCCACACATTGACTGGAGAGAAGATCGCGAATCAGATGTGCATTGCTGAGGGGTATGGATTGGATTAACCTTTTCCAGTGATGTCAGCAGATGCACAGTAGTATCCAGAGGGGGAAATCCGCGCCACAGTGGCATTCTGGATATGGCCAGAGTAAGCTGTCGTAAGGCTAGGATTCTGCCCAGATGTTGTTCAACAATGGATAGAGTATCACTAAATGAGCCATCCAACCTTCAGATCGCGTATCTACAAGAAATACAGGGTAAATCGAGATATAATTCAAGTGGAAAAGCAAAGGCTACTAACCAACACCGTCCTTCCGGAGGCGTATACGATCTTGTCCTTGCTCGAACTGAGCTTGGTAGATACTCCACGAGTGGTGACGGGATTCGGTGGGTATAGTCCAGCTTTCTTATACGACATGATATGAAATAGATTCTCAAGCTTTTGCGTGTATCTGAGGTGTAGATGGAGGAAGATGTTACTGCGATCGCTGTGGTTCTGTTCAAGTTGTTGCTACTGCGCGACGCGACGGCCTCATAGGGGTTGGCTCCAAAAAAGGAGAATCTCCCGATTTGGTTGTCACCCTGGACTGCCATCTCGTCGACTCGACCCTCAAGCAAAACGTACGATCAACCTTCAGGTTACCTACATCATATGCATACGGAATACTTGAAGAGATATCACCTTCGCCTGGTTCTTTTTTGAGCAGAATTTCAGTGCCCACACGACTAATAAAAAAGCTGCAACGATACACTATCTCATAATCCCAAATTCCAGCGCTCTTCTCCGGATTTCATGTGATGATCCTGCTTTCCTAGTAGTACCAACGGGGAAACAACCAAGCTTTGAGATAAGATAGATAAAATGAATGCCAATCAGCAATCACAATAAGTAACAGCGAAACCCGGGGCGCGATGAATTCATCAAATGTGAAAAACAGAATCAATAATACCGGACAGCGTACTAGGCAACAAAGTAGATCCTTGCGGAGATGGGTCATTAAAGGTCGTAAAAATGGAAGAAATGAGAAGGAATTTCCAAGGAGAACGGGGGAATGATGTGGATTATAGACGGGCAAAGGGAGGTAGGAATGAGTAATGAGTAATGCACGTATGGGAACAGGAACAGACGTAGGAGGTAGTCTTTTAAAGGAGGGGGTGTACGTATTGTAGTATGCAGAGTAGGAGGTGAGGTTTAAGGATATTTAATGGATGATCTTCCTCGAAAAAGATAGAAAGGCGATGAAGGCGGAGGCGATATAAAGGCGACGTGTCCCAGAGAAAAGGGGGTTGGAGGTAAAAGATATCGTGAAAGGGATGAATGAATGTATATCGTGGCACAAATGAATTAGGGACAAAAACCGAGTCTTGATCGACGAGAATGACGGTGACTCTATTTAGCGACGACGACAGCGAGGGCCTTTTCCTTGAGCACGGACGTATAACTGTTCATGAGATGTGCTAAGGCGCGGAGGTCTTCTTGATCGAGGAGGGCAATAGTGATTTTGGGCTGAATTAAAGCAATTAGGAAAAACCTAATTAAAGGCGTACATAATCAAGACTTACCGCTCCCTTCACACCCAATGATTTGATCACTTTGAATCTGGATCAAGCAATCACATCAGTCAACCAGACATATGAATAAAACGAAAAGCACACACAGTTTCTCTCCCAGAGCTTGCTTCTGAACTTGAACGGGTTTATCCAACAGCCCGTCAATAAAAGCGTCCGTGGATTGGACGATAAGAGGATCAGCCTTGGGCAGTGGGAGCCCAGTAGCAGATGCAGAATTCGCAAGTCTAATGATCTCCGCCGCAGGCAAGCGCGAAAGTGACGCAATCGTGTGCACAGTCGATGAGCTGCCAGGAGTCACCGGCACAGGCGACGCCGTCGCAGATGGGCCACGCGAGGATAAGTCGGGTGTCTGAGGCGAAGCCACGAGTGGCGGGTTGATCTTCTTGGCTTGGGGGGTGACAGGCACAGGTGCAGGTGCAGACTTGGTGGACTGAGTATCAGTGGCATGCCCATCTCTCCCATCTCTGTCATCGACATCATCACTGTCGAGAACCATCTTCGCGTCGACCAACTTGGCACGGAGAATTTCGGCATTGAAGAGACACATTGCGCGTTCGCGCTTTGGCAGGCTCATGATTAATTCGGTCAGCTCACTTTGACGAGTGGACTCTAGCTTGGCGATAGCAGCAAAGATCCTGTCCCGCTCAGACACAGGTGGAACTGAGCCGGCTGGCGAGGACGTGCGAGGAGGCGTCAGCAATGACGGGCTCGAGACAGGAGTAGACGGGTGCTCTGGAGCGCTCGCAGTCGCGTTATTATTGTCAAGACTTCGAGAATCCTGTGAAGCGCTTGCTGAATCAGGTCGTGAAGGCGATTCTTCTGGTGTTTCTGGTTTGGGCATTTTGCTCTTGTAACTTTCTACTTGGTCCTTCAGTTTCGTGGGATCGTCAAGGTATTGGAGGACATTGCTGAGCGAGAGGGAGACGAGGGATTCGACAATTTCATCAACGCCTTTGTCGTGAACCGTATCCAGTGACTTGACACGACGACTGAGCTCTCCAGTGAGTACTTCTTTGCGAACTACTGGCGAGAGAGTAGAAAGAGAGTTATAAGTCATTGGCACATTCAAAGTACCATTAAGGGCAGCCTATATAAATGGTTAGATATAGTTGATGAAGACGAAATATGAATAAACGCACATTGTAATAACTGCCAGATCCCCTTCTTCCACGTTCGGGACGTTCAAAATGACCTGGTTTGGGAGAAAGAGCGGGGGAACCCAGATTCGACGAGTACATTCGAGGGCTGTTCCATCCACTATAGCTTTCTCCAGCCTCACTTGCCGCTGGACTGGTGGCGCCACTGGAGGTTCTCCTTGGGTGTCCGTTATGCCCAAACCGATGAGCTAACTTTTCTTGCCTGAGTTGCTTAGGCTCGTGCAAGCGAACCACAATTTGCTTGGTACCTAACACTGCTCCATTCATCACACGGAGGGCCTCAGAAGCTGGACGAAATATATGAATATCCGAGCGCGTCTTTCGTGATCGAGAAAATTACCATGCTCAGGCTGGTGATAAGATACGAAACCGAATCCTCGACTTTCCCCGTTCTCATTACGCATGACACGGGCACTAATAATACGAATCAGAACTGATAGTGAGGGTGGAGATCGGCGGATACACTTACCTAACAATCTGACCAAACTGCAAACAAAAAGACCATCAACAACCTCAAAGAAGCAGAAGAAAGGACTGTTTTACCCGGCTGAAGTGAGCGAAAAGACTGTTCGAGTCTATTTCAGGGCTCAAGTTCTGAGTAAAAGCGCTCTGTTATATCCCATAATAGGTCGTGTGGGTAACGACTCACTTTACAAAACAGGTTACATGGATCGATAAGGCCGCTGTGGCTATTCGACCCAGGTCCATTGGGAGGTGCAATTTGTACTTGCTGTCCGGGACCATGGATAAAAGGTGACGGAGGCTGCACTGGGGATCGGACAGGCGAGTATGGATTTCCTCGAGGAGGCGAGTACTGGATTCTTTATTAAGCTTATTGCAGGGAAATGGGTTTGTTTACACACCTGGGTCGGATAAGGAGAATAACTCAAGCCCGTCGGTACGAACGCAGGAGCTGCGATATTGAATTCGGCGGTGGTGTGTCTTGGATGATACACTTGCACAGCGATGTTCTGCCCCTCAACTTCTGCACAATGCATCGCTTCTTCAGCTTGAATAGCATCTTGTTCGTTCCAGAACTCGATCATGCCCACGTCTGGCCCGAATTGGGTTTGGGTGCGCGCGGATGCCAGGGCACCGAAAGGTCGGAAGATGTCATAGAGTTGAGAATCAGTGAAACCAGGAGGAAGCTGCTTCACGAGTCGTGGTAGGGCCGACGGTGGTGGCAGCGGCGTAGGTGGGTTTGTAGGTGGGTATGGTGATAGAATCAAAGGTACTGGGGGCTGCAGATCTGTGATATTACGCGATTGGAGAATCGTAAGGGCTTTCTCGGCTGTATAGTTGAAGAGAGAATCAGCACTTGAGAAAGAAAGACGCGAAAAGCAGACAAGGTTATGGAAGGTTCTCATCACCTTTTTCAAGAAATTTGAATTCAATGATGCCTGAGAGCAAGTTAGGGGAACCGTCGCGTTGAATTTTAGGTCTGAAGGGTGCGCAGCCAGCAAACGCTATGGCCAAGTTTTCATCGGATACGAATGGTGGTAAGTTAGTTATGTACAAGAGCGGTTCATGGAGGTAGGGGTGAGGTCGTGGCCCTGTCTCTTGGTACTGTTGATTGTAGGTGGGATCCATCTTGATTGCTGATTTTTGAGGGAATAAGTGGAGGCAAGAGAAGAGATAGAAGGAAAAAGAAAAGGAATCCACGCGACAGGGGAGTCGTCTATGGGGATAGAAGAGTCCGGGCTCAAGACCGCCTCGACGATGATGCCTGGCAAAGGAAAACAATGTCAAAATTGTTTCCTTCAGTCCATCTTGATTATGTAATCGCTCATCGTGCCATTCTCTGTACAAGTACACAATCGTGGTTATTCCTTTCTTCCTTCTATCTCTACTCAAAATAAACATAGCTTCCCCTCTCTCGTCCAAAAAGCAGACCTCATCACCATGGCGTTTACACGGCCTAGTGCCACGGCAGAAAGAAGCTTTCAACAGCAAAAATATCCTGGGTATCGTTTCGTGTCATAAAAATGGGTATCTTCCGTCTATGGTCATCTAGATTCATCTAAAAGGGTGAATTTGTTCAAAATCATTTCCTGGTAGATGCTCAATGATTTACCTTTCATCGCTTTGTCCTCTATCATTATCATCTGGTCTGCACTGGCGTAATTCACTGAAAGGGATGGGATCAGCACGGTACCAAAGTATTGTTGACAATCATAACCTACTGGGTGGCGTCTATGTCGTTCATCAGCAATAGGTTACACGCCGAATTTTTCTGAAGACTCACCGACGCGCAAATCTGCGTCGCAATGACACAGAGGAATGATTCGGGGCAGGCGACGATGTCCACCCGTTGTATTTCCGGAAAAGTTCTAGGAACTTCTTTGCCCCTGTCCTAATTGACAACGCGTCAGGATCAAGATGGTTTGATAAACGGGATCAAGTACTTCATTGTCACCGGCTCAGATTCGCCTTGGATATTCTGGTCACCATTTGTAGGCACAGGTAGCGGTGTGCTGAACAATGGAAAGACTGCTTGGACGCCGGTGTATGTCGACCCTTCGCCGCTTTCGATAGCAGACTCTCCAACAAATACAGGTGCAGCCTGAACAAGGCAGATGACAACGGCAAGGATGAAGAAGACGCAACGATGATAGATCATGTTGAAAAGCCCTGGTTTGGTGACCTAACGGAGGAAGTGGGGGAGAGGAGATTCACGATGAATGGGTGGATCATTTTCCTAGGTCGTTTTATACCATCCGTCAACGCGACAGTCCAGAACCAAGGATCAACCAGCGGCAATTCATTTCGCTGGCGTCGTTGGATAACCGCGGTCTTATTTCGTTAACTTCTTCTCGAAGCCCCTTCTCGATGATGAAGAATAATATTAGGTAATTTCATTCCAATCCTTCTGTAGGGGGAGCAATGAGCATCAGTGGCAGTATTGATGCACCTGCAAGCATGGCTTACAGCCGAACTAGACCAACTTACCAGAGCCGGTCCGCGGTGAATGGGAAGGTTCTTTCTTGGAAGCTCGAATGAGATGCTAGTCCCAGCTTGAACGGTATACGGACTAAATCGTTGTTCCAGCATGGATTCAGAAAAAATAATTGCGACTCAGGAAGTTGCGGCACCAGTGGCGGATTGAATCGCGACCTCCAATAATTTGAATAATGTGGCGGCGTCTCCATAGCCATACACTTAGAAAGCGTAGCATTAAGCATAGACGTACGGCCGAATAGCCTGACAACACAAATTCGTTAAGCACCCTCATTCAACTAGGATAGAAATGTACGCGCCACAAAAAAATTATCTGACACACAGTGGTGTTCGTCCCTCCGCTACAGGTGGTTCCGCTGTCCTTGACTCGGAATAGCCTCAGCTACGACAAGAACGGATCCGAACGGCAGGTCGACAAAATCAGGCAATTATTGTGCGGAAACAAAACAAGAGGCAGTCGTTGACGAATAAGCCGCGGAGACTAGGGCCGACAGACTACAGTATAATCATACTTGGAATCCGGCACTGGAGCTGGCGACCGCTGCCGGCTGCCCCGGTTTGCGAAATTGATGAAAGGAATTGTTCCTTGCGACTCCTGAGAAGGCTTCATTGGACGCTACCGGCCGGGACTCCTTCACTGAGCATGCGTCATCCAAATGAGTCAGAATTCGCCGCAAGACACCAACACTATCTGGTGTAAACCATCAATGCATCACGACTTCCATTACGTCTGATCGGCTGGAAAGAGCGTGGTTTCTCGTGAGCAACTCTTGGTAGAATAGTACAGCAGACACAATACAGCTCATCTTGCTCATGCTCAATGGAAAAAGTAGCGCTGTTGGTTCCCATGCCTCGAACATTCCATGGTATATCACATTGAACAAGCTGTCGAATCTACATTGATAAATTAAAGGGTATCAGCAAGAGAGGAGAGTCAGTAATAGTCTCAAGTCACGGGCGAAAGCAATTCCGAATCTCAGTCTCCCTCAGACGGCAAACACCCAAGACTCTCCTGAGTGTAGTTCTTCAGGGGATCCTTGCGCAGGGCCTCTGCCTCTGTCGTGGGCCCTGGTGTCCTTTGGTCAGCCTTCTTGATCTTCATGACCGAATCAGCGATAGGCACGAGAGCTGCAGGTGAAGACACCGCGGACTACAATTGAGGTTGTATCAGAAACATGCGTTGATCACCAAATAACAGTCATGCGAGAGATAATACCACTCACTTCATCTTGGAACGGGGTGAAGCTAGGCGGGCTAGGTACCACCTCCGCGGACTCTTGGACCTCGTCGACAAAGGGCATGAAACCCCTAGTAGCAACAGGTGTTTTCCCAGAGGCTTCCTGATCCTTCTTCGTTGGTAGAGGGGGTGGTGGCCTATCTTCAGGGCCCGGGTCTATAAACGGTACAATCTTTGATCCCGAGCCTGAAGCAGCAGACCTAGAACCAGAACCAGACGCTATCCTCGCAGAACGCCCTGCTTGCTTGAGCTTTGTACCGGCCATCTTCTTCACCTCAGGTACGTTTTCCTTAATCCTAGTCTTACGTGTGCCCAGGTCATTCCACTCGTTCGTGCTCGCTTCTGCCGCCGCTGTCTCTGAGCCGGTGGGGTCTATGAATATTTGGATGCGACTGTTGGAAGAGGTAGGGGCGATACCAGGAGTGGCGGCCAACATATTTCGGGATGAAGGCTGCCGTGATGAAGATGCAGGCACAGATGTTGCGGTTGTAGCCAAGGCCTGCCGGGGTGGAGGTGCCTGAGAGGAGGTGGAGGCGGCTGGAGGTGGGGCAGGCAGGTATTGATTCGACATCATGCGTTTCTGGAAGTCACAGTATCGGCTTTCAAGATGGTCAAGGGGTGAGGCCCTTCTCGCTATGCCCAGAGCATATACTTCATCAGCTTCTTTTCGACTGTTGAACGCCGTCAATAGTTATTGCAAGTGGAAAAAAAAAACGCGGACACTCACCGACCGTCTCTCTCAAGAACAGCAGCATGTTCTTCGTAAAGGAGCGCAAACTCTGTCCCAATGTCGTTGGCTATTAGGAACTTATAAATAATCGTTGGTTTATCCACGTAGCTGGCATAAAGCAACCACAACTTGAGATATTTGAGGTCGCCTCGCCATCTTCCATCTCTGTCGTCTTTCAAGGCCCTGGTGGCCTCTTCCAAAAGTTCAAGTAGTCCAGATTCAGCGGAATGCCCTTGTGGATAGTTCTCGAGAGTCCAGTAAACCAACCGACAATACGCTTCCAGTGGGTCGCCGTCTTCGTCGTCTAAGGCAAGTTCAACATTGATGCGCAGTCTATTGCGTGTCGCAGACAATTTCGCTTCTCTTTGGGCATGGGGGGTTGCAAGAATGGCAGATAGCGCAGTTACTCGCCGACCTGTGGCAAGTGGCTGCACATTCTCTTTTGCAGCTTCGAGAACATCGCAGTCTACGATATTCAGAACAGGCTGGCCGGCTTCAGGAAACGACATATGACTCGATAGTTGAAACAGAAGGGGTACGCTCTCTGGCTTTGGTTACGTCGCAGACTTGTTTCGAGTCTATGCTTTTTGTTGGTGGTCAAAGACTTTCATAAGTTCAATATGATTTCTGAAAGGGGAAATTTCTGTCACGTTATCGTTACGTTCAGAAAACGCGTCTGTCATGTGATCTTGTCACGCGGCTTAAATTGAAATTCTTATTGAACAGTTGAAGTGAGTACTCTAAGTAAAGTTATCCAGTGCTGTAAGAACTCCAGGCCAGGATTTCAAAGGTGCTAATGAGATTGCTTGAGAGGATCCCAAGTGTTCCAAGTACCACCATAGAGTATCATTCATATTTTCTCAACACAAAACGACAACGCGTATGTGAAAATCGCAAGGAAAATCGTTTATATTTTTGGGAACATTCAAATTGCATGATTGCTTCATGGGATGTATCGGAACTCAGGGGTCTATGAGCCAAACAAAATTCAGAGATGGGTAACACGACAAAGTGGGAGAGGCTTACCTTGTCCGCTAATTCCTGGGTGTCGACCTTGGTATTAGGTATGGGCTTGCCGTAAAGCCTGTCTCGACGAGCATTGTCCCAATAATAGGAGAGCTAAAATAGTATCAGGAGCAACATGATCAGCCAAAGGGTATTGGGGCTACTGGAGCAGGACAGCAACTGTACTGATAACATACCGATAGGACAAGGGAACAGAATGCCGCTAGGAAGAGAAGACCGGTCGAAACTAACAGCAAATTCAGCGGGAAGAAAACGAATAATCGAAGATACACACCTCCAAACCCTTTGCTGTAAAATATTTATCACATGAGAGATACCAAAGAGTAAAAGAGAATATCAAAACCCACAGATATCGTGGCCCTTCCGTTTTTGGGAACAAATGGGATCCAAGAATACTACCACACTGCCCAATTGCCATGAACATGGGTATTCCCGTCGCCTTTTTTGTCTCAGATCCCAAATTATGTCCAACTGTCAAGGGGAAAATCAATCAACAATATGGGTGGTGATGCGCGATCCAGTTGTGACTTACACCACGCAATGATGAGACCAATCGTGGTGTAGGTCCCACTCGTGATGCAGAAAGTGGCGAAATACCGAACGTGGTTATTGTTTGGTACTACCAAAAGCAGCCTTGGCAACGTTTAGCCGACATGCAGATGACTTGATGCAAAAATTAGAAATCACTCACAAGTAACCAATCGCCCCAATTAAACTAGAGATGGCCATAAAAACACCTCTGTTCTGAAGTCTATCTGACGAAAACGAAAAGCTAATCATAACGACAGCAGCCACCGCATATGGAGGAACGGTCAACAATTGCGCGCGTGCGTTAGCTAAACGAGCAACAATTTTAGTACACCATACGACTGTCGACAAGCAGATGACAACATACTGAAACCAAAGGTCGTGATTATCGTGGGTAAGAATGCACCGATAGACGCGAGAGCGCAGTTCAATCCAAAGTAAATGGCACCCGCGACGTATACCTGTGCAGGTTTTAATAAGTCACAAGACCGAAAACATGAAGTTAGTAGCTGACCCTCCAATCACGGAAAGCGGAAAGGACGTGGGCTTTGAACAAACTGAGCTTAATTGCAAAGATCTGTTACGACAATTCCCCACCTTTGTTGACAACAGCTCCAAAGTCACCAGTCATATCTCTGTTCATCCGCTCAATGGCAATTTGACGTTCCCGTTCGGTCAAGTAAGTCGTAGATTCAGGACGATTGGGGAGGAGGAAGTAAGTCAATACTCCGAGGATGACAGGCGGAACACCCTAATTGAATTAAGAAAGGTTTTCATAATTAGAGTCAAATGCAATTACCTCAATAATAAACAGAATTCGCCAGTTATGCACCGATGAGTGGATGTGCTGAACTCCAAAGGCGATAAGACCGCCAAAAGCACCAGCTACTGTTGCAAATCCAAACCATAACGCCAGCTAGAAAATAAGACCAAGATCAGCGGTCGCAAGATAGTAATTCGAATTGAAGAGTTTACTCGAAGACCAAGCTCTTGTCTAGTGTAAAAGAACGCTGTGAATGATGAGAAATATTAGCAAAATAGGGATACATCAAGAATAACTGTCTTACACAGATACACAGTAATAACCGGGCCGAAACCTGCTTCAAACACGCCGAGCATCACTCTCGCAGTCATGAGGCTGGCAAAATTAAATCCAGTTGCCTGTTGATAAAATTAGTCAAAGATTACAGGGCGTGGAGTCGGCAGATCATTATTCACCATGAGGGTGGAGGTCATGCCCCATCCAATGGCCGCGAGAGCGACGTATGCCCGTGGAGGAAACAATTTTGACAAGAGTGTGGCTGGAATTTGACACAAGACCTGCAAAAAAAGTCAAATCACATTACGTCAGAGCCGTGAATGGGAGAGATCATCATGGGAGAAGGACCTACATATGAGAAAAAGAACGCAGATGTGATCCAGTCGAAAAGGACGCCCGTCTTGTCGCCTCCGAGTACGTCCTGAGGCAGACCTTGCAGTCGTGCATTGCCAATGTTTGACCTGTCGAGTGCTGGGGGTACAGTGTTATTTGATGAACAACGGGTGCAGGAAATAAAACGAACATGCAAACAGGTAGAGCAAGCAAGTAATGGGAAGGATGCGCCGGTCGAGTTTCCGGACCAGGAGCCTCTCCTCTTCAGCAGTCGCGAGCGTTTCCGGGGAGTGTCGCTGAGACGAAGCCTCCAAGGAGGTCTGATCGATCTTTTCATCGTGCTCGTGTGTCAGTGCCGACATTGAAACAGAGGTGAGGGAAAGAAATGCGAGAAGAGGAATGAGAGGGTTCCCGAAAATTCACCAAAGTAACAGAACTTCTTTTAAAATGGCCCCAAGGTCGGCCGAGGAGGAGATTGTTTACTCACTAGTACGTGAACACCATCCTGCTTCTTCCTCCAAAAGAAGAGTCCATAAATATAGCTTGTGATCATCAATCAAGTCTACAAGCAGTCTGACGGGAAGTGGAGTGACGATGGTGGTCGCGGGAGATGGCCGTGAGCGTCCACTTAGCTGCAGGTCAAGAATAACCTGTTGAAGGTGGCGTTGGCACACGAGTGGTGACATCGCAGGACACCGAATAATCGGATCCAGTCGAACCCTGAGGAAATAACCATGCTATTTCAGGACGACTTATGAGAGGCAGAGAGGAGAGATAAGTATTGTAAGAAACGCAAAGGTTTGTCGTTCTGGTCACTGTCCAAGGATTATAATTGCCGCCGGACGATTCAAGGTGATCTACACGGACGGAGGCAATCCTAAGAATAGATCTCCCACGAGATTGCAAGACCCACTCCCCTTCCGGACCGTCACGATTACACAGATTTTCGAATCTTCACAATCTTCAAGCTTCACAATTGATGTTTAACTATACTATAGTGGCAGATTCTAAACAGTTCGCAGGAGGGAAAAGCAAAACACTACATAATATATCATGAACTAGACTAACCACCATTTAGTCGGAATAAAAGAGCATTCAACTCAGACATCCTGCTGCGATCAGATGGAAACATCCTACTAGACGACCTTTCGAACTTACGCACTAAGGGAAAAATCAGCATAACAGGCTGGATAATTTAAGGATAAATAGTACGCGAAAAGCCGACTGCCAGCACACATCCTGCCCAAAACCGCCTGAAATACGTGCCTGAAGTATTACAGTATGCAAGGAAACAAAATCCCAGAAATCCAACGACCCAGAACGCCCAGACAATCGCAGGCAGAGCAATAAAAATATTCTGATTCCTTCCGGTTTCAAAAGCTTGTAGGACCTCAGATTCAGAAGAGCAAATCCCAGACCTCAAGAACACGGTGTTCAAGCTCGGTTATCAGGATCAAGTTTGCCCAGAGCGCAATCCGCCGCCAGCGGGACCAGAAGGACAAACATTCAGGAGAGGATGAATGGTCGGAAGTGCTTTCTTGCGTGTCTGAAAAAAGATGATGCAGGATGTAAATGTAGTCTTGCACGATGCCCTCCGGTGTCGTACACCTCGAGCGCCGTTGTCGTACGAGAAGGAGAGTTGCACGACTGGAGTGGTGTGGGGAGTGGGTAACCGCGTTTGGCACATGTTTCCGCGACCAAGAGGGTATAAGGCACGATCACGTGAGAAATGTTGCACGACGAGAAAAAAATAAATCCCTGAAGAGATGACCTGATTTTTTGAAGTGTTGGCATAAAAAGTCAGCTCATTAAACGCTTCTTCTTTCCACCTCCCGTTCACCACTCCTTTGTTCCTCCTTCCCTCCCTTTCAATTTATTTCTTTGTGAGTATAAGGTTCAACCCGTTGAAGGGCAACTTTTCCACTGGAAATTCTTTCGACTGACTTTTTGACTATGTTTTCTAGACTCGACTATGTCTTCTACCGGTGTTCAGCTTAATGATGGACGAGTACAAAACCGTGTCGAGAACTATACCAAGTTCTGGAAAAAGGACCCCACAAAAGAACAGGATGAAGACAATGACAAACGTATTGAGAGCTACACTGATGTCGTGAACGGTCAGTCATTCACAGGTTCTTCCCCAAAATTTTTTTGGTGCTTACTCCAATTCAGGGTACTACGACGGTGCCACAGAGCTGTACGAGTATGGCTGGTCCCAGTCTTTCCATTTCTCGCGCTTCTACAAAGGCGAAGCATTTTTGGCTTCGCTGGCACGCCATGAGCATTACCTTGCTGCTCAGATGGGTCTGCGTCCCGGCATGCGAGTTCTCGACGTCGGTTGCGGTGTCGGCGGACCCGCGCGTGAAATTGCACGATTCAGTGACGCCCAAATCATCGGGTTAAACAACAACGACTTCCAGATCCAACGCGCGAGGAAGTACACCAAAAAGGCTGGCTTGGAGAATCAGGTTACTTTCGTGAAGGGTGACTTTATGAAGTTGACTGAACAATTTGGCGAGGGTTATTTTGATGCTGGTTCGTTCCTTGACCTGGACTTTTGATTTGATCGAGCCAATCTCATTGATAATATTTTTAGTGTACGCCATTGAGGCGACAGTGCACGCTCCTTCTTGGGAAGGTGTATATGGGGAGATCTTTAAGGTTTTGAAACCTGGAGGCATCGTGAGTTTGAGCCAAGTATTTCATTATATCTTCATTCTTAATGGGGTGCAATTAGTTCGGCGTGTACGAATGGTGCATGACGGATATCTGGGATCCTTCCATCCCGGAACACAAAGCCATTGCTCACCAAATCGAACTTGGCAACGGAATCCCCGAGATGCGTCCTCTCCGCCTAGCCCGTGAAGCCCTCAAGACCGTCGGTTTCCAGATTGAACACGAGGAAGACTTGGCTGCCCGTGACGACCCGATCCCATGGTATTATCCTTTGGAAGGCGACATTCTCAAGGCGCAGACCCTGTGGGATTATGTCACCGTCTGGCGGATGAGTTGGAGTGGCAGGCTGGTTAGCCACAATGCCATTTGGCTCATGGAACTCTTCGGGCTTGTACCCAAGGGTACATATGATGTTGGCGAATCGTTGAAGGTCGCCGGCGAGTCCCTTGTTCGCAGTGGTCAACAGAAGGTGAGCACCGCATTTCCCGTCACGATGTGTCCCTGACTTTGTATGTTGCAGCTCTTCACTCCTATGTATCTCGTTGTGAGCCGGAAACCAAGCAACTGAGGAGAGCACATATGCCATTCGTTACACGCACCTACATATACCATAATACCTTATTGCAATTAGAGCGATTAAATTATTCAGGATTTTGGATAAATCTTGCGGTGGACGAAATGCAACCCGGCAAGTTCCGGCGTGGTGCAAGATTCATGTTGCTTGGGGTTTTGAATGAGTTCCTGGTCTGTGAGATGTCGAGCGATCCCAGGGTACACAAGCCCCGCCTGCCGAAAGCTTACAGCGACCAGCAACTAGCCTTTCTTAAAAGGTATTACTACTTTACATACAATCTAATATCCACCTCTTACCCCGTCCCCGTTTCTTCAGCAGTCTCCCGGAATTCGAGAGGCGATCCCAAGGCTCTATTCGCGGAGATGCTAAGAAATTCGCCCTTGAACGGGCCCAAGAGTACATCGGACGTTTCGGCTTGCCTGACGAGTTCGTTGGCGTAGAAGAACCGGAGTCGCGATTCAAGGAGGTGCCCATTTTACAGCCTATTGCCTTTCTTTCTTGTATTAATCCCTGCGTTCTCACCAGCAAATTTACAACTGGTTCAAGAACACCGTTGGCCGCACTCGACGGAAGCTGGAGGGCCGACCACGTTCTGCCAAAAAGGCAGCAGAGAAAGGTGAGCCACTGGCGGCACTGCGGGATGAGTGGCACTGATAATTCACGGTTGCAACACCAGCAGCAGCACTGGCGAACGACATATCCTGGAATTCGACAGTGGCAAGCCCGAATGTCGTGCCATATTCTCATGCCGAGAGCAGCGCCGGGAGCCCAGTAAACGCTGCCCAGACTTTGATATCGCCCATTCAGTATGGCGGTCTTCAACCGAGCTCCTCCATGAGCACCACCATCTCCACCCCAACATCAGCGCACAACCTGACAACGCTGACGCTTGGCATCAACAAGAGCACCATGCGCGAGTCTTTCCTACAGGGCCTCGATTCCTCGACCGTCGCCAACATGGTGCAGAGCTTCGTGGCCGCCAATCCCTCTCCCACACCACTTACCCCCATCGTGGAAGCGCTATTTGAGGCTATCTCGACCGACAATGCTCCAAACTCGTTCAACAGGGATCCACATCCTTATCTACGCCGCTTCCTCGACGCATCCGCCTACTTCCCCGCGTCGATAGTGCACGCAGGGGTCGCAGGCCCTCTCGCCGGGCCCCGCGCCCTCCAAATGCAAATCCGGAAATACTCCACCTGGACACCCACCGCACCTCCCCGCCTGACCTCGCAGCGCAACGGCCCGCAAGCCCAGGTCTCCTCCTCCGCGACCTCCCTCTCCGAAGAGATGCAGCGCATCGCGTACGACCGCCAGCGGCGCAAGGACCACATCCAGTGGGCGCGCATCCACGCCGCTGCGCTGGAGCTGGGCATGCTTGGGATGGGCCGGGTTGGCGAAGCCGACAACAGTGGCTATGCGTATGCGATGGGCCGGGCCTTCTCGGAGATGATGGCGAGAGATGCGGTGTGGGAGTCTGATGAGGTCGAGTGGGTAGCGGGGATATGTGTCCTCCGTGCGGTGATAAGGACGGCTATGCGAGGTGACCGGAGGCAGCGGGATGAGTATGACGAGCTCCTGAGAACATATGAGGGCAGGTGGAAAGAGATAAAGGACGAAGCCAGGCAGGCCGTTGTGACGGTAAGGATTTATTCTCTGGCCCGGATTATTTTCTCATTTCTGTATTTTAGGAGGTCTTGCTTTCTGCGAAAGACGATCTTGCAAGACTGGACGATTCCCTGTCATAGCCATCCAACGATATGTACTACCTCGAACCCCATGGACCTTTGTTGCTTTAAAACTTCTTTTTATATCGTTTTTCTCTTGTCCTGTAGCCCCATTCCCCATCCCTGTACTCGGTACTCGATAACCTGCCCCACGGAGCTGAACTTATATCTATATCCCGGAACGTTAACTTATTCCTCGCAGATATTGATTCTCCTTTTTATTCTGATTTGTTGTTTTCCACTGGTTTTCTTTTCGATACCACTTGTCTCCTTAGAAGTAACGATGTATTTAACGAATTTGAACGTTGAATGATTATACTCCCAAATAATAGGCTGGAACCGAGCTACCCAGCTCACCTATTCGATTAGGTTACAGCATTACACCCGGTATTACAATTAGTTACTTCGCAGTAGGTTATGATCAGTAGTGTATATATGGTCTATGCAGTTTACATGCTATTCGTAGCAACCCATTCAATCCAAAAATTGCAGCATCACCTGAAGGTCGTACCACGACACAGAATATTTTTGAGGATAAAATATGTCGCCGTAAACCATGCTCGTCAGGACGTCTGGTGATGTCCGGATTGCTATATGAGCAAATGAAAAACGAGTCAGGAAAGATATCCCCTAAGAAAAGAGAGCGACCTTACCATCGTCTTTCGGAATATACACAATAGAGTGTGCACCTTGAAAGGCCCACCGACGGTTCCGGATATCACTGCAGAGAAATGGCTCCCATTTATCGAGAAGAGCCTTTGCCCGTTTTCGAATGTGGTATACGTTTCCCCCAGGAAGGTCGGAAGACGATAGGTTGTAGATGTGGTACATTAGATGGTGTATATCGGACAACTAAATGAGAACAGGCAACAGAGGTGAGCACGGGTTCTGCTCAGGGATAGACGGGAGCCCAAGTACTTACATATAGCTCCTGAGCACTGCTTACGCGAACATTTTCTATCAGGGAAAAGAACTGGGATACCTGGAATGCGCGTTTGATCTTTAACCCCAGCTTGGGAGAGGGGGCCCAGAAATATGCGAATATGCTCGGAAGGCTGTTTGCGAGCGGTGCCCAATCCTTGAGCAGAGAGACCCTTTCTAGGAGGGTCTGAGTGGGCTCCTCGGCCGCTGAATTGTAGCTCTCGAGGAGCTCGTGGCCAGTGTGGCAAAGGACCGTGCCCGGAAAGACGAGTCGCATGTGACGCAGCCGACAGGGTTTCTTTGGCGACGAGGCTTCACTGTCATTCAGTGGGTTATCCTGCACTTCACATCGCGAGCTGGCAATCTGCGAGAGGACCTGTTCGCATCCAGTTACAGAGTCATATACAAAGAGATACAGCTGCTCTAAGTTGGGAAGCAGAGGTTGACTGTCAGGCGTGAAGATTAGCTGAGAGAGGTCGACGATGTGGGGTAAGTAAATGGATAGTTTCTTGAGTGAGGGTGTTAGCTGGAAGAGCGACGAGAGTTCTCCGGCCTCGGACTCGCCGAGATAGTAGGTACTGAGAGATAGCGTTTGTAGAGCTGTGCACTGGAGAGACCGATGGATCAATAAGGTAAGCGGGGGTATCAGGTTTCCGGGATAGTTGGTGATCCGGATATCACGAATGGAAGGTGTCGTCAGACTGCCGAGGAAATTGTCAACGGTTATATCGTGAGGTTCTTCCTCTTCCAGGTTGTTGAAACTGATTTCCAACGAGAGCAGGTCGTCCAATTTGCTGTTGGACCAATTCTTTTGTATGTCGTCCATTGGGAATCTTGATAAATGAAGGTCAATGAGAGACTGCGATGAAGGAATGATTTTCTCTCTTGCAAAGCCATTGGACAACTCTCCGCCATCGAGGAAGACTAAAAATTGAGACCAGGGCAGCAGCACCTCTCCTGTGAAGTAAGAGCTGCCAAGGTACATCGACCGCAGCTGAGGTGCAGTTTCAAACATGTCGATCGGCGTTTTAGTGGACTGCTCATCACCTGAAAATGACAGATACAGCCGGCTTAAAGAGGACAGGCGGCCCTTCACGCCTTGGAACGCGGCAAGCACGGGGTATGTCGAAACAAGGTAGACAGTCGTCCACCTTTCGGAATGGGACACCAATACGTCAATAATCGGCCGAAGGTCCTCGACGTCCACGTTTCTTGGAGTGCAGAAATATAAGCAAAGTGGTGCGTCGTGGGACCGGTCGACGAGGGTCGCGAACAGGCCGAGGAAGGATTTCGAGGGCTGCTTGGTCTTCCACAGACATGTGTCGACGACGAGCTGGCCCCAAAGGTGGTGGAGGGACAAGGCGGCTGATCTCCATAATCGCGAGACTTGGGAGGGCATCCAGGGATATGTAACACCTGTCGTAGCGTGTGTGACGATGTGAGGATGAGATTGTAGTAGAAATGACTCGGAATACAAGCTGATAATTTCTGCGAGTATTTCTAGAGGGAGTAATCGGAGAGGTGAAAGAACGCCCTTATGCGCGTGCACAAACTCGAGGCCTGCTTCAAGGCGCCTGCTGGCGGTTGGTTCGAGCTTGGAGGCGCCGAGGGCTTTCGAGGCTGCTAGGATTTCATCGTTTTGCGCGGAAACGGTGTCGATCGCGTCTTGTATTTTAGATTTCTCGATGTCAGAGGGTGGTGCATTCGAGGTCAATAAATGGGGTACTGGAGAAGTCAACACCACATTGTGGATAGGCGGTAGCTGGGACCAATGTATTGAAAGCGAGAATCTGTTGGTGATCTTGAGTGTGGAGTTGTGACGATATATGCGGCTTTTCATGTGGAAACCTGTTGAATGATACCCAGACGTGAATCGGATTTCTAGGGATTGGCAATGGGTACCGAGTAATTACCAGTGAGGGTAGGAGAACAAGTGCATAATAAGGAATTGTCATCACCGCCCTAGTTGTAATGGAAAGAGGGAGTCTGCGGTAGCCCGTGCGTGGCGGGCGTATGCCATGATGGCCGATTGATCATGTACTGCAATTGTTCTTTGTTTACGACAAGGTGTTCCAGTACCTCACTGCCTCGTCTCCTAGGTCAACTTTGCCAACGTTCATCAGCGTGCCCCAGGGTAATCCACTGCCTGCTGTGTTTCTTCGGCCTTGGAGTTTTTCCGTTTGCCATCATAGCCCGCTCCAATTCGGATTCAGGATTTCTGTTCTGTATAACAATGCATTACTGGCAATAAGGTGGTGGGCTTTTGATTCAAATGGCCGCAAAAGCGGAAGGAAGCAAGGAGTAAAGGACGTGGTGGACGACGCTACGAAACTCTCTCTTCGAATCTCTCAGCCATCAACATCGAAACTTGACTAAAAATACCCATGCACGGCTAGGCGCCTGGCGTAGATGTGTTGCTGGTCAGTGGGTCCCGGAAAGATGTGGAGCTGACTAGGCTACGCCTTTTATCCCTGCACAGGCTCTCGCAAATATAATGGGTGGATCGCCTTCGCATTATAGTGCTACTCCATGCCTGGTCTGGATCTGGTGGCCTTACCGCCTTATCTCAAATTGAGGCAATGCAAAAAATTCGGGAAGTTCGAGCCCCTGGCCATGGGGCATCTTTTTGTACCATGGTCAAGTATTGGTCGAGGATAAAGTACTCTTTATCAGAGCCTAGTTTCTGGAATTCGCGGCCACCGTTGGCCTGACCCTCCTCTCGAAGACCCGACGCCGATCTATTAGCCTCTCAAGGGTCCACAAAGTTTGTACACCCTCAAGGCAGAACCGAAACCGCCGGGTCTCAGAAAGAGTTCAACTGTTCCTCTATGGTCGAAGGCCATGTCCTTTCAGACAACGCCAATCGCCCTTGCTTGGGAGTCACAAATCTGATGTCCATTATGTATAGCTCTGAATTGTTCATCGACTATCATATCAACGCCAATCATTGAAACTATGGTTATTGTAATTCTCACCAGTTCACAATGAGTTACATTTTGGCAGACCCAATTTGTCCTACGACGCGTCTATAAAATAGATACAGATATATTACAGAGTTAACAGAAGGCGGAAGGCAAAAAGCAATTGAGAAATTCGAGCGACAGAAATATTTTGAAAGGGTGGATGGAGAGTACTTTATATATATATATATATATATACTGTATATCAGTGCAATCAGACATACTTGACTGTTATAAGAGGCCGGGACCAGCAAAAGCTAGCGTATCCTGTGTCGCGACGGCAATGTTTCCGTCGATATAGTAGGAAAGGGTTTGAGTGTGATTCCTGGACAAGGAGGTAGATGTGCGTTCCAGAGGCGTTTGGATTAGGCTCACGCATATAAAATGGGTTAGACTGGCGCCCATGGAACATGGTCATGATCTGTCCAACATAACGACGGATCCTTGGTCAACAAACTATTTCCAAAGAAGCACAAACCTTCGTTCTGAAGCGGAGTCTATCCAACAGCTCGCCTTTCGAGGTTAGGACGGCATCCATCTCAAAACAAGGCTCTCAGTGAGCCATATCAATAGGTTCTACAACAGGGGACGTATGAGATGTTCCAGGTCGTCCAGAGGAACCTCAGATGGCATATAAGCCACAAGTTGTCCGATTTCGATGAGTTAAGAAACTATTTGCTCGTTCCTTGTCGGCTGAGTTGGCGTCATCGAGTAAAGCGAGAAAGTTCTCAAAGATCCATTACGAAAGTACGGCGTTGAATAGTAACTAAATATTTGACTTTAAGGAGGGTCGAGCTTAATCGACTAAAATGTCCAATTCCTGCAAGCCGAAAAGGACGCGAGGTAATACAGCATCGATTTGGAAATCTCTGAACCTTCAAACGAAAACTCCCTGAGCGCGATTTTGGTCGTCGCATCAAGCCCCAAAGGTTGGCGCTGAACCGGCTCTCCAGTCCGAATACTACAAGGGAGACAGCGAGGAGACAGTCCTTTGTCCAATTATATTCCTCGAGGCATAGAGTTAACCAGCAAAGAAATTTCAGACAGGGGTTGAGTTACAACTTGCAGGTACCATCTTCGTGAGAGCTTTGAGTGAGATACAGCGAGAACAACACCGAGTGATGGCATTAGCTTGGCTGGTGCTGAGTTCAAATTCTTGTTTAGTGTGGCACGATCATGTGACCTGACGCGAGTTAACGTAAGTTCTGGGCGTCAATCAATCGTTCTTTCTTCCTGCCATTTTCTTGAATATCATCAATGCTTGCGAGCTGCGGCCTGCTAATATAGCGCAGAAGACGAACATTTATTGTTCTTTGGACTTACATTGGAACTGGAACGCATATAACTAGCTACATGGCTGGGGCACTGAGCGGGCACCTGATCGATGCACACAATCCCAACAGCCCATTCAACTCTTCGATCGTAACACACGGGGCCATGTCGTTTAATTCGTCGATGCATGGTTCTCCATTTGCACAGCAATCCTTCTCGCTCTTCAACTCCCAGTCCTCGTTCGCGAACGATTCGATATCCCAGGAAACGGCCAAGAAAATTGCAACATTACAGGTCAAACTAGACCAGAAACTCGGACCCGAATACATATCGCAACGGCCAGGTCCTGGAGGTGGTCCAAAGCTTACCTACGTCGAAGGTTGGAAAATCATCAACCTTGCGAACGAGGTCTTCGGTTTCAATGGCTGGAGCTCAAGCATTGTGAGCATGACGACCGATTTCGTGGATTACAGCGAAGAGACGAGGAGATATTGCGTCGGGGTTACGGCTCTTATGAGGGTGACGCTGAGAGATGGTGTTTATCACGAAGACATTGGGTATGGGATGTTGGAGAATTCGAAGAGCAAAGGAGCGGCGCTCGACAAGGTACGTTCGGCATTCATTCAATGATAGGAGTTGGCAATAAATATGTTTTAGTGCAAGAAAGAAGCTGTTACGGATGGGTTAAAACGTGCATTGAGAAGCTTCGGCAACGTCTTGGGGAATTGCCTCTACGACAAGGCATACACCGCCGAAATTGTCAAAGTTAAATTCGAACCAGTGGGTCATTTCTGTTATGTTCCTCTGGATTATCTCTAACTCAGATTGCCAGGTCAAGTTCAAGAAAGATGAACTCCATAGACGACCAGAATTCGAGGATGTTAAGCCCAACATATCTACTTCATCAACGTCCACTTCTGCGACAGCAGGCCCTTCGAACCACAACATAACTAGAGCGCAACAAATGAACCACAATAATACCACGACCCCTACACGACCTCCTATACAACAAAACCACCCGAATCCACACACATCCTTACCACCACATATGCGGCCGGAAATTCAGGTATCAGCATCAACCTCAGCCTCTACTTCGAGTTCTGTCTCGTACAACCCAACCTCAGACATGAAAGGAAAGCGACCAGCCCATCCCAGCGGTCTAAACACACCTATGACTACTCCTCTTCATCCTCCAGCTCAACGTGCCACCTTTCCCAAACAGGAACAGCAGCAGCAGCAGCTCGGGCGCCAGGTCTCCTTCTCAGAGCCTGATGACCCAGCCACTCTTGCTAACACTTCGGTCCCACCAGTCAAGCCGAAACCAGATAAGGAGAGCGACGATTTCGGGTTCAACTCTGACGACGACGCCTTTCTTGCACTAGCCGACCTAGGTCCGCCGATTGGGGCTGGCGACACAGATATAGGAAGACCCATCGACGCTGATGCCGGCCGACCGATCGACCACGAGGAAGGGCTTTTGAAGAGTGTTGAGGACGATGACACAGGTCAAATTCTTGAACGGACCAACAGTTTTACCAAACCGACACCGCCGCCCTCGAAGAGTGAACCTAGTGCCGCTAAGTCGCGTCATGAGCTTATTGCGGCTGCTCTTCGCGGCGAGGTTGACGACGGTGCAGTTCAAGGTCAAGCGCCGTCAAAACCTGTCGCATCTAGCTCGAGTTTTTCGTCCGCTGTGCCCTCGGATGCCATGCCCCAGCAAGCCCGCCCCAGCACCTCTTTGACCCCTGTTTCTTCGTCTTCAACAAACAGTCGAATGCCACCGCCGCCTGACCAACGCGGGCAAAATCATCATCAGACAACCACGACCTCTTTCGGTCAGCATCTGCACCAACGATACATGAACCAACGGCAAAACCAGAACCAGAATCTTGCTCCCCAGAATCAAGTAACAACAACTGCAGCAGCTGACAATGCTAAGCGAGCACTTACACCTTCAGTGGGTGGCTTTCATTTCCCACCCGGTGCAGTAAGTCCAAGGTCTTTGTTTTCGGTCAGATAATAATATCTATTTGCTCTAGGTTCCTTTACAATCGGCATCAGGCATTGGTCAGAATTCAGCAACATCGGGTATAGGGACAAAAAGGCCCATAGACGCAACGAGGTATGTGGTTTATCATTGATTTTCGCTCTCCTGCTTTCTAAAAAAGTTGTAAATTATCAGTTCGTCCAGTTTCCGAGTTACGCGTCCTGGTATGGGACTTCAACAAGCCACATCAGGGAGAAGGGAGGTTCTTGGTTCACTGGATATTGGGGAGAGCGGGGATGTCAAGAGGAGACGATTCTGATTGCTGGACTCTTAGTCCAAGTTTTTTTTAAAACCGTTCGAAAATTTTGCATAGTTTATTCCAGCGGCGGTCATTTCGTTCGACACAGGTCGATGGTTTGAAATAAATGTGGATGAAGGCAATATGATTCAGAAGAAGGCCTAACGACGGACGATGTGTAGATGTAGAATACAAGATACAAGAAATATACAAAAATCAACACTATATAAAGAGGGTGAACAACGAATGGTGGATGGCGAATATCCTTCGAACTGTCTGAAGGTACAGATAGCGGCAATTTTGTTTTGCTGAGTCAGACTCGGTATGTCCAAGTCCAAGTCCACCCTTTAGCACCGAAAGGAGGCCCGAGGGGAAATTGTATGCAAATAGCGTGGCCGGTCGGCTTTCGTAGGTGGTAGTGGTATTTGAAAAACGCGTATGGATGCGGATGATCGTGGCGTGGAGGCCGCAGGGTTAGAAAATCGTAGTGATGATGCTGTGTACGAAAGAAAGGAGGGAGATAGAAGCATGGAGGTACTCGAGTATGTAACTAAGACTAAAAGGATAATAGATAGTATCAAGGGAGGGTTGAATATCGTCTGATACGCGTCCAGTCCATGTATGAAACCCTAGATATAAAAAATGGGGGGGCACGAAAAGGAAAAAATAAAGGATGTGCAAGAGAGGGTGTTGTGTAAGAATGATCTACGGTAGATGATGAGCAAATGCCAAAATTGAGGAAAAAGGAGAAGAGACGAAGGAGGAAGCGAAAGGCGGAAACCAAACAGAGGAGGAACGGCTAGCAGTGAGCCCACGCGCGAAAAAATCGTCCATCGTCCAACGTAAACGTTCAACTACGTAACATAACGCGTCGACGACGGGTCCATATCCCTACCGATAATCGTCCATAGTCCGTTCGTTCGTTCCGAATCCGAGTCCGAGTCGTCCCAGCCCAGCCCTTCGGCGCATGAAAATCACAAGAGAGACGCGAAATGACTTCACGAATCCACCTTGACGCCACCCTTTCTCGTCGACAACGATCCCAAGCCCAACTTCCTCAACGCAGAGCCGACAAACCCGTGCCCATGCGGTCTCTTCACGTTCTTCTCCCCATCAACAACAGCAGGAGACGCCAAACGCGACGGCGACGTTGAAGCATCGCCACCCCCACTAACCGCACGCTCAGGCTGCTGCACATCACCCCCAGCGACGTATATCGCCCGCGGGACCTTGAGCTCCTTCCGCTTAACAGTAGCCGTACGCGCCGCGGTCGGATCCGAACCACCCAACGGAGGCGGAGGACTTGCACTTGAACTGGCCAGGGGCGGCGACCCGACAGTGGGCGACGTGAGCGTGATCATCGTCGGTGGGTCATACTGCCTCTCCTTCTCCTTCAGCTGGTGTTGACCAGACTCCCCGTTGATAGAAGACTGTCCCTGCAGAGTTTGCAGCGCTTGCAGCCTCCCCTCCACTCGCGCCTGAGCCTGAGCCTGAGCTTGAGCCTCGTCCAGATCCTCCACCAAAGGCAGAGACGACGTGGATACAGGCCTCGTTCCCGGTCCCGACCCGCTCCCGCTTGACGTCCGGCTCAAGCTCGCACGGCGTATAGCAACAGGCGCATACGCCCGCTCGGGCTGCGTCGGCATCGACACCGACATAGGCGTCCCACGAAGGCTGGGTTGGCGCTGTGGGACTGCCTTCCTGTTCCCGTTCCCGCTCCCGTCCACGCGCTCCATATTCGGTGGTTCCGGGGATGTATGACAGGCAGCCTCAGGGAGCGGCGTAGGTTGGGGTTCAGGGATGCTCGTTGTCTTTCCCTCGACCTCGACGTCCACTTCTGCACCGTGTTCTTCAACTCCTCCAGCTTCGCCGTCTTTCTCTGCGTCCGCCTCATCCTCGCTCGTACCACTCTCGCCACCACTCTCAACACTATTCACCTGCGACGAGCTCTCACTAGCAGGCGGGGTCGGCAAGCCCACCAGACCACTCAGAGGCACACATTCCTCCTCATCCTCCCGAGGCAGCATTACCCGTGTCTTCTCCACGTCCAAATCCGCGTCCAACTCCTCCTTCCTAGGATGCACCTTCACCACCTCCTCCGGAAGACGCGTAATCACATCCACCGCCTTCCTACCCTCCCTTCCATCGCCAACTCCACCCCCACCGCCAAGCAAAACGACATCCCCAACACCAACCCACGCCCGCCTCCTCGCACCCCAACTCCCACTCCATCCCTGGCTATTCCATCCCTGGCCCTCGTCACCGAACCCAAAGTCCAGCGCCCCAAGCAGCGCCGCCTCGCCCGCCGTCAACGGCATCGTCATCGGCTGGTCTTCATGCCCTAGAGCATCAAACCCTCCGACAGCAGCCGCGAACACGCCAGACGCGAACAGATACGGCACAGGACGCGTCTGTCTCTGGCTCTGTTGCTGATACTGTCTCTGCCTCTGCGCCTCCGAATCTACCAAGCTCGCTAGCTGTCCATGGGCGTTGTATCCGACGCTGTTCCGGTGCTGATGAGGATTATGACGCGGCTGTGGAGGAGGATTATGACGCGGCTGCGGAGTCGGACCAGATAACGACATGGACATCGAGATCGACACGGGAACGGACATGGACGACGCGTGCCTCCCATTGGCAGCTGGGACCGGAAGCGGGTAGGCGAAGCTGAGGAGGAACTGCTCGATGCCTTGTACGAGCTTGGGCTTCTCGTCTCTGAAAACCGCGGTTCGGCGTTGAACGTGCTGGTGCTGGTGCTGGTGTTGTTGATGCTGGGAGTGTTGGAGTTGATGAGGTTGTTGTTGTTGCTGTGCATGCGATCGTCCCGAACTTGACCTCGAAGGACCAGAACCAGAACCAGAGGCATACCCATACGAATCCTGGAACGACGGCGGCGGCAGCGCACCCCATCCAACAGGAAGAACGTGCACGACATGCGAGTTCCTAGGCTTCGTCCTCACCCTCGTCTTCTGCCTCGCCTTGGGCTTTGGCGTCGGTGCCGCCGTCGGTGTGGCTGTAGGTGTGGGGGGCACTGGAACCCTTCTCACTGACCCCGTCCCTAATCCCGCGCGCGGTGTTTCGTGTGTCTGCGACGCCCGCCTCACCAAACTCGTACTAGGACTCTCCACACCTATCGGCGCCGTCTCCGCCACCGCCGCCGCTTCTGGATTCCACTGCACCTGCGGCGCACGCAAAAGCATCGAAATGCGGCGCGTCAAGCTCATGCTCGCCCGCTTCTCCTTCTCCTTGTCCTGTCCCTTCTTCGGTGCTTTAAGCTCCTTCTCATCAACCCCAAAACCAAAACCAAAGCCGAATTCCGACCCAGACCGACTGGCCAACCGCGGCGAGGTAGCAGGCGTCGTGCCAGGCGTCGTCATCGTCCGGGTGCTATTTGTCGTCATAGAGGTCGTAGTGGCCGTACTCCCACTGCCGACTACGACGGGGCGGATCGCTGGCCGCACGGGAGAAGAGGGAGACGACAGCGGCGCACTGGCAGAGTACGAGGCCGCGGAGAAGTGGCGCTCCTCCTGTGGGTCCAGGCCCGAGGAGATGGCCAGGGACGATAATGTCGGGAGCTGGCTGGAGCTGCTGCCGGACGGGGACCGGGATAGAGATTTTTTGCGGTAGTGGTATTTGTGGGGCGTTTCTTGTTGGCTTGTGGCTTTGCTGAAAGTTGACGGAGGGCTGGATGGGGATGCGAGGCTGGTGGGCCGCTCGATAACCTTCTGGACCGGAACCGTTGCCTGGCTTTTTCTCCTCGATACACCCAATTCACGATAGTCGTCCTCGTAGACGTCCTCGTCCTCTTCTGGCAATGTGAGGTACTGCGCGCTAAGCGTAGTTACCAGAATCGTATGCTTCAACAACGCCTTGTCCTCTAGCCCCATGGGCAGAAAATTGACGACGGCATCAAAAGCGCGTGTGCCAGTCGGGTTGGAGAGGGAGAAGGAGGTGGATTTGACGAGTTGAGAGCGGGCGGTTGGGGTGCGGTGGAGTTTGTTTTGTGAAGAGGATATGGACGGGGCTTTGTTTTGGGTTGGCGGTGGTGGAGAGTGGAGGGATGCGGTAGAGAGGGAGAAGAGGGAGAGGGAAAAGCGCGATCGGGGGTTCTTTTTTGGGGGAGGCGAGGTCGCGGAGGGAGACGCGGATGTGGATGAGGAAAAGGATACGATGGATGGAGCCGGTGATGGATACCGTTGTATCGATGCGCGTCTCTGGTTCTGGATAGTGGATGTGGGCCTCGATTTGACCATGCCATTCCTATACGGATACGGCTCGACTATGGTGAACTCGCCGTTGTAGCCGTCTTCCGCGAGCTGGATGACGTGAGGGTATGACGGCACGGAGCTCTTTCCCGGGCCAGCCGCGGAGAGGGAGTGCCGCCAGAGCCGGGCGACGCGCTGTGCTCTCTCAAAGAGACTTACGAGGCGGAGGGCACCGGCGTCGTGCACGTCGAGTGGAGCGGAGAGGTGGAGGACGCGTACTGCTGGGCCGGGGGCAGAGGCAGCGGAGGGCGGGGGCAGGGCGAGTGCTGCTGGATCATGGGTGGCGATCAGCACTAAAGAGAGCGAGAGACGCGGCGATGCGAGCAGGGGGAGCAGGTCTGCTCGGTGGGGCTCTGGGCGGGTTGTTAGCGGGTGAGACTGGCTACGATGTGGGGTCGCTACTCACCTCCGATGACGAGGATGACCTGGGGCGGGGAAGAGGGCAGGCTCGCTGGGATCCGCCATGGTACAGCGCCGTCGATGTTGTTTGTGCCCGCAAAGGGGTCGAGTGGGAGACGCGGGCGGAACACGTCGGAGGGCATCGAGGGAATCGAGAAAGGAGAGAGGAGGCGTAATTATTATTTTGAAGGAGGATAATATGTGTCGTCATAGGACAGATCTCACTCCCGATTTGGACACTCCCCTTCGTCATGCGGTCCGCGTTGCGCAGTCCTTTTCTCCTGTGGCGTCACCGACCGCTCGCGCGCCTACCTCTAATCAACTGCTATTTGCGCTCCAACGAACCATACCATTCCACTCGGACGTCTTGCTCAGTACGCTGGGTATGAACCAACCGTCGACGTTCTTGCAAGCATCAATGTCGCGATATCCGGCTTTCTCTCAGCCAACCGTGCCGTGCCGCCTACTACCCGGGCCCGAACCTTCCCAATACCCTACTTTACACAAACCTACGGCCACGTTTCTCTCAGCCCGGATTTCCTGCCATCCCTACTAAAGTACCGTGACCCCAATCCTTTCAACCTTCAACCATTCAGTAATTGTACACGTCAATCGACATTCCATCGATCCTATCCAATATCGCATCACAAGCCCAGCCCGAGCTTTTTCCACCCTCCTTCTCTTCGATTCTGCGCGGTTCTTCCTTCGCGCAGCGGTCACGGCTACTAGCATTCCGCCTTACCTCCAATGCCCCAGCCTCCCGTGCCCGCTGCATATGACAGACTCCGTGCGCTGGCACCCATAACCAGCTAATTCACGCTGGCCACCCGAACACTATCTAATTTATTATCAGTTTCAAACCCCAAATCACTCTCTAACTATAACCCTCCTCCGAAGCACAAGGAACGGCCAAGACCCTGGCGCGTCCGCTCACCCGGACGCAAGAAGTATAAATATCCTTTACACTCGAGCGTCAGTAACCTTACCGCGGCCGCACGACACTCTCGAGTCTCAGCATAAATTCACCCTCAATCCCACCGCCCATCCTCACTCTGAATTCAGAACATACCCATAAATAAACCCTCCCGGCTAAATTTACGCAAACCCAGCGAGCTACTTATAGCCATACCAGTGGCACTGCACTCCCGGGTGACCCACCTCTGACATACCCGGCACCGCCTAACCGTCGGCTTTCATTCTCCAGCTTTCGCAATCCACCCAGTTCTCACTTATTTCCATGTCGTTCTCAGGTCCATGGGGTTTATATTCGGCACGCAGCCAGTCTATTCGAGTGCTCTTACGAAATATAGCTTTCAATGTTATTCATTCTCGTCCTCTACATCTCAGGATCGCCTATTTACGTTCTTCAGCCACACCCAGGTCTCAGACTTATCGCTCGTTCCTGATTGAAAGGAGAAATAAACCCGCGGAGCATTGAGTATGTGTTTAGGTTCTCTAAAATGTGGAGTTATCCAAATCATCAAAGCCAATTCTTTCACCATTCCGACTTGTTCACGGTCCAGCACCAGCACCAGTACCGGCATAAACAAGGATAGCGTCTACCGCGACGAGAAAGGCGCCTGCTCCCTTACCCGCCTCTCTAGACTCTGTACCTGACTTTATGCCAGGCTGGCGCTAGCGCCAACACCGTGCATCCTGATTCCGATGCCAAATCTGAATCCCTGATCTATCAAGGACGGCAGCTCATTTAGACTCTCATTTACCCAACATGCTTTAACAGCCAGCGCCCAACTGCTCACTAGCGCCCACTTATCTGTTTTCTCGTTTACCAGTCTCATTCATAAACGCCAATGAAGAACTAACCTCACCTTTCTAGATCCTCACGCTCTCAGTATTCGAGTTCATCAGCGCCATGCCCGCTTCGATTGTCAGATTCGCAGTTCAGATTACCACCTGTTTGTTTCTCTGTTCTACACAAATATTTAATCTCGTCCTCCAAAATCTCTGGTTCGCCCACTTACATTCCTCGGCCACACCCAAACTCGTCGCTCGTTCGTGATTGAAACAACATACAAACCCACCGCCTTGCCGCTGACGCGCTGACAATTCAGGTCTCGGATCGTCAAGTTATGTGGAACTTCAAAGTACCAATCAAAGCTCAAACCCAGCTCTTCCAATATTCATTCCGGCACGATCACCTCAGGCATGAATAGCACATACCACGACAAGAAGGATTGTAATAGACGACTGCGCACGACTCTAAACCAGGTCATCTGCCGAGCTGGCGCTAGCGCCAACACCGTCCGTTCTTATTCTTGTCCTGATCCTGAATCTCTGATCTATCAAGGATAGTAGCCCATTAGAGCCACATTTACCGAGTAAGTATACCTTCAACAGGCAGCGGCTAACTGCTCTACTAGCGCCCACTGGACTCGCCTCTCGTTTACGCTTCGTTCATAAGAGCCAATAAAGAATTACCCTCACTTTTCTGGATCCTGATGCCCGCAGTGTTCCTCAGTGGCTTCGATCGTCAGACCCGCAGTTCAAATTAACACCTATTCCAACCATCACTACCCACCCACCGAGGTTCAAAGCCAATCCACCCACTGGTACCCACCCCAAGACCACGGAGTCCGAGTCGCCCATGCGTGTTGAAGAATCTCACCTCACGCTCAATTCCAAGCTTACACTCATGCCGTCACCTCCACTTCTCAGCTTGCACTCCGTGTGCGTGTACGTGTGCTTTTCGACTATGCTTTAGACCTTGAGCTTCTCTCTATTCCTTCCTATTCCTATCCTATCCTATCCTATTCCTATCCTATTTTCTTACACGACTATAAATTACCATGGAATACGAACTCACTGCTGACTGCGCTGCTATGTTTAAACCAAATCTAATACTAAACCCAACCGCGATGTAATTATAATTATATCCTGGTAAATTTATAACTATAGACCACTGCCTGCTGGATTTTGAGGGTGGATTAAATAAGACTTGATACTCGAGTATCACACCATTAAGAAAGTTTAGCCTCAATGACCTAGCTGTTGTTTCACAGCAAGATGAAGTTTAGCCTTGGTTTTTTCCCAGTCTTGTAACTAGACTTTAAACACTAATATGTACAATTGCTCTGAGCTCAGGACTACAACAGAAGTCCGGTCAAGCCAAGTGGTTGAAGAACCACTGTATTAAATATATTACAATTAGATGTATAAAAGCAGTTCAGTTGGTTAATCTGAATAAAATAATGAAGTGAAGTGATGGTGCACTTCATTGTGCATTTCCTCCTCCTCCTCCCCCCCCTCCTCCCCCTTCTCCCCCTCTCCGAAAGTTTGATATAAATATTCGAAGCCTTCTTAATGGCACCATTAAATCAAATTGCCTTGCAGCAGCAGTTTTTCGCAGTGCTTGAACTATAGCCGACACAGCAGCATCAACATTCTCCCCAGACTTGGCAGATATTTCAAAGAAAGCCTGACAACCAAGCTCTTTCGCAAGAGCAGCACCTTCATCTGAAGATACCTCTCGTGCTGATTTTAGGTCTGACCTTGTCCCAACAAGGATGAGTACGAGATTAGGATCCTCATTGGGGTTGAAGGGTACCTGCCGACAGGTTCTTGCCACATCCTGAAAGGAGGATCGCGAGGTGGTGGAATATAGGAGAATGCAGCCATCACATGCACTGGACTACACGTTAAAAGGTTGTCGAATAATCAGCGATGAGTCGGAATGCTCACGGCAGATCATCGTCCATGTCGAAATAATGTGCTGTATGACGTCAATTGCGTTCAGAGTCGCAAAGAAAAGCCTTACTTTGAACTACCCACGAATCCAATAGTGTTACCACACATTTTTTTCCGTCGACGACGGCCTCTTTGACGTGATGTTCGTCAAATAAAAGTTTCTCAAAGTGGTCCTGACCGAATAAGTTAGAACGACATTGTTGACATTGAAATAATTCACTTCGCACCTCTAAAAAATGAATAATACCCGACGGTCAAGCAAAGAAGAACAGTTGATTATGGATGAAGAAACCCACCGAAAATGCCTTCAGAGAACTGCAATCAGAGATCATTGAGTCGCCCAAAAAGACCGGACAAAAATGCACCAACCCGGTATGCAAATGAAGTCTTCCCCACCTCCTGATCGCCGATAAGTAATATCTTCCAGCGCTCGGTTCTAGGCCCCCATAATGAAGGACACGGCATCATAGTAAAAAAGGTCTGGAACCTGGGTCGAGGGTCGAGACAGGAAATGCTCGAAGGCGGCAACATGATTCCCAGACTCCATTACTTATCTCCCCTCGAGACGTCACCTCCCGTAAGCGTAAGCGTGCTGATTTACACAGCCTGTTGAGACAGTGTGCTCGAGCTAGAATTCGCGCCAGAGTCCCAAAAGTATGGAACGGCCTTGTCAGGAGAGTTGTGACCCACTGTATCGGAGCAGGTCGTGAGATTATAAGCGCTTTCTTGCATGGAGTCACCATGGGCTTCATCAGGACATCCAGGAACTGACCATGAAAGGATTGGGATCCCGGTATCGACGTAGTATCCAGGACATGTCCATCAGCTCGATGGACGGCCAATGAAATGTGATCGACTCGGAATAACACCCAGAGTAATATATGAAAAGCGTTTATGGGTCAAGATGAGCGCTCGACGACTGGAGGTTGGATAGTAGCATGATAGTTACGCTGTACAGGTGCTTCACGGCGGCGACGGGGTATAACTCTGAGCAGGTTTTGTGTTGGTCATGGCCGGAGGTGATCAAAGATCAATCCCAGTGAAAAGTCCGTCGAGGCAAATCAAGCGAGATCGAGCGTTACCACGGTCTCTGTGTTAAGATAGGGAGCGTCAGGAACCAGCACCCTTATGTAAGCAAGAAATGACACTCAACGGCGAGCTCAATTGCTTCCACAACAATTCTCTTAACCCATTTTTGGCTTCATGGAAAGGTGTAGGACAGCCTTAGGAACAGTTCTATGGAAAAAATATTGCTCAAAGTAAGATACAGGTTGCGAAATTTTGGTTGGAAATATTTTCACCCGAAAAGCTTCAAAAAGCTTCAAAACGTTCAGAAAAATAACAGACAAAAAAAAGTTCAAAATCCGACCTCGACATTTTGCCGCTTATATAATCAATGCACGTGACCTCCTGCCTAACCTGGAACATGTATTGACGATGGTGGGGGCATACAAAAAGGCCACAAAAAGCATTTAAACACATTAATACACAATTATACAACATTCCTGCACATCTGAGTACATAGGTCAATGTTCTGTAGCAAATATCACTTGATATGCGGTAAGAAATGTACCTCTAACAACACGGCCAAACAATGATGGCGGTTCAATCACCTCCGATCCATCAAAATCACCTACTTGCACCCAGTGCTCTTGCGGATTTGGTGAAGAAAATGACGCAGGGTGATGGTAAAAAAATATAAATTGAATCTGATCTGCCAATACCGGAATTATACGCAAAAAAAACTTTTTGGATTTTCCGAAGGCAAGATTTTGCCAGGCTTGGCGCTTACTAAGCAGCTTATGTAAGGGTGCTGGTTCCTGACGCTCCCTATCTTACTTGATCTGACTTGGGTCAGCTCGATTTTCTGCACTCGGATTGAAATATTTCGAGGCTATCCAAGTTCAACCAAGGTATTCAGGCCTTTCAGCTGCATCCTCGAATACCCTCGATTGATGGACAGCATTTTGACCGCTTTTGCTTGCCATTCCGCTGGCTGGTTCATTCCCGTTTTGGTACTTATCGTATCCGCAGACGCATGGATTCTAGTAAATATATATATTCCAGCAACTAATTGTAAATACAGATATAAGTATGAAACTACAGGCCTACTACGCCACGTCAAGAGGTCGAGTAGCCTAATTAAAAGGGCTCCACAAAAATTAGATTGTGCGCATAAGCCGTGGTGGGGGAGTGGGCGGGCCCGGCGGGGGAGTGAGGGGAAGAATGGGTCCTAAGGGTGTCGAAACCAGAGTTCGCAGAGGGGGGAAACAGTTACTTACCTTGCGTACAATCACCCAAATGCCCCAATAAGATAAATCCAGCATCACCTCGAACGACCGCTGCGTATGCGCCAGGAGTGTGAGGTTTCCTCGCCGTGCAGATGTTAGTGCATAGCCTTCACAGACGTCTGCGCAGAACGAAATGAAAAGCTGTATGATGAGATTTGCAAAGGAATATAACTTACAGGCATGGAGGACAAAGGTCAGAGTGTGTTGTAGTGGGGAAAGATGTGGGGGGAAGCAAAGAGAGACGTAACGCTGGCAAGAATCACAATTCGAACTTATATAACAATTTTCACATGGGAGCCTTGCGGGAGCCCAAGTAACTTTGTTGGAGAACGATAGTTTCGACTGACCTTGGAGTCCCTCGAATTTAGTCAACTTTGGAGAGGTCAGCTTACGTTGGCCTCGCACTTTGATTGGAGTTGGTTTGGATTTTGGGTTGAATTTGCTTGGGATGGCACGATTCAATGAAATTTGATATTGAGTCTTGACTCAGCTTGACCTGTCTAGATTGATCAAACGTTGCCTTGAAATCCCTTGAAATGCCTCGACGGACTTTTCACTGGGGATCAATTTGAACTGAACGTTTCCTGATTGGACCCTCGGCGCCGTTCCGTTTATAACACAACGCAATCCGATATCATTCGGTGAATTTCGCCTCCTCTGACTGGCACTTTGGACCGGATACTGTGCTACTGTTCCCACCTATCAGATCGCGATAGCTTGGCGAAAGTCTGTCATCCTGATCAGAGACAGCCCAAGTCAAGCATGCGCACGGAACCTACGACTTTTTCCGCAGAGGAATATTTCGCCACCCAACTACCACCTGCCACTCTTCAGCATGATGTAGAGAAAGTCCGCGAGTTCGTCGAGAGGCAGAAACGGGAGGGAAGGGAAGTGGTCCTGGTAACTGTGCGTACCCGGGACTCGATAAATTGCGTGTTTCTCAAACTGCTTTCTACCAGAGCGGTGGTACTACTGTGCCCCTCGAGCTCAATGTGTGAGCGCGATTAAAGCTATAACGCTTTGCGAACTTCAAGAGCTTATACTATCGCTCTTTTAGGGTTCGATTCCTCGATAATTTTAGTGCAGGTAACCATACTCGTTTTTAGAACCCCCGTCCTTCAGACTCTCATCTCTTTCTCAGGAACGCGAGGTGCGACCTCTGCTGAGTACTTTCTCAAAGCGGGATATGCAGTCATCTTCATGCACCGGCAGTTTAGTCTGCAGCCATTCAGCAGGCATTACTCGCACTCCACGAATCCGTTCCTCGATTTTCTGGACATCGATCCTCCTGATGTCGAAGGCACAGCCCCACGGATATCGGTCACGCCAAACAAGCGCGATAACCTCCTCCGTATCTTGACGGAATACAAGAGAGTCTATGCTCTTGGGACGCTCCACACGCTTACGTTCGTGACGGTTAACGACTACCTATGGCTCCTCCGTGCAGTGAGTCAGGAAATGGCCGTCCTCAAAAGAAAGGCGATGTTCTATCTCGCTGCAGCTGTCAGCGACTTTTTCTTGCCCAGGCAGAAGATGGTAATTCATTTCATGAGTTATACTGTTTGATTATGCTTAACATCTGAATACTTTTCCAGTCCGAGCATAAGATCCAGTCGGGTAAAGGAAGTCTGCACATCGAGATGGATCAAGTGCCCAAGATCTTAAAACCTCTCGTCGATGAATGGACACCAGGGGGCTACATCGTTTCATTCAAGGTGAGCAAGCCACTCCTATTTTCTTAAACCACATTACAAACCAAATTCTCAGCTGGAAACCGACCCCGACCTCCTCCTGCCCAAAGCCCGGCAAGCCATCGAGCGATACGGCCATCAAGTCGTCATCGGCAACGACCTCCACCGACGCAAATTCGAAGTCGTCTTCGTCTCCAAGAAGCCGCTCCCCTCTCTCCCGCCAGGCATCGAGCAGACGGAAGAAGCCCTCAGGCACGCGACGGACCTCGCAAATTCGTTCACGGAGTACTGGCTGCGCATAGACGTCCCCGAGAACCCAACGCCTGGGTTCCCGGAGAAAGAGATCGAGGAGGATATTGTGGGCGAGCTGGTGAGGAGGCATGCGGAGTGGGTTGAGAATACGCCGTGATCCATGAAGGGATGGGATTATGGACGATAAAAACGAAGATTAATGCTAAGATATACACTGGAGACGGGAATGTCTCGAGTAGGATACTTATAAATAAGAGGAAATTATTACTATCACACAACATCTAACTACGTCGGCGGGGCGTGTTGCGGGTTGTAAGATAATGAACACTAGAACGACATTGTGGTACATACAAACATCTCGCCGTCCGTATAATACCTAGATTTCACTCTCTAAAGCCACCAACACGAGCCCAGAACATGTCCTCCCGTAGACGGACAAGTTCCTTCCACGTCCGCTCTTCCCAAGTAGCGTCGCCGACAAAGCCTGCTTTGTCCTTCTCTTTTTCTTTTTCCCTCTCCTCCTGCTCCTTCACCCTCTTATCCTCCTCATCGGGCAAGGCCACGCTTGGGACGTCCTCCTCCACTCCATTCACATGAACACCACCTTCCGCGACATGACCGTTCACAGCTGGCTTAGCAGTCTCGTCCTCAGTATCAACGACCGCGTTTTTGACTTCCGTGTTTTCCTGTTTCTCCTTCGTCTCCGCCTTGGTCTCGTCAGCAGCCGTCGAGTCCTGTGGAACAGTCGTAGGAGCATCCACGAACACCTCGGATCCTGGCGATGGCTGTAGCGACCGGTCAGGAAGTACTGTCTCCAGTTGCTTCTCCGGTGCGCTTTCAGAACTTTCCGTTTTGTTAGTATCAGGCTCGGCAGCTTCAGCCTTGTCAAAGGCGGCGGTAACGACGTCGTCCTTGGCTGGCTCGCTGTCGTTGTCCCCGTTAGCTGTGGCGGTAGTCTCAGCTTCCTCAGCCTTCATCGGAGGCTTATCCTCTGCTACTCCAGTCGCAGGTTTCTCGGCCTCAACTGCAGCAGCAGCAGCAGGAGCATCAGCGTTAGCAGGCGTAACAGGCCTCGACCCCAGCCCCCCAGGCCCTCCTCTGGCTCTTGCAGCCGCCCTCCTCGGTATAGGCGGAGGCGCCGCACCAGCACCTCCAGCTGGCGACGCCGTCCGAGGCGGCCCCGCCGGACCAGAAGCGGGTCCCCCAGCTGGCGTCGCTGGCCTTGACTCGGGCAGGGGTACGTTAGACGGAGTGTGTGCACGCGGGGGGATCGGGGGCGGACCGCCGTGAGTGGTGGATTGTTGGAGGTGGGCGCCGCGGATGGGGGAGAGGGGGATTGGGGGGAGGTCTGTGGATGTGCGCGCGGTGGATGATTGGGCTGGGGCGGCGGGAGGGGCGGCGGTGGTGGGAGGGGTGTCATTGATAGTGATGTTCTCTGTGCTGCTTCGCGGAGGTGGAGAGGTCGAATGGGGCGAAGTCCGACTCCGCCCTTCGTTTCGCTTGGGTAATGGAGGTGGAGGAGCTGCTGACGCTGCTGCTGGTGTTGGGTGTGATACCGACCGCGCAGCGCTCACAGGTGGTAGCGGCGGGGGCAACCTCCGCTGCTCATGAGGCGCCTCACCACTCGCGCTCGCTGCAGTCTTTTTACCCTTCTCCTTATCACCCTCGCTCCAACTCGCCGCCCGCTCCCCAATAGCGCTCGCAATCCCCCACAAGCCCCTCTTCCGTGGCGGTATAGGCGGCTTCTCTCCAGCAGCGCCCTTCCCCATAGGGATCGTCGACGGCGGGGGCGGTGGAGGGGGCAGCTCTTCCTCCCATACTTTCTCAACGATGCCCGTGCGCACGAACGCCCAGAGGGTGCACGTCGAGCGCAGGCGGTTGAGGCACCAGCCGGACATGCAGAGGGGGTATATCGTCGTGGGCTGATTGTTTTGTGCGGCGTTTTGGGAGTAGGATTGGGTAACGGTGAGGGGGGTGTTGGAGTTAGAGTTGTAGCTTGTGGAGGCGTAGGATGAGGGCATAGACGAGGGTGTGGCTTGAGAAGCCGAGGAAGATTTTGTTAGAGATGGGAGGGGCAATGATGCGATTGTTGAGGTGGGCGGAGAGGCTAGGCGGAAGATGAATATTTGTGTGTTCAGGTGCGAACCGATGGAGAGACGGTGCGCTGAGCGCGTAGGCGAGGATGGTTGGGTGCCATTTGAGTAACCTCCGATGGAGCCGGTTTTCTTGAAGAATGCTCCGGACCAGGAATTTGAGGCTGTGGAATTGTGGGTGTGGGTGAGGTGGCTCTGAGGGTGGACTGGTGGCCGGGAAGGATGGGATGAGTCAGAGGTAGGGAAGATGGGCACGCCGCAGAGAGCGCAGGAGATGTTGTCGTTGCTGCTGTTTATGCCGGCGATTGTTGTTGACGTGGGGTATGTTGCTGATTCGGCGAAGAGAGAGGCGGGAGACATGGGCTCTATCATAAGCTGCCCTGAATGGATGGCAGCTAAGACGGAACGACGCGAAAGCCAATTAAGAGATGGCGCAAGGTCTAGACGGACTGTTGGTTCTCTGTAAAAGTGTCAGGTCATATTTTTAACTGAATAGACAAAGGACATACGAATCTTCCGTTAGTAGCCGGGCTAGGAAAGGCAGCTGGAGGAGAGTAGACATTGCTGGTGTATTGGGTGAAGTTGGATGTAGAATTCGCAGATGCGCAAGGAATGCAAGGTAGTCTTGATATGGCGAATGTGTGCTGAGCAGCCGTAGAGAGACGGCAACGTCGCTGTCGCGTCGTTTAGTCCATTTTCCCTTGCCCATGACCATCTCCATCTCGCGGGCCTTCTTCTCCGCTTCCTCTCGTTCTGCCTGCATAGTTTGCATCTGCGCTTGCATGACTTGGACCGCCTCCTCTGCGCTCTTTAAAGCACGCTCAGCGTCTTCCACCTTTCTTTCGCTGAGATGCTTCTCAAAACGGGCTTCTGCCACCATAGTATTGGCTTGTCCAAAGAGCGACGCGCTCAAGTCGTCAAGGTCCTTTTCGATAGCAATTCGAGCAGACTCGGCCTGTCCGCGCTGAGCCGCTTCTTCCGTCGCCTTCTCCATCAACCGATTGAGCTCTGAAGTGACATGGGCCTTTTCGACCAACAGCCCAGTATTCAGAGCCGAGAGGTGCTGCGTGCGTTCGAGCTCCAGCTGTGAAACCTTGAGAGACGAAGTGCGGATATTGGCAGAGGCGACGTGCAGATCGTCCTCGAGATCAGAGACCCGGTCGTACGACTTGACGAGCTTGTTGTTAAGCTGGCTGACCTGCGAGAAGAGGTCTTGTATTTGTGCGCGTAGAGACTCGATGACCATCTCCTGGGCATCTCTGTCAACGCTGCCACGACGCTGCTTAGGTGAAAGAGTGACACTCTGACTGTCCACTCGTTCGTGGCCGTTGTCTAGTGTCGATGTGCCGTTCTGTTGTGGCGGTGACACTTCCTGGAGGTCTTCAACCATAGCTGGTCCTGTAGGGCAGTATGTGGACGAGAGGTAAAATGGGAGAGTTGATGCGTACACGTGCCTGTAACCCGACTCTCTGAAAAATGATCTCATCAATCCCGCCTTTCACCTTCCACCCATCTCCCATCCCGCCGTTTTCACTTATTTCTCGCGTTCTGGCTGCGAAATTCTATAACCCAGCCGCTATGCCGATGGTTCAACTCAAGTTGCTCAGAGTTTCCTTTGATGATCGCTCACCAACCAAATGATGGCGAATTTTCGAAATATTGCATTGCGCCCCTGCGTTCCCGTGCGGTCTCCTCAACGCGTCATCCAGACATGCGTCGCGCCGAACTGGTACACCAGAACTGATAGTTCGGTATGATCTTGTTTCCTTCGCACTTTGTCCTTTCTGACCCGATCCTTTGTACTAAGTCTTAGGCACATAACTCCGCGAGTCCCCTGTTACGCGTACGCTCGACTTCTGAGCTATCTTCCACTGTAACAAAATCCTACACGGCCGTTCAATCCTGCTCGCACACTGCACAGTCCGATAATTCATGATTGTCGAGTCATATCATAGGCTGAGCCAGATAGAAGGACTCGTGGCCTCGAGTGGCTTGGGCACGTTTCATGCCGAATGTCCCCGGGCTCATCGATACCTTTGCACTTATCCAAACTCAACCGAATTCCCGAGGATTCGAAGATCGTATTCATATCATGGGGAAATTCGTCCATCTATCCCATGATACTAGATCTTACCTCGAATACCGACCTGCCTCCAATCCTTACGTCTAACAGCAATCTGGTCCATGGATCACCGTTGCATGACCTAAAACCATTATGATAGCTCGCCACAGGTGCGGTTAATTATTTGGGCATCGCAACGTATCACTGACGGTTCTTATAACTTTCGCCAGGCATCCAAGCGTCGCGGACTGTTCCTGTGGTGAACAACATGGTCTTGTACTTCTCGTTCTGGTGGTTTTCTGCCTCCGCTTCACAGATGTGGATCACATTTGATCGGACTTCCCAAATCGGCGTGACTATGCGACATCACTCTGTGAATTCCTGAAATCACCCACCTCGAGGCTGCAACGAGGTGATATTAACGAAGTGCTAATATCTAACGCTACATCTAAGGAAACCTAAGGATTCCTACAGTTAATCCTCTTAAACGCACGAAACTATGCCTCTCATTAGCCCTCCAAAGCACTGCGTTGAACGCATCTACAACCTTCCTAACCTTCCATCCGAGCCCCCCAAGTTTTTCCTAACCCTCACACACCACTATCATGCCTCTGGTTCGCAATCGCCGACACTCAGGCCGCCTCGGCAATGAGATCCCAGTTATCTACGGTGGTGTGTTAATTGTTATTTTTATCCGCCCATTCAATTTCGCTAACCACTGTGATCTGTGATTTACAGAAGACGGTTGGCCGGTGCCTCAGAGCATTACTCATCTGGCTCATCACAATATCAATGTCGATCCCTCGGACGGTCAAACCCCCTCTGTTACTTCACCCGTCGCTTCACCCAGCCCCACTCATCAAGAAGAGTCACTTGCAGAAGAGCCACTTGCACCTTGTCCTCCTCCCAATCTCCCCTCGCTCCCCTCTGCCCATTCTTCTCCCTACATCTCCTCCCTTCCGTCGCGCAGAAATAGCTACGTCAGCCGACGCGACCCCTCCCACGTTCCGCGTCCGCGCAATGCCTTCATCTTCTTCCGCTCCGCGTACATCAGCAGCGCATCGGCCGCCGGTGAGGGCCAGCAGAACGAGCTCAGCAAACATGCCGGAAAGGCCTGGAGCAAGATGACACCGGACGAAAAAAAGCCATACCACGAGCTCGCCGAACGGGAGAAGGCGGACCACCGTATCAAGTACCCCAACTACGTCTACGCTCCCGGTGGCACGAAAGGCAAGGGCAAGCCGAAGGCGGCTGCTAGCGGACGGAGGAGGAGCGGGATGTCGGTTCAGAACCGGAACCAGCATCGGCAGCGGAAGATTGTGGAGCAGTGGTCGAGATCGTCAGTGACATCTTCTTCCTCTGAACCTGGGTCGCCTGAGTCCGTGTACACCCCGCCTCCCCCTCGCGGTGCGAGGATTATCCGTACGGCCGCCCAGCGCGCTGCTGTTCGACTCATCGTCCGCTCTCCGTCTCCGTCGCCTTCACCGAGGCTGACGCCTGCTGCCGACGAACGTCCTGCGTCGGCGGGCAGCGCATTTGCGCCGACCCACTCTCCCAGCCCCAGCCCGTCTGTAGACGACGATTTCGTGCCGACCTCTGAGATCCCCGTTCTTGAGCTGACTCCCTCGAAGATCAAGCAGGAGGAGTTGGAGAAGGCAGAGCTAAAGGTATGGGTCTCTCTCGTCCGCTTATTTTCAAGTTTGACTTATAATAACCCTACTTCCTCAGAAGGTCCCGGAAACCGAGCTTGTGCCCGAATTCGACCCCGCCCCGTTCCACCCCCATCTTGACCGCGAGCCAGAGCAGTTCGGGTTCAAGCGCTACATCACACCCGCCGCCATGTATGCCTCCCTGCCAACCCTTCCCCGGGCAAACACCGACACCTTCTCTTTCTACCCCCCGATGGGCCTACCGTCGATCCCCATCCCGCTTCTCAACCTCGCGCCTCTCACGACGGCGCCGTTTTCGGTTTCCTCTTTGGCTTTGGACGCCCATTACATGTTTCCGAGTGCTCCAGGCAAGGAAGGAGATGTGCTCGTGGATTATTATACCGACCAGCTGGTGAAGTTGTCGACGGAGCCGGTGTCGCATGAGGAGTGGTGCCGCTATCAGATGCAGCACCCGGGTGGTGTACCGCAAGATGATGTGGTGTCGATGGAGCAGTATTTCGATTTTGGAAACTTTACCGCCAGTGCTTAACTCTTCCAGTCAAGCTCAACACCACTTGGCCCTCGTTCTTTGCCTCTTTACCCTCATTCAAGATCCAACTCATGAAACCACTCACGAATTATGAAGATACCTGTACCCCCGGACGGCTTGACGTCGTTTCTCCCTTTTTTCATTTGGGCTTTTGCGGTTTTTTTGGTTTAGTCCTCCCTACATTTTACTCATTTATCATTCATCCATCCGCCATGTTTGTAGCTCCTCGACATACACAACCCATTACCTGTACATACATACCTCTTCTATCAGCATCTATACCCTAACTTCACAACACTTGAATAGATAACAATCCATATTTCTTAATCGAAAGTGAAAGAGGCAAGGAATCCTCTTTTGTTAGAAAAAGCTGACAAAGCTGTACCTGGAAAAAGGTCGGCAGTGTAAATGCCAAGGCAATATGATGATCAGCGTCCGCCAGCGTACAGCCGTAGGCGCGAATAGCGCATACCAGTGGCTGCCAGCGTAACTCTCCGCTGCCTTCGTATAGGCCTAGGATATCTCTGACGAAACACCATCTTAAGAGCACCTCTGGAGCCTGAAGCGAAGGCGATTATCAACCCTGATGTCACTTTCAACCTGATATTATCCCAGGAAACCACTACCCAACCAGTGCTGTGCAGCAACTGCGCATACCCATCTTTTCGTTTCCCGAGCCTCGAGGACATTAATATTATTACAGATAGCCCCACGCACGGTTATCCAACCCCGCTACAAAACCTACCTGCGTCCTCTAGGTTCGCGTCACAGGTTTCCGACTACGCAACTTGAACCATGACGGGCTCAGAGACGTTCACCGCGTCAGAGGAGGAGGAGGAGCTCGCCACGTTGATCTTGACTATTACCGACTGTCTGAAAGACGGCGCGCTGAACTCGACTGCGGCGATCGAGATATTCAAGAAGAGCGGGCTGTCGTACAAGATCTTGGCCGATATATGGAACATCGCGGACAGCAACAAGAGCGGGGATCTGTCCCATGGCGAGCTGACGGTGGCGATTCGGCTTATGGGATGGGTACAAATGGGTGAGGAGTTGGATGATGGGCTACTGGCGAAAGGTGTGTGGGCATTCTTGCGGTTGGATGGATATAACTGACTTCGATGCTATAGCTGGTCCTATGCCTACGTTGGAAGGGATAACCGATGTCCCTAGAAAGCCCTCGTCATCTCATGCTCAGCAATTTCCGCCTGTTATTCCCGACGATGTACGACACTACAAACGAATCTTCATGAATGCCGGTCCCGATAATGGTCTCTTGGACGGTACGTCATTGTGTAAGCCCATTCTTTTTCGGTGCCTATAACCTAACATTTGTCTAGGAGAGAAAGTTATGAGTTCTTTCATGACTTCGAATCTATCATTTGAATACCTCTCGAAAATCAAGTTCGTAACCCTCCCTTTCCTCTTCAGGCAAGGTCCCTAGCTAAATTATTTCGAACCACAAAGGAAGCTCGTTGACACCACCGACCGAGACTCCTTAACCCTTCGCGAGTTCTCTTTGGGCATGTACCTCATACAGTCCCTCCAATCCTGTCTCATCTCCTCTGTCCCCGCTTCCATCCCTCCTGAGCTATCCAACCAGTTTCCTGACCTACCATCAGGGAAACCCGAACGTTCTCCGTCTCAAATATCCCGCCATCCTTCAACGTCGTCGTTAAGTCCCTCGCCCTCAATGACATATCTCTCTCCTCCTGTTTCGAGCAACAATGCATCATTACCAATGCTCGATGAAAGGCAAGAAATCTGGGCAATCTTACCCCACGAGAAGCTGGACTCTGACAGGCATTTTACGCGCCTGGATGTGGACCATAAAGGCTACCTTGACGGCGAGCCTGTCGGAACCTTTTTCATGGGGTTTGGGCTACCGTCTGAGGAACTGGCAAAGATATGGTATGTCCTTCCTATTGACAACTGAAACGAACTTTCTTATCCCATTCTTTTTATGCTAGGAATTTAGCGGATATCAATAACGACAATCGCCTTACATCTGATTCATTTGCGGTGGCTCTGCATCTCATAAGGCAGAGACTAGCTGGGGACGATATCCCCGTGTCTCTTCCTCCCTCTTTACGTCCACCACCGCGTCCAGGGGTTTCGAAGAAACCTTCATCATCACCTACCTCTCCAACACTTCTCGCCAGTTTGAAAAACAAACCTCCACCGCCACCGCCTCCAAAACGAGATCGAACATCATCAGTGCGGTTGCCCAATGGGCCCATCGTTGCTGCCAATGTCTCGCCTGGACCCGGAAAATATTCTACGCCTTTATCTCCCCCTTCATCGCCCATCCCTATGAAAAGCCATTCTAGGACTCCGATGTCCACGCCTTCTATGTCTTTCACGAGTATTCCAACGTCAAAAGCTCCGCCGACAGATGTGTTATCACCTTTTGAGGATTCTGCCGCCATATCTTCTAGCTATCCCCCGTCGCGACATCATACACCTCCTGGAACACCACAGCTACGACCTCCAGATAATTCGAATGCCGAAGCTTTGGAAGAATCCAAGAAAGAAACTGCTAGACTTTGTCTCCAGGTTGAAAGTCTGCTGAGCCAGCTGACTGTCCAGAACAAGCTTCGAGAACTCAACGAGAACCTGCGGAACGAGAACGATGGTCTGAAGTCCCAAATGACCGAAGCGGAGCGGACGCTGTCGGAGTTGTTATCGCAAAATGATATGAATGGATCCCGAGATCTCGAGCTTGACCGCCTCATGGCCGAACTAGCGAACAAGGAATCCCAAGTCGAGAACACGGAACGCATGTTAGCTGTAGTGACTCAGGATGCAGACGAGTTACGATCTTTATTACGCGAGGCTCAGCAGTCTACGACAAAGGCAAACGGCGAGGTCGAGGACCTGAAGCGAACAATAACCATCCAGGAAGAGGAGATTAAGGAGCTGAAGTCACGGCTGACGGACATGGGCAAGGCGATGTCTGAACCCTCATCGACGACAAATAACCGCGAGCTTCGTGTCCTCATTAGGGATGTCACGAAGGAGAACGACGCCCTCAAAGGCCAGGTCCGCAGCATGGAAAAGTCGATGGAGCAACTGCTCCTGTCGACCAAGTTCCATGCAAAATACGACGAGGTGGATCGGGAGAACAAGAGGCTGAAACAGGAAATGCAAAACCTCGAGCTGCTTACTGCACAGCTCCAGTCCCAGTCCTCCTCGCACGGTGGGAATGGTAATGGACGTTCGGCTGCTTCCTCCCGAGGCGTGGAGAGTCTCACGCGGGAGAACGACCAGCTGAAGGCGCAACTGAAGGATGGCCAGCGGAGCTACGCCCAGCTAAGGTCGACAAGCGAGACGAAGCTCGTTGAGCTGCACCAGAAAGTCGAGAGCCTGACGCAGGAGAACACCCGCTTGAAGATCGACGCCAGTACTCCGTCGCGTCGACAAACTCAGGAGGATAACAGTGTTCCACCTCCGGCGTATGACGACACTTTCGTGTAGGCCGTGGTGTCCTCTTACATACCATCCATCGCCCGATCTCCTAGTCCGCATCTCTCCCCATGCAGTCTTCCTAGAATTTAGACCGGCGCTGCACCTGACCAACGGTCATTTCCTGTGCACGACGCGGCGCATTTGTCCCTTCAGCATTAAGTACCTGCAGCAGGTATCCCTGTCGGCGCTGTCGTTTGTCGCCGTCGTTTGACACAAGCCCATCACGACATGTAAGCCTGGCAGTGGCGGCTTTTTCAAGCCTACCTCCGCATTTACCATTTCCGCCATTTCGACCTCGGAGACTAGTGGACTTCCGTCAACGTACACTGTAGAGATGACTCGTCCCCGCCCATTCGTTTTTATGAGCACTTTCATCCTATCATATTTATTGCATCTTTGTCTGTATACCATTTAACACATCTACCGCACTTGTACATAGCAAATCTTTTTATGTTTATGCCCAGCCACAATGTACCAACCTCGAGGCATTGCCGATGTAACGATCGATTCCAGATCCCAGATGCAATCATGACCCCCATGTGGGGGTTCATCTCATGATGCCTCCGCTTTTAATTTTGAAATTTAAGCGTCGAAGAAATTGTGAACATACAGGATCGCACATGCTCTCACATAAGAACGCCTGATTCCCCATGCTGAAAAAGGTCTCGTTATCCCAGAGGATGGCTTCCATTTCCGCAGCTCACCTTCGTTGCACCGCTGAGAGACATTTGTGCTGTGCCCTTAACAAACGGGAAAAAGAATGACTGGGTGGACGGACACCAAATTTTGAAACCTCAAATTTAAATTTAATACATTCTGCATTTAATCATCATTGAAATGGATTATTCGTTTGCGAGTTGGCAGCCATACCGCATTCTGCCCATTTGCGGCCCTGCATCCTCGAGAAACGCTTAAAGGAAAGTACCAGCCAATCCCATCAAGCCCCCGTATACGTGCTAAACTGCGTACAAGCACGCGAATGAAATTCAGATAGCTAACCCAACGTGGGGTAGGTCGCCGACGCCTCGAGGCAGGGATGGAGGCTATATACTTTGTCTCGTAGGAGTAAAAGCGGGTGGATCGTATGTTTTTCATCATCGACATGGATGGGAGAGATCTTGATTTCGAAGACGTATGAGTTAAAACATTGCCTGAGAACTGGTGCCGTATACATGTGTATTAAATTCAAGATCGTGTTTCCGCTTGCCTGCCGCAGGGATTTTGATGTTTGAGATTGCCTTTGGTTGGAATGTGGTGATCCTAAGAGGCCGGGGCGTCGACAGTCAGAACGCTTGAGCTAGCTAAGTCTTTTAGGTGTGAAAAAACAAGTGAGAGTAAGAGTAAGCAAGAGAGCAATAACAAAATAAGAATAAACCTTGGTATGACCTGATGGAAGAAAAAACGATAGGACACTCAGCGGCTTACGAACGACAATCACAGATACACCTCCCCTCTCAAGGAAGAACTAGAGCTTTGAAAGAAAAGGCCCAAAGTTGTTCTGAATTTTGACACAGGTTGCAGACAGCTGATGGACCAGGACCGACTCCGACCGAGTAATGGTGGCGAGCTGATGCGAGAGATATTTAGCAAGGATGATTAAATTTTTCTTGAGTGATTATTTCGCCAGAAGGGTATTGTTTCGGAGTGGCTGATATCTCGCATTGTTTTGAATTCTGGATGCTAGAACGAAGAGCAAATAACACAACCGCATTCTAGAACCGTTGACATCACAATTTCGAGCTAGTATGAAAACTTTACACTTGGCGAATGGCGGGCACACAGATTAACATTGCAAAAGCACTAGGGCAGTCCAAAGACAAGTAGAAACCTCAAAACCCGGGCAATTAAACATTTCACTTGGCACAAGAAAATTATCTTACAAAAACGGCAAATATGAGCGGGGCGTACGTCATGTATTCCAAGTTGCTACATGCTCTTGTAGCTACTAACATATGACCACATATCTAAACTTTGAGGATTCTCAAGTGGTGTATAATTAGTAAGGCGCGGCAGCGGCTTGACACTGGAATAAAAGATGTGTAAGTACAAGGCAGTCAATTGACAATGGATGGGTAGCTCACAGCCTTGAGTTGCTCAAGATACCAGGTGCATGAAGGAAGGTCTGCCTTCTCTAGGCACTTTGTAAATTCTGAAATGCTAGTCAGAATTTCTGCTGAAATTTTTATATACAAACAAACCTTTTGCTTGTACTTCGCAGCTGAGACCTGACTGTTGCTGAACGGGAGCGGCCTGAGATTGAGTTTCACCTTGACTCGCGCTTCCTCCACCGAAGAGCATGCTGGAAATCCCATGACCAATCGTCGAACCGATGGCTACAGACCCAGCCGTGGCAGCCATCGAAGCGAGCATACCTGGCTGCTTGGGTTGAGCAGCAGAAGCGGAAGCAGAAGCGGGAGGTGCAGGTGCATGGGAGGGGGCATAGCCAGTAGGAGCAGTTGCTGTATGAGCGCTGCGAGTTTGGGTTGGCGCAGCCGAGCGAGGTGCAGAGGAAGAACGACCGCGAGACTGACGCTAAATGCTATGTGAGAAAAGGCCATATGACCACATCGTAGAACTTACAGGCATTATAGACTTTAAATAACAGAAGATAGCTCGATGGTGGTGGTTGAGTAACAAGACACGAACGGGGCAACAGTCGAACTATTTTTTTGCCGGAAACGCGTGGCAGTAAACAAGTGCAAGCACAGAATTTCGACTTTGGAAATAACTCCGTGGTTTGGCACATATTTTGCTACAAGGCTTTCCTGGGTTTGCACCTGGTCCAATGGCTCTAGGCATTTCCAGAACACATCTCGGGGGTGTCTTGAGTCGCCATGGAATCAGAATTCGCGTCGGGTCCTCGTCTCGGTACGCGACACCTTCGTATTCCGGAATTGCACGAGCATACGGCACAGCTAGTGCTTCTTTGACGAAGAAAAGCCCTGTCACGGCGAAAGGAACGATAAATGACTCGCATCGGACAGCTCCTCCACCGAAACGAAAAAGAGCTGCCCAAGTTCCCCCTAAAAAGTCAACGTCACCGGAAATGGAGGAAGTCCTTCGTACACCCGACTCTGACCCTTTGGAGCTCGCAACCAAATCAATTACACCGAAGGATTCCTCTCAGCCTCCTACGACTGAAGCGGAAAAGTTGAAGGAGATGGATCGAATCATGGCCTTCCAACATCTCATGCCGACCATTGACACATGGGGTCAGGAAGTCAAGGAAACCCTAGGTGGGTCACTCAATTTTAGAGCGTAAGGTCTCCAATGCTCACATATTTAACCAAGAAAAGATGTCATGATACCCCTTCCTGTTAATTATAAATCCGTCTCACTAGAGACCTTCCATAACGTGAAAACCAATATTCTGAATAAGATTAAGAATGCAGCTGCGTGAGTGTCATCTCCCACTTATAGAAGATCGGCGCTAAAGTTCCAGAAAATTTTAGGTTATCGACTTTAATGACCACAAACTCACTTCCAGGCGTGACTATCTCATCCGGGTTTAGACAGCAATTTCGACAAGTTCTCAAAACCCTTGGAACTCAGTCCGTAGAACCAGACGCAGTATTAGCACCTGTCCGCCGGATGGTACTTGATAATTATCAAGATCTGAATCATGCTATTGCTAGGTGTGTTGCTGTGGTGGTATACTGGCACCATAATCACCGACATTAATTAGCCGAAACGAAAAGGAAATCAAGAAGTATTCGACATTTTCGTATCAAATACACTCCCTTGACTTGGCGAGGTCATTCCGCTCAAAGAATTCCAAAGGCCGTCTTATCTGGCAAATGCACAGAACAATCGATCCTGTCCAGATTTTATCTCTCCGTGTAACTGAGGGATACTTAGCTCCTGACCAACCACGAACGGGAAGCAGAATGATGGTACACGCCCTTATTAAATTCGATACAGAACAGGTATGACATTTGCTTCCTTATTTACCAAGATGCCGAAATTGATATCAATGTGGTGTTCCAAAGAGTTTAGAAATGTACAGTGATCGTGGTGTCCCACTACACACCGTTGTTACAGACCCAGACAGGATCGTCGACAGTGAGAAGCCCAAAGAGAGCTGGCGCGTCCCGGCACCTCGAAAGCGAGTCACCGAATACCTTGTCGTGGAGAAGAGGATGTGGATGACGAGTACTTGGCAATTCCGGGAGCAGATGTGGCCAAACTTAGATACAGGTGAAAATAACTGAAATCGTCAAACCCATTTGTCTGATCACCGTTACAGAACTATAAAACCCTGTTGTCTTCTTGATCTGCTAGCAAGTGTCCCAAGATATAATATTGCTGATGTTCTGCCTTATTTTACATATTTGGACCACGATTCCTCCTGGAAATAAGCTTTGTTGATATCAGGGTTGGTGGCGGCTAACATGCTGATGCTCGATATCGTAAAATATCACCAGCAGCATTGCTATCGGCTGCATGACCTTTCGCGCGGCTCATGCTTCATTCGGTGAACTGAGGTTAGCCCACGGACGTGTCTTTTTTCCCGGATCGATGCGTGCGTATCTTTAGGTTTTACAACTTCGCTTATGCTTTTTTCTTTTCTAAAACACCGCCCGGCGGGTCGCCAACGCGATAATGAGTGATAATGCTTCAATTTTCGGTCCCGAGGGGTTTGGGTTTCCGTGTCAAGGTGGTTTTCGTCATTTATACATTATGTACATCAACCAGTAAAGCGCTATATGCTCACTTGTATTTTCATTCCAAATAGTTCTCCGGACCGCGATTTCTTTCTCATGACGATACATACTTATATGTAGCACAATAATAACTTGGGCATCATGACTTGTTGACTACTCCTTTCATCGCTCGTCAACCCGATCACCGTGGGTTGGCCGGCTGCTCTTTTCCGTAAGTCTCTCATACTATTGTCGAGCTACATACTAGAACCTGATTTTTGCGATTTCTACGTTTGTAGCGCGAGAAAGTTGAGAGTTGCCATGCTCTGAGATACGTTTTATCTCAGGTTTGTCTGCGTTCAACGTTTCGCGCTATGTAGGCTAGTGCGTATGTCGTTCATGTTGCTTGTCATGATATGCATACTTCGACTGCTTCATCAGGTTCTATCTCAACACCTTAGCTTAGCGGCGTGATATCATTTCAACCGCATGCCCATGGTACGGTGACAATCCTATGTACTCATTTGATTCTTCGGACAACCTCGGCAAACCTTAGAAAATTCTTCCGCTCCGAGGAAATGCCTCGAGAAAAATGCCTCGGTTCCTAGCTTTGTCATCTTTGGCAACCGTGCCTGGGCGCCTGATATATGCGTACAGAGATGGAGATTTATGCCAAACACGAGATCCCATTGTCTCTCGCTTCTGACCGTGCTGCGCCACGTTGGATTCTTGATCCGAGTGGGAGTCGGAACCCCTTCTTGTCATACCATGCTCTCTCAGAGAATGTCGGCTGCTGCGTAACATCAAAATGGAGCGAAGTTTCCAATAATATGTAAGTGGTGACAGGTATGTATCGAAAGCGATAAATATATACTATACAAGTATTTCCAGTCAGGATGGAATGAGGGTATATGATGATATGACACTACGATAATAGTAAATGAATGTATGGAATTGCCTATATGAAACATATGTACGAGAGATGTGCATTGGTCAACATGCTATAAACGCAACGCAAGCGCCGCATGCAGAGAATATAAAAGAGTGTGGAGCGACCGTCGAGATGCGAGATGAGTGATTAACAAAGGAAAGTGATAGTAATGTATGAAAGCAGTCGAAAGGCCGAGGAATGTCCAAGAAGTCTAGGGCTGTTGTTGATACACTGAGTTTGCTGTTGCGCGAAATACAATATGGAAGCGAATGGCTGGAATGACAGTGCGATGCATGGCTGTTGAGCGGCTGCGGGAAATATACGGGCGAGTTTTGAGGTTGCCATCCAGGCACGTTTCAAGAACGAATGATGAATAAATAAAGCAAGAAGCGATAAGGCGCTTAATAATTCGAGTCAGTGACACGGTTGGGAGAGCCGGATGAGAGGAACTTACAACGCAATGAAGAATTGTTCATGACGTCCGCCTTGGGAGAAGTTCAACGACTCGAGTGGCCTTTACTTCTCGGCCAGTCTTGCCAAAGTACCGCTCCGACTCGAAGGACCAATGAAGAGAGCCAACAATCCAATTCGCTAGGCCGTCGACATAGATAGCAACGTCTCTGTCTATATCAGGACCCCAGGAAGGGATTTGAGTTCTTTCTTGGTTGAATCGATCGATGGATTGTTTGCACATGTTCCCGACAAAATCCACAGCGGTTTGAAGGTCGACACCTTCTTGATTCATCACGACAGCAATCATGTTGTGCGTATCACCCTTAGATTGCTCGACGTTGTAGGAAAAGACGTCCTATATCAAGGCGTGTTAGCATACATTTTGATAGAACCTGAGTTTATTCCACGTACGTTAGACCATGTCACTAGATCGTTCGCTGCTTCTCCTAGATTGCGTAGGGTTGGGTGGTCCATAACTTGGTCGGGGATATCGAGATTATACGCGTCTACAGAAGAATATTTAACGCGTGCACCTGAGAACCGAAATAAAGATGGCTCACATTCAATCAATGCCCAGCACGGTTTGCACCCAGATGTGTCCCGTCGTAAGGCGATGTACGACTCGAGGTCGGGTATTACTCCTGTCGCGCGATCTAAAGCTTGTTGGGTTACGCTTTGGAAGAACAAATCAAACGTCTCAATGAAACGCTGCTGTGTGCCGGGCGACGCTGTAAGAATGAGCCTCTTATAGTAACTTCAGGGCGGATATATCAGTTAAGGTGAACCACGAGGTGAGAAAGAAGGAGACATACTCGCGGGTCATCTTCCCCACTCTTGCCGACGATTGCCAGGTGTAAGGGTGGTGGAGAGAATTGAGAACCTCGTCGGCCGTGGTACGAGTCCCCCTATTGTCCATGTCGTCCGAGAGGTTGTCGAGATGGAAGAGGTATGTCATGAAGTCATTGACTACTCTCAGTTGGTAGTATCCGGTGTCCGGATAGCACATAGACGTGAGTAGGCCGGCTTTGAGGCCGTGGTATGCTTCACGTTTCTTGCCCAAGAGGTTGCCGTCTCTGAAGAGCCATCGTTTCGTTTCTGTAGAGACCTGCTTTTTGTGTCGGTTGAAACGAAGCTTGAAGGTGCAGTGAGAAACGAGGTCAGGGATGGCGATCTTCTTTGCGCTGAGGGATCTCGTCAAGCCAGGTCGCGTAAGAGGGGGAGGCATCCTGCGTTCGAGGTGGGGGCGGGGCGGGGCGCGACTACTTGGCCAAGTAGCGGAGAAAGGAGAAAAAAGGGACGGCGAGGGAACCGAAGAAAGATGCAGCTGGGCGATTCTGGGCAAGAGACGGAGAGTACAGAGCTCTGTAGAATGCACCTTTTATAGGGGGCTATACGTGATCGGTCGGATTCTAATTTGGTAAATTGAAAACCAGATTAGGCTGCACCGATTTTTCCATAAAAATCAAGGTTTCCGGCATAGTTTCCCAGAGTCTGGGAGACTTGGGTCTTCGCTGAAATTACCGAGAAGTATCAAGATACTCTATGGAGATCCCAGATGCGCAAGGTCCTAAGCGAAATTGTCGTGAGTTTCGTGTTTTGCCTTCTGTAGCGCCATCGTTTTCGCTCAAAAAGTCAAGGGACGCCGTCAGGCCAGATCTCTATTTTAGATCGAGCAGGCACATACAGCGTATGTCCTGTGCTACTCGCAGAGTCTCCCACGACACATGCGAAAATGTCGGCTAGTTGATGGATCACAGTCGAGGAGGTCGAGTCACGGCCATGAATCCCAGTATGACAGGCGGTGACCTAGATATCCCAGAATGATTATACCATGGAAATAAACTGTCGCCGCAACGAGCCTCATGTTTCAGGAATGATTTTAGACCAAGATCCTGCACGCGCATGGATACGTTATGTTGAACAATGCTCTAGCAGCGTGACGGGCATGTGCCGCGTCGCGCAGAAAATTCAGCTCGAGGGTGACGGTGAGGTCATTGGGTGTTTATCAAAGGTCGTCCTGAAAGTCTTCTGCGATGTCAGCATTATGGGAAGACAAAATGACAAAACGTAGGGCTTTCATGTTCGGAAATGCAGCAGAGAGGTATAGGTTTGGCGCTGTATTGCACGGGATGGAAACCTAAGTCAGCGGAAATTGATTGCCGGGGCTTTGCCGCGAATAGCCACCAAGTCATTGAAATATTATTGTCGAAAAATGTAAAATGAACATATGGAGGAGGGTCTACAACTACGCAAGCATACTTACGACGGACTCCGTATCTCCGAGTTATCGTGTTTCGGCGAGGAATATTTTCAGCAAAAGTTTACTTGAGTACCAGCACAATCATTATTAATATTTTTGCATATAATTAACCGTTTCTTCCAGAAGTTGAGATCATCAATGCGCCAGTCCATCAGGCTTTCTGGTCAAAATACGCCCAGTAATAAATAGAACATGTCGCGAGAGTTCCTGCAGGCTGCACGAAATCGCGAGCGGTCCGGATCGAAACTGGGCGGGTCTTACGAATAGGCTTCAATGTTTTTCGGGTACCGATCAGACTCGGTTAATATGCGGTTATCAAGTGGCCAGTAATTATCTATGGTGCTAAAGTGAGAAACGACATTGGAGGATGGTTCGAAGGCCGGCGACCTGCTAATAAGAATACCAGTGTAAATGTTTGTCCTACCCAATATACCGAAAAAAAAAGCCAGAGCTTAATTATAGCATTCCAGCTGGATGAAGCTGCCACAGATTCGGGAGAGAAAATAATGGTAAGAGCTTTTGTATTGTCCGTCGTCCTGTAATAAAAGGTGCGCCAAATGTTGCGTGCATAAGAAGCGAAAAGATGTCGGCCGTATTGCGAGTCTTCCGCTCACTCTCGGCTATCGTGCGCAACGAGAAACCCGTAAGGAGTCCAATGAATCAGAATGCACCAGTAAGACCACCGTCCAGACAGAATTTGAAGTAGGAACGAAGGCAGTACATGCCAAGAGGTGCCTTTGATCCATTCAAGTTGTCGGCCGAGGATCTAGAAAGAGAAATTTTGGATAGATGCATTACTAGCATGACGGGATCTGCCTAGAACCGTTAGTCTCACTAGGCGGCGGAGGCGGAGAGGGTGGCGAACTTGAGAAGACTCGTGAATTCAAATGGCTTGTAAATGGCTGAAAAACCGGGGACCAAAGGCAGGAAAGAGGGCCCATCTGTAAGCTGCCCAGAGTACAGAATATCGGGTGACGGCCCCAGAGAAATTACTGGACAATAGTGTTACTTAGACCGAAAGGAGCACACAAGCCGAAGCGAGCACCAGGTATCCCAAAAGTGAACAACGAGCCAGAAAGGCTTCACAATGGCAGCACAGTGTGCAGTTCCAGAACTCTTTTTTGAAAAATCTGGTATTTTGACTCCAGGGGTTATCAGAGTTCTGTCCAGCAAAGAGGCGAAAGGCAGGTGAAATGATTGACGTCAGAATCATTAAGCTCACGCGTTGTTTGTGCCTGAAGTTGTTGGACAGCACAGGCAACACGGCCCAAACAACTTCCATAATGATCGAGGAGAGGAGTCCCTGTGCTCCTCCAACCGTCCTCCATATCTTGTTGGCGCTCGTCCCCGTTTGGCCCGAAATGAGTGCGCCAACGTCTCGAAGGCCCTCTGCACATGTCAGATCGTTCGGAGCTCCTGAATCTCTGCCAGAAGATGGAAACGAAAGCTCAAACCCAGAGCCTTCGGCTGCGCGGCGGATACTTGGCAAAATCTCGTTAAGCAGTCTTAGACGCGGTCGGCCGAGCTTCGTGACGCCTAGAGGAGAAGGAGGACCACCTCCGTCGACGCCAAGCGCAGAAAGAGCACCTATTCCGACTATGATGCAATCGTCTGGGGAGGCATATATGACCCCACTGCCAAAACTTTCCATGGTAGTCCTTTCTATCGTGAGTGAAACAGATTTTTCAAGATATGTCACCTGGCCTAACCTTCTCAATTCCATAAAGACCATGCTCGGAGAGTTCTTATCTGCAAATGTATCGACGCCTTTCCTGTTATTCATGGTCAAAGGTATAACTCACGTCATCAGACCAATTGAATGTTCCTAATATGCTGACAGGTTTTGGTGAATTCAAGGATGAAGCAGAAGTAGCATTCTGGACGGGAATCTTAGGTGTGTGTTCAACAAACTTCATTCCTTTAATTCTTCTCACTTGAGTTATCAAGTCGCAACATTTTTCTTGACACAATTTCTAACTTCCCTACTATGGGTACGTGCCTGGAGAAGGTTTGAATGAACATCTTTTGTTAACCTCACCGTATGTCCAATAGGCTACTGTCGCCGAGAAACATGGTCGGCGTGCAGTATTAATGATTTCATTGTTAGGCTCCGCCGTTACCTGTCTCCTTTTCGGAACGTCAACCACTCTTCAGCAAGCCGTTTGTATTCGCCTTCTTCAGGGAATATTCGCAGGAGCGGTGGGTGTTGCGCGTGGATGCGTTGCTTTTGTTACAGATCCAAGCAATGAAGGTCGAGCGTATGCTATTCTAGGGTGCGCCACAAGTTTCAATAAATACCGCTCTTTGATTGATAGTTTATGGAATTCTAGATTCTGTTGGGGTTTCGGGGGAGTAGCAGGTGCTATTATTGGAGGATCTTGTAAGTACTCGTTTTTCATTTCGTGGTTATGATCTTCCCGACCTTATTCTTTTACGTTAGTTGAAAGGCCAGCTAGCAAGTGGCCCGAGATTTTTGGAGACGTAGAAATTTTTGTCACATATCCCTATTTGCTTCCATGTGGCCTTGCTGCGGTTGTTACACTTTTTGGTAAGTGTTCATTTCCATGATATGCAAGGTTACTAATAAACAGGGGCCAGGTTCCTTCCTTTCTTTATTCCTCGGCCACGACGGTGGTCCAAGAGAAGGCGCCATTCGCCTTCTTCCTGAAAAAAATGCCGCCAAGGCTCCTATCCCGGAAGAAGAGGAAACACCATCGGAAGCTCCTGTATTTGAAGAGGACGAACCGCGTGGACTCGCCCGAATCCAAAAGAAGGTTTCTCGACGCTTTTCAGATTACTTCGCCAGACGCGTTCCCGACGTGCATCAGCGGCCTGAATCCCCATTGGCCCAGCCTCCTGTGCCTATGTCGATACCCAATACACGCCTCGATCGTACTCGTACCTTTTCACGGACGAGCAAAGCTAATGGGTCTGCCTACGGGTATACCGGATCGTATCGCAACCGGTTAGCAAGCAATGCGACATTGAACTTAAACGCGAGAAGAGGCAGCCTTAGCAGCTCTATGAGACGTAGACGTGGCAGCAATTTGGACGGCAGGAGAGATTCGACAACTGAAGGGTCCGACCTCAATTTCGCCCAACGGCTCCTGCTCGCTAATGAAAATGCAGTCACCAACATTGCAGATCTTTGGGTCGCTGCTGCCATGAATGTAGACAATGAGGATCCTTTTGAGGCCGATTCCGATATCGAGGAACAGGATGATCCCCAGTCACTTGACCTCGGGGAGCCATTGGCGACGACGGCAGAGGGAGCAGATGCAGACACCGACCAAGTTGCGGTTTCGCAGCCCGACTCAAGGACTCTCGCCTCAATCGGTTCTTCCCCCATGGCTCGTTTGTCAAGACCGCATCGGCCAAGCACCGCTAGCTCTCTCTACCCTTCGGGTCCAACGCCGTCTCTACGACAAGGCTCGCCGTTACCTCATCGCCCTTCCGTTTCATTCTCTCCGATGTCACCTTCAACGCCACGTCGTCCTTCTACCAATGTCCCAGCTATCTTTGCTCATCCGGGAGTGAAAACACCGACAGCAGTACTTGATGCTCAGCAACTCCTCCTGAGCACCGATATAGATGCTTCACCATTTCATGATCCTTTAACCCCCATTAGAGAATCTCGGTCGGCTTCTCAGGCTCAGTCCCAGGCCGATGTCGAATCATTGGCCGAGAAGCCTCCTTCGTTGACATCACAACTGCCTATCATTGTCATCATCCAGTATGGCGTTATGGCGTTGCATACAACAACGCACGATCAAATATTCATGTCTTACCTTGTTTCGTGAGTAGCGTCTGCTGGACTTCTAGGCCACAAAGCTGACAGATCAATAGAGACTATGAATCTGGAGGCTTGAATCTCAACGCTGGTCACTTTGCTCAACTAAGCGAGTTCCAATAACTAAACAAGTCCTGCGTTTCGTTAACTTTGTCTTCCACCAGTTGCTCTGATGTGTCTCGCACAAATCGCCTATCAGTTCTATCTATATCCGTAAGCATTAGTGTTCTTTGCCAATGATATTCTGCTGAAACACACCATGATCACTTCTCCAGAAATATCGGGTCTGTCGACTCTGCGAAACATGTTTTTCTTTCGTTTTTCTGACTTCAATCCAGACCTCCCAGAGGACGCTTCTCTCATCTGGCCATGTTTCGAATCGGAACAGTCATGTTCATCCCCGCTTATCTCACTGTAATATTATACCGACCCTTCGCTAACGTCCACCCCGACGACTCTAACCCTCTCCTGATGTTTGGTGGGTCCAGACCTCATATTTTGAAAGTTGCAATTGCTGACTCGTTGGGTTTTTCCCTCTAGCACTTTCTGTGAGCACGTAAGAGCAATTTCTATTTCCCTTGTTACTGGCGACTAAAGTGTGCGTTAGTGCTGTTCGTTACTGCGGAACCACGTTTGGCTACACTGCCATATCAATCCTACTCAACTATAGTGGGTTTTACCTTGACATTTAACAGCAAATGAATGAACTCACCTCTGTTTAGTGACTCCTCCAAGCGCCGTCGGCTATGCGAATGGAATCGCACAAAGTATTGTCAGCCTTGCTCGTTGCATCGGGCCAGTGATAGGTGGATATGTACGCTGCTTTGCTTTCCATTTCTATCTTTCACGGTGTCTGACTTGGTCTTCTAGCTGTGGTCGCTCAGCGTTCAGGACGGCCCTTCTGGCTATTATCTCGGTTTCGTTGTCTGCTCTGTCGTCTGCGCACTTACCGTCGTGCAAAGTTTCCTAATTCGGTAGATACCTACGTCCTTCAGCAACCCTCATAATTTTTGTATAACTATGGACAACGGACGCATCACCTTTTCGTATATGCTTTGGAGCATCTTTACATATCTTGCATTTTGTATATAGGGAGCGATAACTAGATAGCAATTACCCACTACCAATGTTTTAAGTCTTATCCCTGGGTCTACGGTTGTTGTCACAGCACACCCAAAGCAAATTATGATTACAGCAAGACGACAGTAAGTATGTATGTACAAGCGAATGTAAGTAAGATGGTATCTAAGCAAGACTGGTATGAGTAGGTCAAGTTACAAGGATTAATTAAAGATGTCAAAGATAGGTTATCAAAATAAATAGACCAAACCAATTCAGCAGTGGCATTCCGAACAAAAGAATGAGGAGATCACTTCAACCTCGAACAGAATTGAGAAGGGCTTCAGTAGCTGAAAGAGGAGGATAAATGGGTAGCGCAGATTGTTATGGATTATAAGACTCACGATCATGGACAAATTGGTAGGAACCTCCGGTCTTGTCACGGAACTCTACGCCTCGGATGTTCCACCGAATCCACCAGAAACGCAGCCAAGTCGAGTATTCAGTGATAGTGACATATGCACCCATATTTCGTACTCGCAGTTCGACCAGGTGAGGAGCGGCCATCCTTTCAAACGATTTCAAGAGAGTGTCCAATGGGGCCATCACAGCGTAGTCAAACACTCGCTGAGGAACAGTAACGGAGACCTCGATAGTTGGAATGATACATATTTTTGTTATAGATGGGTGGAAGATGGGCAGTGTAACCACTTCGCTACCTTGCGAGATGACGAGGCTGTGGAGGTTTGGGCAGAGTGAAAGGGCTTCTGGGAGAACGTTCTCGGCGGACCAGGCGGTTGTACGGAAGAGGCTGAGTTTGGGCCCATGCATATTGAAGAAATGCATTGTAAAGAGTGGGAAGATGTCGCATTCGAAGCGTTCCAAGGAAGGTAGTTGCGTTGGAAGGATAGACAAGTATTGGAGGAAGGGATCCCAGGTCAGCGCGTATTCGGGTCTGTGATCGGTTGATTCGGGTATGATGGCGAGAGAGAGGGTTTTGAGCTTGGGCATGATGAGTGGTGGCGGTACACCGTCCTGGCGGTATGGAAAGGAGAAGATGGCTGCCAGACGCAGTGTTGTGAGGTTGGGAAGACCGTTGCACAGCTCGACGAGGTCCTGATAGCGTGGAGCCTCGCCCGCGCCGCTCCATTCGACTCTTCGGAGGGAATGGCTGGAATGGGTGATTAAACCTTTGATGACTTCTATCGGGCAGGGCCTTTCGGGCGTTGGTGGGCCGTTCTTATTGAGATAGATCAACAAATTGGGGGTACATCGCAGAAGCCGAACAACGTGCGTCGCACTGTATTGGCCTAGGATCTTGAAGTCGATCCTTAGCGTCCATTCACCCAAACGCTTTCCAGTGGGGTTTTTGTTCGACTCGAACTTCTTGACCAGACCTTTAAGTTGCTTTCCAGAGTATATAACCAGATATTCGGCTGAGATTTCTGTCACCACGGTGCGCCAACCTGAACACACCATCAACAAGCTCTTTCTGTCCTGGAACAACCCAGGGTCTACCTCTGGGTATTCTTCGTTCACGTATGGACTCGAAAAAGGATCGTCGAGCTCAACGGAATTCGATCCCGCGAGTCTGACAGTGAAACCAAAGACTTTGCGCCATATCTCGCTGGGAAGAGATGGCAGGACCGCCTGGGAAGCTAGGGAATCTTCCTGAGGCCGTAGGCCCCCGTTCCAGCTGAACCGCATGAGTCTCATGACGCTGTTGGGTCAGATAGATTTTCCTGCAAAGTGGTCTTTAAGCTGATTTTCCGCAGGACATTTCGTCTGGGATATCCTGTTGATCACGATATTGTCACGATGAGCCCAATACAGTCAAGATATAAGAACGCACCGCGTCTTGAAACCAGGCCTCCACGGATTCACGCGTCCCCTGCTTTGATTAGTGTGGTATATTGGTGAAATGGTCGTTGAATGGAGAGCTGCTCTGACGAGCCCACCGAAGAAAAACGAACTTCTGATTTGAGATTCTAAAACGAAATAAGGTTCTGCCAAACATCATTTCGGCGATCAGAAATATCCCCGGAAATACTCGAGTTTTTCAAAAGTTTGTGCCTCTCTCTGTTACTCAACTTATCGGGCAGTCACGATATATGCCTCCCACTGATATACTAAGGAAATCTGGGGTGAAACGGAAGGTCTCAAGCCGTCTGTTATCTTCGAGAAAGAAAGTCAAGGTCCAACACCATTCCGCGGACGACCTACCCTGGAAGACAGTCTCCAGACCATCTGAAGCAGGCATAGGAGGCGACGATGGCATTCTCGAGTTAGAAGAAGTGGAAGGTGTTGAAGTTGTTTATGAAACAACCGAAGGGGGCAGAGTCGTCAAATTCAACGTGAGTTAGTGAATTGATCTTACCTTTACAATTGAATCGACTCTTTTATAGATCATAAACGATGGGGTGCCAGGAGTTGACAAGAAAATGGAGGAATTAGAAGATGAAGTTGAACCTCCTATAGATGCAGGCGAAGATTTCGATGAAGCCATAGTTGTCGAAGACTTGCCTCCTTTTGACTGCAAGTTAAATTTTCCCCATGATATGTGACTTGGAAACTAAATGTCGGTGCAGCTGAACGTTTGCTACCAGAGTGGCATAAATATCCATTACATCCTAAAATCAAGATGGCACTACATGACAAGGGCTTCTTTGCCCCAACTGCTATTCAGGCTGCATCTTTGCCTTTTGCTCTGGCTGATAAAGACGTCGTAGGAGTTGCCCAAACTGTAATGATATTTCACTAGTAATACTGTTGCCCTGCTGATCTTTTTGGCCTTTAGGGTTCTGGAAAGACGCTTGCGTATGGTTTACCTATTCTTCACTACCTACTCTCCCAACCCCGCCCTTCGTCATCTCGAAAACGCCGTCTGTGCGCACTTGTCCTAGCACCGACCCGTGAATTGGCCTTGCAAGTTTCGTCACATCTCAATTCACTCTTGACCTCAATCGAATTCTCGAACAACGCAAAGCCTAGCGGCTCTAATCAATCGAAGGCTGTCGCGAAACCACCTCCGCACGTTAGCATAGCAGCCATCGTAGGCGGGATGTCGTCCCAAAAGCAAAGACGCGTGCTGGATAGAGGCGTGGACGTGCTTGTTGCTACTCCTGGACGATTGTGGGATATCTTGGAAGACGTGGGTTGTTCTCTGAAATCTCTTATGAACATGTTGCTTAATGTACCACCAGGACGACGAACTCGCGTTGGAGATACGAAACCTTAGATTCTTGGTTTTAGACGAGGCAGACAGGATGATAGAAGCGGGTCATTTTGCGGAGTTGGAGAATATTCTTCGACTAACACTCCAGGAAGCACAGTAAGTCTAAACATGATTGCTATTCTAATATTGAGACTCATTCGAGGTTCTAGAGATGAACAAATCCCTGGTGACTTCGAAGGAACAGTCGAGGGCCAAAATGAAACTGAAGAGGAGACGAAACAGGGTGTTAAGGATGCTCTGCAAACATTCGTTTACTCCGCCACTCTGAGCAAAGACCTTCAGCGCAATGTCAAGAAAAAATTCCGACCCAAAGGCAACAAGAAACATTACAAGCGTAATCAAACCCCAGCTACAACACTAGGTATGTTTTTACCCCAAAACTTGTGATCGGACATTCATTGTCAATTTTAGACGACCTCTTGCTTCGACTGGACTTCCGTGATCCAAATCCCGAAGTCATCGATCTCAGCCCTGTGGGAGGTGTAGTGTCCACTCTTCAAGAAGGAAAGATCGAATGTTTATCGGGTGATAAGGTTAGCATTCTATACTTTGCACCCGTTCACTGTTCTCGAGACTTACTCGGCACCGGTGCAGGATGTATATCTCTACTATTTCCTACTACGCTATCCCGGCAAATCCCTGGTTTTTCTCTCTTCGATCGATGGCATCCGAAGACTTATGCCGTTAGTCGAGCTGTTGAACATCAATGCTTACCCTTTACACTCTCAGCTGGAACAGCGCCAACGCTTGAAGAACCTTGACAGGTAGGCAATTTGCCCTTGAAAAAGGTAACCTGGGTTGAATCATGCTTCTCAGATTTACAAATACACCAAATTCAGTTCTTCTTGCCACGGATATCGCTGCGCGAGGTCTTGATATCCCAGCAGTCGACCATGTCATTCACTTCCAGATACCTCGGTCTGCGGATACCTACATCCACCGAAATGGACGGACAGCTCGAGCTATGAGAAAGGGATTTAGCATGCTCATGGTCGCTCCAGATGAGCGGCGTGTGGTGAAGGCCCTCCTCGGGAATCTGGGTCGGGGTAAGCCTTTCTACCTTTCGTCTTCCTTTCGCTTGCATTAGATTCAACGGTGCCCTTGTAGACGAAGCCGATATCCCGGAAATGTCTATCGAGCTCGGCATGCTTGACAAGCTAAAAATCCGAGTCCAACTTGCACGGAAGATAGAAAATACGCAACATAAAATTAAGAAAACGAACCACGATCGGAATTGGATGCGAGAGACCGCGGAGGTGCTTGGCGTTGACCTGGACTCAGACTTTGTCAGGTTTGTTACCTTATCCCTTTTTGGTCACCCGATTCCTCTGGTATGGCTAACCGACCACTTTCCTCCAGCGAATCCGATAACGAGGACAAGCTCTCGAACAAGAAACGAAAAGCCAAGGACCAACAAATGGCAGGAATGAAGGCCGAGCTCAAGCAACTTTTGGCGCAACCCTTGATTGCCAAAGGAATTTCGACGAGATATATCACGTCGGGGAGTCGACCAATCGTCGATGACCTTCTTGCTGGAGAACGTGGGTTCTTTTGATTCTTTTCGTGTATCTGCGAATGCTGAACCTCCATGAACAGTTAACGAGACTATGGTGGGATTAAAGAAAGCAGAGGCTGGGAGTGAGATGGCGATAGTGCAAAGAAAGAAGAAAAAGAGCAAGCAGTCGGTGTCTGCTGTCAAGCAGGAAGAGATGGAGGAGGAGTGGACTGGTATTACTTCATAGCAGTACTTACATGCATTGTCTGTCGTTTTATTGCTTGAAGAATTTATCAGATAGCCCAATATTTGCCCTTGCTTGACCGAATCCTATTCTTGGTTCTGATCGAGAAGTGGCTGTGCAAGAAAAAGATGAAGGCGAACTACAAGGTAAAGCACCTCAAATTTCTTGCACTCCAAGGGCATGCTTCTGATCTCACTAGTAGTTTTCCAACATATGCGGAACAGTCTATAGACAAGGGAACATACTATTCACCCGCGATGGAAATTCACTGTACAGTCCAGTTGGGAATCGGGTGTCCGTCTTCGACCTTGTAAAGTACGTCGCGATTCGAGTTCATTTGTTGCTTTCCGTCTTTGCTGACTCTTTGGTTGTGGGTTCACAGCAACAAGTCATTCACTTTCGCGTTTGAGAACCGAAAAAATATCGCCTCAATTGCGTTGAGTCCGGATGGGAACATTCTCATCTCAGTGGATCAAGGTCGGTATCCATTTCTTCACCGCTCCCGCAATCTATGCTGACGAAAGTTGCCGATATTTAGACGGTCGTGCACTTTTAGTCAACGCTCGGAGAGGCGTTGTCCTTCACCATTTCAACTTCCACAAGCCAGTCAAGCATATACAATTCTCGCCAGACGGACAGTATGTGCCCAACGAATACTTTACATCTTTTATTTAACTGATGCACATTTAAGATACATCGCTGTAACCCATGGTGCTCATATCCAAGTATGGAAAACCCCAAACCACCTACTACGCGAGTTTGCGCCGTTCACCCTTCACCGAACATATACTGGGCACCATGATGATGTGTTGAGCATACAATGGTCACCGGATTCTCAGTATGCGGTTTAAATATTCCTGGCACGGATTTAACTAATTCAAGTTTTTGTGTAGGTGCTTTATCACAACCTCAAGGGATATGACTGCTCGGCTTTTCACATTAAATCCAGTAGAAGGATTCCGACCAAAAACATTTGCTGGGCACAAAGATGCTGTCCTAGGTGCCTATTTCTCGGCCGATGGTTATACGGTAATTAATCCGAGTGTATAGTGATGCGTGATGCTAAATAACTCTAGATCTACACCATAAGCAAAGATGGCGCCGTCTTCACCTGGAAAGCAAAGGAAGCTTCCGATGATGAACATTCGGACGAAAATGGACCAGTTGCGTCGACCTCAAACGGCATCTCTCGCGATATCGCCAATCGGATAGCAAACACCAGATGGGGTGTCCACAAGCGCCACTATTTTAACCAGCCTGGGACGAAGGTCGTGTGCTCCACCTTTCACGCAGCTTCCAACCTTCTGGTCGTCGGATTCTCAACTGGTGTCTTCGGCTTGTGGGAGATGCCTGATTTTACCAACATCCACACGCTGAGTATATCCCAAGAAAAGATATCTTCGGTCGCGATTAGCCCGTCCGGAGAATGGTTGGCCTTTGGTGCACGCAAACTGGGTCAGCTGCTCGTTTGGGAGTGGCAGTCGGAGTCCTACGTTTTGAAGCAGCAGGGACACTACTTTGATATGAACACCCTCGCTTATGCACCCGATGGGCAAACGATAGCCACAGGAGGTGACGACGGCAAGGTCAAAGTTTGGTCCACATATTCAGGATTCTGCTTCGTCACATTCACAGAACACAGTGCTCCAATATCCTCGGTGGCTTTTGCCAAGCAAGGCAGTGTCCTCTTCTCTGCCTCGTTGGATGGTACGGTTCGAGCATATGACCTTATCCGATATCGCAACTTCCGCACCTTTACTTCGCCATCACCTGTCCAATTTTCGTGTCTAGCCGTCGATCCGTCTGGCGAAGTGGTTGCAGCCGGCTCAACTGACTCATATGAAGTATTCTTATGGTCAGTACAAACCGGCAAGCTGTTAGACGTCATGGCAGGCCACACTGGACCAGTTAGCTCCCTGGCTTTCTCACCCTCTGGTGCCAACCAGTTAGCGAGTGGGTCCTGGGACAAGACGATGCGTGTATGGAACATCTTTGGCCGTTCTGGTGCAGTGGAGCCCTTCTCACTAAATTCCGACGTTTTAGCCCTCGCTTTCCGTCCGGATGGCAAGGAGGTTGCCGTATCGACGCTGGATGGCCAGATCACCTTCTTTGATATCCAAGAGAGTAAACAAGTAAACGTCATTGATGGAAGGAAGGATGTCTCAGGTGGACGAAAGCTCGATGATCGAGTTTCGGCAGCCAACAACGCCTCTGGGAAGTCGTACAACAGCCTGGCTTATACCGCAGATGGCCGCTGTTTGCTTGCAGGTGGAAATAGCAAATATGTGGTGCTATATGATGTGAGAGAAGGTGAAGGTGTGATGGTGAAGAAGTTCCAGATCTCGGAGAACTTATCACTAGACGGGACAGAAGAATTCCTGGATAGCAGAAGAATCAACGATGCTGGGTTAAACGTTGATCTTAACGATGATAGAGACGGCAGCGACCTCGAAGACAGGATGGATACAAGCCTTCCAGGTGCAAGTCGTGGGGCTGGCGACATGTCCATTCGTCGTTTTCGCCAAGAGGCCCGCACAAAATGTGTTCGGTTCTCTCCAACAGGAAGAGCTTGGGCAGCGGCTTCCACAGAAGGCCTCCTCATCTACTCACTTGATGAAACTGTAACCTTCGATCCGTTTGACCTCACTATCGACTTAACTCCACAATCCGTGCTAGAAGTTCTGGCCGATCATGAGTATCTTAAAGCCCTCATCATGGCCTTCCGACTAAATGAAAAGGCCCTGATTCAACGGGTCTACGAGGCCATTCCACGCGGCGACATTCGGCTTATCGTGCGGCAGCTTCCAGTGATATATGTGCCTCTGCTCCTGCGATTCGTTGGCGAACATCTCGATAAAAGCCCGCATCTTGAATTCGACCTTGTATGGGTTAGCACACTTCTCATGGCCCATGGGCGACTGCTCCGCGACCGCTCTGGCGAGTTTGCAAGTGTTTTTAGGGTGCTCCAGAAAGGGTTGGGAGATTTTGAGCAATCAATATCTAAATTGTGAGTCTTTCATTCTTTTAGATCTTAGAAATCCTACTTATTTTCGCGTCATAGGTGTGAGGAGAACACATCCACTCTCTCTTATTTGATCGACCAATCTAAGGTCGGCCAGGAAAAGGACGTCGAGAAAGTTTCCGCGAAATCGTCGTGAAGGAGCTTGCCTACAAACATCTGCTTCTCTCGATCCTGGCTATAGGATTTTAAGAGCCTTCTACTTACTTGTTTCTCATCACTGTTACTGCGGCTTCAAGGACAGTAACCTTGAGGGCTATGGCCTTTTGTTACAGACTGGAGTATTTATTCGATATATCCTCTCCAGCAACATCGGATTGTGCTTTCATATTTTTAGGTCAAGTGGAAGCTTCGTACGACCATCGTAAGAAATACACTCCACTTCTCAGTGAACGTCAGCCAAGGCTCCAGTCAAAACCTTCAGGTATCCTCGTTGGTGGTTCTATTCTATAACGTCCCACTGTGGGGCTCCAATTAGCTCACCTCATCGAACTGTCGACAGCTGCATTTGCACAAATGGGCGAACTTTTGCAAGTCAACTAAAGCAAATGAAATTCGAATCGATAATTAGATGTCGGTTTTAGTATGTTACAGATGGTTTGATAAGACGGAGAAAACTGGTGATACAACTAAGTAGAAATACAAAATACATGACAGGCGCTCTCCATGCAGCTCTGCGCTGGGCATGTCGAGCATTTCTCTCGCCATGAGCCTTGAACAACTGTTTACTTTGGCACTGAGTGCTGCTGCATTGCTCGGCTTTCCATCTCCTTTACTGAGAGAAACACGACTTGGACAAAAACAATCTCACGAGAAGCAAAATGACATACCGTTTTCTCGTCCAGCCTTGCTTTTACCCTCGGCGTGATAGCCTGCCCAGTAGGCCAAACCCGTTAATCCTGCCAGTCCTCCAGCGCCTAAAAGCTTCAAATAGAAAATTGGTCAGTGTTAGCTGGCTGAATATCGGACTATGTCTAAGCACACCATCGTCTTTTCACTAATTTCTCCGGCCTCTTTCATGAGTCTGTTACCGGCACCTGCAGTGCCTACGCTACGAGCGATTCGAGAGGCAAACATTTTTTTGGTGGTAAACAGTGGATGTGATGGAGTTACTAATGATGTCTGAGAGGTTGCGGCGTATATACGCATTCAGTGGTGCATTGACGTCATTAATGAAGTCCGATTTGACTCAATATTTGGTCGCTCCAATATTCACTGAGACGCGGCAGACGCGCCTTGCTACCACGTGCGCGAATTAGCTGTCCACGTGATAGCGGTTACGCGTCTGGCGAATTGAGCCTGGTTCATTTGGCTCAGGTGGGGCTTGTCAAACCACGCGACAGATTATCTCAAGCAACGGATGAAGTACCCCTCCCCGATTCATCGGGCTGTCGATTTCTGAACTAGAACTTGCTAGAACTCAAAGTCTTTTTACGCACTCCAACTTGCATGGCCACCTGGCATCTTGTTCAAAGGCAACCTTCACGGATCATGGCATTTATGAAAAAAAATGCTGATAATCCTTACGACGTCATATCCACGCTGAGCCTTTCCCGGAGTGATTTCCTGGAGGCATCGATAGGTGTATTGTGGCTTATGTCCGCGATCTCGTTACAATATATTCAACCGACCTTCTGAACTTACTCAGAGACGGTCAAACGTCAAAAAACGTGGATTTTTCGGAGATGTCAAGCGCCCCCGCATTGTCGAGTGGATGGTATGTCTTAATGAACTTCTGGTTCGAGTTTAATAACAACGGCATATTTACCCTTAGAGTGGTTTCTTCGAATTGGCGCTGTCTGTGACTTCGATGAGCAACATGTTAATCTCCGTGCCGTCTACAACCCTTCCAGTGGGAATAACGATCTGACATTCATAATTTAAGGCCTTCTCAAACTGGCTCGTACTGGATGACCCTGCTCATTACCATCTCAATTACCGATTTCCGGTTCTCGATAATATACACTGGGACGGAAGTAACGTACTCGGCCACTTGCCTGCGATATCGCGAATGCACAATTTTCCACGAAACCTAATTTTGGAGAAACTACTGTCGCCGTTGATTGACGCTGGCAGGTTGCACGGAATTTCTGGCTCGGAGCCGGTGCTGAAGTAGTATCCTTCTCCCAAAGTCTTGACATCCTTCTGATACGATACCAGCCAATAATGCTTGACTGGGGTCCAATCTGACCTCCTTTTTTGCCTGCCTGGGGCGGTACACTTCTCACGAAGGCTTGATAGGCCAAGTTTGTGATCCCTCGGTGATCGCTGAGGGCAATGTCTGTGTAGTTATTTCCCCATACACTGTGGATTTCAAGCTCATCCAGCTTTTTTCAGGCTATTTCAGTCTTCCTGGACTTCGCCGACGGTGAAATGCTACGATATTGCCATTCAGGTGCTGTGCTATGACCTCATTCAATCAGGTTCTATGACACTCTTGTCGCGGAGATCAAAGATAATGTCCCCCGGCATCAAACCTTTATTTATCTTATCCTATGACGCCTACGTACTCTGGGATTCTGACATATCTGGCGAACATATATCAGACCTGGCAGTTCTATGGTGAGAATCCAGAATGGGATGCTTCACCCCCTGCACAGCCCGTGAATTCAGTAATAACGACTTTGCAGTCTCAGGTTGAACCATCACGATCGCTAGGAAGACCTGTCTGGGTCGAAACATTCCTTGACTTCGGTTGATTGTTCGTTCTTCCCAACTTGCCCTATGCAGTCCGTAAATCTCACTATCACATCCCGAATTACTTCACATAAATGTGCTGCCCATACCTCCGTATCCATCCTGTGTGCTGGCAGCCAAGATTTTGCCATAAGCTCGGAAGTCAATTGAAAGAAGGCCCGGCACATCTTGAGAAGGTCGGCCTTGAATTCAAACTTCCAACATCGAGGATGCGCAGTTGTTACCATTCTTCATGTTCTCTTTCATCTATCAGACAACCCAACCGTTCATCATGTCAAGCAGAAAGATTTTGTTGGTAGCAAGAGCTTCAAGTCTTCTATGCCGGGAAGGCATTGGCTGATCACTACCAGTAGAAGATACCTCTATCCTGGTTATCGCACTGGTAGTCGGGGTGAAGAAATTCCGAACATCCTGCGAGTTTAAATATGCGGCAAACCAGACCTCAAGCCAGCTCAAAAAGTTAAGTATTTATGATTTATCTGATGCTCTTTGCGACATGGTAACATAAACACTGGTACTCTACATGCCACACTTCTAAATATCGTACTCGACAAATGTTGAGGTAATTTTATTTGGCTGACGAGCCCACAGGATGCAGACCTTGAACATTAGGCGTCACCTTTCAGGCCACAATTTCCCCGTCCCCATGAGAGGCCAAGTAGGGCCAAGTTGGATAACGCGATTGTAGTTTGGCCAAGTTTAGCCAACTTCATTCCCTATTACGTCCGGGATTCTGATTTTTTAGTTCCTATGGTACTAGTCAGAGAGCGCAAAATTAACGGAATTTGATATCCGTGACTACCCTTGCTGCTCGTATTTTTTAGCCTTCCTCCTCATTGGACAGGCTCGAGTCGCTCGACCATGTGGGGGGAAATATGCAACGGGCATTATCCACCTGTCCGTCGTTGGCCTTCACGGCTTGCTATGACCTTCTAATTAGGCATAGACGAGTTCGAGGATACAATCTGGACGAGAGCCAAGAGAGTAAAATCACGCCGTTTCTAACACAAGCACTCTAGCTGTATGCTCTTGTGAAATGTTATCGTGGCGCAGTTTATATAAATGGTTTCTGGAATAATTTAAGCCTCTAATATAGGGGTCTTAACGGCGACATCAAAATTACAATTCCTTCGACAAGGCATGCTTTATTTTTCTCGTATGGGATACCCTAGTCCAATTTATCTCGCAGAAGGACAGAACCCGTTTTCAGGAAGTTAGAACTAGTCGGAATGAGATTAGAAGTAATATGCGGACCCATGGACCGTGACAAATACAAATAGAGTGCATTACAAATGTAAATATCTCGCCGACCCGGAAAATCAATTCTATGCCGAATCAACTGCCGTTGCTATAGCTATTGCGAAGCTGAAGCTGGGCTGAGTGGTGAGCTTTGAACCAACCGAATGGTTCTTGCGTATGGAAGACTCAGATGAGCCTTGTGGAACACCAAATATCAGGGTGGTTTGCGATGGTTTGTATAACTTCAGCGATTCCTGATCTACATTCCTCAACGTTTCCACGAAGACCGAAGGGCTGGGTCCATTCGAGTCGGTTCGTACGCCGGAACTCATCCTAACATCTCACACCAAAAACTTTCTCCTTGAGAACACATTTCTTCGACCTGCAAGATGATAGACATCCGGGGCCGGAGACGACTAGATTCCAGCGCTCGGTCGGTCAATATTTCATTTAAATGGCGCAAGGTTATTATAAAACAAGGACGCGGGTAGACACTCCGAGGCATTGACATGAACCCAATTACAATACTAGCCTTGCAAATATGCGCACATCCGAGTCCAGACTATGACTATGTGCGATCAGGCCGCGGCGAGACGCGCTGTGGCCCCAGATGCTAGCCCTGGAGACGTGCCTCTACCTGGCTTCCAACTTGAATAAGTTTTCTTGGTGTCTGATTGCCATAGAAATTAAGAGTCTCGGGTATCAGGATACAGGCAATTTATTCCGTGCCTGTAGAATACGGCGCTTGACGGGGACCAGAGATTGGGCATCTGTAGCACGCAAGTTGGTCTGGGCCGCAAAGCAACTGTTTGAGTGGAGATCTAGAACAGAAAGCTCAGAAATTAATGGCCTTGCATGTCGGCACTGAGTCGCGTCAGCAGGTTCGGCCCAAGAATCCAAGTCGGTTGTATCATTTTGTAATACGGAGGAAGGAATCCTTTGAAGTGTTGAAACGTTGAAGCTGAGAGCTGCGCAGTTGCGGATCTGCCAAAGATTTGAAAAGAATAGTGTCCAGTCATCCCTCTTTGCGGACTCTAAGTGGCCCCGGCGGATTTTGGTTTCGCACCTAATATCTGTTCTCACCTCTGGGCTAACTATAGCTGTTTGCTATTGGGGTTTGTGTTTCGCTAAATCACATCGTGGTCGACGAGGCTGTTCAGTGTCGGGCAACTACTCGACAGTATTGATCAGGAATCACTGGACATTGATAATCAACAAGGCTTCCTACCGTATAGAATGCAGATTGTGACCAAAATATTACATACGTTCCCTCCCCGACCGCGACATGTCGATATGGGTGACAGAGTGAGTGCGATTGAGAGCGGTGCCCGGGCACGAGGACGGCCTCGTGTTCTTTGATTTCGCAGAAGAAACAAAGAATAGTGCAGAACGGCTACGGAGGACCATAAGGGACAACCAACGTCTGAAGAAGACCTGAAAGCTTGACGCGGACGACTAGGGTGGTTGGGTTAGGGATTCTTTGGTACGGTAAATTTTGGGACGTTACATCTGCAAACGCGTTCTGGCCCAGTAGTAGCCTCCGGCTCAGTAGTCCCGGGTAGTGCCGAAAGGACTACATAGGACTCCGTAGAATTTGGTCTACTCTGTAGCACTGATAGCGATGCTCGTCCTATCGTAGCATTCCAAAAAAATTTAGTCCCTATGTAGCATCCATCGTCCTACTGGTGCTCTATAGAACGTACATTCTTCTCTCGACATTCACATGTGACAACCGAGCGCTGACAAGCCCGAGCGAGAATAAAAACCCTCACACCTTGTCGAATTTCCTTTCGCTTCTCTTTTCCCCCCACTTCCCACTGCCCTGTCTTTTCTCTCCATTCTCCTCCGTGATTTTTCTTCATTTTTGACTCAACCTGCTCTCACTGACTCACACATTAAATCATAGGCACATACAGTTGTCAGCAGACTCAACACCTTCGGGTCTTTCAACTCCTTTCAATCTCTTCAATGTTGGTCATTGGTTGTCGCTAAGCGCGAAGCACTCGGTATGCTGTCTTCTTGTTGGGTCATTTTTTAAAGAGTCTAATCGTACGCAAATAGATTATTTAGACGGCACTCCACTTACGACTGTAGATGGTCGTCGCGAGGTCAATGTTGGATAATGGCAAGGCATGCCACCTGTAATTAAGCTGTATACTAAGTAGTTTAATGTGCTCACTGCGCCCAACGACGCCTAGTGCAAATATATTATACATCTGTAATGTTGCCCCAAATGTGAAACGTGAATATCCTGGCTGGTACAAGAGAATGTGATTATTCATGATGCCTGAGCTAACCGGGAGCCAAGCGGCATGCCAGGAAGCGATTCGCTATCAAGCTATCCGTACTACGGCTTACTACGGTCCTACCATCCTACGTCACTATCAAACTATATTGCCGCCAGTAGTGAACATCCTTTCTACAGGTTACTATCATAGTGGGGGGGTTGCTACTGAAATACGGTCCTATTTGTGCTATATAGGCCTCATAGGAACGGGGTGTTTTGCAGATGTATATAGCTGCTCTATCAAACTCCGTCGGAACCAATCGGAAATCTTAGTTCTCGCACGTACTTTTTTAATTTCTAAGCCCTTACATACTAAGGAGCATATGTTTAAAAATTCTGCTGCATTTTGGTCGTGGATGATCTGCTTTGCAGATATCATTCCAGTGCTGACGAGGTAATGGGGCTGCTTCATAACATCGTCGTCAGTGAGAGCAAAGGGCCAAGAAGACCACGATGATACAAACGAACTCCAAGCCTCGTTTATACTGATGTCACTGTCAGAGTTTGGAGTCAAAGAGGGTTCGCGGAATTGCAATCGATGATCAGAGAGATTGGTAGGATCATCCCGATATAGAAAGATCGAAGAGCAAGTGAGCCGAACCGGTGCGCTTGGATCGAGTGAGCCAGATCCAAATCCCGATCTACGGTTGTTTCACCGAACTATGTCACAACGTATAAAACCCCCCTTTCCTTAGCAATGTCTGTATTCAAATCCTTCCTCGTCGTTGACCATCATCTGCTCTGAGCAGTGTATCACTTCTTCCACGACGGCAACCTACAATCCACAGCAAGCACTCGCTCCAGCAAGAATGCCGGGCGCAGTCGTAGGAAACGCTACAAGAATCTGGGAGCTGAATGTCCACTGGGCGTTGTACAGCCAGTGTGGCATATGGGATCCCAAAGGACGAGGCGTCGATATCTGGGAATGTATTCGAGATCGTAAGTTCATCATTGTCGCGTCTTAACTGTCCGACATCTTATAAGGTTCCGTCCAATTCCTAGATGACTCAACGCCTGGTACTCAGGTGTGATTGTTCTTCACTGTGTGCTCGCATTTTCTGACAAGTTCTACCCTCTTTTCAGCCTCCGAACGCGCAATACTGGCGGTATATTGCCAGAAGATGATTAGGATTCATCCATCCTATAAACGATCTTCGTGTCGTCCAAAATCAGCCCAGGTCCACGTTCGGGACCAACATAATCCTCTCGACAACTCACTCTTCAACTCCTACCCCGTCTCATACTCGCACCGCCCGTCACAAAACAATATCTATGGGCTTCACGACCTCATCCTCCTAGCAATCCCGACTTCGATGCCTCGGCAATTCCCAACATCTACAGTAGATGTTCCGGTTGAATGCCATATAGCCCGAAGTGATTAGCCAGCCTTTGCATGCAAAAATTGCCCCTCCTCTACCAACCTGGGTTGTTGGTGGCTTGTATACAACGCGCTAGCACGCTGGAGCCCTACAACGCGCGTTGTTTTCAACTTGTTTTCTTGATGGCAGTAGCGACGAACTTGACACAACAGCCGACCTAACTCTACGGACAGTCGATCATCTTGTATTTCTACACTCGCATCCATCTATTCTTCCGCCGGCATTTAGTAGCATCTATCTCTCATACTCCCTTTTTTTATTTGGGGTTCTTTATATTTACTTGGGGCGTCCCGGTCGTATAGAATATCTATCTCTCTGACTAATTTGATAACCTCTGAACTTTCTGGACTGTTTGACCTGAGTTTTTCGGTGTATTGGCCAAGATTGTGGGGTGATGTCATGGAGACGTCACTCCCGCGTCATCTCTATCCCTTTGACAATTCGCACGTTTGGAAAGTACCAGAATAGGATGCCACGAGGAAGTGAACCGATATTGAACCGTCCGCTCGTTTGAACAAGACTCGCAGATCTCTACATAAGACCTTGTAAGTTTGTTTTCACTCGGGTTGCTAAGAGTAGTCAGCTCACTTGTAGGTATGCTCCGAACTTCCGAAAGCGAACCGAATTAAAAGCAAAGTTCTGTCTCTTGCAACACTTTTCGCTTTCGCGTTCATGTTCTTTTTCATTCAAACATATAGATATGTTGCATAAAACATGACTCGACATTGATCGACGTCCTGTCAGTGTCACTGGTCGTCCTGTTGACCAACACAATCGGCTGTACTAAATTAAATTGATAAATGACCCTTTGCTTGATTCTCGAAACTGGCGAAGTTCCTTTATTTCTCGACCACCATTCTCCGCCGGAGGTTGACTTCATTCCAGATGCCCCCGTCTCAAGCAAATTGACTCTTTAGTTTGGCTTGAAGTCTAAAAAATCCGAAACCCTTCTGCTGAAAAGGCGGGCGCCTGATACGTTGCGGTATTCTAACGGAACGACTTCATTACTCAAGTATGCTTCGTCGTTTACCATAAGCTCAGGATCCGCGGAAGGAAAAGAAACCAGGGTTTCAATGGTTGGACCCCACTTTAGAGCACATGGCGTGTAGGGTGATCAATGATGTAGAAGGCCGTTCCAGCCGGCGGGCACTCCCGAGCCTTGTCTCATAATTCGACCCCGCGGCTCTCGGGCCGATATCCCCCGACCTGCCCGAAGGCTTGAACTCGCACATTTTGCGAGTTCAGCGGAACTCATATTCAATCCGATCTCTGGGGAGGTCGGGTGACGCTTAGACTGTATATGTTTTTCCACTATTCGGACTTGCGTAAGGCACTCTGACAGTCAACTGACAGTCCCTTCGAGTACAAGCTGCTTCATCAGTGGTACGCGATTCTCGTTATCCACAGAACTATCCGACATCTAGGTCATTCGACAGATTGCTGTTCCGGCTTATCCCCCAGTAACAACTTGAAGGGATTCTTGATTGGCATAATAATTGAGTTGGGCCAAAATCTTTCAAAACATTACGAGTTGATTTTGCCTGCGCATCGCAAGTTACTCGAGGATTTCCAGTCCCAGTCTGAATAAAAGTAATGGCAGTGTTATGGTTCCAGGAAGGAGGTTGGGCTAGAAAACCTATCCTTTCGTGTCTTTTCGCTGCCGTGATGTTTCGCTCTGGTTTCTTTGGCGCTTACAAAACCTTTACAGTACGCGTCGGTTAGCACATGTGTACAGTGCCCCAGGAGTACCCGAAGCGATTTTCGCTTTAATTTCCCTATTACTGAGCAAGAAATACCTGTTTAGGGTTAGCTCGTGGTGTAACAAATATTAACAAGCGACCCACAGTTTCCTCCCGCAGATGGTTGGGATGGAACCCGACGTGTCATTCCATTTATTAGGCAGTAAGTAACAGAGCGCAAGGGACAGCCAGCGGCCTGGTTTGCCTGTAAGTTGACCGGCTCGTTGGCTGTCTGGCGGGCAGTTAATCGCTCATGCGGTGTACATAACAAGTGTCAATCTTACTATCGATCTTGGGCTATGGTCGATCCTATAATTTAATTTTTTGAAATCGGCCCTGATCGCATGTTTAGAGTAATCACCACTTTGGGGTGGGAGAGACCCGGAGGGTAGGGCATTCAAGTTGAATGTGTTCATTCCGATCATTCAAGTTCAGCACACGCGGACACCGCGCTTGAATCGAGGTGTCACTACCCAAGGTTTGTATGAAGTTGTAACATCAATATCTTTGAGTGGTGCAACGTCAATGAGTGTCGATTGTAGCCTGACTTTAAATAGCATCAGGGAAAACAGCCAATGTCTTACCAAAAGTTCTTGCGTACGACAGACCTCGAAGTAAATCACCATCGCTCCAAGGTTTTAACAGGTTACGTTTTGGGGCAGAATAAGCTCTCAACTATTACATTTTTACTCCAATTTTAGTGTACTCTGAGTCGAAGTATATTTGGACTGACTGCAAGGAGGATGGTGATCGTGCCCTCCATTGATTTGCTTGCGCCTTGCTACTAAGGTTCGGAGGTTTCGTCAGAATTTTTCCCTCAATTACTTCCAGACCCAGCCCGTCAATTTTGCAGAGTATTTTCAGGATTCGGTAATCCTGGATTAATCAAACATTCGGTACCCAAGAACAAAAAACCATGCTGTGCCATTAAGCGCCCAACGGGCGCTTCTTGCATCATCGATCAAAGTCCCTCGAGTGTTGACGTTATTGATGCCAATTTATTGCAGATATAGCTTGGTATCCTTATTATGGTATGAATGAACCATAGGGAAAACCTGGGACTCCGTTAATTCTTTTCTGATAAGGAGGCTGGCCCAAGGTCATTTTAAACCGGTTCCGTTGCCAAATTGACGGAATATCTCGTTTTTGGAAGGTCGCCATTAGGATCATTTTAGAATAGGCTTGAAAGAGCCTGCCGGCGACCACACTTACCTATATCCAATATTACCACTCGCTAGAAAAGTAGCCGTTAATTCCATCATGAAGTAGTGTCAAAGCGAACATTTTCATTCATTCTATTTGCCTTTCTGACAGCCAATAAATTTCTAATACATCAGATTCCAGCGACTCGTTTAGACAGAATTCAATTCACACCAGGAATTCTGTTCCCAGAATCTGGGCACCATCTGAAACACCCGAGGGAATATGCATGCCGTTCGAATTACATCCACACAACACAGGACTATACATGGCGGTGCTTCTACTTACATGAAGTCGGGGGTAAAATGTGTCGGAGAAGAGGTGCTCGCCTTTACACGAACAAGAACTTCATCTATGCGCAAGCAGCCACGCTTCCGTTGGAATTCGACAAGACTGACAGATGTCCGTGAATAGGCATGGTTGAAACTTGACCCGGATCTGGATGACAACTCAGAGAAGCATCTGGGGCAAAGCATGCTGGCAGTTTATCTGGCGACCGGCAGGGGAGGATATTGTGTGGCTGAGTTTGAGGGTAGTAGTGTGACATACTTCCAGTAAGAGTGTCATTGTTTTCAAATCGGATTCATCAGGCCATGCTCATGACCATTACGAATACGGACTAGTTCCCTTGTGACTCGGAAAGAGTAACTTAATAGAACACGAGATGCGAAGCACCCCCTTCGCACTGCCCAAGCTTGGCACTGGCTTCTATCGGTTCCTTTGAGCTTCTCCGAAAGTTCAGGACACCAATGAAGCAATCGGAAATCCATTTTCGCGGGAGTGAGGTTCATCGTGTGATCAGGATATTTCGAGTCCGCAGAGGGATAATTAACTACCGATGCATGACCTGGCTTTTGCCTAGTGCAGCCTAGTACATAAATAATCGAAAACTTCAATAAGAAGAGAACCGAGACCAGATACAGTGTGGGTTGGAAGTGGTCCGTCTCGCAGGAAGAGTTGAACCAGTTGGATTTGAGCGCTAGCCTTTGGATTTCGCAAGAATTTTGGCGGGATGAAAGGCGGTCAACGAGAAAGCTCTATCTATCGCAACAAAATGGTAAGTAGAAAAAAGTTGGCTGCAACGAGGACCTGCTTGCCAGTGCCTGCTTTACCAATGAAGTTGGTGTGGTTGTGAATTTGTGGAGGCACTTGGGAAACAAATTGGTGACAGACTCCCACGGAAGAGAATACTTACCTAATCTCTCCTCGTTCTTTCATTCCTTTCCACTCTTACGCGAGCGCATACCGATTACAGGGATCCAAGGTTTGTAACGTTGGGCTATTAGAATTCTTAGCGTTACCACCCATCAAAGCTCGCTCCTGAAATCCCCAGTCATGGCCCAACAAAAGTTATCAATGTCACGGAGAATGGTAAGAGGTTCGGTTCATCCTATCACCATGGTTGATTGCTCAACGCGTCTTACATTCGTACTAAATAGGGGTGGGGTTTCACTGGTACCCTCCTTTTTGCTGGAGTAACGTTCTACTTCGCGAAAAGAAACATCTCTGAGCGGCGCAAGGCGGAACTTGATCAGTACCGAGCATGTAGGTCTTCCTCACAACTTAGGGTACGCACGGATATGGCCTCCCAGTACAATTTCTGTAGGCGTTCTGGCCGACTCTTCTTGCATTCCTTTCTTTGAAATGGATTAATATCCGTGCTAATATCTCGTTCGCTCAGCACGTTCTGTTCCTCTTGATGTTCCCAAGTCTTCGCCGCCCTCTTCTCAACCATGAGTCGTCCGTTAGCTTAGACAAACCAGTAACGGCGTCCCGCTTTTATCACTGTTTCATTGATCGAATGAGATGCCATTTACAGGATGTCGAGTACCCGATCTGGTAGAAGGCATTTAGGATGATTTCGTCATCAGCCTCTGAATCTGAAATTCTGAATCAACTAGAACTCGATCAAACAACCTCCCAATACCTTACTCCTTCATCTCCAAGGCGTTCGACTTTACAATGGCACAAATGTCTCCCAACTTACACTCCTGGGGCCCAACACGGGTAAGTTGGGTGCTATTCTCACAGCAAATCATTTAAGACAGTTTCCCTTATCTGTGTTACAGACCTTCCTGACAGTGGGGTCGCTCGTGGCGGCTGGCTTGGGCGGGTTTTATTTGAGTATGTCTTACAGAAAACGGTTACAAGAGTTGTCTGGTAGAACCCCCCATTGTACGTTTTTCATTTCACAGGCTGAAATATCTTCACTGTGGGCTGATTCAAGGCGCAATCAGACGAACAAATTATGGGCCATGCCATCAAGACACCGGCTGCATACGAAACCCTGCCAGTCTTGAATGCGCGCTATAGTGATATACCCCCCGCATTCCCCGGAAAAGATCATCATAGTGGGCACAATACCCTAGGGACCTTCAGGCAATCACCAGATTACGCCGAATCAGGCGACTCGCTGCGTTATATGGTGCCTCCTCCTCAGAGAGGCAGAGCCGATGGGTCTGGCAGGGCATACACCAAATCTCCTGACTATGCCGATAACTACAACAAGACAGCTCGGCCTCGTCAGCTGAATAAAGAACCAACTGCCAATGTCTGAGTCTTGAATGTGAAAAAGGAATATGAAAAAGGAGTAGTTTGCGGCTACTTCGTTGTGTTATCCTTCTATTTTGTTTATTGATTTTTTCTCTTCTAACTCTTGGTATCGTCCTCGTTCTCGTTTATATACAATACAAAAAAAATACAGTAGTCTGATATTTCAATGCGTTAAATGTTCGTTGACTTGTGATGTATCGGGGATGGTCCTTTCAAGGCTGTGCTCTATTTTCCTGATTTGTGGAAGGTGTTACATGGGGCGCCAGTGATGGCGATGGTTCGGACTGTGGCACGTCAAAACGGTCCTAGAATTTAATAGCTTCACTGTGTCATACCTCGTTCGGGGTTGGGGGTAGCTGTTTGTCTATAATACTGATGGGTGTAGCGCTTCGGTCTCCCACTGGTTTCGCTAACCGGAAACATGAGTTTGTTTATACAGACGGGGTATTAATGCTCACCAAAATTAATTAATTTCATGTTGGCGGACAACGACAATTTCCTGCGTTTGGTGCCGTCGGGCATATCGTACGGCGAACTTCCCCTTCTGCTCACAAGCAGATTGACGAAGATTGTAATCGTATAAACTCGTCCCATGGAGTTGACCAGAACATAGTATACTGTTACGATGCAGGGTCAATAGGGTGTTGCTGGAAAAATAAGGAACAAACTAACCGTCTGGTCTGACCCAAAACAATACCAATAGGACGATGCTCATGACCCCACCACAACCACCGGAGGAAATAACATTGACAATAGTATCTCTCCATGATCTACATCGCGTTTAGAACACAGTCAGCCGAAGGATAGATTGACACAACCTTTGCTTCGAAAATTGCGGTGGAGTTACTTGATAAATTTGCCATATCAGGGCCAAGGGAACAAAAAGGTCTACAGTAGACGCAATAGAAGCTGCTATACTAATGGGGAGGTATGGTTATGAAGAAGTCATGAGAAGGGAGAAGAACTTACGCTGCAGCTTTATTGCCATATCTTCTTGCATTCGGGTCCGTGGATGGAAAGGCCGCAACGTAGCAGCCTGAATACAGTTCAAGAATGCCCTGCATAGGTGTCAACTTTTCTTCTTTCCTCGTGTTAGGACGAAGGGCTTACGTGTGCAATGACCAAAGAGAATAACATTGCCAAAATAAAATTTGACTGGAACCTGATGGTTGACGTTAGCATCTTGAACGTTTTTGAACCTCGGATTTCGCAACTCACAGCCTTCGACATCGATTGATCAAGAACAACTCTTCACCTATAGCGACAACCGTCAGCATGAGCGTAGATAACGGTACTGTCCAGTGCGATTCGCTAAATGAATAGCCTTAGATATACATATATCAGGATCGACAAACAAGTAGAATGACGACAGACATACTCTGAAATGAGTTTATCAAAAGCTATGTATATTCAGAGGTCAGTCAAAAATGAGCTTCATCAGAGAAGGGAAGATTCCGCACCAGCCATGTCGATGCCAGAACAGTGACGGTACAGATGGTATCTGCTAGGAGCAGACCATATAGCAAGAATTGTAGGGTGCGTTCGGTTTTGAAATGAGAGAAATAGTAGAGAGCGAGACTGATCTCTAACATATAGAGAAGAGCATTGAGCCAGGATATCGACAGATGGGCGCTACCAAACCAAATTATATGAGCTGTTACAAAAAAAGTGAAAGAAATTCGTCATACCCAGCGAAATGAGGACCTAGCGACATCTTTAACTCCGCGAATGAAAGTTGTGTACAAAGAGAGTGCGGAAAGAGAGGGGAATAGGGTCCTTGTGCTGGACACCAAGTTTGAGAAGAACGAAAATATTAGCCAGGTAAAAACAACGAACGACGAGCGGGAGGTGTTACCAAAGTCACCGACGAGGTTATATCTACCCCAGCGTGCCGTATTTCGGACGGATCGGGCAGGCGGTTGGCATACTGATGTTGCCCTTGCACAAGCCCATGCAGTAGTTAGCTGACCCTACCGTACCTTCCGAAGCCGAACGCCTCCTACGCAATGGGGATTAATGAATTTGAAGTGGACCTGACTACGTTGGTAGGGATCGGTTGCGTTCGCTATTGAAGCCTTCTGGTGTTCCGAGCACTGGAAATCATCGAACGTATCTCAGGCTGGCCCTTGGGCCTGAGAACGTGCGGGTCGAAGTAAGGAAATCGGTTGGAAAACAACATTTCGACAGTACCACAGGATCCTGGGATCCTTGGAGCTCTAGGATTTTTGTCTTCAAGGAACGAATAGTACGCTAGATGGCGCTCTGGACACGTAGTACTACTACTAGTCGCGAAGGGCAGGGAACATTATCATGTGAGATGAACCCAAGATGTGCACATCATACACAGGCTGGGAAAATCGAGACCTGATTAGTCAAGAATATTGATCGCGAGAAATTTCCTGAAATCTGTTGAGAGGAAAGTCGGGTGAGGGTCAGTTGACTCCTTCCTTCCTGTTGCTATGTCGGCGATCTGCAATCATTGACCTCGTCAATAATGTCGGCAAGTCAGAATTTAAGCTTTCTTTGAATATTGGCCTCGCTTTCGACCACGTTTGCAAGACGTTCGTCGGTGCTGGATTGACATGAACTGAAAAACGGAAGAGGGTAGGCTTGCAAGTGTCCAAGAAAAGGCGCGGGAAGCGCCGCCACAGCAACAGAAACCGCTGACATCTTAAAAATCGTCAGACTCGTATAAGGAGATAGCGTTACAAAGTGTGCGACGTACCACGACCTATATAATTAAGCGGGCACACGAGCTCTTCATGACATGTCTTTGAGTTGGAGAGCAAAGAACGGAATTCTATGTATGTCGCTCTTCGCAGTTTGCCTTCTGAATCGGGACCACCTTGCCCTCCGGTTGTCATCTTCGTTTCCAAATGTGATCCTGCATCATCAGCGAAGTTCGACATATGAGGAAGCATTGGTCGATATGTTCTGACAGTGGCAGACTGACACCTCTGTGGATCTGCGAGTCTAAAATCCAGTCATAAGTTATATGCAAAGGTCACAGATAAAGGTTGACTGTTGTCAAACAAGCTTCAAAAGTGAGAACAGATGCATGGGGCTGTTGATTTGCTTCGTAGAATTGCCATGGTTGGTACTCCATCAATTCCTCTAGTCAGCTCATCGCGAGAGTTCGACCAATGATAGTGATATTCATCAAAGAGAAGGTCGACGACATTAAAGGAAGTAAGGTTGGGGTATTCAGCAGTGATCATCCTGTACAGGGTGGAATCTCTTGTTTCGCGAGCTGGAGTGTCGATGATGACCCTTCGTGTTGTCAAGGTAAGTTTCTCAAGTCTGTGAAATACGGCCAACCATGCAAGGGCGTGCTCGGCTTGATGTTCCACTTCAAGTTCATTGCGGAAGAATATCGGTAGTTCAAGAGTCAACCCAGAAACGATGGATAAGTGTTCAGTGCCTTCAGGATCTTCACCCAAAGTTCTTGAAGTCAGCGAGGGTGATGGAGGGTCCATGTTAGCTGAAAGACAAACTCTAACGCAAGGCTTTATCCCTAGGTTGGATAACCGCTTGCTGAGACTGGAAAATAGATTCACAGTTGCCTTGTGGTCGTAAGTGGCCTGAAAGTAGGAATCGATGATGATATTAATGAATTTAAGATCGGGGCAGCTTATGGATTGAAAAAAATATGTCGCTTGCTTCAAGGAACCAGTGAAAGTTACAAGATTTTGGAGTTGGGTCATTTTGGTAGAAATTGGGGGTAGGTTGCCGTAAGAAGGGAGCCCAATCGTAACCTTCTGTAGGTATTGAAAGCAAGGCATATTTTCGACCACCGTAGCCAGGAAGTCTTCCCTGTGAAAGGCCACCCTGATTTCTCGCAACTGGGGTAGCTTTGTGGCGATATTTGGGAATATGAAGGAATGAAATTCTTCTCGAGTCACGTTGTGCGACAATGACAAGGAGAAAGAGGTGATACGCGAAAACTTCATGATGTCGAAGGTCCACACGGAGAATGGAGGGATGACGAGGAAGTCCGAGCTAAGTTCCAGATCGGTCAACTCGTTTTGAAATCCAACAAGAGGCATTGTGAGTGCTTGAGTGGGTTGATCTCGAGATACCTGCTGATATCGCCATCCGTAACCTCCGGTTCTGCGATTTTTCATCTTTTTCCAGGGTAGATAACGGGCTAATAAATGGACGATGTTCCGCAGCATCGATGGTGTTGATTGGTCGAAAGTCTGGAAGTTGTAATCCATGTCTATAACCATTGGATGCGGGTAAATTATTTGGAAAGATTTGCATGACTTCAATACGGCTGTACGAAGAAGTGATAATAACGCGATAACAAATTCCTGCACGAACTGGGAACGAAGAGTCCACTTTTGCCCGACGATCCGGAGAAAGAGCGACAAGGAATCAATAGAAGAAAGCCTATTCAGAAGTTGGTGGATGCGAAGAATGCTCCGTGTAACAGAAGCGCCTGCATCGATTTCGGTGCGCAACGGATTATTTCCTAGTATGCAAACTAATTGCTTGATTTTCGTCATGGAAAAGTGAAGTGTTAGTCCAGTGAGGGCATCTCCACACCCTTGGTAAGGTGGTGTTAAAATAGAACTGGTTTTGGGATCTGAAAGTCCCAATCTGTCCAGGAAAATAGGGATGGCTACGGTGTTGAGTCGTCGGCATAACTTCCCTATGTTAAGAATGGCATCCGTCGTTATCCGCTGGAAGATGAGCAGCAGGAGTTCAGTCGGAAGATCGGCGAGAGTTGCCATAAGTGAAATATTATGGTCAGAGCAGCAGCGCGATGTCCAAGATATAAGAATTTAAGAATGCCGTCGACATGTGTTGGTCTCGAGTTTTCGACGCGTTATTTGTCCGAGTTTTGAACTGAGAGTGCAAGCTGCGCTCATGACGGCCGCTTCTTCTCAATTCACAAGCAGCTTGTAGAAGCTACGAGTTCACCGTTCGACTCTGGCGACAAATAGGTAGGACAAATTGATATCTATGCACGCTACTTGTTGTTGAATTCTAATTGAATATTGGATTTAGAGCCCCAACGTGATAGGATCTCACTAATATTCCACAAGTTTATTTGCAACTTGAAGTTTGACGAGAACCCCGATACTCGTCGTAATGTCGAGAGGGGGAGACTATGAACGACTTCCAATGTACGCGTCTTCTGCATCCTCGCCCCGCCAGCGCTCATTGTTATCTGCCCCTTCTTCGCCAACCTTTCCAACTTCATTTCCAAAACCTTCGCCAACTTGCCACAGGTCCCGTAATGGATCGACGACCAGCAAACGATACCTAATTAAACCAAGAACCATTATTACATTCTTGAAATACGCTCTACCGACCACTGTTTTGCTCTTTTTCTTGGGTTTCTACTTTTACGAGCCACATATAGAGTTGGCATTTTACGACCGGACATGGGTCCACAAAGAAATCGACCCAGTAATACCGCTGTCAGGTTGCTTCGACCAGGATCGTGTCAGCCCCAATTATAATGTCTCGCAACACGTGTACGGTCCCAAAAAGACAGAGGTTCAGGCGGGAATGCAGATGAGGATGGGTCTTGACTGCTACAACTTTGCTGGGTCAATAAAGCATGAATCCCGACGGCACCACAGTTCAAGAATCCCTCCCGATGACCGAGTACAATTCCACACGTACTGGAGGAATGACCTGGCCCCATTTGGACCTCGGCAAGAATGGATGCTTAAATCTTTCTTTGCAACCCAAGACGTAGCATCCTCCCGTTTGATCCTCTGGTCAAATGGCGAACTTGGCCCAAATTTGATATTGCAAACGTATCTCAATCGATACCCTGATTCATTTGCATTGAAAATCGTGGATATACCAACACTTGCCAAGGGAACAGAACTGGAAGGTACCGATTTATTGACAAGAAAGGATGCAAAGGCATGGGTGGACGGAGATCTCATAAGGCTCCTCCTCTTGTGGAATTACGGAGGTGTTTGGGTGGACATGGACTCGTTGATGACCCGAGACCTGGAACCTCTCCTGGAGCACGAGTTTGTAACACAATGGGATTGTTATGGTACGCTCTTCTCTTTGCAGTCTTTTTCTTCACCCGCTGATGGATAGCTTGGTAGACAAAATCTACAGGCCACTAAACGGCGCTCTAATGCGATTCCGAAAGCACTCGCCCTACCTCTGCGAGGCATTTCACGTCATGGTCGCATCTCCACCGCCGCGGTCCGGTTCGACAGATTGGGGTGCTCTCCTGTACCTCAAACTCTGGCGTCGACTCTTAGCTGCTTCAATCCCCCCTTTCAAAATTCTGCCCTTCTGCTTTAGTGACGGCCGTTCATGTAGACTCGATAACAGACTACCAGATCCCTTCCAACCGGACAACAAGTTGGGCAAGTGGACGATGGGACTTGGCCTCGAAGAAGGCGGTGGACTGGACAAAACCCTGCAAAAAGTCTTCGGTGTACACTTGCATAACCAATGGGAGAAACCTTACCCGTCGAATGGGTGGGTGGAAAGGCTACTGCTGCGGAGATATGATGAAAAGCTGAGGTCGAGGCAGGAGTTGTGATCCTTAGCTCGGCCAAGGTGTTGTTGCATGTTTTTGCCTATTTATCGTCTGTATTCTACATCTAATGCATAATCTATGTTGCGAGCACAGGACGAGTGCTTTCGTTCGTTGAAGGATTTCCTTTTGCATTTCCCATCTCTTTTTACTGGGCTGATACACAGGTATGCGAAGTTGACACTTCGGCGGGATGGGAGCATGCTCGGGCTCCGTCTTTCTCGCGGACCTTCCATCAAAACCTTTCATGAAGAATTTCATCTCTCGGTCATCCGAGCATGCCCACTCTTACTTAAATCCATCTATCACGGGCTGGTCAGCTCACAGACCTCGCACAAACTTTCTCATTAGGTCCTACTGCGCCTGGTAGGCATCTGCTGCGCTAAGGCATCAACGCCAATCACGGACTCTCGACGTCTTTCCTCCCTTGCTTCCGCAGCAGAGCCGTCGTACCTGTCACGAATGCGTTATTTTCGAACGTTGGTTGTACCATCGTTTTCGATGTTCATGGCCACCGAACTGGACGATGACAGCTTCTTCGTTGGGCAGGTATAAAGAGCCACTATTCTTATTGAAATACCTCATTCCCCTGAATCAAGCCAGACCGCTCTCATGAAGCATCTAAGTCATCTCTTCTCAGCTTCTCTAATTCTATTATCACGCCATACTGCCGCTTCGCCCCTCAATCCTCGTTTCGGAGACTTCGTAGTCCACGAGAAACGAGACTTTCAACCCGTCACTCAATCTTTGCGCCGTCTAGAAGGTCATGTCAACATCCCCCTTCGGATCGGGCTCAAGCAGCAGAACCTAGACATGCTGCCCGAGCACCTGATGGCTGTCTCTGACCCCACCTCTGCTTCATACGGGCAGCACTGGTCGCACGAAAAGGTGGTCGACGCATTTGCGCCATCAGCAGATGCTCACGAAACCGTTCGTGCATGGCTGATCCACGCCGGCTTCGATGCAAGTCGACTGAAGCTCAGCCATAACAAGGCATGGATTGAAATCCAAGGCACTACAGCCCTTGAAGCAGAGGAGTTGCTCAACACGGAATATCATATTTTTGATCATGAGGGCGAAGACCATGTCGGTAAGCGCATCTACTTCTGCTCATCTAATTTCCTTTTCTGATCCGAAGGTCGATATAGCATGTCACGAATACTCCTTGCCAGCCGGAGTTGTAGAACACGTCGACTTCGTCATTCCGACGATTCAGCCAAATGTGAAGCTGGTCAAGTCGAACAGCCCAGGGTCCAAGCCGTCGAAAGCTCGGCGCAACCCCCTATCTCGGGATGTCGAAATTCGGTCGACCAACGTTCAAAATGGATCTCTTGCTGGTTGCGACACCACCGTCGTTCCAAACTGTTTGAGGACGTTGTACAACATGACATATACCCCGAAAGCAACAGACCGTAACACCTTTGGAATAGGTTCACTTTTCTTCTTTGTGCTTCGTATACCGATTGCTCAATATTCTTTTAGTGAGCTATTTCAGTAATACGTACCTACAATCCGACCTCGACTCTTTCTTCCGCAACTTTTCTCCGTCGCTGGTTGGCACGTCTCCCAAGCTAGTGTCGATTGACGGAGGTGTTTATCTACCTGTGGTAATCGCACAAGCACTCTCTGATTATTCCCCTAGGATCAATTGAAGTTGGTCCAGACTCTGGTGTCGGTGAAGACGACTGGATTCTTCAATATGCAATGACACTCGTCCAGCCACAACAGGTTCAACTCTTGCAAGTCGGAAATCAACAGACTGGTCCCACCTTTATTTTTCGTAGCTCATATAAACCACTGATTCTATATCCTCGGTGTAGGACAGACCATCAGCTTCAACGAATGGCTAGACGCCGTCGACGGCTCATATTGCACCTCAGATGGAGGCGACGACTTTACATTCGACCCTCAACTCCCAAACCCTTTTCCGGGCGGGTTCAACGATCACTCATGTGGCAGCGTCAAAGCTCCAAATGTCGTCTCAAACTCGCAAGCTGACCATGAATACCGGTTTCCCCAGTTTTACCGAGAACGCCAGTGCAATGAGTTCGGGAAGATTGGGCTGATGGGTGTCACTATTCTCTATTCACCTGGAAATACGGGCACTGCGGGTGCTCAGAGTGGTTATTGCTTGGACGACAATGGTACACTTTCTCTCAACTGAACCGAAATGTTACTCAGTCCGCCATCTACCTTTTTTCGTGCTAGGCTCGATGAATCTGAACGGTACCCACTTCAACCCTGCTTGGCCAGCCTCTTGCCCCTGGGTCACTGTAGTCGGCGGCACGCAAGTTAAAGCCAACGCATCAGCCAGCGACACCTCGCCCGAAGAGGTATGGAATCAAGATTTGACCATGGGCTTCTTCGAATCCGGGGGTGGCGGTTTCAGCAACCACTTTGCTCAGCCTGCGTACCAGAAGACGGCGGTTGAGAAGTATCTCAAGTTCTTGGCCAAGAGTGACCCTGCCACCCTAAAGCATTTTAATACGAATGGAGTACGCTTTGCCTGCTCCAATTCGTCGAATAACTGACTAACCTCGTTATTCTCGTAGCGGGCGTTTCCCGATTTGAGCGCTAACGCGTAATTCTTTTATCCTTCGTTTTCCTCGGCTTCTGAGCAGATCTTTCGCACAGAAACTCTTTCTTAAATATCGAGAATGGAGTTATTTCAATAGACAGTGGAACATCGGGTGCTATACCTACCGTTGCTTCCATAATCACGCTCGTTAACGACGCCCGAATCTCTGCTGGAAAGAAACCCGTCGGTACGTGCTCGGAGCTCGGCCCAGGTTCCAGTTTCTAGGCGCTTAAACTATTTTGTTTTCGTAGGTTTTATCAACCCAACGGTGCATTGCGTTTGAATTAGAGGCTCCACAGATGACAAGTCTAATATGTTTCCATCCTACTGTAGATATATTCGACAACGTTTGCCACCGCGTTTAACGACATCGTTGACGGCACTAGTCAAGGATGCAAGGGGTGTAAGGAACTCCTTTTGACTAACCTGATTTGCACCTTGAGACTCATGTCACCTTCGCAGTACAGGGAGACCGTGGCGGTGGTTTTAAGGCGTAAGCGTTTAAATTGCTCCTAGGCCTGTGTGCAATCTAACCAGCTCTGTAGAACGCCAGGTTGGGATCCAGCTACAGGTATGCTTGACAGTGTGAAAGTAGATCTGCTGTTCTCATTCGTCACTTGCTATATAGGTGTCGGCACGCCTAACCTTGGCAAGCTTATTGAGAAATGGTTGTCCTTGCCGTAACGCTTCTATAGGATGGTCAGAGGGATGGGGCCAGAGGTGTCATGCTCGTTGCATTTATATTTCCCGGTCTTTCCATTTCGTTTCCGGACAGAGTGGAGTAAACTTTGCAGACTTTTGCTCGTGGACGATATGTAATTTGAATTTCGATTAGAGGCTTGTAGGTTACAACGGGGGCATCTTGCGAACCACCTTTCCTTCGTTTCGTGCATGAACCCTGAGCTTTTCGAGTAAGGATGAATTCGCCCAGCGCTCTGGAGGTGTTCTTTTGCCAGTTGCCCAATAGTATATGTCCCAATCTGGCTCGTCAAGCATCTACACATCCTTAGCATGGAGAATGGAAAAAGTTAAATGGTCAGAAAATGAGTCGCACCTTGTCGTATTCCATCATCTCTGCTTCACTCATCGTGCTCAAGTTATCCCTAGCGAAGGTGCTCAACAGAAGATCGCTCTCCAATGTTCCACGCTTCCGCGACTGGTAAACTAGCCGTGCTCTGAGTGTATCCACTGTTTCATTCGGTCTAGGTAGAGGTGTCGGAGGAGCGACATCTGAGGGAGTATTCGTTGAAGCCAAGTGTTCTGGTGTATGTGGAAGAGGCCAAGGATCCGCAGATATACGCGGGGTTGAGGAGATATGCCGCCGGGGGTAGATTGTCCGTCTGGTGAGAGTGAGCCCTGCTCTAGAGAGTCGTTGGATCATTTTGTTCAAAGGTCCGAGAGCGTTGAGGATGACGGACGGGATCGCGTTCAAATTTCCTGACTTCGGCGGTCACGTTTCTAGAAACATAACCCCTAAAAAGCTCGATCACGTGGTGATATTTATTTTGTGGAACGACTTGGCTTGCTTTTGAACTCTGTCCATCCTTGTTCACACCATTTCTTGCATTCCGGACGCGTAAAAGCTCTCTCCCATGGCGGTCGGCAAAAAAACTACGAAAACAAAGACAGAGTCGTCCCAAAATTCACTGTTGACTTGGGTCAAGAGACTGGGGTTCTTCAGCGTGCTTGCCGCTACATTCGCATGGCTTGATACAATCAAGGTGTGTGCAACACAGTTATGTCGATGTAAGATATGTTTCTCTTATCAAAATTCTGCTACAGGACCGTTGGTATGTCCTTGACCCTGGTCACCTGCACGAACTCGCGCAATCAGCCATTGCCGCCTCGCCAAATGACACAGCCGGCATGATCAACCATATAGTAGCGAACCTTACAGAGACATACCCCTCCAACCAAATTCGGCTGAACACCAACTCGAAAGAGTGGGTGTTCAACAACGCTGGTGGCGCCATGGGCGCCATGTACATCATTCACGCGAGCATCACAGAGTACCTAATAATTTTTGGCACACCACTGGGCACGGAAGGACACAGTGGAATCCACACCGCTGATGATTATTTCCATATTCTTGTCGGGGAGCAATGGGCGTTCGCTCCTGGTCAGCTCGAGATGGAGAGGTATACTCCTGGCATGGTCCATCTTATGCCCCGCGGTGTGGCGAAGCAATATAAAATGCACGAGGGTTGCTGGGCAATGGAATACGCAAGAGGTATGTACGCCGTCGACGATTAATTTTTGTTTTGCTTATATGCCATCTGTAGGCTGGATCCCGTTGATGCTACCCTTCGGATTTGCTGATACCCTGACCTCAACTCTTGATATACCCACTCTCTATAATACCATACGCATATCCGCTCGGGAGATGTCAAAAAATCTGTTCATTGGAAAAATTTAGATCGGTATCTAATATAATCATTATTTATTTCGTCGATCGCCCCAGCGCTTGAACCAGCGGTTAATTTGAACTAGACTATTGACAGAATTTCCAACAGACTTGTCCAAATTTCAACAGCCATGTTCTGTATTTCTATTGTCCTCTCCTCGCGACAACTTGCTCGATTAGTTGAGCTGCTTTGTCGTCCGCTCCTTGCCTTTACTATATCGCGAACATTCCTTGGATTACGGCGTCCAGAGCTTCCCCACTGGAGCGTCAACGCCTTCTTTTATAAGAGGCTCAACAAGTCTCCACACATCTCGTTCCACCTCCCCTCTTTCCCTTCCTGCATCGATAGACACCCACCGAGTACCCCCCACCTCAGTATCCCTCTTATTCTCAATCATCTCCTCACCAATCCGATGGAAGAACCTGCGCACGCGCAACTGCATCTCCTCCTTCTCGTACCGCTCGTCCCCATACCCGCCGCGCTCCTTCGCCTTTTCCGGTGTGATATCGAAGAACAGCACGAGGTCGGGTGCGGGAAGGCCGACGTCTGGGCTGCGACACCACTCGAACGGGAGGAGCGGGTCGCCGGCTGAGGTGACTTTGGACGCGGAGAACGCGATGCCGGAGAAGGCGTATCGGTCGCAGATGACAGGCGTCCCCGCGAGCAGGAGACTTTCGATCGTGGATCTGTTCAATCGCCCAGGTGCAGGTGTTCATAATATGTTCGGTATAACGATATAACGAGATAGAGATAGACGCACGCAAGCTCCCAACGGTTGGCAGAAAAGAGCAGATGAACAGCACGGTCATCCAGTTCTGAGGCTGAACGTAAATAGGAATCAATCATTTGTCCGATGGCAGTCGTTCTGTCTGTCCGTTCAGCTCAGTTGTACGCAGACCTCTTGAAAGCAACCCGCAGGAGGCACGCACCTGGAAACTTGACGAGCTTGGCGTCAGCGCCACTTTCTTTCAGGCGCGTATGCAGTCTGGAGCTTTGCGTTGTTTTGCCGGATCGGTCCAGTCCTTCGATAACGATAAAAGGCGCGCGGTGGTTAGAAGACATGGTTGGGTAGCAAGACACCCGCAAGTTTTCGGATAACCTTGATTCTTAGAGGTTGCAGACCTAGGCAGCCGTTGTAGATAACTCAGAGTTTGGAAAGCGGTGAGGGGAAGGAACAAATGGGTTCGGTCCGAAAATAGATTGAGAGACCCTTCAGTTATCACTTCACTCGTTCTTGCATTCAGCACGTCTGGGTTAATGAGACGGCAAGAATCGAATTTGTGTACCAGTAACAAACACACAAAGTCGACAAGATTAGGTCAACGGAGACAAGGACCCAAATCCAACAATGACTCTCGTACGTCTCCTCAAGACAACTCCAACACACCTTCAACAACACGATATGCATATGCATCTCCACCGTCCTTGCCCTTCCTTCCACCGACAACAACCAACCAACCAACCACACTCCCACAACCACTAGCACACAACCACCACACAGTTACGCAATTACTTGCTATAGCGAAAAAAGAACGCATCAGTCAGAGAGGGGAATACGAATACGAATACAATGGACAATCAGACGGCCTTAAAGTACGGCATGAGACGGAGGTAATAGAATTTGAATGGATGGGGCTCGTTGAGTTGGACTGGATGAGATGAGGCGGACGAGTGAATGACAGAATGGAGTTGGAACGACGGGGTGGATGGATGGATGGGATAGAAGAGGGTTGGTCAAGGATGCTGAGGGAATTTATGGCCGCAGCAGAAGCCTTGGGAGATATATGGCGAGGAGACAATCTTGATGATGATGATGGTGATGAGTTGTAATGCTCGTTGTGGGTCAGAGACAAGAGAAAAACGCGAGGATATAAATTCGCGATAGAGGTGGGGAGTAGAGGTGGGGTATGTAGGTGTGTGGATATCTACTCTTCTTGCGTGAAGAACGCACTATGGGAGGAGATGGTGGCGATAATGGATGGACGGACATTGACGATGTTAATGGCGAAGGATAATGGCGAATATGTTATGATTACGACGACAATGAAACGATGGGCACAGTCAAGGAAAATTTCGTGGCGACAATATCGATATCGTGGATAGGTGGGTGGGTGTGGTGGATGTTGCGGATGGCGCAAAAAATGCCAGACATGATGAAAAAATAAAATAAAGTGAGAGTCTAGTCGGTCTTGCAATTTGACCCACTGCTCCTGCTCTCCGCCGCCCTGTATCTTCTACCAGCCCCTGGCGGCACTCCTCTCTCCTCTTCCTCTCCTCTCCTCAGCAGTGAACAATTGTTGTTCTCGGATTCTTCCTACTCTCCACCCGACTTCTCCAGCCTCCTCTCCCACCCAAGCTCGGTGACAGCTCATCGAGCAGCAGGGACACCTCCACGGTACGACGGCTGGCCTCTGGGCTGCTGAGGTGGCGCTCCATTCTGCCTCACTGGTTGTTGTTGCTGCTGCAAAATCTGGGGTTGTTGTGGATGCTGGCCATTCCTCGGAGCGGGGGCCGCAGCTTGTGGTCTCTGCTGCTGCTGCTGCTGCTGTTGCTGTTGCCCCTGCTGCATTGGCTGCTGGGCCGGCCTTTGAACCTGGGTCTCTTCTCCACCACTGGGAGCAACATACAGCCCTCTATCAATCGTCTGCGGAATAGGCTGAATCTCCGTCCCAAGCTCCTGCTCGATCTTATACAAGTTGAACCTGTCTTCATACGTGACAAGGTTAATCGCCAGACCCAAGTGTCCAAAACGCCCTGAACGGCCGATACGATGGAGGTACGTCTCGCTGTTCTTGGGGAAGTCAAAGTTGATGACGACATTGACGGCCTGGATGTCAATGCCACGCGTGAGGAGGTCCGAGCAGACGAGGTTACGGCATACACCGCCGCGGAAGTCGTGGAACACGCGGTTGCGGTGCGACTGCAGCATTTTCGCGTGCGAGTAGAAACAGGAGTAGCCGAGCTCGGTCACTTTTTTGGCGAGCAGCTCGACGCGGTTGGTGGAATTGCAGAAGATAATGGACTGGTTGATTTGAAGCTGGGTTTTAACGAGGTAAGTTGTTTGCGTTTTGGAATTAGAGAGACGCGATCTGTACCTTGGAGAAGAGGGTATTGAGGCAGTGGACCTTTTGTCGCTCTTCGACGTAGGCGTAGTATTGGGTGACACCGCGGAGAGTAAGCTCGTCCATAAGATTGATCTCGTAGGGAGATCTCATGTGTTTTTCCTGAAAAAAAAAATCAGCAAAGAGAAGACATAAACATAAAAACGCGTACCTTGAAGTCTTTGACAATCATAGGGAAAGTAGCGCTGAACAACATCACTTGGCGATCAGTAGGGAGGAACGAAAGCAATTGCTCCATAACGGGTGCGAATTCGGGCGAAAGAAGTTTATCAGCCTCGTCCATAACGAAGACCGGGCACTCGCTGAGGTCGGCAACACCTTTGCCAGCCAAGTCCAAGATACGGCCGGGGGTTCCAACAAGAACATGCACCATCTCCGACAAACGCAGAATATCGTCTTTGAGCGTGGTGCCGCCGGTAGTAACCATAACCTGCAAGCCCATGTGTTTTCCAAGAATTTTGCAGACCTGAGAGGTCTGCAGCGCGAGCTCACGAGTGGGGACCAGGAGAAGCGCCTGGATCTTGGGCCTGGTCAAATCGATCTGCTGGAGGGAGGGGATGACGAACGCGGCCGTCTTTCCGGTCCCGTTCTTCGCGCGGGCGAGAATATCGCGTTTGGCGAGGGCGATGGGGATGGCCTCTTCCTGGATGGGGGATGGCTTCTCGAAGCCGGCCTCGAAGATGCCCATGAGGAGCTCACGGTTGAGGAACATGTCCTCGAACTCGAGGCCCTTGGTCGCTGTTACATCCCCCGTCTGGGGGCGGATGTCTTTTGGGGGAGGTCGGAGACCTGTTTTCCAAGACGAATCATTGCTTGCTGGTCTGGATGGAGTTTTGGTTTTCCTCGTGAGTTTTTTTTAGTAGATAAGCTCAAGTTGGAATTGGCTCACGTGGATGAAGAAGAAGTGGCTGTTTGGGACATGCTTGCTTGAACTAGTCTATCGGCGAAAGGTCAGGGGTTTGAGGGTTCTAAACGACGTGGCTTGTGGCAGGCTGCTCGAAAACGGGGCTTTCAGTGTGAATGCTGAGGGGTTCTCTGGAGTTTTGTGATTTGTGCGATCAACGGTGGCTGGAATGCTGATTCCGAGGGCTGTCAAGAGCTGGCAGGCGGCGAGGAGAGTTTTTGCGAGATGGATGGGTGGAAAAGAGTGGTTGTTCGTCCGCAAAAAGAGAAATCAGGTCCGCAATGTTCACACGCTTCCTCCACTCAATCCTCCCTCTTCCACAAAACACTATAGCCCATTCTTTGTACCTTGAAGAATATAACTCTGTTTGATGAGATGAAATACGCGGTGAAAACCATTCTACTTAGACAGCATCTTGTGACACACATGCATCACATCTCCTCAAGATAGACAGCTGGCACTTTGGGTACCTCAAAGTCCCGACCGTTTTGCCTCCTTTACGCAGCCACTTCCTGCGACGCTACTCTTCTTGTCCAAGCAATGAGCCGAGACCCTTACATACAGGACGCTGGACTTGAGCGCTACATCAACTATCAGCCAGGAGGCTACCACCCTGTGCATCTAGGCGACAAATTTCACGACGAGCGATACACCGTCGTGAACAAGCTCGGATATGGCACCTACTCTACTGTCTGGCTCGTCCGCGACGAGATCCAGAATGTATACGCGTCGTTGAAGATCCTCAGCGCGGACGCATCCAAGTACTCCTCCGGCACTGAGCTTGATGTTCTCCGTCGCTCGACCACTGGATCCGGGGCAGGCAAGCGCTTCGTCTTACGGTTCCTCGACTCTTTTATCCACGGAGGACCAAATGGCACGCATCTGTGTGTCGTCACGGAGGTCTCAGGGCCCAGCCTTTCGACGTACCTCGACGCAATAGATTCGTTTGGCGAGCTCCCGCCCGAGAGTGCACGGGCGCTTCTACCGCAACTTGCCCAAGGAGTGGAGTATCTCCACTCTTGTAACATCGTCCACGGGGGTAGGTTGTAACCATACCTCAGCTTGAAAGACTTCTTACTGTTTTCAAGACCTACATTTAGGAAACCTATTATACCACTCGTCCTTGCTCGAGTCTCAGGAAAACATAAAAAAATACTTCGGCACGCCAGAAACAACTCCTCTCCGCCTCTGCCAAGGCGCCAGTCCGCCGTACAGCGCCCCGCATGTACCACGTTACGTGGTCTACTCGCTGGACTACTCTCCTGTCCTCGAAACCATCTTCGAAACCCCGTCGCTGGTGCAGCTCAAGATCTGCGACTTCAGCGAAGCCTCTATCCATGACCCTGCAAGCTCAAGCGGCGCAAAACGCAATCTGAACTGTCCAAACGTGCACGCCGCCCCCGAAGTCATTTTCGACGAGCTGGTAAGCCCCGCATCGGACATGTGGGCGCTGGGCAATACGATGCATCAAATCTTGACCGGGGGCGGGACGGAGGGCCTGACAATGATACCTGGAGCGCCTGGGTGCGGCAAGGACGAAGTTGTATCCGAGATGGTGCGCCTCCTGGGCAGGCTTCCGGACAGGTGGTGGACTCGCTGGGAAGCGCGTTCTAAATATTTTGACGAGGCCGGAAATCGGATAGGTGATACCAAAGCGAACAGGACCACAGAGCCACTGAGTAGTCGCATCACGGAGTTTTATCTTCCACCAGACCAGAGACGAGCTTTTGAGAAAGTGTTGGCAGGGATATTTGTGTACGAGCCGCAGAATCGACTGACTGCACGCGATCTAGTTAGAGAACTTGCATGCTTGGAAGAGAAGTAAAAGTAAAGGAGTTGTGCAAATCACGCGTTCATCTTTACGTTGATACAGCAAAATGCATAACTGATGTCATCATGTCATCTATCACTTCCTTTCTTTCTTTCAGTCATCAGCATCGTCGCGTTTATAACTTCAAAACACAGAATCTGAACACCACTCGAACCTTACACATAGGTATTCGATTCATAACCTCCGAAGGAAAAGGAGTATATTTTTGTCGCGAGTCATAAACGAGAACGTCATCGGAGCCGACCTCGATATACAAGTACCCCACACTTCAAATTACGACTGTAAACTCAACTTCCAAGACAGTATATCAAACATCCTCATGTCCACCCCAACAAAGAAACTAACCGACCACAAGATTCTCATCTTCGACGTATACGGGACACTCGCAGTATGCCCCGCTCTTCTCCTAGACTTGATCTTGGACTAAAATCATAACTTTCTGGAAACCTAGGATTGGGAATCGGGTATATTCAACGCCCTGCAGCCCCTTCTCAGCAGATACCCTGCATCGAAAAGCTGGTCGCGTAAAGATGCCTTGACAGCGTTCATGTCTGTGGAGACCGACCTGCAGACGCAGTTTCCAGAGATGTTATACAGTGATCTCCTAGCGAAAGTTCACGAGGTGCTCGAAGAGAGGCTCAAAGCTCTTTCCAACGTGGATGACGAAGAAAATGCTCAACCATCCGGGTCCACTCTCGCCGGAGATCCTCGCTCCGTACCCACAGCTTCCAACGCCGACGCCAGCACCAGCACCAGTACCAACGGAGCGACATCATCCTCTGCCCAAAGCCAAAATCACGACGAACACAAAGCCTTCGGCGCCTCCATCCAAAACTGGCCCATCTTCCCAGACACCTGCGCTGCCCTCCACCGCCTCTCCAAGCACTTCAAGCTTGTCGTCCTCTCCAACGTCGACCGGCACTCATTCCGCCACACCCACGCTCTCCTCTCAGAAGGCCCTAGCTGGGCCACCGGCACCTCTGACCTCAGTCTGTACACCTACCCCGAGCCCAACCCGAATAGATACTGGCATCCTCAAGCAGCTAGAGCAAACGGGTCAAAATCCAAGTCGCCTTTCACTTTAATATTAACAGCGCAGGATACGGGGTGCTACAAACCCGCGCTGGGCGGTTTTCTCGCGGCACTGGAATACGCGAACACTCATCCAGAACTGTTTGGTGAGCTACAGCTTGGGGAAGGCGAGGCGGTGAAGGATAAAGCGCTTTCAGTCGCGCAGAGTATCACTCATGACCACGTCGCTACACATCGGCTGGGGATGCGCAGTGTGTGGATTGATAGGCAGAGCGCGGTTACGTGCAACGAGGATCCCGAGGGGTCTGGCACGCCGGAGAAGTGGACATGGAGGTTTGAGACGCTTGGTGAAATGGCAGATGCAGTGGACAAGGAACTGGCATTAGTCCACTCCGATTCTGGCTTAATGAAAGCGGTATAAGGGGGAAGGAAGGAAGGAAGGAAGGAGTGTATTACCGGGGAGGTCCAATTGTCATCCTTTTATTTCGCTCCTTAAATGCTAATATGGATCTTTACTATATATTTTGTCTCTAGTAAACTGCAGTCGGATAATCTGTGTATCCCGTACTCCAATCGCTGGAGTTTTTGTTAGTTTGGAAGTGGCGGACATCTGGAACATTATCCAAGGGCTTTCCATATTCAACGCGCTTCGTTAAATCTGGGTGAGTGATCCAGTTGAGCCCAATGCTAATAGCGTCAACCTGCCCGGAGGCGACGAGTTCGGCGCCTTCCTCGGGTAAGACGCTTGCGTTGACCAATAACTTGGTGTTGCTGATTAAAGGACGGTAAGATGCAATTACGTCGTGTTTAGTTGCGCGTGGGACGCCTGTAAGGGATAACAATATGGGGATCCTTGGGTTACGGATAATATTCTAAAGATTGGGCGTACCATCGTAAACGACATCGAATGCCACTGTGTATCGCATGAGGGTGATATAAGCCAGACCAAGCTTATCCACTTCAGATATGAAATAGTTGTATGTATCGTAGGTGTCTTCGAGGGACATCCTGTTTGGAAGACCAGAACGATGAGCGACCAGCCTTGAATATCTTTGAAAGAAACGACCTTACCCGACGTCATTGTATCCTCCGGCAGGGCTAAGCTTTACTGCAACGTTCTTTCCGAATACCTCAATGAGGACTTTGAGAACTTCGAGGCCCAAGCGAGAGCGGTTCTCTTTGCTCCCGCCCCATTGGTCGGTGCGATGGTTAGCGGTATTGTCGAGAAATTGGGCAATGATGTATCCGTTGGCGCCATGGACTGCACGGGGGATTATAAAAGACTAAAAGGCTGATGAGTGGGTTGTGAATTCGACCTACGTTCAACACCATCGAAGCCCGCTTTCTTGGCGTTTATGGCGGCGTGTTTGAATTGAGCAACAAGTTTCCATGGGTCGTCGATCGCAGTGGGCTAATGAGAGTATTTAATTGAAGGATTTCAAGACGACAGCATAAAATCGTACCGTGACATAACCCGGAACGCCCGGGATGGTGCGGAATTTACCACCTCTCGCGCTGATCGCTGAAGGTGCCCATACAGGCTATAAAAACGGTGTTGATGTTGGATAAAAAATTTATAAACCAAAATGCCAGCGTACTTCTCCGGACAACTTTTGTTGAGGAGCGTCGGGGTGAGCTGCTCTGCCAACTGCGTCCAGGAATGTTGAGGTATGCAGTAGATTAGGAGCCTGTCTGTGGGGGATGCACAAGGTTCTTACCGTGCCACAGCTGGGCGAACATCTTGCCTCCAGCAGCGTGGACAGCGTCGGTGATATTCTTCCAGCCCTCAACATGCTTGTCATCCCAGATACCAGGTGCATTTGGCCACTCGGTGCTAGAGTACCGGTTAAAGGGTTCTGAAATAAGACATAGAAATTTTGACATACCCTTGATGTGTTACCAATATACCCTCGCTGACAATTAAACCAGCACCGCCATTTACGCGTTGGACGTAATACTCCTTCATGAGATCCGTCGGGTAGGTATCCACGGCGCGATTCCTAGTAAGAGCCGACATGGTGATACGGTTTTTGATGGTGGTATCACCGATCTTGAGAGGGCTGAGGAGGGTAGACATGGTTCGAGGTAGAGTGAAGGATTCAGATTGAAAGCTGGCGCAGAGAATGAATAGTAATCTCCAGACACTGAGACATTGGTACACCCTTGACGTAGTCTCGTAATTTCCTAACTGTTTTTGGCCAGAATTTCCAAAAGCGGAGTGCCGCGGGCTCTCGATCACTGACGGTTAGACGCTGACTGGGAGTGTATTCATTGATGTCAAATATTATACTATTCGTCCAAGAGGTTTTAACCATCATTTCCGCTGGAGGTTGGAAACAACTTCTGACTTTAGTTGAAGTCGTTGAAGTGCAAGCCAGGTAATAACAGACGAAAATTATATTTGCAATTAACCACGATGCTCGAGTAAGGATACAGTAACTAAAAGTTTACGGCTACAAGCTTTCCAAAATTTAAGTCTAGTAAACGGCGGTAAGATAATCTGTGTAACCAGTACTCCAATCACCCGAGTCCTTGTTGGTCTGGAGATGAGGGAAATCTGGGGCATTATCCAAGGGTTTGCCATGTTCGACCCGCCTGGCGAGATCGGGATGGGTAATCCAGTTAAATCCTATGCTTATGGCATCGGCCTGCCCGGAGGCAACGAGCTCGGCGCCTTCCGCGGGTAAGACTCCAGCGTTGACGATTACCTTTGTGTTGTGGATGAAAGGACGGTACGTTGCGACGATGTCGTGCTTCGTTGCGCGTGAGATGCCTGGGAGAGGATCGCATGAGGATACATGGGTCAGGGACTAACATTCCGAAGAGCCAACGTACCGTCGTATACGACATCTAAAAGCTCGGAATACCGTACAAGGGTAATGTACGCCAAACCAAGTTTGTCAGCTTCGGTGATAAAGTACTTGAAGGTTTCGAGAGTCTCTTCGAGGGGCATGCTATTTCAAATTGCGAAAGCAGAAACATGAGCGGCTACCCTTTGACTCCTCAAAGGAAAAAAAACTGACCCAACGTCATTGTATCCTCCTGCAGGGCTCAACTTTACCGCTACGTTCTTTCCGAACACCTCGATGAGGGCTTTGAGGACTTCAAGCCCCAAGCGAGACCGGTTCTCTTTGCTCCCACCCCATTGGTCGGTGCGCTGGTTCGAAGTGTTATCGAGGAACTGGTTGATGATGTATCCATTTGCGGAATGGACTATGTAAAAGCGATAAAAAATAAGGAACATATATTGCAGGCGACGAAGACGCACGTTCAACACCATCGAAGCCGGCTTTCTTGGCATTCACAGCAGCATGTTTGAATTGCGCGACGAGTCTCCACGGGTCATCGATCGCGGTGGGCTAATTTGGGTATTAAACGAGGTATTTTTTATAGGAAATAACACAAACTTACCGTAACGTAGCCAGGGGTACCTGGGATGGTGCGGAATTTGCCTCCTCTCGCACTGATTGCTGAAGGTGCCCATACAGGCTGCATAATAGGGTGCCCATATCAGAATAGGAAGTTTACGACAGCCTTAATTTGTGAGCTTACCTCGCCAGCAAGTTTCTGTTGCTCAGCATCTGGATGAGCTGCTCGGCCAACTATAATTAGATGAAAAAGTTAGAACGAAGCGTCACTAGGAGGAATACGTCTATGCTTCTTACCATGCCACAACTGGGCGTATATCTTGCCTCCAGCAGCGTGGACGGCGTCGTTGATGTTCTTCCAGCCTTCGACGTGCTTATCGTCCCAGAGTCCAGGTGCATGTGGCCACTCAGTACTAAATTAATTAATTAGGGAGATCAAGTAAACAATGAGGGGAAGTCGCGTACCCTTGACGGGTTATCAAGATAGCCTCGCTGACGATCAAGCCAGCACCACCGTGGACACGTTGGACGTAATAGTCTTTCATGAGCTCTGTTGGGTAGGTGTCCTCAGCACGATTCCTAGTAAGAGCCGCCATGGTGATACGGTTCTTGATGGTGATATCACCGATTTCGAGAGGAGTGAAGAGAGCAGACATTGTTCGAAAGGTGCAGTGAGAAGTGGGCAGAAGTCAAATGTTTTGTTGGGACTTCCATGGCTTCCTAGGGGAGGTTTTATAGTAAAAGCTCATCCTGTAAAGCCCACGCATCAAAGAGAAATACGACATGGCTGCCATAGGTCATAACTGTAGCTTTTGTAAGATTTTTACGAACCAAAGAGCGCATGACATGATGGAAGTGACAACATACAATTTGTAAGCACACTAATCATTCTCATAACTGAATCCACCTTGTGTCCGCAACAGACCTATCCCGATTCCACTGTCTTCTCACTGTTAACTGGAAACTTAGTCAAACAGAGGGCGTAAGCACTTACTTGGTAATAAATACTGTCCGAAGCTTTCGAGAAGGCCCACCGTCCCAGACGGGTTTTCCTTAATTAAGGCCTTGGGGCTCACTTGCCGCGTTTGTCCATCTGACGGAACAGAAATTAAAACGCCAGTATTTTTGGCCGTGCCCTTGGCATTCAGAATCTTTTGTAAATCTTTTATGCAGTTTTGAACCATTTCATTTTTTATTGTTCTTCATAACGAGATCATCATTCAAAGAAAGAATAAAATACAATTTAGGGCCGTCTGAAAGAAGTAAAAGTAAACAGCATATAATGTCGTGATGATCATAACCTCTAATTCTAAATCTGCACAGCTGCCAAATCCATTTGCCTAAAGCATTCGTAAATGTCGTTAGCGTCGTTCTGCGCGCCAGAACGAACGGTACCTGGCACATCAGTGAATGAATAACTGGTGTACATTCATGAAAAGTGCGACTTACATGTTGACCATGTCGATGGCCTCTGAGCCGTGTCTGACTGCGACGGGAGACACCCTGAAGCCAGCTTTCATAAACCTAGTAACGAAGAAATGTCCAAGATTAGATATCGGCAGCGCCAAAAACCATTGAGGACTAACACTTTGTTATACCAAGGTTCTTTTGAAGCCGACCGCCAAAAAACGAGACCGCCAGGTGCTGTCACACGATGGAGCTCTTGAATCTCTTGGTCGACCTCGACGGCGCCAGGCCTGAACCAGTCGAGGTGATCCATGATTAGGGTCCTCGTCAACGACCACCTTGACAGGCCGTGTAGAACACTGCGAATAATCCGCATAAGTTTCGAGCAAGACTGCCCCAACTCGTGAATGACTCACTTGACGATAGACTCGGTATGAAGACGGAACGCGTCCAACGCCTCGAGGTCGTTCTTCTTCAGCACCTCAAAGCCTGCGCGCGTGAGATAAAGGGGGCATGAAGCAGGGGTATAGTGTCCAAGGAGACTCTGAAAGTTTTACACATTAGGATCAAGCCTGCGCAAGGAAGATTGGAACAGGAATGTATGCACCAGAAGGTAAAAGTAAGACCCAGTCTTGAAGAGGTACGTCGACGCCAGCGGGTCCAATGTATCTTTGACATAATCATAAAATGTCCCCTCTTCCAAAATCATACGGCGCTGGTTGAGCGGAACCCCCAGCGCATTCCAGCAAAACATCGGGCTCTTCAGTAGAGCCACCACCACCGGGTTAAGTAACACCGGCCTCAACTTCTCCTTCCATATCCTCGCCTGCTCCTCCAGCGTATCGGAATCACACAGCGCCTCCACATCCCGCGTCACACCGGCCAACTTGAAAATAATCTTGGCCAGGCGCAGCGCCAGACCGCTGTACCCGTGCATGTAGAATGAAGTAGAGAACGCGTCGTCGTTGACGCGCCAGAACTGGTAGGCGCTGGAGGAAAGGTGTGGCGAGAGGCGGGAGTCCAGCAGGGAGCGGAAGTTGGGGTGTTGACCGTGCCCGAAGAGGAGGAAAAAGTCATCATAGGAGAGGCTTTGAAGGGCGGCTAACTTTAGTTCGAGGAGGTGGCCTTGGCTGAAGAATATAGTGAATCAGAGAAGGGTTGGATATGTTTTTGGGAGACTAACCAGGGATTCATGTCAACGCAGTGAATCTATGAACACCAATTAGCAACGGGGAGGGCCGAAAGATAATAGAGGGCATACGCGTTTGGGCTGAGCGGATATGGCGTAGTGTAAAGCATTGTCTCCTGCAGAAGTAATAACCAGCATCGAGTCTTCCGATGTAAGGTCAAGGACTTTCATATCCTCGAACGGATCTTCCTGCGTTGAAAATCTTTCAAGAGAAGCTAACAAGGAGTACACAGATAACTCACCCAAGTAAACGAATAGATAAAAGTGCGGAACTCCTTGTGTATCGGCTGTTCGTAGTACGGAAGACGCCATGGCTACTCAATGGCAATTAATACAGAGTCAGGCGGTCCAAAGAACACATACCTTCTTAACTTGATAATGAAACGAGCTCAAAGGCGGCGTGATGTTGATGACGTTCGCCGCTTTGACCACAGCCATTTGTGGTTCGCCAATATCGAGAGGTGGGACAGTCTCTGTCTCTTTGAACTCCTTCAATGGAACAGGCGAGCAATTGCCGATCGTGTTGCCGCCTTCGACTTCAAATGCATGACAGAACCGTGTGACGTCGCATGCGCGGGGTCGTCCCAGCCAGATATAATATGGGCTGAGGGAAATTTAGTAGATTGTTAAGGAGTAGCTGGATGAGAAGGCGACTTACATCCCGACGATGATAGGCAAGAAGAACGTGTTTCTGCCATTATAACTCTTCACCTGCAACCAACGATAAGTCTCATAAGCAAATAATCCAATCACTTGAAATGACTGACAGTCCCGAATTTATATTCCAAATATGATCGGCGCGCAGGACCGAGATGAACCTGTTAAAAATAAGCATCATAGAAGAGCAAGACCGTGCGTCGAATCTCGGGACATACATGATCAAAGTCGAACCAAATTTGCCAGAACCACCGGGAGAGCCACCCACACTCTTTGCTGAACCCACCGATGGCCTTCTCGTGGAGAGACGGCTGCTTTCCAGCGGTGTAAAAGTCAACAACGCCGAAAAGGCCGTCTTGGGGTGAGAGAACATGTTCGATCCGGTCAAGAACAGCATAATAGCTCGGAATCTGCTTATTTTTAAATGAAATGGAGGAGATTTACAGAGGAAAAAGCACCATCGAGAGCGAGTAGCTCATAGTAATGAAACCGACGCTGCCTTTGGGGTCGACGCCATCAGTCCACTCTGGAAGTGAAAACTCGCTGGCATCTTGACAGAGGACGATGACATTTTTCCATCCTTTCTGCGCAAATCGTCTTCGAGCAACGTCCAGCAGGGAGTCGCAAAGGTCGATCAAGTAGACGGCATCGAAAGATGAGATAGGGAAATGTTTATCCATCATTTCGATATTGTGTCCTGAAGAATAAATTAGTGACAGTAGTCGGTTTACTTAAGTACTACAAGATGGGCTCACCTGTCCCCCCTCCAATATCAACCCAAACAAGGCGTTTGTTCGGGGATGCGGTGCGAAGTTCATGGAGATGAGCCGCCGAGAGACTCAACATGGTGTTACGGCCCCGAAGAAGAACGCTTCTCGTCGCATCGTAGACCTCTGCCTGGCCTCTGTAGAACTGCGAGCCGAGTTATCAAGCATTATTAGAAGGCATTCGAATTCGACAAAGAACCACTGTGTGTACTTTGTCTAAATTGGCCTTCTGATTGTCCTGGCCGAGGGGGCGAAAGAAACAGTGCCATATGAACTTGATCTGCGGCCTGAACATGCGAGACAAGAGAACGGAAATAGCCAAGCATGGAAGCAGAAGCGCCAGTGCGCCGGGAAGAGTGGAGATCTTCGGAAAGAGGGACACGGCCTCCCGCAGCCTGTGTCAAGAAAAGGTTAAGTTAGGCCACAAAGAATGCGAGGGAGTGAATATTTCAAGACCTTTGAAAGTCGAGCGCTTCCAAGGAGCTCATGGTGGGCTTCCAGAGGGGTCCGAAAGGTCAATTCGCCCAGAGAAAAAGCGACGAGCATGTCTTGTACTGTATGCAGAGCCATTTGATAACCCTAATGCCTCAAGTTGGTTCGAAAGAGAACGATAAGATTGTGAACGTGAACCAGAACGCGCACGAGGCACGCTTATTCGCGTTGTAGAAGCGACAAACGTGCAAAGTGCACGGCGAGTAAGAGGCGGGAAAGCTAGTTCACGGGTGAACGTTGGGTCTAATCGCCACCATCACAAAGGTCGGACAAAGTTCCCTGTTGGCGTGGTGGTGGTCAGTACATACAAGAACTGGGCCCTGCCTTCGCAAACGTGCGATCGGAAGGATTTGAACAACAAGACCAAATACACGGCTCTTAATCTTCTCCCCTGTGCGGCTTTTCATTGCGATTGCTTGTAAAGATAAAGACATACGACCATGTGTCAATACTATTGACGACCAGAACGGGACGCAGAACGGGACGCCGTCTTTCAGTGTGGTTCGTTTCCACCCGAAGTTTTTCTTTTTTCTATAACTTCTTTATTGTCGAGCTACGAACTACTACCTACTACATGCCCCAGCTGCTCGAGTTAGGGAACCGACGTAGGTCCCCATGAAGTTTGAAAGGCCTCCGCTTCCATTGCCTCCTCCTGTGTGTTGATCCCAGCAGCACCATCTGAATCTAAACACATCTTAAGATCTTGTCGTCGTCGAGGCAGATTGATATCGAGACTACGACGACAACTGCGTCGCTGCCTGGGCCCTCATCGTCCAGCATTCATGAACCGCCGTTAACTCACCGGTATTTTGTCCACCCCGAGCATTGATACCCCTGCTAGAGCGATAACCGGAACCCCTTGTAAGACAGTGACGATTCTCCTTCCGTTCTTCGATTTCGCGACCCAACGCACAGGTAGCTGTCATAGAAGTTGCTTCAACTTTTCTTCTGCACCCAGACAGTAACCAACTTGTACTCCAGATATGATCGATGTTAAATAACGAAGTAAATCTGTTAAACATCGTCTTCAGCGAGGTAGAAAGGCCCTGCATCAGCGCGTGTCGAATCCCAGATCAAATTCGAACCAGATCTGGCAGAACCACCGCGAGACCTAGCTGTGTCCCCTGCTACCGATAGCTTTTTCATGAACATAACTTTGTTTTCCAGGAGTATAGCGTTGACAGCGCGAAGAAGACTATGCTGAGGCCAGAGGATTCGTTTCATCAAGTAGAGGACGACAGATATAATAGCATGAAATTCGCATATCGTAGGCGGAAGAGAAGAAATCAAAGGAAAGTGAATAGCACATCGTAATCAAATCGACGCTCTCTTTATCGACACCTTCAAACCAGTCAGAAAGAGACCGGAGATTGCCAAACAGACAATCAGAAGAAGCGGTACACCTGGAAGCGTCGAGACCTCGGGGAAAATAATAATTTAAAAAAAAAATCCATTTATATTGTCCATTGGGAGGGGAAAATAATACTGCCTCAAGCGGCCTGGATCAAGAGAAAAGTCAAATTTTGAACAAACGGGTGGTGGACCCTTAAAAGGCGAACGCTCACAAGCTACTCGTTGAGGGCTTATGCGAAAAGCAAGACGTCAATTCGAGAGAATGGTGGTCAATGATTGAGTCCGTTGGGGAGAGAGGGATACCAACTTGACATCGTTCTTGCGCTCTCTTCACTCACAAGCGCCTCGACATCCATTCGGATCCAACGGAAGTGCGGGGATCTTTGCTGCTGGGGTAACGGCGTCGAAGTATGAGCGACGTGAATTCAAGAAATACGAAAACATACGAAAAAACCACGGCAGACGACACGCATTTCATAGTACCTTTGCTACAACAACTACCCCGTGCCAGATCCAGATCCTAAATTTCGGTTATTGTAATCCTGGACAGAGCAAAGTGAAGGAATCATGGAGAACATCGGTGCGCAGCCTGTCAAAAAGAATGGACAACAAGTAAGCTTGCATATCATGCTTCCTGACATTGCCTTTGCCATAAAGCCATCAGCTTTCCGTTCTTGACCAGGGCCTGAGCGGTTCCTCCTGCCACAACACGATGTGCACGACAGGAATATACCAGAGCAGACCACAAAGTCTGGGGTTTCACCGAGAACGCGTGCGCTGAGCAACGCGTGAGTCTCTCCGGGGTGTGAAGTTCGCATCATCTGGGCAATAGGCTGGCTTGAAATAGAAATAGAACTAGGTGGCTTACACGAGTGGTGCGGCGTCGATGACGCGGGGATCCTCAAGCTACGGCTCAGGCTGTGCTGCTGGGCGATCTCGGCTGTCGGGGAGCCTGTCCTTTGAGTCGTCCAACTTCAACCCGAAATACATGGACGAAGAGAACAAGACTCCACTTGACTTGGACTGATAAATAATTAATCGATTAGGGCAAGCGTGTGGACCAGGGAAATCGCAACCATCATTCTTCGACGCGTCAAAGCAAGAATGCATCTTCCAGTCGCGTAGGACGAGTACATATCACCAAAAATGATGACAGACCATGACGCGTCCGAGTCACCCGCTACATCCGAGTCTATTTTCAAGATTTTGGACATCATTGGAGAGATGGATATAGGTTTTAAAATATAGGAGATAAGAGAAGCTAGAATTAGAGAAGAGGAGCACACTGTGAACGAGCCAGTGAAAGGCGAAGCTGAACTTGGCCTCGGTTTCTAAGCTATATTTGCGCGTGCTTGACATGAAGGTTTGCGGTCCGCCACCCCGGCATCCACCAAATCCGGGAGAAAAAGAAAAGAAAAAGTGAAAAGAAATTGAAGCCAGGCGAAAAAAAATCTGCATAGTATGTTATGATCATCCGGGACCGGAGAGCCAACTCTCGTTTCTTATTCGTATTTATCTCGACACTGGCACCGGTAAAGTAGAAGCTCGAACATCACCGAGCGACCAGACGGACGTCAGACGGGCGGTCCCTCGCCAATCTTGTCGTCTGAACGACAGCTGCCATTCAAGCCTCAGTAGAAAGTTGATCATGAGAAAGCCCGCCTACAAAAGAAACAAGGCAGCATGGTGTCTACTCAAGGAACTGCGAAGTTTACACAGGGTTTATAAATCCACAAGGGTACGACGTTAACGCGTCAACCTTCATGCGGTCATGGGCTGCGATTCGGGCTACAGAGATAGATTGGACAATGCTGATTGTTTAACTATCGGGACATTGACTAAAGTAATTGGAGACAGGGAACTGCCTAATCTACTTATCTACAGCGGGTAAAGAGAAAAGCGCAATGCAAAGGGAATGAATGATGACACGAGCACGAGCGAACGCCGCAAGCACGCCGTTACACCATTGACCGTTGACAGCCGCCGTCAAAAGACCAAGGGGGGATGGGAAAGAAGAGCTGAAGGCAGGCGCTGGCGTGTGTGGGCGGCCCAGTCGACAGATGAGATGGGCAACGGAGATGAGGTGGGATGGGATGGGTGATCCACGTCCCAAGGCGAGTCGCCGAAGGCTCGAAAGGCGGTCGGGGCGGTCAGGGCGTATTGTCGCTTGTGTGGGATAGTGGAAGTCATTTGTCGTCCACACTTGATGGCCATGGGCGAATGGCGGCTTGGGAGAATGCGAATGCTGCACGCATGGGAAAAATGGGTCTGTGCTGCGTGTGCCGTGTGGGCGGTGGGCTGGCTGATGGGTGGGTGCCGAGGAGAAATGGGAATGCAAGGAAGGATGTAGAAAATAGAATGTTAATAAATAGGATAAAAAATTCCACTACGACACTGATGGAAGCAATGTCCGTGTGCTGTTTGTCCCCCTCCGCCCAAAGTTCCTAGGAATAGTTTGGTAAAATAAAACACGATGTGAAGATAGTTATGAAGAACTCCTAATAACCCCAGGCTTAAAAAGATAGCAAATAATAGTAAGATGAAGAGCAATGATAAATCATCAGCGGGGGAGAGAAGGACGGGTAGCATGAATCAGATGGGTAGCTGTCATGATAGCTGTGCTGAGATTATCCCAACAAACGCGCCGAGGAATCCTGCGAGCAGCGCTGACGATCTGCGCACCGTTGATAGTGCCGCATTGACGAGGGCGGTGTTTGCAAATCCAGAGCCGCAAAACTGCACCGATAGTCGAGCAGAAGACTCGTAGGTTGACTGTAAACCAGTGAGCAGTGGCCCCGTCGTAGCGTCTTGCAGCGCCGTTGCGTAAATGCCCATGACGCTCTTAGCACATGCGGAGCAAGTTGGTACAGAGGATTTTGGCAGCGGTATACCAAGCGGCAGTTGGTAGTAGTACGAATCCGACGGATTAGAGTTCCGAACTGCGTTCAGGTAACAGTAAGTATCAGAGCTTGGATCTGCTTCGCAAGCGACGTCGTGCATGACTTGGAAGGCGTTCAGAGCTGCGAAATGAGAGGCTTGGCATCAGATTGTGAAATTTTTGATGATATATGGACCCGTACCCATAAGCGTACTAACAACCATTGTGTTGAGGTCCTTTAATTCCTGGACGCACGAGGTCTTCAGCGTCGACGCGAACCAGTTCATATTCGCTTGGCATTGGTTATAGTCTGTAGTCGTGTTACAAGTTCCCCAGATAATTGAGTTCATGAGCGTCAGGTTCGTTTGGGCCTGCTGAAAAGTGTTAGATTGGGAAGGACAAAAATGACGTCGGGTCTTACGTTAATAAATTGGGTCGAGCTCCCAAGAAGCAGGGAAAAAGGGCGGCATGAGCGGAAAGGTGTAGTGTTCGTCATGTTCGCAAAAAAATTGGAACATGATACACTAGAGAAATTTTGGGCGATACTGCCATCGAAGGGTTGGGGAAATGGCGTTGGAAGTGTTGGTGGCGCGCTTGGTATGATAGGCACGGTCTGCTGAGAGACCGGTGTCCCCGATGACGAAGGTACAGGAGCACTAGAGCCCGAAGTGGGTGAAGCAGCAGTCTGAAGACTGAGCGTCGTCGCTTGTAGCTGAGGTTCTGGCTCTGGATTCCTCTTGTGGTGTCGCAGTGGTGAGCCTTCTGACAGCAGGCCGTGCCAAGATAGTGGCGGTAGCGGGCTAGACGACTCTGGAGTGACGCGCCCCGTCGTATAGCCAAAGCAGAAAGTAAGAAAAACTACAATCAGCGGTACTGATAATACCGCCCATCGAAAACGTCGCCCAATCCTTCGCTTGACGTCCTGTGGGTAAAGGGAAGAGTGCCGCAGAGAGTCCTCCATGCTCTCGTTGGAAAGAGGCGTCGTTTCCGAGTCTGGAAGTTCCTTCCGTCGGGGCGGGTTGGGGGAAGGAGGAGGGGTGAACATGGTGTGGGGGCGATCGCAAGGATCGATATAAAGAGCGTAAGGCCAAAAGAGTGTGGTAGGGGTGATGTGTAAGAGATAAAAGACGTGTGATCCCTGGAATATCACCGCCTCAAAGTCTGGATTGAAAGTAAGATGACGGATGAGCAGACGAGGCTATTTGGGATATGAAGGACTGACCGTCTATAGGATACAAGCAGTGCCAACGCAAGAACGAGGGTGAGTCCTCCCTTGTCGTGGACGTCAATGGACAGACGTTGAAACCCACATGCCAAGGATCCGGTGTGAACAGGGATTTGTTTGTCTTTTCTCAAGCACATTTGGACTCAACGCCGAGATCAAGGAACCGTCTGTCAATGTCACGCGGTCCACCCACCCGACCTCCCGCTCCGTCACCGTCACGCGCTGGCCCTGACAAGCTTATTTCTCGCGTTTCGCACTGGAAGGCGATGCCAACTAGCCGCGGTCGACCGTCTGCTAGATTCACTCCGCAAAAGCATCCAAAAAGCCTGGTTGTCGCTGTGGTGTAGAATTTCTTATTAACTCTCAGGACTCTCTCAGGATACGGCTTCGATACGGCGGCTATAACGATCTCTACTGCGATATTGATCCCTGGAGGTCTGGCCTGTCGTTGGTCGAGTAAAAGTATTTCCACGAATTTTCTGGGGTGTAAACTCAATACCGACTTGCCGCCGAGTACGGAATCCCTACAGCCCAAACCTGGCGGCATCATGATGCTTGTACGATCAAGAGGTCATCAAGAAGCCGGTACATCCGATCCTTCTAGCTCGTACATGTTTCGTGCACCTTGCTGATCAGCACATGAGCACAGGCGAGCGCCCTCCAGGACAAAAACAGCTGGATTTCGGTATCTGGCTGCCTCCAAAAGTCTTCATCCAAGTTCGAGATAATAAAGATACAGGCGCATGTTCTCAGTGACTCTTTTGGACGACTTCATGAATGCGAATGTATAGCAATCTCAGGGCGATGCGGTTAATTCATCAATCCAGTCCGCCACTAGATGATATGCTTGACGTTGCAAAAATAATGCAATCATTCTTAGGAGCTGCAAACTGCTCGGCATCCTTCAATGCGCTTCTGGTCACTGACGTCTGGCGTCCCGAACGAGCGAAAACCTATTTTCATTCCCCAGTCGGTCTACCACGGGGTTCTATAAATTCCTACTAATCTGGGGTGCTATCTGTCGCTATTTTCTGGTATCTGTGTCTTTTTCGAGCTTCCCCACGAAGTCTGTCGGGAATGATATCATGAGCCATGTTACGTTAACGGCACCACGATTGCTATTTTAGGCGCCGACCCTTGTAGGGGGATGATCTTTCCAAGGAACTTAAATAGACCTGTTATTGTCCTATTTTAATCCTTTGTTCACAGAACGTCGTTTGGAAAATCTCACTCGCCGAGGCAGCCGTTGGATTTCATACAAGGCGACACCGGCTTTTTTGGCTGCTGCGCGTTTCTTCGCGATAGACAATATTCTAATCTCTAAGGTAGCTATGTGCCAGCTTATTTTAATCTACTCGGCGCTGAAATTAGATTTCGAAAACGCTTCCCAGTCTCCCAATAATCCTATTTATTTAAACCGAGCACCCCATCCGAGTTCCTTAGCAGCTCCGCATTCCCATCCCAAACGAGCGTACAGCCCCGCAGCGGGTTCTCCTCACCCTCAAAATAAAAAGTGACACTCGACTCTAGATAAAGATTCTTAGTTTTCTATCGCTTCAGCCACTGGAGGTCGCCCTCGATTTCGAGGAAATTAAAATTACCAGGGATATCTTGCAGCGCATGACATGTCGATATCCTTAACAGTTGCGGGTGTAAGGGCTGGGTAAGGGCTCTACATCCTTAAGAGAATGATAGTACAAGTTATGGATGAGGGATTTGATACCTGTGGGCTTGCTTTGATACTTAATACTTCATGAGATATCCTCGAATCGTCGCTGGACGCAATGCCGACATAATTCCAACGCTAAGGATACTAATAATAAACCAAAAAAGCTGTACGGCCGAATTTGGAACACTCACGTAGGAAGTAGAGATCTAGCACGGAATCGAGTGCCCTAGAAAGAAATGTGGGGTGGCTGAAATGAGGGCTGCGTTGCCGTAGCGGCCATTTTCGACTCGGATTGCGAGAGAGCTTCTGATTGTCCAGTCGAAAGCCCTTCAGTAAATTCTGTCTCTATAGATCGCAGGACTCTTTGCTCACGGTGGTGAGATTGCGTATGATAGTTCTATACATTGAGTTGCATAAAAGAACGAGTCAAGAGGAAGTCGTAGAAGTAAGAGTCGTCAGGCTGCGGTCAGGCTTTTGTGTGAACGAAAACCGATCGTACGGCCAAGGAAAGATCTCTAGCTCGCCTAGAGTACACCAATATAACCCGAAGTTTCGAGGTGCAATACGTTGTGGCTTGTTCAGGGTTTGTGGCCACCATAGTATGATTCCGGCGGCTATCAATTCTTAAGCGCCTAATAAATCACGTGCCCTCCTTGTGGACTCTCACTCGACTCTCACTTTGAACCAAAGCATGCCAAGGGATTCATCTGTAGTGAGCGACTTATAAATTTCGATACTACAAGCGGTGCGATAGTTGTACTAACGATCGATTTGGCTGGCTGGTCTCCTTGTCGGCTTTGGTAGTAAGTACGAATTGCGAAGACTTCAATTTCAGAAGTGTCCCATTCTGAGCTCCCAGATAGAGGTTATCTGCCTAAGAATTCACAGCTTTCAACACGAAAGTGAGCCACCGACAGCAGATTTCATTGGGCCAAGCGATCGGAATCCCTTCTGCAGCAGACAGGAGAGCTGGGAGAGCGAGGATGGTTATATCATGAGGCCACCAACCTACAGAGTCTTCGACTGAGGAATCTGTAATTGTCATGGAAGTGTAAGTAGGGACGTGGGAGGTTGACTGTGCATCCGTCTCATGACGAAGCGACGAGTCGATAGAGAGATGGGCTGCGATGCGAATAAAAGAACAAGAGTCGATGATCAGATCTTGAGCTTTAGACTTGGCTTTAGAAAAATCCCAGGTCTTGGAAGCAAATTACAAGCCCGAGAGTGAGTAGGGGAGTCTTCGAAATGGTAGACTGAGGAAAGCTAAGGAAGCCAACTATGTGGTAGAAAGCAACAGCCGGGATGAGGCGACCCATTTCGTATTCCTGTGTCATGCATGTCAAGCAGTTCAAGTTCTGCCGTGTCCGGATTTTACCCTCAATTTGCCACGCAATTGGAAGGTCCTGCAGAAACTGATCGGTTATGACGACATCCGTGGAAATTGTTAATTGTGATCTGCACACATTTGGCCAAGATTTGTAGGAAAAATCCGTCACCATTTCACGATTGCTACGCCATCCTCAAGCTCATACCCTGTTTCTTTTGATACCCTTCGACCTCGTAGCTGCGCTACCTTATCCGTTCTTACCACTTTACTATTCCTATTGTCCGACTCCAGTTCCAAGGAGTTCTTCCTCACCACTCTTGCTCTAAATTGAGGCGTGGAGAGTTATTTATAGAGTTCCTCGGTCAGTCATTATAATCGTGTCGTACGACGTGAGTAGCAGTTCACTTATTTTTGGGACACGCGCAGCATCCCAAGTAGTCAGTGGAACTAGCAACTGGTCATCTCACCCCCACTTCGAGGGAGGCATTACTTGACACGTTCACGAGGTGAAGATCAGCGTGTGTGCGGATAGCTTGGTATAGGCTGGGCAGTGGGAGATTCGCCGCGTTACTGGAGGTTATTAGATTTGGACGGGTGATCACTGGCATTTTCGGGGCAGGATTCCCTGGGGTGCTGCGCGTCTTGCACGACAACTACGACCAGGGCGATTGTCAGTGTCAGACTTTTAGTGCCACTCAAGGCGTTCCTTCCTCGGGCCTCCTGTTCTTCTTCCCATTTAGCCCGACGGCTTCGGCAAAGCGAGCGACAGCGGGCATTGTAGAGTGATCGTATTTACGTTCTCTCATTTCCTCACCGAGCACGGGATCCCCCAAACCTACATCATCCTCCACTCCACCCGCCCGCCCCACAGATAAACTACCAACTTACTCCAAACCACCACCACCACAACTATCAAGAACCATGGCCCCCCGTCTTCGCGTCCTCGCAGGGACCTCGCCGGATACCATGGTGCCCATAACGAACTTGGTCAATACCTCCCGCTCACATCACCTTGAGTCGAGTCTCTTCGAAGGCGAAGTCGTCGCCCACGTCAAAGGGCTGACAGATGAGAAAGGTCGCGTGCGCGACTCTGAGTACTTCGAGAGGGAGGATAGGAAAGGCGTTACATGGAGCATTCAGGTCCAAGGTGCGTTTGTCGTCGCTCAATGTGCTCAAATAAGGCCGCAGGCATTTACTGAGACATGGAATGGTATTCGCGTTCCAGGCAGGTTCTTGGTGCCGTACTCTGCGGATGACATCCTCTTTGGCAACACGTTTGACAGGCCGCTGAAGTTGCCCTGGGGAACCAGCGCCGTTCTTAAATTTATGAATTATATCGACCCGACGCTCGAACATGACCTCACTTCATCCTCCAAACCATGGGCTCTGTCGCCTCTAATTTCAACAATGCCTCATTTTATGCACGCCCGGCTGCCCTTACCACTACCCGTGCCTGACGATGATGACGTCTTAGAATCAGGCACCACCTTCCCCACTCCCTACTCAATAAAAGACTCGACGTCCCAGCTGTATCTCGCCCTCGCCGATCCAGAAGACGACGCGTCTTCCTCCTTTTCCGGGTCCTCTGGCTCGCCTTCGTCCTCGCCTCCCTCCTCACATAGGCGACCGTCCCGCCCGCCCTCCTCCGCGTCTTCTTCGTCCAGCCTTTCCGTGCACCTTTCGTCTGGGTCGGGGTCGAAGTCGGCCAAGTCCTCACGCTCGAATTCTATCACCGGCTCCAAGTCAAAAGGCGGCAGCACGCTCAGCATTGGCTCGCTGAGAATCAAGGACGTGGTGAAGAAAGCCAAGCACCGGCGGTCGGTCTCCAAGGTGGAGGCGCATTTGGCTAGAGAGAACGAGGTGAAGGCACTAGATGGCGCCACGCAGCGGAGGTCATATTTCGCGCAGAAGGAAAGGAGGAGGGAAGTAATTTTCGGGCCTGAGGTATGTCTACATTTATATCTAAACCTCGTATATATAGACAATGCTCATTTCCTTGTTCTTCAGGACCTGATTACCACGGACTTTTGTTACGGCTTTATCAACTTCGCGCCGTCTCTTTCTTTACAGCTTCCTGGTGGGCTGTCGTTTGACCTTATGAAATACTGGGATGGGCAGCCTGTACGGTTCGTGTGCTGTGAACGGGTGACGGACCTTGAAGGTGGAGGAGAGGTGCCGTGGGGGAGGATCTTTTGGTGTGTGGCTATTGAGGTTGTGGATGAGGATGAAGAAGAATTGGATGTGGATGGAGAAATAGACTGAAGGGGTGACCTGTCGAAGTGTTGGCTTTTGATTATTGATTTTGGATCTTTTAGAATGCATTTTACATCCACTTTTTGCATCGGACTACATACGTACATATGTCACATATATATTCACATTTCAGCCTGGAGTTATATTCGAATAATCAAGCTCTTAAAGAGCCATATGCGACATTTCCGACTAACTGGACATCCAGTAGATATTCAATCTCCTATTACGACATCAATCCGGTACACCGAATTGCTTAGAATATGTACTGCTTATTTTATGTCTGAATCGCCTGACCGCGAGCGCTGAAGCTTGAAGAACTGGCAATCATTTAAAAGTTTGCAGTTGTGGGTCCGTGTGGGGCCAGCGTCAGACTCGGCATCCGGAACTGGGGTCATTGACGTGTTTCGTCTTTCACAAACAGTTCTCAAATCCCCTTTTTTGTCTTTATGCCTCTCATTGTCGCATGCTTCCCAGATATCAGAACCACCCCTGCTTTCTTCTGTTGTAGAATTATCAATGATTATGATCACCAACCCAACTCCAACCCAGCGTCCAAGTCCAAAATCTGAGTAGAGTTAAAGCGTTTTCACCATCAGATGCCTCCGAGTCTACCACTATCGGGGTCTCGCACTGGCCGAGCAATATACACCCTTACACTAGACTTGACCTTGAGATGCAAAGCGAAATACGCTGTCTACTTCCGCTAAGCCATATCCCCATCACGCAGAGTCGCATTTCTGCGTTCGCCTTGCCTCTTCTGGTATTCACGGTGTTGCATGTCTTTACGATGGCTCTGTGGACTGAGGGCGGTAGTGCAGTCCCAAGTCCGCAGGTTGAGTATATACCTGCTAGCAGTGGTCTTGATTCCAAACTTACTGGCGCCAATCTTAATTTTAGTAGTGCTGTTGACGCTGCAGCCTCTAGGTTTTGCTCGGCCCCAACGGACAATAAATGGAATTTTTTTCAAAAAAAAAAGCCTCTGGGTTTACCACCCACACCTACAAGACTTGGTTTGTGGGCCATTGCAAGCATGGTATGTACGAGCCCTTTTTCTAAATTTTTCGTTAAATAATTAAATTTATCAGAACCTTTAGCAGAGGTAACAAAGGGGTGGGAGGTTGAAGTTGATTCAGAAAAAGTGCAGCTTGCTACTTACCAGAGCGTTTTCCAGTTCCTATTCCTCCCAGGTCTCGCAGCACCATTGATTTAATACTATCCGTCACAAAACAGAAACTTGGGGATGTCAGGGACGTTGCGGCAAAGTGTGACAGTGAAAGCGAGGACTATGGGCCATGGGGCGGCGGTGGTGCTGATGCCTTGCTGGTGCTGAGCGCTGATGTCTTGAGTGGTAAGCCTGGTGCCACGGCGAGATTAGATGCTGTACTAGACCAGAAACAAAAACGGAAAGCGGTGGAGACGTGGCGTGGAGATGAGATACCAGTGGCAATTGGGGCAGACAGTGTTGGAATCGCAGTGGACAGCCAAAGCGCGAGAAGGATCTGCAAGGGTTATTATTTATGTGCACAGGAATAAGTAGTGCACATATTATAATGGACATCATAGACAGCGACAACGACAAACTGTAGAGGCAAGTGAACTGACAGAAGCCCGGAAGCCGGAATTGGGCGGGCCGGCTCATTCAGCGAGAGCGAGCCCTATAAATAGGACTCGTAAATCCGTAATTATACTCAATGCGCATGTCAGCGCCCACTGTTCGCCGTTGGGAAATGGAAAGGTTGCCCGAATGTAAAGGCCCTTCGAATGACAACAAACTCATCACGCACCAGCCGGTCCATTCGCCACTCCACCCGCGGTCAAGTTTTTTTTTTCCACTTGCAGTGCAATAGGAGAGACAGTTCTGTGACTATTACGATCTATCAGTAGTCAGTTGATTCAAGATGTTAACAGCCGAACGACTTCTAAATATTCCCTGGTATGTTTTATCAGTCTAGGGATAGTGACCCAGACTGACTTTGAATTTTTGAAGGGTCATTACAACTTATATTTACTCCTCGTCCCATGTCGTTTCGGGAGAACCTGATATTCTAGCTGATTTTAAAAAAATGGAAGCATGAGAATAACAAGCAGATGAAATATTGAATCTAAAACACAGCGTTATGAAAGAGATCCTGAATCGATGTTGGCTTGTAGTAGGAGCACTGACGAAATGAACCCCGGTGCAGGCTCATAATCCTGAACTGCCTGGAAAGGCTGAAAAGGTCAGAATGGTGAAGAGAATATGCGCCTTTGAAACGCATATTCACGCCACAGAATTATTCCACCTTCATGAGAATGAAAAGTTTGTCTTATGAATTACAGCTGACGTGCCTGAGGTGAATTGCGCTTAAAAAAGTTGTTAACGCTACGCCCCATCTGCATAGGTCACTAGACCAAAGGATCCTGGAAATACCTACACGCGAAGACAGCGCCATCTTCCACCAGGATTTCAGAGTATAAAGGCAAATTTCTACCTCTACACCCTCTCCCAGTCCTGCCGCCCCGACTGCCAAACATGATCTCGAAGCTTACTGCAGCCCTTTCCGCGTTACTCCCGTTTGCCTATGGACAAAGTCTCCTTGCATCTTGCAGCAACTTCGCCTTAGGTGGCCCGGGTCTTACAGAGTTTGAATTCACCGCCCAGTGCAAGACTTCAGCGGGGACCGTGGTGCCTGTATCCTGGGACCTCACCTTTGATTGTGTTGCTTTTCGAGAAAATGCGTTCAAACTCGCGTGCCCCTTTCCTAATGGGTAGGTCTAATATTTTCCAATGACTCGATTGGAGACATTGTAAGGGGTGCTTATCTGGCGCTTGTAGGGTCGCGGAGAATGTCGCAACGAACTGTATCAACTGCTCGGTGTCTCAACAAGCAATACTCACTTGTGAATGCTTCTCGGCGCAGTCTGGGTTCCTGACCCTTAACCTCGGTTCCAGTGAGTATCGCACTACTCATGCTTATTTAACTCCAGTTAATACCTTCAAAAGATTCCTGTCTTGAGTATTTCCCCTCCACCGGATCGTTGGTTTGTAATGAGATAGATTAACGATTATGGCGATTCGACTAATGAAGGTTTTGTCAAACGAGACGAACCACTCCTTCTACGAACCTCTTGGAGGCCCTTTTATAATTATTTCAGAGCCGATGTAGGCAGTCTTTAAGGAGAGTCCTAAAGGTAACAAGTCCTATTTATAGGACTCGTTCTCCCGGAAAGAAATTATAAAAATAGATTTGATGCGTTCAGCTTTTCGAAGCTGAAATCTGAAGCTGAGGAGCCCGAGAAAGTCCTGAGCGTCTGGACAACCTGGTTTCTTGGTAGATGGATGCCGAATTTAAAACGGCTATACAAAACACTGAAGGGAGAAGGTGGGTGGGTCGAAAAAATTTCTTTACATAAAACGCCTACGCAAACTACTGAGAGTCAAAAAATTGCGCGCCACCTGGCACTGCACTCCTGCGCCTTGACCTAAATCACAGTTAAGGGCTGCCTCTCCGTCCTCTTTAGTGTCCGTTGCCATTGACACAGTGGTATCGACGCTCTGCATTCAGGACGTTCTGGGCGATCGTTGTGTTGATAAGAATGTATCGCTAGTAATTATGGTGGTATTGGGGCACGACGGAATTGAGCAAGATTAACGGAAGATATCTACTGGGGTACGATGAGATTCAATCAAGGGTGTGGAGTGTCGATTGGGCAGGGCACGATTGAATGCTCTGCGCTTAGGCTGAAAGTTGTAGGTGGTAATTGTATTGCGGCTGATAACCGTCGGACGATAGACACGGACGCCAAGTCGGGATGAGTGGTGAGTCAAATTGTGGTGCCGATACATGGACCTACAACTCCTCGGAAATAAGAGAGTACAGGATATGTATGATCGGCGGAAGCGAGTATCTAGATTTGTTTCTATTGAATGGTTGGAAGATCTTTCAAGTTGGAAGTCCAACCCTCTGGTATCTTTCGCAATAATTATATTACTCCACCTTCGATTGGCCAAGGCAGGCCTGAAACTGTTAGAAGAGAATTAATTCAGGAGGTTTTCAGATAACGAAGATTAGGAGTTTTTGGGAGGTTGGAGACAAGAACATATCGATCCAAAAATAGAAGGAGTGCGGGGCCTGAAACCCGGGCCGCTTGCCGCAGGAATCCGATTGGATCATGGGCAGTGCGTTTTTGGTTGAAAGTAGACGACTTGGATCTGAATCGCTGGCTACGACGGGCTGTAAGACACGCCATCTGTTTCCCTTTTTATTGCGCGACTCTACGGCTGCGGGCTTGGATATCTAAATCTACTCGAGTTTGCCTGGTTTCCGATCGCGTTGCGGTGGTTAATCATCACTCCGATATTCGAGGACGCCTTTCACGTTGACCAGCCTTTGTTCTCTCCCTTTTCATTTCCTTTGACACGGCAACGACGACAAAAGTGAGTGGTGGATAATGACCACATGAAAACATGGCTGAATGATTTTGCTCTATTTTAGACCAACACGCCCCATCTAATTTGAGGCCGTCTGCTCCATTACAGTCCATTCCCACCTTTCAGTCCTACTTTACACCAATCGCGACCGGTGAGAGCTTGGTAGCATCATTCGCCCCTCAGCCGCCATGGAGGCACCTACGCACACCCTTTCTCCCAACGCACAGCACAAGCAGGTCAGTGAGCACGCAGCTGAAGCCACGTGTGGCGATCTCGAATCTTTGTCTTATTCTTATCTTTTCGTGCCAGCAGCGAGCGAACAAGATATCCCAGACGCTATCGTCACTCAAGGGCATCATCCGCTTCCCCGCCGCCCACCGCAAGTCTCGGTCCAGGGACGACGCCTCCTTTCACTCTATGCCGTCATCGAACAACGCCACGGCAGACACCCTCTCCAGCACCCACCTAAGCCACCAGCGCTCTCGGTCGACCGCCGTGGAGAGCACCCTCCACCCGCCGGGCAGCTTTCATGATCCGTACGGTCAGTACACACGGAGTAGCACCGGAAGCACGGGTAGCTGGAAGCCCTACATGTCCCAGCCGATGCTTGGTGTCGGGCTCACGCGGAATGGCGGCGAGTTCGAGGAGCCGTACGCCTATGCCTATGACCACCACGAGCGCGACGACTCTGACCAGACGGGCTCTGCTTCTGGCTCGCTGGAGCACTCGCCTGCGCGGAAGTCGCCTTTGACGACGTCTACCACCCCACACCCTGTCGCTCCGCTGCCGTCCCTTCGCGTGTCTGCCTACCCTGGAGCTACTGCGCGACCAATGACAGCCCCGTCCCTTTCCATGGGTCAAGCGAGGCCGACTACCCCATCAAGGCCGAAATCCCCATCCCAGACGCCTTCTCAAACACAAACTCAGGCGGAGACGTTCGCGAGACCCAAGACTCCAACGCACAGCCACGCGAGAAAGTTCTCTATTTCCAGTGCTCTGCTGAACGGGACGCATGCTGGGTTCTCCTCGCTTGGGTTCGGGCAGAGTAAGACTTCGAGCCCTGGCAAAGGCGCGACTGTGAGCGCGGATGGTATACGGCCGCGCAGCGATTCTTTGGGTGCTATGGTTGCGAGCCCGCTAGGGCCGGGGCACATCAAGAGCCAGAGTCACGCACCTAGGGGCGATGATGGAGGTGGACCTGCACTGGTCATCGACCGCGATCCGTCCTATGCTTCAAATGATAACACCAATCCCAACATCTCAACCACAAATGATTCTGTCAACGTCAACCAAAGCACGACCTCTCCTGGCCAGCCTACGTCATTATCAATATCTACATCTGCATCTACATCTACATTTACGTCGTCAACAGCAAACCACTATCACCACCCACCGCCCCCATCTCGTGCTCTACCGCCACCTCCTTCGCCTATGGAACGATCCGAGGATTCAAGTCCAACTCCTGAGCCAGCCCAAGTCGAAGCAGAGAATCCGGTTCTCTCCCTTCCCAGTGTCGATCTCGACGACCTCCCTGGCATCCCCGAACCTCAATCCAAAGCGAACGACGTCGATGGTGATGCCGATGCCCTATCTAGCCCCACCCCACATCCAAAACTATATCTAAATGCAGATGCTAATGCAGTTGCAGCCGCAAAAGGACAAACTAATTACCCGCTCCCGCACTTGGGCTCGACTGCGAATGCGAGTGGAGAGCCCTTGGCTATGGCTATGCCGCCGACCATGGGGTACAGCTCGACGCCGGCTTTGCACATGCACATGCCTTCCAGTTCTGGTTCAACCTCTGCTTCGGTGTCTTATTCAGGTTCGACGGCGGGTGCTGGTGCTGGTGCTATTTCAACATCTACATCTAATTTTACAACGGCCACCTCCGCCCCTGTGGAAACTTCAACCACCACGACGACCGCCCCACTCACGTTGACCCCAGCTCCAAGCGCTCTAACCAAACTAACGCTGATCACCTCGGCTCCGTCTCTGTCCAGCACGCAGGCCCAGCCGCCGCGCAAGCTCCCGCCCCCGAACCATCGTTTTAGCTTGCACAGGAGCAGCACTTTCGAGTCTGGCTATGGGACGTATGCGGGATTCGCAGAGCACACGGCGCGTCTGAGCCCGAGCGTGATCCTGCGCCCGCCGCCTCTGCCTCTTCTGAACCTCCCGCGGCTGAATTTGAACCTAGGGAGTGGGCCGCTCTCTGCAGGTTTACCCACCCAGAGCCAGAGCCAGAGCCAGAGCCAGAGCCAGAGCCAGAGCCAGAGCCCGGGCGGCGGTTCGGGTGTGGGCATCGGTCTGCGCATGAGCAGGAGCGTGAGCATGGGCGGCTCGTCGAACTCGAGTGCGAACCCGAGGAGGCGGTCTGGGTTGGGGCTGAGCGCGATGCCGGCGCTGTTGATGACTGGTGTGAGCCGTGGTGCAGGGGGGAGGGAGGTGGAAATGGAGGGGGATGAGGATATGGATGAGGATATGGAGGATATGGATATGGATGAGGAGGAGGATATGGATGATGATATGGATGATATGGGGGATGAGGAGGGGGTTTCTGTGGTTGTTGAGCATGTTGGCGAGGAGGTTGGGAGGTCGAGTTTTAGCAGTGAGCGGAGCGATATGGATGATAGTTTGATGAATGTGGATGACTCGGAGGAGGCCGTGGGTGCGTTTGGGACGTCTTCTATCGCTGCCAGCAGCAGTGGGGCTTCCAGCTTCAGTGTCGGTGCTGGTCCTAGTGCCAGTGCCAGTGCACACCACCACAGCCGCGACCACGAGCACGGCGCAGATCAAGACCCAGACCAAGAAGACACACAAAGCATCGCAGACTCGCATTCCTCGTCGTACAAGACCGCATTGGGGTCGCAGCGCTCTTCGCCGGCCCAGTCGCGCGTATCTTCCCGTCAAGCGTCGTCGTCGTCGCTACATCATTCTCATCACACCCACCATCATCACCAGTCCCCCAAGTCCCCGCCGTCTTCCTTTCAACAACAACAACAACGAGACGCTCAACAAAAACAGCTGCCCTCCCCACTAGAGCCCTACTTTGGCGACCTCTCCCGCCCGCTTGATAAGCGGTTCTCGCGGACGCCGCATCTTCCGAAGTTGGACTTGGATTTGGGGCTGGACTTGTCGTTCCTTGATGGGCCGCCTCCTGAGGTGCCGCCGAAGGATCGTGGTGCGAGTGGGGGTGTGGCTGGGCATGGGTACAAGGGAAAGGCAAAGGTGGAGGAGGAATTGGAGGAGGACAGGAGGAGGATGGATGCTGGGCGGACGCCTGTTGGGACGAGGGCTGGGACGCCTTGGAGTGGTGGTCATGGTCATGGCCATGCCAATGCCAATGCCAATGACCGAGGTGATACGGCGAAAGCAGCCAACGGGATGTCAGATTATTTCCAGCCCAGGGGTAGAGATAGCCAATCTATTTATGGGGGACCAGGACCAGGACCAGAAGCACGAAGAGGACCGGTATCGCCTGCGCGCACGCCGCGGCCAGGGGACTATCTTGGAGGGTCTGGGTTGACGTCTGCAGCCAACTACTCGGCAACAAGTCCGGGGATAGCTTCGGGAAGCCGCAGCCGTCCTGGCAGCACTACTATTGGCATTGAGCATGTATCGCCTGTAATACCGGTGCCTTTGCCTTTGCCCAGCAGGCTGTCTGCCTCTCTTAGTGGGGGTGCTTCTTCACCCTCTTCTTCGTCATCCGCCATAGGTAGCAACAGGACGTCACTGCTTGGTGTTTCGGAGCGGCCTGGGATTTATCAGCATAAACGCGCGTCGAAGAGTTTGATTGATGTCTATGCTGTTGAAAGGAGGGAGAGGATGAGTTGGGTGATGGATGAGGATGAGGAGGCGGAGATGGGGGCCCATCTGACTCTGCCGGTGCATGAACGAGAAGGGGGACTGAAGACTCCTTCGCCTGGTCCTGTGACGATGACGAACCCGGTATTGGCCGCTCCGGTGAAGACGCCTCTTCGTTCGGATGATGCTGGTGTGGGCATAGGCGGAGGTGCTTCTGACGATGTCGTCGGAGGAGAGGCCAATGCAGGTGCAAGTGCAGAAACGAAGACCCAGAACAGGATCAGCATGGCTCCAGCGTACGACGCCCTCTCGCATCCTCTTAGAAGGCGTCGTTCCATGCCCACCTTCACTGAGAACACGTCGCCGCCACCGTACCCTGACCTCTTCCCCCACCCCTCCGCCTCCATCCCCCACCCGGGCTCTGCCTTTGGGTTCAACAACATCCGCATCCTCCCGCGCGAAGACGAGGGCATGGAGCGTCTACCTACATACACCAACGCCGTCTCCCTGCGCGCGGTGATGCCGCGCAAGATGGAGTTCTCCCGCCCAGGAATGCAGGCACGAGACAGGAAATGGCGCCGGGTGCTCTGTGTGCTGGAGGGCACGGCGTTTAAGGTGTATAAAGCAAGGGCACCGCATGGGGCGATTGGGGAGTGGTGGGAAAGCCGGGTGGGCGTTGGGGATGTGGTGGGTGGTGGTGGCGGCGTGCCGATGACTACGAGCTTCGCGACGAGGCATGGTGCGGGCCATGTTAATGGGGCGGCGAGTGGGGGTGGGAGTGGTCCGTCAAGTTTCAGGGCGGCTGTGGCTGTTGCGGAGAGGTTCGAGAGAAACCTGGAGGTTGAGAGGGAGCGGGAGCTGGCGAGGGCGAGGAAGAGTGGGGACGAGGGTATCGCGTTTGGAGAGGACGCAGAGCACCATCACTCTAGTGCGCACCCGGTGCTGCAGATGGGCAGCCCGACGACGCCACAGCAGCAGCAGGTGACGCCGCCCCATAGTCAAGGACATTCAAGAAGAAGCAGTCACTCGCGATCACATTCAGGGCATGAGGGTCATTTCAACCTGCCTGCTGCTACAAAGAGCGCGTTGAACCTTGCCGTGCACCTCCTCAAGCCTGGCTCGGCGTCGAGGCACCACAGGTCGAATAGCGATGTAGCGCAAAGCCCGACGCGGCCAAGATCGCCCCGGTCGTCGTTGAACATCCCGCGGACGGATGGACATAGTGCGAGTGGAAGGACGACGCCGGCGTCAGAGTCAATGCGGTCGCATTCGCCGGCGGGGACGAGCGCGGGTACGCCCTCGCCTTCTGTTATGTCGCATTCGGTGGGCCACGGGAGCAGGCCGTCGACGCCTGCTACGTCGGTATCGATGGGGTCAAGCTCGAACCATGCCAATGCCCAAGGATCTGGTCGGGCGGGGGCGCAGACGCCAGTGCATTCTCCACCGTCCTCGTCCTCGTCGAGGTCGGGCTTCCGCGTTGGTGCTGGTGCAATGATGGTGAATTCTGCTGCGGGTAATCAAAATACGCGACACAGACACACTGGCCTCGTCTCGAACTCTCATTCGCATGGGAAGGACAAGGGGAAGGAACGCGAACATCAGATGCCAGAGCCTGACGAGTCGGATTTGATCAGGGCGTATACGATGCAGCATGCGGAGAGCGGGCTAGGGAGCGATTATTTGAAGAGGAAGAATGTTATTCGGGTGAGGCTCGAGGGCGAGCAGTTTTTGTTGCAGGCGCAGGATGTGGATAGCGTTATTGCGTGGATTGAGGTGGGCTTTTTTCTTTATTTTCAAACGACATTCGCTGATGATTTGGCTGCGTGTTCTAGGGCTTACAATCTGCTACGAATATCGCGCTGGATTTGGACGAACGGCCCATGCCTCGTGGCCCTATCTTCCCAAGGTGCGTTAAGCTTGTGCTTCTTCGTTTATGATTAGAGAATTGGCGCTGAAGATCCGGGATCTGCAGACGGCGGAGGCGCCGACGCGCACAGCCCCCTGGTACCATCAATACGAGTACAGCGAATGCTGTAGGTGCTCTCCCGTCTCCGACAGGCCAAACGCCGGTTTCTGCTGCCCAGTTGGCTGCACCTCTGGCTCGATCGGAGAGGTTATGATGATGGTTGAGCGCTGAGCTTTGAAATCGCCTCGGCTAGGTACTCGGACACGTCGGTGTGGTGATTATCGGGGTGATGCATGGCGTTCGTGGCAACTTGGCATGAGGATACGTGAAACATTACTAAGTCGATGGATTAAATAAAAAAGAGGCTTAGTCCACCTCGATGTGTAGCATACTGTTCGTGTACAAGTGTACGAGTAGTACTATATGGACATTAATTGTATTCATGAAACTTTATTGAGATAAGAATGTAAACCGACTTTTATAGGAGGCTGTTGAAATTATTTTCACGATTCCCACGGCGGACTCCGAAGTAATCCGTTTTTGGCGATGTTGAAGACCCGCTGTTATCTGCACCGCCCACCATCGATATTCCATTCACCCCCAAAACTCCATCTCCCGAGCAATCCACGCACCCCACCCGCCCGTCTCCCTCTTTTCTCCTCGCGAATCTGCGAAAAGGTGTCCCTATCTGCCCTGTGCTGCGCCTTTGACGTCCAGGGTCGTCCAAGCATCTTTACTGCCTCCCCGCACGCCTTTTTTTGCACCTTCTCCACGTTTTTGGCGCTACAGGTCGTCGGAAGCGAGCTCAGGAATACATTAGCGGGCCCAGCAAGCGGATTCAGCGGTTCATCGAGCACAGAAAAGCATGGCGGACACAGCGACAGAGATCGATCTCGACTCGGTCATCGACCGACTCTTGGAAGGTGAGCTGGCACCCTGCTTTTGTTGCTGTGACTCGGACTTCGAGTGGCGGGGGATGGTCGGGCGTCGGGGCTGGCTCTGCTTGGGTGTATCTGCGGGCGGGATGCTCAGGGCCACTGCTGCGCACCTCGTGCGGATTTCGAGACCCAATGTCGCATCGATGATTCACCACAGACGTGTGAAGGTCTTCGCATGATCCGCCCAACGCAGCCGCCCTTGAATACCCAATTGCTTCTCATTTTCTGGCACGGTTCTCTGAGAAGCATCAGCACCCCGCTGACGCTCTTTGTTGACTCTTTCCAGTGCGTGGCAACCGACCTGGCAAGCCAGTGCAGCTGGCCGAATACGAAATCAAATACTTGTGCACAAAAGCTCGGGAAATATTCATCAACCAGCCCATTCTGCTCGAGTTGGAGGCTCCCATTAAGATTTGTGGTACGTTTGCCTAGTCGAGTCATCTTTGCTTCTGTCCTTTGTCCAGTTGTTCATCACCTGACATCACGACAGGCGACATCCACGGCCAATATTACGATCTCCTGCGACTCTTTGAATACGGCGGGTTTCCACCAGAGGCAAATTACCTCTTCCTCGGCGACTACGTAGACAGAGGGAAGCAGTCTCTGGAGACCATCTGCCTGCTCCTCGCTTACAAGATCAAATATCCTGAAAACTTCTTCATCCTGCGAGGTAATCACGAATGCGCCAGTATCAACAGGATATATGGCTTTTATGACGAATGTGAGTTGCTTTACGTCCTCTGATGCCCCTTCGACCTCGATGGGTGCCTAGGCCTCATTTCTAATTGCTTGGCTACTTCGTGTTCAGGCAAACGCCGATACAACATTAAGTTATGGAAAACATTTACGGACTGCTTCAATTGCCTTCCGATCGCCGCCATCATTGACGAGAAGATCTTTACAATGCACGGCGGTCTGAGTCCCGACCTGCAATCGATGGAGCAGATACGGAGAGTCATGCGACCGACAGATGTCCCGGATACTGGTGTGTTTTTAATTTACAGGTCGTGCTATGTGATGCTGTTACATTTAGCTAACCTTGCCTCGTGTTTTTCTAGGACTCCTCTGCGACTTGCTATGGTCGGATCCCGACAAGGACATTACTGGCTGGTCGGAGAACGACAGAGGAGTGTCGTTTACGTTTGGGCCGGACGTCGTTTCGCGCTTCTTACAAAAGCACGACATGGACTTGATATGTCGGGCACATCAAGTGAGTCACCATTCTTGACTGTCCAGGCTCAGCCAGGCTTGGAGGAATAAATACCTCCACCTCTATTTTATTCCAGGATGTCGTACGATGATGCTGACCACGCTGTTCTATTTTTAGGTCGTCGAAGACGGCTATGAATTCTTCGCAAAGAGGCATTTGGTAACGCTATTTTCTGCACCAAATTACTGTGGAGAGTTCGACAACGCAGGCGCGATGATGAGTGTGGATGAGACACTGTTGTGTTCCTTCCAGGTGCGTCGCCTTTACCATAAATTTCAAAATTCTTAATTAATTGTTTTTTCACCAACCAAGATTCTGAAACCCGCCGAGAAGAAGGCGAAGTACCCGTATGGCGGGATGAACATGGGCAGACCTGTAACACCACCGCGCAAGCCCAAGAAGAAGGATAACAAGATGGGCTGAACGAACCAGAGATAGTTGATCTGACGATTCGGATGATGATGATGATGCAAGGCGGACTCATGAAGGTCCTTACAACACACCACACACACCTACCGTCTCTCCACGTCTTGACTGTATATTCTATCACACTTTCACATATTCTCGCTTCCCGCTCCAGCCCGTCGTCTCCTACCTACTCTAATCCTCACTTCCTCACACTCATTTGTTGGCTTCCGTCCCTGTTCCTGTTGATCTCCATTCTGCCATTTCATTTTTATTATTCCATTTGATTCGTCCTGGTTTTTGCGCGTTGGTACGATATAGTCGTTGTGGTATTTTTTTCTTTCTTCTCGTTTCTCCGTGCTACGTACTCGTAAGTCGTTGTACGGACTGTAACCTCGAAGGAGAGAGGAGAAGGCCGTGTTGGTCGGTCGGTCGGTTGGGGTTGGAGGTGGCACTTGTCGAGCGGGGATGTCCTTGGCGGCGTTGCCGTTCCTCTGTCATCCGCCTGTGTAGTTATTTATGGTCCTCCCTCGCCGTCGTGTGATTTCACATTGGCGGGGCGACCTCGTCGTCGTCCTGGCTGTCTGTGCTTCGCCACGCAGGCGGCGAGCCCGGCGTCCAAGGATGGGTTGAGTGGGGAAAAAGGCACTCCAGAGAAGATATACAGTCAATTTTACGCAACATTCTAATCCCCTTAAAAAATCCTTTTTGTAACACTAGAACAATTCCGTACCACATGATATGGACTTGGAAGAGGAGCTCAAAAGTGAAAGTTTAGAACTCCTGTTTCTGTACGTTTCTTTATTTATAAAATGTCACAACTCTTGGATCTGCACGCATGGCACCCTGGTACACCTCTCCACAACACTCTATATTTCCCCACGGGTAACTTGACTTTCGGGCGACACGGTAGGGCTCCTTGATTTCTTGAAATTTCTCTGAAGTTTTTCGGAATAATCGGTCCTTTAGACTTTGTGCATCAACTACCATGTCCCGACGATTCAATCGGAACTCCCAACTCATTGCCAAGTTGTACGTCGAGGACGTCCCTATGGTATGTATGTCGTTTGATTTCTCCTCTCGTCCATGTTTTATTCGTGGCATGGACTCATGACCGCGCGCCACATGTTCAGCGTACACGCAAGCCAGTGACAGAGACATGGCACACCCCCGATTCGTCAACCCTCTGACCTTCTTCTGCGCGTAATTTTGTATGTTGGACAAGGTTAGACAGACTTGACATAGGCTCTTTGGCTTCATAACCTCAATGGGAACGCACTCCCATGAATCGCAATGGAAAGGAATTAATGCCCCTCTTTCAACTCCCATTCAATGCTCGGCCGCTGTCTCGATCGATTCGTCCACCTCCTTGATCTCTGCCCAAGATTTGGCAGCAGTAATTAACCCTCTACCTTGCTTCTGCTTGTGATGAAAGCGGGCTTTACGGTATGCACTGACGATCACGCTTCTCGTCGTCTGTGCGCCCTTCAATGTCCACCCACACCGCCGGCGAGGCTCGCGAACTTCTGTCACTGGAAAGGTCACCCGGCTTCCCAGCGCTCCCCTACCGTGGTTAAATGGCTTTGCGTTATCCATGTTTTCGTTCTCAGCGCCGTCTGCTGCTTTACGATACCTTTCGACATGTGTGTCGCCGCTCCTTTATTGTGCGGAGATTCGGGCCTTGAGGCAAGTTGAGCTGTATGTTGTCAGAATCTGGACTTTGGAAGGCGGTTAGGCGAGATAACACAACACGAGTTCAGCTTCTGTGTCGCACCACGATAATGTCCTTGGGATCTGATATCTTTTCGTGCTCGTTTGGGCTGGCCATACCGACCTGATACCGACGTTTTTGTGACCCCAGATGTTTGATATCGTTCGGGCTCCAAATTCTCGACGATCGCGCACTCCACGGTTCATCATTGATTTCAGTCGTATAAATACTCATTAATCATTACTGGCTGGGTAACTTGCCGCTTCAATGGATCACCCACACCGATCTTCCTTTTCGGTTATTATGAAGCTCTATCATACCGTAATTCTCTGGATGGTGATAAGTCCATGAATCGACTTCTGGCCGTCCTGTGCTATCTTCTCCAAGTGTTCTTTCGCCCAGGCCCAGGAGTTCTCTCGGGCTTCTGTTACCGAGTGCCTTTACCGTTCACATCGCGTTCTGTTATCTACCCTTGACACGGTCTTCAGGCTTTGAAATTTTTTATCGGCTCTACTAATTTTTGAAGATGACGATGTTGGTTGACATATGGCGTGCATATGTCCTTGCGAAGAGTGTAGGTTACGTCAGATCTATATCTCCGTACCTCTTTCACTGACTGTCCACATCTAGTTTCCCGTACGTTGCCCGTATTGTCAAGCTGATAGGAAGGAAGATTATCCAGTGCTTTTTTTGCGTGAGTTCTGGGAGAGGTTCTAATTGGAGGCCATAGATAGTCATGTTGTGTGTAAAGGTAAGTAAAGAGGTCATACATGATTAATTGACAACTACCTTCTCCCATCGAAGACTCCAAGTAATTTACCACTACAGTCGCTCTGAGTAAATGTTGCTATATGGGCCACTCAAAACATGCAATCCATGCGGGGATGCGTCCAGTTAATTATAGTCCTCCCGCGTGGAGTGCCATCGCCTTACGCAATCCGGCCCCTCCATCCGCCCAACCTCTACTCTCCGAAATACTGGCCTACCGCAGTTCGCAGAAAGGCCCGCCAACCCTAGGGGATGGGAGGCGGCGATTGTGCTGTGCTTCTTTTCCTGTAGGTAGGCAGAGTATCAGGCAATGGGAGAAGACATCTCTGGGCGAGATCAGTTAACCTTGGTCAGAAGATGTTGTGATTCATGATCTGAGTAATGGACTGGTAGAAAGTGGAACGAAAGTCACAATTCACAACAAGTTCCAGCAGATGGTATTTTCGGAGCTTGGGGTAATTCCGTGTCATTGGGGTGCAGGTACAAACCTACAAAGTAGCACTTAGCCCAGCCAACGGGGGTAGTACGATGAAAGAAATCTATGTGCAAGTCCTCTTCGGACCCCATGATTATAGACAGTGACCTCCATCATTACACGTGGAGTTGTCATGAGGAGTTCACAAGGGTTAGGCTTGATGTTGTCAGTAGTTGTTAAAGCCCTGCCGGGAAAAAGTTCAAGTAAAATCCATGGTAATACAATAATGCACTCATTCGGTACATGCCTGTAGGTGCTTGCTACACTGATGCTGATTGCGGCGCTTGATCATGATGAATGCGCCACGGGATTTAAGCGACGTGCATCGGGCAGCATGTAATTGGTTAGATTCCCGAGCCGTCTCGATGTTTGATTTCCATGATGTTCAACTAATGAGCAGGGTGTTAAGATCTTGAAAGCCAACTTGCAGGGATATTTGATCCAAGATCGAATAAAGAAATTTGAATGCAAAGTCGTGGATTTCGTATGAGACATGATGGGTAAATAAAGTGGGATATTGGTACAATTACAAACCAGAGCCAACGATAGCGGGGTGCAAGGCGAGGAAAGGAAAGACCAGAATAATCTGGGAGAAAATCCGCTCTCCCAGACGATCCAGGCCAAGAAGAAATGATACACTACCGAACGACCCGCCCACAAACCCCACTAGCGAAATACGACGAGTAATAGATATCATGGACAAGTCACAGTCTATCGAGGGCAGCGAATTAAGTGAACGTCGATTAAGCCTTGATCTCCTCCCGGAAGGACCCAGAAGACTTCTCGTCCTTCTCATTGTCGGTATGTTGCTCGTTATGGTGCGCAGCAGCGGCGAGCTGTTCGGCGGCATCCTCACCGTCGAAGAGGGCGGCGGTTTCCTCCAGAGTTCGGTTCTTTGTCTCGATGACGACTGGAGTACGAGATATATGATTAGACGGGCAAGACGTAGATGGGAAGGTTTACTCACAGAAGTAGAGGAAGACACCCTCGAAGAAAAGCCAGACAACGTAGACAAGATAGTATTTCCATTGAATAGCATCTGTGTGGTATAATTAGTCCGAGCAATAAAATGTTTGGATGACAAGGAACGTACCAAGAGCAATAGGGTTAACGTATTGGTTGAAGATGAGTGAAAGGGAAATGGCGAAGTTGAAGACGGTGAAGCCCTTAGCGCGGAGCTGGTATGGCAGAATCTCGACGGTGTAGGACACGATGAGCGGGGTGAAGGCGAGATCGTAAGAGGCGTAGTACAGGAAGATGAACGCAATGACGGCGTGGGCGGCGGACTGGTTTTGTGTCTGCGCGTAGACTGCAGAACAAACCGTCTGGAAGGTGAAGAAGAGGAGCATGCCACAGACGGAGGTCAAGAAAAGGATGCGACGGCCGACTTTGTCAACGAGGGATGAAGCGAGGAGAGCCCAGGCCAAGTTCCAGATCTGGAGGATACCGTTGATGAGGAGCTGGATGGTCGGGTTTGTGATGCCGATGGTGTCGAAGACCTTGTTGAGGTAGTAGGAGACGAGACCGTTTCCGGACCATTGGGAGAAGAAGGCGAGGGCAATGATGATCCTCATGCGCTTCCTGTTTCCGGTCGTGGCGAAGAGGGTCTTCCAGCCGACGGTGGATTCGACTTGACGATCGAGCTCAATGGCGGCTTTGATTTCCTCGTATTCATATCTGACGAGGGCATCGTCCTCATTGCCATCAGCGTGGTAGTAAGCCAGAGTCTTCAGGGCTTGCGCATTGCGGCCTTTGCTGATCAACCAACGTGGGGACTCTGGGGCGAACCAGATCAGGCAGACCTGCAGGACGGAGGGAAGCGCCTGGAGGACGGAAGGGAGACGCCAGGCCCAAGTGGTGTGGATCTTGAACGAGCCGTAGGTGGTCCAGGCAGCGCTTTAATTTGATATTTCATCAATTAACTGCAAAGCGCCCACAACTAAAAATAGACGTACATAATAGCCCCTGAGTACCAGAGGGAGTTGTAGGTCGAAGTTAATTGACCACGGTAAACTGGGTAGGCGATTTCGGTGACCAACATGGGGGCGGCACCAGCGGCGAAGGTAAGACCGAAGCCGATGAGGAAACTGGGAGGCAATTCAGGACTAAAGCTTGCTTTCTAGCGGATTCATAGACATACCGAGCACCAATAAACATGCCAACGGAAACCGAGGCGGTCTGAACAGCTGTGGCAACGCACATAATGGTGGCACCAATGAAAATGGTGGGGCGACGACCGAGTCCATCAGCGAGGTATGGGGAGATGGGGTAAGCAGCCAGACTGCCAATATTCTAAGAATGAGGTCAGAAATGTAACACATGGACGTCCACCAATAGGCAACTCACTTGGATGGCGTTAAGCAGACCAAGCTTTCCACCGGTGGGGTGACCGAAATAGTTCGCCCACTGATCTAGGGATTGCAAACCGTTCATCATACTTCCATCATATCCATTGGTGGAAGACGTGATCAGGCTAAAAGGAAATATTGTCAGAAAAATAAATATAGAAAGTGCCATGGGGTACGCACAGAAGCAAAATCCAGAAGTTGAGGTAGATAATCCTTTAGGAGACAAAATTGAGGTGTAAATGGCTGAACGTTGGAGAAGAATTAGGGCGACCCATACCGTTTGTTGTTGTACCACTTCCTGTTGGGGTCAACGAGATGGCCGTAAGCGGCAGCAGTGCCCGATGTTGCAACAGCTCCAGCACCCATTGTAACTTGTGTACTGCGTGGATGAGAGGAGAAGTGGGAACGGATGGAGAGGTGAGGAGGGAAGGTGAGGGTATTTATATTATGAGGATAGGTGGGTATAGAAGATGTCGATGTGGTGCGTCCAGATGACCAAGTTTTTCCAGAGGTACTCCGCCCAAGTCGCCAACCTTCTCCAGTGTCGTGTCTGGATCCCCATGTGTATGTTCTGCTGAAAGAAAGCGCCTGTTGCCGATCGAAAATCTGACTTCCGTTTTCGGGTTTAGGCCGGCTCTCACGGTCCTTTGCTGCTTTTGCTTCTTCTTTCATCCCGATTCGATCACTGCTTCTATCTCCCAAACTAAAATACGTGTCACGCCTTGGATCCGAGTCCTCCTCTCCCAACAGAGTCGAGTTCAAATAGCAGATACACCTTTTTTCTGGGCTGTCTTACCCCGCAAACGTTTCTCCGCCTCCAGGATCGCAACTATTGCCAATCAATTTCATCGAGGTTTCTCCTGGGGCGGAGGCGGGTTCTGGGTGGATGCAGTTTCCAATCGGGAAGCGAGATTCGGATCCTATTGAATGCCCCGTCGCAACTTTTTCACATTTTACCAAACCAGTCCTCGCCGAAATAGCACCACCACCCCGACAAACCTCCGCTCGAGGAATGTAATTCGCTCAGCATTTCCAATTTGATCCATCGCGTTTCAGTCTTACACCTCCACCAAGAGCAAGTTCGGTAAAATTTGATTGACACTCAGTTGTCCTCCTAGGCTTTCTTCATCCATATCGCGGGGTATTTGTCTGTTTTACGTACGACACAATCTACTGCTGATGAATAATGTAGGTTGCTTCCTTGACGTGAAAGGTCAAAAATTCCAATGATAGCTTCAGAATCGTCGGCAATGATAGCACCGAAGATTGACTTTCAGAAGATTATAACTACTATGGTACATTTCCTTGCGAGAATAGAACAAATAAACGACAACTAAATTCAAAACAAGGTAGAAGAAACTAAGTAAAGAAAGAATGACGCCGAATCAAAATCGTTTCAGCAGGTCTCGTGCAGAATGTGAAGAGTTCGGGTTGTCAGTTGCAGGGGTCTCCCGTTCGATGCTATCACCAGAGGTCTCGACAGTGGGAGTCAGATTCCCAAGTTCCGACTTTTTCTTCCGTCCAAACGACATGCCCCAGCTATTCGCGATATTCGCCAGCGTATTCGTCGTCGCGAGCGATGGTCTCGCGACAACTGTGGTCTGTGAGGAGGTCGAGGCAAGTGAAGACAGCCGAGAAGGCGGCTGGGGGGTCGGGCGTGATGGTTTCTTCAACCCATTTGCTAGAGCATCAGAGATCGATCCCTCGGGTGAAGGTGTCACCGGCGACATGAATGGATTATCGCCAGAAGACGTAGGTGACGCCGCAATAGCCTGTTCAGTAATAGCCGTGGTAGGAGCTGCTTTTGGCTGGGCAGAGACAACAGATCCTAGAACAGGAATGCGTCCCACGGAGAACCTCGACGTCGTGGACAGTCGAGAGGCACGAGACCCAGGACGTAAAGGCGAAGGCAGGCTGGGTGTGCTGGTGTTATTATTATTAGCGTTACTATTGGCACTTTGCGGAACCGAGTCCGCTTGATGAGAGGGGGACGGGGGTGGAGGAGGTGATGTGGGAGGTGACGGGCTTCTAATGCCAGGGACAGGCCCCGGGACAGTTTCTGTTAAACTTTCCGGAGCAGGTGACGCCTGCGCTAGCAGACGGGAAAGAGACGAAGGACGTGCGGTCGGAGAGCTATTAGACCGCCCCCTTGCCGGAAAAAAATGAGAATTTGGAGGATGCGTGACGAGGAACGTATCCTCCACCTCAGCCTCTGGAGGGCCAGGAGGAAGGGCGGAAGGACTTATTTTCCCGGGGCCTGTTGGAAAGACTTCCTTCGATTCACTGTCACCCCCAGACACCTTCCTTGAGGATATTCGCCGTTTGTTATGGCTGGGCTGGGTCCAGTCTTCGACTTCTAGCATGTAATACTTAACCCCGTCTCCAAGACCGTATGGGTTACTTGAAGGGTCCTGATCGCATCACCATACAAAATTGAATGAATTGAGTTTCACGGAAGAAAGTCGCATCTCTGTCGAGGAACACACCTTCTGATCCACTACACGTTCTGTAATTGACGTTATCCTAGCGACAATCCATTCTCTCGTCTTCAATTGCTCAGCCAGATGACCCGTGGCTTGCAAAAAGTAATGGGGAAACGAAACTGTGAAACAAGAAAGTGTCAGGACAAACTTCGGATTTTATAAAACGGGCAAGACGGAGACAAAAAGGGGAAGAAGATAATTATGCCTCACCATTGAAAGCCGCCCAGGGTTTGCTAACCGAGTTCCGCGTGGGCAGAAACAACGCCAGATCTCCTTTGGCAAAGTTTCTAAATGAGATTTTGCCCTTTGCCCGCTCTCTGTATTCCTTGCACTGTTTCTGCCACTTGCGAATTGTCGAACCTGTCTTAGTGACGGCCTCTAGGAAATGATCATGGTCGAATTCCCTCAAGATTTCAAGAGCAGTGGTCGGATCGGATGGGTCGATGGGCGAGGGCTCATCGGGCTGGCCGATGACGTTATAACGGAATCCGGCAACGGAGAAGGTCGACTCCGCCATATTGTTCACTGCGTGACGCGCTGAGCTCGGATGTGAGGCCATAGACTGAGCGATATGGAGGGCCTTGACATGAGAGTTCCGGAAGTTGATGGCAACATCGAGAATTTGGGCAATGAGTCGGCTGCTGTTCTCTATCCGCTGTTCAAAGTCGTGCTGCGACGCACGTCCGAGTTTGATGTCATCCCGGAGGACCTGTATCGTCGTTCGGGCGGCCTTCAGCTCAAGTTCAACTCGCTGAAGTTCGTTGCGGAGGCCGACGGCGTCGGCGTTCACAACTTCAAGGTCGCCTCGGAGATCCTTAAGCTCCAGGTCCTTATGCTCCAGAACAGCCTGCAATTCAGAGAATTGGCGATCCAGAACGGCCCGATCGACGTTGGCCTCCGCAATATGATCTCGGAGTCTCCTGTCGTGCTCCGAGAGCTGATCTCTCAGAAGCTTGTCCTTCTTCTCACTGGCCTCCTTCAATTCTCGTTGCAGCACGTCACTCTCCGAGCGTACGGCTTGGATTTGGGACTCCAAGTCCTCTCCACGGGCTCTGGCACCTTCCAAATGCTTCAAGTTCTTCGCCTGCTCTTCCATAAGATTGGCAACCTTGTCGGCATTCCGCTTTTCCAGCTGCTTCATTTCCTCAAATTCATCTTGCACCTGTGCGAGCTCCTGCCGTACCATTTCAGTCTGCTTGGTTTGTTCCGTCGCGTCGGCAAGGGCGCGGGCAATTTCATTTCGCTGTTTGGAGATGTCGGCGACCAGTTCTGTGTTCCTCTCCTCCAATATTCGTCTGGCTACAGCTTCACTCTCCATCTGGGCACGAACTTGTTGAAGTTCGCGATCTAAACGCGCTGATCGCTCCTGTTCCAGCGATAGTGCGGAGGTGCTTTCGACAGCAGTGGCATTGAGATGGCGGATCTCGGCTTGGAGTGATGATTTGTCTTCCTGGAAGAGATGTTCCTGTAGTGTCTTCGCTTCCTGTGTCGTACGCAGTTCTTCTACAAGTTCTTGAATGATTTTTTCCTCCGCTTCGGTAGCTTGGAAATAACTCATTAAAATGCCTTTAACCCAAGCAGTACTGCGGACTTACAACGTCGCCGAGATTGTGAAATATGTGACCGCGAAAGAACTGTATAGAATACAAATGTCAGCATGGACACACTCCACACAAAATGAAAAGACCCACGTGAACGTTCAGCGATCTTGTCAAAGCCTAATTCTAGATTGTCCATTTTACCTATTAGCTTTTCCAGTGCGGCACGGCACTCCCGTATTGCTTGGAGCGGAACGGGGCTGTCGCTTGAACGGGCATACTTCTCCAGGTCGTCCAGGACTTGAAGTAGACCTGTGACAGATAGTCAGACAAAACATAATGAAAAGACAGAGAAATGAAAGTGGTTTAATTGTTCGACTGATGATTGTCAGACTGCAATTGCACCAACAGGACAATTTCGGCACACAAAAATGGAGACGGGACTCACCATCAACATCAGACCTTTCAAACGAGTAAATAAAGTCATTTCCTCCAGAGGGCGAGAAATCAATTGTCGGAACAGGATCATCCATTCCGCGAGTCTCGAAAGGAAGTTGTCCGTGAACTTCGCTACGATAAACCTGGCGGCGTTTCCGTTCGCTAGCTCTAAAAATAAGGGAACATGGTTATTAAACCAACCACGGCGGATCTTCAACCCACAACAACACTTACGAAACTTTCGCCATAATCTCGAGAATGCTTTGAGCACGCTGATAGAAGAAACTTGCTGTAAAAAGGTACACAAGTAATCAGCACTCCTTGATAATTTTACGGGCAGTGATCGAGAACCCACAAAACTCTTTCCTTCTGACGATCTCTATGACTGTCGCGCCGTAGGCATACAACATGTTATGCAGTCTCTGTATGTGAGAAAAACTGTTCTTCCCGCGAAAGCTGACGACAAGGGCTGAGAGCGCGGGAGGAACATGCACAATGTCGTTGTTTATTGCAGTGATGTGATGTAATACCGTTAGACATTGCCTAGTGTATAGATTCTGTGCTAAGATGGTTAAGAATAGAAATGGCAGATACGAAAAACATTTACCTTCTTATGTGTGATTTCTTGCAGTTCGTGTCTATGAGCATCGTCGAGGTGTCGTAAGTCTAATGATTAATGTGATCAGCAGAAATATGTCGTACGACGAAGATTAGCAGACCTTGTAGCAATGAGTCGGCGTCAGAAGCTGGGCCTAAACGAATTAAAGATGAACACTTGGCTAGAACTCGACATAAAGAGCTAAGTACTTTCTAACGTCGCGGAGGCATCCGTTATGCGGTCCAGTAGGTCTTGCGATCTTCGAGCGCAGGCAGTAGCTTCATCGAAAAGACTAAAATAACGATAAAAATCAATCCAACTGACTTGATAGAAATACTTACTTGGAATTCAGCAAATTAGCCCGTACGGATGCGACACCCTCTTTAAGCTTGTTGACTGCCTGTTCAACCTTATCGAATAGGGACTTCAAATCCCCTAAATAGTATAACATATCAACATCAACTCACACTGGAAGAGGAGAAAGTGGCAAGGAGACGAACCGTGGGTCTTCATACAAGTATCAGCCACTTGCTTCATCTTCAGCTTTGACACGTAGTCTGCAAGTACCCGTTGCGGGTCGCCAGCTTCTATCGCCATCCTCACAGCAGCAGAGCAAAATTCCACATGCACACCAACTCTCGAAAGAAGTTCTAAATCCGCATCTAACCCTTCCAACAAGGACGCCTGTTTTTCCAACTCCCTCCGTGCGTTAACAGCGAACTCCTCGAACGTTTCGGATATCCTCAAGACATGAAAATCAAGATTCATGGAAGCTATTTGCAATGCTTGCCGCTGTAGTGAAAGGGAATGGAGGGTGAGCTGGATATGTTCATGGTGTATCTGCGAGGTTCGAGCATATGATGCAGCAAGGGATGCATGACGAATAGGGGGAGTCGTGCCCACATCTACATACTTTGTCAAACCCAGCCAGGAGGAAGTTGGAACGGCAAACCTTCAATCGCGGGCTGAAATGGTGGCTCGATAAGTAAAAGGTTAAGTACTTCTTCGACATTTGCCTCAAGATAGTCTTGATTGAAGACGAAGATATACTGTGATATAGATTTAGTACTTGAACATCAATCGGATTAATCACGAGGTGACACACACCTGGTCTGGGACACTGCCCAAATCCCGGATATTACTTGTTGTTAGCCGTCTTCCGTCAGATAGAAAGGCTAAGGCAGCTTCAGCCTCGACTCCAATTTCCCTTTGTAAGAAAACCTCAAGACTTCCGGTCCTGGATAAAACGTCAGCAATGCCACGCGTTGGACACACTGCACACGAACGTTTCGATGTCACGCACGGACGCGTTAACCTATCAAAGCAAGGTCAGAATATAACGAAGTACACGAGAGCAGGCATTTCTGGACTCGCCTGGAAAATTTGACCATCCTCCGCCCGACAAATTGTAATCATAGTAAAGCAGTAGTGATTTCACAGACGTCCAAATGCGTCAAATAGAGAGATGCAGGTAATAATGTAGGTCGTGATGATGATATTGCTGTCCTATAGAGTTATACAGATGGTATCCTCTCCTGTCAAGGAGAATTTTGAAGCATTGAATGGAACGAGGTCTAAGATGCCGAGGCAGTTATCCCAAGACACTGTTGAAGCGCCAGTGACTCTGAGTGAGGGATGCAACAACGTAATGATTGGGCTAAAAAAGCATCACGAGAGATACCCATTTATGGTAATATCTGGTCAAAATTTAACAATTCCGCCGCTTCAGCATCATGCTCAGTGGACAAGCTTGAAGGTGTACGATTTTATAATTAACATACAGTAGAAGACAATGGAGAAAATAACAAGCCCAAGAAAGAAAGAGCGGTCCATTGGACTACAAATAGTTCTCGCAGAGACTGAGAAAGTACGCTTTTGACGAGTAAAGTTGATAACCTCGGCGGTAGGTTGGTCGAGCTTAAAGAGAATCCCAGTGGCTGGTGTTGATTTCAGTTGGCAAGCTTGGGCTATTGCATTAAATCTTCCATATTTCCGAGAAAGCGAGGTCGTTATCCAAGGTTAAAATATCCCGTGACGAAGTAAACCCCAATGGTTAAGTTATTAAGGAGGCTGTCAACTCGATATTTACGACAAGCGTCACTAAGAAAGCAAAAGCACGTACTAATATATGCCAATCTCCAGTCCTCATATTGATCATATGCGATACTCGTCCAAGCACGTCTATCCATCAAAATTGAAATCCTTGAGTCGTCTATGACTTCATTGAGCGTCTGTCTTGCAGCCACCACTGCCACTTCAGCCCCAAGTGACCCACCACACACTATGATATCCAACCTCTCCAGGGTCTGCGATTTCGAGACGCACCTGGTTTGTTCAGCGGCCCAAGATGCGGCTCTGCTAGAACCATCTGAGATCCGCACCAGAGTCTGCATGGATGGATAGCAGACTATATCCTGAACCTCGTCGTCACGCATGTGCGTCGAGATGCTCGTAAAGTGCTTCAAGGGAGGCCGTTTTTTAAGGTTCTGAGGGAGAAAGGGTCCATGTACAGGACCAAGGGTCAAGTACTCGATGGAAGAAGGGACAGCGTGCTCAACAGCATGCCACTTGTTCTGGTCAAGATTGAGAATGACTAGTCGTTTCAATGAAATGCATAACCAGAGTAGTCGGGTGAGAATAGTGAGAGGCCAATTCGTGGACCCGTATGCAAGGTCTCCTGCTTCTGAGGGTGTTTCTCCTATATATAGGTTTTGAATGAGGCTAAAGCGAGATTCCATGAGATTATCGGGTATATCATGGTCCACGAGAAACTTCGAAATCTGAGTTGACTTCGTGAACTTTATTGAATGGTAAAGAAGGGGCAACATCCAAGCTTGAGCTGTCCTGCACACCAGTAGGAGAGTCGGGATTGGCGTTTCAACACTCGCCAGGAATAGCACTTGTGAGAGCTGCTTGTTAGAGGAGTTGTATCACGAATGCACATTATAGGGCTTGCCCTACAAAGGAAAGGTGAAAGTTTGAGCAGGAGAGAATGTGTTTAAAAGTTTACACGAACTTTGCGTATCAATTCCATCGGAAGTGTGTGATGAGTTGCATCGCTACTTGATGACCTGCTCTCAGACATGAAGAATCGACGTGACGAGGGCAGGAAGCAAACGCGATTGTACTTGATGAAAGTGAATAATGCCACCAAGCGTCACAATCACGAGGAGGGTGGAATAAAGTCAAGTGATCAGGTCACAAACTACAGAAGGCAAACGCACAATGTAATAGTAGCACCTCTGGAGTCTGAATTGTCAACAAGAAACAGCCATGGCTCAGAGAACACTCTCGTCTGACTGACGTGATGGGATTGGTCGTGTAGGATGGCAGGAAGTCGTCTATAGGGCAATTGATTCGGTAAAGCAAAGGATATAATCCACGTGGAACCAAATTGTCAATAAATCTAATCCGAACCCTCCGCTGCAGCCTCCGACTTGAGCTTGGCCAGTTCTTTCATCCGTCGCACGTAGCTAGATTAAAAGAAAAGTAACACATCAGGGGGGGGATATCTAATTTAGGAGGTCAAAACGTACTCGTCATACTGGCACCTGCAAGTTCAGGAAAGTATTTGAGTGGTCTGCGACAGGATAACAATGCGAGCAACTTACTTCTCGTATGTATGGCGTTCGTGGTCGCATTCCCATGATTTATACATTTTCTGCTTCCGGCAGATGTTTAGAGGGATGAGTAGGCTGGTCACCGGTCCCATAAGAATGGGAAGTGGCGTGTGCAGTAGGAAGATAGTTTTCAGTTCAATAAACAAGCAAAGACGTTTATTCATAGCATTGGAAGAGCAAGTCGATTCAAATTCAGGGAAAGAAGGGTGAATGACCAATTAGAATCCGTAGTGTCACACAATTTGACTTATGAACATACGAAGAACATGAATCTCTCCATGCTAGCGGCACTCGGTTTGCCTTGAGCTCTTCCTGAGATGCTGTTGTCGACGACGCCATGTTGATGTTGGGTTGACTAGAATGAGCGAGTTGGTGAAGAGCTTGACTTTGTCCCACGGTTGACCAGATAATTCAACCCAAGGGCGACGACCTTCGAACCAAATAATCCTTCCCAGCGCTTCAGTCGTCCTTTCCAGCCTCGTTCTTTCCCCAACCGCCGGAGGGTAGTATTGCTCAAATTTCTCTCAAAATGGGTATTGAAACTTAGATCTCGACTTCCGCTTGATCTTCTTTCAACCTACTCAAGATGTCTTTTTCGGGTACCTGGAACAGAAGTAACTACTCCTCACGACGTAACAGCAACATTTGTCGTGAATACCTTGGAAGATAAAACGCAATGGAATTTATGATTCGTGGCTGTCTCTCTGGCTGGTGGTTTTGGACGACTTAAATATAACGCGATCAACAAAAACCCTTGCCAATCGCAACGCACTGACTGAAGGCTGATTTCGGTAGGATCCCACATTCAAGTATCTTGTTGGGCTCATTTCTGTTATCTCTCCACAGGAATCCAATGATAAATTTCCAACAGTATACAGACATGGATCAAGAACAAGCTACAAAAAGAAAGCAAAGACAGAAGAGGAGATCTATGAATAAATAACACGACGACGAGTCAAACTTATAAATAATACAGCAAGCATTTTCAAGATCGAAAAACCTTCACTAAATCCAGTCTCGACCAGAGCGTCCCACGGTGCCATATCCACCAGCAGGGTAACGAGACGCACCCCCAGTCTTCGCAACGGGGCGGGAATGATGATGGTAATCAGCCCATGGCATGGCCGGTACTGAAGGCGGACTAGTTGGCCGCATGCGGGCACTTGGTGCAGGATAGCCCGCCTGAGTAGTCGTTTTCGTGTTCAACCAGGACGAACCAGATGAACGAGGGAAGAATCGCATGGGGTTGAAAATGTTATGCGGTTTTGGTTTGCTCTGCCTCGCCTCGCCTCGCGCTGGTTGGATGTCGATTGGCCGTGACCCCGCCCTCGTTTGGGTGGCTTCTGGCCACACGACATAATTGGGAGAGCTAGGAGGAAAGTCGTCCATGGACCCTATACTTCCCGAATCGTCCGAGAACTTGGAACGAAGCGCTTCCGCCACCGAGTAGGCTGACGTAGAGGGCGAAGAATATCGTTTTTGGGCCCTATACCCGTCCATGTAGGCCGCATCTGGACGATGGAAAAATGGTTTCGATTCGACAGGCGTCGCCAGGAATACTGAAGAAGCGAACCGGTTGTCGTCGGTATCCGTGGTCGAAGACCCTGCGAAAGATGGGAATATCGTCGACTCGGCGTCGTAATACTGCTCCCGGTCGTAGTCATAGACGGACTGCAGGTCGAAGGTGTCGTGACGTCCATGATAGAAAGTCTGGTCGATGCTGCTTGGAGTAGCGGGCTCGGAAGGGTCAGATGAATAAGAAGACCGCCCCGAACTTCCATAAGGGATGTCGAGTGTGTCTTCGTACATATCCATCTCGTTCTGCCGGACATTGTAAAGAGGACTTTCTCTCTCCCATGGTTCCCGCTGGGAATAGTCGTCGCCTGTGGATGTCTGGCTCTTGAAAGTTGAAGCGACTGCGGACATGGAAAGGACGCAATATGGCTCCACGCCTTCTGGAATGTTGGGCACAGGCCTTTGTTCGGAGCCTCCCTTTTGGCCTGTACCGGTTCCCAGATCTAGACCAGCCTCCCATGGGCACCTCGCAAGGCTGCCTTCGAAGATGACGTTGGCGGAGTAGAAGGTGCTAATGTTCTGAACACCAGCGCGAAGTTCGGAAAGAGATAGCCGTCCCCTCCAGTCGATGTCGAGGGTTTGGACTAGGATGTCGTTCAGTTCCTCTGATATTGGAAGGACGCTCGGAAGGAATCGAAGTGGGTCTTGTCGGTATGCTTCATAGGTCGGGTCGTCTGGAATGGCCGACTTCCACGGATTTCGACCGGTCACCAGATTGAGGAGAATGATCCCGAGGGACCAGATGTCGTTGTGCATGGGTGAGTATGGGGCTACGGTTTCTGCATCGCCTGCCTGACATTCTAAGTCCCTGTCAGACCGCGCAACTGAATCTCGAAACGTAAGAAACTTACCTGGACTCATGTGGTAGACGCTGCCTGTTCTGAATTCTTTGCTGGACTTTTCGGTTGTTGCGAGCCCAAAGTCTGTGATTGCCACTCGGAAACCTCCGTCGAAACACAGGACGTTCTCTGGCTTCAAGTCCCGATGGTAGATGCCCAATGAATGGCAATATTCCACTCCGTCAATCATCTGCAGGAAGACATGTTTTATGAGGGCATCGTCTCCTAAGTACCGGCGTTTGTGTAGGATTTGGGTGAAAAGGTCGTGGTCTGTGGCGTATTCCATTACGATGAACGTGTGCTCGGGCTCCTCAATTACGCGATAGAGGGCGACGACTGAGGGATGCGCCGAAGCAATCTTGTGCAGACTGATTTCCCGAATATGAAGCTGCCGGCGTAGCGACGAGTGCCCGTGAGTGTTCGACAAGCATTTGACGGCGTACGACCGTTGGCTGGTCGAAAATGATTCGACTGCTCGATAGACGATGCCATAACCTCCGTTCCCCAGAACCTCGACCAGTTCTAACAAGCTGTTGTCTATCAGGGTCCCCAATGGCGGGTACTCTGGACCTGCAGGAGATGGCGCCTTTTTCGACATTGGAAGCTGCTGGGCTAGATGTGCAACAGGTCAGTGATACGTTCGACTTGATGGAATTTGACTCACCAACGATATAAGGACAACTAAACGGCAGAAAGCTGGAGCACCTCTAACGTCCGTTCAAAGCATGCTCAACATGAGGTATCGAAACACCTACCGCAGTCTGCTGATCGTATTCTCGATGCACCAGGGTTTTGTCTTCTGCACGCAGCCTGTCTCTTGTGATGGCACGACACTGAATAAGGTTCCTGGAACGTTTTCAGCTTTATGAAAGTTCCATATCACTTGAATGATCCAAACCGAAGACTTTTTATTCCTTGGCCGATTCAGCAGCAAAGAACAAGCAATGCATCGAGTTATTTTTGTTTCTTCAGGAGTTTCGGATGGCCACGCTTTGTTCTATTGGACGCTGCTATTCCTTGGAGACTCTAAGACATTCGACCCAATTTGGGGTTCGCGGGTGTATGGCCCAGCGGCATCCATTGAGATCAAACAATTGAATTCCCTTTTCTGTCACTCATATCTATTCGGCAACTGCGCCTACAGTCACGGACTGCACTGCATCTTTTGCCCCATCCGCACCCCCGATCGAACTAACCGGTATGCTTATCGTTGACGTCATTCTAATCTCGATGTTCACGGAGTTGAAGGTAGATAGATACAGCCAAAAAGGCTCGTCGCTCGTCATTCGTGAATGATTTTACACTGCTCAGGGTGCAAGGCGTCCGGCCGCCGGACACATTCACGACAAAAACTCAACGAGTTTTTGTCGAGTTTTCGTCCAGCGTTGTTTTCGGGCGCAGTAATAGTACAGCCTTGAGTTGTATTCATACAAGGCGGCTAATCAAGGCTCCAATTAATTTTAATGTGCGTGAGCGCAGCGGCGCTTGTCCTTAGCGCCTGCGAGTGCCATGCGGCACCATTAGGTACCATGAGGTAAGCGTAATGACAGTATCTTCAATCAAGTATATACACCCAGCATTATCAGGAGGCTTGTGTGATTTTTCTCTCCACATAATTATATTCATCCGGGTCGATGCTTCCTGAGGAGTACTTAATATTGGTGACATTCTGATATCAACGCAAATGCCTTATCCTTGGACAGTATGAGGAATGAAATTCCTCAGCTTTGTTAAGATTGTTAAGATTTGATATCTATCTACGTCTACATGAGACTCAGGTTACGCTAAAAAGGCAACCTCGATAGACCAAAGTTTGCTAGTACCGGGTGCATCAAAAACCTCGTGGGAAAAGCTACCGGTCTGCAGGTGGTTGAAATGTGTCTACGTAAAGGGGCTCGAGATGGTTCAGGTGGGAGTGTGGCAATGACGAGGGAAGAGGTGGATATGAATGGATGGCAGTTGGTAGTGAGGATAGGAACATAGTCCGTGCTTCAGAAAGGACGGAGGAAAAACAAGGCAGATTATCAAGGTTGTCGTTCTGGGCGGTGGTTGGAGGTGTTTGGGTTTGGAGGTAAAGTAGCTGGGCACGATGAACAGCTTGTAGAGATGATAACTGGCGTGAAAGTGTATCCAACTGGTCTTGTAGTAGCGTAAGGAGCTTTGTTTGTCGTTTTGTCGCAGCTACATGTTTTCGGCTCAAGCGAAGGCGGGCACAGGCAGCGTTAGTGGTGGGTAGACGGATGAGGTTTGGAAATATTTTGAATTGACGGAGGGGCTTGAGCCGTCTGAGCATGTCTGGCGAGATGAGCATGGGAGGTCGAGGTTTGAAGGGGGGTATGAGGGACATGGTATGGTTAACGAAAATTTCGGTGATGGTTGATGGTTCGAGTTGGTGTTTGGACGAAACCTCGCTGGCCTAGACCGAGCGGTACTGAGCTTGATGTAGCTTACGACGACTCTCGAGGGCTCGAAGCTCGAAGGTAGCCGGAACAGCGACGACGACACACCAACGACCGGGGGGATGGTGGTGGTTGTTGTTGTTGTTGTTGTTGTTGTTGTTGTTTCTCTGCCGGACTGCCAGGAACTAAGCTGAAGGTCTAGACTGCACATATGCGAAGTGCTCGCGGCATATGTTTGGGAGTTCTAACTTCAAAAGAACCGGAACCGTTATTTTTATAGATTACCATCACACTCAGAAATCTCTAGGTATATTCAATTATGTAACGGAATAGGAGTACTAAAACAAGCAAACTGTAGGCCAACTGGTAGCTACATACGTCAGGGCGAAAAATAATTATGGCAGCATATTCGTCAGGAAAGGCACCAGACTGGACGAAAGGAATTCGGGTGGTGGGCGTCCAGGGAATTGTCGACTGGAGGGATGAGACGACAAATCTGAAAACAGTCAGAGCAGTAGTCCTCAGTCCTTGACTTAGGCGAACAAGGAAAGTCAAGAGTAATAGACCCGCCTAGGTCTCGGCATTGGAGGGCGATGGGACCATAAGGTGTTTGGACATCGTCAGCCTCCTAGGGAAAATGAGAGTCGAGACACTGTCTATGTTTAGTACGACGGCAAACAAAGCGACGGATGCTGGGGATGTATAGGAGGGGAACAGGGAACTGCGTTATCGTACAGAATTTCAAGGAGGATGGGTGAGGGTACAGAGTAAGAAGGCGGCGAGAGGGCGAGAGTCCATAAGTAAATCTATGATGGTACACGGAGGTAAGTTGTAAAGGAAGGGCGGTGTTGAAACGAGGGGACGGTGTACAGATGCATCACCAAAGGGATAAGAAATGAAGGGCGAGAAAAAAGAGAGGAGAGTAAGCAATTAATATTCTAGGGGTGACCGAATCCAAAATATGCATCGTGTAAGGTGTGTTGGTAGAGGGCCATGAATTGTCGGACCATTTGAGGGATGAGAGGGATCCAACATTGGTCATACTGGAAGTCTATTTTCCCCCCGAAGTTCGATAGAAAACGAGACCAGCTAAAGCGATAGAATAACCTGCGAAAATGGAGCAACAAATTAGCATCCGCATTCGAAGAGAGAGCTAACATGACAAAACGACGAGGAGTTACACGAGGTTAGAAAATTGAATGTTGCAATTCCGAAGCTCTGTGTTGACAAGGTGTGGACAAGGTGGCTGAGAATGAAGGAAACGGGTCAAAAGAAAGGAGAGTGGGATGGAAGAACAGGTAGGTTTGGCAGAAACAGAAAGAGGAATCTTAGAACCCGGGAGCCGCAAGTAGAAATTGAATCCTTGCATATCCTTGCGGTGAAATCCCGATAATCCAGATTTGAAAATAAAAGGAGTTAAGGATGAGGGAAAAGACATGGCAACATTGAGAGAACTACCCAGGCGAAGCGATGAGGGGGAAACGAGAAGAGCACTCTGGGTGGCGCGAAGAGAGTGGTGATAAGGAAAATGTGAGAACAAACGAGAAGCATAGAATAAGGAGAGAGGTATGACTTGACGGAAGCGAAAGTAGCTGGCAACTGGCAAAAGTCACCAAGTAAGGAAAAAAATTCATAATTTGAGAAATTCCCGAGATTCTCGCGGGTGCGCGACCCGACCGAAAAGCGTAGCCAATGGGAAACGAATAGACCAACGCAAAAAAAAAGAGAGAGGGGGGAGAGGAAAGGTGAACTCACCAAATACTTGTAATGGCGTAATTTGAGAGCCAAAGATAACGACTGATCCAGTGATCAGAAGGATATCCTGTAGGCACAACGACAAGACCAAAATTGAAATGTCAAGTCAAAAGAATATGGGTACGTCCAAAATTGACGCGTCATGTCCATGTCAGCCGTCGTCGTTTGTCGTATTTTTCGTCGTGGCGTCGGTCGGGTGTAAAGGTCGATCCGTCAATTAAAAGTAGCGAGAATTTACAGGGCCAATTTTGGACCGTGGGCGAGTGGCGAACGGGAAGAAGGCAAAGCGTGTAAACCCGCCAGGTGGGACGTAATTGGACATATATGGGCACAGGTGCGCAGGAATCGGTCCGTTTTCGTGACAGTGGTGCAGAGTGTTGGTTGCGTAGATGTTTAGGACGTTCCAGAAAATCAACAGTTGAATAGCCGGTGGTGTGAAGGTGGGGTTGGTCGAGAGCAATGCGCAGTAAAGGAGGATGTAAGGAAAGAATTAATCAGTAACGCGTCTAGCAAAGGAATTACAAGACGAAATCGGGAAATAAGAAAGAAAGTGAGAGAACGAAGCTCGGGAAAGAAGAACGCAGCCGAGACAAGAAAATAAACACCGGGACATGCGAAAAAAAATGAAAAAAAGCTGAGGAACAAATACGATGAAGGAAGATGACTAGCACTTTTGCCCACCCATGCGACCAACTCTAAACGGGTCCTCAGGCCGGAGAGCTGCTGCTCGCAAATACACGTGTTCTCGAACGACGCAAACAATATGTAGGCAATGACAGGACGTGAGACACCGAACCAATATATTCCACCAAGGGGACCCCAACTCAGGCGTAGAGGCACAGACTAGCAAGAAAGAAGGCCACATGAGTGACGAAAAGTCGAATGGAGGTGGTCATCAAGAAGGGCGTGGGTGACGTCTGTCAGAGAGACAAAAGGGCGCTCTGTGTCGTACACGCATAAAGACACCCGCCAACCTTGAATAGAGAAGGCGCTAAAAGCCCCGAAGAGGTTCGTGCGGAAGCCGCCGAGATCAAAGGAGTTGTATAAAATCGCCAAATTGATATAGGCGGGATATGTGGGGCGGGCCCGCTCATCTGACCGAGAGGTAACTCTCAGTCAGGTTTGAAGATGTTCAAAGCATCATTCACAGGACATCAGGAGAAAAGGAACGCCTGGCAAATAAAAAAAGACCGGACAAGATCAAAGGGGTACAAGAAGGTTAAAAGGATTAGCATCGGGCCCTGAAAGTAAGGAGCAGAAGGGTTGAGCAAAGCTCCTAATGATCCTGCAAAAGGTAAAACTGACCACAAAGTTTTGAGACGAAGAGGCAGGGTTTACACGGGCCATGTGGAAAACAGATCTGCTGGTTGATCATGCATAGACAGACGAAGGGGGGGAATCAAAGATTATCCAGAACAGAACGACTTCGCGGTGCAGAAGGAAATGATGAGAAAATAGAGCGTAAGTCGTTCACCACCCATCAGCAGGACAATCTAGAAGCCGACAAAAATGGGGCGCGTATCCAATTCCAGGTCAACCAGAAAAGAGAGGTCCACGCCCTCATGCGAACAACGGACTAAAGATGAAAAAGCTGAAACGTAGATAAAATTGCAGAACAGATAACTCCAAGAATAGGCGGTTGGTACCACGAAAATGAAAAAGGCGACCCAAGGGTATGAACTTGCGAAGAATGATAAGAACTGAAAACAAAAGAGAATGGGAAAGAGGCGGAAGAAAGAAATGACGAATAGAGAACAAATGATGAAGATTAAAATGGCAAAACCGCACCTTGAAGACACCAGCAAGGGTTAAAACGAGGCCGCTACCCGCGCCGATTAAGAATACAGCAGCAACATTCAATAAGAATGCAACGGATGCGTTACTCATCAGCACCAGAGCTCCCAATTTCTTCAGCTCAAAGAAGGGCTCCAGACCTTCTGTGAAGGGCAAAAAGAAGAGGTTGATAATCGCGCAAACCGGGGCGTAATAGTATAGCGACACCAAAGGATCCATCTTGAGGTTGTGAAGGAGAATTTCGATCATGACCAAACGGGAAGCTTCAAACTAGATGGAAAGATAGGTAATTAGTTGTCATTGAACGGTTTGGGTCAGAATGACGAAGCAATGGGATAGATGAAGAGGTAAATTTAGGTTTAAGGACTGGTGGAGATAACAAGGAGAAGGAACGAGAAGACGTACACCAACGGCAGCAGCCTGCGTGAGGAAACCAATGATGTTGAACCGGAGTTCTCCATGTGAGGCGAGTGCAACACCCGTCGAGATCATGAGCACAATAACCGCAAGCTTCCTGTTTGGGTCTTTAATGCGGAACGTCCAGGAAATAAGCAAGATGGCCACAGGTGTGAAAGCCTATTCGCCAGTGTTAGCAACGTGTTACAAGGCCACCTCGACACAACATAAATAACTCGGAAGTCCAAACGCGTACGAACCTTGAGCATCTGAATGTAAGACACGCTTAAATAGAGATACGCAGTATTACTGAGTATCAGACTCCCTGAAAAAAGTAGACCGATGGGTAATATCGAGCGGACAAACATATCCTTGGTCATATGTACATCATTGACGCCATCCAAGAGTCTGGTCGTTCGATGCAGGATACGCGTGCCTATCGCGGCGAAACCCAAGTGCCATGTCACGAGGAAAACGGGATATTTGAAACTGAGTGTGTTGTAGACATAGTTGTTGTAGATGATGACAGCAGAGCTGAGCGTAATCCATATAGGAATGATGGCGCTGGCTGAAAGTTTGTATTTCACTGCTGTTGGAGTTCCTTTCGGCTGCTGAGCTGAAACTGGCGACGGCAGGTCCATCGAGGGGGAAGAGGACGGTATTTTGACTTGTAACATGTCTTGTTCTACCGCTTGTTTTTCCTGGTCCTGAAATGTTGGGGACATTGAATGCTAAATTTCTGTTAGAATACATTTACCAAGAAAAAACAAGCCTTACAGTGTGCGTCTAAGCCGAAGCTTTCGAGTTTGAATGAAGGAGGACTGAAGGAGGAGAGGAAAAGAGGATGGCAGGAGGAATGGAAACGGTATCAAATTTTAATTTGCACACAAGCGGCCGGTCAGGCACGTGTCTGCACGGACCCAATTTCATCGGCTGTTGCACTCTTTCCTCGACGCCGCCGCACAGCATCCATGTCCAGCCTGCAGGGCTACGTCGACCGTCGTGTTCTTCTTGTTCTCCAAGATGGGCGGGCTATCGTTGTGAGTCAGATCACTTGCATCGTCTCAAACACGCAGCACTGACTCATTCTTTATCGCTCATCAGGGCGTGTTGGCCGGCTTCGATCAAAAATCGAATATTGTCCTCGCCGACTCCAAGGAACGCGTGTACAGTACCGAAGAGGGCGTCGAGGAGATACCCCTTGGACTGTATCTCGTCAAAGGCGAGATGATGTAAGTATTTCTAAACTCAATAGTCGCGAGGCGCTGAGGCGATTTTCACAGATGTCTCGTTGGCGAAATCGATGAAGAAATTGATAAATCAGTCGATTTAGCCACGATACGCGCAGAGCCTATCCCACCCATCCGTTACGGGTGATTTCAATCCACCCAGCGACAAGCAAGACGCTTGCAGATACTCACAAACTGGTTGCACCAACTTCTTGCCGTCCAACCCGGATACATTCGGTGCCACTTCTATCTCCTATCATTGTGCTTCAGGCCAACCACAAAATTATCACATCGCCCCAATTTTGTTTGGGCCATGGAAGACGACAAGTTGTGTTCTCGTACGTGTGAATTAGGGGTCAATGGTCGTGCTCTCTGATACATGATAGTACGTTTTTGTGCGCAGCGATTGGAAAATGCCAACCATATTTTTAAGTTTCACTGAATTAGGTTCTCAAGCCCACACTACTCGAGTAAAAACTTCTTGAAATTTTTGTACTGAGGACCCACCGCTCGAACGATGGTTTCTCGACCGTATCATCAAAGCGTCATCGCCAGTTTTACTCAACTGAAAGCGCACGGAGATTTAGGCACTTTATGCTTACTGACATTTTGTTGATCCTTTGAACTATAGCCTCGCCACTGGAAGATATTTGAATATTAAAAAATACAATATACAAGATTTTTCGATCCCTAACAGCTGATTCGTGTTCACTGCGCTTGAAATCACCGTTCTAACAATTCAGGTCCTCTCCTCCATTTTGGCTGCCATGCTCTGCCCCATTTTCTTCTCCTGCGACTTCCCGGGCTGTTTTGCCTCTTCAGCTTTCTCGAACTAGACCTTGGTCAGCAACCAGACTAATCAGCGTCTTTCTTGCTACACGACTTACCGAACCTGGAAAGTACCCTGCAGAAGCAGCGAACACGACAGTCAAGTTGTGGCGGAGGCTAAGGATAAAGTCACGCACCTTTCCTCTGTTCCTCATCGCTGACATGGCCGGCATTTATCGTGCAATCGTCGACGCATGCCTGGCCCATAGGCTTGTCCTCGCCAGTGGCCTCAAGCGGTGGAGAATTTGTCCCTGAAACGGTTTGTTTAGAGTGCAAGGTATGACTGGTGTTTGACGACATTGTTATCGTAAGATGAAGGCGGTCGCCGTGGTGCGCGCAAAGACAGACTTTTTGTAGTCAGGCAGGAGGATGACATCAGGTGGGAGCGGAAGCAAATTTGGCTGTGACATCACTGGACACCTAGCCCTGTCATATTTTCGACTAATCATTACTCCAGGAAGGTTCAGTGTTTTGTAGCTCTTCATCCATGAGGGCCGGGTTTTGCGCACTGGAGAAGAAATATGTACGCAGGCAGAATTTTATTAGCTTGTGCCAATCCTCCATTGGCAATTTGACAGTCTGTTGGATTCTTTCATTTTGATGGACGCCGATTACGCGTTGTCTAATTTTTATTTACAGCCACCGGGGTTGACCATCCTGGGATGAAGAAGCTCTGCACAGTCGAGCACAGCCCAACTCTTCACCGAAAGATACGCAAGAACGGTGATGAACACCCGACAATTCCTTAATCCGTTGACTCGAAACAGTCTGAAACTCTTGTCGTTTGCTCATTTCCACACGGACGCTCCCAATGACTTCAAACGTTAATCCAAGTATCCTCAATCCTTCAAGCTTTCAAGTTCTTTCTTTCCACCATCTTCTCTTCCAACTTAAGCTGGCGCAATCTTGGTCCCAAGGCCTAGCACTTGTCCGTCAATTCCGTCGAGTTCAACGAGGCCGCTCTTTACTATCACAATGTTGATCGACTCACTAATTGTGGGCAACGCGTTGGCAACGATCGGCGCGAGCACGTTATGGGGTACGTACTTTAAATGCCTTTCCTATGTTTACCTCATAGAATTGATTATCCATAGGAGTGGGCGTACATCAGTTGTATGTTCCAGGTGCCAATCGAAATTGCTTAAATATTGACATTCGTCAATAGATCACAGTTTTACTTCCAGTAGGCCTTTTGCCTTTGAAAGCACCAATAGTTCCTTACGTCCAACTTTAGAAATGCATCATCATCTCGCCGACTAAAAGCGCTGGTTAGTTTGTCACTTCGGCATTTTCAGCCAGATCTTCTAACCTTCTCTACTTCATCTCGACTCAGGTTGGATGGCTTGGGTGAGAGTTTAAATTTGGATTTTTATGACAGGCACTGAAGGTTGCACTGATTAGAATTTGGGAGACTGTCCGCCAGTTCGTCACAATGGCCCAAGGTTTGATATATACATTTTCTCTTCAAATATAAATTTACATGGCGGCAGTCGTCTCATCCGTGGATCAACCTCCTCTATGGGATAAATTTGTGGTCACTAATCCCAATGGATGCATAGTGTAAGTAGATTTGCATCTATCACGTCCTTGCCATATTGACAATGCCTTGTTTTTTAATCAGCTTTGGAGACAATGTAAGTCCATGTACGCGAAACCAGAGATGCCAACTGATCTTCTGTTCCATCTTCCTAAAGTTGTTGTACATGTCCTCGGTAAGTATGTCGCTGGGATTCCGCTTCCGACATGTGGTCATAGCTCGTTGGAACAGGCGCTAGTGGCAATTCCAGCCCAGGGTTATCTTGTTTACCGAACTTGGGAGTGTACGCTTCTGTGCTAGGTTTATCAGCTGATTCCGTTTGCTTACTTCTTTGCTTTAGTCGCAAAACGGCCGCGGGCCATCCCTTATCTCGCTGTATGCCAACCAACCCATTCTCTATATTCATCACTCAACTACTCTATACCTCAGGCCCCAATGTTACTGTTCCAACTCGGTAAATTTACCAAGCTCAACCTTGCATCTATTACACTGACAACATGTAAACACACCAGTTCTTCCAATAGGTAGTCACACCCTCGTACCTGGCTGTTCACAAGCTAACTAGGCTACCATTTTAACTAGCTCTCATAACAACTCGAAACGATGCTGAAGCTTGTTCACATACTTTTCGGAATAATGTTGGTCTGGTGCGTTGAAAAAAATGCCTATAATCTCCATCTCATTATTTGTTCATTTAGTCCTTGTTGATGGCCACGTTTTCCGTCGGTGCTGTATTGGACGTTATCACTTGCGTCGCGCTTACCGCTCTTCTGTGGAAGGAGTACATGAATCGCAGCAAAGTTTTGAAATCGTACGTTTGTACTCATAACGTCTCGAACCTTTGGGCCTAACGCCTGTATAAGGACTTCATCGATGCTCATTCGGCTCATCATGCTTTCGGTCAATACGGGGATGTGGACAGCGATCCTTGCTGTATTGATCCTGTCAATAGTAGGCTGCCTGCCGCTTTCTATTTTACTAACTAAATCGGCAATTCATCAGCTGCATTTCACGACCAAAATGCGGGTCCAACCTTTCTTTGGATATTACCATCTCCTTTCGCCCTTATACTTCCTCACGGTTCTCGTCAATCTCAATGTGCGCGGGTACATTCGGGATGCTGCAAACAAACGAGGGTTATCGAATGTGCAGTTATCGCTGTATCTACAGACCATGTCCCCTGATTCAGCATCTACTTTCCACGCTCGAGATTTGTCGGGATTTCCAGCGGTTTATGTGAGCGCATTAAGAGCCCCACTCGTTCCGCGATGCCTATCCGTGCTAATCTTCACGGTATTTTAGACACGGCACTCGTCTGGAGACCCCGATGTGCCCTTGGATATTTTTGGACCTCCTCACAGTGAAGGCCCGTTGGAGAAGTAATGCGTTAATTTTGGTTAGAAAGAACAATTCTTGAAGAACTGCGAGAAATATTCCTTGGACATCTGACTCAAGACCTACATATATAAAAATGTATACTAGTATAGCCCCTGAACATAGTCGCACAAAAACACTAATTGTTTCCTTTGTATACCTATACTCTGTGACCTATTTCTATCGCGCTGCTTTATTTTAACACAACTATTTTCCTAGCATTTTGACCACAATGTGTATTTATCAGCCCCCAGTCTTAAATTTTAAAACTATCGTACAACTGTTGTTACTGAAATCTCTACATCAATATGCTGATTCAGAAATTGTGCAGTCTGATGTAATTGTTCTTTGAAACACCATAGTTTGCAACCGGCCACTGACGACAATACCCTGGTGGTAACTAGTTAGCTCAAAGCATAACCAGGAAGACGACAAGATCCAAAAGTTTACCGAGAGACCACTGGCATGAAGTGGTTTGGGTGCAGGCTGTGGTAGGTAAGCATGGTCTCCAGTTGGGCGAAGGTAGTTTCGAGCGTTGACGCTAGCCAGTATGCTGCTGCAATAAATAGCTGACAGGAAATGAAAATGCAGCACAATGTAGGTGCTACCGACGCGCATTATGCAGAACTATCCATAGAGGGAAGGTATCAAAATGCACAATTTGATAACTGTTCGAAGAGGAGAACAGACCATAGTGAGTGTCAGTATAGAGTATATAGCAGCCCACATCCCGGTGTTGACTGTGAAGAATGCAACACGCCAGAATAGCGGGGTGTTCCTGAATCACCTGATAAATCAACTCACTCCTGGTGTAGGATTTAAAAGAGTACAAACTTTTCGAAGCCCAAGCACGGTCCGAAATACGATTTGCGTAAGTGTACTGCCAGCCCGATAAACGTCGCGTAGTTGAACCCCACGTTCACAATAAGAGTGGCCAAAAATAGATTCTGAAGGGGATTAAAAGGAAATTAAAAAAGGTCAGCTAAGGTTCCAAGGAACGACAGCCCGACAGACCTGCTGGAGGTGGAATCGACTGAGTACATTGACAGACGGTTTGTAATAATCGACTCCAGCATAGACACTTGTGTTGTGAAGCATGACTACGCAGCAATCAATGTGGGCAAAACAGTCAAACTGAAGAGATCGACCACTGACCGGAAGGCAGCACTGGGAGCAGATTAATATTCAACTGACAGCTAATCCACGAGAGTTTAACCTCACCGAGTTGAAATAGAACAAAAGGGGACAAGATTATTGGAATAAGAAAGCTCCTCGACCTCGTAAGTAATTTTTGACTTGAAACATCTAATGCTTAAAAGGTCAAAGGCAGAATGAAAGAAGGAAATGACCAAGACGCACAAAACCAAATTTGGTAGATGTAAAACGACTGGGCGAGGATTGATACGAATGCCTTTCAAGCCGGGGGTTAGATACACAGACCCAAGATATATCACGACAAAGTATCACCATAAAAAGGAAGGTAAACTATTAAAGGAATATTATGTCAAGAGTGCTTGACTCGATGATTGGGGAAGGTCTTACGTTGAACAAACTTGAGTGCCAGCATAGCAATTGTCAGATCGATGATGGCTTCAGAAATCAATCTGAGTCTCACATCAGAGTCCACGCCTCGTAAGTATTTGTAAGAGTGCCATTCAGAAACAGTGAAGCAACTGAACAAATGCAAGGTAAGCCGGCTGCCAATGGGCCACAATTTCCTGCCGATCTGGCGTACCAAGATATGTCGTAAAGCCTTGGTGTGCGGCACCCAAACACCTATCGTAGACTCAGTGAGAAAGTCTGCTCGTCGAGTGATGTCACCCAATCATTTACCACAATGTCACCACCTGGGCTTCGATTAGCAAGAGTCAACGCATTTACAAGAGTGAAAGACTCACAAAGGACTTCAACTTGGGGGGATCATCAGAATGACTGCTGGCATTCAGCACTTAGTTTACTAAACCTCCAAAGGGTGACGTACTTGAAGAAGTATTGAAAACTGCCATCACCTTGTAAGATGTTCGGTCTGGCAACAGGGTGTCGTAACCATTACTCACATTTGCGAGACGCCGAGTCCTGGAGTATTGCAAAAGTACAAGGTCATAGATTATAAGGCGATGGTGAGACGACGGCTCAAATTAACTTACCCCACACTGCGGCCTGCCCGAAAAAGGCGATCTCATTGAAGTTTCGAAAGACCGTTTCTTGTAAACCAGCCAGGAAAAAGAGCCGGGGAAGATAATAAGAAACGACACCAATACCGTTGATACGTTCGTATAGTACAGTAACACTGAATGGAAACAAGATCAGTTATCATTATTGAGATATACGTTGCCTTGGAAGGCAAGAAGAACAAACCTCGATTCATTCATGACCAGTGTCCTGCTTTAGAGGCAGGAACAAACCAGCTAGAGGTAGTAAAGTCTATGGTTGCAAAGAGACGGCCACAGAACCGTCTTTGAAGGAGGGGGGAGGGAAAGCAAATTGATTGCAAGTGGGTCGAGCCCTGATTGGCGTTTGGTGAGCAGTTCACAGAAAGGCCTGGTGTCGCCATTTGATAATGAAACACTGATTGCATCGCCAAGGAGCGGGCCATCTTTCTCTCCAAGTTTCCCATGTGCTTATATTGCCAGAATGTTCATTTCTCGTTAGCATACATTGTAGACAACTCTGTGAGATCATGAGTGGGATCACTGGCAAGAGGACTCACAAATTTATTCTGAGAATATGGTTCGGCAGGCGGTGTCAACCAGAAAGTCCAGATACACTAGGGCCATGCATGGGACCTGGCCTTATAGCTTATAGATGCTAGTAGTAAACTGGTCTCAGGATGTGGATACAGCAAACTTAGAGATATGTACTGCGGTCTATCATGGAAGTCGTCGAGACGATCAAACCTGTCACCAGCAGCGCAGAGTTGTCGCGGAGTCGCAATCGGCCACGTGCCGGAAGTGTACGGATCATTTGCCATTGGCAATCAAGTTGCAAGGCTTGATTCAAAGGCTAAATAAAGGCTAAAGCTCCTCCGTCATGCTTGGTGAACAAACCGAGCCATTCACAATCACATTTGGAAGCCACAGGCAGACAAAATATTCAGGTCTGGGATTACTCAGTTTTATATCCGGCTGTTTAATACTCATTTGGAACCCATCCTGAACCCTACGCCTAACGGCAATGTAGGGATTTGGTAGGGCATTTAATTAGGAGAGAAACGACACACGCCAGATCAATTCAGGCCAATTTGTTATGGCGTCAGTCTACACAGGACGGACTATACCATAAGATTAGGTTTACTAGCTGCGGTACGGAGAATAATTCACAAGTTACATAGTTTTCCATCAGTCTCCATTTCACTAACGTGGGGCTTGCACCCGCCGTTTCCATTCACGGCGCTTGGGAGGTTCTGAGTGCCGGTCTGTCCTAAATTAAAGGCTGGTTAGCACTGGTTACATCATATCCTATCAAGCCACATCCTGCTGCATCATAGAACTAGTATGTAACAAGCTGTCTTGATATCATCAGGGCGTATCTACACATCACCACATTTCAGATATTTTTACTCTTAGAGTCCTAGACTTGAGGAGGAGATCTCACCGAAGGGAAACGCCCGTGCCGTTAATTATCTATCCATGATCTCGGGGGAATCATATTGATACTGTAGTATCATAGATAGAAGGTCAACGCGTGTGGTTATTGCTTCCATGGTGACATGATAGATTCTCAGAGACTAGAGGTCCGATGGTAAACAGCTCAACGACGACCGTTTGGATCCTAAGAATACTTCTGATATAAGAAGTGCTGGTGAAAACTTTCAATTACGGTTGATATCAGAGTCAAGGAGCTTTGAAGGCGAAAACATACCCGAGAGTCTCGAAGGCCGAACAAAAAATAAGTGCAGGTTGTTATATTGGTCCCACAGAATCAGATTGTGATCCTGTCAAAACTCTGTCCTTGGCTATCAAACCGAGTTCAACTTCTGCTAACAAATTTCCAAATCTACCAGTTTAAGAGCCTAAAAGGCTATCATGTCTGCTGTCGATTCTTTTCATTTGTTATTTTGAACGAAATGTTACCCAGCTGCACGATAACTCCCCGAATCCTTCGCAAAAGTTCCGAGATGTGGGACAAGAAGAGACTTGTAGCGTGGTATCCTCTGGTATCCTGGAATCTGAATAGAGGCCGCTGATCTGACTATACTTGCCGGTGAACACGATGTACTCCTCGTGGTGGTACGGATCACTTGGCGATAAGTAGCGGGTCGGCCAGAGCTCAATGAACGGGGGAGGGAAGAAGCATGTGGAATTTCCGAATTCAGTTAATTAGAAGTCACCTAAATGAGCATGACGTACTTCGCCTTCGTCGACGATCGACAGGGATGATTTCATTTCGCGGTTAACGCCTTCAATGTTGCCTTCGATATAAGGAAGTCTATCTTTGAATGGGTAGTGTGCCCAATACTGCTATTCCGGGAAGTCATACTCTTGCTACTTTCAGACAAATACATAGTGGATGTACATACAATTCATTCGTGCTCGTAGAATCTGTGCAATCATTTCTTTAATTTATCCGTCCACCATTCCTCGAATAAGGAAAGCCCAAGACCCCCTTCCACTCCGAGATCTTCTGTTTCTTTGGTGTATAAGTGGCAGTCGCGGGGCCGAGTCGTAACAGCCTCTCCAGTAGGGGGATCGGCATCCGGGATAATATGTTTGTGCGGTAGACCGAGAATCTTGGCAAACGTGAGGCAGATTTCGTACTTGGTAAAAGGTTCGTCTGAGGAGTAATGTAGTATTGGAGGAATCGGATTTTTCAGCCCTGTACGCCGATTGGTAATTTGAATGAACAGAATGTAGTGTTTCCTACCTGTGAGGCGTACTAAAAAGTCGGCGATGTCCAGCACGTTTGTTGGAAAACGTGTACCGTAATGATCCATCTTATAAGTTTTTCCAGATTGATCCTGGACGACATCGAGAAGAACATTAATAGCAGAGTCTGAATTCTTAGGAGCTGGACCGTATCTGTATAATTCGCGCTTTCTTAAGCGATGTGAATAGCTTATTTGAGGAATAAACTCACAACACAGGAACTCTTAACACAATTACTCTGGCCCCGTCGATTCCCAAGGTCGCAATTTCCCCGTCTCTTTTAGATTTTCCATAAAGCTGGATGGGATTCGTCAAGGACGAGGGGGTATATGGAGGAGATGTGCCATCAAAAACGTAGTCTTTATTAAGATTAATGAGTTCGGTTATTCTCGCAGCGACTGAATTCAAAGCAGACCTGTAGAGATGTATACCAACTTGAACCTCAATGTCTTCGAAAGGGACGCCAGGTGTCTGGGAACTTCGGCGTTGAGCTGAGTTTATGCTGGTGTCAGTACCAAAAGGATATGACGGATGCAGGTTCGTCGCACCCGCTGTGCTGCCATCGGGTCCTTAAGAACTGTCAACAAACGGCTTTAGGGCTCAAGAAATATAGTCATGCAACTTACCTTTTCAGCAATATCAGGTCGTCTTTCAGCAGCGCAGTGAATCACCCCTGGTGGATATGTGTTACTTGAGTTAGCTCAGTCAGGTGAAGACCAGAGCAAGGGCGTAATTACAATCAGGTTTGAGGTTGGCGAAGAAAGCGTCCACCTCATCCTGGGCTGTCAGGTCAAGCTTATTGTAACTATCACCTGGCCGAGAGTTTGCGAGTCCAATGACATCGAATCCAGCATTCTTGAAAGCAGAGAAAACTGCGGAACCCAGAACTCCCGAAGCTCCTGATGCATATACAATCAAATTGAATCTAAAATAAAAAAGCGCCCAGTCCGAACCTGTAACAACGACTTTCATGACCCAAAACAGCCTGAAGCTCGAACGGTTGTAACTTGGTGGAGGTGTTCTTAGTTGGACCAAAGCAATCGAAGTCAGCGCACTGGTGATCTAATCGCAGTGGGTCCGGCAATCCCCGCGTCAGTGCCTTGGTGACGGCATACGGTTGCCCACGAAACAATATGTTTTCTTCCTCACTGACCCTAGAGAAAGTTGAACCATTTGAGCAACCTTTTGACCTCTCCCTCTTGGATTCTTTTGCTGTCTGGAAATTCCTCCATCTCACGGCATAAACGCCATCCAGCTTATGCCTTCTTAGATAGGCCAACTTTTCTCTGGTATTCGCTGTTCAACGCTCGGGAGTCGGGAGTCGGGAAAGCCCTTCTTCAGGTAAATCCAAGATACTCTCAGAGGATTCTACTTAACGTTTGAGAAGAGGATTCGGCCTGGATTTGCCACTGGGATTGCCACATTCCCATTTCATTCCCCTCACAGCTACTTGTTCGACCTGACCACCTGGATCATTTGAAATCCTCACGGAATCTTTAACATCCTGTATGGATCAACCTCGTGGCGCAGTGGACTCCGAATCGGTGCGTGTGCTGGTTGATCGTGAGTTGATTCTTAACCTTTCCCTCGAGCTTCAGCTCTCTTCAGCTCTCTTTATTTTTTTGCTCCGGGACCGTCATGTTCGAATGGATTTTTCTGACAGGTGGTGAGGGATCCCAACTTCTACCGAATTGCCTATTTCGGACTGAAACTCGCTTGACAGAGGCCTGAGGGTCTAATGTGGGGTTAGTCGTACTCGACGTCGGTAGTCGACCCCGAATAATCATGGATAATAACCCATGGCAAGGAAGATCAAATCGCGCCTCTGTTACATGCGACGCCTCTATGTAGGCCACCATAAACGTATCCATGCGGATTTTACGGCTCATTGATTTCATTGATTTCATTGATTTAATTTTAACAGGGATTGATCATGGGTGGTTTAATCATGCGATGTGAGAGAATTCTGCCGACCACTGAAATCAATTCATTTGATTGAGCTGGATCTTATCATGGCCAAGAACGCACGCTGTCGGGTCACTGGCAACTGCGTTCCTTCTGTTCACTCTGTACTTACGTGCTTCTTTTCAAGACTGTTCGCCCCCCCGGTGTTCACAGTCGCGACATCGACTTTGAGGAAGCCATCATGCGAGCCCGTCCGAGGTTCACTGGATACGGTATTAACGTCCTATTAAATGTTTTCGCTTGATAAGAATTTCTACGAACTAATTCAACAATAGTTTCAGGCTCGTAATTCAAGAATTTTGCGATTCATTCTACGATTAGTGAGAATCATGTCGTCATGGGGTTTCGTTATTGAATTTTTGGGACGTGGAAAATCTTGGGGCTGGATGCAACTGCAAGGAGATTCGGAACGCCAGAACCCAGAACACAGTTCAATCATCACCAGATGCCTCGGTGCCGTCAAATCCGTGTGAATTGGTATACCGGAATGTCACTCGGAATGGCTTCTTGTATCCAGTAAGGTGAGCCCTGCTGACATCTTCCCGTTCCGCTCAACGAGTTCCAAAGTAACTAAATTTATGAACCGGGTCGGGAGTGCTCTGTGCCGTTTAAACTTTTGTTAAGAACCTAGATATATGGCGAGTGGATTGGGCTTACGGATTAGAGGAGAAAGGTAAATTATCCTCCCATGTATACGGCTTGTCATGGGGGTGGACTCCTGTGTAACATCGCCCCATATATGTGCTATTCAAGAAGGTTCAGATCGTTCTTCCACCCTGGCGCGGGAAGGGGTATGCACAACTTGGTGGGTTTAGGGTATTCTGCGTTCCAGTTTTCTGTCCACGTCCATCCTCCGTCAATGCTCAGGACAGAATTGACATAATTCACGTCCACCCGCGGCCCGCGTTCCAAATATTATGAGGTATGTGTCTGTCGCACAGAAAATGAGAAAGACTGTGCATTCATAGCGACCGATTCCGAGACCGAAGGCAATCAAACCGTATTTCAGGGATGAATATTTGAATGGCGGTAACATTTCTGTGATTTTTATCCCTACCCAATAGGTTTTTCTCCGATCGAGAGCGCTACTTTATCTCTGAAATAGCGTCAGGCTTGTTTTTCCTCTATCACCTATGATGGAGTGATGTTCACATCTCTCTGTTCATCAAGTCTTCTTCTAATCAATGGTGGGATACATATGTAGTTATTACCGTTCATCCAATGCGATCGTTTTCAAAGTTTTGTATAAGTTTTCAGCAGTGGATAATATTAATCCAAGCAACCATAATGTTCTTGAGTAGGCCTCGAGCACCAAAGATGTCAGAGAGATCAGTGTTAGCAAGCTGGCGATAATCTACATGGCGTCGTTAGGGAAATTTATTTGAAAAAGACAGGGACAGAATCGGTCAAGTGGACAGCGGGAGGGGTGCCCCGGATTCAGATCCAGTATCGCTTACCGATCGCCCAACACGTGCCCGAAACTGGGCAACAAATCCACTCAGAAGTTTATCTCAACCTCAACTCTTCCGCAACAACCAGCGTCATGGTCGCTTTGATTCCGGATTCATCATACGAATTACATTAGCCGACATTGCCCATTCTCATCTAATGAAATACGACATTCGTCTTCTGGTCAAGAACTAGAAGCTTCGCCGTCCAACCAGGGCGATTCAGCAACATCTTTTTATGGACAGGTTCTTTTCCCGACAACCATGACATCGCGAAGAAACTGTGGGTAAATCTGGCGCCCTGTTGACCAAAGCAAAAGTTGTTTCCATTAGGAAAGCAAAACGAGGATATCTGCGAAAAGCGTGAGATTCCAAGAAACCCCATCTTGGTTTCTTACCACCAATCTTCGAATCTGTTTCAGGGTTTGCAAATAAAGATCCATTCGTTCGGAACTGCACAGGCGACGGGTCCCCGAATCTGATCACCATATTTGGGACATATATTTTGGAATTAATGTTTTTTTTTGTTTCTTTGCGCCAATTGGCTCCTTGTACCTGCTGAGCTTCTGGCGTCGCCTAAAAGGCTCAACCTCGTTGGTATATGTACCCCTACCCGAAATATGACATCTCCCCAAGGCCAGGCTTTGCTGTCTGACGCCCCCTCCGTCTCGGAAGACAAGGCCCCGTTCCAGTCGATGCGCCGACGTGCAAATACAAGTTTATCCTCCGACTCCTCTCGTTCCTCCCGTTCCGCGTTGAAATACGTACCTGTGTCGATATACTCGCACGTTTCAACATATCGGTATGTCGTCCCCCTTCGCTTGCTAAAATATATATCGTTGACCAACGCCTAGGTCTTCCAAAGTCGAGCTTCAACTATATAGTCCATCCTTAAAAGTTCATGAAGACGGACGCGGACCCATAGCAGTCTTCGGTGACCATGACCAAGTAACGGGAAAAGTCACCCTTGACTCGAGTTGTCACCATACAGGACGTTTGACGATCTCGGTATGTCTTCTCGTTCTTCCATATTTTCAACTAATTAACATGATTAGATCGAGGGTTCCATATTGTACGTCCCACCAAAAAATTTGGACGAACCAACGACCAGCACTACCCCCCGAACTCATGTCTTCCTATCCTCAACGACGACAATTGCAATATCAAACTCGGAGGGTAGCTCGTCTAGATCGGTATTTCGAGACGCTTTCATCAGACGTCGTCCAAGTAGTTCAAGCATCAACTTGATTGCCGCCGCCAGCTCCGAACGCTCTCATCCCTTCGCATTTTCATTCCCTCAGAGCACACGCTCAGGTGAAGAAATGCCTGCCACATTTACTTCATCGAAAGAGCCGTCTTCACCGGATTATTTTGAAGTCGTGTATAAGGTTGTCGCTGATTGGGACCCAAGTGATACATCAGAGGCACTGTCGCAGTAAGTTTTTCATGACTACCCTTTTAAAGAATAGTCTCTAACATTGCGCAGCCTTGAGGTGCCTTTTTTGATTCAGCCTGACACAGACTTCCAATGCGCAGATGCATCAACGACTACCCCCGAGTCATGGCTCGAAATGCCTCTTAAGTCTGATCGACCGATTCCTGTGCGTTGTGCAGTGAGTGTATCGCTTTTATCTTCACCGTCTCGTAAAGTATTGATCCGGGGCTATAGATCACTCTCCCGACGTCTGTCACATTTTCTCGTTCCTCTTCGATACCGTATTTCGTGGTCTTTACGACAACGCCACGATCACCCGAACTTGCCAAAGAAATTGCTGCAGACGCAACAATCTCCGTGTCATTGATACGTCAGATTGTGCTAACTGATCAAAGCTCCCTCCCTCCGACGCCTCCGTTGACGCCGTCAAGTGACGAATCAGATACATTCTCCCGCCCTAAAATTTTACGACGAGTAGCAAAGTCTCAACCACGGCTTTCACGGTTTCGGCGAACTTCAGAAGGAACGATTAGTTTTACACGCGATAAACCCCTACCAGAGATTCCCATCATCACAAAATCATTCTCAGATACGCGGACGGTCCAAAACGACATGTGCATCGGTTTTCCCAAGCGGCCCCGACAGCAATGCGATAAGCAAAGTCATCCCTCGCTGGAAACGATCGCAGCCCTGCCAGATGGACTACATAAAACCAAAATTGCTCTAAATAAAGACATTTTACCCTGCATAGATTGGGCAGGTGTAAGCGTCAAAGTGAGTACACTTCTTTTCAACTGCGGGCGCCGTGCTAAGAAATATTTTCAGTATTACTTGGACGTGTCCGTATTATTGGGTCCAGACGACCTACGTGCTCGGATTCCTATACGGATAGTCTAGATGTTTTCGTCTTTCGTTCATATCCTTAATACTTTTGGACCTTTTGAATACCCTCACTTGCACATATCCTTATTGTCATACATGCTTTGCTCATTTATCAGTAATTGCTCATCTGTACCACCAACTGTATTTCTATGTAGGGAACTGCTGCGCGGTTCGTAGCCGGAGCACGCTTTTTTTGGGATTGGCGCGGTGCGCGCAGTACAATTCAATATGGCTCTCTTCTCTCTCAGCAACTAAAAATGAATTTTCAGTTAATTATTACCTCCGACTGCCTATCCCTGCCGCGGCTTCGATACCTCGGCAAACGCCGGTACTCGTCTGGCACACAGTCGCGTCGTTTGCTCTATACAAGGCACCTGGCATCAAGAAATCGCGTTTATTTCTTTTCTTATGACGATAATGGATCATCCAACGACTTCGTGGCAAGCGATGCAAGAGGGAAATGTCTTCTATAGGCGACAGCAATGCTACTCGACACCAGGAAAGCTGCCTGACCTTGGGGATTACATTATCGCTGGTTGTCGGTATGGGGGACCTATAGGTGCTACATTCGACATATACCGTTCCATTGAATGCTCATAATGGCCATCTAGCTATTATGCGTGATCACACAAAGCTTCTGACACTGGGACGCTCAACGCCTGCACTTACGAAAGCCCAAATTCAATTATGCTCCCCTGCTGGGGAGGTCGTACAAACCATTACTGTGGATGATTTACTGAACCTATTGCAGTTTGTGTTTGACTGACGATGTTATCAGTGGGACGATGCCAAGATCATTCGCTTCGGTTGGACAATCGACGAGAAGTTGGCTGTTGTGAACGAAGAAGGCGTTTATCGGCTTTATGACCTTCAAGGAGCCTACCAACAACACTCTCTAGGGGCAGAAGCAGCCGAACTTGGTATTATTGATGCACGAATTCATGACAATGGTTTAGTGGCTTTGACGGATCCCTTCACGTTGCTTGAGGTGAAAGGATGGGACGGAGCCAGACCGCTGACCCTTGCTGATCCAGGTATGTGACCACACTTAATTAATACCATGGATTCCTTACTCAGTTTCTCAAGCTCTCAGCGCACCGCCACATTCTTGGGCAGTTATTCCTCCAGACTTGAACATTTCTAGACATGTCGAAGTTCTTCTTTCAGTTGACGCCACCATTTATACTGTCGACAATCTGGAAAGCGTGGATCAAAGGCTCTCTCGAGGTCCCTTTAGTCATGTCTCGCCATCGCCAAACGGAAAATCTCTTGCGCTTCTCTCTTTCAATGGGCTTTTATGGGTGGTCTCCGCTGACTTTCAACGCAATTTGGCTGAATTTGATACCTCAACTGTTGAAGGTGCAGAAGGACCAGTTCGCCAAGTTGAATGGTGCGGCAACGACGCAATTTTGATTACATGGAGTTCCTTGGTAGTACTCGTTGGACCATTCGGAGACACATTACGGTTAGACTTCGCATTTTATCTGAGTAACCCTAGTGAGTGCTCAAATGCTATCTAGTTACTCATATGTAGGATCGACTTTTGCAATTACTGAACTGGATGGCGTCCGAGTGCTCGGCCAGGATGTTTGTGACCTGATCCAGAAGGTTCCAGGTGTGCTGCAGTGTATTTTATCTCGTGCCTCCTTTGGTTATCTTCTTGATCTAGCTTCTACCCTATCGATCTTCCAACCCGCCTCAACTTCATCCTCTGCTATTCTTTACGATGCCTGGGAAAGTTTCACCAGGAAGTCACCCAAGGCCGATGAGAGCATCCGTAGCATCAGACCAGAACTTGCCAAGGCCGTTGATGAATGCATCGATGCCGCCGGACAGGAATGGGAGCCATATTGGCAACGCCGACTACTCAACGTTAGTTGACTTCTCAGAGCCCAGATTAATTCTAATGTGCTGCCATCATCATTAAGGCAGCGAAATTCGGACGGGGATTCTTGGATTTTCATAACCCTACCGACTTTGTTCAGATGGGACAAACTCTCAAAGTTCTGAACGCGGTGCGGTTCTACGAAGTGGGCATTCCCTTAACATACTCACAGTACGTCCTCCGTCTTTCCCGTACTCCATCTCCATATTTTATGGCGTTTTGCAGATACAACTACGCTTCTCCATCCCGTCTGATCACTCGCCTGACATCTCGCAATATGCATCTCCTCGCCCTCCGAATATCAGGATTTTTGGGACTCAAACCCGACGCCGTCTTGAAGCACTGGGCCTGCGCAAAAATCCTGAAATCGCGTGCCACAACGACAGGCACGGGGAAAGACACCGAGCTTACAGGAGACGACGACGTTTGCCGCATCATCGTAGAGAAGTTTGAGGAACTGGGTGGTGTAGATGTAAGTTATGCCGATATAGCGAAGAAGGCCTGGGAAGTTGGTCGAAGAGGTTTAGCTACCAAGGTAGGACCCAGTCTTCCATCAGTTTTGTTTTCGTTGAACAGGTATTCTTTGGCGCTACAGCTTCTGGATCATGAAGCAAGGGGCTCTGACCAAGTTCCTCTCCTACTTGAGATGAAAGAAGATAAGCTAGCCCTCGTCAAGGCGGTTGACAGCGGCGACACGGATCTCGGTACTTGCCACTGACTTCTTACTGTCCTGAATAGTATACTCATTTAAATCTGTTCCAGTATATCATGTTCTCCTACACCTGCATAAAAGGCTGCCACTAGGCTCTTTCTTCCGTTTGCTTGAAGACGGTGGTAAAACCCTTTCACCGGCCAGTAAGCTCTTGGAAGTCTATGCCAGAGAACAGAATAGGGAGATGTTGCGGGATTTTTACTACTCCGATGACCGTCGTGTGGAAAGTGCTGTGCTCTCTTTGGACGAATCCTCAGGAATGCAGGTACGCTTTCTGGGTTCTACCCCTTCTGTTAATTTTTGTTAATTTTATGGTTCTATTGTGACATAGGATCAAGCATCTAAAGTATCTGCGGTAAAAACAGCACAGAAATTCTTTTCAGAAGATAAAGAGCGATCCTTCGAGGCAAAGGTGCTCAACCATTCATCTATCCGCTACCGCCACTTAACTCGTACTAATTAAAAACGAAAATGGGAACAGGTAACAGATGAATACGCACGTTTGTTGGCGTTCCAACAGCAATTGGAGAATGAGACTGGTGGCAAAACCAAATTCTTCGGGCTAAGCTTGTCCGAGACGATTCGAGTTTGTCTCTTGAATGATCTCGCAAAGAGGGCAGACAAGATCAAATCGGATTTCAAGGTCTCAGATAAACGGTATGTGATCGTCGTTTCGTAAACAGTGGAATAGTCGATGAGGCATGGGGTTACGCAACACACCTGCTCTTCTGAGAGCTCCGCCGTCGTCTAAACGTCTTGCCCCTTAAAATGCGCCTTTTTACTCCTTTTTTTTTGACAGATTTTTTTACATCAAGCTCTACGCACTAACCGAAGCCCGGGACTTTCAAGGGCTGGAAGACTTCGCGCGATCAAAGCGAAGTCCAATCGGATATGAGGTCTTCGTTCGTCACCTCGTGGAAAAGGGTCATCAGAAAGAAGCCATCACATATGTTGCCAAGTGCGATTCACCAAAGCGGGCCGACCTATACATTCTGTGCGGGGAATGGCGTATGGCGGGCAAAGAGTGTAAGGATCGCGGGGATAAAACCAAGTTGGAGTACGTGATTATTTTCCTCGTCGGCGGTGAAAACGGTGATCCTGAAAAATGTTTTTCCGTGCAGTGAATTGAGGAAGAAAGCGCCAAATTCAATGATTGAACGCGAGCTTGGTCAGTTGTTGAGTAGTATGAAGTAGTTGAGTGTATTTTGGGTGCAATGGCTATCCAGAGATATTTACTCTAGTCTCTATAAACAGATTCCTAACTAGTTTTTTTCGTACTTCATTCTCTTTATGGGCTGAAATCCCTCAGGTACACCACCTCCCTTGGGTGTCACCACACGATTCAGTTCCTGCTTATTTTAATCAGCGCCTTTTTAAAAACATGAAACAGTGGGGATCGGGTACGGTAAACCCTAGCAAACCGCGGCATCGAAAATCGTCCATATGATGCTTGACCTGTCGGTTAAATACGTGGGCAGATTGGTGGATTTAGAACTGTTTAGAAGTTTTGACAGGTTATGACGATCCCTGGCGATCCTCTCAAGCTTTCTCTGGAAACATCTATGATCTGATGTCAATTTTCTCATCATAGCAAGCACTGAGTGCCTGCTGCTCGAAAGTCTTAGGGAATCCTGGTATTATTTTTGAATTTGGTCTGCAATATACCACTGAGTACAGAGGGCACGCTTCTGTCACGTTAAAGGCAGCCAAAGAATCGATCAACTCAAAGTTGACTCTAAGATTTTATAATTACATTGGTATGGCACACATACATTTGAGCGTCGTAAATTTACTAATTTATGAACATTTTTTAGTTTATGGTTACTTCTACATCACTTACTTGTCGCTGACTGCTTTTGAATTCGTTCGGAACGAGGGCAAAGCACTCTAGAGATGATTACCTAAAAATGGCGCTTATTTTACTCTTCTCACGACCATATTCGCGGTTACATTGAACGGCGCAAGTCCATCAATCTTCTCTGATCTGGGGGCTCGATGGACTACAAAGAGTCAAGTCTCACCTCACGCATCGCCATCCACTTGCAAGTGCTCGTTGAATCTCATCCGAGTCGTCTCAAGCGCTTCCGCTTCACGGAACAAGAACCTACCAATGCACCTCTGACTCGACATTATTGAGGGCTTTTACGAGGCGACGCCTGACCGAGGTAATTCACCCGAGTGAGTCACTGCAATGCGAAATGTACTAGTAATGTAACACCCAGAAACCAGTCTGTTCCGCCTTAAAGGCTGTTGGCTAGGTCAGTCATGAGAGACTACCCAGTAACCGGGAAAGTCATGGATTATTTGTAGAACTTGCATCGTGCTCAGCATGGTGAGCGGACCCGGTCTATCTTCCATCGAGTTGGGCCGAAGTCATTGAATTTAACTGCATGGTATGTTACGGCATCCTCATCGGAGCGAAGCGTTTGTCAAAGAAAAGGCCTCTGCTGTATTATGCAAGCCGGAAAGTAACTGAATGCGATAAGATGATAGATGACGGATGCTCACTGAGAATAAGGCATAAATACGGGCAATGAGAACAACCACTCCACTGCGCTTTCAAAGGTGTTTAATTTTTCAAATGTATCTGCGAGATGCTTATATTATTTGTATTCTACTTGGACGTCGGGCGCCTCGGTCATGGGCCGAGTGGCAGCTTGGCCGGGCTCCTGTCCTCCTCGGGGCGTCAAGCTTCAAACCCGACGCCGATTATCGACACTCAGAGTTTCTTGAAATTTGTTTCCTGAATTACAACAAAGGATTAAAGGCTTGCTTTACAGCGAGGTTCCAGGTTTGGACATCGGGACCAATGAGGCTGAGCTTACAGATAAAGGTGACATCATCTCTTTCACGTCACCTCACTTCTGCACTGTGCAGAACTCTTTTGATTTGCAAAGCATTTGCGTACGCAAGCCACGCATATGGCGAGGCGTGGTCGCATTCCATTCAGGAAAGATGCTTCTCGGTGCTATAAAACCCTGCGCTCAGAGGTTACGCAAAACCCATCAACTTCTACCCCCTCACTGAACTACTCTAAAAATGTCGGCTCTCTTCAAATCTCTGGAGATCGGGGACATCACCATCAAGAACCGCATCACCATGTCGGCTCTTACGAGGAATCGTGCTGAGGATACATATCCCACAGAGCTCATGAAGGAATACTATGTCCAGCGCGTCAACGGCGGTGCTGGCTTGATCGTCAGCGAGGGTATATTGATAACGCGTCAAGGGTATGCGATTCTTTCCACTTTTTTTAGAACCTGAGTCGGCTAATTGATAACTTTAGCACTGAGTGGCCGAATGCGCCGGGACTCTGGGACGATAAACATGTTGAAGGCTGGAAGAATATTACTGACGCCGTCCACGATGCTGGAGGCAAGATCTATGCCCAGCTATGGCATGGTAAGAACCATATCCAGCTTAATCAAGTGCCGTTCTAACCTTTATACCTTCGATTGTAGTGGGTCGCGCATCTCATCCTGATGCACCTCAACAAAAACTTTCTGGAGAGGTCAGTCCTTAACTATATATAACCCGGAACTTCCTAGTCTGACATATCTCTCCTGTTAAGCCTGTATGGGCACCATCGGCAATCAGTGCAAGAGGTGGTAAATTCCGCACCCTTCCAGGTGCTCCCGGCTATGTCACCGTAAGCAAATATTTTCTATTCTCCATTAAAGCACGTCATTTTGACACCCACATTAGCCCACAGCTATTGACGACCCATGGAAACTCGTCGCTCAATTCAAACACGCCGCTGTAAATGCTAAGAAGGCTGGTTTTGACGGTGTTGAGCGTGCGTCTCATTCAAGAATAATACCATATGCCAATGTTCACTTCTAACCATTACACTATAGTCCACGGTGCTAACGGATACATCATTACCCAATTCCTGGATAATACGGCCAACCACCGCACCGACCAGTGGGGAGGCAGCAAAGAAAATCGCTCTCGCTTAGGTCTTGAGGTTCTCAAAGCACTTGTCGAGGTGTTCGGAAAGAATGTAGCCATCAAGCTTAGTCCTGCTGGAGGGTACAATGACGTTGGGTAAGTCAAATTTTTTTTTTGGCAGACGAAAATCAACTAATCACCACTCATTATAATTGTCCTACAGTATGCCTCTGGAAGAGACTCTCGATACCTATAAATATTTCATTACCGAAGCCGATAAGCTTGGTCTAGCCTATATCACCCTCGTGCGATACACAGTTGCATTCGATGTCGTATATGACGGTATGTCTCCCGCTTCTATGATTTATTCTAGGACTAACTATCCTTATTTGTACGGCTCTCAGGCGTCCCACGAGCAACGCAGCACGACGTTCTCGCTTCCTACCGCCCCTTCATCCACAACGCGAAGGTGGTCCTCAATGCAGGTATTTTACCCGAAGAAGGCGCCGAGCTCGTCGCCTCCGGGCAGGTCGACGCTATCAGCATTGGATTCAACTGGATTACTCACCCCGACTTGACGAAACGCGTTGAGCATGGGAAGCCCCTCAATAACATCCCAGATATCCCTCACCTCCAAACCAACAAGAATTCAGGTGATTGGAGTACGGGATATACGGATTACCCTACTGCTGTTTATTAGATACGTTCTGGATGGTTCGTCGTAAAACGTGGTCGAGAACATTAACGATCCAGTATGTAAACGTGGCTTGTCTAAAATACCTCCCGCGGCTTTGTATCATAGGGCAGACATGGAAATTATTGTGATGACATTAGATATTCCAATGCGATACTTTACGGAAAAGTTACGAGCTGATCTCCATGGTGGTTACCGCTCTCTGGATTAGATGCAAGCCCTTTTACAGGGAAGGCGCTGCTCCAAGATCACCGGATTCCAAGGTAATCCCAGGTTTCTTGCGAGCCAGTTTTTCGATCGGGCTGTCCGTCACAGAATGTGATTATTTGCCTGTTATTGAACGCTTTATTAGTCTCCAGGAACTACAAGGAAGTAGACATATATACCATACTGAGCTTTCATTTATTTCATAATGAATTTGATCTGGTCGAACTTGAATCATTGTCAATGAGGAAGTCGATCGTTGCTGTCTCGATGCCGGTTACCACACAAGTCGTTGATATCCGCCACCGGTTTCTGCACGATGGAGGCAGATAGAGGCTTTGCTTAAGTTGTCGTTAATATTGCTAATTGATGAGTGCCCCACACCATGAGCGTTCCTCAATTATGTACGCGTGGATCGGAGGTCAGCTGTGGTCCAGCGATCCTTTCACTGGTGAGTCAAAGTTTGCTGACATATCCATTTAAAATGATAGCATTGGCTTAGCGCAGAACTCGTTCGCTGGTCGTTGCTAAGCTGTCGGGATCAAACTCCTTGCCGTTCTTGTGGCGCCAGGCGAACTTGGGCCCTTGCTCGTCTCAAGGCTCAGAGGCCGAGATCATTGTCGGACGGATAGACCTTCACCGAGAGGGGTATTGCCTATAATCAAAAAAGGCCACGGTCTTGCAGTGCATAGGAAAGACAAACTTACTGACCGTACTTAGCATTTGTGCTGGCGACGGCGTTAATTTGAAATACTTAGACGTCGCCCTTGCGTCGCGAAAGCTCTTGCGAAAGCGCGTCCCGGGTATATCGGACCGTTCCGTATGATCACGTGACTTAACGCTGACCAATGACATCAACCTCGCCAACTTCACTCTTGCTCTTGTTACAAACTGCAGGTGTGCAGGCTTCAAGCTCAAGTCGGACGTTAGCTTGCCCTTCAAGATTTTAGCACCCAAGCTCGGATATCTAGGATTTTCTTCACAACAACACCAACCGTCCACCAACAAGAACCGAACTTACAATGAACATCCGAGTCGCCAAGGTGTGTCCGCCTTGAACCTGCCACTCTCTCTCTTGCGCGCTTGCAATCTGTCTGATGCCAGGGTCAGAATTAAAGGAGCCTTGCTTATTATAACTTGATGTTGAATCCCAGGTGGAAGATCTCATGGGCATGCAAGCATGCAATCTTCAAAATTTACCTGAGAACTATATGATGAAGTTTTGTGAGCCATTGTTCATTTCATCCTTTGGAGAATACGTGGGATCTGATTTACATGAACCCTCTTGTTCTCAACAGGGATGTATCATGCGATGACATGGCCTCAAATCTCATTTGTCGCGGAGGATCCTAAAGGCCGGATTGTTGGGTATGTTCTGGCGAAGATGTGGGTACTAATGCCGGTAAAACAAATGAACGTCCTCCACTAAACATCGTTTGTTCTGTTCCTTAGAGATGAACCTTCCGACGAAGAAAAGAACGAAGAGATCCACGGCCATGTCAACTCCATCTCAGTTCTCCGCTCCTACAGACGGCTGGGGCTCGCGAAAAAGCTTATGCTGCTATCACGTTCGTTGTTGTTTCGTTTATTCTCTCTGAAGTCCATTCGCGTAGTTAACCCAAAAACAACTATGCCACAGAAGAGGCGATGTCATCGATATACAAAGCATCCTATGTCTCCCTACATGTCCGCAAATCGAACAAGGCGGCTATAGCCTTGTACCGGGACACGCTAGGATTCGAAGTTGCCAAGGTGGAAAAGAAATATTGTACGTTCACCGCTTCTTCCATTCATCTTGCCGTGACGTACCTAGCTAACGAAAATTTCATCTCCGTTCAGACGGTGATGGCGAAGATGCACTTTCTATGAGACTGTCTCTTAAAAATTCTTGATAAATAATGTGCAAATGCGCCTTGACCCGTTTTGGTATTGCCTCCATCGAGACAAAGAACACAACAAAGCATAGGACAGGACGGTACACAACGCCCAACGTCAGGATGATGCCTCCAAGAGTACATACAAACAACCTCTGATGATCAGCATCGTCGATTCGTCATCCACATGTCCCTGCACTCTTACAACAACGGGGCTTTCCCTGGCTTTTTGTCGCCCGATACATAGTGATTAATGCTCCCTATCTTCCCTTCTCTGAAGATTTGCTATAGGTTCGTTAAGACCTCCAGTATTTGATCCACCTATCCGCACCGTGTTTTCGGATTTTTCTACTTCTCCTCGACAAATCAAAACACATTGACACACACAGGATCATCCACATCAGTTCTATTAAGCTGTAGATTTTTTCCATGTGCAGCTCGGACATGCCATTGGTGAAACGTCCTCTCAGTTAAGCCACTTAGAGTTTTATCTCCCATTGAATTTAAGCCACCTTGAATACTATCAGAGTCCCGTCACTCTAACGTGATCGTCACTCTTCGCGCTTCCGTGACAGAAATTTCATGCCTTGAAACTTTCTCCTCACACCATGGTCACTCGTTTACTCACCTCTCCCCGTCCTCTCCTCAGCGTAACGCGCGGATTTGCTACAAAGGCTAGCCCTTCAAGACCGCTTATCGCCAGGTACACGGACAAGGTCCCTGTTGACCTCGCACGCGTCCAGTCAGGACGCAACGTTAAGCTTAGGGACTATGAAACACAGGTGAAGCTAAAGAGGTTCAGCTATGACCTCAAACTGGTGGACGGAAAGGTGTTACCCGCTGAAGGGCCCAATTTCATTGGTATTTTTTGGTCTTTCTGTCAGGGCAATCCGCTTTCCTAATATTCGTTTATGTTAGGGCCCAACGGCTGCTCCTTACGCGAACCACTTTCGCCCACATTCCAGGAAGTGGTCCGAAATTTCCGTGGTACAAACATTATTATATCGGTGATTCCGGAAGGTAACTCTTACCTGCTTGATTTACTCTTGCTGTACACGCTCATTACCTTGCTCTCTGAAGGAACACCGCTGCCACCCACTCTCACCATTCTCCATGAACACTCGGATCACTTTTCGATGCAGTGCACACAACCCATGACTCTGGACGGTGCGTTTTTTTTGGACACATCTGTGTGTGACGTCTGATGACTATTCCAGAGCTCAACAACGAGCTGACTGAATTCATCACTGATAATGCAAGGACCATGGATAAGGAACAATTCGACCAGGAATACCCTTTCGCACTATAGCCTCCAGTTCATAATGAACTTGCCCACGCATTCTATCTAGATGGCCCAACTAATGGACGCCTCAAGTACATACATGTACAGCTAGCTATTGGTACACAGCATTTCCGCCCCATTCGAAAATACATGCTTTAAAGATGTAACGCGGCCTTACGAGGTCGCAATAAAAGAGGTGCTATTCTTGAACCTCAACAATGCTGAATATCTTCTTGCTGTGCCGTCCTTCCTGCCTCGACATCATTTTCGCGACAGCTTGACGTCTTCTATTCGTCTCTTGTAACCTCCCAGTTTCCAATACATCCTTCCCCACTCAAATGGGAAACCTTTATTTATCTCAGTGTCTTATGGGGACGAGATCTTTAAGCTTACACTCATCCCATCCTTTTCTTTTCCTCCTTGCCACACACGTTGGCAATGTAACGAACAGAGAAGACGTCCTGTCGACCTCCTAACCGCCCGGTCATAAAGCGACAACGAACAGTTCCAGCAGCGTCTCGATGATGTCCAACAAAAAGGATTTAAGTGATTCCCTGTGCCACGGGCAACTCTCATCAGGATAGCACCTCATGAGACCGGTCGACGCCAAATCAGGAGCCTAGACTCCAAAGTGTATGAACTATCATTGTATCAAATCGTTCCCGGGTAAGTATCACGTCCGGATTGTTCGAATGAGCATCCTTTCATGTCATGTCGAAGTTTTTTCCTCGCGCGAGGTAGAAGGAGGTAGAAAACGCCGGATTATCGGTTCGTCCAAGCGAAAATGTGGTTTCTAATTACAGTGTGGCCAGTATGAACTTCTCAATGACTTTCCTCCATCACCTAGAAACAGGCTTCTTCAGCTAGTGCGTCATGTCAGTGCTCCGATAACATATCATAACCCGTTTGCGAAACGAAAATGCCGCTATCATACAAGGAGCAATCAATAGACTACGCCATGATGGCAAAATCCTGGCGTCGCCGTGTGCGGAGAGTTACGCTGTTGTGGCATCCAACAACACCGGGAAAACCAGAACACCTATCGCTTAACCTTGAGACGATTGTCGTCGTCATCCGCGTCATCTTCCCTGGTTCTATCGTTAAACACGTAGGGCAGGGGAACCTCTCGTGTCACCCGGTACTGATCCATGTTACCCAGATGTTCGTTCTCCAAACGATCTGTGGTGAAGTTTGAGTTTGATTCAAGATCCGAACCTAAACATAACTGTAAAGGCGACCTACAAAAATTCCATTGCCATCTCCTCAACATCTCGAGAAACCCGGCTATGAATGTGCGGACCATCATGTTCGGACCGTTGCTTGGGATATAAATGACCCATATGAATCTGATCAGAATATTCGTTATCTGTACATCATGGATGGCAGTAAGTTTGAAGCGCGAAACGGCTAAACGAGCAAGTAGAAGATGCATCTCACGATCGCAAAATAATACATCTGGATGCCAGGACGGAGCCAGGGTAAGCCAAGTGCCGGATAGGATATAAAACTTTGGAAAAGAACGTACCGGCGGATGATTAGAGTATATTAACTCCGGTCGTAACAGAGGGTTTTTGGCATGCAGTCGTAAGACAGACCAATCCATCAGAAGATCCTAAGTTAGTGGATTAGATACTAATCTCAGCTTCCAATCGCGAATTTTCGAGAGCGCACCCAAGCACCAGCATAAATGGAATAGCATACGCTGAATAAACACCAAAATGCGAAGATCGTGCCATGAGTATCTTCTGCAAAGTTAATTCGGTTAATTCGGTAGGTGTTCAGAACAACCCTACGTATCAGAAGAACACGCACGACGGTGTCTCCACATAAAATATAATAAATAAGTGATAATCCCCGTGCCGTATTTGCCGCCCTGGCAAAAAATTAATGAGATCAGCAAGACATGATAGAAAAACGGGGTTAGAAAGATTCACGTTGATCAAATGCGTGATCAACTTAGAGTCGGCATAACGTTTGATGGATTGCACGAGACGGATGAGCAGAGGCAAGGTGGCTATAACGAACGAAAGAGGCCATGCTGCAGAAGTCGCCCCGCATTTCTGCCAGCCTGGAGCGAAGTCGTTCACGTAAACACACACGAAGAAGTATAGATTCGAGAGAGTGAAGATGAGACTGCAAAATTGGTCACTGAATGATTAACCAGTCAAAGACTTGTCAGTAAAACCTCCAAAAAGAACCGAAAAGAACCAGACACACCCCATCCAAAAATCTCTGAACTGCGTGAATGTGAGAGTAAGCTATGGGTGATCCAGAAAATTGACAAAATGGAGATATTAACCTCAACAGGCCGTGTGCCCGATGCAAATTGTCGTGCCACACTTTTGATCAACCAATATCTTGAAGACCTGTAGAGGAGGGGTAAAGGATCAAAAACGACGACGCAAGCGAACCCGAGCCACACGAGAGGCCAGATCGTCGGAGATACATTTGGATGGCCAATCATGGAGAAGGACATCCAAAACGCGTAGCATAATCCTGCGAGCAGTAAGGAGGGTATCTGATAAAGTTTAGTTTAATAAAGTTTGCATTACAGTGTTGGTCTGGGGCTTACCTCGAAGTATTGCCGATGATCAAGTTGAGTAAGGACGTCGAGCTCTATTTACAAGGACAAATTAAATTCAGTGGGAAGGAAGACGAGAAAACAATGTTACCAAAGATGAATGGGTAGTTAATCCTCGCATTGGCCCACACCAGTAAGTTGATGCCCACCAAAAAAGTGAACAAGACAGGCACGAGTATCAAGCCGTAGATGTAGAGAAGCGGAGCCCAAGCAGGAATTGCCTCCCGAGTATTTTGCTGAAACACTTTGAAAGGGTCAACAAAAAAGACATCAAGGAGAAAATGACTATCTACCTTTTACAAGGCCTTCGATAAGAGCCGGAATAGCAAGTCCGACATAGACACCAGACCGAAAGGCGCTAAAGTGGTGGCTTTTCGTGCTGTTACCTGCGCGAAGACGCCTCGTGGCTCTTTTCTTGTCACCACGAGCTGCGACGTTCAACGGTGAGGGTCTTGTGTAAACCAAAGGCAAACGGCTTTACCAAATGCCGTTGCATACATCTCTTCCATCTCAGTCATCATTTGGCGGACGGCCTTGTCCGATGCGAAGGCACTTTTCTCGACCTGTTCCATGCTGAGAATAGTCCGTTTGGACGAGGGAGGCGTAGGCGCACCTTTTCTGACATGTACTGTTGTTGAACAGGGATCTGAAGGATAGACTAAACGAAAGACTGAGATTATAACAGGCATTAGATCATACCTTCGTCACTTTCTCGAACTTCTTGAGAGCCTTCCGAAAGCCTGTGACGTTTAGCACCTATTTCACGTATGGACATCCATAGATTATAAATTCTGAATGAAAACGCAAATTACCCGATAGTTGTGCAACACTTCAAGGCCACTGAAATGAAAGAATCAGTATTGATCGGCGAGGCGTGGTACGTAGTCGGCCAGCTCGGAGGGATGAGCTCTCGCTAGACCGCGGTATGAAGTCCGCTAACGTGACCAAACCAATGGCCAGAGAAATTGGCTTTGCCAAGATTAACTTACCGATAGTGCTCAAGAACGGCCTTCTTCAGCTTCCTCTTTGCGTACAGGTAAGTATCAGGGTCAGCAGAGAGCGGAGCCTGGTATGGGTGGTCATAGTCATCTTCTCCAGAGTTGGAATTGTTGGCCTGGTCATTATCCTCCTCATGGTCCCTCTGTTTACCCGTCCTCCTTGTTTTTGACGTGTTCGATGTTGTAGAGTTCAAGTCTAATGGTCGTTTTGCTGCAGTATTTTCCTGACTATTGACCTTCGTTGATGAAACGGCAGGTTCGAGAGAAATTCGAGGTGTCTTTAGGGCAGGAGATCGACTTCTAGAGCACGAATGATAAAGCGTACAGCTTACTGCAGGCCCTCCCATGAAGGCGGTTGTCGCCTTCCGAGGCGGTTCAATTCCTGGGTGACTGTGTATGCCGATCAGACGATTGATATTCGAGGAAACGTTTGCAATCCAATGAGCCCGGGATTGAGCTTCCTACAAGACGAAATAAACAAATTTATGAGACGAGCTGCAGCTGCACAAATAGTGATACGATTATTTATGACGCACATGGAACAACTTCCGATGATCTTGTAATTCTTTTAGTTGGAGTTGCAATGTGTGTCCCCTGGATAACATCTCTTTCTCCCTTGCCAAATAGAAGGACTCAACTTTGTCAAGTTGAGAGTCCAACAAAAGGAAAAAGGATACTTCTTGAGGAGAAAGCTGAGTCAACAATTCATGGAGGGGAAGGGAAGCCAGAGGATCAGGTTGACGGTTCCTTGTCCCGTTTCCTGTCATTGCCGTCTTCAAGGACCACTGTCTCGTGTGAGAATAAAGGACGTACGTCGACTGGAAAAGCTCATCCCCCTTTTGAAGCTGGTAAAATTGAAGGACATTCCCCTCGAAGATTTTGGACGAGAGGGAGTGGGCGATGAAGGGTTGGGATTCTGATAATCTTCTGCATCGCGAGCGAGTTCTGAACTCGCGTGTTGGGTTTCTCTTCCTGGGATCGTTGATTGCGGATTTTCCACAGGCTTTTTGGCGGGTACGAGCGAATGCTGGTATTCGTCCGATTCCGCATCCGACGCTCGTGGCGTGGCTGGTGAAGGATCTTCGTCTGGAGAATCGTCACTAGGCAAGAAATGAAAATTCTGTCCCTGTTGTGATTTTCGAATAACTGTGATGCGCTTTTTGAGGCCGCGATAATCTCTGCGCAAAAGTCAGCACCACCGTTCTCAGATTATGACCGACCCAATAGCTCCACAAACATATATGCTTTTTTCCATTCAGGCGTCTATACAACGCGTCAGACCGACATCTTGATCAAGAAATCGATTGCTATACCTGTGTGTCGCGTAAATACCTATCGTGTCCGAGAGTGCGAAGGTTAAGCCATATCCACTTCAGTGGAGAAAGAGAGCTCGCACTGTGCAAATTTCATGGTAGGGTGAGAATTTCAGCCAAGGTATGAAAATTTTGGGCCCCGTCCAGGAAAGCAAGGTATAGTAGGTGATATCTTATAAGTTATCGCGAAAGGATTGTGAGATAAACTGGAAAATAGTCACGATTTTCGTCTTTGCTGGAGTTGGAATGAAAACCGGCAATTTAAGATCAAGCCATGTGACGTAATTAAAGGGCTCAGGAACGAAAATGGACAGTGACCCTGAACTTTTAAATTTTCTCCCACCACCGTCCCCCTCTGACCTGGAAAAATGTGAGCCCAATCCAAGACGCTGAATAGCAAGATGCACTGACACAGCGTGTTGTGAACTATAGAATACGAATTAGCTTCGAGTTAACTTAGTAACTCTGATCATCGATTTCGATTATGAGTTGTCGCATCCTCGGCATCCTGTGGTCAATGCAGCTACTCTGCCCCTGATCTCCTCGGATGGTTAGGTTTTACTTCAACATGAGTAAGGCGTGTTTTCATATTTCAGAACTTCTTTATTAATCTAACGATACTAGGCTTGTTATATCATCCATCCATCCACATATATATCCAACGCCAGTGGCATTAGCCGCTTTCAAATGTTCGATTGAAGCAATAGCGTTCGCCCTAGAAGTTGTACCTCAAGATTTCAAATTAATTAGCAAAGTAAATGCCTCCATTGGTAGATCTGCCGCCCGCTGCTTCAGCGCTTGTACGCGATTTCGCTTCAGTCATCATAGCCGCAATTCCGTCATTATGTTAGTTTGCAATGGCGTCGGCTATCACCTTGCAGAAAACCCCTTATTGACCCTGCTATTTTTACTTCACCCATCGACGTTTACCTGGCAGGTGAGGTCCATATAAACGCCCTAGTCCAACTTTTGAACTTACCTTCACTCATTCCAGGCCCTCTCTATCCGCAATGAGCGAAGCTGAGGCAGTAACCGTCCTCGAATCAAAAAACGCGTCGTCCAAAGCCTCATCTCTGACGGATGACAATTATGAAGGCGTTTTGGAAAAAACTACCGCCGTTGCGCCTGGACACGGGGAATCCGCTATTCCTGAAGACAAAAAAGAAGAAGCCTTAGAAAATTTGGAAGATGATTGGGAAAACGACCCCGAAAACGCCAGGAATTGGCCAAGTCACAAAAAATGGGCTGCTATATCCGTCGTTAGTGGCACATTTACTCCTTTTTAGGAGTTTCATGGGTTGACCATACTCAGGTGTCTTTATACACTCTAATCCCTCCACTTGCAAGCTCTATGATGGCGCCTGGTCTTCCGGAAGTAGCTGAAATGTATAATATCCGCAGCTTTACGGTTGTGGCCTTAACCCTGAGCATTTTTCTCGTCTCGTTTGCTATGGGGGTACGTCGCGAATTCGATGCCTTGAACTTCAATTAATGTCTACTCCTCTAGCCCCTAGTCCTTGCACCGTTATCGGAAATGTATGGTCGAACATGGGTAAGCACCTCCCAAGCAATGTTTTCGCAAACAGCACTTATCTTGCAGAATAGGTCCTCCACATCGCCAATATATTCTCCATCGGATTTAGTCTCGGATGTGCATTTTCTCCCAACGTTGGATCTCTGATCGCATTCCGTTTTATGAGTTAGTGTTTCTCTCGTCAACGATTGCCTACTCCGTTGAACGTATTGCTAGCTGGGTTTTCTGGAAGTGCACCTGTTGCCATCGGTGGAGGATCTGTCAGCGATTTGTTCTCGGCACGGGACCGCGCATCGGCGATGGCACTTTTCAGTGTAGGCCCTCTTCTTGGTACGACCAACTCCCCTTTTCTTTATCGTATTTTGATGTGGCCTTGCAGGTCCCGCCCTCGGACCAGTGGCAGGAGGTTTCATCACGCAGAGGGTAGGAATAAAATGGGTGTTTATCGTCATTGCACGTGGGTGTAGCTTGCAGTTTCTCTTGCACCATTTTTGATTCTTTTTAGTTGTGGGTGCATTTGCGAGCATAGTTGGGATTCCAGTTCTCAAGGAGACATATGGCCCGGTAATTCGTCTGAGAAAAGCGAAGCGATCCGCAGATCCAGAGGCTGTTGCGAAAGCCCACCCTACCCTGCTCGCTGCGCACGGGAGCCTTAGGCATGTGTTATGGGTGAATCTCACTCGTCCGATAGTACTGCTATGCCGCAGTTTTATTTGCTTTATTCTCAGCCTTTACATGGCCTTGTAAGTTCGGCATTTCTACGGTCGAGTTTGCTTGCTAACGATGTTGTTTTGGTCAGCATGTATGGTCGGTCATCTCGATTTCAACCTACCTACCCCGACTCATTATGAAACTAGGCATCTATTATCTGATGTTCTCTACTTTCCCTGGTATGCATTATTGTCCACTTTCTTCTTGCTTGTTTCAAATATTTTCCAGCCCTCTTCAGTGATACATATGGGTTTAAAGCCGGTGTAGCCGGGCTCGCATATCTTGGAATGGGTGTCGGTTTTATGGTTGCCGCCGTTTTTGGAGCAAAATCGGCAGATCAGATATACAAATATGTCAGTACACCTATTGCCAATCTTTTTGGCTGTGTTTTCAAACCGTCTATTCTTCAGCTCGCAGACAAGAATGGCGGGAAAGGGAAACCAGAGATGCGCATGCCGGCACTATTCGTCGGGTCAATTTTTGTCCCTATAGGACTTTTGTAAGTTGAACCGCTGTGTTCCTTTCCCTTCACGAGGTTAACGAGAACAGGTGGTACGGGTGGTCGGCACAGGCCAAAATCCATTGGATTATGCCTATCATTGGGACCGGAATATTTGGTTTTGGTAAGTATCATCTTCAGAATGCCGTTGAACGACTGATATGCAACAAGCTACCCCTGTTTAGCTATGATGACCACCTTGTAAGTGGAACTCGTGCTTGAAATTATGAACTTGACTAAGTCGTTTGTGTGACTTAGCCTACCCATCCAGTTATACTTGGTCGACTCATTCACTTATGCAGCCAGTGCTGTAGCGGCGGGTGCTGTACGTCTCGATCTTTTTTCGCTATCTATTTACAAAGCCATGGGTTTTGATTATGACTTCTATTTAGGTATTCCGCTCGATGCTTGGATTTGCCTTCCCGTTGTTTGGAAAGCAGATGTTCGACAGACTAGGAGAAGGCCCAGGGAATACTGTGCACACTATCATTGATACTTTTTTTCGTAGTGCTGACCGTCTACTTACTTCAGCTGCTGGCGGGTGTTGCAGTCATCCTTGGGATACCTTTCCCAATTTGGATTTATTACAAGGGCGAAACTATGCGCGCAAGAAGTCAGTACACACGATAGCCAGCCCTCGCTTTGACCCGCAAGTTTCGATGCCTACACACATACCAACTCGAGGAAGCAATACGATCCTAATCTCCACACTCACGACATACATATCCATCACTAAGATACAGCAAGACAGATACCGCAAGACAAGTTTTGATCGATTGTGTCGAACTATCAGACACAATATGGGTTGGAGTGGGATAATGTAACTCGGCATCACTGTCTAGGGTGCTACACGTATGTATGATGTTCAAACGCCTGGCATTGGTAATTTTATTGTTATTGTCCTTCTCCAAATTTGTCTTGGCGCCTCTCAACTCCGATGAACTTTGCTTTCAGGTTTGCAATTTTGGGTGAAAGTTTGGAGAAGCTCCGTTGACTCAACCTCTGGCTCCTTCGCCTCGTCGGACCCAAAGAATTTTGGGCTGTCTTGGCGCTTCATAGAGTGATATTCATCCTGTCATGTGCTGCTGAGGTCGGCGAGAGTATGACGGAGATGGTTAACGTTACTCCATGTCAGGCGTACCCACCTCTGCAACCCGACGAGGTTCCGCGTAACTCGACGCTCACTTGTGATTCACTTTGACATGGTAAGCATCGGATGGCTCCCGATTTCTTGTCTTGAGCCGCCGGGTTCGGAAACTGAGTGCCACTGTGCAACGCAAAGGGTATATAAGGCAAGCTAAACTTTAGTCTCGTCAATACCAATCTAACTTGCCTTACTACATACACTAAACAACATGTTGAAACTTACTTTATCCCTCGCCCTGGCTGTGCTTGCTGCTCAGACTGTGTCCAGCCAGACTATTCCTGTTGGCGGCCTTTGTAAGTCGTTTTTTGGAATCGGCCGAACTAATCTCAATGTTTTCAGGTGCTGGGATCGCTGGTCCAGTGCCGGTATGTTTCTTTGATAGCTAAGTATACCCGAATCTTTACCAACGGCCTTCATTTCGCGTTCAAGGGTCATTGTAAGCGTCCTTATTGTTGTCCACTTTGTCGATTCCCATTCTGACTTCCTTCGCAGGTGCTTCGGGAAGCACTTGCTGTTCCGTTGGTCCTGACCGCTCCTTGTAAGACTTATCCTGAGATATCGACCGCATCTGTCGCTGACTTATCCCTCTCTTCTGACAGGTGTGCGGCAGTGACGACCTGCCCTAGCCAGTTCATCCCTGTTGGAGGAACATGTGGGTCTAGCTATCTGAACTTATTTTTCCATTCGGGTAATTAATTATTTCCAACCGCAGGCTCTGGAATTGCTGGACCTAGTCCTGTGAGTAGATCATTCTTGTCAGCCTTAGACTCTTGCGCTCATCCTGCCTTCTCAGTTCCCTTGTAACTATCATTCGCCACATCCATTTGTCTCCCAGACCTTGAGCTAACCCTTTTTGCAGGCTTCCCAGGGACTACTTGCTGCAACCTTGGCCCCGACCACTCCGTGTATGATCCCTCTATTTTTCCATAATCCCCCGTTTGACAGTGCCCGATTACTCTACAGATGCAAGGCGAAATGCTGATTTTCGGTCGGATGGAGCAAGCACAACCCGCCTTCAATTACTTTGACGTCATTACCACGCGACCAATAAATATAATATGTTTTTACATTCTTGAGATGTCACTGCAACTGCGATCTGAGAGAAAGGCCGTTCTAACTAACAGACTTTCGAAATTCGTGAGGCCCAGTATGTGCGGAGAGCAAGAGGTAATGAGCATCACGCAGCTTACTGCATTGACTAAATAATAAATTTGACAGGTTGTCCGAACAACTCAATCAACCAACACTGCTTTACGCTGTAGTCAACTACTTTACGATTACTTCTGGTTTTAAATAAGTATAAGAATCCCCGCCTATCGTACACGCAAAAGAGAGCACCGTTTTGGAGATGATGAAGTGATAATGCTATCCACAACGAGGGGATACCCATTCCATGTAATGCCGCCAAGTATCATCCACGAAGGAGGGATGGTAGATGTCAAAATAGACGGTGTTGGTTGTATTTCCGATCTCTCTCAGAGCTTTGTCTAGTTTCTGAAAGAAAGACATAAATTTCTTGTATCCCGGACGGGCTCCCCACAGCTCATCAAAACCTTCGTACACCAAGAACTGGACACCGTCAATAGAGAGTTTGATTCGACTCTGTATATCCAGATCACCCGTGGGACAAGAAAGCCAGGAACATAGAGCATCAAAGAGGTCAAAAATCAAATTCTGTCTTGCGTCCGAGGCTTGGTGGCTCGCATTCGGGGTCATAAGAGACCGAAGGACTTTCCAAGTATTTTCAATATCGCCTACAGAGGCTAGATCAGCTCTGACGAGCTCAATCAGGGCAGTAAGGAGTTGTAGAATGATATCTAGCCAGATGTCAGCATGTTTAGGACTTTTACGAGAAAAATCGGGTACCTTCATGAAGCTCTCCAAACGATAGAAATTCAACAGACCAGGGAGCTAGGCGGCGAGGAATACCTCGGGTATTCATTAGGAGCACATGGGCTTCCAAGTAGTAAGCTTGTAGCAATGGATGCGATCGCCCATAAGCGCTGAGGAATGCGCTTGCAATAGCATCGATTTGAAAATTGCCAAGCTCATCTTGGCTAACCATCTTGTCAAATTCTTGGAGAACCTGCGGCTGGAGGCGAGCACAATTCATTCGAATGAATTCCATCCTTGCATTGGCTTGCAATTTTTGCATGCAGTGGAAAACGGCCATGACATTTTCGGTCGTTTCGTGATTGGCGCTAATCACCCAGTCCAGCGCGTGTATGATATCACAGGAACCGAGGGGATCAGGGGATGTACCACAGGACAATGCGTCATCGTCTCTGAGCTCACGCCAACGTATATCAAATTGAGGCCACGACCAATGGTAGGAAGAACTGATTAACCTTGCAAAAGTGGAATACTGGTTCAGGAAAACCTTGCACGGACGAGGGAGAAAGCGAATAATGGCCAGCATAAACCGAAGAACACCTAAGGACTGCGGCGATTTGTAGGCGCACTGAGGCACCCTAAGGTGCTCATCTCCTGGAAAGATGTACTGAATGGTGGGAAGGACAACGGTCGCACCTAGGAATAGAGATATTAAACCTGCGAGGATGGTGACAGGAATGGCGACTGCGCTATCGAGAGTCCATAGAAGCTCGAGGATGCCTGCTAGGAAGAGTATGAACCCCGTTTGTAGGATTAGAGGAAGCAAGGAAATTATCCTGGGCACTTGCCAATACACCAGGCCTTCATATCGCATTTGACGTAAAGCGAGCTTGTCCTGTGACGGAAGGGACACGTCTCTCTCATATTCGCGAAGCCATTGTGCGGTGATAATGCCGATAAGGACTGTCGCCATCCCTAAAGTGAGGCTGAGGAACCAATAAATATTTATCCTAACAGTAGCACCCTGTGGAGAAGGATCTTTAACGCTTGCCAGATTTTGGGGGCTTGTTGTGGGATTGAGGCTTTCATAGATAAGGGATAGAACTTGGGCGTTGTAAGCCGTTGAATCTGGTTGAAGCCACTTGTATGAATCGATGACAAACGCTGTTACTGTTGCAGAAAATAGACCTGCCTGGGTGACAATCAGAAAGGGCGTCAGAAAGGTCCACAGGACTCACAAAGATCAAGAGGTTGTCGATTTCAGCTTTCCAAGCACGACACATATCGGCGTCGTATGCGTATGCTAACTTTCGACAATGTTCCCAGGAGTCTTGCTGTGATGACCGGAGAACATATGGTTCTTTGTGGTCAGGCTGCCACGGATGATAATATGCCTAGGTCAAGATTAAACGCCGGTCCAATTGCCACAAAACTCAGCATACTTGGTGAGATAAGGACGGTTGTGACCCTTTTTTCTGGAATTTTGGTAAGGTATCTTTCTGAATCATATAAGATATAAACATCAGTCTAGGTTATTGCAAACTCGCGAACTTGGGCAAGAAGGACTCTACCTCAGCACAAGGATGTATTGCTGCATAGTCCGCGGTAGGTTTGCTATTGTGGAATCCTTGCTCACGGACGCCGTTCAGCTACATTTTAATGGTATTTATTGAATCATAGGTTGAAACGATGAGCGACGCAGTAGACTGACCCTCTCGGTTTGATTCTCCTCGGACCATGATCGACGCAGCGAACTTCCTTGAAATCCAATCACGACATATGGCTCCTCAGGTTCTCGGGGTAGGACATCGTTTACATTCGGCGAACTACCCTGAGGACATCTAGACATTGCGTTAAAACAAAGGAATAGGTAGTGGATGGGATGGAACGGTTCCGAGCAAGGCCAGCATTGTGGTTGGAACCTCGGAACGCGCAAGCAACGTGTTTGGAGAGTTTAATTTAAAAATAAAGCGCACCACGAAGAATGTTGTTTGACTCTCTTCACAACGACCAACTTGGAACGTTGACCCTTCCTGCAGAGCTCGTCGAGACTCCACCATTGACAATGACCATACACTTCGCAGATTTCTGAAGTGATGTCAAGAGTGATGTTATTTGAATGTCAGAAAAAGTAAGCCTTGGGCGTGGGAAGGTAGATGCCGTAATCATGAGGCTTGTTGATGTGCCACTCTCCGTCTTTCTTTCAATTCATTTCTTGGTCGACATCCCTGGTAAACATGCTGCTAATTCTATCGTCTGAAAACCTTGGCTTCGAGGAATTTGGCACATTATTTTATCGGACTGGAAAAGCAACGAGCTTTATAAACACAACTTCCTGAAGTCGCGTCGACATCGAAGTAAATCCCAAGAATATGTCTGTTCGCAGTGCCTGGGCGACAGGCAAGCTTTCGAACCAGCCTGGATTGGTCGTATTTTTAGGAGCTCGAAGGGCTCCACCTTTCTCCACCACCTTAAGCATCCATGGTCACAGGCCGAAATTTCACCTCCTCTGGACTCGCAAGAAAATATCCCTACTCTGTACGCTGCAGCTCTCTAGTTGATAGGGCCATGTTCAAGACACTCTCCTAGCTGCTGGCCTATGAACCAATTCTCGTGTGAGGGTAGTGAAATGATGATAGACCTCGATGCAAGGGTTTTCCAAATATATCTTCGTCCTTCATCATACCTACACGCCCTGGCCTATCCTTGGGCCCTTTATGCAATCGCCAATTTTACTTCAACCTCCAATGCAGAGACAAACATATCAGCCTAGCAAGTGTCTGGAGGTCACCCAATCGAGTGGCGCGTGCCAGGGCGGATTGTGTCATCGTCCAAGCATCTGGTGCGAAGGCGCATCAAAGGTCACTGGCCATGGTCATGTCGGAAATTGGAGCGAACCATTCCGCTCTGTCAGTGTTGACATTCCGCTGACCCCTCTCCCCGTACAAGTCCGCTGTCTTCCTTCCCTGGATCTTCGGCCTTCCAGTCCATTGTCGGCGTCCGCTGATCCTGGAGCACGACCTGGATCTGGACCTGGACTGATCTTAGGCAGGCGAACAGTGCTTAAACTTGGCTTAAACTTTAAAGCGCGATTGGGTGCGATAGCAACTTTGAACGTGTACCTGCACAGTGGTCTTATCTGATTCTGATTGTGGCGCAAATCTCCCTTCATTCGTATTCAGGGCTGGGTAACGTCATGGGTGGCGGTTAGGCGTTGCTCCTTGGGAGTACTTAGGAAATTTGTGGTGCCCGGCATAAGTACATTGGATGTGGGTGCACCAGTGGAGGGCAGACAAATTAATTTGTTAAATTCGCAGATTATTCTCTGTAATGTGATCGTCGACGGGTCGACGATGACGGATCCTTGATAGATGGTCGCGACGATAGCTCTCCACGGCTGTGGGAGACTCTATTCTCAATAACGGCGAATCAACTAGCGGTACGCCGGTGCGTCGTGTTGTGTCGGGCAGTGCACTGTTGATGCTCGTTGCGGTGTCAATGCCGGCATCCGTTTGATGTGGGGTACAGTAAGTAAGTAAGATTTGCCACAAGTTTAAATCTGGCGTGTTGTTGATGATCCTTCATCTTGATGGAACAGCTTCGATTATCGACGTGTATCCACCCATCCAGGCTTATATTCTGCCGGCGGGACTGGATGTATGTTTGGTGTCAAGGTAAAGACATGATGCATGCAGAATTAATTGTGCTCGACGTGGTGTGCTTCAGCTTCTGAGGGGGCTGGAGCGGGTGGATCATGGATCATAAATCATGAATCATGATATTTGGCTTTACTGATACTAATACAAAGACGATGCCAAAATGGAGGATTGAAGAATGCAGCAGTGTCCAGACAGCGGGCTCGGAGGGACTCGAGCCGGGATTCTAGGGAAGGTTTTCGCTTCGTGCCATTTGGTTTTGACGGGCGGCGGTGCTTTGACAGGTGCCTACCTCAGGGATTAAACTTTCGATTTGCTCAGACTGAAGATAGACCAGTGCATGCATCTGCAGGACTCAGGCCTCCTCCGTCGGTGTCGGTTAATCTTGTACTACCGTACGCTATGGGGTTACTCGCTTACTGCCCTGACCGACCAGTCGTCCACTGCATGCTATTACGATGACGTCGGTCGACGTCGGCCATCTCGTCCGAGGGATGCGCTCGGAACTCGACTCAAATTTTCAGACGAGAACTATGTATGTATGGAAGATGTACCGGGCGTGGGCGTCCGAAGCTCGTTCGATGGACTGACTCTGAGCAGGCCAAGGCTCCTCCGAGTAAATAAATGCATATGTACGTGCCATTGTGAAGAGTCTCGACGAGACTTGGACGTGGAGGAGGCTTCGAAACCTCGAGGCCTCGGGGTCCAGAGTGCGAAATCCAGAGTCAGTACTCGGTGTGTTGTATTGGGGGGAATATTGTGAAATGGCGAGATGGAGGGGAGGTAAATTATTATGGCTTTTTATTATACCAACCGTGATGTAAATTCTCCAACAGCAGCGTGTGGCCCAGGTATTGTCCTTGGCGATATACAGCTGTACTTTGACTTTCCTTGGGTGTAATTATAGACTGGTTATGAGAAGTGAAGAAAACGTTGCATCACGGAGCCTAGGGATTATCGTACAAGGTTATGATCGACTTATAATTATTGCCTACTGACATATCTACTGTAACAGGACAACTTAGGCATTGTAATCGACTCCGAAGCATTGTGTATGTAGTTGCAATCTGCCAGAAAACCAGCCGTGTGATCAGTCTTCATGTCAAGCAGCGGCATGACCATGGGCATGGAGTAGCAATTTAAAGAAGCCCATAGCCAAGCAAGGACTGTAAAAATAAATCGGAAAAAAGTATGATGATCCAGCTCAGTGGAAATGAGAACGAGGGTCGAAATAAAAATAAGCGTGAAGATAGCCTGAGAGCACAGGATCTGGCTGGATGGTTGAGGGTTCTATTTTGCCGTTAGCATCCTGACTTACTTGGTATGGACTTCCACGTTACACGCTCGAGGCGAGGGTGTCGGATATTGCCTTCGACCACGACAGCCTCAGCCACGACATCGGAAGCGGAGGAACTTTCGCTGCCGGTGTGTTCGGGATCGGACTCGGAGTAATTAATTCTGACTGTGTAGTGTAGTATCTTGCTGGATGGGATGGATGTTGACATCGGACGACGCGCAAAGGCGATAGGCGATGGACGAAAATTATTGGGGTGCTTACGCGTTCTTGCTCGACGAAGACATGCGGGTTATTGGTGCGTCTTGAGCTCAGTTATAAACAGTAAGCATGCTGGATTCAGGATAGCGTCATTTGCTAATTTTGCTTGCGGTTGTGTCCGGACTCGGAGGAGGAGTGTGCGTGTGGCGCGTGTATTGGTACGGTTGAGTGCGTTTTTGCAGGGACAATGTAAATTTAAGTTTTCCTTTACCCAGCTGGTATGTAAGTAGGTGACAGTGCGTCCGAGAGCCTCGAGCCGTTGACGGAAGTCAATACCCAATTGCATAAGTCGAGGTAGGCTTCGACGCGTGCATAATTTAAATGTATCATAGAGTTATGACCACCGCCGATCCGGGTCCCACTCCCATGCAGCTAGCCTCGAGGCATCACACCGTTATTGTCGTCTTGCAGGGAACTTTTCAAATTTACTTTGTATAGATATATTTCCGCATTGGACTAATGAGCTTGAGAGTACCTGATATGGCTAATTGGGGTGGGACTTTGGGGGGCTGGTGGGGTTTGCTGCAGTCTATGATCGTCACTGCGGGGTGTGGCACCAGGCAGACGCAATTCTGGCTTCGGTAGGCTAGGGAGACGCTACTCACTCGGGGTTTCTGAAGCGCGTTTGATGATAAGACTTGGACTTGGCGTATTTACACAGTGTATGTATTTTCAATCCTAGGAACGCGGGACAAAGCCGCTCTACTTGGCTGTTGGCACAGTCAGTAGAACTAGAAGAGGGCGAGGCCAGGGCATAAAGCGAGAATGAAGTCTATGATACCTGCGGAGGAAGGAAGGGGCTGGACTGAAGGGAAGGGAGATTGAAGTTGCTTCGAAATTGCGTGATGGATCGGAGTTGGGGCAGGGGCTGGGAAGAATAAGGAGAATTAAGAAGCGAAGACGAGGACGGATGAAGGAGGAAGACAGGTCAGGTCGAAACAAGAGATTCAAAGCTAAGAACTGCTGCGGGCGGTAGCGTTGACAGTCTGTGTCTGTTTGTGAATTGTGAAGGTCTCGAAGCCCTTACTAGCATCAGATGGACTAAGAATAAGGTCATTGTCGTGTGCGTAGCGATTGTACTTTGCTACGTATCGGCGATGTGGAGTTTACCGTTTGGATAATTGGATTGTAGCTTTTGTGAGTACATCACCATGGGGTTGATGGAGAATTCGAATCAGATTAGACTTGGTACTTGGATAACCCGCTCAATTCAAAGTGCTACGGAGAGAAGAGGGATAAAAGGCCCATGGGTGTGGGATCGACAGTTATGCGATAAATAGAGGTGTTTTGATGAATGTCTGTCAGGTGTGCTGGATGCACGGACGTTGCTGGAAACAATGTAGCTGTGACGTTAGCCGGCCTCAAGGCGCCTGTGAGCAGGAACGGAGGCGATGGAAAGTGGTGGAAGGTTGGACCCTGCATTAGCCGGAAATGATGCCGAGCGGTCGGGTGACCCAACCTTCCTTTTATGGATGGCGCCACATGGGACTGGGAAGTGAGACAGTTGCGAGGGGCTGTACAAACAACAGGGATGCGCCAGATTAGGAAATGGAAGAATTGAAACGCCACTGGGGCACAACAGGCGCAAACAGTGGAGCAGAACATCGGGCGGTAATTCCAAGTTCCCACGCCTGATATCGCCTCGTTTTACTTGTTCACCTCCATCTCTGCCTGCCTCTTCTTCTCCTCTCCTCCGTCCCATTCTCCCTCTTCCCTCTCGCCTCCGCCATGATGCTCGTTCAGAAACCACAGTCCGCCATCCTCTCCGCGCCCCCGACGACCTTCACACACCGCCGACATCCGTCCGCACCCGTCGTCGTGCAGCCCACTAGGACCCCCGGCCTCCTTACTCTCTCAAAACCCCTCAAGTCAGTCACCCAGCGCCAGCTGCCATCTCGTCGTGAACCCAAGACCGTATCCCGGACCCCCAAACATGGTTCCGGTGTGGTCCGTGCGCAGACAGTCACGCCGTCGATGGAGGCCCAGCCAGTGTTGGCCCAAGCGATGCCTTCAACTCCGTCCCCGCAGCCCCGTGGCAGGACGCAGGCAAAGCAGGCCAAGGAGAAAGCTGAGACTTACAGGTAGAGTTGAAATGCAGATGTGTCCATTGTTAGTCACGCTGACGACTGGGCAGGAGTGCCTCTCAATCGTCTGTACGGGGAAAGCACGGGCGTCAACCCTCTCCTCCAATCACAGCACAGCAAACATCACAATCACAGACTCCCTCGCAGGCAGAGGCTACCGTAGTTCCACCCATAAAGTCAACCAACCTTTTTGACCCTTTCGTCGACCACTTTAATTCCCCTCCGCCATCTCCTCTTGCCTCCAAACCATCTGGCAAGCTGGCCCGTCGTAGACAGCAACAACAGCCCCAATTTACCACCCCTTCCAAGGCTATTCCGGTTCCCAACTCTCAACGAATCAATCCTTCAAACCTTTCCCGCTCTGATCCTCTCCCTTCTCGCATGCGTCCAGTGCCCAGACGCTCGTCCACCTACCAGGATTTCCCTATTTGTGACGATATGACTGAAGTGGCAGATAACGATTATACTCTTTCTCCACCCCCTACCCCTCGTCGTCCAACCACCAATGTCAGTGGCCCTCAAACCGCGCCACTCTCTTCTCGGACTCCTGGCGCCTTCCCGTTCCAGTTGGATCTTTTAACGCCCCCGCCTTCGACAACTAAGAGGGGTAACAGAAGGCACCAGCGAGTCCCGAGCGAAGGCGTCTTCAACATGTCGTCAGATGAGGACGTTTCCACTGGTCCAGGTGGCCTCGTCCTCAACGCGAACGTCCAGGCTGTCCTCGGGATGAACCTGAACAAGAGGTCGTCGCTTCCGTCTTTTTCGACCCCAAGGCCCGCGCGTGCCGCTTCTGCGCCTCAGCGCAGTCGAGAGTCGTCCCCATCTTACGACTCGCTTTCGAGGGAGAAGCAACTCGAGCGCGAGGCTAACGAGAAGGCCGGCTATTTTGCGAGCTCCATGTTCCAGAACTCGCCCAGTCCAGAGGAACTCCCGGATCCGCTCTTTCTCTGAGGAAGAGCGTCCATTCCTTTCCTTGTAACACCAGTGATTTTAGAGAAGATTTAGAGGTATGTTTCCGTTCGTTTTACCCATTAAGTGGGCTTGGGTTATTCAGTTAATTTATTCGCAACGCCATTCAGCTCTTGGGAAATATTGTTTTGTTAGATGTGTCTTTTTTGCACCCCCACCTACCTCATCCGCTGCATGCCTACTCCTCGTCTATCGTTGCTCGTCGCCCGCCTTTATTGCTTGCTTGTTTCCTCCTCTGGACGCCCGACCGACGACCCCCCGCGCATCGACCAGCCTTCCCATTCCCAACCGCCCAAAAATGTCCCCGGCATACGCACACTTATACCACCCGCATTGATCCCCCAACTAAACCAAACAAGTGTATCAACATAATCCAGCATTATCGTTATTGCCTGTCTAATTGTCAACAAAATGTACACTTCTTGTCTGCAACGCCAGATATCATTTTTTCGTTCTCGTCGTTGTTGGTGCTGTATTCGGGGATTTTCGTTCGGGATTCGGAACGGGATGGGATCGTCATCAAATTTTATCGTTGGTCAAAGCGCGGTCGGCTCGGCTATTCGTTCGGACCGCTTGGATCGGATGTGGACCCCGACAACGGTGTTCGGCGCGTCATCGCCGTTTTGCGCATGCACTTGGCCGCCCACCCTTCGACGTCTCCCCTCCATTCCAACTCGCGGGCACGCAGAAGCTATATTTTTCCCCTTCTGCTGCCCGCGCTGCGGGGGCTGTTATCACCTTGTAATAATTTGCTCAGGCGCACGAACGGATGGGCGGGGTTGTTCATCGTTTTCCAGTTTTATTCATTCTTCTTTCCACCTCGCATCCGCATCCATAGACGGCGCCTGCACATCAACCTTTTTACGACGCATCCGCATCCGCATCACACGTCATCGTCTTTATCATCATGCATACAACACTCGCATCCACGCAAGCATACACGACGCACGCATACGAGCATCCTACCACCAAAAGCATTATCTTTCCCGGGGCTTCTGCATCTTCTCTATCTTTTTGGGGTTATTGGTGTATTTTTTTTCCCTAAACGGTTACATTTAGACGGTACTGGCATATTCGCTCTCAGGACACCCGCGCGCTTTTGGAGGTCATGGCTGGGGCTCTTGAGCCCTCGCCTTGACCTTTCCGCCCCCTTTCGTCGACGTTACACGTTCGGCGACCGACACACCTGAGGTTCGGCTTCCATCCTCGCCCACACCTCTCCACCACCCATACCGCTGCGCCCACACTAACACGTTGTGCAGTTGGTTGTATTTGCCTCCCACCCACGCCCTGTTATACTTTCTCTTCATCTCGTCCGCCGTCCCTGCAATTCTTATTCCGCCGTTCCTTGTCCTTCCCGCCTCAGCCACTCTCACGCCAAGTTCATACAACGCGCGGCTGGGGCGGCCGGTCCTCTCCTTACCCTCCGACCACGCACGACCCTCGTCTCGTCAGTTACTATCTTTTGGATCCCCCATTTTTTGTTCCCTTTTTACTAGCAATAAACGCCAAGTGTACCATCTCCATCTCTCAGCATTTCCATCCTCTTCTTTCTTTCGGCGCAATGCAAGCGGCGTCATTCCCACTCCCGCCTTTGCTTCGCCCCTTGCTCTTTTAATGACGAGACGTACGACGATGACGACAAAGCATTTCTCTGGTATTTTGGGCTTATTTTAAACTTCTTTTATTATTATCGTGTTTGATTATTTTATTATCGTTTTTATTCTACGGACACCCTTTTCTTTCTTTTATTACCCTTTTTCTTTCTTCTATTCTTTCTAGGGTGTCCGCCTTGCCTTTTTTTGTTACCCTTGTGTCATGACCCAACCAGTGTATCCAGTATCGGCCTCGGTTTGTCTTGTGTGTCTCTATAACCAACCATCTACGCCTTTCTTCTTTTCTCTTCTTTCTTTTTCTTGCGACTACCCCCATTTGTCTGCTTTTTTGGCACCCCTACTCTCGCCCCGACAGCACTGTCATTGTCGCGCACCACTACTTGTGACAACGGTGTACTGTTTGGCTGCGACCCTTCTCGTCTTTGGTTGTGAAGAGGTACGTGTTTTGTTGTCTTGTTTTGTGAGATGGTGCTGATAGTTTCTCTATTTAGGTTCGGCTCGTCCTTCCTTGTCGCCTGTTGATACATGACCATGTGTACATCGCCGCGCTCGACGATCCAGCCTTTCCAACAGCCATCCGCAAACCAACCGACTCTATCTGCTTCATCTTACCGACTTGCCTATCTCCGTCTCCACCGACTATCGCTTTGCGCAGCCCCCTATCCGAGCCTCCTATCTTTCTTTTCTTTTTTCTTTTTCTTCTTGTTGCCTCATACTTCTATTCTGCATGGACATCGCTTCCGACAAGAGATTGATCGCACGCACCCACTCATACAACAAAAAATTCAAGCATGATTATAGAATGTACCATCAGCACAAATCATCACTGCAGTTTTTTATATTTCCCTTTTTTTCTTCTTTCCACGACATATACAACCACAACAACGTCCCTTTTTTTTTCGCTTACCCTTCTTTGGTTTAGTTTACAGTTTACGCCTTACTCGCATTGCATTGCATTCTCTCTTCCTCCCTTCATCTTTCCGCCCTCCGCACACCCCACACTACCCCATATTCTACCTGCATTGCATTGCACTATCGTACCATACCCTCATACTACCACATTCATTGATGTCTCACCCTCTCTCTACTCCCACCTACCGCACATCGCCCACACCCCCGCTACCCCTACCTACCCCCATTCCATTCCAGACTTTACTGTCGGGTTTCGTTGTCAGAAGCCGATGGAAGGGGGAAAAACAAAAGTTGCATATGTATTTAAAGTACTTGAATCAAATTGCAATTGTCGTTTTGTTAAACTTGCATATCGCCTTTTTGAACCCTCTGAAGCCCGGTTCTGGCCACTGAGTATAGTGACATGGTCACTATCGACCAAACAGGCCAAATGTCGGTTCGCTGCCGGAATTTGGCTGGAATTTCTCGTTTTCGTTCTTCCTCTGTATCTGTACCAACTCTGTACATGTCAATTTTTCTTCGATCTTCTTGCAATGTCGCGGATGGGCGTAATAGATGCTATTCTGTGAGTATTGCCCAAAAATTGGCTGATTTGGCTAAGATTTTGCCGATCTATGGACGCTCTTGCCAGTGTTCGTAGGTGTAACTGAGCGGTGTGATTGTCATTTTTCTTCGTTACTGTGTTAAGGAAAAGGGTGGTGCAAGACGCGACACAGGCTGCAGCGTTGCGTCGCGGTACCGACGCGTTCCCATAACAGTAGTTAGGGGCTCATCTGGACCGACCAAATTTTGCAATGGCCATTTCGTCTCACAACTTGAACCGAAACAACTTGTTGGATTCAAATGGACACGCTCAGTTCACTGTCGTCACGGGCCTCTCTCAAAACTTACGAAAGCCTCAAGGGCGAGATTGTCGATGTCAGCATTGCCGGCTTCAGTCTACAAGAACTTGTCCATGCCGCAGAAAGGATCATCGACCAAAATTTTGCCCCCGACCCTCGACACACCTATGCATATCAAATGGAAGACGAAACGGTGTCTGTAAATCTCGACCAAGTTATGAGCGCCATGCTCGAACACGCAGAAGAATGCGGTGGGGACGAAGCAAAACGTTATGTAGCATCGGCAATCGTGGCATGTAGTCGGAGAGAAGACGTGGTTGGGACACTTTCAGCCCTCGCCTACACATGGCTAACTCACTTTCTTTTCAACTGTCAGTGCTACTGTCCTTTCAACGAATAAATTCTGATGTCCTCCTTAGTCAAAACAAGGAGACTGCCCAATGATCATGAAGAACCCGAAGAATTGAGCACTCCAACTTATAACAAAACGACATCGTATGTTGAGGATGGCGTAGGCGAAAGAATTGTGTCATTCCCAGACAACGTGAGTTAACGTCTCTTGGAGAATATCGCCTGGTTGACTTCACCATAAAGGTGATGATGCGGGACGGGCACAGGTGTATTCTCACTGGGTTTCAAGGTGTAAACCACCCTTTTCCGGACAAAAACGCTCCTACTCTTTTTCTAGAGGTGGTTCACATATTTCAGATGGCAGTCGGTGACTTTGACGAAGACAGCGAATCAGACTCTGTGAGTTTTTTCGCTTTCAAGTTTTGCGACTTTCTGACCTGTCTTTATATCCAGTACATTTCCGCCATGACAACATTTGACATACTCGCAAAATATTTCCGCATTCCGAAAAAGACATTTGAAGACTTACAGGATCATCTCGACGACCCTTCAAATGTTATGATACTTGAACTTAATGCACACCGCGCCTATGACGAATTTCATTGGTGCCTAAAGTCAACGGGTGTCAGTATCTTGCCTTTCAGTTATCTTCATAAAGCTGACAGCATTTCAGACGGACAATGAATACACTGTCAAGGTTTTCGATATGGGAGGTGTACTGCGTCTGCCTCCGAATAATCTTGTCACCTTTCGAGACCAAAGTAGCATCTTCAACCCCTTGGCCAGTCCTCTCCAGCGGAACGGTGACATCCCTCTGCCAAATCCAAGATACCTTGCAATTCATGCTGCGATCGCTGAAATTTTACACAAAAGTGGTGCGGGCAAATTTCTCGATAAGCTTCTGGACATATATGACATCTACGGGGATGACGAGGGCGAAGTTCCTCCTGTGCGATCCTGGATACAGCTGGAAAAGCTGGAGGAGGAACGAGCACTGAAGGGGGCCATTGAGGCAATGCAGTTGTGATGGTTAGCCACCCTTCTACAACATCCAACTTGCAACTTTACCTCTGCCAATTGCCACTGCATCTACAGGTTCACTTGTCGCTGCTTCGAGTATGCTGGCAAGCTTTACTCAGGATTCTTCGAAGACAACCAGGATCCATTGCTCCTCTCAAACCCCAACCCGTCCCTCTTTGCCACAAAATGATTCCTCATTCTTCTGCCCACGCTCGTGCGGCTTGAATCTTGTTGTCGTAAAACTTATTTGTGTTGCGGCTCGCACCTTCTTTCGCCGACTACTTGGAGTGGAAGGACATTTTTAACTACAAACCCATAGCTATAATATAATATTAGTCCAGCTTTATGAACCAAGCTTTCAGTTGGCCATGTTAATGTCTTAACAGAAGGACATTCCCCAGCTTCAAATTGCTCAGCTCAAAAACCGTCTATGCATCAGTGTCTTGTTGATGGGGCTCAGTTCGGTAAGGAGGATCTCTATATATATACAGGTCATGCAACGACCTCCAAATTATTGAAGGATCTGCATCGTATAACGGAGGGATATATGTTACAACAGTTTGATACCTAATAAATCAATCAAGTGGTAAATATAAGAAAAGAATTCCGATTAGTATTACATTGGCAGTCGTGATGTACTCATAATTTTCAGGCGCATCTTCAGAGGGCGCCGACATAAAACCCAGGTAAACATACATCCAGTAACTTGAGCAATTTACGAAGAATCTCGATCATGTAGGAGGATGGTTTGGCTCCCCAGTCTGGTGGAATGCTTTTCTGGAGAGCTGGCACGCGTTCGACCGGATTGGTAGTCGTCTAAGGAAATGGTGCTGCTGGACATATTGGAATCAAGTTGATAAGGACTCGGAGAAGAGCTGAGGGGAACTCCAATGATGTTTGTAGGCGTAACGTCGGCATCGAGGTGTTCCTCGGGTTGACGAGTCCAGATTCGAACCGCGCCGTCATGGCTTCCTGCTGCGAACATAAATGGTTCTGTTGCGACATGATTCCACGCAATACACGTCAGATCGCCTGCGTGTATTTGGGGACGAATGAAGTGCAAAAGAGCTCCGGATTCTCGATCCCAAATGTGTATATCACCAGCTAGAAAAAATCTGTCAGAGTGGGCTAAGAAACAGAGGGAAGTTGTTCAACCTTTCCCTGTACATAACACAAGCTCGTTGTTCGGACCGCCAAAGTAGCTTAACCCTGAAAAGTCAACCGGAACTTTTGGCATGTATGTACGACTAGTCAATGAATCAGAATACTGTCTCTATAATGACAAGGGAGTATCGTACCGAAGGGAAAGGCGAGCCGAGATAACAGCATTAATCTCCCGGTCTTTGACTGGCTCAAGTCTCCAGAGTTGAGGAGGTGCCTGAAAGACAATGAGTATTGCAATGGAGGCTAAAAGATGGCTCCACACCTTGTCCTCATAGCTGGTAAGCGCAACCAAACCACTATTTGAAGTCTGGGCAAGTGTGATACTTCTGACATCCTCCAGGACAGGGGTAAGACTAGAAATATCGTTAACGACATGCCAACAAAAATCGAGCTGTTATCATACCTGTCGATCTGCTTGGTTTCCGTATTGTAGACTGGAAATGGGTGAATTAGCTGACGGAGGCAATGGAAAGGAACTATTTTCTTACCAACTAAGCGTTTCTCTACTCGAGATTTACTGGGTTGCAGGCCAGAGGGCGATCGTAACAGCGGACCAACACCCAGAATACGCAGTGAATCCGGAGTTATTGCGACATCGTGGAGCTTCATGTTTCCAAAGTCATATTGATCCAACACCTGGCAAAAGGGACATGAAGTAAGAATCGTGGAAACTAGAATTAGTAGGTGTCCTACTTTTCCGGTTAGATCCTAAAATCAGAATGTAAGTTTAACAATCTAGCCAGATTTCTGGGTAACGTACAAGCTTAGTGGCTATCGAGTCCTCGACCGACAGGAATGCTACATTGTAACCAATGAGAACAGAAAAATATAATAGGAGTTGTCGTCACCTACCACTACCATCAGGGAACCATGTAATCAACTCCACTGATGTGTTTCTATTAATTGTCTTCTTACAAACACCATCCTATAAGATAGGGATTCGAAATCAGACCCGACAATGAGTTTGGATTGGCGTACGTACCTCTGCAGTCCAGACTTTAATGCCTCTCCCCATCTTTGTCAGAAGGGTTTTTCCATTTGGCGACCTACAACAATGGGATATGAAGGATGTGGACTCAAATGGATTTGCTAAAGGAGGCCTACCAAGCGACCTGTCCAACGAAACCTTCCGCATGCGCAAGCGTTCGGTGCTGTGTAAAGGGATGCTGTTTCCACGTCAATCTCAGTTTCTTCAATAGGACATTCGAAACTCACTCCGACTCGGAAGATAACAGAGGTCTTATCCCAGCTAAACAAGTTGATCGTCAGATAGATATTCTTGCTCATCATCACGACGATCTTACCTTGAAGTCGCCAAAAACTTCCCATCCGGCGAGAACTCCATATGTCTGACCAGCGCTGTATGTGCAGCCAGATCATGTGTGGGCTCCAACTCACCCAGCCTTGGCACGAGAGCCGACACTCTCGACTTAGCGACATTCAGAATCTCTCCAGCGTTTGCCTTCTTTCCTCCAGGGAGCGTCACGACAGACGATACCGTCCGTTTCCTGATAGGTTCCGCCCGAGGCTTGCTCATGAACGCCAAACTCGTTGAGGCTGCCGATGGAGCGAGAGTGTTGCGCATCTTTACACCTCGAGCAGCGTTTTTCCATAGCTGCTTGCCCAAGGAGGGTGGGTTGGCTGTTGTGCTTGTTGGGCTCGACAGGGCGAAGTCGGCGTCGACCGGTGAATTGAAAGGAGTGAAAGGAACACCAGGAGACACAGGTGTTGTTGGTTCGCTCATCACGGCAGTAGCGTCAGACGATCGTCCCGCTGCAGGGTTTATTGACTCCTTCGGTTCGTGGTATAGCGGTGGTGCTGTCGTGGGCAACCCACCAGTCTCAATGTCATCTTGGTCATCGCTCCTGCAGGTCAAGCCGGTGATGAACCGAGCGCACGCGGACAGGAAAATGTTTTGAAGCTTGCCCAACTGCCGCATGGTGATTCGGAGCCCTTTTTGCATCCAAGTGACCCCCGAAAGTTTGACGAACCTGTCCGTGGCCTCGTCTAATACGTCGCCCAGCCATTTTTGCCCTCGATGCTGGGCGAAGGCCCACCGTTCCGAGGCAAACCAGGCAGACACAGCTGCAAGGCCGAATGAAGTGAATGCAGTTAGTACAGTTGTTAAAGTCGAAGTGACATGTGACTGCAGATGGGAGAGGATGTTGTAAGTACTGTAGAAAGACGGGGGTTCGCCAAGAAACGCTTACCTGTGCCGAAGCATACGCGAAACAACAAAGCCCAATGGAAAAGCATGCCACAGACAAAACGAGGAACACGAGGGGAGACCTCTTAATCCAGATCAAAACCCACCATGGCACGCGATGTCCTGGAGAACGGCTGAAAACAATTTTGTCAGAATCCCTGACGATCGAGATCTACATTTGACAGCAAGAACGTACTACATCGCTTGCTTCCAGGTGAGACCGAGAAGACTATTCACGGCTGCAGCGATGCTGAATACAAGCGAGGCAAACCAGAAGGAATTCACGGAATCAGCGATGCCGGTCCGTTCCAGGTTGTAGGAGAATTGCATCGTTGTAGCGGTGACGGCAGAGAAAAAGGTGGCGACAGTTGATAGATTCAGGAGGTTCTCGGCTCCATGCTTTTGGGCGAATCGGATGGTCGGCACGCCTGTTTGATAAACGGTTTCAATTGTAATTCATACTCGAAGTAAGCGCATCGAACATACCGACTTCGATGAACATGGAGAGTGATGATGTCAGTTCATCGATATGGGCCCCCATCTCAGATGAGAGGTCGTGTATATATCTTTGGACAGCAGCATACCGGAATTGCCCTATGGATTACGTTCAATGAAAACGAGCGTCACCGAACATGTGTTCGCTCACCTGCATACTCCTTCAAGCATGACGCCCAATACTAATTACAAGGTTCAATTAGCAAACACAATTGCGCCGAATGAATGGAAGCTTACATTGAGGTCGCCCTCAAACGACAAGATAGAAGCGTTGACTGCCTCATCGGTGAACTCCGGGAATTCGTTCAAGCAGCGCAAGAAGGTAGTGACCTCTTTTGCGAGGTGCTCCAGTTGTTCGGGGAACGTTTCAGGGTCAAGGTTTTCGGCGACCGCGGGACGAGGAATGTGCAGCTGGGCTTTACCCTTCACTCGTCTGAATGCCCTTCTGCGTTTTGTGGCCGTTGGAGAATCAAAGTTGTTTTGGGGGGCAATGTGGGATATTTTAAGAGGGAAAAGGTCAGCAGCGTTCTCGTGGTAAAGAAACAGGAGCTGCGCCAGGCGGTCTCGCAGGTGAAATGCAGATGAAAGAATGGCTACCGAGCTACCGAGCTGGCGGGCAGCATTGGCAAAATTTCGTAGCTGTTTCGATGCTTCAGCAATGTTTGAGAAAATGGAGATGAAACAGTAAGAACCTCTTTGTCAAGGTTATTGATTCGTCTGTACTCAGGGTGGTAAGGAATTTGCAATTGACCAACAGCCAATCGCTCACCTTTGAAGTTTATAAAACCCTTCTGCTCCAATGCTCTGCAAGTGTTCGTTTACGGAAGCTACGGGAATGGTCAGGGAAGAGATATGCCCATTGGAGTGTAGTACTCACGGACATCCTTGTCGTCTTCGAAGAATGGCACCTGGTTGTTTGCTGGATTCTGTCAGAATGGCGATGCTTTGCATAAGCGAAAAACCTCACCGAATCCATTCGTTTCTTTGTTGTTCAATAGCATCTCAACCAGACTCATGATGGTTTCGCGTCTGTCCGGTGACTGACGCCCCGACGGCGTCTGTGGAGAGCCCAACGGACGGTCTTCAGGGAATTCGGCTGGGGCATGTTTTGGCGTCGTGGACGAGTTCATGAAAGAAAAAAGGATTCTAGAGGTAGAAAGAGGTGCACTTGGCGAAATCGGGTTCTAGTAAGGTTGAAAAGCTTGGCCAGCGCGTAAAAGTCGTGTTCTGTGGAGAGGGTCTATTTCGAATATGCCAGGAACCAGTTTTTAGGATCGTTAATGACGTTTTTAGAGTAGCGGGGGATATGTGTTTTGGTATCGCGGAGGTCGTCAGGATATGTAAGGGTTTTCGGACAATGGCCAGCAGACAATCCTTGGGGCAATCGCGCATTGTGGTGCACGGTGATGAGGTTCCGGGCCAAGCATCCCAATTAGGCAATACCTACACGACCCTTCACTTTAGTCATGTGCATGCTGTTCGGGCACGTTTTCCTCAGCACCTCTGACAGAAACCATCAATGGGCCAGCAAGTTTCACCGCAGAATAGCCTGCATTTACCAGCGCTTAGGTCTATGAAAATTGGTCAACTATGCTTTTGCTTGTCGTATTTTCGTCGCATCTTGGATCTGGAGCACTCGTAAGTATGGCCGTAAGCACTCGTGCTCAACATCCTCATGTACCGGCGGCGCTCCCGGTCGAACTTGAAGGCCTGGACACGTTTCGCAAGTTCAACGCCGTCAGTCTGACTGTTTTGGCGTTCCCTGCTCGTCCTGACATGCCATCTGACTAGCCGGGCGATAATCTTGACCTCGAGGTTGTTTTAAAGCCCTGCACATCTGGCTCCCAACTCTTTGGAATCCATAAATCAGAAAGATGCCAGTGATCGGAAATCTACGAGCATTCGTTATGTTTACCACTTGGACAACTTTTTCCACCTGTTGGGACCGTTAGAACCCTATGCACCTAAGACGGCCGCCTTTCCTCGGTTGTTGTCGTGGACAACGACGCTCATGGATCATACGAATCTTCACCGGCTTGCTAAGACCGTCTCTGAGGGTACGCCTCAGTGACTTCACGCTCTCGTTTTTGGAAAATTCTAGGGCGCTGTCCTGGTACCGGGCAATTGATTTAGCCAAGCGAAGCTGCGAAATTTACAGTGATTTAATGGCACCTGGAAAGGCCGGCTGCTATCTTCCAGTTCTTCTTCGGAGACCCCTTCTTATGGACAGCGCTGCGACGCCTTTCTATGCTCGGTACGACAAACGCAACTGATACACAACGGGCACCACCAATACTAACCCAACCTGGCCTCCGCAAACGGCCATCAATGGGTCAACATATCGTGATGACAATATCCTCTCATTAACGAAAGAAGACTCTGCACGACATCACCAAAACAAGTGAATACAGGTGACAAGCTTTAGCGGGTCGAAAACATCGCCGTCATTGTGAGTAGCATTCAAAGACATTATCCCCATGTTGCGAGTGCACTGTGTCTTCAACGTCAGTACTTGGGTCCATTTCCTTGCGGACTACAGATCCTCCTGCATCCTCTTTGATATAATCCCCTACAAGCTATTCTTTGAAAGATGTTGGCGGTGCGCTTATTTTCATATCCTACCCATGGTCCTCTTGACTGAAAAAGGTATGTGTATATTCTCTTCTTTTTGGCTATAAAACTGGACGACTGGACCTCACTTTCCACCTCCATTGTATAGACTCCAATGAGAACTTGACGGGTCCAGGGGAACTCCAGTTTAATTGTACGGCAGCATTGACCTCACCCCGGCTTGGCTTCGTGATCATCATCGACGATCGTAACCATTCCCCGTACCCACTTTTCTTAAAATTTTCTTCTTTCATTCCTGTCCTTATAAATGTATACCTTGGATAGTACTCGTGTTTGCGTTCCGAACACGTTAGCATACACGATACCTTGCATACGGTGTGAGCACTGCCTAAAAATTACGCGTTGTCGATACATACTTGGGTCAGTGTATTTTGGTGCAATTTGATGGCAACAGGCATCAGCAACAGCCACAGCGCTCGGGCAGGTCTGCAGGAGCCTGGCATCAATCTAGGTCTGTACCCTGATTGGGGCGGGAAATCATAAAAGGGCTACATAAGAGTTCTACAAACCTTTCCCTTCATCCCTCTCTCCTCCCGAACGTTTCTATGCACGACAAAGCCCAAGTCGCAGCAATGGAGGCAGCGCAGAACAACACCGCCACGGTTGCTGACGCCAACCCACCGCCTGCCTATCCTATGCCGCCAACCGCGCCATTCCAAGGCCAACAGCAACAACACTCAATGCAGCCTGCGCCTATGCCCATGGCCCCGGTCGCTCAAGTCGGGCAACCTATGGGAGCTCCACCAATGGACCCCGCAATGGCAGCGGCCATTGCTGGACAACAATACCGGGACCAACGTGAGTGCTTCTCTAAAAATTTCGAATGCGTTCTAATGATAGCTCCTTCTCGACCGCTCAAGTCTTCGCTCAATGTGCCATGGGGAATCACGAACGGGTGACAGAATATGGTGTTCTTGGGATCATCACCGCCGTTGTGAGTAGTTCGTCGTAAATATATGTGAGTAACTATTATTCAACCTACTCTTCTCAGGTCTGTTTCCCGTGCGGTCTGATCTGCCTATTGTGAGTTGCTCCCGTTTTACCAATGTGAATTCCCCCTGACTTGACTGATGTTGTGCGCAGTGCCGATACCAAACACAAGTGCCAGCGCTGCGGCGTCTCGATGGTGTAGGGACTCGACGCCTCTTCCTCATACACATACCTACCCATACCCATTACGACTCTACTGAAGAGCTTGATACCATTCTGTAATTTGCCACAAAACTCGTCATGTAATTTATTTCTGTGACCCAGAGGATAACTCACACCAAACCTTTACCTGCAATCTATGGATGTTCCTGTAAACTGAAAGAAGCCCTCCATTGACTCGAACAACCAATATTAAATGCATAAAGCTGGTAATAATGACAATGATATCTTGTAGGTCTATGCTAGGACTAATGCGTGAACACGATGAAATCTAGGTATAAGGAAAAGGAATAAAAACTTTTGAATCCGTCCTGAAGTATGGCATGTCTGATGTCGTTAATTGGATGCAAATGCCCAGACCGAGAATATGTAGAAAATCGAATGTCTGTTGATACAAGGTGCGATTTGGAAATCGTGAAGGAAGCCGTGGTGAAAGTTGGCCATGAATATGGAGTACCTTTGGTGGAGGGTTGTAATCCATGATTTTGTGCACTTTCGCGACAACTTCGCGAAAGGCATGACATCGAGGATCGAGCGCGGGTGCGTGCAATCCTTTTGTGAAGGATAGGCATCCTTCATGCAGAAGTCGAGGAGAAGAAACTCGAAGAAATCATGGCGCTTTCTTCACAGGCTTGACCAAAGTCGAATCGCGCGTTAAGGGATTGCCCGCGCGCAGCTCCGCTCCCTTGTAGTAAATCCATATGGGGAAAGGGATACCTAAGATGATAGCCAGACCAGCCAAAAGCTACGAAAAAATAATTAGAAAAAGAAAGGTGATATAAAAACATTTAGCTACGCACGGAGTTACCACCACCAAGTCCCAGGGTGTCAAACATCTGCTGGCCAAAGAGAGGGAAGGCGAAGCCGAGCAGTGAACGGAAAAGCTGTGGAGAGGATGAGCCACGTATGGTTTTTCTGCAAATGTTAACAACTCACCGAGGCAGCAGAGGTCGCACTTGCGGCATACACAAATGAATCGACCAAGTAAAGCTGGATGGGAAGGCTATAATGATGCTTCAGCTGCGATATTTTAAAACACTAAAATTGTCGACGTACAAGGTGGTCATCATGCCGAAACCGAAGATGCCAGTGCCAATTATAGGCATTATCCAGTGAATACCAGCTTGTGCTGACCAGCCGTACCAGCTGGCGAAGGCGGAAAATTAGAAACAAGAAGACACAGGAAGACATAGGACTTACAAAAGTCCAACGGGGACAAACAACGACCCAAAGAAGAGGGCAGGGATACGCATTTCTGGTGTGGAGACGCCGCCATTCTTGTCCCCGAGCTAGATGAAAAGCGAGTTCAGTAAACGGTAGGCGGATGTGTTGTTTTCTTCGACGTACGTATTTGTACACTTGATCTGCAAACTTGGCACCAAAGATCGTTGCCGACATGAAGCCAATTCCAAGGCCGAGGTATGCGAGGCCACCGATACCGGCGTTGAATCCGTATGTCTTCTTGAAGAATGCTATATAATACAGAGGGATAAATGGATAGACGCGAGAGAAATATACACCCAAAACGTACCGGCAAATGTTGCAAACATGAGGTAGTAGATACCATACATACTGAGAAATTTTAGTCAAAAATAAGACACCAACTGGTAAGTCAAGACTTACAATGCCATGTATAAGCTGAGGATGAAGCAAATGAAGCTGTGGGAGAGGATGACGATTGGACGCGAGAGATTGACCCAAAGAACATGTAGCTTGCTTCCATGCTCTTGGAGAAGATGAGGATGCGCCTTCGCTATTTCTGGATCAGGATTTTTGGCAGCTTTACGCATCCGGATAACAGGCGCGTAGGTTTCCTTCAAAAGCGGGATACTGATCATGCCGGTGACAGCGCAGCAAACTAAATTCGAGGGTGATAAGGAAAACAACCTCTTGGAGTGCGTAAAATTACCACGTACTGGCAATGACGATGAATACCCATTTTACGCCGATTGTTTGTGCGATGAAGCCTCCAGCGATGGGGCCAACAACTGGGCCTGTATTTGGATATTTCGTAAGCGAAGTTTGGATAGTGCCCTAAATAAAGAGTACACACCGACAAGAGGTCCAAGACTGTACAGTGCCATCGCAGAAGCTCGGTCCTTTGCTGCAAACACATCACCAACCGACCCAGCGCCGACTGCAATCGGTGCACTACCGGATAGGCCAGCTGCACATGCTGTCAGATTCAGAGGGACAAAATTAAAAATACTCGACATACAAAGGAGACGGAAGCCGATTAGAGCCCCTGTCGTTGGTGCGAAAGCACATCCCAGACTGAACCCCAGGGTAAAGACGTTGCCGATGTGAAGAACCTTGGGTGGGAATTATAAACCTCGAAGCTAATTTTAAAAGTTGAATGAATAATTACCCAAGTTCGACCGTACATCTCCGACAGAGGAGCCAAGGCCAACGGCTACAGCTCAAAGTCAATTAGCCGAATGAAATGACGTTGAAGGTGCTTACACCAATGGCGAACGACAGTAAGAATATACTTAGAGTCAAAGCAGCCACAGTGGGGTCGGTGATGTGGTATTTAAGAGCGATGTCTGGAATGCCAGGGGCCATCATGGAGCTGGCTAATGGGGACAAGAAAGTATACGCAGAAACCTAGATGGACAGGAAGGACAATCGATAACGATTGCAAAATTAGGAGGGAAATGTGACGCACGATGCAAACGGCTGTCCATTTTTGCCTGCTTGTCCAGTTTCTTGCGTTGTCAGGATCGTTCTCCCAATCGTCCTCTAGGTTCTCTAAGCTTTCCTCGATCTTGTCTTCAGGGAGGGCTGACTCCCCATGGCCATTGGGGTAGGTAAGAGTCTCCGAAGCAGCTGCCGACTTTTCGTTCACTTGCACATGTGTAAGGGAGGAGGCTATAGAGTGGGTATGGGACATTGGTGGAGCCTCAGGTTCAAGGGACACGCGTTCGTCGTTGCCCGACATGATTTTTTGCGCACCGAAACGGGCTGAAGCGATTCGGAAGTGGGAGAGGAGTGGTTAAGAACGCAAAAACGTCCAGCTGGGCTTTTTGCTTTTATGCGTGGCCACCATTGCAAGACCGGCCGACTGGCAATTTGACGTGAAGGGAGTTTTGTCAGAAAGATTATCCGCGCCGCGAGTCATATCAGGTGTGTTTTTAGCTACAACTCTAGGGATCGACGTATCCTCGTGGGGACGTAATCGAAGCACCTTTGACGATGTACGAACGTACATCTCTTATCAGACCGTGTTCTAGAGGCCATACTGAGGTATAACGCAACGAAAAGAGATTTTTGAGAGTTCGAGCAGAGGAGAGGTAGGTCATCGAGCCTTATGTCACTGCCAAGGCGAGATCCGGGATCTGACAGCGATCCACATGCTATAAACATCGGGCAACGGAACACCATTGCCCTAATCAAGGCCCACGAACATAAATAGAGGTTGAAAACTAATGAAAACTTCGTCGATTTGTAAGTACGCCACAAAGGACTAAGCTCGTAACTTACTTTCCGTGAGCAACGGGTTCAGAGCTGGGGATTGAAATACAAAGGACGTTGATCTGGCATGCGAAGGACACGCACTGTTCAGTATGGGACCCGGAGCCAAAGCCGGATGTATGTGGGTGTCTGGTAAGTTGCCGACAACGGGGGTAAACCCAAATTTCCCGTTCAGCTGGTCCGGAAGGATAAACAGAGTTTGCGAACTAATTATACTTTGCCATGAGTGAGCATATGCAGGTATATGCATTCAGCCGGTGCATATGTGTTAGTATCATCAGATACTCGAGTAGTAGTATTACAAACAGGAAATGGATCCACAAGGATCTACACTTTTATGGCTGACGTCAGATCTCGACCCTTATGTAGTGCCCAAGCGCTCGCCGGTTATTCATCTCGCCAGAAGTCCGTACCAGTGCACCTGATTGCCGGACACACGTTCTCGAGAAAAAATAATATTAACCTATCTTATGTTCCCTAGTTATAGCGATAGTACATGGTGTAGTAGTCACCTATGTTCGAATAGTTTGTTAAAGAAGTGCAACGAGGCTAAAAAACATGGAAGCAAGTCGAGATGAAAAAGAGCGCATGCACTATGGCATAGAAAGCATCGTAAATTACAGTCGACCAAGGATCAAGGGGTATCCTAGTCAAAATTACTACTTACTGGATAGCAAGAACAGCGATGATGAATCTGTCTTTCATGAATGAGCAAGCGATTCATGAATAGACCGAACGATAGCTTCTATATCAATCTCTATAGCCTCGTTATGAGGAGGTGAGACGGGAGGGAGGTCGAAGCCAAATTGGCTACAAAGACGTACGTCAGGTATAACCATCTCTGGACTAGCAATCCTCGACGTACCGATTGCCAAGCCAAGCCACATAATGCAAACCGACGGAATGCACAGCGAATTCCCGATCTCGCACAAATTTATCAGCAGGGAATAGTTCCATGACCGTCGGTTGAGGTGTTGGTCGCATGAAGACGCTATCCATCAGGTGGTCGCCATGCACGCTGAGGATGACCTGGTAAAAGGAGGGTAAGTCACAAGTGATAAGGGTTAATTCATATCAAGCCCACTCACAGAGGATTTGACGATGGCAGTCATCCTATCTACCCAATCCGTCTCGCTTGTTTGGGTGGAGACGACATGGAGTTCGTACCCTTGATAATTCGTCATCTTCTCCAAGGCCTTCACAAGATTCTCGTGGTCGTCGCTCGAAAGTTTTGGCCCACGCTGAGATTGAGTGTGCAAATACGTGACGACCTTCTTCACCTTGGGTTTCGATTCGTATTCTCCAACATACTGCGCGAGGTTTCTCCGGACAGGCTCCCACCAGTGCTCCGACGCGTCCAAGTCGAAGGCGGTTGAATATACAGGGAGGTCTTCGGGAGCAGCCTTTGAGGCGACCGTCCGGTCTGCAACGACCAGTCGCTCATAGACGAACGGAACTCCCATCTTTTGGTAATCTTCCCAATCTTCGAGGTACTGGACTGTGAGTTGCGGCAAGGCAGCTTTCGCGAGATATGGGTGGAAGCCTATGTCCACACGTGCACGTCTTATCCAGTACTGCTCGAATGGAGGGTTTGGGTCCGTGAAGAAGTTGTTATGAGGGAATATGAGCCGTTGTGGTGGGGGGAGCTTCGTGAGGCCAGTTTCGTCTATTGTTCTGTCGAGAGAGCTATATGTTCTCCATAGCGCGAAAAGGGTAGAATTATCTGGAGTTATAATTCTTTTAAAAGATTAAAACATCGATGGAGAGAAAACCTACGAGGACTTGAGTCTGCCGACATCCATGAGACCCCACGGATACTATTTCAGTCAATCGTTAGTACAGGGATGGTTGTATCGTAAGGAAAAAATGGCGTACGTTGACCCATAGGTGCCTAGTATATCGCTGGCGTCTTCCGAAGAGAGGATTTTCCATTTGCCGAATCCATTCCCCGCACTCTCAACAATTGACGACATGTGCGGCAGCGCGCTGGCGCTGTCCGTGACTAAATAGACTGATCCATTGAAAATATAGACGTTGTCCAATATGTTATAACCTAAATAAATCCGGCGCTATCAGTAAGGTAAACAACAGCGGTACTGTCAAGCACAACGCACCCGGCACATGCTTAACCAGCCGCGTCTGAGGCAAGTCATCCCCCCACCTCTGCAGCGCATTGTCCACGGTCGAGTCCCCGAACGCCTGGTCGTCCACCTTGACGGACTTCGGCCTCTCCATCCACGTCGCGCCGTGGCGCCCAGTGCCCTTCGGCTGGTACCTCTCCTTGCCGTCACCAGCGACATGGCCCTCGTCCCACGTCCAGTCGCCGAATATGGCTCCTTCGAGGCCATCTCTCCATCCTGGCGGCTTGCGCCCGTCCTTGCCAATATCCTTCGACCTCCCAAGCCCTAGACGACTGAAGACGGCGCCCTGTGTCGCTGCTGGATCAATTCCCAGGGTTTGTAGAGATGCGTCGATGTTATAGGCCAGGAAATAGACGGTTAGGCATAGGACGACGAGGGTAATCTCCCGCCTGTCGGGCGGCGCTGTCCAGCGCATGTTTTGCGGATTTTCACCGTGGTGAACGAAGCCAAAGGCTTCTTCAACTTTCTTGACAAAGGTTACCTAACAGATACAAATATACCAACTTCCTGCGACCGAGTAGTGGTTCAGAATATACAAGGGGAAGGCCTTTCGAGGCAAAAGGAAGTCTGATGCTATACGGGATCGCTGCGCTAGACAATGAGAAGCGTTCATGTTGAGGGTAGCCTGAGTAATGGCTGGTCAATGACTGCAAATAACCTAATTGCTCCTACTAGACTCAAGTACGATGTTGTTTAAGCTTAGAGTACATTCTCCATTTCCATCTGCCACAAATACAGAACAACTAGTTTAGAATACAGGATAGCCGAAGATGAAGATGTATAGATGTGAAACAAAGATTTAAGCAGCCTCCTCGTCCTTCTTGGATTTGCTAGACGAAGCGGTCATAGTCAGTAAGACATCAGCAATGACTGCATGTTACTCTCACCTTGATTTGCTGGGAAGAAGTTCCTGAGGGAAAGGAAATGAGTACACAAAGATGAGGAGACCAAGGCTGGATCTTACAGCGGCAATGTGAGGTACGACACCACCCTGGGAGATGACAACGTTGCCGAGCAATCTGTTTAACCTGCCACGAGAGTGAGTGGCTATCGATGGCATTAGAAATGTTGAAACATACTCCTCGTCGTTACGGATAGCGAGCTGCAGATGACGAGGCACGATACGCTGCTTCTTGTTATCGCGAGCGGCATTACCGGCGAGTTCAAGAATTTCGGCGGCGAGGTACTCGAGAACAGCAGCGAGGTAAACTGTCGATAGATGTGAGCACCGTCGACGGCTGAACACGTGGAGAATATCGCACCTGGGGCACCAGCACCGACACGCTGAGCGTAGTTGCCCTTCTTCAAGAGACGGTGGACACGACCGACGGGGAACTGGAGACCAGCCTTCGCCGAGCGAGATTGGGATTTGCCCTCTCCACCAGCCTTACCACCGGAAGCGGATTTGCCAGATTTGCCTGCAAGAATCGTGGCGAGTCAGATTTCGCTGCCACAATAGCGGTGGGAGCCAAGTGGCCTGAGACCAACCTTTGCCGCTCTGCGAGAGGGAGTCCACGTCGTCAGAATGAGTGTGCTGACAGTAGTAAGAGCAGGCGTACCATGTTAATAACTTAAAAGGTACAGATTACACAGAGAGGAGGAGATGGTGGTGGTTCAGGTTCAAGAGGGAATTAGTGATCAACAAACGCACCAAACGCGTCTATATGCATACACGGAGGGCACGTGATCAGCGCGTCTCGAATTTTGCCGGGATCTTCTTCTTGGTCCCATATAATGTCGATAGTCCCTTCATGGCAGCTTCGTAAATTCCTCACGGCTTACCCTAGGCAACATATATGTCTGCGGCGCACTTTACATGCCTCGTCCAGCCTAAGGCTCCAAAATGACACCAGCAAGGCCAAGAAAGATGCACCAGCTCCGGACCCGAAAGACCAACCGCTACCGCCTCTCAATCGACCTTTGGGTGTAAGACAGCGGCCTACTACAGTCGTCAGATCGCGGATGGAAAGAGTGAAAGATTATATGGAAACGGAGAGTCTGACGGCACAGCGGAGGCACTTGTAAGGGCGATTCTTAAAACCTCCTTGGATTCTGGCCTAACTTTTACTCTTAGAATTAAGGAAGCAAGTAAAGGGTACTTCCACGACCTTAATATGACGAGGAAACACGGTGGTAAAACGTGGATCGCACCCAAGGTTCTCATTCGTGAAGATGTAAGTCCACTCTCCATCTGGAATTAAACAAATCCAGGTCTGACCCGCGATGTCAGAAATCCCTGTACCTACCAAATATTACTGGAACAACTTTGGACAATGGCACGAAGAAAGATACGACAACTATGTGCTTTGGTCGCATAACGGTACTCGCCATGCTCGGAACACAAATATCTGAGGTACGTTTCCACCTACTTCCCTTGCAGCTCTTTAACTCATCCACTACCGTCTAGGCTCACGCAAAATCCTTCACCTACGGGACCAACCTCCGCTACTCCCAAAATCCCCTCTATCAATACATACAAATCAACGTGCAAGAAAACCTCCTGAAATCATTCCTTGTCAAACTATTCGCGCGATCCCTCCGCGCCTCCGTTCCAACAGAACAACAATCCAATTACCTGATATCAAATCAAAATATGGAGTACCTCCGGGACCCATTGAGCATGACGAACAGCAAAGTTGGCTATGTGTATCTGATCGACGAGCACCTCAGGGTTCGTTGGGGCGGTTCTGCGGACGCCACGCTGCAAGAGGCTCAGTCTCTCGAGAGTTGTACAGGCGTTCTGTTGAAAAGACTGGAGGAGAAACTGGCCGACCAGATTCCGGAAACTGCTCGTCTGGAGGAAGATCTGCCGCCGCTGGCCGTAAAAAAGGCGACAGCGTAGGCAGTGCGTTTTTGGGTTCTATGTTGTCTTCCAAATGTATTCACGATATAATGAACCAGCTATAGGCCTGCCAGGAGGTTTTCATTTCGGAGAAGCGTATACAAAATGGAAATTCTTTGTCAGACGTCAGTAATATCAAAGAGACTACCTATAGTACAACTGGTCGCTCTATATTGCCCTCGACCAGTGACTCGACGGTGTTTTGCGGTAGGAGAGCCACTATATAGGAGGCCAACCTGGGTGTCCTCTTATGACACTTCAGATTTATTGACATGATATCCTGCTCTCATATTTTAATTGACAATTTTGACATATTCAACGTCATTGATCGAGAATGAACTTGAGGCTCCCAGACAAAATCCCCTCGCTCTTGAAGTAACTTGGTACGACCTTGGTCTAGCGGGAGTACCGGACCGATATCGTAATAGTCGCTTACGAGGCGCACTTTCCTTTTCTACTCCCACCCACACACTCAGCTCAGTTCCATTATCTTTGGTGCTCCTTTCCGTCAAGTCCACTAGTTCCCTGCTGTGGCAGGTCTTTTTGTCCACCAAAACAGAAAAGAACTATGGGTTAGAAATCTTGTTCATACATGTGGACCATGCAGAAGAGATGCCAATGTTGACTTTTCTGGGTTGATGTTCACAGGTATGGATGTACAAAATTAGAGATACACAGGATACAGTGGAAGGGACTTGGATATCCTGCCGGAAATTCGATAGTGGCAGAGCCCGAGTCGTTTTAGACTCCCAAGTGTTCTTGATTTACATCGTCGACAATGGTTGCCGAATCTACAGGAAAGGTCGACTTCAAAGTCGGGTCAGAAACCTACCAGACCTGGTACAAAGTTTATGGCGACCTCAAGAACAGTGAACACCGTCCTGTCGTCGCCGTCCATGGTGGCCCAGGAATGAGCCATCATTACATGCTGTTAGTCAAGTCGTTCTCTCGCGGTTCAAGATCGAGGTCGCTAATAATTCTTAGGCCTCACAAAACTATCTACGAACAAGAAGAGTAATACTCTTTCCTTCTGTGTGAACTCGAAGCTGAGCTGATGCCCATTTTAGCATACCTGTCCTGTTCTACGATCAGATAGGCAATGGTGCATCCTCTCATTGTCCGGGAGTCCCTAAGGAGTTTTGGACACCCGAGTTGTTCATGGATGAGCTCGACAACATCCTGCAAGCTCTGGGAATATACGATGACTTTGACCTACTTGGGCAGTCATGGGGAGGTGCGGATGACGAGCTCTTCAACGCACACTTGCTCATTTCCTCCTAGGGATGTTAGCCGCTCAATACGCTGCCACTCGTACGCCAAAAGGTTTAAAACGCCTGATCATCGCCAACTCACCTGCATCCGTGCCGCTGATGATCGCTGGAACTGAGATCTTGCTCAGCAGATTCCCCCCGGAGTTTGTCGAGACTATACACAAGCACGAGGCGGCAGGCACTTTCGAGGCGAAGGAATACCAAGAGGCCACGCAAGTTTTCTACAAGAAACACATCTGCACCGTTGACCCCTGGCCCGAGGAGTTGAACGCGACCTTCGCATGTGCCCTTGCAAACCCCACAGTTTACCATGCCATGTAAGTTTCTCTAATCATAAATGGCACACTTCTGATTTATCTTGTTATTTCCAGGTTAGGACCATCTGAATTCAGCATCGTCGGAAGTCTGAAGGACTGGTCTATCGTAGACATTCTTCACAAGATACCGTGTCCAACCCTCCTCATTTCAGCTCCCGAGGACGAAGTACAAGAAATTTCATGCATTCCGTTCTTCTTGAATATCCCGAAGATCAAATGGGTGGAATTTCAAAACAGTACTCACCTTCCTGAGTTTGAGGAACCCGAGAGGTACGTGCTCAGATACATCGTGGAGCCTTGTGTTACTGAGTTGTTATAGGTATTTCCGAGTCATCTTGAGTTTTTTGAAGGATACGAAAGTATAAGGCGGGGGTGTGGGACATACCTTTGCATGTAATGCTGTTCGGTCGAGGTGAAATGAAAACAATCATATATCGAGGCAACTTTGAAACTGTATCTAAGTCGACTGGAAGCACTAACCATCCCTGGGACTTTTCCGTGCAACCTCGTTGACAATGACGCTTATAATCAATCAAGACCAAATTTAGTCTGGATCAACCTCAAACCGGTGACTATGACATCCGAGTCAATTAAGCTTGCTTGTTCACACACACACAGAGCATTCAGCCTGAGCTCAGTTCGTCCCTCGTTGAACTCGCTTTTCGTCAAGTTGCAGCAATGGAGGGTCCCTATATTCGCAGAAAAGCGAAATGAAATGGCTGCCGGTCAGGACGTTTGTTCCTGCATGTCAAGCATGCATTGAAGATACGGATTTTAACTTTCCTAGCCTGATGTTCACAGGAATGCGAAAAGCGAACACAATTAGAATCACGACACACAGCACAGTCGAAGAGAGTTTGAATATCCATCTAGGACCACGATAGTGTTTACCGACTCCTAGGTGTTTCCTGATTCTTTCGTCAACAATGGGTGCCGAATCTACAGGGAAGGTCGACTTTAAAGTAGGATCAGAAACCTACCAAACCTGGTACAAAGTTTATGGCGACCTCAAGAACAGTGGACACCGGCCTGTTGTAGCACTCCATGGCGGCCCAGGAATGAGCCATCATTACATGCTGTTCGTCGAGTTGTCCTCTTGTGGATGAAGGTCGAGGTCGCTAACATTAATCCTCAGCCCTCACAAAACTATCTTCGAGAAAGCAGGGTAATAGTCCTTCTTCAAAGGGGCTCAGAACTGTGCTAATACCGGTTCTAGCATCCCTGTCCTATTTTACGATCAGATAGGCAATGGCGCATCCTCTCATTGCCCGGGTGTCCCCAAGGAATTTTGGACACCCGAGTTGTTCATGGATGAGCTCGACAACATCTTGCAGGCTCTCGGGATACACGATGACTTCGACCTACTCGGGCAGTCATGGGGAGGTACGGATGACGCGGCCCTCAACGAGTATTACTCACATTTTCATCTGTAGGAATGCTAGCCGCTCAATATGCAGCCACCCGGACCCCTAAGGGTTTAAAGCGCCTTGTCATCGCCAGTTCCCCTGCCTCCATACCGTTGATGATCACCGGCATTGAGGCATTGCTCGACAAGTTTCCTCCTGGATTCGCGGAGACCATACGTAAACATGAAGCAGAGGGCACTTTTGAGGCCAAGGAATACCAAGAAGCGACACAGATGTTCTACAAGAAACACGTCTGCACGGTCGATCCATGGCCCGAAGACCTGAATGCGACCTTCGCTTGCGCGCTTGCAAACCCCACGGTTTATCATGCCATGTACGTCTCTCACATTATAAAATAAATCATTTTCATGATCTTTGTTCCAGGTGGGGACCATCTGAATTCAGCATCGTCGGGAGCCTGAAGGACTGGTCTGTTGTGGATATTCTTCATAAAATACCATATCCCACCCTCCTCATTTCTGGTTCCGAAGACGAAGTACAGGAAATTTCATGCATCCCGTTTGTTTTGAACATTCCGAAGATCAAATGGGTTGAAATCCAAAACAGCACACACCTTCCCGAGTTCGAGGAACCTGAGAGGTAGGTGGTGAAGTACGCATTGTAGGCTTTCATTACTGAATTGCATGTATCGTTATAGGTATTTTCAAGTTATATTGAACTTCTTGAACGACACAAATCTAATGTGGGGGATCTGACATTTATCTTCCGCATGTACCAGTATCCGGTTGAGATGAAATGAAAACAATTATATTAGTATGAAGACAAATTCGAATTGTATCTAAGTGAACTGGAGGCACCTGCCCAAATGAGATAAGAATGTCTAATACATCAGTACATATACTCTACAAGTGCTAAGATAACTGAGGAAGACAAAAAAAGTATCTAACAAAACTGCTTGGTGTAAGCTCATGATGGTAGTCCCATAGAAGTAAGCCGGTCGTAGAGAAAGAGTCCAGAGATCAAACACGCTGTAGCCACCCAACCTCGAGACCAGTCATCATCCGCAGGCTCTCAGGATATGCGGAATTGCTCTCCTTCAACAAGGCCGCGAGACGGCGACATATGGACATGGGGTATGAGAGATATTCTGCCTGAGGGAACCCAGGGTATTTGTTCAAAATACTGATGGAACAGTCAGGAGGTTTCATGAATTGGATATCTCGAACTCACCTTTTTATATCGGTGGTGGCTTCCGTTGGCCCATCCGATGGTTTGAGGAGTTTATACAGAACCTTGGCTGCTATAATGTTGGCGCTCTTCGGGATGGCGCGCGATGAAGGAGTCGTATACGCTAGGCGAATCCTTGGTTTGAATAACCAGATCTGACAGTCACATCAGTTTCTGATAAACCAAGGATGGTTTGAAAATACTCACCAAAATCCTAGGTTTTTCTTCCTCTTCGTCCTGAATGACAAAACGATAGGAAGCGTGTGCTTGGACAAATTCTGTCATGTCTTCCACAATGAAGGCGGACAACGGGATTTTCAGAGGTCTATCACCACATCAATAAAGCATCGTTGCTTGAGCAAAGATAACTCACTCGGCTGTGAGGCTGACTGGGCGGACAGCGTATTTGAGAACCCTAAACACTGTCGTATCTCCTTGGTCCAACTCCTTTTCTTGACACCGACCGATAATAGCACCGCATAGACACCTCGTAAGTTGCCAGTTGTCGTCATGCTAAACAGTTGCACAGTGGTCAGTAAGTGTAAATGACACTGCTCCGAAGAAAGAAGGAAAAGAAAAAGCATTGTGCCCTCAAGCGTAGCTCCCATGAAGTCGACCTTTTTCAGCATGAGAGTTGTTTGAAAGAGTAGCTGACTAGTGTCTTCATTTAGGACATTTTGTATCAACTGAAAAGCTGCACTGACCGTGTCTGTCCGCTCAACCGAAACCAACTGGATTCCGAGGAAACCAGCTAGTCACGGTGATGGTCAGATCGCAGTCAATGACAGCCGTCGGTAGGAACCCAACGCCAGTCTTCTTTCCGTCCGAGCAAAAGGAGAAAAGGGAAAGAATTAATTCAAAATACGCACTTTTGGCTCCGAGGTCAAATGTAGGTTATTCGTGTTCATCGCGGACTCCTCAAACAATATATAGCTTCCGCCAACTAGTGCCTGTCCCGGTGAGGGCCAGAATCCTCGCTTTCCATGCTTAGAAACCTGCTCGTGAAGCTTCTGATCACTGTGACACATCCACGCTTCCACCAGCTCTTCCCAATGCTCAGAGGGCAGATCCCGGTACGTTTCCACCCTCGAAGACTGAATCAAAGGAAGAGAACACGATGCGCAGAGGAAGGATGTCGGGTTAATGGAAGTGAGTTGGGATGCGTCAAGGAGGGGTGCGGAGGTGTGTTCGTTTTGCTCCAACGACGAACTTGAGGCTTGATTCATAAGTTTCACCTCATAATGGCCGCTTTGCGCTCGCACTTCCTTTGAGCCAGGAGTGGTGTGTGTGGGCAACATGAGGGGTAAGGAGGAATATGTGCCGGCTTTCACAACAAGATGATCACCAGCTTCCGACGAAGGATCCAAGAAAGGCGGCAACACCTCTGCCTGCACTTCAGTGCCAGGTTTGACCTTCGTCACTGCTACGAACACGAGGGTATGGTGAAGGTTTTCGTGGTTCTCGGCAACATAGACGACGTCAAATACTGCAAGAAAAGAAAGATAAACAAGATGATATTTAATTGAAGGATCAAAACTTACCCTGATTTTGTGACGCCTTAGATTTCCCTTTCGAGGACGAACTACTGTTGCTAGACGAAGAAAGTGAGAGCCTCGATGATGAAGACCGAAGCCATGCGAGAGGTGGCGCAGACAAGCTTCGCCGTCTCTTGTCTTCCTTGATTTTGAGAGTTTTAGGAGAGATAGTTGCTTCCTCTTGATCAGTTTGCGCCATGTGCGGGGGTATTGATTCCCTGACGAATTCAGGAAGTGTAAGGAGGGCGTTTGCGTCTTTTTGTCGTTCGGATTGAGGAAGAGGTTCCCGCATGAACTCAGGTAGAGTCAGCAATGCTTCTGGATCCTTTGTTTTTGGTAATACAGCATCCTGTCCGTGAATTCTACCCGCTTCTGAATGGCGGAAAAGCTGTTCAACGAATGCATCTCGCTGGAATAGTCATTATAATTAGATACATAACCTGTATGTTCGACAGACGGACGGACCTTGGCTGATTCCCGACGTTTAGCTCGTTCCAATCTCGTTTGCATATTTCCGTCCAACATAACGGACTGGCTCTTGAGCGTCCGTTCAGACGCTCTCCCGATCATGTCCAGAAGGTTCTCCAAGTCTCTAACATCCCGCTCCTTGCCTTTTCCACGCCCTACCGATTGCATCGATGTGCTCGCCACTTGACCCTCTCGCCTCGCCTTCTCCATCTGCGCCAGTTTAGTCGACTTAAGCTCCACTCTTTGATTGTGCAGCTGTGGTGCGACGAGATACAGCCTGTCAATAGCCATAGCCACTGATTCGAGATCCAGCCTCATCTTTTCATCAGCTTGACGAGACGAGGTCATCTGTTGGGAATGGCCGGATTTGGTTTTGCTATCATCGAATGATGAGCGTCCTCCCATGTCGTAATCTGGTGGGTTCTCGAGATCATAGTCTGCCACGTCGTACTGCGGTGGAAGGTGGTCGTGGGTGAACTTGGGCAATGCTTCTGTGCGCTGTTTGCACATGGCAACAACGTTTTCAAGTTCCGAGTCGATTCGGGACCACAACAGCGCCGTTTCGACGACGACCAGAGGGGATGCGCCGGGTGCAAGGAGGGCGGCTTGCGAGGAAAGACGTTCTATTTGCAGGTCACTTAACTGACGAGTTAAGGTATCAAACACGTCAATGGGCGGCGGGGCTTCCAAAATACTTGAAGTTTCCACGTCCAGGCTGTGACTGGGTACAAGTGATGTATTAGCTTGGATTTCGGATAGGCGATTGAGGTCTGATAGCAGCGAGACAAGTGCTTTGACAAGCACGGCGTCGCTCGATGACAAGGATGAAGAAATCGATTCCACACGTATACGCAGTTCATGAAGTAGGTCGGTGTCCGAGTTCATGTCTCCTCGGGTCTCGATCATTTCTCCATTTCCCTCGTGGTTGCGTAAGTTGGTGACAAGAGTCTGAAGTGCAGAGGACTCCTCTCCAGAAGAGGTGGCGGGTTGGGCAGAGGATGGCATCGAGTGCCTGCGGTCTGGAAGGATGGGGTGCCAACCGATTGGTCCAGAAAGCAGGTTATTCAGTGTCATGAGACAAGACTTCTGAACGTAAAGAATAGATGGCATCACATCTTTCTAAAGAATCGATTCGTTAGACCAGTACCCAGAGGCTCGAAAGCTTTGTTTACTCACGAGGGTGACGATGTCAGAGTTTGCTGCAACATGTTCCACCGTTATCGAAGGTTCTTCCTCGCTCTCTGAAGTCGCTGCGGTCTCTAGGTTCAAAACTTGACTTTCGTAAGACGCCTCTGCCTGTGTGAGCTGCTCCCGTGGAAATGGAGCCGGGATTTGTGAATCCAACAGAGGGCTTGACACGGAACGCGCGAGAGTTTTGGGTCTTGTGAGGGTGGCCATCCTGCAAGTGTGGTGGTTGGAGGTGAGATATTCACAGAAGTGATATCTTTTTTGTAATGTGTCGGATTGGTCGCGGCCCTGCAGTGGCGATTATCAGTCGAAAAAGAGAAGTCTCGACGTGCAATCCCCGAGCAATTAATTGGATGAAATCCTGTCTTTAAAAGAATTTATCAGATGGTTGTGCAATGTAAAGAAATGAATTTCTACCTTTAGAGATTCATAAGGTAATTGTCGTGGGATATGTTCCAGATCCTCATATAAAGTCGAGAAAGAGGGATTGGTCGAACATGAGTTCTGCCATTTCATGGGTTTAAATGAATTGTTGCCGTGACGGTATCAAGGGATCAACGTGGCACGTGATACAATTGAGCATCGCTATTTGGCGGTGTTGTGAGATGTCGACCACTCCCGAGTCCGTCGAATCCATTTTAATCTCCCTCTCGAGTTCGTTCTACTTGAAAGCATAATGAGTAGAACGGTCTACGATTTTAGCCCTGCATCTTTACTTTTTTTCTGGGACTTTACGGGCATATCCGTCGTCCATAATTTGTTCTCAGCTCTGGTTCAAGAGCAGTCCACGGAAATGTCCACAAAATTCATTGCCAATTGAAATAGTAAAGACTTTAACTGTAGGCTAATCACTTCTTGTTCTTCCATGAATTTTGTTGCCGAGTGCACTGTAGAGAGCCAATCCGAGCCCACCACATACAAATTGGATGATCATCTACACGTATCTGCAGTAGATCAGCATAAAACCAACAGTCAACTAGATGATTATCAAAGGAAGGCGGTCTATACTTTATCCCGTATAGCCCATAATACTATCGAGTCTCTGACTTAAGTACTTCTGCGACCGGCCTAGGCCTGCCATCGACAGTGATTAATCAATCAAACCGCAAGATTGCACCAATTTAATAATTTATTCCCTTCTAAATTTACGCTTGCCCTCGCCCCCTTGGATTGAGAGCTTAAATCTTAAAACAGACCCAGCAACATATGGATCCCTGATATTTTTAAAAACGATGCAAAATGGGATGCATACACCAACTTCCAAATATAGAAACAGCATGAATCGAATTCGTGCCTTGAATACCTACTGTCACATCTAAGATGTCGAATGCGACAAGTTCAGCTAGTCGGCTCCCTTCTAACACCCAACTACCACCCAGACGGAAGCCAATATCGCGCCTCGCATCGCTTGGAATACCCAACAACCGAAATGCGTCGTCAAATGGGCCGTCGATGTCGCGTCGGGCGTCGGTCACTGGCCTGACGTCAGGACCGAAGTCCCAGAGGTCGTCCAAAACAACCCACAAGCTCGTCGAGCTTCCTTCAGCTCCTCAAACGCGGCCTTTACTGGCAGAGCGCGAGGATGACTTGACTTTGGGACACGAAACGGGCACGGGAGTACGGGAGTATAAAAGCCAGGCGGAGCGGATGAGTAAAGACCAGAGAAAGCAGGCTGGCTTCAAGAGGATCACGGCGTATTGCGTTGCAGAGTCGTTCAAAATGAAGCTTCTGTCGTCTTTTCTCAAGCGAGAGCACAATGTGTCTCCGAGGGCATTTGACGAGGCGTTGTATGTGGTGAGTGTTCTTCTCGAATAACGATGTTTAAATAATGTTAAACTTAGGTATCTCGCAGATGTACCATTTGCCGTTATTGCCGGGGTATGGTCCCAACTCAAACATTCGTTCATCGGCACCGACAAAAATGAAAACTGGAAAGTCTTTTCTCGCCCATCTGTCCGAGGCAGAGGAGAACGGCTACCAAGGCCAATACTTCACCTCTTCTGGCAACCGGTCACCAAATTCCATCAGAGAAGGCTACATTTCTTCCAGCTCACCCGTCGACACCCGAAAATCCAAAATGCCCCAGCCTAGCTCACCGACGACACCAGTCCGCCTCAATCCTCCCACAGAGACTGATGAAGAGCTGGAACCAGACCCTGGATTTGCCACAGAGCCAGAATCTCAGACGCCCCACTCAGAGTTCGCACCGAATGAATCGCATACCCCTGGTGAAATCGACCCAGGAGCGGAGACGGACCCAGGTACTTACACGCCTTGGAAGGCTCCAGAAGAAACATCCAACCGTGACCGCGAGGCAGCCCTCAAACACCGAGACGAGGAAATCGCAGAGGCAGTATTTTTCGAATATGGCGTCGTGGTATTTTTTGGCCTGGATGAACGACAGGAAAAAGATATCATTGAAGATATCGAGAATGCGGGGATTATGAAGCGGCAGATTGACGAAGACAACTGGGAGATCGAAGAGTGTCATTTTACGGTCTGTGATTTGAGCAACTTCCTGGTCACATTCAGATACTTATATATTTAAAATAGCACGACCCATATATCGCCTATCCGCGTATATACAACGATTTCTTCAGTAAGTCGCCTCCCTCGTCCCAAAGCATTTTCTCACATGTCCGAACAGCGCTCAAATCCCGTTCTCACCTCCTTAAACTCTCCATCGCACATGCCCTCGCTCAATCCACCCTGCTTGCGCGATACGAAACAAACGCCCAGCGCGTGCTCTCTTCGCCTCTTACTATGGCCATACCTCAGCAGCTAGCCGCCTCAGGCGCCCTGAAACTACGACGCCACGAGGCACTCAAATTAACCGGACGTCTGTTCAAGCTTCGTCGGGACGTGAACCTGGTGTCGAACGTATTGGATGTCCCGGAACTGTTCTGGAGTGAAGCGAGTTTGAAGGACTTGTATGACGCTGTGAGGGAGTACATGGAGATCCGGCCTCGGGTGCAGGTGTTGAATGAAAAATTAGGTGTGGCAAGCGATTTCGTGAGTGTTTCTTCACTGCAATGAATGATGCTGTGTTAATTTTGCTGTAGTTGGATGCTATTCATGATCACCTGAATAATTCCGCCATGGAACGAATAACATGGATCGTAATTTGGTAACGTCCATCCCCATCTCTTGGTTTTCATGCTGACTCGAAGGGCTGGTGATAGGCTCATCGTCGTTGCATGCCTCGTCGAACTCGCAAGTCTCTTTCGCTAGGATACCTCGCCCTCCACTGACATTCCGTTTTCCTTTCCGCATAGGGTGAAGTCGTTGCAAGATTGGTTTTCCATGCAAACACCAGTGGTGAACATGTTCGCGCGGTTGTATCGGCAATTCCGCCTCTTTCGAAAGAGGATACTTTACGGACACTAGAACGCTTGATGGTCGTACAACGTTGAGAAAAGCTTGGCATTATTCGTTTTGGTTTGAATAGACAAACGCATAGCTTTTGATACCACTTTTACTTTTCAAGCCACATGGCCGACACATCAGTTTACTGGCGAAGACCAATACGCATGAGTATTAATTCTTATGTCTTTTTTGCCCTCACTTGGTGCCACACGAAGGTTCGAAATTCCAGAAAAGTCTCAATTAACATCGACTAACGTGTCCTCGAGCAACGCGCAATATAAGCTGGGGTAATACACTAATCTGTCAAATGATAATTTATTATACAGTACTTAGCCATTTCTTTAGAGCTTCCAATTCTTCCTCTTGTGCGGAATCTGGAGCGCTTTCCTCGGCTTCTTTGGCTTTCCCTTTTCCTTTGGGGTCTGCTTTCGCTTCGACTCCTGTTGAGATCACTGGCGAAAAGTTCTTATACCCAATGATTGAAACCTTCCCGTCCTTGCTCAGTAAGAGGTGCTCTCGCAAATCGTTGCCGTGGGTGTATCCATGAAAGTGAAACGATTCCAAAGCGAGTATAAATTTATCTCTAATTTTGAGTTAGTGTGAGGGGACAGAGGGCGCAAAAGTAGAAATGAACTCACTGGTTATTCCTCAGAAGTTTTTTCGCGCTTCTCGAGAGCTTGACCATACTGTCGCCAGACCACTCCATCAACATGCCTCGAGATTTAGAATTGGGAAATTGAACAATCCCGAATACCTTTACCGCAAATGGAGCATGAATAGCGGAGAAATGGAGGTGTAAGTTGTATTCTTGCTCCAGCTCTCGGCACTGGTTAGTGTATGAGGCGAATTTGATGACCAGTTTGTCGGAGAAGCTGTGCCTTTGCCCGTTTTTGGCGACAACGGAATACACCCGGGAAGTCAACGATTTGCTGACTTCCAGAGTCCAAGGTGAAGGCGACCCTGTCGTAGGACCACCTAACCAATGGCATGAATGATATGATTGATCGCCACCTTTGTCTCTGTGTTGGCGAATCTTAAGGACTTGGTCGGGTCCAAGTGCCGCTACTAGACTCTAAAATTTAAGATTCAAAAAAGACGAGAAAACTTCGAAAACAGGTGTCGTACCTGGTAGATGGTTTCTTCGTCACCCGCTATCGCAGTATTAGAGATCAAGGGAAGGGAAGTATTGGGATAAGCCTCTTCGCCGAACGACAGTTGGAAGAGACGGGGCCATTCTTCCTGAGGAAGGCCAGAAAGGGCGTCCAATTGACGGGCTCGGTCAAGACTATCGGCATAGGCAAGGGCATAGAGGCCCGTGTGGATCTTGGCATATCCAGGACGTCTGGTCTGGGGGACATAGATGACGTCTGACATGAACAGAGTACCAGTCGCTCTTTCACGAACGCATATTATTTCCCAGTTTCCGGAACTAAGGACGATCAAGGTGCAGTCATTGTAGACTGCTTCCGCCCATACCTGCCATCGAATTAGGATCAGTACAAGTTGAGTACAAGTCAAAGTTCCGAGTTGAAGCGCACCTGTTGTACGATGTCACGTGGCTTTTGAGGTACCTTTCCGGCATTTGCTTGTATTGCGTCGTTTCTTTTTACACTGATCGTCGAGTTTGCCAGGTTTGCCTTCTTCTCCTTGCGGGCACGCGAAGTACTGGACTTTTTGGATCTGAGTTTTCCCTGCTTCGGAGTCCTCAATGGCCGCGTCGGTTTCGATGATGGCCCAGCTTGTGCTCTGTCCGAGTCACCAGACTCGTCGTCGACCTCCATGTCCATGTTCAGCTCGGTATCCATATCTTCGTGTTCTTCTTCGGGCACCTGAACTGCTGCCATGTCCACTGAGCGGTGTGTGGTTTCTTCTCCAACTTCTTGCTTCGTAAATCTCGCCGCTTCAAGAAAACGTCGGTCCTTTGCGTCGGGACCTGTCCTTCTGCCAGTGGTGACGAACAGGCCTGAACTGTCATGCATAGTTCCACCTTGGCACTTGTTATCCTTTTGAGAGTTATCACTGCCGTTGTCCTTCCCGAGTTGGCAGTTCATCCACTGGAAGTCGCCTTCAAGACCGACAATTTCCTTCATGACCTCTTCTTTTCCAGCAGTTAGGCTCTTGAATTCCCAGATTGCGAGGTGATGTAAATTGTGTTTTTGGATACATTCGATGTCATTCTGATGAGATTCAGGTAATCGGTCTCGACCGTCTTCCCCTTTGTCGGCAAAGTGCAGGAATCCATCTGCTTTGGCATGAGGTTGCTTTTCCTTTGGGTCTATGCTCCAAAGAAAGGCAGATTCCCAATGGGGCTGACAGAAAACCAATGTGGATGCCACGGTGGTGAAATGCAGCGCCAAATTCTGCCTGTAGGCGATTTGCAATTCTAGCTCTTTGCGGTATTCCGTCGTTCTCGTAGTCCCTCGGGTACGGAGTAGTTTGCGACGTTCCTTGTCTGGGAAGCCCTCCGTGCTTGTTATATGGAGTGTGTGTCTGGTTTTCATGTCCAGGAAGTCGTCGCAGACGGCTCCAATGGCTCGAGGAAGGTCAGGCAAGATAACAATTTTCTTCAGTTGCAACTCTTCATGAAGATGAAGGTCAAAGAAACGTGGCTTTCGACTTGCCCCTGACTTTGAGCTTGGATCCCTATGGTACAGTCGGGGGTTCCATTTGAAGAACTTGAGAAGTTTGTCGCGCGACGTTTCGGCGGGCTTGTCACTCGAAAGTTTGCGGCGAGGAGGTGGGCGAGAATCCAAAGGCTGCGACAATGACTGGCGGTTACCCTCCTCCTCTGGAGCAGAATCCGATTCCTCATCAAAATCGGATTCAATGGATGGGACAACATCGAAGGTAACTCGTAGCCCTGATCGAGACGGACTGAGAGCAGGAGTGGATGGGGAGAGGGAGGAATTGGGAACCAACGACATTGTGGGGCTTCCAAAGATATCGCTAGAAAGTAGATGACGAGAAATGCAATGGAGGTATCGTACTTATTGGCTTCCAAGTAGAAGACCGTAGGAGCATTTTATTGTTTTTATTGGAAATCTAAGCTCGGAAACAGAACTACAATTGTGAACATTGCTGGGTACGAATTGCCGAAAGAAAGAACAAAGGCTTACGTGGGCCGTATATACATAGTAACCACACTTCCTACATTGACATCGCCATATGCGACTTTGTGGTTCTCTCTTCTAGTTTTTTGTGTTCGGCTGACAACGTTTTGCCCACAACGGTTACAGACAGGCTGAACGCCTTGATAGCGAATTGATAGCGAATAAACCCGAATTCGGACAGGTAAAACAGGAGAATTTGCATATAATAATGTTCTTCTGTTCTTGTCCCACATCTGGCCCACTAATTTACATGAGGGTGAAAAGTCGTTGTGGACGAGACATTGACAGTACAAGTCATAAACAGTCAGTATGGCACATGAACATGTACACGCTGTTGAACGGACACGCACTTGTACCCGGGTTACTCATCTCGGGATAAGTACATCTGTTCGAACAACACATGTACAATGCCTCTCATTCATATTCGTGATCTGCCCAGCCTATCAATTTAAGGAGTTCGTACATCTCTTCCTGACATTGATGGGGCGAAGGATCCATAATACCACGGTCAAAATCGATGATGAAAGCCTGGTCGTCTTCATCAAGCATCAAGTTGTTCAGGCGGATATCATCGTGGAGGATGCGACTTTTGTGTATTGAATTGAGAGCACTGATAAAAGCGTCACTGAGAACAGGACATGTATTCAGGCTTGAAATTGTGAGGATAAACGGGTAACGCGTACCGCTGAGTTTCTGTTGTTTCAATGTCGTCTAGTTCGATATCTTCTTCAACTGCGTAGGCTTGAAGATTCTTACCGACGTCGTCCATAATCATTGCCAGAGTTCCCGTTTCCATCTCTTGAAAGAGGCCGTGAACACCAGCGATGCCTTTCGTGACTCCGTTGGCAGCGAGGCGTTTGTAGACCTCGTATTCTTGAATCATCCTTTCTTTGCCGTCATCCCAGAATGCGAGCTTAACTATAAGCTGCCGCTGAAGCTTGGCGCCGGACTCTAGCTCGAGTTCAACCAATAATCGATAGACGGTGCCTGTTGCACCTCTACCAATCAATGATTCGGTCGCTGTCATGGTCAAGAAGTTCTCGGCAGTGTAATGTGGTCTTCGCTTGGGTAGATCATACGGGTCTTGGAAATGTTTTGGGCTACATGACGAGCCAATTCGAAGAAAAGACGCGGGAACAGGAGAACGAAAAATGTCGAAGTCGAAGATGAGGAGGGCTAATTCTCGCTTACTCAGCTCCTCGTTAAAAATCTATTAGACCGTCAAATAAAGTAATCCCCAGAGCATATATTCACTCAACTGCCTTGGCGGAAGAATCGAGGTTAGATGGTGGGATCAAATCCGGACCGGGTCGGCGTTCAGTGTCACTCCCCTCTGTACTTGCCTTCGGGGTAGTCATTGGAGGCGAAACCTTGTCGGGGTGAATGTGGTGCAACCTGTCAATCCAGTCCTTAATGACTGCTATAGCAAGACCTAATTGCATCTTTCCATATGCCGGGTTTTTGCAACGAGCAGGATTAATCAAATCAGAAATGTACAGGGTTTGTGTTTCCCGGTGACGGACTCCTATGCGCTCATAGCGTCCGCAGCTGAAGACGATAAACGTTATGTCATCTTCGATTGCATTAGCCCATGCCTAAAACAGGCGCCGGTCAGATACGGTCGACAGGCGATGCATGATAATATACTCGTTGCAAAAAGTGGTGGACATCCGGTCTATACTTGCGATCACGGACTTGCGCCGTTCGTGGCGGGGCCTTAATTATTTTGGGTTTTCTAGCCTTAGTTGACTGTTGAATTTTATCGGACGCTTTTGACAGGAGAACATTTGCCTTTGAACGAGAAGTCTTTGGAGTCGGGGGATTCGAGAGAAAGAGGTGGGTGCATGAAGAGTCTAATGGCCGTGGAGGTGGTGGATTTGTAGAGTAGCCATCCGTAGAAGGCTTGTCCCAGTGAAAGGACGGTATGGGACCCATCCTTTGAATTAGTGTTTCAGCTTGCTTCGTCAGGACGAAGCATTCCCAATTTGCCAACGATCTCAGTTTATCTAGTTTGACGAGCGCCGGCATAACCCAATCTGGAAGAACCTTGCGAACTCTTTGAGGAATGTCAAAGGTATCCTCGCCAGAAGGTGTTTCCTCCTTGTCGATTAAGCAAATGCCACCTTCGAGTCTGAAAGACTCTTCAAAAGGAACAGTGTTAGAAATAAATCCACGTATAAGGGTGAACCACTTCGGATCATTTGGGTGAAGAAGTAATTTTGAAGCGTAGGCAAGGCTTTGTTCTCCGATGAAACGAGAGTAGTATTCGTATACCCGCTCTGCGCTCAGCAGGAGAGATGAATCTGGACGGGTATGAGAAGGATAACCTTTGACCTTAAAGGAATGGCCATCGCCGATGAATTTGTCGATAGAATCATCGCACAATTTCGCTAACATTGTTGGGAGCCATGGGGCAGGTTTGACCGATTTGAGAATGAGATTCGAAGCGAGATGGCGATCATAGTAATTCAATGGTGGAATAGCTTCTGGGTGCTTTAAAGCCCCAGGACCATGAATATCAGTTGGATAGTTCCTGTTTAGAAAGTCGTCCAAATATGACGCGAATGGATCATTGTCAGGAAGAGACATGTTCAGTTAGGGATACCTAAAATGGACTTAGATATCAAAAATATCAGAATTTATACAATAAATAGAGTACCTTTCTGAGTGCCTCGCACATATAACAAATGGGAAGCTGGAGCGACAACTGAACGTTGTCGTTGCGCGAAGTTTGAGTAGAATTTCGAGCAAGTCAATGTCATGACGCGACTTCCAACATATCACATGATCACATGAAAGGCGGTAAACAAAGATGGCTACCGGCCCGCTAAATCTTTGGTTCTCCAATCAATACTCTGGGTATTTTCACGGCCAGAAGTAAGAAAAAGAATTGAGAAAAGGAGGAAAAAGGAGGAAATTCACCAAATGACTCGGATACTTTGTGGGATTTTTCTCAGCTAAAATAAGCCTAAAACTTCACTTCTGCTGACTCCAAAGCATCAAAAAATGCCGAGCGCGCATTCTGCGCGCACATAGGTCGTTTCTGAATGACTTTCGGGTCCTGATTTCCAAATACTGACCTCAATAACTAATATAAAGCCACAAAATTTTACCTGATTGTTTTTGTTACTACTTTGAATCGTTGGGAATTTTTTCAGCCATTTCTGTAATTTATTTGAGACGCTATCGAGTGCACAAAAGCCGATCCAGCAGGAGCAAGAGTCTCAGATGCGCGGGAAGGTTGTCACGTGAGTTTACCTGCCATGGCAGATAACTTTTGAGTGTGCAAAAGTGAGATGTGCTCCATCAGCGACAATTAAAAAAATCTGAGGAGACAGAAGTGTTCAGTAGTGTACTAAATGACCAATGGTAGAGTTTCATAATTTTAAGTCCGTATTTGATGTTGAAATCAAATCTGCAAACGCGTGATCATCTCAAGATCAGCAGAGGGAAAGCAAAGATAATAAGATTTCCGGTTGACCTCTGTGACGGCAAGAGGGCAAACGGATGGGGGGTAGAAACTAAAGTAGACTACTTTATGTACTGTAGACTACGAAATAATCACCTGATAATAATCGGGTGTCCATCGCCGCATTGCGCATGCTCGCACAGCCACGCAATATTCCAACACACTCCCTCGAGCAAAGCAATGCCTTTGAGAGCACTCCCTGAAACTGGCGAGTCTCCAGAAAAATCAAAATCAAGCATAAAAAATAGAATCAAATCGAGAAAATAAAATGCACTCCCTCAAATCATGCAAACTCCTAATCTCCGACATCCAGACGATGGTCCATGCCTCTAAGGGCTCCGACAAGCGAATTTTAGGCGATAGGAAAAGCGATCAGCAATGTGAGAGTCAAATGGGGGGGGATAAATCCGAGTCCGGCGGGGAATGACAGCGCAAATAAAAATATTGACGGTCCAGCGAAGCAGTGGGTAGGCGTCGGCGAAATAAATAAGCGCGTGCACACGCGGGGCAGCATGCTTCGGCGTCTCGAAAGGGGGGTCCCAAGGGGGTCCAGCCGGCAGAAATCCTCGAAATCCTTCAAAACTGGTCTCGTCCAACAAAATCTTCGAAAATCTTCGAAATCAGGGTCCTGCAAAAATCGTGCCTCCAAGCCTGAGGACTTAAGCGTGCGCCGATCGTCAACGGCGACTTTTCTTCTTCGAAACTGCACTGCTCTCAACAGCGACTTGTCTTCGTAAACGTGCGCCGATCTTCGACGGCGGCTTTTCTTCCCCACGGAATAGCGGTTCTGGGGCCGTCTTCTGCAGGTTTAGCGGCTCTGCAGCCTTCTTCTGCCTCAGCGTCAACACGCGAGGGCTTCAACGGGTGCGCTTCGAGCAAGCGGCTTATCTTTGGGCATCGGAAACGAAATCGGCCCGGTAGGGAGACGTCGAATCGCGAGTCTTCAGCTCTAGCAAGATCCGAGAGGTCGATTGAACGAGTTACGGCGGCGGCGAGCGAACGAACTAGAGAGCGTCGCAATGGGGTGTAAAGTGCCGGCAAAAAGTATTGCGTGTGGCATTATTTTTCGCGTCAACGGCTACTCTACGTGAATTTTGTTTTAGCTCATATCCAAATACATAGTAGCTTGTCAAGTGTTAATGGGATATGCTTTTGCAAAGACATAAGTCGATATGTTAACTGTGGCGGTGTCTCCACCAAGGGTGATGGGATTAAATGGATATTATAGAGAGGATGAAAGCAGGTTAACCTGTAGTGCAGGTTTACCTGTTTGTGCGGAGGGCTTTCTCGGGTGCTGCGATTTTGGGAAAAATCGGAGTTTGGATCCGGGCCGGTTGGATGACCAATGCGACACGTGATACAAGAAAGTGAGCTTTCCAAGTTTGAAAGCTAAGCGCCCGAGAAAGGCCTGAGCATCTGGACAACTCGATTTGTGGCAGATGGATGCCGAAATCCAAGCCAAGCTGTACCAACCAGAGTGAAACTCACAACTGGCAGGTTGGATGAGGCAACAGAGGCCAAGCAGCTGGAGATGAGGGCAAGCTGTCGCCCAAAACGAGTGTCACTCTGGAAGAAAACCTATAAAATTGGGCTTGAAAGGGCATCTAGTAGTTTCTGCTGTTTATTTCTGTAAACTCCTATTAAAGGCTGTATTTTTTGCCATCTAGTATGGCAGATAGCCATACCATTACTGTAATGAAGTTAAACAACTTCTGGTGCTTATAGTATATGGTAACAGTGAGTGTGAAACTGATGGACAGCTTAGTAGATAAAGATAGATATAATTTCTATTGCCAGATGTTTGTGCATTAGATTAATTTAGATAAGATAAAGCCTGGAGTGTGTTACATTGCACAATCTGTGAAATTTGTTTTGGTAGTTGATAGCCCATGGATAATGAGAAAATGGTCTTGACAGACAGGTTCGATTATATGTCCCAAAACTTCTGACTGGACAGGGAAGAAACCCGTAGGTAACAATTATCATAGGTACGTGAACCTGCACGGTGTCAAATAAATAAATAGTATCTTTAAGGGCATCCAAGTTACAGGTATGGATATAGTTAATGAATATCACAGGTATAGGTGCAGATACAGATATTGTAGAAAATCCTGTATTTGCCAGTTTTTAAATGGGCATAATCAAAACGTGACTTGGAGTGAGGTGAAGTTGGGTAAAGTGAATATGTTGGCATAAGTACAGGTACAGGTGTGACCACTAAGCTCTATGCCTGTGAACTCTCCAAAAACACTTGAAGTAATGGTTAGCTTTTAAATGGTAAATTGGCAGCAGTAATGAATGGTGAAGTGCACTATTAAATATCTGACAGAACTGGCTCCAGCTGCATGTGAAAGTAGGACTGGGCACTATTTCTGTATTTACTATTACAAATTATAGCATTGGCTTCAAAAGAGTCAGAAATATGTGAATGGGATGGGAGGATCATGGATAATATTAAGTAGTAGACTGGCAAGTATGTGCCTCATGGTGGAAGGGTTTAAATGGCTCTGAAACTGAGTCCAGTCAACCAGATTGCAAAATAGATAGGTTGCAACACAGTAATGAACAAGAATAATCTCCTGAGAGGAATTTTGACCTATAGAAAATTGAAATAAACAAGAAGCCAAAGGATTAAGAATAAATCACAGTGCAAATGATTTTATTAATAGCAAAGGTGATATAAAATATTGGAAGTCAATGACCATGAACAATTAACATAGCTGACAACTCTGAAAGAGGGCCTAGAAAGGCGACCCCAAGCTTGGAAGTCCAAAGCATACAATGAGGTCTTGGGAGGAAGGAATGTGTATCATTAAGTTGACCAGAAATTCCAGCCAGGGCAATGTGGATGTGGGAAATTTATTTGTCAATGCATGCTAGTCAGGATTGAATTTTGGAGTTGTTTTGGAAACTCAGAGATGGCCTGAGGAGCACTCATGATAGTGGAAGAAAAGAAAATGTGCATGATTAACCCTGGCACATGAACAGCTCACAGACAGTAAAATAAGCCAAATTTCAAAGTCAAAGCACCAATTATAGTTGTGAATATTAATGAATGTGGGGACTGAGATTGAAGATGGATAGAAGAACTAATAGCTCCAGGAGCATGAGGGCCATTGGCCCTATGACAAAGCTGGGGGTAGAAAGAATGTAATTAGGTGCAATCTATAATAGTCATGAAAGGAAATGAACTGGTGTGGATTGGGCAGTAAAATCTGCAACATATCAGATTGTGGTTTGGCTAATGTGCAAATAAAATGAATAGCAAAATAGATTGCTGCATGGAAATGGTCTGGGATCAAGATGTGATATTTAGTAGCAAGCACTGATAAACTCAGGGTTGATCAAAGAGCCCCAGTAAATTGGTTGACCCATGAACAGCGATGAAATAAATAAAATAGGGAAAACCGACAGACTCTGAAATGTGGTAGGCCAAATGGAAAGGGTCTAGAGCCAACCCTTGTATGCAGATAGGTATAGCAAGCCAACAGATGGATCTGACACCAATAAACCCATAAATATGGAGTGGCAATGACTCATGAGCAGGCATGAAGCAATGAAGTTGTGAGTATGTAGTGAATGTAGCAGGCTGTTGAAATTAGCAGAGAGCAGTGAACCCTGAAATATGAAGTGGGCATGGCAAATCAAAAAAGATCTAAGAACAACAAGCCTTCTAATGTTTGGCAGTGGGCAGGTCTGAGACCAATGTGGTCATCCTAAATGTGACAGGTGTGGCAGCCAATTAATCTCATAGTCTGTAGTAGGTGTAGCAATGTTCAACAAGAGTGGCAGACCAGCAAGCAGGTCCTGTAATGAGTGGTTCTGGGAGCAATGAACCCTGTAATGTATGGAGAGCATGGCAGAATGATGAGTAGAACTGAGACCAATGAGTCTAGTTGATGTATGGAGAACATAGCAGGCCAACAAGTGGTGACCAACAATCCTGGTGTATGGAGGACACAACAAACTGATGAGCAGGACTAGGACTAAAGAGTCTAGTCAATGTATGGAGGGTGTGGCAGACTTTTGTAATGTAGAAGGCCATGGCAGACCAATGAATCCGAAGGGCATGGTCAACCAATGAGTGGTGACCAACAATCCCAGAAGGGCATGACAGACAGATAAACAGGTCTATGACCAATGAAACCCAGTAATATGAAAAGACATGGTAGACCAACAAGCAGGTCTGAGACCAATGAACCTGGTCATGTAAAGAGGCATGGTAAGGCAATGAGCAGGTCTGAGACCAATGAGCACAGTAATGCAAAAAAGCATGGCAGACCAATGAGCAGGTCTGAGACCAATAAAGCTGTTAATGGAAAAGGTATTGCAGACTGTCTGAGACCAATGAACTCGGTAATGAAATAGACATGGCAGACCAACAAGCGGGTCTGGGACCAAAGAACCTAGTAATGTAAAATAACCAACAAGCAGGCTAGAGACTAATGAACCTGGTAATAGAAAAAGCATAGCAGACCAGATAATGTAAAATAGGCATGGCAGACTAACAAGCAGGTCTGGGACAAGTGAACCTAGTAAAGTCAAATGGGCATGGCAGGCTAAGGACTGGGCGAGCAGGTCTAGGACTAATGAACCCAGTAATGTAAAATAGGCATGGCAGACCGACAAGCAGGTCTGGTAATGTAAAGTGGGCATGGCAGATTGACAAGCAGGTCTGGGACCAATGAACCCGGTAATGTAAGATAGGAATAGTGGACTGACAAGTGGGTCCAGTAATGTAAAATGAGAATGGCAGGCTGACAAGCGGGTCTGGGACCAATGAACCCAGTAATGTAAAATAGGCATGGCAAACCAACAAGCAGTTCTGGTGATGTAAAAAGGGCATGGCAGACCGACGAGCAGGTCTGGGACCAATGAACCCAGTGATGTAAGAAAGGCATGGTGGGCTGACGAGTGGGCCTGGTAATGTAAAAAGGGCATGGCAGACCAATGAGCGGGTCTGGGACCAATGAACCCGGTAATATAAGATAGGAATAGAGGACTGACGAGCAGGTCCGGTAATGTAAAATAGGCTTGGCAGACTGACAAGCGGGTCTGGGACCAATGAAGCCAATAATGTAATATAGGAATAGAAGACCAACGAGCAGGTCCAGTAATGTAAAATGGGCATGGCAGACCAATGAGCGGGTCTGGGACCAATGAACCCGGTAATGTAAGATAAGAATAGTGGACTGACGAGCAGGTCCGGTAATGTAAAATGGGCATGGCAGACCAACGAGCGGGTCTGGGACCAATGAACCCAGTGATGTAATGTAGGCATGGCAGACCAACGAGCGGGTCTGGGACCAATGAACGTGGTAACGTAAGATAGGAATAGTGGACCGACGAGCGGGTCCAGTAATGTAAAATGGGCATGGCAGACCAACGAGCGGGTCTGGGACCAATGAACCCAGTAATGTAATGTAGGCATGGCAGACCAACGAGCGGGTCTGGGACCAATGAACCCAGTAATGTAATGTAGGCATGGCAGACCGACGAGCGGGTCTGGGACCAATGAACCTGGTAATGTAGAAAGGTGTGGCAGACCAACGAGCGGGTCTGGGACCAACAAGCCCTCAAAAGGAAAGAATGCATGTAGATATGCATGAAAGGTGCCTTTCACCAATGAATGGTGAACAACAATCCCTCGAAAAGGAGAAGTGTATGAAATGATCGCTCGGAAAGAAAGGTATGTCAACAACCTGGAATGGTCGAGCACACACAGATGCATTAGGTGGACCTGAGCCCTACGGCGGCTCAAAGAAGAACAACAATCCCTGCCATGATAGGATGTGGAGCCAACCAGCAATCCCTGCAATGAGGGGCAGGCACAACAGACTGATGTGTGGGTCAAGTGAACAATGAATAGCAGGCGCGGTGAATGAATAGCGGGCGTGGTCAATGAACTTGCAGTTCGGGCGAACAATGAATAGCGGGCACCATCAAACGACGTGCAAGTCAGGCAAACAACCCTGTGATGAATAGCAGGCATGGCCAACCAATGTGTGGGTGCAGGTCAGGCAAACAACCCTGTGATGAATAGTGGGCACGGCCAACTGACGTACAAGTTGGGCAAACAATGAATAGCGGGTAAAAGGGGTCAGGTAAACAACTTGGTGATGAATAACAGGCGCGGCCAACCAACGTGCGGCTCAGGTGAGCAGTGAATAATCAGCCAATCAATGTGCGGGTCAGGCAAACGATGAATAGCGGGTGCATCCAATCAACGTGCGGGTCAAGCGAACAACCCTGTGATGAATAGCAGGTGTGGCCAACCGTTGTGTGGGTCAGGCCAACAATCCCGGCGATGAATAGAGGGCATGCGTTCAATGTGCGGGTAATACAAAATTTCGAGAACTCGAGACGCATGTGGCAGCAATTTAAAGATTGAATTCATGCAGTGGCAAAGAATTGGCATATTGGGCGGGTAGGATGACAAAAATGGGCTGGAAGGGCCCGGGATGGGTAAAGGGAAGGAGAATGCAGCACTCACGAAAATGGCGGCCGCGTAAATCCTGGGTGCTTGAACAGACGAGGCACCCAAATTTGTCATAGGTCAGGTCAGCCGATGGCACTGGCGCATCCACCGTGAAAAAGGGGTACCAGTTGATAATAGCGTCGAAGACGGAGTAGCAGGGGACTAGCCGCCTGTATTGTAATGGTGCACTGTAGGAAAGGCAGCACCGCGGAATCTCTTGAGATTGTCTGCGCACTCACCGAGCCACCATATAAGGATTGCCATCGTGTTCGGCATCTGGCCTCGAGAAGGGCTTGAACATCTGATACATGTGTTGGAGTTCCTTGCAGATGTTGAAGATGGGAGATCTTTCGAGTTGATCAGTCATGGATTGTCCGTGTATGGGATGAAAGCCTCGAAAAATTTTTATGCTGCAAAGAACTCGGATGAAATGGAAAGTTACAGTGTCCGACTCAGAGTCGGACAGTGTTTATGGTGGAACCTAATCTCAAGAGAAGCGGTGAGAAGTCTGAAGCGCGACTCGTCATCAATGACTGGAGTCTGCTTTGTTTGCTTTAGTTGTGCACAGAGGTTGCTGAATAATGTGATTATATTTCCTTGGTTCTACCGCCTGTCCGTTAACGTATCCTTAGATGAGCATTTGCATGCTCATCGCGGATGTTGTGATCATGCTAGAGACCCGGTGATCCAAATTAGGCAGGTGACCAACAAAATCCACCTCATTCAAATGAATCGCCTTCGGTCAAATGAAAGCGCACAAAGCCAATTTTGAATTCCACGACTAATATCGAGTATAACTTCCCTTCGCAAGCCCAAGGGTAGCGACGCGTTGAGGCATGCTATCGTAAAGTGAGAACAAGTAGCTATCATCCATCTCCGCCCATGTTTCCACCAAGGCCTGCCAAAGCTGAGCTTTATTGGATGGGTATCGTCCGCGACGGCGAAGTCGAATATCAAGCTGAGACCAGACATGTTCCATCGGGTTCATATCTGGACTGTTCGGTGGCCACGGAAGTGTCTTGATTCCATTACGGGCCAGCCAAGCAGTAGTGTACTTGGATTTGTGCTTCGGGTCATTGTCCTGCTGGAAAATCATCTGGTTTTTTCGAATTCCCAACGTCTTCATGGTACCAAGGAGTGATTCATCCAATATCTCGCAAAACTGGATACTGTCCATGATCCCCTCAACAAGATGAAGCTCACCATACCCCTTTGATGTGATACACCCCCAAACCATGATGCTATCCCCTCCGTGTTTGACTTCTGTCCTCACATTCTTCGCGTCAAATTCCTCTCCAACACCTCTTCTGCACCACTGAAGTCCATCCGACCCAAATAAATTGAATTTCTTCTCGTCCGAAAAGATCACAGGGGACCAGTCTTTTTTGGTCCAGTTCTGATGGAGTAAGTACCAAGCCCGACGTTTCTTAATGTGCGTTGGTGTGAGGAAATAGCGTCTGCGACGACGACGGCCATATAGGCCTTCAGAGATGAGGACATTTCGAACAGTCCGGACAGATATGGTTGGGAACATGTCGCGTTGTAGCTTGGACGCGTCAGGGTATACCCCTATTCGAATCTTCCGAACGGCAAGACGCGTGTCATGCTTGGATAACTTTCTGGGGCGACCTGGACGTGGTGGGGTATAGTAAAAGTCGTGACTCTCGTGGTATTTGCTGAATGTGCGGCGGACCGTATCCTCACTGAGATTGAGTTCTTGGGCAATTTCCTTAACAGGAACATTCCGCTCCCGGAGGCAGACGATCCGCGCCCGCTTTGTTGGTGTGGCTTTAGTCGTAAGTTGTCTTTAAGATTATGTGGAAATGATGTGGTTTTGAGGAAGTGTCGTCGCGCTGGACAGCGATTCTCAAATGTGATTAGCTAATATTACCGTCTCTTTTTGGACACTCGGCGACAAACGTCCTGTAACTTTTCGACCCCTTCAATGAAAACTTCAACATTACGAGGTCTCACACATAGGATCCTCCTCTTTATCCCAGAAGCAAAAAAAGATTCCATTAACCTGTATAAACTAATGATCTCGACTCAACTTTTTTGAAAATCGTGACCCGCAATACTTTTTGCCGGCACTTTATGTGAGACTGACCCACCCGAGAGGACAGGTATCCGTTTGTGTTGAAATCAAATCTGCAAACGCGTGATCATCTCAAGATCAGCAGAGGGAAAGCAAAGATAATAAGATTTCCGGTTGACCTCTGTGACGGCAAGAGGGCAAACGGATGGGGGGTAGAAACTAAAGTAGACTACTTTATGTACTGTAGACTACGAAATAATCACCTGATAATAATCGGGTGTCCATCGCCGCATTGCGCATGCTCGCACAGCCACGCAATATTCCAACATTTGAGGCCAGAATTGACAACGCTTTCTTGATTTCCGTCATCAAGTTATCTGCCCGGAGCTTGCCGGGCAGATAAACACCCAGCTTATTGATCGGTCAACCAAATCTTTCTCCTTTATCGTAGACGCGGTCAACGACCCAGCGTCAGAACCCAGTAGCCCACCTTCAAATAGAAATCATATGCGCAAATAATGAATAGATTTGCGTGCGATAGGGAGCGCGTCTCCCATCGCATTGGACCAGCCTCAGCAGGTTCTGACGCGGAAAAAAGCCATTTATTCATCTCACTTAGTGCTCTCAACCCAATCTCAAGTTCAACTCTGTTCAACTTAGCTCAGCCTCCCGAAATCAACTGCTCCATACCCTCGCACATATACCTCTTTTTTCCCTGTCTTTCCCTGCCTAAATGGTCCAAGTAGCGACCCTAGTACCGCGCCGCAACGTCCCATCGCACACACACTTCTCCAACCGTCATTCAGATGCTCAAAAACCTCTCCTTAACATCTATATTGCAAAAGCAAAAGAATAAGAAGATCGCAAGATTCGAAACTGCAAACGACGCAAAATCCCTCGAAACCATCGACCGCGAAAAGGAGTCCTCAACCCGGATCAGAGACGGCCTCACTTGTCACTATCGACACGGTGAACATGAATAGCCTCAAACTCCTGTCTCTTTTTAGCTCTGTTCGTGAATGAATTCATCCCAGCCTGGAGAAGGCTAGAAGCTGAAAGACCTGGGACGACGGGGAAATTTTGATTGCCAACCAGACCGGCTCATCCGTCACTCTGTGAACGAGAAAGTCAATGCTTGAACTCCTTTTTGAATATGTTACTGTAGGACGATGGTCAGCTCATCGGCCACCAGTGAATAAATGCCCAATAATCACCTGTAAACTGTTCCCGGTCGTCAAACCAATACACCTGTATTCCTCAACTCGGTTGCCACCCCACCATCTCACCTTCATTCCGCTCATGCGGTCAAAGTATTTGAGATCATTTGCGTTCTTGAGTTCACATTTTACCAAGTCCAGGATTTTTATCGGGGCCTCATTGCACTTTCGTGACTCCAAAATGGGTAGGAGGTATTGATCGATTGCTGCACAATCATTTACTTTTTCAAAAGCGGTGCCTTCCCATGTCAAAGTATGAAGCAACGGCAATGCCCCAGGGTGACTTTCAATAAGATCCAAGAAAAGTCGAAGAGCATCGTCGTTGACGTGCAGGATTTCGATGGAAGGCAATGACAATAAGAACGATGCAATTTTCGAAGAGAAGTCTGGGAAGACAATGAACTCCAAGACAGTGACCGGCAAAAAATCGCAGGACGAAAACGTGGAGAGGATCGACGGAAAGAAATCGGAAGGCAGATCGAAACGGGAAAGGATTTGGATGCAAAGTATCATCTGGGGATACAGTGTTCTTGAAGGTGCGAAAATCGATAATTTCCTTGGGCCGAGATGAAGACTTAGGCTTTCCATACGTTTAAGATTTGGTTGGCCTTGGGAGTATTGAAACAAGATAGCTTTGAGTCTGTCGAGTTCCTCTCCTGTGAGGTCTCTCAGCTCCTCATGGGAGATTAACAAGGAAAGCGTGCACTGTGGAGATGGAGTGACCTGTTCAAGAATCGAAAGGCAGGGCAGAAATCGGTTTTCAAGATCGATACTCTTCAGTGTTGGAAGGCGTATTCTCCTGGATTGGTTCTCTGTGTCAAGGAGGTCAAGAACAGTTTGGCCTACTTTTAGCGACTCGAGGAGAGGAGTAATCGCAAGAAGGGAAAACAGGTCCCCAAGGGATAAGGGGTATGTTACGGTGATTGAGTGGAGCTGGGGTATCCACGAAGAAAAGAGACTGTAGTTCAGCTCTGGGCAGTGGAATTCTCGGATGCAAGGAGCATGGTCGGCAAAAAAATCGTCTGCGTCATAGGTTGTCAAATATTCCAAAGGTAGCCTGGACATTTCTGGGAAATATAGGCGGAAAACCTCTAAATTGGGTGCAGGTCGTTTTAACATCTTCCATGCATCGAGGTCGATGCCTGGAAGGTTCACAATGGTAATATCGAGATACCGTATTCTCTCCCATTGTGTGTTCAATAGTGAGAAAAAGAATGATGTTGAAGCCTCGTCTCCCCATACATCCCCTCGAATGCAAATGGTAGCAGCCCCGGTTCTTCTCATCACTTCTTTTCTCCAATTGTCTGACTTTTGGCGCAATATTTGCAGTTCTATGGTGCTTGCCCAAATTATGGGAGATCCCAAGATGATTTCACGCCAGTGGCTACACACTTGTGAGGTGAGGCGTACCGTATTTAGAGGTGAATACCGCGTGTTGCGGAAATGCTGCCCCCACGAGATAGATTCGTCTTCTAGGTCTGCGTTGATGATAAAAATATGCCGGAAGAGCTCTGGAGGTAACTTCGAAATACCTGTTTGCAGAGTAGACGAAGTGGTGGACGTTGAGTTCGACATCGTTTTCAAGGATTGTAGATGGTCATTGATAATACGCTTTTAAAGCACCGCTGCACCAGAGCCCACCCCTATCAAGTCTAAGACAAAAGATCATGCTCGAAACTCCTCTGAACACTGAAACACTTTTGGCCCATGATGTAGATAGAGGTTAGAAACACGGAAAAATGGATAGAGGAGGAGGAGTTTATTATACAGACGCGGTCCCCATACGGACAATGCACGACTGCCCCGTATGGTCTTGTTTGGTTCAGTCGCGCCTCAACTTAAACTGAGGCTACTCGACCCAGGAGCGGAGAGGGACCCAAGCACCAACCAAGCACACCTTTGGAGGCTCCTGAAGAAACATCCAATTGTGATCATGATTCCTACGTCTTTTCGGCCTTCACGAGGTGCCATCATCGATTCATCCATCTCGACTCCCGACTACTTTTCTCATCCATCTCTCTCAACGTTGTCGTCGGCACCGCTGCGCCTACTTATAGCCACTTCTGACTGGCTCTACTGGTGCTGGACGCCACAATCCATTCGCAGGATCTATTCTTATGAGCGTACACTATTGAGATGGCGTTTGCCTTACCTATATCTATGGCACATCATCTAGGCTATGACGGCGGTGCCTCCAGGGGCCATTTCTCTGTTGCCTCATCAGTGGACGGTAGAAAAGTTATTGACGCGGCGGAGCGACTTTCTCTGTGCCCTGTCAATGTTCCCTGCTATTTCTTGCCTCGACTACAATGTCATCGGTGCTGCAGGTATGCCGATTTCGTGGAATACACAGTTAACATCTAGCCTATGAGTACTGACATTATTCTAAGGATTTGGGGGCGATGGAATTACCCAATATCTTCTACTGCGACTCAGACCTACGCATCGTGAACCGCCAACCTGGAAATACATGTTAATCGGAATCAGAAAGGCAGCGGAGGTGCCGTTCATATCCGCTGACTTTCGGGACCAGGCCTCTGGTAGTGCTGCCTTTTCGTCAAAGTGGCCTGGGGGTCCGACGAAGATTATAGTGTCCTATACCGCGATTCTTCTAAGCTTCTACGACCGCCATCAATCTTTCTTCCCGGATCTATTGCAATCAACGTCGATGGTACTCAGAATGCATTAATTGCGGCTCGTGAAAGTGGCGTTGATACCCTTACACTCACATCGTCCTGGCGGCCTCCCTTTCCAACTGCTGGATTCCTCCCTGGTAATTTGAAAAGTATCCAAAAGACCTAGTTCAAGTTATTACCGATGAGACTTTCGCCCCACTCAAAAACTATGGATATACCGAATATCTTGCAGACGCTAGTTTGTAAGGTCGGCGATCCGGACGTACGGGCTGTCTGCGTCGACTCTGGTAATTCAGTCCACGGAAATGGAGGTGGTTTATGAGTTGAGCAGCTGCGGCTCCAGACGTTAAGTTCGTGTTTCTTCAGGTTGCGAACAACACGTTACATAACTCACAACCGAATACAGTTTTGTTATCCCAGTCAAACCCTCAACCACCTTCATTCTCGTTCATCTCACTGAAATGTAGGATCTACTTCAGACGCGCCTTCCTACCTTATTGCCAGCCGTCACGGGTGATCTCTTTTCGGCGTCAGTCTTTGTCCTCTAGAGTTCTCAAGGTCCATTCTAAGGTTGACACTCGCGAGCCTGGTGACTCCTTCGGTGGGAGATCTGGGATATCAACCTCGGTGGTCGACGTTGGAGGGTGTTTGTCAGTAGTTTGTGGAATGTGAATTATTGTTCCACCTTTGGGGACGTCTCCCCAAAGATCGGGAGTCTATGACGCATAAGGAACAAGGATGATCATTTGCATATGCTGCCGAATACGACGAACGAATACGAATTATATCAGCCAGGTTCAGAGGATAATCGACAAACTGTCCTCGTGCAAACGCGCCCACGCGTGGACGTTTTAGATTAGAACGAGACCAATGGCTACTATTTGCCTTCTAGTGTTTTCTGTCAAACCGACGATCTCGACCGGCGACATGCAAGTTGCATATGATTTCAGCTATTGTTTTAATTTTGGACTCATTGAACTGACCAACATGGTTACTCGAGTCTTCAGGACTCGAAGTTCAAGTACCGGCTTACTTTTTCATTCTGATTTTAGGTGTGATTTTTTTCTTGTGCCAGTTACACCTCACACAATCCTGCTCTCTGGGGGTCCCTTGTCAATGATACACGAACACAAACGAGGACCAGCGCTAACCGTGACCTAATAATAGTACGTCGTTCTAAATTTAGATCTTGTAGCTGCGTGCTCGCTCACTTTCGTCCGACTAGTCTTAAAGCACGAGCTGCGCACCATGCTGGTCTCCCTGTTCAAGTGACGTTTATTTCTGTTGAAACACGTCTTCGATAAGAATAGCCCAATGCCCTTCGAACATGACTTTCAACCTGGTGGAAAGGGTTGAGATAGCGGCCAAGATGTACCGCGAGTGCACGCGTATATTAGTGCAATGGATTGCGATATTGCTACGACCGGGTAGTCGCAATAGTGGTGGGATATGAGGCCTATATGAGGACTTTGATCTCTGAGCTTCGTCAGTGAGTTGTCCTACTGGCGACTTGTGGTCATTTCGAGTCATTTGAGACGAATTTGCGATTCAGGTCCCTTCTCTACTGCATACGAACGGATGATCGAGTTTCCATGCACTCTCTTCTGCAACTATCTTTGTTATCGGGCGTTTATTGAGGTACATTATGGCCGAATTAGGTCATTGCACACTTCAGGCGAGATTCCCCCTCCATAAGGTTCATCTTCGTTCATTTCTACATTTACCTCATGGCCAACCATTTGAACAGGAAGTGATGATAATATTATATTCCAGGATCGGTGCTCTATAAATAGTTTTTTCGCAATAGGAAAGAGGATTTTGCATACTATACGTGATTCAACACTCGTGCTTCGCCCAACTCATGGAAGTCGTCCCATCGTGCTGGCTATGGAGTTCGAGATACTCCGCGCAGGTGGCCCATATGGTCAACTTCGAGGCAAACCGCATATAAACTGGGGGTAAACGGCTTTAAAGTCCTCATCGAGTACTCGCATCCCCTAGCAGCATTCGCTTGTAGCAGTCATGTTCCCCACCACCCTCTTGACTACTCTCCTCCTGGCCCTCTGTGTCGCCGCCAACCCAGTGCTGGTTGACAGGTCGCCGGTGTCCTTGCCCCTCTCCCGCAGGGTTAACCTCACGAGCATCGACAACCTCCTCCGACACGATCAGGCTCGCGCGAAGGCACTCAAGCTTAGGGGTGCTGCGAACACCGCTGGTTTAGTCCCTGCCATTAACGAACCAGTTCAGCAAAGCCAGGCTGTGACCTACATTGCTTCCGTCGGTGTTGGAAGCCCAGCCACTTCATGTAAGTGTTACTTCTACTTGTTAGGTTGACTGGCATTCAAGCTCTATTTATTCAAGACAATCTCCTCATCGATACTGGAAGGTACTGCTTTGGTTTGTTTTTTCATCGAGTTGGTCTGACTTTTTTTTGTGGCCTTAAGCTCCAACACTTGGCTCGGTGCCGACAAGGCTTATGTTAAGACCAAGACTAGCACCAAGACCTCCAACTCGGTGGTGAGTGCCGTTCTCATATATCTTATGCCGTTTCCCCTGATCTGGTGATCACCCTTCCAGTCTGTGTCCTATGGATCTGGATCTTTCTCTGGTATGTCGATTCCCTGAACTCGTTTATAAAGCTCTTTAATTTTTATTCCACAATCTAGGAACCGAATACACTGATCAGGTTTCATTCGGCTCTGGCCTCACCATTTCTAAGCAATCCATCGGTGTTGCCTCGAAGGTCGGCGCTACACATGTTATCTTATGTTAGAGGCGAACTGATTGGAAAGGCATTTATAGGCAACAGGATTCGATGGCGTGGACGGCATTCTTGGGTAGGAAAATACCCAACTCTTGTTGACATTGACTGACTGTGCTTTGTATATAGAATTGGTCCGGTTGACCTTACCCAGGGAACCTTGTCTCCTAGCGGCAGTACCATTCCTACCGTTACAGATAACTTGTTTTCCCAAGGCACCATCTCCTCGAATTCGATCGGCATCTCCTTCGAACCCACCCAAACCGGAAGTGAAGTGAACGGAGAGCTTTCCTGGGGTACGTCTCTATATACCCTTATGCTCCTATATCGAGAGTCGAATTTCTGACTTGCGGGTTGCAGGTGGAGTCGACAACAGCAAGTTCACCGGCTCGATCACGTTCATGTAAGTAGAAATTTCGGACTGGTTCCAAGCACGTCTTTCAGACTCTCATATCAATACCTATGTGCAGCCCGATCACGGAAACCTCCCCTGCCAGCGCCTACTGGGGTATTGACCAGTCTATCACCTACGGATCAACGACCATCCTTTCCAACACTGCTGGTATTGTCGACACTGGTAAGGACACTTCTTCGAATTTTGGAGGCTAGCCTGATCGATTTTGTATGCCAGGTACTACCCTCATTCTCATTGCCACCAACGCATTCAACAAGTATAAGACTGCCACTGGAGCCACCCTCGACAGCGCTACGGGACTGCTTACCATCCCCAGTTCCAAATTCTCAAGCTTGCAGAGCTTGATCTTCCATGCCGGCGGAGTAAGTCAATATCCCTCAGGTTGAGACCCTGATTCTTATAATAAATTTCAAATCTAGTCCACCTTCGAACTGACCGCCAATGCTCAAATCTGGCCTCGTTCTCTCAACGCTGATATTGGTGGCTCGTCCAGCAAAATTTACCTTGTCACTGGCGATCTCGGCTCGAACAGCGGTCAAGGTCTTGACTTCATCAACGGCTACTCCTTCCTCGAGCGCTTCTACTCTGTTTTCGACACCGAGAACCAACAAGTCGGCCTCGCAACTACGCCATTCACCAAGGCCACGACCAACTAAATTATTGGGTTTAGTTTGCCAAGGTCTGAAGGACAAAATGATATCGGTGTTTTGAAGTAACGCGTACAACTAAGTTTAATAAATTTATATTTCGCATCTTCGTTCTCGGCTTGCATTTGAAAGAAACTACTAGTGTTGACGAACGCGGTTCTGGAGAATGGTTCAAGACAGGGGCTCTCATTTTACTAGAAACGGCCACGTGATACGCAACGCGACATGTGGGAAATGACCGGACCGATAGCCCTTGAGAGAGTTGAACTTTCCATCATCTGCCTTCTGCGTTTCCCACTGCTCACTTAGCTTGAGGCCCGAGGGTCAGTCCTTTTTATAGCGTCTTCTCTCCGTGGACGATTGGTTCCTAAATTGGCACCCTTATCGAACCTAGTTTTTGGAACATGCCATCGATTTTTGGATATCTACCTTTTGACCATGAAACTAGATTCAGGAAGCTGGTACAGGATCGGGGTCGACGTTGGAGGTGTGTAATAAGATACCTTTATCTATCTATCAGCACATCAAGGTCAATGTTATAGGCACCAATACTGACGGAGTCATCATCGACATCACCAAGTCGAACGATTCAGCTTCTCGAGGCGTTGTCGCGTCATTTAAGCACGCCACTACTTCAGATATTACAACAGGAATCGAATTAGCAGTCAAAAAAGTGCTGGAGGAATCTGGCGTCGATCCTGCAAGTGAAAATATACTAAGTCTGACGATTGGGACGACAGTACGGCCACAGTTCTTATCTTGTGTTTCCCAAATCCGAGCAAACCATTTATCCTACCTTCAATCAGCATTTTATCAATGCGGTTGTGCAATTAGACTCGTCTAGATTGGAGAAAGTCGCAGTCCTTCGACTAGCTGCTCCTTACACAACGGAATGCCCCTCAGTAAGTGTCATCCTGTCGGAAGTCAAATCACATCGTAACCCCCTTGATCCATAGTTTATTGATTTTCCGCAAGATTTGAAGCACATCCTGAATGGACACATAGCTATCATTCATGGTGGCTTGCAAATGTCAGTTTTTCAAAAAAAAAAATTGATCTTTGGTACTCGATTGGTGCTCATTGTTATGGCAGCGACGGACGGACGATCAATGATATTCGGGAGGAGGAGGTTGTTGAACAGGCGACGATTATTCGCAAGAAAGGTCTTAAGAATGTTGTTCTCATAGGAGTTTGTGAGTATATTTCTTGAGATTTGTTCATGCCTTGATTTCTTGTAGATTCTCCTCTTGACGTGGAAGGAAAGCAAGAGTACAAAGCACGAGATATATTGAGACGCGAGCTAGGAGATAGTGTGAACATCATATGCTCTCGCGACGGTTTGTCATGATACTTTATATTTTATTTGTTGGCTGAACGGGCCACTAGTTGGACATGTTGGTTTTGTCGAACGAGAGAACGCCTCAATCCTTAATGGATCCATCATGTCATTTGCTCGACGCACGATCCGCGGTTACAGGCGCGCAATGAAGAGACTGGGGCTTAAATGCCCCCTCTACCTTACCCAGGTTCGGCAATCCCTTGTAGTTTTTCGGCTTCATTTGACAACATTCACCTTTTGTAGAACGACGGGACATTAACCACTGCTGAAGAGGGAGCCCGCCTTCCGATCAAGACATTCTCATCTGGAGCGACGAATTCAATGCGCGGAGCCTCCTACTTGGCTGGAGTAGATTTAAAGAGTAAGGACGGTTCCGGAAAAAGCATGATCGTTGTTGATATTGGCGGTACAACTACCGATGTCGGTGTACTTTTACCAAGCGGGTTTCCGAGGCAGGCTGCTGCATTTATTGAAGGTATTTTTCTTCAATTTCACCTATTAACTTGGACCAGCCTTATTGTTTACTTACAGTCGCTGGTGTTAGAACCAAGTAGGCCTTTGCATATCGCAATTTTGCTGTCGCCGATTTTTGTTAATTTCTTTTCAAGTTTCACTATGCCCGACGTCCATTCCATTGGGTTGGGAGGCGGTTCGAGGGTTAGAGACTCAGACAACGGAGGGGTAACAGTTGGGCCAGATTCAGTTGGTCATAACGTAGGTTATTTTCATAGCATCAACGACTAATTGACGATATTCTACAGCTCACTAGGGATAGCCTCGTGTTTGGTGGGGATCAATTGACGGCCACGGATATCATGGCTCTTTCTGGTGATTTGAATCTCGGAGATCCATCTCGAGTAGCGCGTATCTCTCAAGCCACTGTCGACAAAGCGAAGATCGGCATACAACGACTCCTTGAGGTTTTCCTTTTATATTGCCTCCCTAAAGCTACTAATACCGCCTCCAGACTGTCATTGACCGAATGAAAACGAGCCCCGAAGATTGTGACCTTCTTCTGGTTGGAGGTGGTTCTATTATCGCGCCACCTGTACTAAAAGGAGTTAAAAACATCTTGTATGTTGCCTAAATGCAATCCTTTCTGGGATCCAACTGACGATGAGACAGGGTTCCTATATACCACGAAGTCGCCAATGCTGTGGGGGCTGCTATCGCCAGCGTGTCGGGAGAAGTGGATACCATTGAGATCCTTCACGGAAGGAGTCTCCCCGAGGCATTGGAACGTATCAAACAGCAGGCTATTGATAGTGCAGTAAAGACTGGTGCAGATCTTAACACAGCTCGGATTGTGGACATCAACATTCTTCCGATCCAGGTATGTAACTTATACTTGGTTGATGATATCCGGCTCACAAGCCAACACCACAGTACGTGACGAACCAAGCCACGCGCATCATTGTTCGGGCGGTGGGCGAATTGAAGCATGACGCCCATAGCCTTCCGTCACCTGCCAATGCTTTTGATTTGGACGACGATGGAGAAGAAGTAGAGAAGGAACCCGTCATCAACAAGCCAACTATCCAAAGCAAAGTGGATTATACGACCTACAGGCCGAAAATTGTTGGGACTGAGTGGATACTTTCAGAGACTGACTTGTGTAAGTCTTTGCATGGAGGGACATTGCACTGAAGATTGATATCCTTCTCCTAGTTTTTATCATGGAAGGATGTGGCATTCTAGGCACAGTACTGCATTTCGTGATCATCGACCCCGTTCTGGATTGTTAACCCGGGTATTCTAGGGAGGAGGAGGATCACCGTATCCTGCTTATCTTATTTGTCGTCAGATTTTGCGAGACGGGGGATCAATTCGTATCATCGACCATACCTCTCTTGCCGATGACGATGTTGTTGCTCGTGGTGGTAAGTCGTTCTTCCTGTCCTAAACCGACCCGTGTGTATATTAATCCACCATGATACCGAATTTCTAGGCTTCATGGGATCTCCGTCGGTCGGGTCAGAGCGAATCAGAAGCGGCGAACATTTAAGAATTGCTGGTCGCGAACTTGCGAAGTATTGTGGGATTACCAAGTTCAGTGCCACACTATGGTTAGTACCTCCCGTAAATTTTGTTTGCGTTTTTCTTCTTTACTTATCACATGCACGTCTCTAGTGATGAAATCGGTGGCAGTAATGGAATGCAGTCCCTCCAGATGTCGAAGTAGGTGTATATGATGGAATTGTTGCATAACTCACCAGATTGGTTATGTTTTTTTCCAGATATTATGATGTTCCTGCTTTGGATGGTGACCTCATGGGACGAGGTTTGCTATTTCAATTCTAGTCGCCAAATCACTCACTTAATCAGTTGGTTAGCATACCCGATGCTCAACCAGGTTTTACCTGGTAAGCTCAATAACTTTTCTCCGGACGTCACTCGACCTGAACTCTGAGTTCGCAGCGGTATATGATCGACCGAATTCGTGCGTTGACAGATAAATAAACGAGTGGTCATTGTAGTGACATGTCCCCTCCAGCCTTGTACCATGCTCGTTGAATGATGGAGACGGCAATACTGTTGTGTGTACCTCCTCGCCTGTCCTTATTTAATTGATACTGAACCTTGACTCATGCGCCTTTCAGATCCTGACAACTGTCAAAAATGATCACTTCGTAGAATCGATTATGAGAGTCGTCACGACTGAAATGGGTTCGTCTGCTGCATTGTGTCCACCTCCGCTGTCAGTTCGCGACGCAAGGGATTTTGGTGTAACTCGGAGCCAGAGCCAAGCCTGGAGGATGGGTCGTGCGGTGGCAATATGCAGGCAGATGAAGTATGTGCCTATTTTCTGAGGACATCAAACATGTTTTCAACTTTGCTATTTAGCGACATGAAAGGCGTCGCTGATTCTATTCTGAAGTTGCAAAATGGAGTATGTTTATTTGTTGGGAAGATTATTGATGTTTCAAGAGTGAGGTCCAGCGATCTAGATCTCGCCGCCTTGGATATTCATCTTTGTTGAACATTTAGGAAGTGCGAGCCGGTTTTACGTGGGGCCAGGTCCGGATTGCAAGGCTCCGGGACGACGAATTGGAAGACACGAGCGAGGGGGCAGACAGAATTAAACAAGTTGACGGAATTGATGAGGGTGCTACTATGCTGATACCTTTCCAGAACGAGAACCTGTGTGCCTATTTGGATAGCTCAGATGGTTCGCGGAAGGTGAGGGAATCCTGCTTGACCCCCGAACGTGCTAAGCAAAAAACGAAGGTCGCCGCCAGTGTTCCGGATTTGATCACCATCCTCGATTCGCAGAGTGGGTCGCACCTCGGTACACCTGAATGTAAGCATGCGAGCTGTGATACCATCCAAGTCTTTCATTGAATTTCCGATACATAGATACGTACGGTTTGCGTGTTACGGGTAAAAGACCATTAATCTCTACTAGGCTGAACTATGCTCACTGTTTTATACTAATAGTGATCGCTCTCGCTGGCCATCCTCTGTGGCGCTCTGAGCTGGGTCTTAAGGTTGGCGGCCCAGCTGCGTTTGGGTATGTCAGACATTAATCTTTGTTCAAGCTGCCACTGACATGCCAATGTTAAAGGATGGGTCATACATTCAATCCTATTGGCAATTACAGGGAGCCTGCGTCTGTCATCAAGGAATACACTGGTCTCTGATTATGCGTTCAAGTATGTACTTGAATTTACATCATTGGCCAGCTGCTTTAACTACATATTAACTTTACTTTTCTCAAACCTTGCAGCGAACAAAGCTGAGATGATGAGAAACATTTCTATTACAATCTCGAAATAAAGTACGAGAAAAAAAAACCACTTGTTAGACTTGTTCAATTAACAATAGATCTTTAACGACCAAAAACTAGTATATGGCAAAAAACGAAAATCAAAAGTCTGGAGTTACAATGGATTGACTTTCCATCCCTCCCCAAATGCTCGAGCCTGTGGCATTTTTATCGTCCCTTCCAACGATTCATACATTCGCTGTTTTGGTGGAGGTTCACAGTATTGATTTTGACTGCATAGCGCGTCAAAGTCAATGTTGAACCCGCAGCTCTTACTGTATGCCTCGATATAACGAGCGCACTGTAGAATTCGCTGAATGGATGCACCGGCGTCCATAAGTTGCTGCAGGACTTCTAAGGATGGTTGGGCGAGATAGTGAAGTTCGACCTTTCGCTTCTTGTCCCACAATTGATTGTAAAGGAGAACGACGCGGTAGTATTCCTCCTCGATATCGCCTGGGAAATTGGTGATCTATTCACCGCGATTGTTAACAATAAGTATTCGGGTGAAGCAGGCGACAATGATGACTCACAAGAGGATTCCGGTCGGGGTCGGGTAAATCGTTCGAGCTTCGGGGTATAACAAATCGCGGAGCTTGATTATCTTGCGTGCCTCTTACGTTTTCCTTCAAAATGGTTGGATGCATTTTACTCTCCTGATACAGGTTAGACGACTCGAATTTGTCGCCATTGTAGACATCAGCGGAGCTGGTAGGTTGACTCCGGATTGTTTGATCTGGTCGAGTGTACGGTTTCTGTCGAGTTCTCGGTTTTGTACCAGAAGTGCTGGCTGTAGGGTTCTGCAATGCATCAGAAGGGCTAGATGGGATACTCGTCCGCCAGGAAAATATACGCTGGGCTAATTGCGGTGTGCAGTATTTGTTTGTCACGGCAGAGTCCCGAAACTGTGTCGACATCGAATGCGTACTTTGGTACATCATGGCAGAGTGGAAAGTGGACCAAGTGGAAATGTTCGAGAGCAGTTGTCAAGCTGTCTTGGTACGAACAGAATAGGAGGGGATGGTGTCGGTTGGAATCGAAAAAATCTGTAACCCCTTAACTTATAAAGGGGTAGGCAACGGACTCCGTGCAGGGTAGCGGTACCCAGCGTGAGGCATTACCAACTGTCAGCCCTGGCCTCCCTGAGCTGCCGGACTAAGATTGTAAAATGATGAGAAGTCTTGTTGCCAGCTGGCATTGGGTCCACAAACTGTAAAAGAAGGCAAAACCGAAATGGTAGGCCCATTTCAAGGCAACGGAAAGTTATCAGATTATGAGAAGCTCCTTGGAAGGTTCACAGAATTTCCCAGACAGAGCAGGCGCTTGTTTCTTTCTCCAGAATAGACTTAGACAGCGTTGCTTAGATGGAGAAACGGCTCACAAAGGCACAGATTAGGATTGCTAGAGTCCAAATTAGGTGTAGTTCCGTTCTGCCGAATAACGTGACACGTCTTAGTAAATTTATTGAAGGCGAAAAAAGAGATAAATTTTGAGTGAGAGGCCTCGTTCTTGTGAATCATGATCTAGCGGACGAGACTGAAAGAAAAACGTGCCTTGTCCAAAATTTGAAACATTCACCGAAGTGGAACACTGGAAGCTGGAAGACTCCAGTTGCAATTAATCTTTTTTGAGCAGGGAGGTTGAATCGATCAAAAAGGGCTAGCCATTGGTATCATTATCCATTGAGCCGTGCCTTGACTTGTGAGACCTGAGGCTGCAAAGGCGAATAGTGGGCAAGAAATGGCGAGGTTTTCGCCCTCCAAGGCTGCATACAAAATTTTCCGGCCAATAACGATCCGTTTCCATAAAGTTTACGCCATCCCAGTCCCCAGATCTTCAGGGAAATCCTTGTCCCCGACATCTCCGTCATCATCACTCTCTGTATAATTTGACTCGCTTTCATCGCCTGGAACATACTTCCCGTCTTCCTCATCTTCGTCGACCTCCCACCCATGTCTGATCTCCCCAACGCCATCCCGTATCCCCACGCCCAGAAAGAGGCAATCAAGCCTGATAGCAGGATCTCGCACAAGGAGCAGCTGGAGGTTGTATGAATGCACATTGCACAAGTAACTAGTAATGCGGCAGGAGTTGCAACTTTTTACGCAGGCAGTACGTCGACGAGCCCCTTTTTGGCGTAGGACTTAGCCAAACAAGATGGCAAGCCAATCATGTAATATTGTGGTATTGTGGAGTCGAAAAGTGATTCGCGTGGAAAGGAAGCTTCGAGCAGAGTTTGGTTTGGAATTTCCAATCTGTGCGCACTAAGTGGTCACATTGATTACAGTCCATGAGTTTTGCATGAGATGCAGAAGCCTGTAGCTCACCAGAAACTGCGGCTCGCAGCTGATATTTTCGCCGTTGTTCTTAGATTGAGGTTCGTCGTCAAGTAGTGTAGTGCTTGCATCGGTCATGGTACTACGCAACTAGAGAAAAAGTGTGAAGATAGGGGAGGTTCGATACCAGTTGTTCTTGCGGGAGATGAAGGCCCTTGATTTCCTATAGGCCTGAAGATTTATTGGAGAGCTCATGGACGATTTAGCTGATGGTAGGCCCCAGCGACAGAACTCGAGTCTAGACTCTATCCAGGTTTCCTATATGCCTCGAGATTGTTAGAACTAACAATGGAGACAAAAGTATCGATAGACAAAGTTGATGTCCGTGCTCTGGTCAGTGTTGCCAGACGATCCAGAGTGACGTGCATAAGACAAGGAATGTTGGAATCAAGTTGGAAAGACTCGGAGTCGATGGTTGTGAATTGCTCTCGACCTCTTGTTAAGGCCTCCAATCAAGCTAGCAGGTCAGTACCGGTCAGTGCCAAATGCCTACGACTGTTTGGTAGTACAATTTGTAGGTCTTGTATGGGTCTTCAGTACAGTAGCAAGCTGCAACGCGGCGATTCGCCGATGTCGACGCGATAGGCGTCAGGTCGCGTGACACGCTCAATAATATTGTTAACTCTCACGCTCCGAGTCTCAGCCACCTCCACCAACCAACGCCACTGGACACAAGACTCAAGAGCACTACTGGACAAGCTGGAATGATCTACGCGTAAATGGGTTTCGAAGCCTTACGTCGATGAGCTAGGACTGGCGAACTATCTCAAATATTTTGACTTCGATTCTTTACCCGTTCACGGCAACAAGTTCAAATGGCGGTATATGTCTATAGAAATCTCAGCAGATATCCTTCAAGCCAAATAACGTATCATCTCCAGAGGCTTTGAATTCTTGCCGCAGCCCACCCATTTTTCGTACCGTAACCTGTGCCCACTCGGTGTCTTCTCGTCCAACGTTCACACCTCGGCGTTCTGCTGAAAGGCGACTATGAAAATGTCACTCAAAGACTTGCCTTTTCCTCAGGTCTGCGGTCATTATGAAAATGTCACGTCAACCCCAAACAATATAAAATGGAAGGCTTTCTCAGTCGGTGCACATTCGTTCTATGTCTTCCATCCCCATGAACAAATTCGTTGTACCCCTCGCTTTTATTCTCGCCGCCGTCCAGGCCCAGGCGAAATTTATCCCAGTTGGTGGGACATGTGAGTAATTCGAGAGTTGAACTTCAACCGCCAATAACGCCACATTGTACTCCAGGCGCAAACTTTGCAGGACCATTGCCAGTAAGCTCCGGTTATATGTATTTGCATCTTTTAGTCTAAGCTCTTGCGTTTAGACTCCATGTAAGGTGTATAAACCACAAAGAAGCTGCTCATGGGACTGATACAGAACGTATTAAGGCATTCCTGGAAGCGTTTGCTGTTATGTCTATCCAGACCTGGGCCTGTAAGTTAGACCATCCAACCTTTGTCTTGGCTCTTTAACGCGTGTTCTAGTTGCACCAAGGGGCGCAAATGCCCTTCTGGGTTCGTTCCTGAAAGAGGTCTTTGTGGGTTATCTCTTTTCGCTCACCAGGAAGAAATTCACGAATCCATTATTTTCAGGCGACGGAATTGCGGGACCCAGTAAAGTAAGTAGGCCATCTCTTTAAATACAGAACCGCACTCTAATTTTATTGTTAGCTTCCATGTCTGCACCTCTTTACTCATCACGCGGATGGGCGTTCCTTTTTATTGATTCTTTTCTTTAGGCTTCCCTGGGACCACCTGCTGCAACATTAGCCCAGATAACTCTCAGTCAGTGCCATTCATTTGCCACAAATTTACGGGAACTCATTTTGAATTCCAATTTTCTAGGTGCTTGGCGGAATGTAAGCCGGCGAACTGAAGGAATTAGAGTACACGTCTGAGTGTTATTAAGATCGACAACTCTTGACATGAATCTGCTTGGCGCTCGCAATCCACCGCCTTTTGTTGAGAAAGAGAGATGCGATTACTTCCAAAGTCCTGCTACAAGCTCCGAATTTGATATGGCGTGGAGTAGGACTGCTTCAGGTTCAATTTCAAAGTGGGGCAGAGCACCACTTATTGCACCGAAGTCCGACTACGTGTGGTCCCAGGACTCTCAAGACGACTTGAATGGAGTCCCATAAAAGCATGGAGGCGAATGCATCGGATCCCAAGCAAAAAATGAAACTCTTCTCCGCCTTTCTCGTATTTGCTCTCTCGGTTGTCGTCGCTGGGCAAGATGCCGACCCCGGAATTGTAGGCTGGAATGAACAATGTACGTTTTGTGGTGCAGTTTATATTTACTCCCAGCGCTTAAACCAGTGCCTACAGGCGGCAGTATTCTTGGAACGGTAAGAAAATACGATATCTTGCTAGTGTGACTTACCTAAATATATTGACACCCAACATCAGCAACCTTGTAAGCTTCAGAATAAAATACCGCGTCCAGAGCCCTGACATAGAGAACTTGTAGGCTCGAACCCCGCCTTAAAGTGTTGCTACCTCTACCCCGACTATGGCGTGTGAGTAGCAATTCATCCCTCCTACTATTTACCTTGAAGTGTTGAAATCGGGACGCTCTCCTTCTTATAGATGCAGGCTTTTCTGTCCAAAATCCACCTGAGATGTTGGAATCCATGTTTGGGATGTTCACAATCGACGGAGGGATATGCATTTTCAAGGCGGAAGGATCTCATGCAAATGTCATACCAAGCCTGGCAGTACTTAGCACCTTGAAGGTCATTGAAAGTCGATGACAAATGGCATTCGGATTACCTATTGCCCAAATTCTGCCATACTCATTTGACTGACGGAAGATCTGGGGATAAAAGATGTGGCATCCATTTCGCAGCTCGGCACAGCACAAGGTGTCGATTCATCCACTATTCCTGGACATAATCGACGCTGTGAGGTACTTTGTGTCAACTACTCACTAGTATTAGCGCTAAGCGCTAAATACAGACCAGGCTGACACTTGTAGTCGTGCTCGCATATTTGAATTCATCTTCGGGGCTCAACATCTCTTAGTACCACGTCGTCATTGATGTAGATTCCATTCAGACGTCACTTCTGTTCGCATGATTAGCTTGCACATAAATAAGTCAACAAATTGGTTCACATTATAATCATTGCGGATTAATTCCGAAGGCCTTAGTCCTCTTTAATTTGCTTTTATGTGCAACCCGGGTCCGACTTCACAACGTTATTTCTATGATTTGGAACCGTGTACTTGAAGAGCCAACTCAGAAATATCATCTCCCTGAAATTTGTTTCGGTTAAGCTAAATTTATCGCTGAGAGATAGTAGGAATGGGAGCTATTTTTATAAACAGCTTGTGGCCCATGCAGATTGTATTTTTGGAACTAATGTCATAGTCTGCAGGTTGTATGGAATCGCCCATGCTTTGGACGTATGATGGAAGTTCGAGTGTATGTCTTGGCACTAGACCACGTCTCGCAATACAGCCCGGATGGAATTCTGCCATAAGTATATGACACATTAGAATGTAGTCTACGTAGAACATACACTTCTTTGTCAATTTTTCTTTAATGATTGGAATCGAATCCGAATAGCTTAGTATAAAAGCTACCTTAGATCGAACATTTGAACCAGAACACCCCAAAAGTTTCTACACTATACCAGCCTTAGCATCAAAATGGTGAACATTGTCTTCACAATCCTCGCATTCGCAATTTTTCAAAGCGTGCTTTCTAACCCGCTTCCGCAAATTCCGACGGAGCTGAACTCCCCTCTGCCTGGGCTCGATGGGCTGCAGGATGCTCCCGGACTGTCCACGGTAAATGATTGTATGTAGTAAATCTGCATTCCATATGGGGAAGAAGTATGGCTCACTTATTCTATATTCTTACAGTAGCAGGAGGCATCGTGAAGAGAGGTTTCGAAAGCATCCCATTGCCTGGTTTGGGTATGCTTAGCGGCATTGCGGGGGCCACTGCCACGAACGGGAACACTAACGACCTTCTGGGCGGTATTATATGACTGCTTATCATGTGGGTCCTATAACTTGAACTAAGTTAAATTATTGTATATTGATCAGAATATCCCCAGGGGCCATCGACCCAATCGAACTTTCGGACGGGGTCAACTAGCGTCAATGAAGAGCAGACCGTAATTGTGGCGTTTGAGTTTATTTGCACAATAATTGTACTCGAAATGAAAATATGGACTCATAAGAGACGCTCAATGCCCAATTATCGGAGAGTAAGGGATTGTACATATCGATGAATTAATCCATCCCCGGCGATCTAGTTACCATTTTGAATTGTTCTGTCCATAATGGGTAACTTCGCACAGCTTGTGTGGCGTACATCTCCTTGTTTCGGTGAAGTGTTGTGATCACCAACAAAGGGACTCGCCACTGCCTACCACGTTAAATGCACCCTTTCTGGCTATATGGCGTTATCTTCCTGATCACCCAAAACGGATGGATTCAAGACCAAAGGTGTGGCATTTGATGTTTACAATAGTCGACTCGCTAGTCCTAAAGTCATCAATTATCTCCGACGAATCATAACAAAGAGAAGGCTAATGTAACGCAGATTTGAAAACTGGCCTTCTTATATCCGCTGGCCGAATATTTTCTTGGACCGCAGAAGCTACCAAATGGCTCTAATCGCCTTCGTCTATCTGCCTTTGGGACACTCTAGAACACGAGTAGTTTAACATTAATGTGTCTGACAGATAATCTGACATGCGAAATTAGTAACTCACATCTGCTACCCAAAGCTCTAAAAGCGTTGATCTATAAAAGTATCGTTCATTCGCTGGAAGTCCTCAGAATCTCCCAGTTTCTACAAAGCTTCAGCTACATAAAAATGTTTAAACTCTCGCTCGCCATCGTCACTCTTGCCCTTCTCCAGAGCGTACTTTCCAGCCCACTTCTTCAAACTCCAAACACTGAAAGTGGAAAGGAAGCGTTGCGTATGGATAATTTTGTATCGCGATTCCCATATACTGACGCTTGTGCCTCCTACAGCCCTTGTGGGTAACCGTAAGTACTTATCATCATCTACAACATTTTAGCGCTAAATTTTTGGCGTAGTCGTCGACGGTCTTCCTCTCGTAGGCGGCCGTACGTATTAACTCACTTGGCAAGTTCATCTCTTTTCGCCTTATGTTGATTTTCGGTACAGTTCTGGGTGGTCTTGGTCTTCGGGATGATACCGATGGGGACGATTCCGACGAAATGTCCACAAGGTCGGAAGCCGGAGAGGAAGCGTTGCGTAAGGATGAACTCATGTCGCCATTTCGATTTACTGACGCTTCTCTCTCCTACAGCCCTTGTGGGTAACCGTAAGTGGTTATCATCATCTACAACATTTTAGCGCTAAATTTTTGGCGTAGTCGTCGATGGTCTTCCTCTCGTAGGCGGCCGTACGTATTAACTCACTTAGCAAATTCATCTCGTTTTGCCTTATGTTGATTTTCGGTACAGTTCTGGGTGGTCTTGGTCTTCGGGATGATACCGATGGGGACGATTCCGACGAAATGTCCACAAGGTCGGAAGCCGGAGAGGAAGCGTTGCGTAAGGATGAACTCCTGTCTCCATTTTGATTTACTGACCTTTGTCTCTCCTACAGCCCTTGTGGGTAACCGTAAGTGGTTGTTTTCTATAACATTTTATCACTAATTTTTTGGCGTAGTCGTCGACGGTCTTCCTGTTGTAGGCGGTCGTACGTATTGACTCACTTGGCGGGTCCATCTCCTCCCACCTTATGTTAATTCTCGATCCAGTTCTAGGTGGTTTGGGTCTTCGGGATGATATTGATGACGATGAAGACATAGACGAGAGGTCTTACGATGCTCTCTTGGGCCCTGAAGAGCACACGGGCCTCGCGGGTACCGCAGATCACCTTGGAAATGCACTCAAACAACTCGGTGCTGGACTCGGAGACTTATTGTGAAAATATGCGGCGAGCGGCAATTTCCTCGCAAGGGTTTTACAAAATCGAGTAGAGTAACGTGGAGATAATGCAAAGAACCGGCGGCGATCTTTATTTGCAGTGTGAATGGCCTGATTCTTGAATATGAAAACGCCTACTTCTTACTTTACCCCTATTTATGCCATGATAAGTTAGGAAGTCACGTTGACCGTGGAAAAGGGTTTGTGTCCATTAGACGCCCAGTCCAGACGCAAGTCCAGACGACGGTCGCCTTGCAATCCCCATTTACTTTACAAGCATCTTGTCTTCTTATTTCTCTCACTTACTTCAAAGATAATTGACTTGGTCATGTTTCTCCACCTCGCCTTTGCCATTTTCACGTTTTTCGCTCAAGCCACTGTCGTTTCTGCCTGCGAAGGAAGCTGCATCGTTAGCATTACCAACGCCTTGCTCGGAAATTACACCACATCAATCGCAATTGTTACCCATAATATTGCAAGTAGAGCAAAGTGCTCAATCCTCCCTTATGTTGAAATACTTTCTAGGCGGACTCCATTGTCTCTCATGTTATTAAAAACCGGAACCATGCAGCTCCTCCAATATCCTACCTTAGCCCCATCATCGAAGAATACAACAAGCGCGCCTACGACTATATGGAGAATACTATCTTCAAAACATATTTTCATGGCAAATGTCAAGACCCTGTCACCGGTATCGACCCGGCGGGTTGTCCGAACCCAAACTGTCCTGTGGTCTGTGGCACGCCTGGCTCGATCGTCCATTTCTACAATACCTTTCGGTCTCGCGCCTTCTCCTCGAACGTAAATCTCTGGAACGAACTCGTGGATCCAAGCTCGGCTACCTACAAGAAGGTGGAAAAGACTGTCCTCGCTGCGGCTGCATCTTCTAAGTCTGGGTCCAATAACGAGAGGAGACTGTTTCGGTTTAGGCGTGCAATCAATTCTGCTGAGGGTCAAATATCTGTCGTCCAGAAACGTGCAAAGCAAAACGCCGAGAAACAAGAGGACCAGGTCAAGAAGGAACTTCGAGCTTACTTGGATAAATTCGGTTCCGACTTAGGGGATGTGTGTGGGGGTACTGCGTCTGGAAAAGAGAACGGCCTTCCTAGATGCAGTTGGGAGAAAAGTTTCAAAGAATATATCCTTACCTTCCCTTAGATTCCCGTGGTGTCAACTATCGCACATCCGTACAACCACTATCCCCACATACTAATCCTACTAAAGCTTTTTCCTGAGTTCTTTCGACATTGCCTACCACTTTCAAGTAGTCTAATCTCACAATCTATTATCTGCGACCTTGAGCCCCATATTTCGAGCTTCGAGACCCTTGGTTAGCGGGGGGCGGTATATTGATCCGTTCACCGATCGCCGAGCGGAGATGTGATTGGGCTTCCTAAAGCGGGAACTGACTGTTTTGCCACCTGTTCAGTCACGTCTTGCGGTCTGTGACGTGTCCTACTCGAAAACGCCAGCACACCAGCTTTCACTCTCCTGTTCGCCCAAGTGCGTTTCTTTTACCGTCACCCCCTAGACCAGCGGCTTGCCTAGAGGTTGGCCATTTACATTCATTCTTCTTGTTATCCTGATTTTTCATTCATTAGGGCTCCAAGATCTGCACATTCAACGGATATGGAGCAACAAGCGAAAGCACCTCCCGACATCAAAAAGATTGCCCAGTTTCTTCGAGGCGGGAATGCGGGCATGAAAATTCGTGTTGGTGCGCTAAATGGAAAGCGTCTGGACTACTTTAAGGGTGCGTATCTGGCCACGTTCGGTATTGGACCCATGACTGACTTTCTGAATAGGCAAATCTGCCATCAAAGCCCTTCTTTCTCCTGCTTTCGCCAAAGTCAAAGGCGCACCAAAAGTAACTTCGGAAGCTGAAGCTCAAACAATACTCCAGGCCGTTAATGCTTTTGCTTTCTTCCTCCGTGTGCAACGTGGTGGTGCCACGGGCTCCTCGTCATCATCTCCCAAAGCCCTTCAAATTATTCCGGAGCAAATGTTTTCGCCTGACGAATATTACGCATGGTTTTACGAAGGCTCGCAATGGACAACATATGCGGGAGGGATTCTGATGGTTGCAATCATGCTTGCTGGTGTTATGTTCCCGCTGTGGCCACCTATCATGCGCCTTGGCGTTTGGTATCTGAGCATTGGCATGCTCGGCCTCATTGGTCTCTTCTTTGCAATTGCCATCGTTCGGCTGATCTTCTATGTCATCACAATTGTCGTTGCAAGTCCAGGAATCTGGATATTCCCTCAACTGTTTGCTGACGTTGGCTTTGTGCGTCTTTTTCTTCTTTGTAGTGTTTCGCGCCCTGACATTATATTTGCAGGTCGAGTCATTTATTCCTCTCTGGGAATGGGATATTCCCAAGAAGAAGTCGAAAAAGAAAAAAGGCGACAAAAAAGAAAAAGGACAGTCGTCGGCGGACAAACATCAAGAAAATGGGGGCGCCTACATCGAGGAAGTTGTTGATTCAGAGGATTCTCGGCCACGTAGTCGTAGTGCCCGTGTAGAGGAAGTAGAAGACGAGGATGCGTAGACCAATGTTCTAATGACTTCTATTTTTTGCTACAGACGATGTATCTTACGTCCACATACCTATTTTAATCGCAACTTTACAACATGTTGTGGTGGTGTTTTGCGGGCGTCCTTTGTCCTCGCTTATTATAACTTATAACCGTTATTTAAACATTGGAGGTCTGGTCGTCGGTCTTTTGAGAACCTTTCAAGCTACTTTTACGCTTTCAAACTATGTCATGAAATCTCTTATTTCACATTGCTGGTGTCTTTCGCTCGAAAAATTTTCTTTCGCACTGGGTTTGGGAACAATAATATTTATCTGAGTATATACACTGTACAATTCTACTAACAATGTCCTGGGAAGTATGTTAGCCCAGCCTCTAACAATTTAAGGAAGTTCCTCACCTGGCACACTCTTTCCAGCTGTGCTCAATTTTTTGGACAAAGCACTCCCGCCGCATGAGAGTCCACGCACAAAAGCTTGGGCGACGACGTTAGCTCCCGTTGGCGAGGTATGAGTATGGTCAATCGGGTAGAAAGTCATCACTTTCGTTTGTCCAAGGCTTCCGTAGAGTTGGGCAACGAAATTGTAGTGATCAACGAAAGTGACACCAGTACGGCTGGCGGCGAGTTGGGCGAAGCCTACGAAGCGACCTGCTGGGGTGATCATACCGTTCGCCCAGATATCATCGGGTGTCTGGGAGGACACAATGGGGATGGCTCCTTTGGCTTGTAGGGCGGTGACCGCGTTTTGGATGTAAAAATTAAATGTGTGAATAACAATGGAAGCTCCGCTGTATATAAAAGAAGGGTGTCAAAAAAAAAGAAGAATTACGACCAATACATGGAGAGATCCTCACGTGGAAGTCTTGACAGTAGCAGTACCATCAAAGTCACTGCCTGGCGCATCCTGTCGACCATTGTCGACTGCTCCTGCAGAGCCGTCATTGTGACCAAACTCGATGATGACGAAGTCGCCGGCTTTGACTGTGTTGATCAATGTCGTAAAACGGCCTTCGTCGCTGTACGACCTGGCGGAGCGTCCAGCAACGGCCATATTGACAACAGGAAGAGTCAAGTATTGGGCAAGAGATTGGCCCCAACCTGACGGAAAAAATAAGTAAGTATCGATTCCGTTAAACGGATCGTGAATGGAAATTACCATCAGTACCAGCCCCACCACCGCCCTTAGCCATCGTAGAGTCGCCAGCAAGGTAGACCGTCTGGCCCGCAACGAGAGATGCTACTGCTGCGATGGTATTGACTAGTTGTAAAGCCCGCATATTTTAATCTTTGAATACGTATTATCAAGCCAGGGAAGGACCGTTGTTATATAGTACAAGGCGGACCGGCTTAGCTCCCGTTCTTGTCATAGCTTTTCAGGAGACAAGGTCATGCCTGGTTTATTGGAGTCGAATTCCCCGAGGATTCAATTGGCGGCCGCCAGAATGGCAGCGAAGCGGGAAGGCCAAAGTTTTGGGAGTCACGGCAAAGGTACGTGGCGAAAAATCGAGCGTTATTGTCCGCAACGGGCAGTAATACTCCTGCGCCTTAAATATCGCTCGAATATGAACAGTTGGATCAGCTTCCGAAGACGACTCATCTGCGCTAATTTTGGTCCGGGATTTGTTGATTTTTAGAATCTTGGCCACCTGGCACAAGGGGGTCAAGCAATAGATCATCGATTGGGCTCGTCCCCGGCACGGGAGCTATTGCAGAGCTAAAAGCAGGACATCCATCCAAAATCTTTGGTCGTCTGTACGCAAGCCGCAGCAATAAAGAATGCGCTATTCGGAAATTCAGTCTCCAGGCCTGTAATGCCGATGCGGCGCAACTGTTTACTTGACTCAAAATTTGTAAACCCTCCTGGGCAGTACTTAGATGCATGGAAGGACAATAGTGATGGAAAAGCGAAGGGGTGTTGGTGATTGTCAGAAATTACTGGGACACAGTGGGAGGTTTGGAGAATCTTTCCGGACACGGTCACGTGCTGAGCATAAATTTCAAGCTGAGATCAAACAATTTTGCCTAGGAAAGTGAACCGCTTGGTTGGCTCAGCTTCAACTCTTGACCTCCTTCCTCAAGGCTTGAAGCTTGAAGTCCATATCTTGTTTCCCATCTCTTTGAAAATGGAGGTTGTCGCTTTCGAAGTGTCTTCTAAACTTTGCAACGCATGTGAGTAAATCTTTCATTGGCCGTGTCTTTCCTTTGGAGTGGAAGGCAAGTGGAATGTGCCCTTATCGGTGTCGCTGTGCTCTAGCACGGTAGTGGATACGTGCGATGTCAGCGTCGCCTTCTGCTATCTGTCACGTCTTTGAATCGTCAATAATCGGAACGGCATGGAGCTGACATGTCGCTCCCTCTGACGTCGATGATCGCTTGTGGGTTTAAACCTGTAGGGGACTGTCGTGAGATTGGCTACTCGTCAACCGTCCGGCCAAGCGCGATCAAGTTGCCAGGGACGATTCTTGACTCGGCATACGAGGGGGTTATTCCTTGCCATTCCATGGCTATAATTCATGTATTGAAATGCGCTGAATGTGATTTTCTGTGTTTTCTTTGAAGTGGAATACAAGTCGAAGGTGTCTTTATCGGTGCTGCTGTCTTCTGCTATCTATCACGTCCTTAAATTGTCATACTCGGAAGTCAGCCCGCGGGCGTTCGTGGTGGGCATGGCGCGACGCTCGTTTGTGGGTTCAACCTGTAAACGACTTGTCACGTCATTGACTAGGCTTCTTCCATCCGGCCAAGTGCGGAATTGCTTTGCCCGGGCCCGTGTCAGCATACGAGGGGGCCACCCACTTCGCATTCCATTTCAAGACATTTAATTCCCAGTTCGAATTGCCCCAGTTTTTGACTTTCGTCGGAGTTTCCGAAGCCTTTGATCCTTGCAATGATTGTGCTCATCAGTTCCCATAGGTTTACACGTCGTATTGCTGGTTGAGATTGCACAGACTTGTGAGTGACCCGTTCCAGGTGAGAATCTCTCATCTATTCCCAAAGGGAGCTCTCTCCCAATTTGTGTGTATGTCTATACCTCATAGACATAACTCCAGCATTGCTGGCATTGACATGTTGCGTAGTCTTGGTCAATTCTGGCCTTGAACACTCAGTAGCCATTTCTTAATTGATCAACGCCTATGCAATGAATTTCGATCCCTTTTTACCTACTGAAATGGAGAATTGATTGTGATACTTACTCATCTTTTTAAGATCCCCCCCTTCAGTCACAGCCCCATTCAATGAAACCCGTCCATTTGAGTGAGTTTGTCTTGTCAGCGCCAAATGGTTGATTGTCTTGCGTCCGTTGAGTGTTTGCCTAATGGCCCTATCGGTGCTGCTGCGCTTCGAACGTGGTTGCGGTCCATAGGCCACGACTGTCTTTCCGCTATCTGCAAAGTCGAGAATCTTCGTGTCACCTCTGTCGTACTTATTGCCCTCCCTTGGTTGTGCCCTCTCGCTTTTATTCTTGTTGCCTAGCTCGGGAATCTTTTTCGAAAGTGCAACTTCCCAGCGGTTGTGAATACAGCTCTTCAAGTGGTAGTCGTGTATGCATACCAATGCTTACAAGGCCATGCTGTAGGCGTTAAACCCTGCACTGGTTTTGTCGTGGTGATCACGCCGACCGGGTTCGAAACACCTTCGCCCGCGAAGATCCTCGTTCAGTACACGAGGGGCTGTTGTGCAAAAATCCCGCTAATTTAAATTCTATATCTTTGGATTAATCCCGGCTGACAATTGTAACACTGATTCTGTATGTTTCACTTCTCTAGATTTCCATAGTTGTTTGAACGAAGTCGTATCTCATCCTGGTGAGCACATCTATCTCGTCTTCCCACACCTTTTAATAATGGCGCTTGACTAGGTTCACGGGCATGACCATGGTTTTGTGCTAGATATAATATTGATTAATGACTAATGGTAAGCACCTCTGTTCAAGTCGTTTTCTCGGATCCATATGGCAGTTGGGCTTAGATATAGACCCCTATCGGTGCTACTGCGATTAATTTCGGCGAGGGCCAGTCTCACGGATGTGGGGCGTCTCGTTTCAGCACCTAGAACTCGTGTCGTCACCAGCGTCTGATCCCTTGTTAAATAATTAGGCCGCACCGTTGATTCATTCTGGGTCGCAAGTGCAACCTGGAATAGCCTTGAGTCGCGGCCGAGGAGCTTGGATGCTGTTGGTGGTACTCCCAGTACAATGGGCAGGTTCTTTTGATGCCCTTAATAATTGCGGGTCAACACCTGGTGTGTGTCTTGAACCTGGTCGTGGGACGGTAGCTTGGGGAGTCCTCCAAGTCACGAGTTCTTAATTAGCATACGAGGGGGTTTTCACATTCTTCGCTGTTATGCTTAAATTTTTCCTTTTCGTCGTCCTTGCTTTCATGTTACTTACTATAGCCTTGTAAATTTATAGGCAAGCCGCGACGTGGCACCCACCATTCTCAGTGGTCAAGCCGCGAATTTCCTGCCATATGAAACTCTCTTGCAGATTTTCTTGCTTGCCTTTCTCGATAAAGGGCTTGAACTCCCCTTTCCAGTGGTCAATAACTATTGGGTGTGGATTGGAACATTTTGAACAAAGCCCCTTGGTACCGTCAAACTGATGCGACGAGGTATGCATTCATCCCTTCGAAACAATTTTGCTTTCCATTCTATGCGCACGTACTTTGAGCACCCTTATCGCCCCCAATTGCGTTTCGGCGCGTGTCGCTGTCTGCTTCAGTGATGTGATTCCAGGATCTTTTTGACGAGGGAAAACTCGGTCGTGTTGACCATCTGCATCCACGTTCCAAGGGCCCGGATTTCTTCTACATTTGATTCGGGGTGGGTTATATCGACCTCTCCCGGGGTCAATTTGGGTTTTCTGTGGAAGAAAAAAAATACAACGGGTATCGAAAATATGTTGCAATGGCCTAGCGATGGCCCCCAGATTTCACTGCTGAATTGGTGTGTGCCGAGGAAAAATCAGGGATAAGGGATACGAGGGGGTTTCCAAGAGCGCCTTCCTACCTTCGAAAGCTGATTTTTTGTTTTGCTTTCGTGTTAACTAATTTTGTGTTTCTATGATGCATCAATGGCAAATCAGGAAGGCCGAGGCCTCGACAACTATGGTTATAATTGATACATGGGGTAGTTAATTGTAGTTGGATACAAGATATTGATACAAGTGAATGCAATAAGTCCTGTTGGAGGATGATGCTAGAATGGAAGATATCTCTAAAATAGAAAAACCCAAGTTCAATCAATTAGTTGAGGAAATCCCTTCAGCCGCCTTTAAAGCAGTCTCGAAAAGGTGCAGAAGAGTTGGAGCATCTTCCATCCCGATGCTGATCCTAACCAAACCCTCCTCGACACCGTACCTAGCTGCCCAATCCAATTCTCCGAAATGTGCAAGGATAGTGAACGGACAGGCTAAGGTAAAGTTTGTACCCAGACTGGGACCTTTATAACAGGATAAAGCGTCAAAGAAAGCCTCCGAAGCAGCGACGGACGTGAAGGTCAACGAGAAGAGGCCACCAAAGCCACCGACTTGTCCATCTTCCGGGTCGATGGACTGGATACGGCACTTGTCATAGTTTTCTCGTGTGATGTATTTGGGATAGAACACTTCCTTGATAGCGGGCGAGGGTGCACCACCAGCGACAGATCTGAAGCGCAAGAAATCGCAGACGGCTTCAGTGTTGGCATCGATAACACGAATCCGTCGCTTGAAATCGCGCGAGTTGCGTTCCATGTAGATGGCGTCTTCATCGAAGTAGACGTCTTCGAAAGTGCCCCCAAGATATTGCTTGAGGGCAGAATAATGGCGTCCTGTGGGATTGAGGGTAAGGCTGATAATAATAATAAAAACTAAGCGATCATATCAAACAGCAGCCGTAGTTGCATACCTTCCACCCATGACGTTTGACGCGCCACTGAACACCTTGGTAAGGCTGCTGACCACGATGTCGGCGTATGGAAGGACCTCGACGTTCACAAAGTTTCCAATAGTCTCATCGATCACGATGAGGAAACCGTATTTGTCAGCTAAGGCCCGAAGGCGGGGTAGATTGGCTGAACGCAACAGAGGGTTTGATGGGAACTCGGTGAAAAGTGCAAGAACGGGAGGTTTTGTTGGATCGAGCTTGGATTCTTCGTCGAGTATCTTTTCTAGCTCGTCAATGTCGCTGTCTAAGCCAAAACCAAGGAAGTGGCATCCGGGACCCCACTTTTGGAGGATTTTGAGTGTATCGGTATACGGGAATCTATTGGGAAGATTGGTTTAGCTCGCGTGCGCAGACTCTAGTCAAAATAGTAAACTCACCCGAAACAAACACTCTTTGCAGGTGGGCGGACGGCGAGAGCCATATTATGCGCAGACCAGATGGCAGACATACCCGATGGGAAGAGGTACACATCATCAGCAGCTACGTCTTTGATTCCTCGAGTGCTGGGTCCGACGACCAGTTCTTGATTTTCTGGACATGTTGTCGGACTACGAGTTTCATTGGAGCCATCTCGAAGCAGAACACCAGCTACTCTGGATCGAAGTGCACGCTTGGCGAAAGAAGCCGCGCTCAACGGGAGGTTTCGTCCGTATCGTTCCTCCAAATAAACCGAGTCAGGGTTTACGTCTTCAGCGACGGAAGGGATTGTAGATGGTGGAGAAGGTAAACGACCCTTGACAGCAGAGTAATGTCTGTTGTGTCCTCTCATAGGAATGCGACTTGATACTGGGCTGCTGGGGCGCTGGACGCTCGGTGTAGTGTCGGGTAGCAAGGACAGGCATTTCTCCGCGAGACGGCTTGAGATGCCTAAACCCGTATGTTGCCAGAACTCTTTGGCTACAGGAAACGAGTCCCCGGGAAATAATACTATATGGAGATCTACACAAGAGCCAGCGATGCTATCTCTGTTGATCTTCGTAGTACCGTCGTTCAGTTTGTCCTCTGGACAGATGAACAGGTTCACCAGTCTCGCATTCACTGGCGATCCTAAGACAGCAGATCGACGCTGGATAAAGGACCGACCAAGTTCTGCGATCCTCTGGGTGGAGAACAACATGCACTTCTCGTTTCCGAGCGCATACCTGTGTTCACAGATAGCAGCAAGCTATAGGTTTAGATGCAAGATGAACAATTGCGTGCTGAGAACGAAATTGGACTCACCTTCTGTATAGTTCGATGGATGAAAAACCTTGGGTATCCAGTCACCATGCTATCCACTACTCTTTTTTCGCCTTCTTCGTAGCCAACATTATCACGCCACGTCGGTAACGAAACCGATATCGCGTGAGGAGTATCGGGAGGAACGGCAAGCCCTACAGCAAGATTGGTATCTCCCATAGTCTATGGTCTTGCGAGGTGACTGTGCTGGGGAATCAGGGGAATATACAAAGAACGGGAAAAGGTAAGATCAGGACAAGCAGTAAGAGAAACTGAGCCGTAGACTAGTTATAGCCATGACTCGATGGAAAAGGGTTACAAGGAGCGTCGGAGCATCGGCCGTGAAATTTTGAGATCGGCTCAAGTTAACAGCCAATAGCACTTAGAATATCGTTTGATCAGCTGGGAACATAAAACTACTGAGATGTTATTGGAATTGCTACATTCTAGTTATGCATGTCCATATTCATAGAAAACAACGAGTAAAAGGCTACACATATGACTGGGAAAGCAATAATACAATCTAAAAAGACATACAAAAAACATGAGGCTTGAAAACAGTCACCGTGTATTGATTTCACCCAATCGAATCCTTCTTGTGCACGCTTCTTCGACTATCTTTTCTCTGCAAACCAAGGTCCAAAACTGGGATTACCACCGGACTCCCAATGATGGATATTCCGGATGGGCTGGAGGCAATGACGTTCGGACTCTGTCTGACGCTGGTCCTGCTACTTGACCTCGAGCGATTGAAAAAGTCTCTATCAGAGACAGACGAGGACGTAGAAGAGGCACGCCGATGGCGTTGCATCTGTGTTGGATCAACATTGGGTATTTTGGCCGAGCGTGCGAAGAGGGACAAAACTATGGAACAACAAGTCGTTAACACCAATTGGGAAGGTAAAGTTGAAGTGGAACAGACTTACTATCTACAATCGATACAATGCCTGTCAAGTTGCTTTGAAATGTTGATGATAAGGTCGGGGAAGCAGGCCCAGATTCTTTAGTTACGAATACACGATGGGCGTTGGCTAAAATTTGCGAAATTAGGGTGGTGTAACATACTTTGTGGGTATTGAAACTTACTTGCAAGTAGCTTGTCTATTGTATATGACAATAGGCTGGATGGAAAAACAGAGTAAACTGAAACGATAGTGAGAAACGGAAATAGCTGCGCAAGCAGGGAGACGATGAATGTCAGACCTGGGTATTTATCAGCACCATCTGTAGAACCATCGGACTCCTTTCAAGATTCTAGTTGAGGTACTATCATTTACAATTAAGTAATTCGGTTACCTTGATATGTGCAATGAAATGGTGAAGAGGGGTGGCCAAGATTTGGTTGCTCTGAGACGGGACCACTATCTGTATAGAATGGAGTAAGTATCCACAAAAAGTAAAAAGAGGAACGAGGACACCTTTCCGATATCCGTAACGCTAACGGCACTCAACAAACTCCCAGTATTCTCATCCACTACGGCGATGCTGCTGACTCCTTGCTCGCTCATCAATTTCATAGCATCTAGGATGGTTGCAGAAGACGTGGCTGCAACGACTGCGGCGTTCAGGTTGAAAGATGGAAGTGAGAGAGACTGAATGGGATTAGATAGGTATTTGTGGAAAGACGGCGTTTCGTGAGCATACAAGTCGAACCAAGAGAGAAGACGGCGATCGGAGACCATTCCAATAAATTCTCTAGGATTGACGGAAGACTGAATAAGACCTGAAAATCAAGGGGTAAGAGTTGAGTGATTTGGATACGTGGATGGATCGAAATGACATACACCTATGAGTTCCACGCGAGAATACCTCCAGTAAAGAAATCAATGTGGCATTATGAGGCAATATTTCAATTCGGTTCTTTTCAGACAAATCTAAGAAAGAGCGGTTCAGGATAGTCCTGATGGATGCGACAGAGACGAACTTACTGCTAACGAGATGCACGGGCACACGACCAGCCTTGGCTGCACTGACAATGTCATTGACGCGAGGATTGCCACGGAGATATTCCGGCTGGAAGGTATGGCTTGTAGCAGCTAACGTCAGGAAAGCATTCACGTCGGCAAACTGATAAGGTACTCAGTAACTGAACACGCTCGAAGCAAGTCCATTATCATACATCGAATAATCCATGATAAGGCTCTCCAGAACTGGGTTCGGATGGTCGAGCTCTGACAGCTAGGCAAGGTATATCCTCTGTCAATAGGAGCTACATAAAAGAATAGATAAGGCAATGGGGTTATAAGATGACAGCTAGATTACATACCTCGCAGGCATCTTCGACAGTTGTTTCTGCATCAATTGGCACAACACGCGAATCAATGAGGTCTGCGGGCGCAAAAACAGTAAAATGAGCAATCCTCGATAAACTCTTGCGAAGAAAAGCACCTCTTGCAAAAACAGTCCTCCATGTCGTCACCCATTCCTCTATCTCCCCTTCTATCGGTTGAACGACATAACTTGCTTCCTTCCGACCCCCAGTCAAAGACTGCGAAAGTCTCTTGTTATTGGACATAGATTACTACCCTCTGTTGAATCGTGCTTGACTGAGTCTCTCCTATCGGTACAGCCGGAAAAGGGTCATGGAGGTCGGGATCCAGGATCTGGAGCACAAATGCCAATGGCTCCGAAGCACAACGTGACCATCAACCATTATTCTGGGCGGATTTCTGTGAATTTCTTACTGCTTTCTTCTTTGACTTGACAGTCTCAACTTCAAGGCTCTGTTTCGGATTGAAGGAGGTGAGAGGACTGGCGGTCTTTCTTCGGCATGCCTCCGTAATTGGACATGCAGGTTGCCAATTTGACATTCTCAGTTGACAGGGAAATATCTCGAATCGTCGCTTTGCGCACCTCTTTTTACAGGTCTCCCGTCAGGATCCTAGATAATACCAACTTGAGGGTAGTAAATATGTTCTCCTCAAAGTCCTACGTTCTGACAGAAGAACAACGCGAAATGTATGCTTCGGAAAAACTCGAAAACTTCAGGTGGATATCAAAACTCGTCGCAACATATTCCCAGCACACTCTCACGGATTCAGACCTTGCATCTGAAAATCTATACCAAGAGCTCGCAGAATTAGGTGAGTCGGCCTTCGTTATCACCCACTTGCCTAGTTCATCAAACCAAACTGAATTCAAAGGACAATTCGCGGAAGCCACATATAGCGCTATTCCCATTGATTTCCTTCTCGAGAATTTTGCTACCTTGAGCCAACCGGGATATCCTCTGGAACACTACGATGCTCTCAGCGATGCTGTTTTGGTCGATTCATTTCGGGGCAGCTTTGCCGACCTACCCGTCTACGTTGTCTACCGTCCGTCCGCGGGACAACTTCTCGTGTCAGTATCAGGGTCATCGTCAATGCAACACGCCCTCCAAGACCTACGCGTATTGAGACGTCCGCATCCTTCTGGCCGAGGTTCTGTACACACTGGGTTCTGGGAATTGTACCAAGGCATTAAACCTCAAGTTCTCACTGCGATTCTTAAAGGAATCGCCATGCATTCTCCCCTTGAACTAATATTAACTGGGCACAGCATGGGCGGAAGCATAGCTTACTTGCTCTGTATCGACCTACTTGCAAGCGACGACTTGCCATCTAACATACGGTTGAAAATTGCCGTTTTTGGGTCCCCGAGAACTGGCGATGCGAGCCTCGTTGAATATTTTCGTGATTTGGTCGCCTCATTTCGTAAAAAAGAGGGCGACATTTCTTTCAAAGAATATTCAGTGAAAGGATACAATGATGGTACGTCATCCAATGCACAATCTCGGCGTAACTTTAATAATCGATTAGCTTTATAGGTGTACCTGCCCTGCCACCTGCTCGGTTTGGATACCGTCACTTTTGCCTGGAACCTTTGTACACGACTGGTGGGAAAATCTACCACACCCCACCAACTGAGTCGGAGCATGCATTATTCCGGGTCATATCAAATAACGAAAGCCAGGATATTGCCTTTTTATTTCCCAAGGGTGGTCATAACTATTACAACGGGCGCGACCTGGAGAAGTTCGCCCGTCGCATTAACTGGTTAGACAGAGCAAAGCCAAAGGTTGATGGTTGGGAGGATCGTTACATGGCCATTTTGATGAAGCACTACAAGACGGGCAGCGAGAATCCCCAAAGCTCGAGAAATTTGCGCTCGTCGTTGCACGCGGCATAACTATCGCTGTCAGATCTCGGGAATCGACGGCTGATAGTCGCTTTTCCAACGGATTAGACTTCCACCTGAAAATATACTTTCGTCGCGGCTGTTCGCGTATGCAGTGATCAGCTTTGATCTACTCCGCCTCCGTTGATCCCAGGAAAGAACCACAGAGAACAAGTCCCAGTAGACCGGTGAACAGACAGAGAAGACGGCCACTTCTGAACTCGAGGCAATTGAAGTCCAGGCAGACGTGCATTCGAAATTCAAATCATTTCCCCAGGGCAAACATCGCGTGGTCTCCCCGAGGACTATTCACAGACGAGATGACTTTACCCCCTCACTTTAGGAATGTGAGGACCGACAATCGGTGAACACCAAGGAAAAGGACGTTTTACGCGCGCAGGCGGGTGTAACTTTTTATCTTGATTGTCACACATACGAGGATAACATCAACATATTGTTGATGCATATTCATGCCTAATACAATTTTTTGAATATCAGATATTCAGAAAATCCCCTTCCAGGACAACATCCTTCTGTTGTTCACTCACACGTGTATTTCAGTATCTCAGGCTCGTTCGGCGTGGGTCGGCGAAATGCGGGTACTTTCAATTCATGGCTTCCATCCAGAAAGCGTGTCTGTTCATAATACACCAGGATGCGCCGCAACATCGGTGATTGCGACGAGCGCCAAGTTGGTGGTTATTTTACGGATAATGAAGCTTTCTTGAGGTACAAGCACTGACGTAATCATGACGCGGGACTCGGCCCGTTGCTCGATCCCTGACTTTGACGATGAGTGGTTTTCATTAAAGAAGAGAAAACGATGACGAATGAGCGGGTATTTCATCCACAGACCACTCTGATCTATATTCAACTCACAATTATCTGAAATAGAGCCGCGGGGTTTGACAAATTGCATCATGCGGCAGAAGTAGATCCTGTCCAGTCTGAATGATCAGTCCTGATTAACCATCATCGGGAGAAACGGAAAAAATACAAACGTTCACGTTCGGCTATATGCCTCCGCACTAAATCTTCCGCCCTTGACCAAATATTATCAAGGTCCCAATTTGCTTGAGCTTCCCACTCGCCCACGATGTTTTGTGGGTAGGGCATGTAAATTACCCTAGGATCTGCCGGCCATGCCGTCTCTTCTGCTTCCGTGTCGTCAAAAATAACCAGGACTTTGAGGCGCCTACAAGCCGAGACGATTGCAAGCAACGAATCCTCGTCGGGCTGGTTATGGCGAAGCCGAAGGGCCAAGTGGGTCAACTGAGATAATTTGTCGAGGTGGGGGACCGCTGGCGCAGTCTCATGGGTCCAAAAGATGATGTCGAGGTGAGTAAGAGTATCACACCATGGGTGTCGCGTTTGCGGCTCTGGAAATAGAGAGAGAAAGTGATTGTATTCCATTGAAAGCCGGCTGAGGGGGAGTGGAGAAATCAACGGCAGTATTGACCTGTTCGGAAACATTCCTAGATAGTCAACCCAAAAGGCGAGATCGATTACGCCAGTGCAGACGGTGAGGATCCGCGCAGCGTTCCTGGCGCTGACCGACACTGACAAGCAAAGTTTCTTGACGTATATACCAAAAAACTCGGACGATATTGAGTTCATCGTCTTTAAAAAAAGTTCGGTGTCGTCTGAGCCCAGCGTCACCATCTCATAGATGAGTGGCTGGACCCTGGAATTTGGGCAAAAAATCAGATTTGAGGACAGAACAAAGTTGGTAATGATCTCACCATGAATGTATTCGCTTTGCAACACGCGCAAGCTGGAGTGCGCTGTTCTGGTTGACCTTTGCAGCCACCACAAAAATTTCGCGCTGAAGCTCGACGGGCAGCTCATTGAGGGGGAATGAACCTGTGGTCGACATCGACTTGGGAGGTGAGAAAGTACTAGTCTTGAAATTAATTCGTCGGACATATGGCGATATCGATGGTTGAAAGGTAATTTCAATTTGTCTTTTCAGAAGAGAAATCACGTGGAGAAGTAAAGAAATCCTGTTCCTGCGCACGGCGACCTGGAAAGAAGCGTTATCGCTCTCATCATTTGATGTCACCTTCCGAACTCCAATAAAGAACGGCAGACCTAACAAGTGGTGCCGGAAGATAAAATTTACACATAAATGAACAGAAGCGCACCTATTTGTAAGCGAGACTTTTCTAGGTTTTCAGTTGGACTGACGTGTATGCCCTGCTTGGAGAATATTCGGGTCGTAGAGACTGAAGGTAGCGGTAATAGAAAACTGACTCTTGTAGCGAATTGGTTGTCACAAGAAGTTGCCCTGTTCAGAAAGGAAGAAAATTATGAAGGAACCAAAGGTGACTGCTGCAGCCAGGATGCGCACGAATCAGGTGAGTCTGGTGAACTTCGAGGAAAGTTCACTTAGCCACTAATATGAGTCATGAATTATCGTTAAACGTTTTCATAGAGCTGGGACAGTTTGGGGACAGTCTACTGTATGGTCTTCCTGGTTGACTCAGCGACTCACTTTTCCTTACTCATGAGAGTTAGCTGCCTGAATTCAGATAAGACGCAAACGACACCTACGTTATCTAACGAACTATGATTTTGCGCTCCTGCTTCTGCAAGGAAGACCCTCGAGACCTCGGACGAAAAATCAACTTCTTCAAACCTTGTGAGTACCAGCGTAGTTGGTCCCTATAACCTTGACTCACAAGTTGCAAGAAGGGAGCTCCTTTCAGGATAGTGTTTAACCTAGAGATGGTCTAGCCTCGAGGTTTGCAGTACGAAGTGTCTACAGCTGTTGTCTAATTCAGCCTGGGCATAAGACCGCCACTGAGCACTCGGACTCACTCACTCGGTGTGAGACACTGGCTCTCAGGCTCTAGTCTAGGTAACTCTGTTTCTTTCGGGCTTGGGGCCGTGAAGGCAAGATTCTCTGGAAACTCAATATGTTAGTGAACCAACTTACCTGACAACTGGGAAAGAGGGACACTTGCGCTTCCAATGCAGGTTTTCTCTATCACCACTGTGACCCGTGGAGCATAGAGTGCCATTTTCGAATGTAAGCGGTATGTCCTGCCGACTGCGTAACTGGTCGCCAACTTTGGGAACAAAAATAAGTACCAACAACGGATTGCCTACTAACGCAAGGGGTAAGCAGTTTTCGGGCATTCAGGCAATTCCGGACACTGGTATACTTTGAACCACTTTCGACGCATTTCCGGTACACGCCGCCTGATCTTGCAACACATCGAATCCAATCTGGCACTATGACACCGTTCTGTCTCGGCAACGTTTGGTCTTGATTCGTAAATAAAGGAATAGGGCGAGGTTCATGCCTCATTCAAAGTAGCACGTTAAGCACACGACTAGATTATGAGCAGCTTGAACGCTCTTGCGTTCCATGGACACTCAATCGTGCGTGAGGCGAGAAAGGGCGTGGGAATTCATGGGACTTCGACTCAATTGTTACTAGTTTACTTACTTTCCGCCGCATTCGACTGTTGTTAAGGCCTCAGCGGTCTGGTCCAACCGAATTCCATCTTTTTCGGATTTTTAAACCAGAGGCAGGATTCATGGCAAGCAAAGTTTAAATAATGTTTGCTTTTAGTCGTTGGGTGACTCAGAAGGTCTGGCAATTTAAATTAGTGGTGGCAACCAGATATTTTATTGGATTAAAAAAGCTTTCACCTGCACAGACCTTTGAATGGTGCAGGTAATAAATTGTTAAGTGGTCTTTGTCACTTAAATCGAAATACTAGAGGTTTTATATAAAGCTCAAACCTGAGGGGACTCGGACGAAGAAAGAAATAGGAACATTAAAGTCAGACAAGTCTGGACATAACTTTGCGTTTGCGACATTTATTGTGGTTGTCTGATTAGCAGGATTCAAAAGTTATATAAGTGTGTTTTGTATTCTGGAAAAAATTAAGGGAATTGGACGCTTAGTCGTTGTGGTGGTCCGTCCAAAGGAAGCTTGCAGCGAAACATACTTACTTGAAAACATCGTACTAAGAAATGCATCGTTCGTATACTTTGGGGGAGGCATGGGTGACAATTCAAGTTGTTGTTAATAAAGTTTAATATAAAGAAATACATTATACGATTGAGTGATCAATTAATCTTATCTTATCTACAGTCCAAACTAAAGCGACGGCGCCGTGCGCTCGACATCCCCAGGCCTGCTGCTTACTCACCCAGCGCGGTCCAGAGAATGCATATGCATCTCTTGATCTCTGGAGACCTGGTAAGCCTTATCATTTAGTAGAATTTGAAGAGCATGTATTTGTACTCGTACACGTATTCAAAAGGCCCGCCCGTTCACTTTTTTATTTCAACCCCGTCGATTGCGATGCATTCAGTCGTTTTTTTTTCTGGCCAATTTTACGTCAAAAGGCCTGTAAAGGCCCAGTGAACAACACTGCCGGATTCCGTTTTTATGAGCACAAAATCTTCCCAGAAATTTACAGACGACAGAACAAAAATGGTTGACGCCGTTGGAAATTGTTCTCGAGTGCGAAACCAAGTGCGCTTACAACCTCTTACATACAACGAATGGTAATGTTCAGGGCTATTAATAAATTCTCTAGCGAGTACCCAATCAAAATTATCCACACTTCTGATGTCCAATGAAAGTCCGTACCAATCTACGGAGGTCATGGGGTGGATCGATGGAGGGATCTTTGAACAAGGGTACCGTTTCCATGGTCCTGGGTATCCTCGTCCATGTGCATTTTCTCATCGTTGCCCAAGTTGCCGGCTCCCTCCATGCCTCTATTTATAGATTGCAAGGAAGTTATTTTTAGGTATTTTGACACTTTCAGTCGAGTTCGAGCCTTCTTGAAAGTTTGACTACAGAAAGCCCACAAACTCTTTTGTTTTTCATATCTCAATTCCATCCAACTAGAAGGGTATAAATTTCTGAAATCTCATACGATGGGTACGTAACCGTACGTTTTACGTAACGGGTACTTGAACTTTGCCGTCGCTTGCCGAAATTGATCAACTGGTCGTGTAGTTACCGCTGTTCTGGATCATGTGGACCCACTACGATCGAAAGGCGAACAAAGGCGGCGAGGCACAATGGCGAGTATAAGAACAAGAATGAATTCGTAAATGCCTCCTTTCTCCAGCCTCTTTCTTCACCCAGGTTTTCCCCAGCCTACTAGTCTCACCCAGGACCGGTTCCTTTCTTTTCTTCTACCCTCTTTCATTTTTTCATTGTTCAACACCGCGTGTTGTCTTCTCCAACTCATCCACCCAAGTCGATCCTTACTCTCGAGCTAGATCTCATCTGCAAATATGTTCCCCAAAGTCTGGACATCCGCTGCTCTCTTGTTGGCTCTTTCTCTCCAAGTTAATGCTCATGCCGCTGTTGCACCCGCTCTCGGTGTGTCCGGAACTCCGGTACGAAATGACGTTAAGCGTCCCAATACCGCGAATCCCTGTGGTGCTGGCGTCAACGTCAAATCTGCCATCGACTCTTCCACTGCGGTTGCTGCCAGTGCTGCTGGGGCGATCGATGTCACAGGAATCAACTTTAACGGGTGCGTTCTTAGAGGTATCTGCCAGTATTGCCTTCTTATATTGTTTCATTGCTTGTCAACCTAGAGGAGCCGACGGTTCACGACAGTTCACCGCCAAAGTTGACGCTACTGGGACAGGCACTAAATTTGTGGCCATGACCATTACCACAAATGGAGACGCAGTGGGTTTTTTTAATTTTTAATCTGACACCCTGTTTCCCTTCATTTATACCTCTCCTTGACTTCAGAAACCAGCGAATGTTGGATCGCAACCTCTTGTAGCTTCACTCCCGGCCGGAACTAAGTGCACCGGAGGAGCGAGCAAGAACAAGTGCCTTGTCGTATGTATAGATTTCATTGAATAGAAAGATTATTATCTGAGTAGTTTCATAGCAATTTGTGTCTTCGGCTGGCTTCGGTAACTGCGTCGCTGTGTCGCAAGGAGCCGGTGGAGCTGCTGCTGCTGCTGGAGGTGCCGCTGCCGGTGCTGCTGCCGGTGCTGCTGCTGGAGGTGCTGCGAAAGGTGCTGCCGCTGGAGGCGCTGCTAAAGGTGCCGCTGGTGGTGCGAAGAAGGCAAAGAAGGCAAAGAAAGCAAAGGGTGCCAAGAAGCAGGCCAAACGAGTGAGTCGTCATATAATGTCATGAATGACTTGATTACTGACTCAAAAAATTTAGTCTGTACGTTTCATCGACCTTCGCATTCGTTATATCTCTTGAAGCTAACTTTTTTCTTTGACAGGGTACGACTGCTGCACGCGCTTTGATCGCCGAGCTTGAAGCTCGCGGCGAAGAGGCCGTGGAGGTGGCCAAGCGAAGCATATCAAGCTGGCTCTGGGTTTAATGATTTCAGCTGTTGCTTCATGAGGCAGAATTAGAGAAGACCATTCAGCATTCACGCATCCTACCTTATTATTTTTCATCATCGCCTGGGTTATCACTATGTATTCATATCGCACCGCATAGATTTGGAAATGCAAAGGCTGGGGTTTACCAATTTTGAGGTGTTTGTTTTGATGTTGAGGCAACTTTGAGCCGTGGGTGGGATTTCGATGGAAACTGGTGTTGACGACTGTTGCGAAACGGACTCTGGAAACCAGGGGACTTCGTTCCGAATGGTTTTTCATTGAATCTCGGCTGAATACGCAGTCTCCTGGTACTACTGTCTCCATGAAATTTGAATAGAGGTGGTTATTTTTAGTCGGTTGTTAACAAGTTGCATGACGTTGCGCGTACCACAACGAAGTGGGTTGCATACTTGAGTAGGACGTGTACGTTCAATGCTACAAATTTCACAAGAAGGGTCGCTATCTCAAGCCTGGAGTATCACGGTCACGGTGGTCTACGTTATTGAAACTTCAAGGCAGCATTTAGAGGTGACTGGGCGTGGACGGAGCGATCGCCTCCTAAAGCGCGACAATATACAGGCTCTAAGTAATCGAGTTTGGGCGACTGTTATCAAATGCTCCTGAAGTATCTGAATAATTATTACAAAGCAAAGGCCAGGCCCCCCAAACCTGCTTTCTTCGCCAATTCTTCGCTCCTTCTGAAATCTCCGACTTATATATAGAGAGTGCAGGCGCCTAATAACTATGGTGCTCGTTGGTAAACCAGCATAGTAATCATCGGGCTCAAATTCTAGAGAGAGAATATATGACTCTGGGCCTGACAGAGCTAAAGCCGTCTTCGATGCGTAACTGTGCCAAAGTTACATTCATGGTCAGTCAAGATAGCGAAACTCCCTCGCTCATTGCCCATTTCTCGTAGTTCAATAACAGGAAAGTCCAGATGCGTTCATGACTTAAAAAGGTTACCTAGAGCCTACAGTCCAGTAAGGAACTTGGTGGATATAGATACTGGAGTGAAATTTTAAGTGAAGAGTTATGTAGCCCGAAGTTGTGATTTTGCCTTCAAGAATCATTACATCGGATCATCAATGCTACATACTTTTCAAGTTTCGTAGTCCCTTTGCGGTTCCAAGCCTTCTCCTGTTATCCACTGATCAGACGTGATGTTCAGTTAATGCTAATCTGGTTGCCAATATCTCAAGAGTGGACGGATTATACTTAGGAGCTGAGGCTGACCATTGGGACCAATGATTTCGGATATATTTAGGAGCCGATAACCACGTGGCCGCCCGAGCGCCAAATGGATTTTTAAGTTTGACAGATTCCCACTTCGGGTTATTCAGTCCACACTGCACCGCATTCCAGCGTTCCCCTGTGTTCCGTCATATGTGGCGGACACAGCACCATGAAAGTCTTGCGGTGATACCATGAACTCGGCGATTGTATATCGAATTTTAATCATCTGGCCGAATAATAGCTTGGCACTTATGGCGACGAGTGTTTGCAAAAGTCACTAACATCGCTTGTATATTATTCATAATTATGGGTATGAAGGACAAGCTTAAGCCTGGAATAGGGCAGGACCCAGGTTGTCCGTTGAGCCAAGCACAGGATGCACTAGCGATTTTCGGATCCTCTGATTGACGAAAAGGCCGCCGTGGTACCTCGCAATCTATGTAAGGGCAGTGAAGGAAGTTCTAAAGAAGTTCGGGATTGTACCTTATCCCAATTACTGTACGTAATCAGGAAGCTGGTCAGCCTGGGAACTCGGTCATTCATTTTCCACAAATCGCAAAAACGTTGAAACCACCATAATTTTTGTATGTACAGGTAGAGCTTAATTGTGGCTACACGAATGCACGTTGAAAAAATAAGAATCGCAGTCTGTGGCAGTCAAAAAACGCCTCAACTTTTGATCTGACGTGCGCATTCGGCTAATTTCTTAATTTAGAACACCGGTGACAGGCAAGTCAGCGCTCGCAGCAAAACTACGAAAGCTTTGCTCAAAAAATAACTTGCGCATTGTTTTCTGTACAGAATAAACTTGCAGATAGATATATTCTATAGGGTTTTTTCCTCAGAGGTAAATAGGAATACAGGATCATTTATCGAGGATGTAACTGTCTGGTCAGTTCCAACATCGTGTCACATTGGCCCAACAGTAAAGTAAGAGACTGCATAATGAAAAATATAAAGTTAGCCGAGTGCTCTATACATACTAGAGTATTAAATTTGATTTTCTTGAAATTTTCTATTGCCGTTTCGCAGCTCTGGACCGCAATCGAGGAATATGTCTTGAATTTGGAGATCCTGTACGACCAAATGGGAATTTTTTTGCAGTTCTTAAAATTAAATTATTTAAAATTCTGAGGTGAACTTAGAATACCTTCCTTCATATCCTCCCAAAATTTCAAGGAATTTGAAGCAGAACTGACCGAGTTATTGCTCAATTTGTCCCGGAGACCAGCTGTGTCCAGCTTCTATTTTGGGACATTACATAGGAAACGTAATGAATCTTTGATCTCGATCACAAATTTGTATTGAAATTGGCCTGACCGGGTTCATAGTCACACATTAGATACCGGCTCTCAATGAAAAATAATTTACAACTTCTTCAAATCTCCTTCTAAAATTCTGAAACTTGGCAGACTGAAGCACAAGAAGTATGCGATCACAACAGTGTCGCTACTTTGACGTGGCGTGGGATATTTAATGCACAGTAAGAGGATTTATCTAACGTGACCGAGATCACCATAGGTGACGGTAAAGGCGAAAGCCACTAAGTACAACTGCTCTGAACGTTGGCTTATTGGTTTCGTTGTGCTGTACAATTTACGCGGCGAGACGGGCTGGAGACTGGCAGCTACAGAGGACACGTTCATGGGGTGATTGGCTCCTAAGAAGATCAAGAACACGTACAGCCCGCGTCCAAGAGCCGTCGACTTGTCCCCGTAAAAGGCGATACAACATTTGTAGGCCCAAGCGCGATGCACTCTGTCATGCACAGCAAGCGGCAACCGCTGATGCGGGAACTTGTTTGTACCTGCTTGTTGCCCCTAAAAATCACTATTAAGATCGTGCAAAAACTTGAATCTGTCCACCAACCATCCTCCCCATTTCAGTCTCAAACGCGTCTTTCCGTTCTTTTTCAACCTCTTTTCGCACCCAGGTGAGCTTTGTCGGTGGTCAAGCCATCTTATGCTGACGACGGTATGGCGATCTTAGCTCCACCTCGCCGCCTTTAGTTCAACATGTGTGGAATCTTTGGCTACTGCAGCTACTTGAAGGAGAAGGTTGGTGGTAATTTCTATGGATCTTGTTTTGTACATTGGCGAAGAATGGATGTCGGCGGGCGATCAACCAGAGCGGTGGTCTCGTATTGTCAACCTTGACCCTGGTTTGGGAGAGATCGATTATCTGGGTCGAATTGATGATGACGAGTACTCATATTTCCTTCGTTTTCAGAGTCGGAAAGAAGTTCTCGAAGTTCTATGCGCCGGCCTTGCTCGTCAGGAGTACCGAGGTTACGACTCGGCGGGCCTGTGTGTCGATGGCGATAAGCCTGGCACCGTGGTCTACTTCAAGGAAGTCGGCAAGGTCGCGGGCCTACGCAAGAAAATCGCCTCTTCCACCCTTGACGTGGACAAGACTTTCATTTCTCAAGTATCGATTGCACACACCCGATGGGCCACTCATGGTCCCCCGTCGGAGATCAATTGCCACCCCATTCGCTCGGACCCCAACTCCGACTTCGTTGTTGTTCACAACGGCATCGTCACCAACAGTGCCGAGCTTCGCCTTGTTTTGCAGAAGCGTGGCTTTAAATTCGAGACTGAGACCGATACAGAGGCTGTTGCTATCCTCACCAAATACGTTTACGACTCCCACAAGGACAAGGAGCTCACGTTCACTGGTCTCATCAAGGCTGTTCTAAAGGAGTTGGAAGGCTCGTTTGCATTCGTATTTAAGTCCGTTCATTTCCCCAACGAGGTCGTAACTGCTCGCCGTGGATCCCCTCTCGTAGTTGGAGTCAAGACGGACAAGAAGTTGAAGGTCGACTTTGTAGATGTTGAATTTGCTGGCCAAGACAACAGCGAAAGCAGAGTCGAAACCCGTAAGTCGTGCCGTGATTTATATAGCATATATATGCGTACTGACTACGCATGTTCATTAGTCCAAACCAACTCGCTACTCGCTGTTCCTACTGCCAATCCCAAGGTTTTGCGCACTCAGAGCCGAGCGTTCATGTCTGAAGATGGTCTGCCGCAACCAATCGAATTCTTCATTGCTTCTGACGCTGCTGCCATTGTCGAGCACACTAAGCGCGTTCTCTACCTCGAGGATGACGACATTGCTCACATTGCAGAGGGTGAACTTCACATCCATCGCCTGCGTCGCAAAGAAGAAGGCGACCAAACCCCAAGTCAGATCGCCGCTACCCGCACCATCGAGACTCTCGAGCTTGAGATTGCCGCTATCATGAAGGGTAAATTCGACACATTCATGCAGAAGGAAATCTACGAACAGCCTGACTCTGTCGTCAACACCATGCGTGGACGTGTCAACTTCGACGCGAACAAGATCACATTAGGTGGGCTTCGTGCCTATTTGCCAATCATGCGCCGCTGTAGGCGTATGGTGTTCATTGCATGTGGAACTAGTTACCACTCTTGCCTCGCCACTCGGGCGATCTTTGAGGAACTCACCGAGATTCCTGTTGGTGTCGAACTTGCGAGTGACTTCTTGGATCGCAAAACACCCATCTTCAGAGATGATGTTGTCGTTTTCTTAAGTCAGTCTGGAGAGACTGCTGATACCATCCTCGCTCTCCGGTACTGCATGGAGAGGGGTGCCCTCTGCGTTGGGGTTGTCAACACAGTCGGTTCGACTTTGTCCCGCGAAACTCACTGCGGTGTCCACATCAATGCTGGTCCCGAAGTCGGCGTTGCTTCGACCAAGGTGAGTTATTTTTCACTATAAGCGATTACGTATCTCATGCTTTCCTTGCACAGGCATACACTTCTCAATACGTCGCTCTTTTGATGATCGCTCTCCAGCTCTCCGAGGACCGCATCTCTTTCACTGAGCGTAGGAACCAGATCATCGACGGTCTTCACGCATTGCCTGGGCAGATCAAGAAGGTCCTTGAGCTTGACGGCGCCTTACAGCAGCTGGCAGCCACGGTTTCCGAGAATAAGAGCTTGCTCCTTATGGGCAGAGGATACCAGTATGGACATCCTTCATTCCTTCTGTCCAATCGTTGTCTGATCGACCCTATCTTTCACTTCAGATATGCCACCTGCCTAGAAGGTGCTCTGAAGATCAAGGAAATCAGTTATATGCACTCAGAAGGTACGCATTCATTGACAGATTTCATCAACCTCTTTGTGCTAATCATTGTATTACTGTCAGGTATTCTTGCTGGAGAACTGAAACACGGTCCTCTCGCGCTGGTTGACGAGAACATGCCTGTCATCATCATCATGACCCAAGACTCGCTCTACCCCAAAGTCCAGTCTGCCTTTGCCCAAATCACCGCTCGCAAGGCGCAACCTATCGTTCTGTGCAATGAGGGTGACGAGGGCATCCCGGCTGGTGTCAAGACCGTCCGCGTGCCCAAGACTGTCGATTGCTTGCAGGGTTTGTTGAACATCATACCCCTCCAGATCCTCAGCTACCACTTGGCGGTGAAGAATGGCTGCGATGTTGACTTCCCTCGTAACTTGTAAGTCTTGCATATATTTCGGGCTGCTGACCTAGTTGACTGACCTACTACTGTTATTAGGGCCAAGTCTGTCACCGTCGAGTAAGGTACCCCGCCGTCGCTCTAGAAGTAGAATATGATGAATGAGGATGGTCGAGGACTGTTAGAATGCTCGCCTTTTATCCCCCCTGCCTTGACAACCCCCCCCCCCCCCCCCCGTTTCTTTCCTCATCGATTCCCTGGATTCATGGCACGTAATACCCCGAACTTTGGCCTTCAACAAAAAGAAATTAGTGTACTTTTACGGACTCTAAAACCCTACCAGTCTTCTGTTCGATTAGTATTCCACATTCTTTTTAGCTAGTATAATTTGTCGACTCGGACTTCCTTCCGTGGATGTGATGGACCTGAATGAAAGTACGTAGGCTTGTACTTTATATGGAACTGATTTTTCCTGGGTTTTGATGATTCCGTGATAATGTTTTGTAACGACAGTCGTAACTCGTCGATATGCACCAAGTGTCACTCTGACGGACGTTGTCAGCGCTGCTATCCTACGAGGTGGCATTTCAAGGAAAGAGAGCAGGGATGAGCCCTCAGGCCTCATTGTTCTATGGCGGTTTCACTGGGGCACTGGACGTAAGGTGCATTATTTAATGACTGCGCCATGGTGGCACCAACTGCCCAACTGAGAAATCCGGTACGAAGTCGAGTCCTACATAGGTCAAAACTCCGGACAACTGAATTCTACAACCGAATTCTACAGAATGGAGCAACAAAAGACTGACAATCGAGCATTTCAACGCAGTCGGTTCTGATTCCAATTCTGGGAAATTGTGCGCCACACAATTTAAATCAAATTTAAATGCGCCACATACTCCCGAGCTTCGCATTGCCAGGAGTGGGATGCTTCCATACGGAGCAGCCTTTCAAGGTCAAAAAAATTTTTATGTAGGACTGCGGTATATGGGTTTAAAGAAATGGCCTGTCCTGTTTTCTTTGTTTACCGGGTTTCAGAACCCCATGGGCGTCGTCGTAGGTAGAGTTTCATTCAACACTCAACCAATAGTTACTCACTAGTCACTTCCCCAGCTCATTTCCGGGGTAGAGTAAATGTCACTTAACAATTCTGGTGGAACGTAAGACGCGAGCATCCCTTCCTATTAGTCACTGAATCTTGCACGGCTTGCCGTGGATGGCCATTACTTTTTTAAATTTTTTATTCACCCAAGTCGCACATCGAGCTAAGTTTGATGAGTCAAAAATATGCACTTTCATGCCCATACTCTCGTTCCTAATACCTATTATTGGACGCATTTACGGGTTATACTGGGCAAGGTCGTGTCCAGGAATAATTTTGAGACGATCTTGTCGGACCTCTTTGTCTTGGGCGCTTTTTTAGAACCGATGACGTGCGAAATTCGCTGGCCATGAATGGTTATAAAATCTTTTGATAGCTAAAAACTATTTGATGGTGAATAATGGACCCGCCTGAACGATGAGATCTTGACAATGTTTACTCGGTGCCATGTATGGAATCATCGTTGACCTGCGAATATTGCTGTTCTCCATGACCGTAGGCAGCAACTTGAAGCGGTGCGAATATCCGTAAATACCAGCCATTTCCCCGAGCTTAACGGAAAATAGTGGAATATTTCAACCCACCATCCGAATATCTGCACGAATCGCGAAGTCCAAACCATGGCTCAGTGGTGACAGCGGTGGGTTGGATGTCCCCGAAGCCTTCTTTCGAGCTTCCATCGGTGGAGTGAGGTTGTCTTGATTGACAGGGTGAAAATGACTCGGGACTCTGCTGAGAGTCTCTAACCATCTCCAGCTAGTCGACTGCAACTTCAGGCCTCAGGCTCAGGTCTTAGAGGCTTGTCATGGTTCGATGGACAAACTGTACGATAACCCGACGTCTCAAACACATACAAATAAATTGACACTGCATATTTCCAAGCCATGGTCAGTCCCGACTCCCACCCCATGGCCAGTCAGTCCTTCAAGCAATTCTCTCACTCTTTTTTGAGATTACTCTTAGCTCATTTCCCCTGATACTCAGCATGCATATGCGGTGGCTCTAATGCTGGGCACTTACAGTACAATAGTTTGCATTCAAAGTTTGCACTCAAACTTTTGAAGTAATGATTAAAACGGGGAATATCTCCGCAACCAAACTTCGCCGACGGACCAGAGCTTACAAATTCCGGCCCTATCTGCCAACCAGATAAGTAAGTTTAATGGAGCTCTTGGTTCTTTTGTTCTCCTGACATCGTGGCTTTCATTAGATATCTAGAAGTCACCCATCCAGGGTCCATCTGGTCTGCGTGATGTAGCCACAAGTTAATGTGTCGATGGAGAATTTTTCAGAATTTTTCCTCTATGCCTCACATCAACCATGCTTGTTGTGTAGGACTCGTCGCAGAGTGAGTCTCCAAAATCGTAATCGACGGAGTTGAGCTTAAGCCTGTTAGATTGTGCCGCTTTCTAGCATTTCAAAGTCGAGATCACTCATGCTCATGGTTCAACGGTTGCAGACTGCTCGCCGTAGTTCGCGAAGGATCCTTGGCAAGTTAAAACGGGTATCCCCATAGTCTTATGAAATCTATACATAGCATACCTTCTGGACGTTCAAAAGCCCGGCCATAGGGTTCGCAATCTTTCAGGTGTCCACCCTCTTCCCTTCCGTTCCTTGTCAGTCGTCGCTCCTTAAACAGCATCCCCACGATGCCTCAGTGGAAACTCCCCGCAGAGGTGCAAAAGGATGCGGTTGCCTTCACCAAGCTAATACATGCCTTGTTGGGTCTTTATGCGTTTGTTAACTCTCTCTCTGGCCACTCCTACATGCTGAACAATTTCATCGCAGATATGAATTCTTTATCTCACTTGACTTTGAATGGGACTTTCTGACGGGAAAAAAGAGATTTCGTTGGCCAATGGTGTGTCCAACTCCGTGATCTCAACCAAATCTTCTCGGTTAAAAAAAATGTACCACAGATATTCTACTTTGCCAACAGATATCTTCTTCTCTTTGCTATGATTGGAATGTGAATCCCTGTCTTATTTAACTATAAATGTTGACATACTTAAATTGTGCTTCCAGTGCCATTTCTTTCGATACAACGAGGTGAAGCCCTTCACGTTCCTTCCATGCATAAGGTCTTATTCTGCCATGAAGAGAGTTCAACTGTCAGGCGCTGTATACGTTCAACCAGGTATTTTCATATTTGGTTACGTCTTCGGTTTGTCTGATTGCGTCTTCTCCTAGCTAGCCGGAGATGCTGCTGTAGGATTGGCAAGCGTCAATCTCTCGATCCGCACGTACGTTTGAACGATCTCGGTCTTTATCTCTGATACAAAACGACACAGCATGGCCATCTGGTCGCAGAACCGTTACATCATTGGCCTACTTATACTTATCATTCTCGGCCATTGGTCGCTGATCCTGCAAGGTGGGTGTCTCCCTTACGACATGAATCATGGTACTGGACACGGCCTTACCACCGTCATTATAGGCGTTCAGTTAACGGCCGTTTGGATACCGGGCGTCGGCTGTCAAATCACGCAAACCAATAACACCATCCTGGCTACTATCTTCATCTATTCGATGTGTTTCGATCTAACCGTCCTCCTGTTGAATGTCTACAAACTCTTGGGGATCAAGGGAACCAAGAACTCCGAGCTTATGGGACGCAGCCGTTTAACCCATATGATCTTTGCAGATGGCCTCATTTTCTTCATCATCGCGTATGCACCCCACTTTTTCTATCGGCGAACATTACTGATACGATCCTCACAGATTCTTGGCAAACCTGATTGCGACGGTATTCATGGTCGTGAATCTTAATCAGATTATGAGTGTCATATTCAATGTACCTGCTGCCGTGTTTTCGACAGTAAGTGCCACCAAGTCCTGCTCTAAGTCCGATGGGCTTAGTATTGTTGGACAGATTGTAGCTTGCCGGGCGGTACGCCGTCTCACAAACTTCACTAACAATGGACCCGAGGTCTAGTGCGTTATTCCCGTTCTTTCCTCTGTCATGGAGAGCTTATTCAGATGGTAGTGGTGCGACGACCTCGTCAAATAACCGTGTAACAGTCACAGGTCCGAATGCCAGAGCCATGCCTTCCCTGACCTACAAAAGCGGTACCAGGTCTGGGGTTCACGTCCAGGTCGGCATTGACTTTTACTCATGGTCTACTACTCTAACGGTGGTGAAATGCAGATGGAGACTTTTACCCATGCGGAAGACAGCCAGAACGACTTCTTTCCCAAGGCGAAAGAAGGCAGCGACACGGACGTTGAGGTTGATGTAGAGGCTAAAGAGGCATTCTAAAAATATTCATCTTGGACTCTATTTCACGCGTACCATCTTGAAGCGTGCATATTTCGGACGTGGATGCAATTGTAAGCCATCCTTTTCGTTCATCAGGGATGAAAAACAGTAAGTTGTGGCCTTTACCCACATCTCAAATAAACCTTGTATATCTTATTTTAGATAGAAAACCCAATACCCTTAGACTTTAGTCAACCTTATGGCTTTGCCGAGGACCTAGCCGTGGCTTTATGAATAAAGAATACTTCATCGTGTTCATGATTCTCATGCTTCCCGTAACCCCGTTGTCTGACTATAAAGTGCGGCTTTCTCCCACTGGTAGCTTTGGATCGACAGTAAAATTGACATATGCATCATCAATGATAAGCTGTTTGAAATCTGAGTGTACCTGAGCCGCAGGTTGTCTTTGGAATTGATAAACAGAGTTGTCTGGTTTTCATCGCCACTTGATGAACTCCGACTCGAAGATTGAATACTGTTCATTGTTGGCGCGGAAATCGGACAGACTGTCCTACATATCTACTTGAATTAATTATCTTTCGCATCAAAAAATTGACAAATTTTCATTTGAGCGTTGAATTGACTTTAAAGCTTTCTCATGTTTAAATCCCTGGGCCTTAATTCTGCTTCGGTTTTTCAAGGGGCATCGCCACCACTTAGCTGCGAAGTGAACCTCGCTCAGAGTCGACATCTTGTCAATAACCTGGGATTGGCCAAGTCCGCCGAATCTGCTAAATTCGACCGGAAATTGAGCCGGAAGTTCTGAATTCCAAGCCTTCTTTTCGAAGGGAATTTATGCGCGCATCATGGCAATTTCATGAACACTAGCATGTTCATGTCGGAAATGGGCCGTGGCAGGGCAACTACATTATAGTTGTTCGGTAGGGTTCGAGCAAAGTTCGAGTACGGTGTAACAATTTGCTAAAACTAAACAAGGGTTGATCACTCACGGCATACCAGGTTGTTCGAAGGTTGTTCAACTTCATCTACAGTGAAAGTCCTGTCGGTGAAAGAAATAAATGGACCTCATCTGTTTCTCGTGGCCATTAATCGCTCGGATAGCTTCCCGATTCCGATTTAGCGCAGCTGTGGAGATGAAGACGCTCGGGATATATATTATGTATTGTGTAAAGCTTTATTGTGGAGGTGTTGGCATGAAGGGTCCAATGTTTACACGTGGGGCATTAAGTGATCGAAGCAGCGTGGATTAGGAGTGAATCAATGGAGAGAATTCTTTGTCGCATCTTTCGCGGGATCCAGAACGCCAAAAGCAAAGAAAAAAAATTCTGTTGATGCCTGGAACAAAACCCTGCCAAGCGGTCGTCAGCCGCGAGAGTGCGCAGGGACTTTCCAGAAAACACAGAGGCTTTGTGGAAGAGGAGGAGCGAGGTAAATTCCCAAAAGGCAAGCACCAAGGCAGAAGCGCCGTGAATGCTATTTGAATTTTGCAGTACTAGGGTGTTCCGTCGACGAAATAGGTCTTGCAGTTCACAAGAGTCCTCGCGGAAGTCCAAATTTAAGACTTGGGCATGGTATGCAAGCCGATGAAGGGCTCCTAGAATGTTACACGTACCAGAAAAATGTTGGTCGCGGAAGTGGGGATGTCGATCTATTAAGCTTTTGTCATGATTGCTGTGATGGAGTTGATGCCAGTTGGTGTGAATTGATCACGCTGGTTGCTGTCCTTTCTCCGTTCGCCCAGGGGCATGACAAAAGATTTCAGAGAAAAAATCACTGCTCAGCGGCCAGCGTTCAGCGCCCGGAGAGAAGAAGGTCTTGTTGTGGTTTATTTGTCAGTCAGATTCTTCTGAGAAAAAAGTGGAGGTTTAAAATTCTACGTGAGATCCTAGGAAGAGGTTGACCGTAAAAAGATAACGATCCAGACAGCAACCTTTGAGCGAAATTTAGCAGGGAGCCAACTGTGGAGCACGGTCGCAAAATCTCACCAAGAGCGGCCTCTCCCCTGCGCTTCAGGAGAACGGAATGAAGTCATTAAGATTCCCGAGTTGGAGTGGCTTTTTTTTAGACATATTCCATGAGGACGGCGAGAGTCATCACATCGTGGGATGCGCCTGAGTGTGCAAATCCTGATTGTGTGATCGAACGCGTCGCGGAAGTTGGCGCCTTGTTTGGTACGTACCTCGGGGAGCAAGAGTTACCAGTCGTACATCCACAAGGTGAAATCTGATGAGAAGATGATATCAAAAATGACCCACAAAGGCCCTCCATCTCCTCATTCCTTTGCTAATACAATTTTTACGAAAATTGTTTGCTGATTGTCGAGCGAATGCAAGGTGAATTTTAGGCCGCGGGCTCCCCACAGGTAATAAGCTGAAGAATTTCGGCTTGGAAGCTTTCTGTCAAGTGTTCATCAATTCATTCCAAGGATCATGCTTAATTCTGTGTGCGATGGCCAATTTAAGGGACTCACCCCGTAGTTAATCCACGTAAGTAGATAGGTGAATACTTCGATCTTTCTGTCTTTCAATACGTTGAAGCTGTTCACAGACTGATAACGACTGGGCAAGTCATTTGTGGTGCCAGAAATGGTCCGGATGATTTCTATATTTGTGAAATCTCCACAAATTCTTGCCAGGGTTTTCTGAGTGCGTAGTGTGGACGACGAAGGGTCGAATGGAGGAAGGCAAAAAATCAGAACTTCTCATGTGGCAGTGTATCAGACCAGACCGAACTCACTCCCCGAATTGGATAAATGGCGCTAAATCAGGTAATCCAGACCGTCCGGCTAATTCGGCTTCTCACGATCATCGTCGTTCCTGCCGTCATGTCCAGTGCTCGTCAATTTGGAAGATCTTTCATAGAAGACGCCAGCCCAGGACATTAACGAAGACAGTGAGCACTTATCCATCCGATTTGTGGATGAGCTCACTCTGATAGAGGGTTGACTTTGCCAGGGCCTCTATCTGATTTCATATCTTGTACTTGTTAACGTCTCTTCTGTTTGCAATTGAGTGATGAGCATCGAGGGTAAAAGTTTCCTGTGTAAAGGTGTAGGCCAAATGGGGAGAGCATTATATGTCGGATATTGACTCAAGATTCTGGCTAAAAGAACCAATGGACGTCGGCAGTCCTTCAAATTAACTGACGAGAGTCCGACATCTTGGCTTCTTCTGAATCTCAGGCGGAAGTTAGGAAGCAGGTGACTTTGACCCCACTAAGATCACATATAAATACCTTCATCCTTCTTTTATTTACAGCCGGATCGTCCTCCCCTCGATTTCTTGCTGCCACTTCACTGCACGGCCAGCCCTATTTTTCGCCACAATGGTTGATTGGATGTCCCCGGTAGAGATCGCGAAGGACGCTGGTAAGCTCATTTAATTTCTAAAGGGGTTACGAGCTGAGAGCGCGGCCGCAGTTGCCTTCAGCAGGTTCATGCACTGTCTCCTGGGTTTGTATATGTAAGTGCGAGCGTGGCATCGGCTCCAGATGGAATTTGACGCGCATATAGTTGGGAGTTCGTCGTCTCCTTCGACTTTGACTGGCAATACATCTCCGGAAAGCGAACGTTCCGATGGCCAATGGTGAGTACCCTATCTCTGGGCTTGCGCGACTTACTGACAATCAACAAGGTCTTTTACTTCCTGAACCGTTACTGTCTTCTCTTCGCCTTGATCGGAATGTATGTTCGCTGACGTCGTCTTTTTTTATCTTATCTTTCTGATTTTTCGACCTTGCAGAGCCATTGCCCTGAATGTCACTGAGTGTGTTCTATTTTCTGCCACCTGTAGCGTGTGCTCAACGATTCTAAACGCAGTGAGATCAACTGTCAAGGGTTGTACACGTTCAATTCGGTAACTACATATGTTATTTTATTCACTTCTAATCATTTAAGCCCTCTCCCAGTGCTTTGGAAACGCCGCCATCGGCCTTGCAAGCATCAACCTCTCGCTGAGGACGTGGGTACCCATAGAATTTATGGATATATGCGGTGTATTTATTTCAAAATAGGATGGCGGTTTGGTCCAGAAGGTGGTATATCGTCGTGCCGCTGGTTTTTATCATCCTTGGCCACTGGTCTCTCCTTTTGCACGGTGCATATCTTTCGACATGATTCAATATCACTATCTTCTAACGGCGATTCTAGGCATTCTGTTGAAGGCGACCTGGATACCCGGACAAGGTTGTGTGATCACTGAGACGGATAATAAAATTTTGGCCGCCACTTTTATCTATACAATGGCTTTCGACCTTGCCGTTTTGTTCTTAACGGCTTTCAAACTACTCTATCCTTCAACCGGACGCTCAAAGCTTGTTGAACTCATTTTCAATGATGGTTTGATTTACTTCATGATTGCGTGAGTCGCTTCCTCGTAATCGACAGAGGTGTTTTAGTAAATTAACGAATTATAGGTTCCTGGCCAACTTGCTTGCGACGGTAAGTTGGATTACATTGCAGACTGCAGCAGTAGTTTGACTTTTCACCAGATATTCATGCTCTTGAACCTGAATCCCGTCATGTCCATTATTGCGAACGTGCCGGCCGCTATTGCCTCAACAGTTGGTGGACTCCATGCCTTGCGTGTCTTCCCTTTTGATAACCGTTTTGATAGATTGTTGCTGGCCGCATCGTTCGACGATTGAGTAACTTTACGTCGAAAGGTCCAGAAATGTTCCCGTACGTTGTCTATTCGCAAGGTCGCTTTTAAACTATTTAAACCGCTCCTTAGGTCTACCACCCAGGGCTCAACTATTGCTTTCCGTTCAAATATGTCTGGCCTCCGTCCGAAGCTTTCGACGAAAGTTTCGACGACAAAATTAGATGGTGTCCATGTTCAAGTATGTCGATTCGGGGCATTCTTGCAGGAATCAATCTCATCGTAGTCTAATCTCTTAGATGGAAACTTTCGAAAGTCCTACAGATAAAAGCGCTTATTCTGAATATGACGCGGCCGGTAAAATCTCTAGAGGAGATAGTTATGATCCAGAAGCGCAGGTCATCAGCGACGAATTCAAGCGACCTCCCTACTAGATCCTTCGCGCGCAATCCCGAGGTCCCATTGGCCCACCGCCCTATCGGATCCCCACAAAAAAGTCGACATACCACTTTCTTTACATCGTCCCTTTCGATCCACCTTGCACAAAATCAACACCGTCGCATTCCTCTTTTCCAACAGCTATCTTCTTTCCAATTCCGTCGCAGTTTGTACCTTTCCCTTCTTTCTTTCCAACACCCATCGCAATATTAGGACGTCACCTTCGTATAGACGTATACAGACACTGTCGTTTCTCCCATCGGACACTCGTCGTCATTATTGCGATTCTGGCGCAGTCAACTTGATAGATGAATTATCGTTTGCTCGCCTACTCCCGAGTCGTTCAGAGAAGAAACTTTTAGCCTGACAAAGAGATTAAAAACACCTTTGATGTTGTGTCGGCCTCATCCCTTGCAATATTTCCTTTCATTTCGGCCTACTCTTTTGCGTCTCCGCGTCCCCGAACCCACCTTCCCTGCCTTATCTCCCTACCCTCCGCCGCTTTTGATTTAATTCTTATTCTCCATCATTCTCGCTCGTTCATGTGGATATACTTCTAGACCGTTGGGCGAAATGAATTTGGCTGTAGCTCAACTTTTCTTTGTACATACTGTAGATGCAATCGTCACCTGTAACATTATTGTTTTACATAAATAGAATTCGATGTACATTAGCCTTGCCAATGCTAGACGCCTTGGTGTGATTAAAGCAGTTGACTGACATTCTTTTAGGGTTGGTGATAAGCCCCGCTTACGGTATCGAAACAAAGTCAAGCGGTTAAACTCACATGCGGCCTTTCCGTCGGGTGGCCACCTATAAAATAGGTCTCTTGCAGTCAGCCGTTTCACACGGAAGAAATGTCGGTGAAATATAAGTATTGACATCAATCATTTCGAACTTGGAGCACTTGTCTCTGTATCAATTAATTATATTTTGACCCTCATGTGAGAGAAAAGGTGAACCTGCCATCTTTATGTTCGATTATCGCCTGCGTGGGTTGAGGTGTACACGATGTCAACTCGGAGAGATGGTGTAATAAAAATAATATTGCTCATGAAAGAATGGTCTGACAGGCATAATATTACATAAAGCACAGAGCTGCGGGGAGGTGTTACTACCTTTAAGGTTTATTGAATAACTTCCGTTGACAGAGGAACACTGATTGGCGGAGTGATCCACGGCCAAGATTTTCCAGCACCGGTGACGGGTGTTTTAGGTATTCTTGTGATTTCGTTAGGCGAGTAGACAACTGTTAATTTTATTTAACTCGGCTTAGGGTGTTTGGGGTGGAGGAAGGGGAGGAGAATCGGCTGGAGTCGAATTTAATATTTAGCCCTTTCTTCCAGAACAATTGAGAGAGTGTGATACGTGTCCGTCTGTGCGGCATTAGAGATTTTAACGTAAGTCATCCTCGGATTGACGAAAGGCCCTTTAATCTATTGGAGCATTCATAATAATTCTCCAGCCTAACCCCCAAAAAATCCGAAGTATTCCACCCTGGTGGCCGTGGAGATACGAAGCGGAAATAAAAAAATAAAAAATGGGGACATACATGGAAAGGTCTAAAGCATGTCCTTAAGTGAATAGCAATATATTCCTCTTCTGTAATGGATGGTTTATGGCCTTTTTGTCACCTGCGTGAAAGCCACGGATTGATATGCTGTGCAAATGGCCCGGGTATGCAAGCGTTGATGTAAACCTTGTAGTACGAAATTTGCACGTGAGTCGAGCACTTCGTGTCTGCTCTTCTTCCAAAAGACAATGCTGAAAATAACTAGGTCTAGACTCAAATTTTCGTCGAGTATTGGTGGCGCAAGTTTCGAGTCACTGATACAGTGATATGTACATCGTTCACAAGAGGGGGGGTGCTCATCGACAGCTATATTTTTAAGACATGGACTAGTTGCAATGCGCCTACTGTCGCTGCTGTGTTATGGATTAGAATTTGGGGCAATTTGCCGTGCTGGTTGATTTCCTCACGAGTCGGAGTCGCCTTGTCCATTCGCGGCATGTCTCGCCTAATTTGTCCGGAGTGCCGGGTGCGCCACACTCGGCACAACCCCTGAGGGCAATTTTTGGCCTGTCCCAATACTAGTCGGTCCACAACAACTTGGCCGAAGATCCAGACTTTAGACAAAATGAGCCTTCAATCGATGGATTCTTTCCACCGCGATTTAACTACAGAGAGGCAACCTGAACTTGTGGACAGTAGGATGCGTTAGCGTTATCTCGGGGATGTTCAGTGGTAGCGAGCTGGCCTGTAGCATCATGGATGATTCTGTGCGGCCGAAACTGGGGTACATCTTTGATTGTCTATGGCCCTATGGGTGAGGGACATCGCTGGGAAAGAATAAACATGAATTGCAATAAACCTTGAATAAACCCTACTAAGTACTACATAGTAGTTTGTAAAAAATGGACATTGGGCTTTACCTGGCGTGAAATTGAGGGGTCATCGAATTATAGAACACCGAAGGTTATTTTCCGTAGTCAAAGCCGACTTGACTGGTAAGCTCCGTGCAACTTCTCTGTAAATACAGTACTTCGTAACTTATGACGGTTGGAACCGGTCCGGAGACTGCCACGTGACTTCTGGTAATCAGTTTACCAGTTTTTACCTCGTCGTTTGCTTCCAGAGTCCAAACTTATCTGTCCTTCCCACTCCCTTTTCCATCTCTTTGAGGCTTATATCAAGATGGCTCTTGAAGACGCGGTAGATAGCCATTTCACCCTCAAATGTCTTCACCAAGACTTGTATTCCAATTCGGAACAGAGTTTTTGAACGCACTGGAGGGAATGCGACAATCTTTAGCATTCAGTTTCTGTCAACTCCCTCCCTGGCATCATAAGGACAACTTGGTCGCATCTTCTATGATTAATCTTCAGAACTTGATCGGTAGTGGGGCCGAAAGAAGGATCCTCCAGGAGCATTTAAGTCGCAACCGAGGGGATAGTTGCGCTGTTCTACATCCAACTTCAAGCTCACTGCATTTGTTATCGTTTCACTAGAAAGCTAGCATCTCTATGGCATCTCCACAGAAACTTCGTATAGCCATTGTGTATGTCCAAAACATCGGCCAGTTTCATTTCTTTACACTCAAGACCGACTCTATTCACAGAGGAGGAGGAATCGGCGGCCTAACCTTGGCAGTTGCCTTTAGCCATATGAAATTGGACGAATCTATACAAGTCGACATATACGAATCTGCTGCGAAGCTGACTCAAGTTGGAGCTGGCATTACCCTCTGGCCTAGAGGATGGGAAATATTGAAGAGCATGGGCTTGGAGGCAGCTCTGGTTGCCCGCTTTCCTCCTGGCCAAGATCACCCAGGAACAAATAAACCTAGTGGGTGTTTACTACCCACAGTATTATTTTCATCTTGATTCTCTCCCGCTGCAGAGCTGGCTTTCGCGATAAGGAAAAGTGATCAGCAAGAAGGTGTTCCCATTTTAGATCTTTTGATACCAGGTAAATATCAGCTCCTGCATTCACATAAACATTCAATTGTATTGACGGTTTTGTAAGGTGGATCTAAATCTTTCCACAGAGCTGACGTACAAGAGGTTCTCCTCAACCATATTTCGTCGAATATTCAATGTCACCTCAATCACCGTCTTACAACATATCGACAAACGAAAGACAGTGTCGAGATGGAGTTTAAAAACGGAGAGACTGCAACATGCGACATATTAATAGGCGCTGACGGACTAAATTCGGCTGTCCGAAAAGCCTTTCTTGCCGACGGAAAGAATTTGTCTGAGAAAGAAGTAGCGGCCAACGCGCAGCCATTGTGGACTGGCATAGTCGTTTATAGGGACTTGGTTGATAGCGAGCTCGTCAGGAAAGATGCTCCCAACCATCGTGGGCTTACGACTCCGGTAGTGGTACTGTCGATTTCTTGCCCATTCCGGTTAACTCTATTAATCACTACTATGTTCCAGTATTGCGGGAAAAATAAGGTATTTCGAGAGCCTTGATTCAAAATTCTAGTGTTTGAAGCTTGACTGGGAACGAATATAGCACATAGTGACATACCCGATTCTACAAGGGAAGTTACTAAATGTCGTGCCCTTCTTTACAAATCCGGAGAAGGAAGGGACATATTTGGATGGTCCGGCAGTGATTGAAAACAGCACAGACAGCTTCGTGCATCATTTCGCCGACTGGGAAGAAGAAGCGCAGGTCATGATAAAGGTTTGCAAGCCTTTCGTATTTTCCATTTGGGATATCTAATTCAAGGTTGTGAAGCATATGATGAAACCTTCGCGCTGGGCCATTCAGACTGTGAAGCCCTTAAACACCTATGTTTCTGGACGGGTATTTCTGATGGGTGATGCGGTATGTCAATATAAATCAGCGGCAAGTCTGTACCTAACGCCCTTAGGCACATGCAATGGCACCTCATCTCGGAAATGGCGCGGGTCAGGCAATTGAAGTGAGTAATGCAGCCTCTGCCACACTTTATCATGTAAATGTATCAAATTGGCTTGGTTTAACAGGATGCCTATATTCTCTCCAATATTATCGGTAAAGCTGCACGAAAAGGGGACATAGACGTTCAGAAGGTCGGAAAAATATACGACGCTATTCGACAACCTTTTGGGAACTTCGCAGTGACGGCATCTAGAAACGCGGGACTCTTATATGAACTCAACGCACCAGGTTTCGAGGATATCAAAGATGGAGAAGCTGTTTCGGCTGATAAATTAGCGGAACTTGGTAAATTTATTGACAAAGGTTGGGAATGGACTTATCAGTCTGCAAATGATGACCTTCAAAGAGCACTTTCGATGTTGTAGAAGTGTATTCCGGGTATCCGAGATCCCCGAAGACCAAACTTGCCACAATAATATATTTTTCCCATATATGGAATGCTTTTCCGTGACAGGGATCCTGACGCGAATACAATGATCATGCGGGGCCCGGACGAACATCGCGCGGCTCTGGAATTCGAAGAGCTTCCACCTTCACAACACTTTCCACCGACTTGACCTGTTCGATAGTCAAGCTAGTCAAGGTTCAACTCATTAACTGCCATGGCGCAGTTCTCTGGAACCACTTTAAGTCAGGCATTCTCGTCTGTTTATGTCGACCTTCGGCGCTCTCTCGACAACACCCAGCTTACGTCCATGAATGTCTGGATTTCCCTCTTTGTGGTGTTCATTATATCAACGGTTTTGAGGTATCGCCAGGGTGTTCAGGTGTGTTCATTATCGGGTTGATTGTATTCAACTTCTCAAACTCTTTCGCAGTCTGTCAGCTATATTCCTGGATTCCGGATTCCATTCTGGCCGTTGGGCATACCTGCCGTGTTTTTCCCCACTACTTGGTGGAATCCCGGATTGTTTTTTACATGGAGCTGGCGCCACACCTGTATGTCCTTTTCGATATATAACACTGAGTACCGATCGTCTTATTCTGTACTCCCTCAGTATATAAACGCTTCGGGAACGACACTATTTCAATTGTACCTTTCATGTTTGGGCCCACTGGCGTCTACACCTCGAACCTGGACATTGCTCGCCAAGTTATAGGAGGCGGTCATAAGACTAGCTTTATCAAACCTGAAAATATGAGCCGTGCTCTTTTGTATGTCCTTCTCTCATTATATATTTATCTTAGAGACTGAACCTTCCTTCAGATTGTGGGGTATGAATCTTGTAGCAGCCGATGGGGATGTATGGAGAAAGCATAGGCGTATTATGGGTCCTGCCTTCAGTAACAACCTGTAACCTCTTTTCATCATAAAGGCATTCGCCGCAGCTAAATTACTCCAATCCAATTATCAAATGGTATGGAAAGAATCGTTGAAGACATACCACGAGATGGTGTCTGCCGAAGGTTGGGATGGCAAGAAAGAGATCGATGTTACAGTTATCCAGAAGTTGACATTCAAGGCGAGTTTTAAAAATGCATTGAATTGGTGGTGTCGATGCCATTTTGACTCCAACATAATCAGTTCGCCCTTTTAATCATCGGGAGATGCGGCTTTGGATTCTCTTTTGACTGGTTTGCGCCACCGAAATCCGCAGATGGTAGTATGTCAGTCCAAGAAGCGCTTCGCATCGTGGCAGATACACATATGATTGCGATATTCGCTCCCAAGTGGATCCAGAACCTTCCCATAAAGAAGTACGTTGATACCACACACCTTCCAGGATGCGAAGAGATTTGTAATTTTTTTATCTAGGATGAAAGTCATTAAAGAGGCTCATAACCAGCTCATGGGATTTATGCAATCGCAGGTGGCGGAAAGGAAAGCTGAAATTCACTCCCAAACCCCCGGCGACGGTGCAAGGTCCGACGAAGGAAGACAAGACGCGTTTACGATGCTTGTCAAGGCGAACGAGGACGAAGGAGGAAAATTTAAACTCGATGATCAGGAACTCGTAAGATCCTTATTTGTGGCACCCTTTTCAAGCTTTGGAACTGAGCATGCTGCTTAGATTGGAAATGTTTTTGTCATGCTCTTTGCCGGTCATGGTAAGTTGATGAACCGGCGAACGTAAGCTAAAGAGAAATTGCTCATTAATTACAATAGAAACCACTGCTCATACTCTTGCCGCAACCCTTGGCTTCCTCAGTCTATATGATAATCTTCAAGACGAAGTCTATCAGCAAATAATTTCTGTCGTTGGAAAAGAACGCGATGCCGTTAGTTTTGTTTGTGACGATTGTTGAAGTGGCTTAACTTCCGATGTAATCGCAGGAATACGACGATTTCCTCAAGCTTGATAAGGTTCTCGCAGCCTTTTATGAAGCTTTGAGGATGTTCCGTATGTGTCTGATTAGGTGAACACCGTTTATTGGGACTTACAAGGCATGCAGCTGCGGGCCATGTCTTGATTCGTGAAGCATCAGAGGACACAGTCTTACACGTCCCCAATCCACTCGGAGAAGAAGGTTCAACTGCTATTCCTGTACAGAAAGGCTTCCAGGCAAGCGTTTTCAGACTCTTAATGTCATCAAGACGAATAACTCTAATTTGTTGTTCTTTAGGTGGTAGTCGACATGGTTGGTGTCCGTAAGTCGACTTTCATATCATGTCGTCTTTCTGAGGCTTAATCCATTCCTAGAATACAACCCTCGGTACTTCGACAAGCCCGAGGAGTATAGACCATCCAGATGGCACGGCCTTGCCAATGAATCGGAAGCCTTCTCTGCGTTCAGTATAGGTTAGGACTTCCGTCTATTTTTCGGTGTCTTGTTTTTGACCAATTTTTTGTCTCGTAGGTCCGCGGGCGTGCATTGGGCGCAAATTTGCTACAGTAGAATCTGTTTGCTTCCTTTCGATGCTTCTTCGAGATTACAAGGTCCAACCTCTCCTGAAACCTGGAGAGACGAAGCAGCACTGGAGGGATAGAGTTCTTGATGCGAGGATTGTATTGACCCTTGGGGTTGCAGACGTCCCTGTGACGTTTACCCGGAGGACGTAGACGTGTTTCTGTTCTATTTGTTTCTCGTTCGGTTTGTAATTGTATTTCTTATCATATTTTGGATACTTTGAAACTTGCATGAATATACGGAATGTACATGTACAGCACCAAGTGTCATAAGTATTCGATGTGTTTTGGAAACCACACTCTGTTTTCAGTGTGTCCAGATACCAAGAATGGCCAAGTGTTACCCACTTCCTAAGCTTCAGTAGGTGCAGTGGACATAGTTGTACAATGATTCCACACCAAATTTTGCATCACTCGTGTGCAAGTCGCGACGAACGCGACCAGAGGGAAAGAGGGAGAGACGCGACGCGTATTGTTTGCGCGTATTATGATTAACCGCGGTCCAATCAAGCGGGACTCCTTCAACATCTTTCGAACACAACATTCCTGCCCAACCACCATTTACTCGTCTTCAACAAGCCTCCTCTCAACTGTAGGCATGACTTATGCTCCCCAAAATCCTGTAGACGTGCCCCCATTTCAACTACAACGTTTGATACCGGAAATCGAGCCATTGGGTGAGTTGTCCAACGACAAATTCAGGTTGATTTCAATGTTCAGGAATTATGTAGGTCCCGAAGGCCCTTCATCTGGAAGGATTCATCTGCGATGTGCACAAGCATTAGGTTGGTGTTATCCTGCCTTCAAATGATACTTGGTAATTCAGCGACTCGGGATATTGAATGCGGTTTTCACCAGGATCTGAGATATATGCCGGATGTTCAAACGGGGAACTCATTCGTTTCGCTCTTCAAGCCGACGACCCAAACAAAGTATGTAATTTTTCTCGGTTGAGGAATTACTGATAACAATTGGCTCTAATTAGCTCCAATCATATACCATTATCTCGAGACAGTCTCTTCCAGGAGAGAAGCCAGTAGACGAAATTGTGATCATACCCAGTCTCTCTCGGGCCCTTGTATTATCTGGTACTCACTCACGTTGCCGTTCCTACCATTTCCCGTTGTTCATTTGTCGTTTCTACCACAGACCATCAAATATACTTCTACATCATCCCATCGCTCGATCCATACCCCATGAAACCCATTCGGAATGTGGTCACGTTTGCAGTGGACGATCAGCATTTGAAACGACCATTTCCTTCTTTATCTGCAGTTGGATTACCTTTGCCCGCCGAACCCGTTGATTTTTGTGTGGTGAAGAGGAGTGGGATTGCTATGTTTACTCTCAAGGACCGTCTCGTATATACGAAAGTAAGCAATTCTTTCTCCACGCAGGATGGCTTGAACTCTTTTTGGCAGGAAATACCCCTTCAACCAGGTACTGTTGTGGCAAGACGCACAGGGAAGACGATGTGCTTAGCGGATAAGGCTTATTATAGCATCCTCGACCTCGAGGCCGCATCGATTTTTCAAGTACTTCCCGTGTCACAAGCAATCGACGAAACGCCTTTCGTGGTCAAACCTTCGATAACAGTTATTAGTCAAAACGAATATCTTATCCTTTCGTGGACCGGTGCAAGCACATTGGGTCTGTTCATCACTTCAGAAGGAGACCCAGTACGAGGCACTCTCGAGTGGCCAAGTCACCCCGAAGCGATTTGTTAGTGTATTTCCGCTCGCTCCTGTTTATATATTTGCTTACACTGTTAATGCAGGTCTCGATTACCCGCACATCACTTCTCTTCTTCCGAACAACACTATTGAAATCCACAGTATCGAAACACAAGCAATAGTCCAAGTAATTGGCGCACCCGTTCCCTCGTCGTCACCACGGCCATCACCTCCAAACTCGGCTTCCCATCGCCGTTCCTCCTCAACCAATTCCAAAAGCGGAGATATCGATCCTCTTCGACGCTTGAATCTGGTGTCGAGCATCGGAGGCTACTTGGTGCCGTCGACACAGAGATCTGACAAGCTGCGCACAGTTCCAGTAAAGTTGCTGAGAACATAGGAACGACCCGATATATGCTGATGTACGTTGTTGGTCAATACATCACCCTCTTAATGAAGAAAGTATCCCGAATTCAAAGGATCAATCAGATTGGGGGATCTTAATCTTGGAGAAGGGGTTTTTTTTTTTTTCGAAAACCAGGAAGCAACTTGGTTGTTTTCCTCACCATTGACTGCGATTGGTCGCTTAAACTGCTATCCAGAGTTTGCCCAAGGTAAGGCCACTCCACGAAGATGACTTACATGCTTACAATGAATTAGGAATATGAAGCTTTCAAAAATTACCTGAGCGGTAATAAAGCTTGGGTTCAAATCGCCTTCTTTGGATGTATTTTGGACGCTCTGGAAACACCGGCTGTGTTGGGAGACTCCTCGGCTTCCCGGTGAAACACTCTCAGCGCTAAGCGTAGTACTTCTAGCGCCTGGGGTCGAAGGCCTTATCTACGAGACATACAGGGGGACTGGCCGTTCAATGTTGACAGGTTACATTCTTTGGCAACCCCTGCCCTGCGATTTCTTTCAAGGGCATATAGCTCCTGTACAGACTCTGAATTGGCAATAGCAAGTGGGGTATATTACCTAACTCTGTCTGAAGGACACGGAACCATTCTCCGTTTTTGGTATGATCGCCTGCTGTTCCTGACTCTTTCCAAGCACTTTCAATCCTACCGGACCTCATGGTGGGTGACTTTATCTTGTTCGATGTCTCACATTCAGCGTCTTATTCCCGTGAACAGTTATTTTTGTTGCGACCACCCGGAAGGGAAGATGTCCGGTTGGCCATTTCGATCTCACTGCCTCGGACATCGCCTATAGAGTATATAAAACCGCCTCCATTGTGTGCACAGCGATCTAAGTTCACGGAGAACACGATGTTTTGGCACTTTCGCGTGTATCTAAATCAGCCTGACTTCCAGAAGATTCTATTCGTGGACCCGAATTGTGCCCCGAATGAACTGTTCGTCATACCGTACTTCGCCTACTGATAACCATTGGTATGAGTCAGGATCACTTGAATGACCAGGTCGAGACTGACACTTGGGCACCTTCTATAGCTTTTGTCAGCGCACTTGTGCGGTCTGCTGATGGTCAGATCGTGCTAAGAACACTCGTTTAGCAGCGTTATGCGCCTCATGCCCACCTATTCACAGGATTACATTTCGCGCCGAACACTTTTACCGTGCTGTGTTCGCTATAAGGTTATATGCCTCTTCCTCAACACTGGACTTTTTTTTATCGATCTGAAACCTTCCCTTCACTCGCCGAGGTAATCGAAGCAGTCCGCCTGGCAAACACGTTCATTAGATTGGCGGCTATGTTATCCTTAAGGGTCCTCCTGTCAATATAACCTGATCAAAGTCTCCTCTTAACTGGGGTATAAAGGGCTCCTTGAAGCTGGTTTTTATAACTCCAGCCCGTCGTCTCGCTCTTGCACTTGCTTACGAGGTCAGTTCCCATTCTATTTTTGTGGTATAGATTTCTGAAATGGTGCCATACAAAAGTTTACAAGTCGTTGAACCCAATTCCCTTCCCCCTATCTGTCCAAGTGAAAGGACATCATGGAATTCCGCGAGTTCCTCAAATCTATCGCAAGAGCCCTTCTTCGCTGCTTCTGGCCTGATGACTCCCCCGACGAACAGTACGAGAATGCCGAGGATGCATACAAAAAATACCTCTCAACAAAGAACCGGAAATACCTCGACACTGCTTTGCAAGACTACAAGTCTGCCCATTCCGCTCGTATCAAAGACGGACATTCAGAACTCCCAAACACCGAAGTCAACTATGCAGCAGCACTTTGGGCGGAATATGAATTAGATGGCCAACTACCGGAGAAGTTAACCCGTATTATCGAGCTCGACGAACACGCTCTGGGGTTGTGGAAAGCGACCTCCCCTAAGCCAGATGGCTACCCAGTTCTGTTACTAAACCTCTTCACTGCCTATTTTCACTCGTATCTCGCCGCCGCCCACAATCAAGGTTCAAAAGTCTCCCTAAACCTGGAGCTGTACGACGAGCTCAAACAGTACTCTCAACAGTTGGACCTCTCCAGTGATACTCGGAGGAAAATGCTGATGATGTTAGGCACTGCGCTGAGCACACGGTGCGACCTAGACAACACAAGCGATAAGCTGGATGAGGCCATTAATCATCTCGAACAGGCGTTGAAACTTTCAGAGACTCATGTAGTCACGGAGGGAGAGGACGGAGAAAGGGGAACAGAACTCGCCGCGTTCCATACAGGATGCTTGCTTAAACTCGCGACAGCCTACTTCATACGCTACAACCTTAGCAACGGCTCACAAGACCTAGACGATGCAATACGGTGTAACGATTCGGCACGGCAAGCGCTCCCAAATGATGACCCCGAGCGGTCACTGTGTCTCTATAACCTCGCACACCAACTCTTCAAGCGATACGAACGGGCGCGGGAACAGATAGCAAGTCCTGTGTTACTGGACACTCGCTTGACCGCGAACAAGGGGATGGAGGACCTGAAAGAAGCGGAGCGTACTGCAGGAGAAGCACAGACGTTGTTGGAAAGTGCTCCTGAGTCGGAGCTGAAGCAACTTGTGAACAAGCTTTTGGAGGTGGTCAAGGTACACAGTGCGGCGTCGAGTCGGGCTCCGAGTCGGGCTCCGACTCCGACTCCGAGCGATGTACGAGGCTCTTAGCGTAGATCTACGGATCCCTCATGCCTTGTACTTCTTTCCCTTACCCCATCGTTATTACTTACTCCCATGGACGATTTGTCTTATACATATCTCGGCAAATTCCAGACTCCTTGACTGTAGCTAATACCTAAGACTAAGTATCGTCAACGCTGGCGTAATTCGTTTGTTCAACGAGTCCGAGTCGACAATGTATAACGTGTGATGCTGTAGTCCGCGGATTTACTGCCAAGCAGCAGACAGGCGCTTTTGTCAAGCACTCGCATCGTGGTTCGCTAGATGCAAAGGGTTTTCCACCAAATCCCTGAACATTCTTAGAGTGGGCTCAGAATCACTAAGAGTTCAATCATCACACTAGATGCTTCGAAATAGAGCTGCGCGTAAGGTATACCTAATGTTACAGAAGTACAGGCGAAATGAAAAGCAATAATATAATAGAAAGAATCCCGAAAGCATCAGGCCTCTTGGCTCTCCTTCTTCCCCTTCCCTGTCTTTGTCGGTAGCAGTTCGGGTGCAATGTGGGGAACTGAAGATAAAACCATAAGCGGCTGGAACAGAACCAAGATACAATCTTGACTTACCGACACCACCCTGTGAGATGACAACATCGCCGAGGAGCTTGCCAAGTCTGAATAGAATGAATATTGTGGTTAGCTGAGGAAGGATAAGGAAAGGACGCTACTTACTCCTCATCGTTACGGATGGCGAGTTGGAGATGACGAGGCACAATACGGTGCTTCTTGTTATCACGGGCAGCATTACCAGCGAGTTCGAGGATCTCGGCGGCAAGGTATTCGAGAACGGCAGCGAGGTAAACTAAAACATGGTGAGTTAAACACTGAGTGATAATCAACAAGGAAACATACCTGGAGCACCAGCACCGACACGCTGGGCGTAGTTGCCCTTCTTTAAGAGACGATGGACACGACCGACGGGGAATTGGAGACCGGCTTTGGCAGAGCGAGACTGCGATTTGCCAGTGGCCTCACCACCTGCAGCTTTGCCGGACTTTGATTTGCCGCTGACTTTTCCTGACATGTTGATGGTGATGTTGTGGGTGGTGGTGAAGACGAAAGTTGGTGTTGGTGGTGGTGTCGAAAGTGGGGATGGCTAGGTTGAGGCAAATTTGTGGTCCGGTATTTATACCCGGCGCGACCAAACGATGACGGGTGGCAATCAACAAAGACGCGTTGAGCGCGTTTCAACCAAACAACACCAAAGTCACGTGTGGATATATATATGAGAGCGACATTCGTGATTGAGGGTCTTCCAGCTTTCCTTCGCACCACCACCACCCCCACCTCTTTTCGCCTCTCTCGCACCACCAACCTCGCCTACCCTTTCGCAATGGCACCCAAACCCGCCTCCACCGCTGGCAAAGCCCCAGCCTCTACCGCTTCCAAAGCCCCTGCTAAGTCGACTGAGGGTGCTAAGGCAGCGAAGAAGACCTCCAAAGCCGCAGCGCCAGCTGATGGTGAGAAGAAGAAGAGAAAGAAGGTCAGAAGGGAGACGTACTCTTCTTACATCTACAAGGGTAAGTCTCAAGTCGTATTATCTTTCTACTTTATCTCAAACTTACATTGTCCTTTCTTTTTTCTTCTCAATCTAGTCCTCAAGCAGGTCCACCCCGATACTGGTATCTCCAATAAGGCGATGGCTATCCTTAACAGCTTCGTCAACGATATCTTCGAACGCATTGCCACAGAAGCTTCCAGTAAGCCCTTACTGCCTTATCATTTCATTTATTCTCTAACGCGTCTTTCCCTTTTCTTTCCCATCCAGAGCTCGCTGCTTACTCAAAGAAGTCCACCATCTCATCTCGTGAAATCCAAACGTCTGTGCGCCTCATTCTTCCTGGTGAACTTGCCAAACATGCTATCTCTGAGGGTACGAAGTCGGTGACAAGTACGTGGCTCCTTATCGTGATGGTTTCAATGACTCATCATATTTTCTTTAGAATTCTCATCTGCTGGTGCCAAATAGATCTGCGTTGTGTTTTCATTGGGATTTTTCTTTTCATTTGCTTGTACATCAGTGTATTTCTCTAATCTATTTTGTATTTGCCAAGTTCAATTGATCTTTTGAGGACAGCAACCTATGTCTCATTTGAATGTTAGCCTTGAGCTTGAATCGTCGAACGATATTCTGGCTTCAGTTCTGCGTTTGTTGACGTTCGAGTCTCTCTACCTCCAGAATCTTGATTTGTTCTGGTAAACAATTAGTGAAGATTGTAACAGCTCTGGTGCGTCGAGGTCCACGTATGGTCCTGGTTTATGAAGCTGATGGATGCATTTAGCACAGTTATGAATAAACCTGTTCAGCATTGTATTGTTATAGGCTGCTCACCGCCCTGAGTTTTTGTTATTAGCTTATGTCCGTGTTCGAGGCCACCAGACACTTTCCAAGTTCGATGGCTGCATCGTTCAGCACTGTATTGCGCATAAGAGCGTCAGACCAACTCGCAACGAAATGACTACTCATAGGACTGCAGTTACAGGCCGTGAAGTGGCATGATGACCAACAGGTAAGTCCATTGTGATGTATGTCCCGTTTACTGGTCTAAGTTATATTTCCTTACGTAGGGTTCATGCGATTAAGGTTTTCTATGACCGCCGTCCAGGATCGTCCAGCTACTTTCTGTCATGCCTCAACGCCTGTTTGATGCGTTAGCGGCCTCCCTCTGGCTTTTGACACTGATAGCATGTTCTCTAAATTGAAGTTGATGTGATGGCTGGCATGTCCACTGGCTCTGGCGCTCTTGACGATGCTTTGAATCGAGTCATCCCGTTTTGTCGGCGTCGGCAGCTATATAGCAGGTGCCACTGGAGTTGGCATGGTCATCCGTTCGCTCTATTGACGAAGGTTTAAATCGAACCATGGGCGGTTTGGATGGTCCTGCTAGGTACATCAGGCGCGCACTGATGGCGCTGGATATCCTTAGCACCTCAGGTGATTGTATCTTCACCCCCATCGAAGTATTGATGTTTTCGGTTCCGATGACTGACTCGATTTTGCAGTGAAAGCATTCCTTTGAAATTGCAGGATTGGTCATCCTCATCCATGATACACCCACTTCGTGGTTCATGCGATTCTGGATCTTCTAAGTAACTCGCTCTACAATCCCACCCTCGCCCGGCACCGAAGACCCCTCTTTTCATGGCTGATGTTATACTCGGCCCAGCACCTTACAGGTCAAGCTCGTGCCATGCTGACTCCTTGTCAGCCAATATCAACCCCGATAATGGCCCCCCCAGACGAAGTTCGATCCCAAGTTCGTTGGAATACGAAGGCACTCATCCCCAGGCTATTGGTAAGGATCGATTCAGTGTCCAATATCTTGAGATCATCTACGTGGATAGCTCAAACTTTAGCACAACAGTTAATGCCTGTGATCTGATGTCATCGTAGTTGATCGATGCTGGGGCATGGAACTCTCCCAATTTATATCAACGTCTCTTGAGTCTTCGGTGTGAGCTATTCTTTGGTTGTAGTCCCCTGACGATAAAGAACGAATCTTACAGTCACACAATCGCGATTAAACAGTCAGGCTAGTACCTCAGGCCTCAGGATTTCAATCGTTACTGGAGTTTCGATCAATACAATTTTTACATCCCAATACCCATCTCAGTTCCTCCATCCACATCTTCAACAAGTGGGGCCGAGCATTTATGCCTCTGATGTTGTCTCTCCGTCTCGACGACAAAGTCTGGGCACTCAGCCATAATATCTTTTCCTTGGCTATTCTATTCGTCGGCCTCCAGCGAGAGCTGACCTGTTTTCCGATACCTTCTCCAAAGGGTATGCGCCCCAGAGCACGCTTCAAAATGCTTGACGATCCCGTCTTCGGAATACATTCGATCGCGTTGATGCGCCGACTTGTCAAACTCGTCGGATGAAGCTTCCGGTGCATTTTCGAGAGCAAACTGGCATCCTCGGCATGCGAGGCCGACATGAGTTGCTTGGGACGAGGGGTCGAAGTAGGGCAGGGCGACCATGGACATGAACCGGGTAATATGGTCAACTGTGATATTGAGTCTCCCCTTCGAGTCAAAAGCCTCTCTTTTTGCCACATAGGCAGCCACCCTAAGATCGTAGGTAACTTTGGCTTTGGAAATGCTCGAGTTGATGTATTTAGCCAATTCCTCCTCCCCACCATGGACAACAATGGCAACTTGTCGGGCCTTCTCCCTACTGACAAGGTGTCTTCGCTTTTTAACTGGGGTACCGAAAACGGTGTAATTTCCTGGTAAGGTGACCATAACTGGGACATTAGCCAATCCAGTCTTCGTAAGGCCAAACGCAGCCTTTGCGTCGACTTCCGTCATTGGCATGAGTTCAGGGGCTTCACGCAAGCAAGGAAAACAACACCGGATACACTCGGGAATCCAGAGAAATGACCCAAACTCGCCACAGATATGACAGGACGGAGTACAGAGGACGCGGAAAACTTGGTCCACAGAAAAGTGAGAGGCCACCCTGGTCCTTCGAAGGGCAGTAATGAGGCCTGGAGCATGTCGTGCGATGTGCTTGTAAGGAGTTGACGCGTCAACGATCAATCGCGCATGTCGGGTGACCGAACGCAGCATGCACACCGAGTGCAAGTCAGCATATCGCAGAACTTCGTCGAACACTTCGTTAGGTAGGGTTTCGAGGCCGCCGACTGTAATGGCGCCAGGAGATGGATGTGTATTATTGCCATAGCTTCCAACTTGAACATCCGGCGGAGCATCGTCTACGACAATGGTTAACACGCTCTCTTGGATATCCCGAGGATTGTAACTAAATAAACTGAGAGCTACATCTTGTGTTGCACCATCGAAACACGGAAGCATGGTGGGTTTTCTGTTGAGGATTTGGACAGAGCACGATAATCTGTTGAATGTTGAATTGCTGGCAGAATAGCCGCGGCGTGCAAATTCGGTTGTCGGTGCTTCAAGCGGGATCGATTTCAAAGCCCGACGTTGTCGCTCCTTCTTTGGTTGCCTTCGCGTTTTGTTGACCACAACGGGTCTTGTTCACTTCCAGTATCCCGAGGCAGTAGGTTCTCCTCATTTATTAAGCTGAGAGTTAAAGCTTACCTGCCTTTTCTTTTGGCAGCTGCACACACAAGCAGCGCCGCGTGGCCCGCGTCCAATCAATAGGATCATAACAGAAAACTGATGCTGGAGTGGCCAGGAGCAAATTTGACCATGTATTAAGCCCTCTACTCTATGCTCAGCTGACTAACGACTTGGATTCCATACTCCAACGGGTTGGCTGAGAATTCGGTGTATCGCGTCTTCTTTGGCGACAGTCTCAAACATACTCGTGGCTATTGGAACGTTCGGCTCAGATATACCTAATGAGTTCCATGCTTTCTTAGTATGTCGTCTGATATAATAGATTTCGAGCCTTTACTCAAGAAGCTGTGATTCGGCGGCCTTTCTAGCATCTTGTGGTCTATCCCCCAAGGAACCACCAAACATTCTCAAAATTTCAAGGAGGATGCAAGTTGAATCAAGATCCCCAGGTGGAAAAACACCTTTATTCTTTCAATGGGTGCAGGTGCGCATACATGAGGTGTATTTGTTTATCCACGTCGTACGACGGCGATCTTACGCAGATCCTTTTATAGACTCTTTCTTGCCTTATATATATACACACCCCAACCATGATGTCACGATCGGGTATGAATCATGAATGAGAGAATCTTTGGTTGGTGCCCTTGTTTCGTATAAAATCGACTTGAATTTCTAGCCCCACTGGTACTTATCTTACTTCCAACACATCACAATGCAACATGTGAGTTTTTTAATTGAGTCAACTAGAACTGGACTGAGACGTTGTCAGCCTATCGAAGTCGCCGTCCATCCTGAATACAATCCGTCACCAGATGGATCTACTATGCGAGCCTTAGCGTGGTTTGGCAACAAGGACGTCCGAATGATAGACGCACCTGTCCCCACCATCACTGAGCCAGATGATGTCATCGTGAAAGTGACCGGAACGACAATCTGTGGATCAGACCTTCACCTGTATGTATTGCGGCTGAGAGGTGATCGTTTCAAATGTTGATTCGCGTTATTCTCCAGGTATCATGGGGAAATTCTAGATTTGCAGAAGGGAGATATTCTTGGCCACGAAGTTCGTTCTTTTTCAAGTGTCATTCGGTATTAAAGCAGCCTAACGTGTCGTCAGTTCATGGGGATCGTCGACAAAGTCGGACCCAATGTTAACAACCTTGTTCCTGGACAGCGTGTGGTCGCCTCTTTCCAGATAGCCTGCGGCGAATGCGACTACTGCAAACAAAAATTATCATCGTTCTGTGACAGGACGAACAACTCGGAGTGCGGATTTTGTCTCCTAATAATAAAAATAATCCTCTGACGAGAGCTTAAAGGTTGCAGGGTAAAATGTACGGCCAGCGAGATGCCGGATTCTTTGGGTACTCCCACTTTACAGGTGGATATCCTGGAGGCCAGGCCGAGTATGTTCGGGTTCCCAAAGGAAACGTGAACCTTCTTCCTATCCCTGATGGGGTGCCCGACGAAAAGGCATTGTATCTCTCGGATATTCTCCCGACTAGTTATCATGCCGTTGCGGACACTGGCATTGCCAAAGGAGATGTAGTTGGTATTTGGGTGAGTGTGGCGATTTTCCGGCGAAAGTAAGCAAATGGGCTTAACCTGAGTTCCAGGGCCTCGGTCCCATTGGAATGTACGCTGCCAAATGGTGCCAATTGAAAGGGGCATCCCGCGTTATTGGGATCGACAAGGTTCCTGAGCGCCTTACTTTCGCTCGGGATAAGCTGGGCATTGAAGTCCTCGACTTCAAGGAGTACTCGGACGTTCCAAAACGTATATATGAACTCGTTCCCCGAGGTCTTGATGCTGCTCTTGATTGTGGTGCGTTTCCTCTATACACAGTTTTTTGGGATATGGATGACGAGTTTTATCCACAGGAACATTCCATGAGCCGAAGAGCTTGACGCACAAAGTGCAAAGGATGATGCAACTGGAGACGGATTCGCCAGAAACGCTCAATGAGATGCTGGTCTCTCTGAAGAAACAAGGAAAATGCGGCCTTATAGCGGTTTACGCTGGGTTTGCGAACGGAGTCAACCTTGGCGCTCTAATGGAGAAGGGAATTCGGTGCGTTCTCCCATCCTTGTTCCCTGGCTTGGACAATACTTAACATATTTTAGGCTAATTGGAAATGGACAAGCTCCCGTCCATTTATACTGGAAAGAAATTTTAAATGACTATATAATTACTGGGAAATTTGATCCTACTTTGTAAGTACCGAATCATCTGAGGTATCCCAGTAATACTTACTGTTGTTGGGTAGCATCCTCACGCACCGTGTCCCTTTGGAGGACATGCCTAAACTCTACGATGCGTTCGACAGGCGAGTAGGAGGCGTCGAGAAGGTATTTGTGGAGACCAAATTCTCGGCTGATCCTAGTCATGGTTGTCCCAAAACTTCTCGTGTTGATAACTGGGGGTTTATCAATTGAACTTGAAAAGGCTTCTGATTTCAAGTACACAATTCTGGGAGTCCAATTTGTGTTTTGGGATTAGAATCCAGAACTGCTAGTCGATTTGCACTGGACGCCGTTTCTGTGTCATTGTAGCTCGTTATTTTAATTTTATGTTTGAGCTTTGAATTTATTGTGCTGTCCGGATTGTGGATTGGGGGTTTGTGTATTTGACAAGAACCTGGATCGGTACCACGGTCCGCAACAGTTGCAGCGCCTCCAACCCCGTGGGTGTGTGTTGGTGTATTGTAATATGTCATTTATCTACGTGCAAGACGGCTTGAATGCAGCTCGTCTTTTAACGGCGACAACCCCGTTTAAGCGCCGAATTCACTCTCGTAGCTCGCCCTTTACGGCTCACGTTACATTGTTTGCTGCTTTCAGATCACTCTCCAAGAGCACACCTTGTGTACCATACGACTTCAAGACTCTTGCTCCTGCCGCGGACAACACGTGTTCCAACAATGGCTGCCGCTGAACAGAATGGTACAGCTAGCGGTCCAACTGCAACGTCGTCCAAGAACGACTCACCTTCGTCCGAAGATCCATACGCCGAGCTCGCAATAGTCGAGGCAGAGGTCGAATCCGTTTCTTCGACGCTAGCTGGCCTCATTCGCAAGCTGCATAATCTGAAGGCGCGTATCAACGAGCTTCATAGCCCAATTGTCCGCCTCCTTCCACCGGAAATCGTTTCGGAAGTCTTCCTGTTTTGTATTCCAATCTTCGACCCCTTCGACGAGCCGCCGAATACAAAGGATCTTTCTGCTCCACTCAAGATAGGCGCGGTGTGCAGTTCGTGGAGAGGAACTGCGTGGGCCACCCCCAGCCTTTGGTCCACCTTAACATTTCACCTCACGTCTTCTATGAAGATCCCTGTCCAAACAACACTGCTGGAGGAGTGGCTTTCGCGTTCGGGCCAGCTTCCGCTTCGCATTCGGTTGACGTCATCGGATGAAGTTTCGTGGGTTGGCGTCAGCTCAGAAGGGATGATGAAAGCTATTCGAAAATACGCACCGCGTTGGCGCGACATCGACATTCGCCTTCCATCAGTGTGCTATAGGTACCTCCCTCCTCCAGAAGAGACGGAGAACTTCCCGGTCCTCCATTCCCTCACCCTCAAGCCCCCAGGCGGACAAGCCGACCGCATTCATAAGGTTACCATCCCCCAGTCGGCGGAGCTGCGATACCTCGCTTTATCTTGCCTTTACCTTAAATCAGTCGTATTTCACTTCCAGGTCCTCACGCACTTGGACCTCGAGTCTTTCTATGTAGATGAAATCCTCGAGATGCTCCGCCAAGCCACCGCGCTCGTCAAGTTCACAGCAAGGAAGATATTGGGCGGAGATGACAGGCACCCTATCCCAGAAGAGGCCATCGTCCTCCCATATGTAGAAGACATGTGCATTATCAATGACAAAGGGGCGGAACTGCAGGTCATGTTGGAGAAAATCTCTACGCCTAAGCTGCGGAAACTCTCTTATACCGGCGACAACCTCCTCGCGACGCCTTCTGTTGAGATAGCTTCGCTCATAAAGCAATCAGGATGTTACCTGGAGACTCTTAGCATCTCCAAATCTCCGATCCGCGAAGAGCCTTTCCGACTCTTGCTCTCCAACCTCCCTTCCGTGACGGCTTTGACCTTGGCTATGCCTGTCTTTGCGATTTCGAGGCACACACCTTTAACAGACGCTGTCCTCCAGACGTGCGACCCACAATGGGCCCAAGCGAACAAGGTCCCATGCTCCTTACCCGAACTCAACAGCCTCACCTATTCAGGCGCGCAGGGATTCACGTGGGCGACATTACTTCGCGTCCTTGATTCTAGGTGCCCCGTACCAGAAGCCAAAGGATCATCGCACTCCGCAATAGTTCCTCCAAGTAATGCCGCCTCATGCATAAGGAGCGTCAAATTGTCCTTGAACATTTTGACAGCGGAGGAGAACTCAAGTTATCCTCCTCCTTGTTTGGCGTCCCTGGAATCCTTGTCTCTGAGAGGGGTGAAGATTACCAGCGAAATTATCATTCGACCAGAATCGGCTATTGATCAATCAGAGGACTAGGAGCGTTGTTTATGTGAGCGCTTGTTCTATCCCGCTGGCCGGCTTCATCACGGAGGGTAATGACTACTTCCTAGCTGACCTGGGAATCTCTGACTATCCTCCCGCTTTATAGTATAGTTTGCTCAGCGGACTGACTGCGTAACCTGTACCAGTTGATACTCCAAGCTACAGTACTTTATGTTGCGATACTTATGGCATCAGGGGACCAGATTTTGCGACAGACGCCTACCACATTATCAAGGGATTGGACAACACTGTATACGTCATATAATTACCTAACCCCGTTGTTGTTGTTCGTCTTGACAAGGACATACGTTTAGACGAACGAAGCCATGCTATAAAAGGTCTTTATATCCTTATGGGGCCAGGTTTTACTAAATTAGGAACCCCACCCATCTACTGCTGGGGATTCTACAACATTGCAAGTGCCTTCTGAAGGTCACTGGTTGCCGATTGGTAAGTCCATTCCCAGTTTTTTTCAATACGCCTCCCAAGTTCTGCTATTTTAGCGGCCGGAAGAGCTTCTCCGTCTTTGATGTCCTCGAAACCTGATGCGTTGAGTTCGTATAGAAGACCCTGGTTTCGACTTGACGCGGCTGCGAAGTTCCCAAAAGGTTGTCGAACGACGTCGTATGCGTTTGCTATCTTCTTGATATCCACCTTTCCTTGGCGCGTGGCTTTAGCGAGAACATTGGCAAGAATGTAGGCATCCTATTCAACCCGATTCGTTGGTCTGTGGGGCTGTAGCAAATGCTAAATTACTCACTTCCATAGCCTGACCTGCACCATTTCCAAGATGAGGCGCCATTGCATGTGCCTAAAGGTGTGGGTTATAAGATGGTCATTCCCCTTGCTTATTTGTTGTTTACTTACCGCATCGCCCATGAGAATTACCCGTCCGGAAACGTAAGAATCGAGGGGCTTCACGGTTTGAATAGCCCATCGCGAAGGTTTTGTCATGTGCTTTAAAAACCAAATTTAGACATTGTTGACGACAAGCCTTGCGAATTTCTGATACCTTTAAAAGAATTTGTGGCTCTTCTTCCCAATCCACAAACTGAGATGTGAAGTTGTCTGTTGTGTCTTCAGTCACTGCAGGACCGTCCAAATACGTGTTTTCTTTATTCAGGTCTGTCAAGAAGACCACGGCGTTTATAAGCTTCCCTTGTTGGATTGGATATGCTATTATGTGCTATGCGGTTTGCAAGTAAGCACAAATAGCCAACAAAAAGTATCGCAATACCTTGGTTTTTCCACAGTACTGGAAGTGAGGAAAGTTAGCAAGAAAGTATTCAAATTAGCGAGAACAAGAACACACCACCATTGGAGTCGTCAGCCCGTGGTGGTTTGGAGCCTCTTTCCTAATAAGCTCGCTATCAATCAAATTCCTGTAGACATATGTCCCAGTCCACAACGGTCGCGCAATGGTTGTCTCTTCTTCCTGGGACAGATCATTTCTCTCTGCGAGAAACACTTTGCGGACAGCCGAATTTATTCCGTCAGCGCCTACCAGTAGGTCGCAAGTAGCGCTCTGGCCACTTTTAAATTCGAGCTCCACGCCGTTCTCTGTTTGTCGATATGTCGACAGACGGTGACTGAGATGACAGTGGATACTGGACGAAAAATTGCCGAGGAGAACCTCTTGTAGATCAGCTCGATGGAGCGATATGGATCCACCTTGAATCCATCAGCACGTTGGTTTGTAATTATAGTAAACGATATTTACCTGGTATCAAAAGCTCGGAAATCGGAATGCCCTCTTGTTGATCACTCTTCCTCATTGCGGAAGCCAGCTCTGCACCAGATTGGACGTCAGGTTGGAGGAGTAACATCATAGGAAGCACGTACTAGGTTTATCCGTACTTGGAAGATCTTGTTCGTCGGGGAGTCGGGTGGCCAGAGACGCTTCTAGGCCCATGCTTTTCAATATTTCCCATCCTCTGGGCCAAAGCGTGATGCCCGCTCCAACTTGGGTCAGTTTCGCAGCAGATTCGTATATGTCGACCTGTATAAATTCGTCCAGATTCAGGTGGCTAAGTGCGACTGCCAAGGTTAGGCCTCCGATGCCTCCTCCTCTGAATAGAAAGTTGATCGTTAATGTACCGAAAAGAAAGAGAAGTGTTGAAAGCCTACGCAATAGCTATACGGATTTTCTGTGATGACTGCATAGCGATTGGGTGGTGCTTGACAATACTAGGTTGATATAAGCGACCCAGCTTCCGACAGGATTGCAATACGTACAAATTAAGAATGTTTGGGATAAGTGTAAGTGAAACACGGTGACGAAACGTGTAGCTGTCTGCTTTAAGTACCCCAGCAGAATCCGTCATTGATGGATCGCGTTCGATGGATGAGTCCTAGGCCGCGAAGGAGTGTTGGTTTTCACCGGAGAGAGCGGGGCCCAGTCTCATTATAGACTTCCAATCTATATTGGGTGCTCGTGGATCCAATAACTACTCCAATGTTCTGGTAGGTATCCAGACTTGGGGCTATGCTACAACAGCCATTTTTCTCAATGACTCGAGAGGGATTCATTCGTCTTCAGTCCGCTTGGTTCGGAATTCTATTTTGAATGGGGGAACCGTTTAGCAATGAATTAACTGCAAACGAAGTGAGGTGGGAGTAAACTGCAAAGCAAATGGTTCGGCTCCGACGGAATTAATCTTGGGCTCATTGGACTACTTACTACAGGGCTCAGGGCTCTGGCAAGCCGATGTCTGTCTTGCTGCCTTTGACTCGCCGTGGATTCCGTCTGTGATGGAGGTGAGGGTCCATGGTATGTAGGATGTAAGTTTCAAAGATATTTTGGTCAGAGTGGCCTGTGAAAGCCTTGCTTCCGTTCGTTTTAAGGTCAATAGGTAATTATCGTCTATTGGCCTGACGCCTACAAGGGTTTTAGTTAGCCGTTTGATGATCTGCGATGAATAAATAGAGGCCGGTCAGGTTATAACTCATCCAGGGTTTGGCAGGCGTTCATCTACGCCTCCGATGTCTGCGTCTTACGGCTCGGCTCTGCCAGTGACTACACCTGACTCGTAGATTCCGCCTGCGATAGAGTCACATTTTAGTTGAAGATGCATCCTAGACTACATAGAATCAGGTTTCTTACTGCTTTAATGACTTCCTTATGGTGAGATATTTCGACCATATAGTGCCTTGTCACCTGTGAACGCTTATGAGTCTGGTAGCGATGAATAACTGAAGACAACACGAAGTCGATTACGAGTTCGACAACAATAACTTGATATCAGTTGAATGAAGTTATTTAGTAGTTGTTGGTCGTTTGCGTGTTGCTTCGATCAGGGCCAAAAACATCTGGCCGAGTTGGTAAATGCGGCACAAAGCAATAACAGAACTAGATTCTGACAACACTTAGTCGCGAATCGATTTCGAGTTCGATGACAGTAAAGTACACAGTTGAATGAAAGATTTAGTTCAAGCTGTTGGTCGTTTGCGTGTTGCGTCCGTCAGGGGAAAAGAGGAATAAAGTACTTGTGGCCAAGTTGATAAACGCGGCACCCACTGGCAGCACCAAAAACTGTTGTTACAGCGGACGCCTGAATTTTGACAAAAAGAAATTCCTTCTAGCCGACTTGAACGACTGACCTCGTCATTTGTATATGACCGTGGGAAATTACGTAATCCCGCCATACTAGTGACGCGCTCTACCAGCTGAGCTAAGAAGGACATATTAGTAGGAAGTGTAACACAAATATGTTGTTTAAACTCTAGAGTTACTCTCAACCAGTGTTGGCTGAACAGAGCTTGCGCTTAACCACCTTGTCGTCAAACAAGCTGAAGAAACCACCCATGTCTGCAACTCTAGCACTTGCAACTTCAAATTCTAATCCCTTTCAACAGTCTTACTATGCTACTTCAAAGGCACATATTGATATGATGCAGCCATTGACAGCTACTGAACAATATTGGGCCACCCGTGCCTTGAAAGCAGAGGCTCTGCTTGCTGCCCAAGAAACCCACCAGAAAGAGGTTAGGACATTGGGGTACGCTCAGGATATGAAAAGGGAAGTGAGTATGCCGTTCTCCTCTAATTTTCTTCTGTAAATAACCGTGCCTAGCGTGAACTCGCTTTACTTGCAAAGGAACACAAGGAAAAGCACGCAGCCCTAGAAAAACTTCTCGTTTGTTTATTCTTCCCATCTTGCAAGATTTGGGCTGATATCCAAGTAGATGTTCCTTGGGATCCTGGTCGCCATGCTCGTAGTTGTTATCATCTACCTCGCGACACATTACGCTCGTCATTCAATGCTACTTCATCATAAGCAGCAAGGATGGTGGTCCGCAATCGGCGCCTCACACTTTACCATTCCGATACTGTCTCCATTCACATCTGTGGTATGTTTATCATGTCACTTAAGCTCATGCCGTCCTCACTTTACTTTCATACTTTCACAGGTGGAACAGGAAACCTCTGTTGTCGGAACCAGATTAATCGGAACCCTCGCCGCCATCACTGCTTGCTTGGCATTTCTAGCTTTTCGTCATTGGACGACGACTAAATCCAAGCCCAGTAATTCTCTTGTCGCCAATATAACGACAGCCGCCTCAGGTGTCCAACGCACTATTGATCGATAACTGTCGACTGGCGCAGCCACCTGGTTATTTACCCCAACCTGGCAAAACTCAGCAAACGAGCATGCCCTATCCTGCCATGGGCGAGTTATTCGACTCTCTGCTTCTGTTGACACAACCGTGTCAAGACGCCCAGCTAGCTTCTCATAGGCGCCAAAAGGGCTAAGAAAGCTGGTAACGTCACCTTATCCCCCGTGGTTTTTCGACACCTCCTGTAGGTACAGCCATTGTTTTCTCCCTTGGCTCAAGTGGGTTCGTTCAAAGGGTCTCCGGTACAGCCTCTAGTTCTGTAACACCTGTATCGCTCGCTCCCTTGGGAACATACGTCTATACAAGTAACACAACTCCCGTCATCGAGATTATCTGTCGAAATAAACCCGGAAATCAACAGACCGATTTACAAAGACGCATGTACAAGTTAGTGTTGAGGATATTCTTTTTCAGAGATAAGCCGGTTGAGTATAGTTCCAGCCATTTTCATAACGATAGGCCCCTTTGATTCCTGCTTGTTTATACCAATGTTTGGTCCTATCTGAAAATCTGGTTCAAAAGAAGGGCATTCCGACCATGGCAAACTCAAATTCAGGCATTCAAAGTCTTGCTGTCCTCTCGGTTGCCTTTCGGAAGGGAAAAGAATACTGCCATGCTTCTACGTCCGCGAGCGCTCATGTAAGACCTTATGAGAGGCCTCCAGGCGACCGAGATAAGAAACAAGTCCAATGGAATTTGGGCAATCTAAGGTGGTCTACCAGGTCGTATTGCGTGGACCTATAAAAATCCTCAAGGAAAGCGCGCATTGGAATTTAGATAGCATGGATTAAGAGTTTTGATGAGACGACGACGTATACCACAAGTTGAATTGGGATAGACACTGACAAGAACAAAATAGATTCAGACGTGGTTAGAAAAAGATCTAAAAGCCTGCTATGGAGGATAGCCCTTACAAGTCACAGGTTATCGCGAAGGTGGGTTGGCCTTGCAACTTGCTAGACAAGCTACGAACTTTCATTCCACGTGTCGTGCGGCCTTGGGAACACACATCCATACGAGCAGCATGACCCCCATCATCGAGATCATCCTGTAAAAATAAGCACAGGTCACTTGCCAATAACGGTCGGACGGTATTATACTATTGTCACTCACAAAGGTTGCAAGGAACCGATACCATACTTCGCCGCCAGCACACCAGTGATGAACGGCAGTGCTGCAGATCCAGCGACGCCGATGCCTGTGACGAGCCCGACGCATCCAGTAAGTAGCCAACGAGGCAGGATGTGGGTCATATGGGATACAAGGAGCGGGAACATTGGTCCCAGGACGAGTCCGAAGAGAGAGACCTTGGAAGAGTTCAATATTTTTCGCTTTGTTCAGATTAAACACTTACAGCTACTGCGTTCTCGATGATAGAAGGAACAAACCAAACAGTCATCTCGAGTCTGGGTTTATAACGTTAACTGCATGCTCGAGAATAACCACAGACCCTTACCCGATTGCCACGAGAGAATAGAAGATAATAATGCGATGTTCGCCTACCATTTTGTTGAGCCATATTAAACCGACACGGCCTAGTGTCAAACCTAGGAGACAGTGACACGAGTCGTCAGATAAAGAGGGCGGGCAGGTTAAGAATCCATACCACCAAAGAATCCAGATGAAATGTAACCCGAACTATGACCGCCATGGCGTTGACGAATAATGAAGGTTACGATCCAACCTACGACCTCGCCAATGTACTGATTGTCAAAGGTGATAATTTTAAGACCAACCTCCAAGAGTAACTTCCACCCCAATATAGATTAAAGCAAACACGGTAAGGAGAGGTACAGCTTTCTGAGCAAATATTTGCCTGTACTTGCTCCCTTGTTGTTGCGTACCGGACTCTGCGCTCGGTTCTTGTCCAGCCTCCGATAATATTTCTGAAAAATAAATAGCCTAAGATACGCGGATACTCGCATCTGGAATGGAATGTACCTTCTTGTCGTCGGAATCGGAACACATATATCACAACAACGAGATTTGCCAAAGCAAGCCCCAATGAAAGCGTGAAATGGTAGGCCCACCGACGGTCGGAAAATCCTGAGAAGTATGTCGAAACAAATGGCGAAGTGAAGGCTCCGAGGCCTGAGAGGCGATCAGCGTGTTTCAAGCGAAAGGCAAGAACAGAACTACCGTAGGCACCGTGCATCATCCCAAGTTTCGTCGACATATGTTCATGCAAACTTCCAACAAATCCATTTGCTTGAGCGGTCTAAAGAAAGCAAGGCAATAAAGCCTGCGATTAACCCAGAAATTGATAGAAGCACGTACTTGGAAAGATACTCCAAACCCTACAATGACATATGCACAGACCAGGAGAGGGAACGGTGGTGCGGGGATGATAATTGCATACCCGCAAATTTGGCAAATAGAACCAAGAACTAAAATCTGGTTGCACAGACGAATGGTCAGAAAGAGAGCGCAGACAACAAATATAGAGTACCTTTCCAAGCCCTAAACGGTCGTTCAACCAAACATTTAACGCTCCTCCGCAAATATACCCCTTTCGTATGGAAGCATGTTAGGTACCCAGAACTTTCACGGAGTGAAAAGCCGCTCACGAAACAGCTTCCAACGAATATCATGGATACAACCGAAAATCCGACCTGAAATACGAACTGTTAATCGAAGATAATGGGCGAATGATGGGCACATACGTTATAATACTCCTGTAACCTCGGTAATAACGGCCCCGATGTACCATCATTCCAACCCACCAGCCAGATAGACCAGCAAAGTGCGAGAAACTGGATCATACTGCTTCGTTTCTGCAGCTTTGACAAGCCTCGGTTTGCTGCTGACGAGGAAACATCGGTTGAGGGATTTTGATTGCTTTCCGAGAATCCAGGAGGAAAAGTGGAAGGGAGATTTTCTAAATGAAATGATTCGTTAAACACGGATTTGTCGGAGCCAGCATGGGTTAATGTCGAAGGCCTTCTTGTCCTCTCAGAGAGATAGACTGGGGTGACGTGTAGTTCATATATCGCGTCTGGTCTTATCATCTCCGGAGTAACGGGGTATCCAACCTCGAGAACTGGGAGGCTCTCCATCGGTTCTTCTTCGTTACTGCTCAGCTTGTTGAGTTCAGTTAGGGGAATGTTAACAGCGGGATCAAGACGACTGTTCGTCATGTCGGGCTCCTTTCTTGAAAGGCAAGGCATAACACCAGAGGTTATCCGGGAACGGCTTTTAACCAAGGAGAAAATTGTTCCTTCCAAGAATCAATTTCAGAACAAAAAATGAGGGTGAGAGGTCCATGAGAGCAGGTGATACTGCTATGACTAAACTTTTACGTCCGCCGGCTCTCATTCGAGATCCTATGACAAGCCTCAAGGCGAAAGAGATAAGAAATAAGCCAAATGAAAACAGGGACTTCAACAATCTAGAGATGGTTTTCCCACGGGCATAGTGGAGGACGTTTATACGTCCTCCACAAAAGTTCCAGGTCAAAGTATAAAGCTGCGTCGGAGTCCGAGGTTTTTCCGGATAGGTTTTCGGGGCTGTAATCGAAGTCGAAAATTTCGTTCCATCGCATTTCATAGTTGTCATTGTGATTGGGCCGGAACTAGCCACAATGGAAAAGTAAGATCTGGCTTGGGAAGGAGCAGGAACATCTTTATTCCCGACACGCCTTGATAAGTCGGTAGGCAGATTGAGTAACCGGCGCTTGAGACGGCAGTTCAATGTTCCTGGAGATACCGACAAAAACGGACGCATAAAAATGCGATGAAAGCGGTAGCTAGAAACCTTTGCTTGACGCATTAGCAAAGCCCAAAACGGCGCCATGCACAGTAGCACTTACAGAGGCTTACCCGAGAGAAACGAGAAAATAGAAGACGACGATACGGTGTTCGCAGCCTTCTTGTTGAGCCAGATTAGACCTACACGACCCAGTGTCAAATCTTGAGATAGGAACAGGGTTGACAGATAAATAAGCCAGCCATCGTGGCGAGTCATACCGCTGAAGCATCCATGAGATGAAACCTGAGCCATGTCAGCCATGGCGTTCGCGAATAATGAAAGTAACGATCCAACCTACGACCTCGTCATTATAATAATTCTCAAGGACAACATTAGGACCAACCTTCACTCCAATATATATCAGAGCAAAAAACGGACAGGAGAGGGAGGCTTTCTGAGCAAATATTTGTCATGAACCTGCGCCAGGTTCTTGTCCAGCCTCCAATATTGTGTCTGGAAGAACGTATAGCATGAGATACGAGACCACTGGAGCCAAAATAAAATCTACCTTCTTGTCGTCTGGATCTGAATACATGTATCACAATAGCGATTTCGTCAAAGCCAAGTCCACTGACATCGCAAAGTAGTAGGTCCGTCGACGGTCGGAAAATCAGAAATACGTCGAAGCAGATGGTGAACTGAAGGCTCCCAAACCTACCAGACAAATATCAATACGCCTCCATGATGCGAACAAGATTCAGACCCACGCACCGTGTATACAGCAAGTTTTGTCGACAAGCTTGTGGAGACTTCCAACAAAGCCGTTCGCTTGCCTGCCGCCATTTCCAAGATCAGGATTTGCTCTTGGCCGCCACCACGGCCGAGCTACAGAAGGAAGCTCATGGTCAAGCGCAAGACCGACTGAAAGTACAAACTTGGAAGGATACTTCGAACTCTAAAATGACATATGTGCACATTAGGAGAGAGGATGCGAGTGTGGGTACGATGATAGCATACACGCAAACTTGGCATATAGAGCCTAGGACTAAGACCTGGTTGTCCAGATAAATGGTCAAAAGTGAATAAAAAGTGATAAATAGAGTGTACCTTTCCAAGCCCATGCAGGTGGAAATCCAACCTGAGATAATTCGCAGTTAATAGAGAGAATGCGCAGATGAGGGACGCGCATACATTGTACTGCTCCTGTAAGCTCGGCAACAATGGCCAGTAGTGCCATCGTTCCAATCGAGCAGCCAAACGGACCAACAAAGTGCGACAAACTGGATAATGCTCTTCCGTTTCTGCTCTTTCGTCAATCTTGGGTCTGCAGTTGAAGGAGCCACAACTGAAGATTATGGATTGGTTTCAGAGGTTCCATGAGGATATGCGCTCTGGCGAATTTTTAGAGGAAATGATTCGCGAAGCACAGATTTGTCGGAGCCAGCGCGGGTTGATATCAAAGGTCGCCCTGTCCTCTCCAAGAGAAGTTGAAGCGATCTGTAGTTCATCTACCGTATCACAATTCACTGCGTCCGATCTGACAGGACATACGGTTTCGGAAGTAGGAAGACTCTCTGAGGCTGGTTCTTCATTGTTACTGTGACTAGGTTGTCGGAGTTCTGTTAGAGAGATGTTAACGGAAAGATCGAGACGACGGTTCGCCATGTCGGCCTTCTTGCGGAAAGATAAGGGATGACAAGTTGGGCACGTCTCTTACGCTTAAGCAAGCAGGTATACCAGTAACTTTGCTTCCAAGAATCAGGGTCATCACGAAAACGAGGACGAGAGAGCCATGAGAGCGGTACTGCCATGATTAAACTTGAACGCCGGCAGGCTTTCATTCGAAATCTTATGACAGGGCTCAAGGAGGCAGATCAGAGACTAGGGAGAGAAAATAGCGATTAGGGCAAGCTAGAGGCATTCATTCCACAATCATAACGTACGGCGTAAAAACGTCCTCAACAAAACCGAGCATTCCAAAGACAGTATATGTAAAATTGCGTCGGATCCGTTTTTCCGGGGGTTGAAATTACGTTCATTTGCAGTTCACGGTTATCGTTGCCATTGGACCGGGATTAACAGGCGAGTAAAACAAGCGAGTAAAACAAGATCTGGCAGGGAATTGGTAGGAGCATTGTTATTCCCGACCTCATTGGGGCTTGAAGTAAATTTGAAGCTCAAAGTTGGAACTAAGTCGGCATGACTGTAGTTTCCATTGGGACACTTTAGGCAGTGACGCCGGTTCAAAGTTAGAGGTTACCAAAACGCCATATACCACATCTCTATTTCAAGAGGAAGAGATTGACAAGAACGAAATGGATTCGAATGTACTGAGTGGACGAACATGGTGGTTGACGAGTGACCTTGTTTCTGAGACTCCGGAAAGGAAATCCTCTATTTGCGTAAGTTTATCAAAAGCCTTGACGAGCCATGGCAGATTGGACTCTCCTCTGTTGACTTTGTCTCGTTCAAAATCTACCTTCGAATTATTCTCTTTGAAAGACATCCGAAGTGCTTGTGAATAATCCATGCAAAACCAGAACAAATTCACTCCGTATGCGCGATACAACACTTTTCACGGTCCAAAACGGCAGGTTCTTGGAAATCATGCAGGACACGCGCCGCCAGCTTGGAAGACGAACATCTCGGTCGCACCAGGAGAGATGGGTCCCATTTCGGCTAAGGTCAAATCTACGCATGAGTCTGGGAGCAGAATATTTCTGAGCAGGCTGCCAGCTGATGTCGGGGAAAAGGAGGTGGAGGTAAGCGCCCGTCGTATGCGTATTTTTACTGGTCTTGAGTGGCACACTACCTTCCAGGAGCTCTTTAGGAAGACCGTAGGACCTTTAAAGGATTCATTTTTGGTGTACAACTCGCAGGGCAAGTCGAAAGGCATGGCCGTCGTCACGTTCCAGCGGCCAGGCGATGCTGTCACTGCTCGCGCGAAATATGACGGGAAGATCGTAGATGGACGTGAGTTACAGCCAATTTTCAGTGTGAGATTTAGCTTACCCATTATCATGGAAGGTCGACCCATAAAGATTGAGATTCTAGTAGATGGTGCACCGTCTCTTCCTGGGCCTGCACCACATTTTCCAACACCACCAACATTACTGGACCGAATAGCCCCTTCCCAATCGCAGATGTCTGCGCAACCTACAATAAACGGTCATGTCTCTTTACCTCCTAGGTAGGTTCTTATGACGTCCCAGTGATTCATTCCCTCCTTACCCCGCCCCTCAGTGCTCCTCGACCACCTCCAAGAAAAGCCAACTCATCACAGATCACTGCTCCTGCCCCTGTGCAATCGAATCCTATACCAATACCTCCGCGTCGCTTCCGACAGAAGAAAGGTCCCAAACGGTTAAAGAAGAGAACATCTGTGACTGTAGCTGACCTAGACCAGGAGATGGAGGATTACCGAGCTGCGGCACCAGAACTATAGCATTTCATTCATCCTCCTTTTCCGGTATTTTCTCGAAATTATCCGTTTCGTTTTCGTGATTCCCCCCTTTATTTCTCATTATGCTTTGTTCGCTTTTGTCGTTGCTCATTTGCTCAATCTACGCTCAATCCATTACTTGTCTTATCTTATCGACGATTATGTAATACTCTTTAACTTGTCCTCTGGTGCCGGCATGTCACTCATTAATCTCTCGATCTCGGACCATCACCTTGCCCCGAGATTCTCGATATCTCTGAAGAACTACACCGCAGAGGTTCTGCCCTAATCCCCGGATACCCCTACGAGCTCAAATCGTAGATGGTCGCGCCACTGTATACAACGGCTTCTGGGCTCTTGTTCCATGCCGGCAAAATTCTAGTCGTCACCATCGGATTGCCTGCAAGGGGCAAGACGCACATTTCACGCGCCCTGGAACGGTACCTGCGATGGATGGGTGTCAAAACGCAAGTCGTGTCGTTGGGTGATTACCGAAGGAAGACACTTGGAGGCGCACAGAAGCTTCCTCCAGACTACTTCACTTTAGGTTCGTTTGACGCTTTTGGAATTATCTGCCCTTTGTGCTGAAACCTGGGCGTCTTCACAGGAGAAAAAAGCCCAGAGACACTTGCTCTGAGGAAAAGGATCCAGGACGGGTGCGAGAAGCTGATTTGGGATTTCTTTGAGGGCGGTGGACAGGTTGTGATCTACGACGCGAACAATGGCAGAAGAGCTGCGCGTCAGGCGATTGCTGAGAAGTTCGACAAGGCTGGCATACACGTCATCTTCCTTGGTACGCGTCCTTTTTCGTGTCGTTATTGTTCCTGCTCATTGGCTTTATGAAGAGTCTCTTTGCGATAACAAGGAAATCATCGAAGCCAACATTCGAAGCGTTAAGATATCGTCACCTGATGTTTGTCCCGTTTCTCTCTATCGTCGTGGTATTGGAAGTGACTGGCTCCATAGTATAGGAATTGGGACCCTAATAAAGCAGTCGAAGATTATTATACGCGCATCCGTGGCCACGAACAATACTACGAAACTGTAGAAGAAACTACTTGGCCATATATCAGGATCACTAATGTCAGTCAGCATTGTGCTCTTTCCCGTCTAATCTCATCAAAGTTTTATACAGGTTGGAGAAAAGATTACGCTTAATGTGAGATCTTGATTTGCGATCTATCGCTTGTTGTTGACTCTGTTGGTACTGTACGTAGAATATTCAAGGATATCTCCAGGTGGGTCATCCCACTAAAATCGTTGACACTGTCTTCTAATTCCTTTTAGTCGCGAATTGTTTTCTTCTTGATGAACATCCACAACAGATTTCGTACAATTTACTTCGCAAGGGTAAGATTGAATATTAGTTTTAATGGAGGTTCGAGATGACCAAATCATGAAAATAGTCTGGCCAATCCTTGATTGAACACTCCTACAAAGCAGACTCGGATCTTTCGCCTGCTGGATGGGAATACGCAGAGAAGCTGAAAGACTTTGTTCTTGAACGAAGGGCAAAGAGTCTAGAGGCGCGAGGGCTGAACCCAAGTGAAAGAAAGCTAGTAGTATGTCTTGCTTTAAATTTGGGTACTTTCATATCCGGACCTAACTCCTACTACCAGATCTGGACGTCCACGCGTAGACGAGCTCACCATACAGCATGGCCGTTTGTGACAGCTTCATCGTCACAATCCTCGCAGTCGTCGATCCCAGTACAAATCCCTCTGGTCTCGATGGAATCACCCATAGAAACATCTGAGTGCCTAACGACGTCACCTGATAGCCTTCTACCGCCCGAATCCATAGCGCGTAATGGAGTGAAGAAGAGCCCACCTCCAATGCCTTCGCAGATCAAGATTGTCGAGAAAACACAGATGCTTGAGATAAACCCTGGTATATGGGATGGACTGAGTCCAGAACAGGCAAAGAAGTATTACCCAGAAGATTGGGATCGGTTTACCAAGGATCCTTATTCGTACAGAGCGCCGAGGGCAGAGAGTTATCACGATTTGAGCGGTGGGTCTCGCGCTTTACTTTTAGCAAGTAAACTAACAGTCATTTGTTACAGTCCGTATTGAACCCATCCTCATCGAACTTGAGCGCGAACAAGAAGACCTCCTCATCATCGGGCACGCGTCCGTCATCCGCTGCATGCTCGCCTACCTCATCGGCTTACCAGCATCCGAGATCCCAGCCATTGAGATTGCCCGAGGAGATCTACTGGAGGTTGTGCCTGCTTCCTACGGCGTGCACAGTCATGCCTCTCACTTCTGGGACGGGCCAGGTAGACGAGGCGATGGAAATGTGCTGGACGTGAAAGATGAGAACAATTTCTATGAGAACTACGCCGAGAGCACGAAGGGCAAGAGGAAAGTCGCTGCTGAGGAGAACGTGGCGGAGTCTGAGGACACTGATCATGAGGCAGAGGGTACTGCGAACGATGCTGAGAAGACGCCTGTTGTCGAAAGCGAGGCTGTTGCCTCTGTGACTCCTATCATTACTGTTCAAGTGCAGATCTAGAGTATCATGTTACTACTGTACGTGTTCTCTTTAGAGTTTACTTTACCGGTGTAGAAATACTTGTACATAGGGGAAGGAAATGTAATATCTCTGTCCGACATTTCTCCTTGATCCGCTAAGGCTTCATTTGCAACTTCCCGCCTACCGTATGGCTCACCCAGAGTGTTCCTCGCGAGCGATAAAGTTTCGGCACTGTGGCTATGTCATGTACCCGCCTCCTCTCGGCCATTTCGATACAGTAAAAACTTCGGACAGACCAGATCGGGCAAGATACGACCGTCGGGTAGAAGTTTGTCCCCTTTCATCGACGTCGGTCCCGAATTCCTTCCAAACATTTTGGGCCATTGATCCCCTGCCGGGCAATTGTCTTTCGGTGCCGGGAATGAGGAGTGGTCAGGCGCTCGATGCCTTGCGCCTCTTCGATATAAGTCTCGTCTCAGACCTACCCAAGTGACTTTTGGACCCCTGAGCGGGTTAACGCACACCCATCGCAGTTTATTGCGGTACCGATTCATGGCCTATATCGGAGGGATACAGAGATCCAATCCAAAGCCGATTGGTCTCACTGGTCACAGTACCGATACCTTCCAGAAAAGCAAAGTAGCGGTCGCCTAAGGACATTGACGCTCAGAAGAGCACCGATTTGATGAGAACTTGAAATCGAGATCTTCCCCCTCTCCGAGAATAACTACGAGTTCGGCCAGATCCACGTAGAGAGTCCTTCTGTCGGTATCCAACGTATTATTATCTGCGGATTAGCATCATATCGGTCCCGAACAGTTGGGGGAAGACTCGACGGCTTATTTAACTTTTAGCAGCCTTTAGCATATGTCACGAAGCCCAAAATACAAAATATTCGAGTACGAAGATTGACCAGGTATTTCACATAATAAGATTTCTTGTTCGACCAAGAACATGAAGACCTGCATGTCGGGCTCATTCCTTCTCTCGTTTCTCCTCCTCGTCCACGCTGCCTGATTGGTTGACACCGAATTCTGGAAGCAAGAAGTCAGGAAGTGTGGAGGTAGAGTGAATGAGACTTCAAGCTCACGATCGGCTTTGGTCTTCTTAAAGCGCCACGCTGGGATACCGTGCTCGAACAAAAGGTCCAGCTCGCCATAGCTTCGTCCTCTGCAAATTTAATGGTGTTAAAATGGACAAAACCGTCGCGATAGAAAAATTTACTTGGTTTCTGGCAGCCTAAGGAAGCAGTAAAGCGTCGACAATCCCGCCGATCCGGCCCAAAACAGACCAGACTTGGGGCCCCAGTTCCACGAAGTCGGGCTGAGCATGCGGGGCACGATGATGCCGCAGATAATGTTCATGATCAAATAAGCGATTCGGGCGAGCACCGTTGATTTCTGTCGGAGACGGGTGGATGAAATTTCACCGATGAGCGTGTAGCAGATGGGTCCAAGGGTAGCGTTGTAGATGAAGTTGAGCGCGATGAGGAGTGAACCAATAGCCGTGATAGAATGGTTGGTCTTGACGAAGCCCAGACCGCCGATGATGACCAGTACAACGGCCATGATGAGCATGCCGTATGAGTAGAGCGTTCGGCGACCGAAAAATGTGAGCACTGAGAGGGAGGCAGTCAGGGAGGCGAGCTGGTGAACGGGGTTTACACTCACAGCCCCAGCTGAAGACGGTGCCGATGATAAACATCGAGTTCTGGTTTTTACAAAGGTTAATAGAGAAACAGGTCAATTTAGCGGCCAACCTACGAGCACCATATTAAGACTGAAAGCGAGGTTGGTCGAAATTCCAGCAGTCTGCAGGAACTGAACTCCTTGTCCGATGAGGTTTTCCCCCGAGAGTAATTGCATCGCAAAGACCATCATGACGATCTCAGTCCTCCGTCGATCCGTCTTCTTAAAGCAGTCAAAGTAAGTCGTTCCTTCGGAAGCCTGTTTCTCGAGCTCCGTGGTGTGCATCATCATCGAGACCGTGTTCTTTGCGTCCTCGCGGGAGAAGACTTCGCGGTTGGTAAGGCGCATGACGGTCTCCTCGGCTTCCTCAAAGCGACCCTTACGGACAAGCCACCACGGACTGGGGGGACAGAACCAGACGATGAGGAAAAGGGGGATAACCCAGACCCATTGGATGACGAAGGGGAGACGCCAACCTGAATCACATTATTAGCTGCTGTTTTGAAAGTTTAGGGAAATGGAAAAAAAACTCGCTCCAGTCACTGTTAATAGGAAGAGTGGCCTTTACCACGCCAGAAGACAGGAGAATACCAACACCCCAACAAAGGTTAACATATGCTGTCAAGTATCCGCGCAGTTGAATGGGACAAACTTCGGAAGCATAGGCGGTCGTAAGCGTTTGAAATACTCCCCAAGGAATACCGCAGAAAACTTCGCCAATGACGAGCATCGGCAGAGAAGTAGCAAAAACCATGATGGCAATGAATCCGGTCAATGCGACAATGGACACCTGCATGACGATTTTTGGGCCGTAGCGGTCCGCCGCCCATCCGTTGAGTCTTGCATGTGCAAAGCGTAAATATTAGCCAGAAATCCTAGAAATTGAGATGCATACTGGCTTACAAAAGACCAATAATTCCTCCGGCAGAGGAACCATTGCTAAGTGCAGACTGCCACTGGGCAGGAATAACATAACCGTTCTGGGAGGCCGTTGTGGCAACGCCAAAACGTCTCAGGAAATTAGCTATGAGAAGTTAGCGGACGTCGTTTTAGGTGAAAAACAAGACTTACGTTGACCGTAGAAGGAGCCAATCTGGCGTGTAAGATCAGCAAATTTAACATAGTCGGATTTCTCTCGAAACTCACCACAACGACATCATAGCCTTCCATGACCAAACTTCAGGGATGTCAGTTGCAAGTTGCGTCATATAAAGAGCTACTTACGCTCCAGAAAGCGCCATGCTCCAGAAGATGGCCTTTTTGTGCATATGGAACGCCTCTCGCAAGGACATTTGATGCTCGGAGGCATCAGCCTTCGCAGCGTCTTTGAGGACCCGTTCATCGAACTTGCGAGCCAGATGGTAATTGTCCGCAACTACCAAGGGCACATCGGTAATACCGTAGGAGTCCATCTCAGACGGTAGAGAGAATATGCCACTGAGAAGAACAATATTCGACCAAGTGATGGTTGAACCAGGTCTTGCATCAACAGACGTTCATTATATACGGCATTTGCACCGGTGAGCGAAGATATTTTTGAAACCATCGGCTAGCAATTGGAAATAGGGTGGAGCATACGGCGAAATGTTGTCGGCTCAGAGGAGAACGGAGCAGAGGAAGAGTTGTTCGTGGGTGGACAAGTTGCAAAGAAGGTCCCTAGGCGCTGCCGTCATTCAGGAGGGTATCGGCCCGCTCTACCCGCCCGATCCAAACCTCCGACAAAAAGGTCATCTGTACTTCTGTCATGAGACTTAGAAGTCGAATTCAAGATGTCGTTACCATCCAAATGTAGGCACAACGAGGCTGAATACCAGAAAAGTTGGGGCCCATGCTGATAGGACTCTCCGAAGTTGGAATCTCACAAAAAAAAATAGGTGTCATCGACTTCTACTCTATCGCATCGATCAGATAGAAAGAGGCGAGTCTAACCGAATGTTTACTCAGAAATATCATAATACGCATGGCAACTAAAAATACAACATCTTTTAGCATCAGGCATGTAGAATTAGGGCGTAAACGGAAGTCGTGTCTGCGCTTAAGCTGCCTCATAGACATGTTGAGAAATCTTCGGGTCTTTGTCGTCCTTCGAGTCGATGTCACTCGTGCTCGAGTTGTCGTTGTCATGATGTTCATACACGTAATTGGAAACATCCATTTCTTCGAACTCGGTGGTGAATCCTGTAACTGGAAATAGTCTGTTGAGGACATAGTAGACAAGAGCCGAGACACCAAAGCCAGTGAAGAAGGACATTTGGTAGATTCGGGTCGCCGCTAGTGGCACTGTTCTGCCAGCTAAAAAGAGAACTTATGCATCTGGTTTGAAAAGTATAATAAGCGCTTACTGGCACCTGCAAACCCAACGACGTTAATGAGAATGCCGGCAATATAAGCAGCATATGCCCTGAATGACACATGAATAAGGAAGTATGACCAGAATTACAAAACTTACCGGAAGTTGATTCCATATGTATAATAGTACCAGCCAGCCTTATGCGCATCGTATAGGTCTGCAACGTTATAGTGGCCTCGGCGGATAACATAGTATTCCGTTATCTAAGCAACAGCGTCAAATAAGCACAGCGTCGGAATGAACGAGCACTCACCATAACACCAGCGATCGAACTGAGGAAAACGGAGTATGCGGACAGATATGAGGTGAAATTGTTGCTGCTTTTGAGAAGATTCCATGGCAGCATGCATAGGCCAACAATAGCAGCGACATAACCTCCACGGCGAATATTCTGCAAAAACGAATGAGATGTTGGGGGTTAAAAAATGTGAACACAAACGCACCATGAAGCGAGGCAGAAGAGCTGTAAGGTCACATCCTGCGCTAATCGAGTTGGCAGAGATGTTGGTTCCGAGCTGTGCAATGATGAACGCAAACGAGATAAACCAAACACCGAATCTTGTGGCATGGGACGGACTATCGTCCAAGAATCGGCCGAGAAGATCGATGGGTGACCAAATAGCCTCGCCGTAAATAGTTTCAGAGGATGAGCTGACGATAATGCCGATAAAGCTGACTACGGAGAACGCGATAGGCACTGAGAAAAGCTGCGGCCAGAGGGCCGCCGATGGTGTCTTCGCGCGAGAAGCAAAATCTGGCGCGTTTCTGCATAGTGGCAAGTCAGCAACGGGCATTCTCAAGAACAAGCGAGGGTATAGTTTACGCACGTGACGAGGGTAGCCATGTTGCTGATGCACGACATGAGACTGGCGACCATCGACCAACCCAACTCCGAGCCATGGACTGTAGATGGTCGAGAAATAATCGGACCAACTCCTTTCGCTTTAACGATACACCAGATGAAGAAAGTAATTCCCGCAATGGGGGTAACGATAGACTTCAATGTGAACAAATGGCGTCTGGGTTCATGTTTTTCAGTTCATGTTTTTCATGAGCGAGGAAATTAAGCGAGTGATGAGAAACTTACATCTGATGTATGGGGAACCAGATCGCAGGCAGAGAAATAAGCCAGAAAAGGAAGAAACACAGAAAGTCGCGTGTATTGGTTCCAGAAGATGCAGGCAGATGGTTGGCTAGATAAGGTATGAAAGCGCATGAGGGTGATTTCGTCGACATTTCGTGAGAATCATGTAGGGAGACCGAGATACATGAAAAATAAACTCACGTATATTATTTACGCTTGGCCACATTGCCCGAAGCATGACTTTGACACAGTCTCCTCCAATGCTCGCCTGAACGCCGTACCACACACTACACGGAGATAAATAAATCGTCAGGAGATGCTTCTCATACACGTAGAACAACTTGCCAGGCCATTGCACCTCGGTTGAATGTGCACCACAAGCTTCCATATAGACCAAAACTGGTCCGCGCGACGACAGGGAAAGTGACGTGGAAAATTGCACCAGGACGAGCGTTTGCAGCGATGAAGGGTGCCACGAAACCGTAACCTAACCAGACGCATATCCAGGCTTGCCACCAAGAAAGGCCAAGTTGCACCATGGACGACACAATCATCCATCTATACACGACAGGGGCCACATCAGACAGGTTTCCAGAATCAAATCCACCGACAGACGTACGTGTTGACGTTGAAGGAATCTGCAATCCAGCTGCGATCTGCGTTTAGCAAGTGAAGTCAGAAATGATAAGATCAACGCCTACAATGACACGAAATTGATTGTGCGCCACGTCCTCTTCTCTGGGGGCACTGGGGCCAGGTCGTCATTCTGCAACGAGAATAGTCAGAAAGTAGGACAAAAGAAGAATCAACGACAGTTGACTTACTGTTAAAAACATCTGCTTGTAGGTCAAGCCTGGAGCATGATCCACTTCGAGCTTCTGCAAGATTCCCATCTTGGTTTAGTGTCCCCGAAAGCTATATGAAGTCCTCGATATAGATTCAACAGTTTGGAGTAGCAAGGAAAGCTCAAAGGACGAGCGACTAAGAGGCGCAAGACCAGCCCTAGAAAGGTGGATCAAGAGAAACAGGAGCTGATCTCTGGGAACAAGAACCAGAGGGCGGCTCCTTCTTATGCCCCAAACTTATCTCCTTCCAACGCAATCTCCCGCGATGGAGACATACTTCGGATGAGCGAGGCAACAACTCGACTTGTGTGAGAGATAAGGCCCTGGCAATAAAAAACGAATGTGAATAGAGGGGACTGGAATGTGGTTGGACGATTACCGTCAACTACTAGCGATTGCACTCGCGAATTCCGAATTCCTGTAAAATAATGCGGAGAGATATGGTCGATTTGCCTCCGGTTTGCATTAGATATCTTATCTCTCGTATCTATACCCTTCAGTTGGTTACAGTACTCCGGCGCCAACCTCTTCGGCCGAGGTACTCATACAGATAAGCAAGAAGCATGGACGTTTAGAGGCCGCCTTCGAGTAAAAAGAGCTTCATAAATGGGTATTTGTTCCAGTCGATGGAGTCGCCTGACCTACGAAGCTTCTGAGAGGCCTGTCAATCAATATCTCGAGGGTAGGAACGTTAAAAAAAGAACTCACTCATCCCCAGAGAGGTCAGACGCAAAACAAGACCCAAAGCAATCCGCTTTCCCCGACTTTGATAAGCAGTTTGAATTTGAAAATGATATTTCAAGGCTCCCAGGGGAAACGTTGTTGAAGTCTGTATGGAGCTGAACTTTCACAGGGACCATACTCCAAGGATGAGGTCAGAAGGAAAGCTGAAGAGAATTGTATTCCGTTCCTCGAGTTCCAAGGTAAGAAAGGCTCAGGTACTGGAGCTGAGTATGAGTTGGGGAACAGGAGCAAGTACACCTTCTGAATCGGGTCATTCCAAATTCCGGCGGCGAATAATAATCACGACCACGTGATGGCTTCCTCGTGTTTTCGAGACGCGGCTTGCAGCAAGTCGCTGTGTCGACTCCGGCCTGCCAGGGACGTAACCAAAACCCGTCGCCGACTGTCCGACATCGTGTTTAGATATTTTCCAAGGCGGTGTGCACCCTGGCATCCTCGGCAAGCGACTAAAGTTGCACCCTACATTCGACCTTCAACTTGAACGCGTCGGCGACTAGAATTCCTGTTTGAAGTCGTACAAAAACAAGAATATCGAAGGTAAGTTGATGTAAAGTGTATATATTCGAGTAGATGTTTACACAAGTACATCATTTTCAAGTGGAATATGGAGTAGCAGAGGAGAGAAGAGACGGATATGTACAGAGCTAGGATAGCGAGGATAAATCGAGAAGAACAATAAGGTAGACTTCTGGGAGAATGATGAATGCGGGATAACGAGTAGGGAATGTCCAACGAGCACTACTTATGTATCGTATGCTGGGTGTCGGTGATAGATGGTCAGGATTTGAAAATATGCGTGATAGGTAAGATGATGTATGAGATGAGCGAAACGTGGTGCTGGTCTACAAGGAGACGTGAATGAGCAAGGAGATTGTAAGCCAAAAATGAAATACCCAAACAAAGAAATGAAAAATATATAATGGACAGTTGATAGGTGAAGATGCGATGCAGAATGCGTCAGAGGAGAGTCAATACGTAAAAACGTTTTGGTGTTCGGATGAGATGTAGTCCTTGCTTGGTATGGAATGCAGGTGCGCGGTAAAATCGACAGAAACATGCGGTGAGATCGGACGAAAAACGTGTTGCGAGTTGTGATTCGGATAGCAATTGACGATTGATGGTATGCTGGTATATCGTTGTCGGGTCCTTGTATCGAGGGTCGATTAATGGTATTGCTGCGTGGGTGGCATGTGTCGCGGAAACTGCGAGGCGATCGGGCATTTACAACAAGTCAGGTTCAGCAGGAGAGACACTGCCGGAGCGTGAAGCCTTGCTTATGCGGGTGCTGGAAGCGGAAGGGGAAGAGAAGGTAAAGGCAGCATAAATTTGCTTGCGTTCCGGAGTCGAGAACGTGCGTTGTTCTGGAATATCCTCCGAGAGGGCTCGGGTGCGAGTGGTGGTCGACCTGAAGAGTGCCTGGGTGGGTTGGAAGTAGTCACGGATCTCAGGCTCAACGGAGGACGCCTGTGAATATTAAACTGTGATCAGTATGTTAACGTAATTGCAGAATGAGGAATGACAAACTTTGGCTGTGCAAAATTTGACTTTATCCTCAGTGGTCGCGGTTATGAGCTCATCAAACACAGAGGCCTCTTCATACGCCTCGGAGACATCAGCCAAGGGCTTAACGGTCAATTCATAGCATCGCGAATCAATATCAGCCTGCGAGATGCGGCCCTTTTCCACCTCTTCCTCTTCATTCAACCTGGGCATCGGAGAAACCTTTCTCGAACCAGCTCGTTTGGTACCAGTCTTCTTAGACCCTAAGCCCTTGACCTCCTTCTTCGATTTGGACTTGGTAGCCGATGAGGCTTTGCGTTTCTTCTGGTCAGGCTCCGCAGATGTGTCCTTCTCCTTCTTGGATTTGGGGGCACTAGACAACGGCTGAACCTTTGTAGCTAGAACTGTCGTTTTACGTTTCTTCGAACTGAGATTTGAGGGCCCAGCGCGTTCTCCAGTGACGGGGTGATAGTTTTCCTTGTCTAGAGCAGCATGGTCGCCTAACGCGGTGGCATGGTTCGACGACGCGCCGCCGAGTGACGACGAACGTGTAAGCACCGCATTGGGGCGAGAAATTTTAGGCTGGGGTGCATCACTAGATACAGTATCCTGAAAGACGGTGAAAGTGCGAAGAGACATGCTGGGTGTTTAGTGACAGCTTAGATCGACACGAGGTGGGTGGCCGGATGTAACAGCGAAGAAAAGTTGTGAAATAATGTGTCGATCGCAAACGCTGTCAGAAGGCGGCAAGAGGTAGAGTTTGGAGGTAGTCCGTGTCCGTTGGACAGTCTTGTAGGAAATAGAATACAAGAACAAGTTCGAGTTGAAAACCCGACAAGAACTCATGCAAACTTAAAACGGGAAGATGGCACGTGCCTGTCATACAAACAAAAACGACGCGTCGCGCATCACGTGAAGTCGATCGGGCCATCACCACGAGGCACCGCCAAACGTAGTAACGCGCCTCTCTTCCCCACAACCAATGTCGCTTACCGTTAGCGCTCTGTAGTATATCTCAAAAACGGCATATTCCTGCTTTATCTATCCATCCACGAGTTGCTTGAAATAGGCTCCACCTTTTGATCCAGTGTGTGGTTTTTTTGTCGTGGCCCCTCTTTTGCCAAATTGGTCAAACATCATCCGAGTCCACCTGGACTTCATTGGGTAAAACCATGACGCGCTATTCAAGGCGTTAATGTCAATTTGTCCGGTATTGGGGATCTACCTATCTGCACCTCCTAGGCCTCTATTGTCTGCGGTGAGCAGAGAAATTTTCATTCGATGCTCCAGTGACGCAAAGTTCTTAATCTCCCCTTTTCTGGTCGACAACAAAATCTATCTCTGCTTAAATCCTCTTCGCCCGAGCATCGTGCTATATCTCCTACTCCTGGAGGTCAATTCTGGCTTTCATATCGTTGCCGGAATGCTTCGCATTGACCCTTCGATCACGTATCGCCTTGATAAGCAACTTTGTTGTTTTGGCAATGTCTGACCTAGCTTGTGGCGGACCTAAGATTCAAGCTTTCGACATCCTACGCTGTCCATTGGTTGCTGGTCAGACGTTGGTATCGCGGAAGGCAATTCTGACCCATTCCGTCAGTTTGGTATCGTTCAATACCATGGGATAGTGTGCATCGTAGCCTCGCTTTAAAACGACGCCTTCTTAACAGAATTTCTGTTCCTTCAATTGCACGGTTTTGCAGCCGTACGATCTCCCATTTCGATCTTGGCTGCAGGCTTCGTACGTAGGGATCGATGGAATGGAGAGCCCTGATTCACTTGCATAAAGTTCACGACTAACTCCCAGAAAAGGTTTTATGGCCTCGTGGCTCTGATGGTCAACTTAACTTTCCAAATATGGCCTCCTGTCCGGGCTCCACCTCTCCCACAAAACAGCTAAATTCTACAAGACAATCCTGTGTATAAATGCTTTCCGACATTTCGAACGTCGAGACGAAACAACCTGTCCGCAGACCTGCTTTCCAAACGGATCATCGTGTGGAAGTCGCCTTGTGAGTGAATGATACAATCTTGATACCTCATGTTATACACGCACAACAGGGGTGTCAATCACGTTGGCTCCCACTCGTGCAATCCATTCCACCATTTATATAGACGCCATTTACATCTCGCATTTTTCACTTGGAAGTCCTCGTTCGCACTGGTGCTAACACAATTTTTCTCTATCCCTTTTCTCCGCTGTTTATCTGTCGACACTAGGCCCCCATCCCTCCTCCACCATGTCTTCGAAGACCTCTCCCGCCTTCACCTCCCCCGTCCACCCACCCGTCGGGACACTCATTGATGGAGGCTCCCTCGAACTCGTCGAAGTTTTGGGTGTTGGCGGCTATGGCGTCGCTTATCGCGCGGTCGACACCCGCCAACCTGCAGGCCACAAGTCCTACGCAGTAAAATGCCTCGTTGCCTCAGGGCATCAGACTTCCCGCCAACGGCAGATCCACATTCGCGAAATTGCTTTGCATCAGCTCGCCTCTGCCCACCCTGGCGTCGTTACTCTTCACCGCGTTGTGGAACAGGGTGCCCACACGTACATCATCATGGACTATGCGCCGGACCACGATCTCTTCACACAGATCCTGCATAGTTGCCGGTATCTCGGGGACGATGCTCTCATCAAGGAAATCTTCCTCCAGCTGCTCGACGCAGTGGAATACTGCCATTCTCTCGGTATTTATCATCGAGATTTGAAGCCGGAGAACATTCTCTGCTTCGACGACGGCCTTCGAATCGCCGTCACCGACTTCGGTCTCGCTACTACTGACAAACTCAGCGATGAATTTCGTACTGGTAGCGTTTACCACATGAGTCCAGGTAAATTCTTTCGTCCATCAAACCTTACTGTATAGATTTTTTATTGACTTTGGGTACGCAGAATGCCAGGGTGGAGACTTCGCTCCGACTGGCAACTACTCCCCCATGTTCAACGACATTTGGTCTCTAGGAATCATCCTGCTCAATTTGGCGACAGGTCGCAATCCCTGGAAGTCCGCGACTCCCGACGATCCCACCTTCCAAGCTTATTTACGCGACCCCATGGGCTTTTTGCCAACCGTCCTCCCCATTTCTTCCGAAGTCAACGAAATCCTCGTTGGCATGCTCGAGGTCGACTGGCGCGAACGTAGCAACTTGCGCGAGGTCCGTTATGCCATCGAAGAGATTACCAGTTTCTACTCCGACGGCGTCGTCTTTGAGGGCAGCATGGCCCGCTGCCCATGGGAATCCGGGATGGACATCGACAGTGCTTCTTCCGGTACCAACCCCGAGGTATCCGGCCCGCACTCGCCCCCGGCTCGATCCTCGATCCCAGAGGACGTTGAACCGCGCTTGGCCTCTCACTGGAGCAAGGACTCCACTTCTGATATCGTTTTTGCTTCTCAATCGCTGGCCGAAGAATCCTCCTATGGCGCCCCCTGGACGAACTACTCCTCTTGCGGGGCGACATGGGCATTCGAATCTCCCGTGTCGTCAGATTCTGACCACGACAATTATGGGATGGATCTATTCGACCGCTCCTCGACTCCCTCATCTGCTCAAACTGCTGCGACGTCGCTACCAACTACGCCCAACAGCACAGACCTGACCTTTGGGTCGAGGATCATAAAACCGGAGCAGCGCTCCGGCTTGATGATCAACACCAACATCCCCCGCCCCCGTATTTATGACGCCAGCGCCAGTATGACATCCTACTCGACCAGCAATTCCATCATGCATACCGCCATCGAATATGACCCCTACTCCTCTATGTTCTACCTCAACAGCCCCATTTCCCCCGGAAAATTCGCTATCATGCCCGATTCCGCAATTACTGCCGTCGGCGAAGACAAGGAGATGACGTCTCCGTCTGCATGGACGGCTTCCTCTACCACACAAATGTCCTCCCCATCTATCTACTCCAACTCCTCGTCGACCTCAAGTTCTATCCTCAGCGAGGACTTACGTTTTTCAAGATCAAGAACGCCCTCTCCGGATGCTGACGTCTACTGGACTTCATTCCCCGCTCAGGTACAGTCTCTTCAAGTTCAACAATGTCAGCTCTCTCCCTCTATATCAACCCAAATAACCGACGTTCTTCCCCATTCAAGGCTCACCCACACCTTCATTTCGTCCCTCAAGCAACACCACGACACCACGACCAGCAGTTCTACCGCCAACCACACCAGCACTTTCTCCCCCTCTACTAGCGGCCCCAACAAGCCCAAGACGCTCAGACGTTTCTCTATCAAGTTCTTCCCTCGGTCGTCATCACCGACGTCTTCACCAAGCACACCAGATGCACCGGTTTCACGTGGACACACTGCAACTGAAGCACCTCATTCACCCTTTACGCGCCGTCAAACGCCTTCTCCGACACCTGAGTCGGCTGCCTGGGGTCAGTCGTCGGTGGCAGCGTCAAACAAAGGAGCATTTACTATTCAGCAAGACGACACCGGACGTGCATCTGACCCTAGTAATGCACAGCACCAGCTTCGTTCGGCCCGTCATTGGTTTATTCCTGGAAGATTTAGAATGTCCACGGGTGTAAACTGAGTCGGACGGCGACATTCCTGCTTCACTTGACGATCGACTTAGACAACTTATTTATCCTCACCAATCGCAAGAAAACCCAAACCTTCGTTCCTCATTTCTTTTACCTCTCTTACGCAGCCGGCAATTTTTTACGGAACATCATCTGCATACTACACTCACGTCGCATTCATGACTACAATCAATAGCATCCTTATGTATTACTTTCGCACTTCTCACCAACGGGGCCATATTTTGAGCAATTCCTCGACAACAATCATTAGCATCTTTTTCCGTGTACTATTACTTTTGTGTACGATATTTCTAACAGACTTGAAACCAATGATTCAAACAGCATTTCATCGCAGAAAGATTCTATTTCAATCGCATAGTACCATATAGTCAAGCTTTCTTGCATCCAGAACAGATCCCTAACTTACGGGCCGTCTTCGATCCGTAATAAGCAATAACATCCCAATGGAGATGTCGTCCCTCGACAATTTGTCGGGAGGGCGGTTAAATGCATTGGTAAAATAGTTCATCCATCCAGCCAGCCTTCGGCAGATCCTATTATCTTCGAGGAACTTTCTGCCATCATCTACGCGAAGTTGCTGTACTTATGCGGGACGTACGAAGGTATCATGTTAAATTAACAACCTTTACCCAGCTGAATTGGACACCATTGTTTTAATTTGCATTCACACTCTGATATCAGCGCATGCGCATCCCTGCTTGGCTGTAAACTCACATGGATATAAAAAGGCCCAAATCTCTTTCAAGTTGCGAGGATGATCCCCATCACTCGGGCAAGTGATCGTAAAGAAGTTTGGCTGAGGATAAACTTCGGGGCCTTATCAGTAGCTGCAGCCATCATCGCCTCAGCCACAGAGTGACGGACAGCACGCTCTACTGAACTCGTGATACTACGAGGCCTTCTTCCTCGTCAATGATGGTGAACTTTATGAAGAGAAGAACGACCATGCATTTGTACTAATACCCCGTGGTTTGTGTTTGCTTCTCAGCCATAGTTAATTGGTTGAGAAAAATGGGGGATAGCACCCGTTATATAAGGCCTCGGCGAAGTTTAGCACTGGCACGTCTGTAAAGCTATGCCTCTCCGCCATATGTTGCTTGGAATTTTTGGGGCAGTTATAGCCTTTTCCGCCTTAACAATCACAACGGCCGCACCACAAGGAGCGACTTTGACGGTCAAACATGACCACCCTTTTATTTTTTATCATGGAAGGTGGGATTCTACTCCGGGTACTTGGTGGTATGTTATACGGCCTGTCCTATTTTCTTGGAGCTGACATGCAAGACGACAAGGCCCGCCTCTGGATTCAAACTGAATGTAATAAACCTGAAGACATTGACGCTCAACCTCGGTCCTCATACGCCATCTCCTTTCGCGTCGCTCGGGGTTTCAATTGGCGGTTCAGATTTTTTTATCGTGAACGCCTCTGTGGGTGCCAATACCATACCTATCTCAACCGCGCATGTTGCACAAGGAAAACTTTCTTCTACCACTGTGAGGATCAATGCGGCAGGGTGGCAAACCTATCGCTTCAACCTGGAGAGTATTACCCTTAATAATGTGAGTCTATAGCGCCAAAAGGATACATTTCATATACTTACCAAGGAACAAAGGATGCAATTCTCGTTCCCTACACGGCGTCTAAACGAGTGTTCCAATTTATTGGCGACTCTTTTTCCTCTGTAAGTTTTGAATTCTCCGTGACATTTCCGCTTCAATTCCAGGCTGCAACTAGGGATATCTCCTTCCAATGGGCGCCGATCAAGCCTGGAACTTCTTGGTCGGAGAAAAGTACAAGGCTGAAACTCGTATTACCGCCCAAGCAGGCGCTGCTCTGATGGCAAGTACGACCAAAGTTGAGGTAATGTCGAGGTTCAACTGACGTATATTTTAAGGATATACCGTCATATGGGAATGTACATGGAATGTCATATCAATATTTTATGGTATGATTTTTTTTGGTCCAATAATGGGATAGATACTCATTGTTGGGATTTTACTTTGAAAGACGGAGGATACGAGTTTCTATTATACCACGGATCATAACTTCACGACCCCCTGGGATTTCTCCAGGGATCAACCGCCTGCTACTCACCTAGTGATCCACATTGGGTCAGTTTCAATTTTATCTTCTGGATATCTTCTGATTCTGTCGGTCGCAGGGCGAATGATGCGGCCCAGGGAGTAACTGACGACCAGTTTGTCCAGGTGAGCTCCTTGAAATCACGTAACTTAAAAAGGTTTACCAGCAAGGTGTATAGGTGTACGTTGATTTCTTAACTCGTATTCGGAAGCTGTACCCCCGCCAGCCTATTTTCGCCTTGACACCCGTTCGTTTTTCATTTTTGTCATGGAAAGCATTATCTAAATTCTGTCGATCTATTTGAAGTGGGGATGGCCGAATGCCGATGGAAATGTTTATTACTACTATGACGGCCAATACCAAAGGGTGCTTGATGCTCGGTGAGGCATCCTTCGAACGCGGGATTCAGGATAATTGACATCTTTTTAGAAAAGCATTAGGCGACAACAACATGTTCCTAGTTAACACCACTGGGTGGGTGACCTGGGAAGACGTGTTTCCCGACAGTCTGCACCCAACTGTCGCAGGCCAAGTTAAGATTGCTAATAACTTTATTGCCTTCCTCAAAACTTGGGGCCTGTCACCGTAAATACGCGTCCAATAACTTGGCAGTTTTCTGCTGTTAAATTTGATCAAGTGTTTCACTGAAATTAAATGTTATGTTTGTGTACAGCATTATATTAGATGCGCCAGTAAATTTGTGTTTATACGTAAGGGTGAAGATGATTTAGGAGTGCTACACTATACTTTAGGCCAACTTTAGGCGCCCGATTTCTCCAAGCGCTCGCCCTTTGCTCGATTTGGCAATGCCGGATCCGTCACAGCCACCGCGATCATGGTTGCAACCACATCCTGCCTTGGCTAAAAATACTTGGTATAGAACTAAGCGAATGCAAATCTAGCCACTGAAATTCAGATTACAGACCATCGGCCACGACACCTACGGGACCTGATGAGCCAAGCCATATACCTGACCCTGTCCGTCCTGCTCTACATAAACTTGAAACTGGCTCATAAGAACAGTTTCGGGTTTATCATTTCAACATCGCCGCTTTCTTACCCCCAGATTTACAACACGAGTAATGCCTCGCATGGAATAGTATCTGAACTTCTACCAAGTCATTTGCTACACTTGCCAAAACGTACACGAATAAGGTAGACGTCATTTCCTCAACTTGAACCTATCATTTATGTGTAACGCCACCTATGTCCATTTCCTTCCCCAGATACATCCAAATGCGATCCATTCCATCTTATGACGGAGTTGGCCAAATCCTGCCGCTGCACATGCTGCACCAGCATGACGTGAACACCTCTGAGCCTAACCAGAAGGGGCTATCTACCATTAAACATCGAAATAGAACGTATATTAGGGTACTAACTGGTGTAATAAGAGCTAGGCAGATAACGACTGAACAGCCATACATACTCCTGACATAACTTAGCCAAAAAGCTCTAATTCCGGAGATTGATTAACTTCCTTCCTCTGGCTCGTTCCAGTTCACTCTTCCCTCTGACACCGGCACCTTTACTCAACTTCTTGCCTTTGCCCCCAAGTCCATCTCCCATGCCCGTTGGTGCATGTCCGGCGTGAAGCATCCTGAACGCAGCCTTAATCACATTCAGCTTGTTGCGGCTACCCCAGACCTTGGCACTGATGTCCTTCAGACCCGCAGCTCGCAAGATCTGATGTAGGAACGGGTTGCACCGCAGGCCAAAGCCAACAGGACGCGGACGAAGGATGAGCTGCGTCGCACCCAGCTTGCTCGACATTTCCGTCCAAATCGTGCGCTTCTCGAACCGCTCGACCCAGTCCATGTTCTTCACTGCTGCCAGACGCGCAGCTTTCAAGGCAACTGCGCCGTTGGAATGCTTGCCCTCGCCGTAACCCACTAGACCGTTTCCATCTCCGACGAGAACCATGAACGCGACACGACGGATTTTGCCCTTGCCGGTCTGCTGTACGACAGCTCGACGCATGAGGATGGAGTGGTATAAGTTTTGGTAGTATTTTAGTGGTACAGGAAGAGCATTGCTCATCGAGTCGCCTTCTTGTTGTGCATCAGGCAAGGGTGGTTCGTCCTCCAGTAGGTCTTCTCCTTCTGGATATTGATGGAACACAGAACGGTGGTTGCGGACGATAACGCGGTTGTGGAAGGGATTTTCTGGGGTGGGGGGAAGCTCCAGGACGTCGCGTGGATCGAGGAGAGTGTCGGGGGTCATTAAGTTGGGATAAGGGATAGGCTTTGATGTTGTAGCTACATGGTAGGGTGAGTAAGGCAAACAAACCCTGGATGTAAGTGAACTCACTCGTGACTTCGCTGGCCATAAGTTGCCATCGACCTTTGCCTTGGGAGTCCAGAGCCTTTCTGGCTACAGTAGGATCGATTTCAAGAATACACTGTTCTGGATGAGGGGTATCGGGTGTTGGCGCCAGGAGTTGGAGACCATTCTTGAGGAAAAATTCGAGAACTGGGATGAGAGCCTTGTCTTCTTCACCCTCCTCCATCTCAAATGCTATCCAACGTTTATCGAACTCGTCCTCTGCTGTATCATCGAGCTTGCTTAGGGCCTCAAGACCCGGAGGCGTTTGAAGGATCCCAGACACAAAAGCATATCGGTCAATACCTGACGACTGCTCGTCAGCGCACAGGTCATTCAAGCAGAGAAAGGAACCAACGCTGCTCGGCTAAAAAAAAACGTGTTTCTGCAGAAAACCATGATGAATAAAATTGGTCTAGGTCTAATTTCTGGGGAGGTAGAGGTGGTAGTGGGTCTGGCGAAGATGGTTCTTCTGCACGAGAATTGAGCGAGGCAATAGATGTACGGTTTTGGTGAGGCGCACCTGGCTCCAAGCTCAACAAATGATATTGTCGTTCGGGTTCCTTTTCAATGGCAGGTCCATCTAAATAACAGTTTTGGCATTGAAAACAGTGGAGCTAGAATCTGGTTGCATACCTTCCTTCGGTATGATTGGTGCCTTTCTTGTGGATTTGGCTGGAGCTAAGAAAATGAGACTAACAATGAATATGAGAAGATAAAGAACATACCTTCAGGTTCTAGTTGCGTAGTTCTCTCGACCTCTCCTCCAAAAAGCTCTGCGTCTATGCTTGACATATCCTTGTTCTTTTTCTTGTTGACTGAGCCTGTTGCCCCGAAATTTTGACATGGTGTGGTGGCGAAAGCTCTGCTGAGGTTCCGACTACATGTTGAGGATCCCTGTACGCGAATTGCGCGCGAAACTGGGCGCAGGAACAGCAGCCTGTTCATGGAGGTGTTTTGGTCGTACAGAAATTTGTGACGAGCCGGATACAGCCCAAAACAGCCGAGGGAAAAGCCAGCTAAAAAGGAAATTGACCTTTTGCCTCCTTCCACCGTCTACTAATGCCAGCCATGGCCTCTAATAACTCAGATTCTGCCCATAATTCTCTGGCCGCCGACTTGGGTGGAACCGACATATCTAACTTGTTCCGTGTCATAGATAGAGACAAGTGAGCCTCCAGACTTCTGTCCAGCCGTAGAATCAGAATCTCATCTCGTATTGCAATCGAGTCAAGCGTATATGGCCTCAACTTAACAGTCCCTGAAGATGCGAAAGAGATCATCAAACCTTGGGACGAGAGAGAAGATAACACGAAATTCCTCGATTCTAACGTAGACGACCAGGTCAGCTCTCAGCAAACTTGTGTCTTCCACTTCTGTTAAACATTTCGACGCTTGCGTTACAGCTCATCATTCATGTGCCATTCACGCAGAATGTACGAATCAAATCCATACTTTTGAAACTGGGTGGGCACTTCAATCAATTGATGCTGGAAGAAACTCTGACCCAAATTTGCTAAGGCAGGGGAGAAGTGACGCCGCGTCATCTACGAATATACGCCAACCATTCTACTATCGTCGACTTTTCTGAGGCAGAGACGACCAAACCACAACTGGATATCAGCCTTCTGGAAGGGGAGACTGGAATCGTCGAGTACCCCCTCCGAGTAGCCTCGTTCGTCAGCGTTCACTCGTTATCTCTTTTCTTTGTAAGCGTCCTGTATCTCACCCCAGGTTCTCGCTCCCCTGACACAGCTTCAACAGAATGACTCCGTTGGAGGAGAAGGTTCAAGGATATATTATATTGGGTTCAAGGGCGATATGAGATCTACGAAACGCGAAGTAAACTCAAAGCTCGAGGTCCCTGCTCCCCACGCAGCCGACGCCTCATTAACCGATAGAGCTTCCCATAAAGCGACTGGGCAGCAGACCACAGCTCGGTAGTGGCGACATGATAGACCTTACGGGGAGCTTGTACTTTTATATCTGTTGACCCTATAGATGTTCTTGTGGAAGCATTTATGAAGTGTGAATTAAGAAGTGTACTATCTAAGTGCAGTTTGAGCGCTGACGATCTTTAGCGACCTTGATAGCAAGTCCCGTAAGCGGAACTGCTTGGTTCGTAAAGTGACGGAAACAATCTTTTATTAGACTCGAGATTAGAAGTGGCTGGTTCGAAGTCATTCAGTTTATGCGTTCCGTTCGTAATGCGAGTATCGATCTCAACCCAGGCATTAAGGGGCGATGAAGGAATCATCCTTGTCGGGGTATCTACCTGATGACCTGGGCGGTAGGGCGAAGGTTGTCCTGGAATGATGCCGCTGATTAGCTCCATGACTGCTTGCAGAACCTAGGCCGGCGGCGACGACTTTCTGGGGGTCAACTGCTTTTCCGGTCCATCCTGTCAGCAGGGTCTGAAAACGCAGCGAAATAGTCGTCAACAGTATATCCAAGAGCTATGGCATGGTTGGGCGGCTCGTAAGATCCAGACTTTGATATCTTTGAGGGAGAACGATAAATGGATGGCGCTTGAACCATTCGCTTCCATGCCTGACGAGTTGTGGCCGAAAAGACGGGTACCGTTTGACCTGTTGGAGGCGCCATTGTAATGGGCAGAAGCGGCCATGCTCTGCAGTGGGCTGCCCATCTCGTCCTGCGAATTGGCTGACGCTGATGATTCAAACGGAAGAGAATCTGTGATTGAGCCTGATGCATGACGCAGAAGCGAGGCATGAAGACTCGTTGGCAAGAGACTGTGAGGTATCGGAGGGTATCCTTGGATCTTTGCTGTGACGACTCTTCGAATGCCTGATGACCAATGCCGGATCCGTTTGCGTTCAGATTGTAGAGCCTCGCTGTGCTCTCTTTCGCAGAAATCGGGTTTCGACCGTTCGTCTCCTTGGCTAGAGCAGAAGACGCAGAGCGATCAACGGCATGAACCCCTGCAGATATCATCCCTTGGGATGGGCTGTCGGCGTCACTGGACAGATTTGGGTAGGGGTTGTGGAAGGTTGTCCTCGAATTTTGCTCTAGTCATGCTCCGCTTTCGATCATTATTGTCCAGTTGTGAGTGGTTGGATGCCTGAGCCGAAGTCCGAAGATCATCTTTGGATTTCTGCTTGGAAGCATTTTGACTTAGTGGGTAGAGATCACTGTGTGATGTGGTAGAACCCTGCCTCATATTTGCAGGCGTGCCCATCGTTTGGTGACCCCGCCCTCTGAAGTCACAGTGGTCCGGGAGGGTGCGGTAACGCTAATGAGAGGAACTTCGTCTGGAACTGCCCCGATGTTATGGTAATCGGTATCGCAGCGGTATTGGAATACGAGGTCTGGGCCAAGATGGTGGGATCGGAATGAGGATTCGTTAGCACATCTTGGGCTTGAGGACCAAGATTACTTTTGGACTTCTTCGACTTTCCATCTAGAACATTCAGTCGAGCAGCGGATCCATTGACCTGGGTGTATAAAGCCTGACCGCTGGACGCAGTCCTATTCACCCCACCTGCAATCTCGGGTTCGACAAATTTGAGGATTGCATCCAATTTCGGAGGAAGGTCGGCGGCCACAAGTTTCCTCGCCGAACTGGCGGTTTTCTTTGCGTCTTTGAGATCGAAAGCTTGACGCCTGGAAGTGTATCGTTGCATTAATGTCTGGGATAGACTGTACAATGCCAGGCCGTGATGGAGGTATTCAGGTTCGTAAAGGTCAACAGCGGCTTAGACTGCCCTTTCGCAGCGTGTCCAAAGCATGGTACCGAACATCAAAGTGGCATCGGCATATTTCTCTGGATATAACACTTTGAACTCGCGAGCAATTTCGTAGTAGTGGATGAACTGCCCAAAGGCCGCTCCGATGTCATTTTTTCGAATAAAGCATGGTGAGCTTTCCCGAGGTTAACGAGCAAAGTAGGATTTTATCTGGCAGAGGTTCTTCGTTATGCCAAATTTTCAGTGCTTCCACCAATAGTGAAATCACCTCATCTAACTTTTTTCCTGGGGCTTCCCAGTGTGTTCGTAATGCTGCCAAATAATTGTCGCGAGGTTTATTACGGTCACAGCGTATTTTTTAGGATTAAACCTTCGAGCTGCAGTCGCCTCGCGATGATGGCCGATGGAAGACTGGAGATCGCGCTCATGTGAGGATTTCTGATATCTTCGTAGCCATGAACTGCCTCCTTTTCCTCGACATATCCAGGCGCCCGACTGAACCAGAATCCCATGATGCCAACGATCTAAAAATCCAGTAAGCATGGTAGGAACATATCGGATGAGGTGGAATGTAGAGGAACATACCGATTTAGTTTATGACGGAGAAAAGTGATCTCTGGTTGATCCCAATAGGAGATGACCTGGGGGGAACAGATGTTGCTGCGAAGTTATAATGGAAGTCCTTATAGGGATGAAAAACATGGCAGAGAGTTCCAGTCGATCAATGAAGGGGCGATGCCCGCGCCTCATTGAGGCCTTGTGTCATAACTGCGGCCTGAGCGAGTCCTACAAACACGTTAGAATTGGAGGACTGAATATTAGGGAAAATCCTAGAAGAGGTAGGAGAAGCTACTAAAACCAGCGACCTGCGACCGGAGCCAGACCGTGGCTGATTACTGAATTGAACGGAATACAGCCAGGTCCGAAAAAAGAGGAGCGGAACTGGAAGACTTGGGATGCGTTCACCTTGAAGCTGTCGTCATACTGTGGTCTTCAGACTGTGTACAGGCCACACGTGTAGGCTATGGCAGTGATTGTCAGTATTGGCCGATACAGCTTCGGCGGCATCTGACCTATGACATTGGCTGTCGAGTATGACGAAAGAGACGAATCACTGGTGCCTCTAACCTTGAACGCGAGATTCAACAAAAACGACCACACAGAACAGCACAATATCAACGGACACGAGGCTATACAATTCCATTCTGATTGTGATGGTTCAAGGCAGTGGCTGTCCGTGATGAAAAGGACTCCAGCTGGTGAATGAACACTAACGGAAGTCTTTATTATCCACCTGCAATTTAGTATTAGTGATATGTAGACTGTCAGGCGAAAGGAGTTGTCTACAAATACCAATTTCGTCATAAATAAGCGTTTTCGGCGGGCCAGATGAGCGAGATGGACAAAGTTGTGATGGTTCGCGGCTGTGGCGGTTGTGTATGTAATTATTTGCCATCACATTTTCTTCACAGCATCCTCTCTCCAACTCAACTCCAACTAAGTCTACGATGGAGATTCGATGTCCTCGTCTTCCCATTGAAATAACTAACGAAATAATCGACGTTCTCTCCTCACTTACGGATGGTCGAGAAAGTCTACTTTCATGCGCCCTTGTGTCCCATGAATTCCACGCTCGAGTTCTACATCACCTCTTCGCCTCCGTGGCGATCAGGCAGAAGGCTGCCACTGAAGTGGATGGGGCGAAGGCGTCAAACAGATTGCATGATTTAGTCCAGATAATTGACAGAAATCCTCAAATTGCGACACAGATATTCTCGTTCCATCTCAAGATATGCTCCAAGCAAGTTGACAATTCCTCGGACCGATCACACTACCGCTGGATAATGGAAGATACAAATTTGCCCTTGATTCTCCCAAAACTTACTAGGATACGAGAATTTTGTTTGATTAACACAGACAACTTCTTCGATTTCGGTGCCCTCAACTCCTCTGTCATTTCCACTTTGCGCGCACTCTTCGGATCCCCGTCTCTTGAATCTATTCATCTTGCGGCTATATCGAACGTTCCTCTCGATCTTCTGGCCCACTGCGCAAATTTAAAGAAGCTGCGGTTACAGCTTATCCCAAACTTTCTTGGATACCCATCCAACAGGTTATTACATTTATTAATGCGGTCAGATGAAGCTCCCCAGAATCTGAAAGCAGAAAGTTGTAGCCCGAAAGAGTTCCCGTTCCAGTTGGAATACCTCGATATACTTCACACATCGACTTTTGTGGACGCGATATCCGCATCGTTGACACCGACTTCCTTTACTACTTTATTTTCTCGACTCAGAACACTGCGAATGACCTTGCTGGGAAGTGAAGATGTTGCAGTACTGAGGCGAGTGTTGCATCAGACACTTCAAACATTGCAACATTTGATTATCGTTTTGTGGGATTTCAGTAAGTACCTCAGGGTCTGTATGGCGGCATACTCTCCACCTTACGCTGAATTTTGTACCAAGATACTAGTCTCCCAAACAATTCGGTGAATCTGTCGCACTTACGGGCCTTACTTTCTTTGACTTTGTCGTACAAAACCTATTTGAGCCGCTCCACCTGGTCTCCCGCCCGTTTATGTGAATTCTTCAAATTTGAAGGTATCATTACACTAGAAAGCCTTGAAATAAAGATCACCTGGGTCGGTGTCAAATATAACCAAGAACAACGCATAGCCTTCCAGACAGCAGACAGTTGGGCAGCATTTGACGAAGTCATAACAAGCGGCAAATTCGTGGCCTTGAAGGAACTCAAGCTGGATTTGCGCCTGGTATACTCCCCCACTTCCGAGCCACAGCATCTTGACGAAGAACAGGAAAATAAACGACTACTTTCCTACATGGAACCCTTACTCCCGAAGATCAGAGCGTCTCACATTCAATTTCAGCTGAAGATTAACCCGATCCGACCTTTCCTCTAGCCACAATCAGTCGGCGTTCACATGTCACATTCCCTCAGGTCAAAATACTTGTCTTTTGAAGCATACACCATCGGCTCAGATAGCGTTAGACTTTAGTCACCCTCTGCTACCTCCTTTCATAATCTTTCAGCCAGTTCCACGAGAGATGTCCCATTCCACCATCGTAGTGAGTAGCAGTGATCCCCGTCGGGCCGAAGCGCAAGGTTATAAATTTATATTTGCGCGTGATGAGCGTTGAGGTATTGACATTTCTGTTGGACAATCAATATGACACTTTGATAGCAACGTAGGACACACCTTCAACAGACTTGTTACACTTATTGACGAGTCGGATGAGACACAACTTAATTCTTCCCAGGGAAACCTTCGTAGGAGCCATGGGTGTTTCGTAGCGATATTTCGTAGCGATATTTCGTTGCGGCAGATGGGTTCGATGATTTTGTACCCGGCTATCGAAGATTTGTGGTTTGATTCCCATTACGGCGTTTGTACTTCTTATCCCGCAAAGGAGGCCCTTGGTCGTCCCGTCGAAAATCTGGTCGTGAGAGAATCATACTGGGGGGATCTGCAGAGAGTCGCGAAGTTCGCCGAAAGCATAATTGAATTGCATCAGGCTCGTCAACACTAGCTGTATCGCGAGGACAGGTAGAGAGTGTCTCAATGCAACGCCAACGCCTCTTATTGCCCACCAGAACCCAAAGACCCACGGCACCAAGAGTACGAGTCCCAGGAAGCACATCGAAAAATACATGAAGGGGTTCCATCGGCTAGGCACTTTGATATCGTTGATGCTGACGCGATACATGACCCCAACGACGACTGACGCCCAGATTGCAAAGAAAGCGATGGATCCAATGAGGGTAATGGTGTGGCGCATGGTGTGAGCGAATCCTAAGAGTGGTCGTACGACTGCATTGAGGTAAGTATTTTGTGTGGGAGACGGAACGGGGCAACGCTTACGTCTGAGAGGAATATTTGACACAGTCTGGAAGGCGTGCTCCGAGCGAGAACGGATTGACTGGGGTATCCTATCCCCAAGGTCTTCTACGACTGAGCGCAATCCCGCGAATAGGATAACTAGACCGAGTAAGAAAAAGCATACAAATATTCCTTCGACTATAAAGTTGATTGCATGGTTGTAACCCCCGAGCAGGACTGGAAGGTCTGCCTCTGTCAGAGCGTCTTTTGGTCTTTTAATGAATATCATCAACGCCATTAAGACTAAAGATGTCCCGATAATCAAGGCTTTCGAGGTTCCCTTGAGTCCTGGAATGGTCTATGAGCTAGTGAAGCTGGATTTAAGCCTGAAATTCGCACCTGACCGGACAGCGTCAGCGCGATTTTTCCCGAAGAAGGTCGGCCATAAGCCTGATGAGTTGTTTTCGTACAATCCTATAAAATAGAGCCTATATCAAATTGATTAGAACAAATGTACCTCCAAATATGAAGGCCATAACCCACACTGAAGTGATGACGACTCCGAGTGTCCATTCAACCCAAGTAGCCCCAGTGGAAGAACCAGAATATGTGAGCGTTGCTTTGATAAAGCCAAAAAATATGACGGTCGAAGAGACAAGCAATCGATACGAGGTGACGATATGTCCAGTATTTGGCCCAATATATTCCTCAGAATCATATTTTGGGGGCGGTATGGAGAGAAATCGAAATAACTCCCAGACAAGGCCCATACAGTCCTTTTTGAAAGCCCAAGCAATAAAGAGTGGGATATGTACTTTCGACTCATATGAGCCAGCATGAAAAAGCCTGAAATTTGACGGTTATGAGAGCCGCGTCGAAAGGGAAAAGGTCGTAGTACTCTTACACCAAAAATACGACAACCCCCGAGACCCACTCCAGTGTAGTTGGCACAGTCGAGCTACCTCGCTGGCTGGCAGCTGCTTTAGCAGTTCCAATGCATATGGGTACCAACAGGTTAACGAGGCGGTATGGTGTTATTCTGGGGTGCCAGGCACTTGAACTCGGCTCAGGCGAATTGTCTGCTTCAGCTAGCTCCGGCGCGTTGAGGTTGACCATCTCGATGGAACTCGGGCCTCCGGGGTCATGAGGGGAAAGTTGTGACGCATGGTGCTTATTTGAATCCATTCTCAGTGGTCTCAAGTAGGCAGACTTCGTGAACTACCGATACTGAGTTGGTGAAGAGATCACCTCAAGAAAGACATGGCTGAAAGAGAGAGACTGACCAACGTTGATTCAAATTGACTCATGCTCATCCAAATGGATAAATGCTATAAATAGCCCAGTGGCAATCACAGAAGGCTCGTCCTTCTTCCGCGCCAATCAATTGCACAAATTGTTGTCTTTTGGTTGCTTCATCTTCTCCTCTTCGTAGCCTCTTTATGTTTTCTAAGTTCTAAAGTATTACTCTCACTTTTTCTTTCTGCCTTCATCATGTCAAGGAAGTCTTTCCGGAATCCGTAGTCCTTCCGGATCGGTGGGAGTGCGGACGATGTGCCTGGAACCTGTGATCACATTCCGCTCAGCCCGAGTCCTTTTCCGAGTTTCCTGAACAGCACTCAGGGTCCGTGGTGGCGGGTTGTATGTACCTGTCATTTGCGTGGTGGCGACCATAGATATCACATTCAGTGCCTCCAGCACCTTCTTGCCCACAGTCCACTTACACCTTTAGAGAACATCGAACACGGGCCTCCAACATTTCAACCTTTCCTTCGTCCTCTCTCAAGATGGACATAGCTGTGATCCTCGACGACGCACGACCTCGCGACATCGTCTATTCTGGTACTCAATGGGTGTCGCAAGCAAATTCGAACTCCTTTTACAACAGCACACTCACCGTGTGTCATACTGAAATACAAAACACTACCACCCCCCCATCGTTCACTTTCTACTTCTATGGTGAATTCATCAAATTTTGATCCTCGAGCAGTATTGACCTCCTTACAGGATCGGATATCAATATTTATGGACCATTAACAAACGGAGTCGCCTTGAATTATACCATCGATTCCACAAGTGTCAGACCTGGAGTAATCAATGCCAACGGTGCCGGAAAGGTGTGGGCGGAACCCTTTCCCTCCTACATATCTGATTTTTTTTCCGAAGAATAATATCAACATTTGGAACCTCCAAGGCTTGGACAATACCGTCTACCACACCCTGGAAGTCCTCCCTTCCGCTGGATTGTTTAGCATCGACTACATCACGTACACACCGGCCAAATACACCGGCCTCGCGGGACGCAACCTCATCGTCGACGATGCTGATCATTCCATCCAATACTCCGCCAACTGGACAAAAACCACAGGCGATTTTGCTGTTGGTTCTTCCTACAAAGGAACAATATCCGGAAGCAGTACAAAGGGATCGACAATGAAGTTTGATTTCGTAGGTAAGTCGTTGGTCCTCTGACTGTTGCATATTACGTCTGAAATTTTATCGAACAGGGGCATCGATCTCTGTGTACGGGCTATTGAATCAGCAAGATGGGAAGCTCTCTGCTTCGTTTTCGGTCGACGGAGGAAATGCCGTCACTTATGCACCCTTTGACGGGACGCAAACCGCCAATGCATCCTCCTGGAGTCTTTCCCAACAGTTTTTCCATCAAGACCTCGTCCCAGGAAATCATTCGCTTCTGCTTAATTTAAATGAAGTCACGGGCTCGCAGGTACCTATTTTCCTTCGTCGTTCTACTTCTTGATTTTTACTCTTTTCTGCAGACTCTTTGGATCGACTCACTTGTGTTTGAAGGAACTAGCAATACACCACTGAACCAGACGTCCGCAAGCAATAGCACAACGAACTCATCCAGTTCACCCTTGTCGAATGGAGCGATTGGGGGCATCATCGTAGGGGTTGTCGCTCTGGCTCTCATACTTTTCCGCGGTCGTTCAAAAGTCCAGTCAATGATGTCGAAACCACGGAGGTCGAATTCTCGTTCGTCTTTACTATTCTTTCTCTTTACGCAAGTACTTAAATGCTTAACTAATAACTTATCTAGCTGCTGACGTACAAACCCCACCCACCGCACCGACTGCTCAAACGATACCGTTGTTCTACCAAACGAGCCCCTCGGCGGCGATGAATCCAGGTTATGCCAACCCAACCATGACCCCACCTTCCATGCCATATTTCCAAGCACCAGCACCAGTTCCTCCTCCGCAAGCGCAGGAATACCGGCCTCCTCCCGTTGGCTACTCAAGTACTCCTCTGCAGCTTCCCCGGCCATCCCAGGAATACTCTTCCTCTCAGCACTCTTTCACAGACACCTCGGTGCCTGTGCATTCTCATGTATCGCATCAGTCTATGCCACAGCCAATGCTTCCGCAACCGTTACCTCATGCAGCACAAACTGCCTCGCAAGCCGAACCCCCACTCAAATCTCAGCCCATAACTCTCACTCACAACCCGACTCGTGCCGGAGTTTCTTCAAGTTCTCAACCAAATAACACCGAAGGGCGAGATGGAGACCCTGTTGATGAGCCTCCTCCGTACACGGAGGGAGTGTAGAACTGGATCTTTTGGACAACCGACTTTAGACATGCCATTTAATGATATATACCAGCATCATCGACACGGGATATCAGGGGACACCTCAGTTATTTTTAACATTAAGTTTTGTATTTTAAATTGCTTTCCGATAATATACTACAAGTCTGAAGTGAATGAAGTCGGCACTGATGCCACTGAACAAGGCTTCCGAAAGAAAGAACAGCGGATTGTTGAAAGGAAATACACAAAGAATAAATGTTATTACATGTAACAAGCAGAGTGCAAATAATAATAACAATAACTCCCAAAAAGAAATACCAGTTACAGAACTATTCCAGAGCTTTCTCTTGAACATCTAGACCTGCCCCTCCAAATATTGACCATCTTCCACAATTACATCCATCGGTTCATCACCGACTCCGACATAGCCTTCATCCAAAGCCCAAAGAGACCCTGAAGGATCGTTCTTCTCAACGGCGTCCAAATCCTTCTCTAAATCCACTTCTTCGTATCCCTGTTCACGCGTATCCATCCCGTCTTGTTCTTCGAGCACCAGCCTCAATCGCCTCACTTCCTGTCGGAGGCTGGCAATTTCGTCATCCCGACTCTCTACACGCCCTTTCAACAGCCTGATATATCCAGTCGCGCCATGCAGCAGCTGCAGCTTGCTGACTCCGTCGTTCGGTCTTCCACCTGCATTAGCGACAAGAGCCAGCGACTCCGTCGCGCGGAATGAAGACGAGTCAGCTTCGACGTCGCTAGGGACTGGGATAGGTGGTAGGAGCCCTCGCAGCTCGTCGAATGAAGCCTTCAGCGAATCGCGTCGCTTTTGCTCAGCAGCCTTGCTTGACGTCCTGCTGCTATATAAAGGCGGCCCTGGTGTGATGTCTCCTGTATCCCAGTCCACACTCCCTGACGCGGGGGAGAGGTAGCTGCCTGTTATTTTTTTGACTAGCGTGGATCAGGAAAGGGGTCCGTCATTGCCGAAGAAATGCCTACACACCTGGTCGCAAAGGCTTCTTCATTCTGCCGACAAATTCTCTGGTGCCTTTAGCTAAGAATCTCGTGGCTATATCTTTCGCGGGCACGCCAGGATTAGGAATGGATGGCAGGTGCGGGTTGGCAGTCTCAAGGAGAGAACGCTCCGGTATAGAAGATAGATCAGAGGACGCAGCCACGAGTGGCGTACTGTGAAACTTCATAAGACTGGCAGGGGTACTCGGTGCAAAAGGGGGTCGATGAAATGGCTTGTACCCCACTTTGTCAGGGAGTTTTGTCAGACTGTGCTGCTAACGAATGTTAATAGCGTCAAATGTGATGGGCAGGATGAAGACGGACCTGCGTTCCTTTAGGTTTTAAAAATATTACACCTGCTTCTTCAACAATGTCCGAAGAGGCTCTAACACGGGCACATAGATCCTCTGCTGAAGGTAAAACCAAATCGTCCTGGATTTCACGGTTAAATCTGTAAGAAATCGAGATCGAGGCAGCAAGGAAACAAATGATCCATACATGACTGAGCACCGAAATCCAATCCTTGTCTTCAGTGATGGCCAGTTGTACAGATGCTAGTGACTGAGGAGAATAAGGGCATGAAACAAAGATCACAGGAGGAGAATATAGCTACATGCTTCAGCAACATCTCATTGATTGCTTTTGAAGGGTGGCCGGCCTTCAAGGAAAGGAAACAGTAAGCTGTTGGTTCAATATGAATGACAGAGGGGACCTAATAACCCACCATAGCTGGATGAACTGCGGGTGTAGCATGCACGACAATATTTTCCGCCATTTTGGAGGTGCTTGGAAATCCACCATAGCTTGGTGATGTAAAGGTCGACGAGCTATTGGACGGATTTCCACTTCCAGGAAGCCCTAGAATAGAAGAGCTGGGAGAAGTAGAGCTGTGAACGTCCAAATCCAACTGAATATCCAACTCTGAAGCCAGCTCCCTCCAAACCTTATCCACCAGGGTTACATTTAACGTACGGATGAACAGGCATTGGTTCTCGTAGTCGACCCCGTCCTCTGATGGATCGTTCGCTCGCAATGCTTCAATCTCCCGCGTATCAGGTCCAGCGCGGACGTGGGCCATACCTGAATACTCCCAGCCATAAGTCCTGCCCACGTTGTTCTGCTGCACAGGCATAAATTTGAGCCGGAACGCGTTTTCCTGGGCTGTCCTGTTTGCGAACGTCGCCATACCCCACGCTTTGGTCTTGTCGTGGCCGATGATGAGACGTACGTCCCCGTTTAGCACCTCGCGTCCACGCACGTCATAGATGTATTTGTACCAACTCGCGGCGTGTTTTGCTACGTATCGTCGGAGTCTGATCACGTTTCCTAAGTCCTCTGAATTTGACCCGACAGGCATGGCGAGGATGGCACCTTCTGAGGCTGAGGATTCAAAGATCAAACCGCTGGGGATGAAAACACATAATGAGACTGGTGAAAGCTGGGCTAGTTGGGATGACATACGAGGAATCTCCATCGCGATGAGTCCTTTCGATGGAAGCACTAGCAAGATAGCTGTCGTTCTTGAATTCCGACTGTTTCTCAATATCCGACTGGGCGATGTAGAACGGCTCGAAATTCTCGGGCAGTTCTGCTGGTTGGATTGGGTGGTCATGAGGTAGGCAAATACTGAACAGAAAAGCAAAGCTTCCAAAGGCAGTTATAATGCCAACATCACCGATTGTGACGCCATCGCGCTGATATCCCAACGGAAGATTTTTGTTGGGCTCCGGAATCCACAGAGGAGAACCGCGTCGTTGGGTTCCCATGTGGCGATAATATATATCGGAGCTCCTTTGCGCTGGAGGGGTCGGAGGCCGTCTCTGTCATTGAATGATTAGGACGGACTTTTACAGAAGAAGCAAAGTCTTTTACGGCTAGCCGAGGTCCTGTTTCTTGCACGAAGCTTTCGCTTGTAATGGGTGGCACTGTTGGGGTCGAGTTCGCCGGGCTCGAGTGTGCCCCATCCCCTACTAGATTTCAATTGGATATTGATTGGCGTAGATATTTTGATACCTACCTCCCGTGTTGATTGTAACGCTAATGTGGTGCCCTCCTACTGCGTTGAACTCTCCATTGTGTATCTCGACGGTTCCTCCGGGTGTTTCAAGGAGTGAAGTTTTGGATCTAACAACAATTAGCGTTGTGCAGACATTGGATGGCGTAGATAATAATGTACTGCTCTGATTGGGAGCTTCCTTCCCCCTGGCTTGCCGTTCTTGCCACACGACCAGATCTAACATTCCTCGCAGCCTCACCGTGGCCAGATCCACCACTCCTCGAGGTCGGAATACGACCTGTACCACGACGTAATGGCGTCTGCAAATCAGAGTCCTACGTGGTTGAAAATCATGAGACCGTTTTAGGACTTCTGTAAAAAGAGCGTACCCGCGCTGCAGGACGTCGCCGATCGGGATACTGCGACATCCTCAGCAGAGACACCAAATGTCGTCCGCAGTCCTCTTCAAGGACAAGGCTGGGATCCCTCTAGAGCGGGCCTCGAAACCCAGAACATTCGTGGAGGTTGAAGTACAGCCACTTGCTGTCATGACTGAACCTGACAACGAAATATATACTAAACGAGCACCATAGACATGCAGGGCATCGCAAGCGGCAGAAACCGCAGGTATGTACCAGGTGCGATAAAATGGCGATTTTTGGATGTCTTGTCTACTTGCACAAAGGATTTGAAAGGATGTCACGATTGCAGTTGAGACTCAGAGCAAAATCTATCCGGTCGGGGATCAAAAATACATTCAGACACCACCACCTCAGTCGTCTTGGACATCGAACAACCCCTACACTGGCTTCAATCGCCGTATTGTGGATTGGAGCCTTGAAAATTTATTGTTGCGGCGAATCTCCTATCATCCTTTCCCCCTCCAGCCGAAAACCCTGTCTCTTCAGCTTTTGCCTCTTCCAATTCTCGTGTCTACCGTCTGCTCAAGTTGACAAACCTAGGACTCAGCCAGCCACTTGCTTATTGATCATCAGGACGCTCTGGTTCAAGGTGGATGTCGCCCTCAGTACCTCAAGTCGAGAAGAACGGTCTGGCTGCGGAGAAGTTGGTGATGCATAGGCATTTCCTTCGCATAACGCTACAGATCTAGACTGCAGCTCTGTCTCTGAAAATATATCCCAGACCCACGCTGTCAAGGCCATCGATGGTTTTTCTCCTTAATGGACGCACCGTCTAAATTATCGAGGTGTGTTTCTTGGGAATCACGTACTTAGAAATCTACTGGGTTTCACCGTTTCAGTATCCATGGCTCCCATTTCTTGCGACTTACTTCTTCCAGGCCCTTTGGCTTGGTACATAACCCCTCCATCAGGGTAGTCTCGCCTTACTTTCTATGATGCAACGCAAGGAAAGAGGGACAGGCTCTCCAAGGCAAACATTCATATTTAGCCCATTGACCCGTAACTTTTCACAGGTATAAAACCCTTCGAACACTACAGCGGCAGCTGAGCGGCTCGTGGTCCAACCAGTTCGGGGATTAAATAATTTGCAAGCGTCAGTAATCTTTCCTAGATGAATTCGAACCGAAAGAAACATGTTTCTTTTACACAGCGTAATTGCATGGAAGTTTGAAAATGTGGTGAGCTGGCACGGCATTATAGACGGCCTAGACTGTAACTAACTATACAAAGGCAGTATACTTCATCCGTCCACCCGTATGTCTGCGGAAATTTTGGGGGTTGGACCTACGGCCAAATCTACGCGTTCCAGCTTCCTTAACGCTAGTGGTACTTGTACCCACCGCCCTTTTGTGCATTGACGTTTGGTTGACATACAAAGTTAAATCGTCAATGAAATCCTTCACCAAATTGGAATCACTCACACACAAATGCAATGCAATGCTCCCCAACCATCCTGCAAGACCACCACGTGTTTATTTACCAACACAAAATGGGCGACCAAGATTATAAACGCGGCGAGGAGAGGAACCCTCTTCGTTAACAGCAGTAAAAATGGTAAACCTGACGCGGAGCAGAAGATGTACATCAGGTGGAACATGTGGCCGCAGCCACTGTGACTTATAGCAGGAAATTGTATAGGAAGGAAGGAAGTTGGTCTATAACTTGAATTCGTGTCAATGACTTCCGCGAGATTTGAAGAATTTCAGCGGAAATTGACTGGCGCGTCGTGACATAGTCACGTGATCGTCAATTATGTTAGTCACGGTGACATTGGCGCAACATGTTCTTCGTAAACCTGTTCTTCAACTTCTTGAACATCGATCACCTATTACCCCCATGATAGTTGTTCCATGAGTCCGCGACACTGGTCAAGACAAGATTAACTCTTGAAGCTTAACCAAATGGCCTTACAATATTGATGAGCTGTAGGCCTGTAGCATAACCACTGGGCAAATTCTACTCCAGAAACTCAAGAAGCAAAAAAAGTCAGCTCATTGTCTTGCTGGCCTTTTCCTAACCTCCTTTCCAGTTCGGAGAATGGAAGAACCTCGCAATGTCAGAACCTGATGCATAGAATCTTCTCAGCTTCATCGCGGCATGAGTCGGAAATAAATTATTTAGGTGTCCTCAAGACAACTTGAAGAATGATGGCCCAAGGTTAGTATCCCAATTTCCTATCTGTAATGCGCGTTTTTATGATCTATTCCACTTGTGTAGAACACGAGACGCTCCAAAACCCTGGGACGAGATACTGGCACTACTCAGTGCAAGTCGAAGACTGAAATGTATTTTTAAGAACCTGCCCACACGACATGAGTGGTGATCGGCAGGTGGCAGCTCGTTCGCGGCTGTCAGGTTGAAATAGGTATGTCCGGATTCTCAGCACCTATAAGCTGCACCTTGTACCTCATTCCTGAGAGAACTCTCCGCCAGCGCAGACCCATCATGTCCTTCCCGCGGATGAATGTCATCGAAATGAATGATACATCAAATCCTCCACAGTTCTTCCGTGTTTCCGCCCCGAAGTTCGCTTCGAGATGTCGCGTTTTGTGTATAAAGCATCGTCAATGTGTCGGCCTCCATTAGCTCTCTTCCAGGCGTTTCACTCTGCCCAGTGTTGACGCGTCTGGCGTTTAAGCCTCCCTCCATACCAAACAATGGCGTCTCATGTCATAACACGGACCCTCCTACTGTCATTACTGATTACACTCACACTCATTTCTTTCCAAACTCAAACCGGCGTTCGTGCTGCTGCCTTACACTCTGTCCAAGTTCGCCAACACTCGAAAAGGGGGGCATCGATATTGAAGTCATCAAACTTGGGATGTAGCGAGCAGGGCACTGTGCCAACGGTCGCCAATAGCTCGAGTCCTTTCTGGATGGAAAGCATCAAGCACCAAGGAATTTCGCCCTTCAACTCTGATCCTGACAATTACCAAGTCTTCAGGAATGTCAAGGTGAGGTTCTGAATTAAATATTTGCTACCTGACGCTGAACTACTCTTCTTAGGACTTCGGCGCCGTTGGCGATGGCGTGACGGATGATACTGCGGCCATCAAGTAAGATTCGCTTATTCGAAAAAAAAACAAGGGAGAAGGAAGAAGACATTAACATACTTTCTCAGCCTCGCTATCACCTCGCAGAATCGATGTGGCGGCGGTAACATCGGTTCCTGTTCTTCTTCGACGTAAGGAACCTAAGTTTGACGCGTCCATGTGGCATTCACGCATTGCATCTATTTCAAATTAGTGTCTCTCCCGCCATCGTTTACTTTCCACAGGGGTAAGAGCAACCCACCGAACGCGATGGTCCGAACTGATGTTTCTTTTTCCCCGCAGAACTTATCTGATCTCGACTCCCATAATTCCGTACTACTATACTCAACTTATTGGCGATGCAAAGGTTCTACCAACCCTACTGGCTGCACCTACCTTCAACGGGTTCGCTGTCATTGGTGCATAGCGGATCACTTTTTCCCGCCGTTCTACACTGACTCAGAAACTAGACGCCAATCCATACACCGCATTCGGACAGTATTTCCAAGCCACTAATAACTTGCAAGTCTATCTTGTTATTTCTCTACTTTGTTTATTCAATTCCGCTGCAGCCATCGATCGGTCAGGAACTTCATTATCGACCTCAGACAGTAAATTTTTTTCTTTTTCTGATCGTTTCAGTTGGAGATTTATCATCGTCGACGAATAGAATTCCTCCGGCAAATTCGGGAACCGGCATACACTGGCAAGTTGCTCAAGCAACATCCCTTGTAAACATTGTTTTTCAAATGTCTGCTGCACCGGATACTATCCATCAAGGTGAGTTGAGGTATTATTATTATCTACAAATCAAGTTATATATACCTCTTCGTTCGTTAGGTGTATGGATGGAGAACGGAAGGTTTGCGAACAATTTTCCCTTGAATACTCTTATATTTACCTTTCTTTCTTCCGCAGTGGTGGCTTTATGGGTGACCTGGTCTTTAACGGGGGTGATTCGATTTTCCGTCGACCAATGTCTGATGTAACTCATGGAAATCGTTTAGGAAAATTCGGAGTTTGGGGTGGAAACCAACAGTACGTTTGTTAACTTTATATCGAAAACGATATCATTTATCCGCCTTCATCAAGGTTTACATTGAGGAATATTACTGTGAACAATGCCCAGACAGCAATCTTCAGTTTGTGGAACTGGGGTGTGCCAGACTTCCATTCCCTTTTCGTCTGCAGCTGCTAATTAATATTTTTAAAGGTTGGACTTACCAGGATATCAAAATCAACAACTGTCAGGTATGCTCAGCTTCGTATATATTTTTTGGCACTAAATGAACTGAGGCATATCTTACTTCCCCAGGTTGGGCTCGATATCTCGACTGGGGGCACTGGGGCACAGGCTATAATTGATGCAGTGGTGACCAACACGCCCTACTTCATCACGGTCGACCTGCCGTCAAACGGAAGCCTTGCTGGATCAATCGTCATTAATAATGCAAAGCTTACCAAGGTCCCAGTCGCCGTGGGCGTGCTGAATGGCCCTGCCATTCTTATGGGCACACCCCCTGCACTGAGAACAATGACTATTGCATCGTGGGTGCAAGGTGATGTGTATAAAGGCAGTAACCCTACCGGTGCCTTCAAGCAGGGTAGCGTGCCAGCGCCGACCAAGGGTGCCTCTCTACTGGGACCAGATGGGAAGATCGTCGGTCGTGGTCACCCACAATATGCGGAATATGATGTATCCGATTTTGTCAGCGCAAGAGATCAGGGTGCAAAAGGGGACGGTGTAACAGACGACACAGACGCTCTCCAGGCTCTATTCAATAACGTTTGTGGTTATCCTCTTGACATAGCTGCTGCTAGCTCAAATTCTGTTCATTTAGTTCTCGTCCTGCAAGGTTATCTTCCTCGATGCAGGCTTTTACATTGTGTCCTCCACGCTTACTATACCTACTGGTACTCGCCTTGTGGGTGAGGCGTGGTCTGTACTCGCTGGTAAAGGACCGGCATTCCAGGACCAAGACCACCCGCAGGTGGTGTTCAAAGTTGGCCAGGCGGGAAATCAGGCAGGAAGACCGACAGAGATTACGGATGTCGTGTTTACTACTGTCGGGCCTGCCGCCGGTGCCATTGTCGTGGAGTGGAATGCAATCGAACCCGAGGGCATGCAGGCTGGCGCCGGGATGTGGGATACACATATCAGGTAAGCCTGCCTACGGACCTCGCTGAAGAGAGAGTGTTTCTGACCTGACGCCTTCACAACAGACTCGCAGGCAGTACGTTGCCTCTTTTGACACCCTGGAACGATCTTTGTAGGTTCTGATATTTAATTATTTCTTCCAGGCGCAGGAACAAACCTTGATATATCAAATTGTCCGACATCTGGTGCAGGAGGATTCGACGCTTGTTCTGCCGCCTTCATGAGTCTTCATATAACCGCTCAGGCTACGGGTTACTTCGAGGTAAATATCCATATGCGTGTTATTTTCTATTCGGTAATGCTCACCGTGGTTATAGGGCAACTGGGTCTGGTTGGCCGATCATGATTTAGACGCACCTGGGCAAGACCAAATAACAGTGTACGCCGGTCGTGGTATTCTATCCGAGTCGCAAGGACCTGTATGGATGATTGGAACCGCTTGTGGGTTTTGTCTGCCCTGTTTTGACTTTTTTCTCGATATTCACAGCATATGCCTTTTTGAAGCTGAGCATCACGTCATCCACCAATACAACTTGGCTGGGGCGAAAAATCATTACATGGGCCTGATACAGACTGAAAGTGTACGCGTCCTTCCCCAACTTTTCATAATGCTTCCGAGGTTTAATAAACATATTTCGGACACTTTTAGCCCTATTTCCAACCTGCGCCGGCCGTTCCGACACCGTTTAGTATAGATCCTGATTATAAGGACCCGAGTCCGTACGGTGAAAATGCTTCAGCTTGGGCTTTGGCGATTAAGGATTCCGAGAACATTCTTGTCTTTGGTCAGCCTGACATCGTTTATGTCGATTCATCCAACTTACTCCTTATTTTTCAGGTGCGGGATTGTACAGCTTCTTTGAGGTATTTGGTCCCTCCTTTTTTGACAAGAAACCCAAAACTAATCTATTTACTCGTGAAGAATTTCTCTCAAGATTGCTTGAACACCCAAAATTGTCAAGCCCAAATCACGACCATTGACTCTTCCTCCAACATCGGCCTCTACAGTTTCTCAACTGTGGCATCGACTTATCAGCTCAGCGTCAACGGTGCTGGAATTGTTAGTCAGGCGGACAACGTTGACGGGTTTGCCTCGACTGTTACAGTCTGGAGCTCCGAATAAGCGATGGTTGAATGGACATTTGATGGACAATTTATTACTTTCTGTACTAGAACTTTGTCATTCTTGGTCCAGATTACTGTAGGGATGCGGCGATAGAGCCGTAAGGGAGAATAAGAGACATATATTCATACCTCATTTCACTTATATCGTAGTGCAAGGCGGATTTCAGGATTTTTTTTTGAACTGGGCGACATGAGAGCTTCTATCGCCGCCGGAATTTATTTGGAATGGCGCTGGCATCCCACCAATTACAGAAAAGTGTTAGTCAAGCGAGGACGACGGCGTCTATAGCTTCTGCCTAATGGATATTTATAGATCGAGAGTGATTACCACTCGGTATAAGCATCCACATCAACATCATAATCCCCGTCAGTACCACTAAACTGGGGGATTGCAAGCATATTGGTCAGAAAAAAATAAATCAGATAAACCGAGAACGCACAGCGGTGGTAAAGTCTTCAAGCCATATTTATTGGCAATCGCACCAGTGATAAAGGGAACTAAAGCGCTTCCCGTCTGGCCGAACCCCGCAATCCAGCCAATGGCCCCGGTGAGCATCCACCCTGGAAGGAGCCGCGAGGCTTGGTTTATGGCCATTGGGTACATAGGACCCAAGAAGAGCCCAACGAAGCATAGAGCTATGGCGTTCCCAACCAGAGATGGCACCCGCCATACGACAATTTCAAGTCTGGGATCAACTTCGGTAAGTTGCAAAGTATTTCAGGCTGCAAACTAACCCGATACAAAGCAGGGAATAAAGAAGTACAGCCTTGCGTTCCCCAAGCTTGGGCAAATTTCAGTTCCTCTTCTACAGCCGTGGGGCCAAACTCACCCATTTATTGAGCCAAAGAAGCCCCACCCGCCCTAGCATAACACCTACCGACATCTTTGGGTTAACCCTATGTGAAACAAGGGGGATGAGACCACGAACCACCGGAGACACCAGCTGAGATATAGCCAGACGACGGACCACCACCTCGAACATTAATAATATAAGTCACAATCCATCCGCCAATAGTTACCCCTACACCGAGGTGGACCACAATAAAGAAGGCAATAAACTGGGTGGTCCGACTTTTCATGACCTGCTTGAACAAACTACCATCGCTAAACTGTGATTTATCCGTCTCCGGTTCGCCCCCGAGCACAAGGCAATCTAGGTTACGATTATCAGTCATGAGATCAAAAGAACACGAAGAAGTATTTTTTACAATCCAGAGACTTGAATCTGAACACAAGTATTTGCAAGGTTGTGTTTATCACCGCCATCCCGAGAGAGACCAAAAAGTGGAAGGACCATCGACGTTGTTGAGCGAATTGCGTCGACACAAGCGGCGCAGCGAACAACCCAAATCCTGACCCAAAAGTTCTGAATGCATAAAGGGTCGTATAATATTTAGGAAAATACCATAGCATGCTTGAACCATCCCCATCTTGGACTTGGGATTGTATTTCAAGTTGGCCACGAATCCGTTGGCTTGTGCATCCTGGGTCGTACATTTGCCTCAGTAAATGGTATAACGAAGGGCTTGAGTTGTACCTGGAGCGAAAGAGACATTCCCGCAATGGTATATCCGAAAACAAAGGCTGGGAAGGGTGGAGCCGAAGCCTGAATACAGTACGCTGTGGCTTGCATCACTGACCCAAGAACTAGAGTCTAGCTTACTCTCAGCCTGCAGCCTCGACATCAGGTTGAAGGAAGAAATTACCTTGCCAAAGCCTAGCCGCGGTGTTAGGTACATGTTTATCAAGGAGCCTCCCATAAACCCCTAGGTAGAGACGATATTCATCAGCTACAGTAAATCCCACAACGGAAGGGTAGAAACGTCGACGTACCCCACATGCAAATACAAAAATAAGCGATACGACAACGTAATCAACCTGTATATACTCAAGAGTTTTAATTCGTAATTCATTAGAATCGAATGGGAATACTGGCTTTATAAACCTCTTGGATGCGGGGCAGCAACGGTCCTGTAGTCCCGTCATTCCATCCGCCAAGAACCAAGGTCCAGCAAAGTGTCAGAAATTGTACGTATGATATCCTCTTCTCTTCGGGCGTACGGATGTCCCCTTGCTCGTCGACCGATGCCTTCTCTGAATTGTCGACCGCCTGCACAACTTGATCCTTACTGATACCACCGAGTTGGGGAACATTCTCCTTGTACCTTCGTTCCGTTGAGGCGGCTAATGCATCGACGGGACTAATTTCTGAAGTCTTTTCCTCAGGCGTCATTCTGAATATTGCAGGCGACTGAGAGTTTGGGAAGAACGAGAGAGAAGGGGCTTGAGAGGGCCCTTTTAATTTCTGGCTGGCTGCCTGAACTCATCGATATATGAGTGTGGAGTTGTGCCGAGGTTTCTCCGTAGTCAAAATAGCCAGGTCAAGAGACTGCGTCTGTATCCCACCAAATCAATGCAATCCGGTGTCAAATTACCTCATTCTCGGACACTTGGGTCACTTAGACCCTTTCGTGGCTGAACATATAACCATCCGGCTGCGCACAAAAGCTGAGCGACTTCCTTAACCGAAACTGAAAAAGAAATTTGATATATACCTCGAATGTCAAAAATATGAGGTTACGACAGGTCTAGCTTTACTCTTTAATCTGGGCGAGGCTGTTCTCTTGGGACTAATGCCCACAGGAACATCATAAACACCATCATCGCCACCAGCCTTGCAAACGAAGGGGTAAATTCAAGTCAGACACGGCGCGTCAAGCAAAAAGAAATGAAAAAGAAACCCACAGCGGTTGCAAACTCTTAATGCCATGCTTTTCAGCGATTGCGCCTGTTACAAATGGGAAGAGCGCGCTTCCTGCCTGGCCGAAGCCTGCGATCCAGCCAATGGAGCCTGTTAGGATCCAGCGAGGAAGGATGCGCGATGATTGGTTCATGACGATGGGATACATTGGGCCGAGCAATACGCCGACAATCGAGACCGCGACAGCGTTGCCTATGAGCGATGGTACAAACCAAATAACAAACTCAAGACTATGCGCATGGTTAATCACAGTCAAGAAATGAACCTGGAGGTCTGTAACTTACGCTAGGGCGATAATGGTATAGATAAAAAGCACCCGTCGTTCTCCGACCTAGGGTCGAATTGAATTTTCTGGTTGTGAACATTAAGAAAATGCGGCCCACCTTTCTGTTCACCCATAAAAGAGCAACACGACCGACCGTAAGTCCTGTTATTGGCCTTGAGATCGCTTATTAAAATAGACTCAAAGACATTCCCACCGCCAAAGAAGCCTGAGGAAATATATCCGGCAGAAGGACCCCCACCTCGGACATCGATGATAAATGTGACGATCCATCCTGAGAGAAACGTGAGAGCCTTGACTAGCATCAAAGCATCTGACAATCCTACCTCCAATCGTCACTTCCACCCCGACATATACAAGTATGAAGAACGCGAGAAGGTGAACAGCCCGCGTTCTCATCACCTGCCGGAATGTATTCTCCTCGCTGGCTGCCGACTTTTCAGGGATGACCTCCCCTGCTTGTTCGAGGCATTCTGGAAATCGGGCTCTATCAGTCAGTCAAACAGAGTCCGCAAATTCGTCTCACCATCCTGCCCTTTAAGCTTGAAGACGGCGATCAAAATAATGGTGTTCGAAACAGCAATTCCGAGTGATGCGAGAAAGTGAAAAGACCATCTAGGGTGCTGTGCGAACTGAGTCGCTACAAGCGGAGAGGCAAATGCACCTAGGCCATAGGCAGCATGGAGAACACCCATCTTCGATTCGGGTTGGTCTTTCAGTGTAGCCACAAAGCCATTAGCTTGGGCATCCTTTGGGGAGAAGAGTCCTCTTCAGCTAATTACGAAAGTCGGAGAAATAAGACGAGATACCTGTAGAGCGAGACCAGCGCCGTTGATGGTATACGCCATAACATATACAGGAAAAGGCGGAGCAGCTGATTGAATGGCGTATGCCACCACTTGGCATAGGGATCCGAATACGATGGTCTATTTGATAAAAGTCAGTTTGGTTCGCCATTCCATCACACGATCCAGAAAACCACTTTTCCGAAACCGAATCTATCAGTCATGGGTATATTTATCAGAGCTCCAACGAGGAATCCCTATAACCATAAAGTGGTATCGTTAGAGCAGTACGGAGAAGCAAGTAAATGGAAACGGAAACATACCACGCAAGCAAACACAAAGATCAAGGATACGATCGTGAAATTGACCTAGAAACGGAGCTGTTCATATCATAAAACTTCGCTGCAAGAACCAGAATGAATTTACATGGTAGACCTCTTGTATGCGGGGCAGCAACGGCCCAGTCGTTCCATCGTTCCAACCAGCAAGAAACAGAGTCCAGCAGAGCGTCACGAACTGCACACGCCCCAGAAGCCTCTGTTCACGTGTGGGGGTAGTTCCCCCACTCTCATTCGCAAAGCTCGCGCTCGCTTCGCCCTTCGCAGGCACGGATTCAGAGTGCGCGTCCACCCTCGATTTCGACACCGAAAGAGGCGTCTGAGCGAGGGACGGAGTCGTCTCTTCCACGGAGTCTGTTCGCGATCCTGACGAGTCTAGTTCCATGGGTGAACGGCGAGGAGGTGGGGGTGTGAATGTGGAAAGGGCTGCCGCGTTTGTTATCGCATTTTTAATTTTGTGCCGTTTATATAAATTTTACCGAGGTAACTCCGATCCGGATGTGGCGGAGACCCGGATCAAAGGAATGCCATCCCGGAGGTCAAGCTTGGCAATAGTCAGTATACTCAGCTCTAGTACTGTAGCATATCTGCCTACATTACTTGGAGAGGACTGGTAAAGCAACACATTTTCAGACTTGAATTGCGAGCAGCAATTTGGCACATATTTTATGGATGCTCCCGAAAACGAGATTTCTTTCAATACAGACCTCTTCATGGCCTGTCCAATACCAAGATAAAAAAAATTATGACCAAGAAAGCGATGAGTATCGCACTCCTCCTAGGTCTGACGCTTGACCACGTCGTGAACACGTCGACGGTCAAACGATACCGAATCGCATACGTGGACCGGGTCTTCCGTTTCCATCGCACCTTGAAGCAGGCGAAGCAAAATGCGCCACACTCCCAGTTTTGGAAACGAATATTTGAATTAACCGGCATTTAAATTAAAAGCGCCCTTCCAAGCATAACGTCGTCTTCACTCGTCATCCGCAGTCTAAAGAACACGTAGCACTTTAAACTGTGTTGGCCCGATTCAACGCTCTCAAGCTGGGATTTTTTTGCATGCATCCAAGATTTCATGTTCATATCCAAATTCAATTATATAGTTCATTACCAAAAGAAAAAAAAAAACCAATACGAAAGAAAAAGCCAAGCTGAGTCGGTAGTTCTACTAGAGTCGTAGTTGCGTAGTTGCGTGATGCGTAGCACAGTGCATGGTAGGGGTACATACAACAGTAAGTACAAAGATGGTGGGTGATGAGCGGGCGAGGGTTGGAGTCGGGCTCGTCGTGTCAACGCCGAATGGTCGACGGTCAAAAAGAAAAAAGGAGAAAGGGTAAAGAGCAGAGTCACGAAAAAGACAAGAAAAAACAACATCACCAACGGTGAGGGAAAGAGAACACCTGGAAATACAACAGATGGCAAGAAGAGGAAAGAAAAGAAAAAGAGCGAGCCAAAAGAGGTTGAGGATAGGAAGCATGCGGGTGTCGCTGGTGACTCTGGAAGTTTTGAGTGGTGGGCTGCGGTTGGTATCGATGAAAAGTGGAGGACGAGAGCCGTAGGGCTCTTGAATAAAATCTGCCAGTCGACAACGACGCCGAGGGTCTAACCCCCCAACATCATGCAATCGTATTATAACTCCCTACAAACCCCTCAAAATCAGCGCCCAAAACCAAAAAAAAGCAAAAAACCACTCACATATCCTCGCCTGCCAATCCCCGCTCCCCGTAGCAAGCACATTCCCCGCCGGACTCAAATCAATCGAAATAACACTATTCTTATGCCCCTGCAGCATACACTGCACAACCGCCGTATGCGCGTCCCAGAACTGCACCCCCCGGTCCTTCGACCCCGACACCACCCACGCACCGTCGTGCGACACGGCCACGGAGAGCACGTAGTCTTTGTGCCCCGTGAAGTTCATCGTGCACGCGCTCGTGCCGGCGCCGGAGGTGGAGGCGGTGGTTGTGGATAAGGCTTTGGTTGGAGAGGTGGAGGAGGAGTCGGTGTCTTTTTTTCCGGAGGTGGAGGGTGTGGGCGAGGCGGCGCCGCCTGCGCCTTCTTTGCGGCCTTTGACGACTTGTCCGACGCCAGCGAGCCCGAGCCCGCTCACATCCCAGTATTTGAGCGTCTTATCCAGACTCCCGCTCACCAGCCCCTTCCCGTCCGGTGTGAACGCGACGCTATACACACTATCCCTATGCCCGCGCAGCCTTTCCACCAATACCCCACTCGCCACGTCCCATATCCGCACGACGGTGTCTAGACTCCCTGCAGCTACGTACTGCCCGTTCGGCGAGATGGCGACCGAGGTCACACCGGCGTCGTTGTTCAAAGAGTCCGGGTCGTTGATGGTGAGCACCTTCGAGGTGCCGTCGAGCATGTCCCATATCCGCGCGGTCTTGTCGCCTGAGCCCGAGACGATGAGCCGGCCGTCGAGTGAGAAGTCGAGGGAGTAGATCTCTTGTTGGTGGCCGTCGAATACGTTGCGGATGCGTTTCTTCGCGATGTCCCATATCTGCGGATTGGGTCATGAATAAGCTGATATGAATAGGATTAATAGAAACGAACCCTGATCTGTTTATCCTCTGCACCGGTGGCCAGGAACTTGCCGTCTGGGCTGAAGCACACGCTGCGGATGTACAGGTCGCCTGATTTTCCGGCTGAATCGTCGGCTAGAACGCTGTATGAGAAGTCAAGGTAATAAGTTGGTCAGCAAGGGCTTGGAAAAGGACAGGAAGCAGAAGGAGAGACTGAAAAAAGATAATAAAAGAAGGAAGGCTGTAGAGAACAAAGGTGGGCAGAGCTGGCATAATAATGCTAGCCGTTAATACGCTGTCCTGCTCCGCTCCAGACTCGATTTCAATCCGGATAGCATGCGTACAACGCACCAGCCTGCGATAAATTGGCTCGAGGTTCGCGTGCATCAATGATTCGAAGCGCGGAGCGGTGACACGACAAACGAAAGACGGAAGTCGACAAAGAGAAAAGAAGAGAAAACAGGAAGACCGAAGGAGACCAACTCCGAGCTGATCTCCACCTCAAAAGAAATAAACGAAACCCGAGTAGCCGAGGTCCAAATCTGAGAGTTTGACGGGACCAACAAAAAAGCGTTCAAAGATACCAAGAGAAGAATAAAAGAATAAAAGAGAACAGGACAGATGCCAAAACAAAAAAGCGAGAAGCAAAGAAAAAAACCAACTCACCAAACCTTGATACCCGTCTTGGTATCATAAATCTGCGCCGTCCGATTACACCCCGTCGCAAGGAACTTTCCATCCGCCGAGAATCGCACACAACACACCACACTGCAGCACGATCAGCCTCAACATACCCAAAACGCCCAACCAAAAAAGAACCAAAAACGCACCTCTCATGCATCAAAGTATGCACCAAATTCACATCCAACACCCTCTTCACCTTCGGGTTCGGATTAAACACCGCAAACCAATCACTCCCCTCTTTCTTCATATCAGGCGGGACAGTATGGATGTCCAGGTCATCAGGGAAGCTCAAACTCCCACTCCCACTCCCACCCCCACCCCCTGCCCCCCCTCCTCCTCCACCACCTGTGGCTGCACCCAACCCAATCTGCTGCGGCCCCTGTGCCTGGATGAGCCCGAGCGAGTTCCCTTCGACGCCAATCCCAATACCGGGATACGCACTCGGCCCACTCCCCGGGCCGTGCATCCCTCCGGGCCCGCCGCCGACGCCGGAGCCGGAGCCGGAGCCGGATGGTCCGCCGGCTTGAGTTTGGTTGGAGGAAGAAGAAGCGCCGCCTGCGGGGTTGAGCGCGACGGAGGAGGGCGGTGGGGGAAGCTTGGGCGTCTGGCCTGGTCCTAAGGATGGGCTGAAGTGGTCTGTTATGATTAGGTGTGAGTATGGGATGAGATAAGATAAGATGAAAAAGGAACGTACCCGGTCTATCACTCTTGATCCTATCAGCCTTCAACCTCTTCGGGTCCCTTTGGTCCACGAGCCTATCCCTCCCGTCCCTCCCATCCCGCTCCCCCCTCTCGGCCATCCGCACATCCCGCTCCCGCTCACGCGGGTCCACGTTCATACGCATATCCCGCTCCCTGTCTCGCAGACTCAAGCTCTCCGCGCGGTCCCGCTCGCTGAGGCTCATCCCTCTTTCCCGCTCACGCTCCATCCCCATCCCCCGCTCCGCCCTCTCCCGGTCCCCCCGGTCCCGATCGCCCGGCATCCCAATTCCTAATCCCAACCTCTCCCGCTCCCTTTCCCTCTCAACGCCTAACCGCTCCCTCTCCCTCTCCCGCTCCATCCGTTCCCGATCACCCATCCCCATCCCCATCCTCTCTCGTTCCCGAAGACTATTATCCCGTTCCCTAACCTCCCTCTCCCGCGCCTCCCTCTCCCTCTCCCGCTCCCGTTCCCGCTCCCTCCCATCACGGCTATAATAAGGTTCACCATACATCCCAGCCGGCGCACCCCCCTGCAGCCCAGCCACACCCACCGGGCCACCAGGACCCATCGTCTGCCCGGGCCCACCACCAGGCCCAACGACTCCACCAGGCCCGCCTAGCCCTCCTGGTCCACCGGGCCCAGGGCCCGCACCGTTCTGCCCTGGCCCACCCATCGACCCAGGCGCAGCCGCCCCTGCAGACGACGCGAGGCCAGCGATACCTGGTGGACCGCCGCCGCCGCCGCCGACGGGTTGAGATGAAGGGCCTGCGGAGGAAGAGGACGACGAGGCGGCTGCTGCGGCTGTGGCTGAGGCCATGGCAGCTGCTGCTGCCCGTGCGTCGGCGCGGGCGCGGGTGATCTCTTCTTCGTAGTGTGCGCGGATTTTCCCGTGTTGCAGCTCGAGGTCGTATAGAGATTGGCGGATGATGTTCAGCTCGTTGACTTGTGATGTGACTGCCAAACTGTAATCAGCATACGTTCGAAAATCGAAAGAAAAAAAAGAGGAAAAAACCCACTCTTCGCCTCAAACTCATCCCTCTGCGACCGCGCAAGCGCCACCTCCTGACTCAACAACTCAAACTCAGCGCGTATCCCATCAAGCGAATCGTCCAACCTTCCCCTCTGAACCGGCACACCCACCCCGCCCGGTCCTCCAAGCCCAGGCGCACCAGGACCTCCAACGATGCCCAGCCCAACAGGCCCGCCCGGCCCTCCGCCTCCAGGACCCCCGCCCCCGCCCGCACCTCCAGGCCCACCAGGCCCACCGCCCGCACCGTGCACCAACGCACCGTGCGGGTGCCCATGCGCGTTGATCCCCATCGACGAAGCTGCGATCGGGCCTGGTCCACCTGGTCCAACGGCGCCGATAATGCCCACCCCACCAGGAGCAACCCCGACCGCGCGTTCCCGTTCACGTTCTCTCAGTTCTCGTTCCCTCACATCCCGCTCACGCTCTCTTGGATCCCGCTCCCTCGGATCCCGCTCCCTCTCCCTCTCCCGCGCATCTCGCTCCCGCTCCCTCACCACCTCCCGCTCCCTCTCCACCCTATCCCGCTCCCTCTCCCGCTCCCGCTCCCTTTCAGCTCTCTCCAACCTCTCCCTTTCCCTTTCCCTATCCCTATCCCGATCCCGATCCCGCATCCCCAAATCCCGCACATCCCGCATGTTCACATCCCGCATACTATCCCCCCTCTCCCTCCCCTCCCGCGGGTCGCGCTCCCTCTCTCTCGGATCTCTTTCCCTTAAACTCAGATCCCGCTCTCTCAGATCCCGCTCGCGCCCGTCCCGCATGGGCATGGACATGGGCATGTCGTTTCTGTCGAGCACCATGGGCCCGCCTCCGCCTCCGCCGGTGGAGGGCTGGTTTTGGCCTTGGCCTTGGGAGGGGCCGCCGGGGGGACCTTGGCCTTGGCCTTGTTGGTTTTGGCCTGGGCCGGGGGGTGGGGGTGGGGGACCTTGGCCGGGGGATGGGTGGGGTCCTGGTCCGCCTTGGTTGGGTCCGCCGGGGCCGGGGGGGCCTGTGGGTTGGAGAGAGCGGTGCTGGGAGAAGGAAGAGGTGGGTTAGTTATTGGAGGAGGGGGGGAGGAAGAGAAGAGAAGGAGATACGAAAAGAGACGAGCGCGGGATATTCACGCCCGTCGTAGTTGTGGTCGTGGTTGTGGTCGTGCGAGGGCGGAATACGGAGCCGTCCGTCCCTGCATCGCCCACTGCGCACACGATCCGAACGTCCGACAGCACCACCATCATCGTCGCCATCAGGATGTGGACACCACCATCAACGGTTTGGACCCTGCCCGAGGACGAGCATCTGGCTCGCACCGGCACCGAGAGAAAGAGAAGGCACGACCGCAGCCCCACGAATGCGAATGAGGTGTGGGTGAGGACGAGGGAGGGCGGGTGCTCATTCGTGCAGGCGACAAGGATGAAAGCAACGGTTCGAGAGAAAGAAGGAGAGTGGAGAGGAAACTCACGTTGTATATCGTCGACGACATGAAGCGATATCTATTATATTCTCCCTGCGCCTATCTTCTTTCTTTCTTTCTTCTTCGACTTTCCTATCCCGTCTCGTCGTTCCCGCCTACGTGTTTTTTAGATTCTAAGTCGATAACGCTGATGACGATATCGTGGCTCGTGCGCCAAACCCTGCGTGGCGATCGATATGATGCAGGCGGGCGGGGCGGGGGCGGCAAATGGCAATGTGGTGCTGCGGAGTACAGTTCACCCGAGGCTGAGGCTGGAGGGAGGGAGTATGATGATGATGAGAGTCGGGAGGAAGAGGCAGCGTGCGTGCGTTGCGTACGCGTGTGAGTTGTTGGGTGTTTATTGTGATGGGTTGAAAGGAAAGGCAAAAAGGCAAGCGGCAACGCGGGAAAAGCGGGTGAACAAGGCACCGTTGATATGTATTCTCTCTCTCTCTTGAACGCGGAAAACGGAAAGGAAAAGGGAAAAAAGCGCACATCACGCCTTTTATACCCCCAGCCTCGCCTGCTCTATTATTCTCCCTTACTTCCTTTGTTGATCAAGATCCCAGCTACGATGTTCCCAAGCTCAGGGATGCACCCAAACCGGGCCCCTTGATGCTCATCTCGATCTGCCCAATCCGATTCGTCCTACTCCTATCACTTCCCACGCCACCACTCCCTTCCTTTTTTCCATGTCCGCGAATGGACATGCCGCCGGGATCTCCTTTTTAGGCGACGTGCGTACGTTCGCTGGTGACTGGCTTCTTTTCCTTCCTTCGTTTGACAATGAATGACATGGACACGCTCGCACTGGCTGGTCTGGTCTGATTCTCACTCGTACGCCTTCCCTTCCTTCCGCTTTTCGTGATGGTGGATCTGTTATGTCTATCACCCTCCTTCCTGCCTTTCTCAGCCCCAGCCTTCTCCTCGGCTCATCTCTCTCTTCTGATCCACAGCCTCAGGAAACCCTCGGAATTCGACATCACCTTATGTCTCTTCCGAGCTGATACCGATTCGATTCTCACTGCATCGTGATTCGTGATATCTCTTCACTTATTCCTGGCATAAACATCACCATCATCGCCCAGAGCCTGCGCAGCACCACCGATTAGAGTTCGACGTGATCCAGAACCGAATCGATAACGTACGCATAACATAATCGCCACACCTTACGCCCGACACCTCCATGTCCATGTCCAACCCCACGTCCACGTCCATGTCCATGTCCAACGTCGGCCTCCGATGCCAAAGGCAATTAAAACGCGTGCAAGACGTACGTACTCGCATACATCACGTACCCATGCGCGTTAATCTCATTGGCCGCTGTTCTTCAAGCTCGGGGCACGGGGTATGAAATATGTCTACTAGTAAGCCTTCGCTCAGCTCTGGACCTGCATGCTCTGGCTCTGGTACGGTGATAGTCATGTCATTGTCAGCAAGAACTCTCGTTCGTGCCTCGCTAAATGTTCTATCCGCGCCTCTTCGCCTACAGGCTACCGAGTATCCTTACGTTTAAACGCGCCGCCAACTTGGGTACGATCGTGGCTTATCTTATCGCACCCACAGCTACAGCTACAGCTCCCTACCAAGCCTCGAAACCGTATCACAGCACGCACCACAGCCAAGAAACTCGACCCAAGTACGGACCTCCAACCCTACCCAACCCTCTCCGGAGCCTCGCAAGGTCAAAACTGGGCGTTCAACAAAAGCCTGGCCACCTAAGCAAAAGCCCAAAATAGGCAGGGTAGAGGTGGACATCCAACGGTCTTGCCAATCTCCAGCTTATAATTGCTGCGCTAACCGCCAACCACTAGAGTAAACGCCGACGCTGATTTACATATTTTACTATTAGTGCTGCATGTCATTTCACAATCTCGCTCGTGCCTCGCTAAATGTTGGTTGTTCTACAGTACGCACAATTCTTGCGTCGAATGCCCCGCCTGCTTGGGCGATCGCGGTTTATCTCATCTAGGATCCAGCACCTATAGCCAGGCTTAGCCGCCGAGACTCGGCACCCTACTGCATTTATTTTTGGTAGCCCAAGTGCGAGCCACAAATCGAAAATATGCGGGGTAGGGGTAGGGGTAGGAGGTGGATATTCAGCGGTCTCGCCAACCGACGGCGACAAACGGTCTCGGTAGTAAGTAAACCCGCCGCCACCCCACCCCACCCCACCCCACACCATACCGATACGGTATATATACCACCGTACACCGGGTCACTGGCGCCCTCCTTATGTTTATGGACCTTCTCTAGCGGAGAAACCTGGTCCAAGTATACGATTAAATAACTGTATGCAGCACGCACATTACAGACAAAGTCGCCGCCCGCCGGAATGCGCAAGGCCGCACTATGTTGCAGGCTGCAGCTACAGTACCACCTCGGCCCGCACGCGCATCGCGAGCCTGACCCGCTCTACCCCCTTGTTCGAACTTCGAGGCGAGCCAAAGCGTCGTCACCGTCGCGCCTTTAAAATGCAATCTCGAATCTCCACTGCCGACCGTCCGGACTGGCGTCGCCGACATATCTCCCTGGCCATCTGAGTATCCCCATCTCACCGAGTCGAACTCGAACTCGAACTCGTAGTACTACTCCGAGCCCGACATTGGCCGTCAGTGCTAGCTCTGAATGTCGAGGCGACTTGAAAAAATTAGATAACGCCTATTCCATCTTTATCCAAACTATCCTATTATGCCAGTTATACTGTCAGATTTCAGTGCCGTCGACGATGCTATCACCCCAATGCCATCAAATATCAACGTCATGATCACTGTCAGTCAAGCTCGCCTTCCGTCTGGCTTGCAATTGCCTCACTTGCCTCGAGCTCAGGCTGACTAGGCTTCTGTCACCGGTTGACCCACAATGTCATAGGCTCATCGCTTCAGGCTCCAAGCACCTGCCGCTAATGTCAACCTAAAAAAAACCCTTGGATGACGCCTATCCCAAACCCAATTTTATCCAAACACACTAAGTACGTGCCGCTCAGTAAATGCGAATAAGCTCGAGTATGTCGTCTTACTTTATGTCAGTGTCAGTGTCGGCATCGACGATCATATCACGGTGATACACGTCATGCATCAACGTCAGTGAAATGGCACGCTTCCGTCTGGATTGCAATTATTGCCTCACTTGCCTCAGGCTGATATACTAGTACGATTACGTACTAGCGCAGCCTTCGAAGTTCGAACCTTGCAGTGCTCAGCCGAGTCTCTCAAAATACTTGAGGGTGGGGTGATGACGACGATGAGTCAACCAACGTACCGGGCTTTCCAAGCTTCAGGGACCTCGCTGCCAATAGGTGCGCCACAATCAATATTATCGGTTATTTAAATGAACCAATCAATTAAGGCATCAGTTAATGTGTAATGCATATTACCTACCCTACTTAATCACCGCTGCTCCGAGCATCGCAGCCCCATGCTACTCGAGTATTTTATTTTGCTCATCTGACGCCATATCACGGCCTGAATTTTTTCCTGTTGATCACTTTGTCGTCTCGGAATATATAGAGGCTTCAGAGTCAAGGACTCGGATATTTCAAATGATTTACATACATATGATATCTACTGCACACGTAACTCAATCCAGGTGATCTTATGTGCTGGTCCTCCATTGAATTTTATAACACGTCAACCCACCAAATCACCTTACTGAATAAACTCGAGTACTTTTGTACTGGACGTACGTATGTAGCAAAAAATCCGTCTGACCACGTTTCATCCCAGTGACTTGAATCAGGTGGAAAAAGCCGACCCCGGCCCTTCTGAATCCGACGCAGGGCGAGAATCGACATAGGCAGCCGGGGAGTGCGCCACAATCGATCAACGTGGATGATCAGGTTAATTTAAATTACCGCAGCTCCCCGATTGCGTTTAATAGAAGCAAGAAAACGACGGCAACCACAAGTGTCAAGCTGACTTGGAGTATGCAGCATACAGCCGAAGCCCAGCAGCGCGAACCTTCAGCTTTCTCAATTTAGGCGCATGTACCCAGCACACTGAATCTGAATCCCCTTCAAGGTATGTCTATTCATACACTGTCGTTATGAATTGGCTATAAGGCTATACTGGACCAAAGCACATCATATCACATCAAGACCAGGCACGAACGATCAGGACGCACGAATCAAATCACGCCGAATACTTGCTTTCTTGCCAGTGTATCATGGTTCAGACACACTTGAATTAGAATTCACAACGACCATATCCATCTATCCATCCATCTATCCATCACCCTCCGCGTCCCGAGCACCGAGGACACCGTCATCTGTGCTCGACTGTCGGTGTTAAATCGTGTTGATCATGATTTCACGAGGAGCGCCAGCTACACTAATTACGACGACGTTCCAGCAGCAACGGATAAAAGCCGGGCAGTGGCCAATGGGACCAATAAATTACCTATGTGGAAGCCCTGTCTTCCATTTTACGCGTAGATCGATATCATATAGGCGTCTGGACTCGAATTCCTGGGCTTGGAGATTGAGTTGACGACAGGTCGAGACCATACCAGTTTGATGGTTATCATCAATTCTGCAGTCTCCAGACTGCAGGGCGAGTCAGGAGATAAGATAAAAACGAAACGAAGGTGACCCTTTTCAGTTCCTTCTCACTCTTGTACGATTCGGGATGCAGTTCTTGGCACTGGCACCCAGGCCCGTATTATTTATATCCAGGCTCTACACCGGCTCGGAGAGAAACGGCATTAGAAAACATAGTAGGTAAATACCCCAACGGAAACAAACCAAAGTAGAGGTAACTACACCATCACCCTAGTACGGGCCAATCACTCCATTTCCACGATCTCCGCCGAGGGGCAGTCGTCCATCTCATTCGCCAGATAAGTCAGCATCAAGCACGTATATAAGTGTGTTCAGTGTACTGTGCGAATCAGATGCACGGTTAATTATAGTCGGATAGGCACAGGATATCTGCAGCTGCCAATGCAGGGGGCTGTGTCGTCAGTAATAATAGCTTAAAGTTCGAGGAAGACCCAAAGGAAGCCGTGTGTGTGCGTTCTTCCTGCCAGTGTCGTGTCGTGGGTGTGGATCTGCGCGGGTGCTATTCCGGCCCGTGGGGACAAGAGGAGGCCCGGAAATCTAAATATGGGACCCGAGCTTGTTTTTAACATGGGTGGGATTCCCACTTATTCGTATACGGGTACCCGGGACTCGATGGAAGGCAGTCGGTTCTTTGATGATGTAGCGTGGCTCGTGTTCTCATAGGAATTTGTGGAAGAGCATTACCGGTGTCCTGAGAGGTAATAGGATAGGCATGAACAGCTAACAAAACACCCCTAGCACGGGCGCTTAATATTTGGTCGTCATCGCTTTTCCAATTCAGGGAATTTCCAATTTCGAGCGTGTGATCGAGAACCCCTAGGAGATTAATGACTGCACTGCGATCAATAAAAATATTAGTACTTTACTTTGTACTTGTCTTTCGTATTTGACTCGCGTGAGGAAAGCCTGTTAGCGCATGCTCTCAGCCTCCACCTCCCACGTCATAGTCAGTGATGTCCAACCCACAATCGCGGGGCGCGCGGGGATACCACTGGATACCAGCTGGGTCCTTTAATTATAAGGCATAATTTGACTCACGCCTGCTGCAGTGCCATCTGTCTGCTCAGGCTCAGTACTTGTCAGTTGATTGTCACTGAGCGCTTGGTGGCTTGACCAGAAAGCCTATTCTTAATATTCGAGCACGGCTGTCTATCAAATATTCATTCTCACTGACTTCATAGCGTCGACAGTCGACACCTGCGCCGGCGGTCGCTACGGATTGCATAAACGTGCTGGAGTCTTGGCTGCCTTCCCATGCACGTTGGCAACGAAATCTACATCTCCACGGAAGCATGGAAGGTGACAGTGTGCTATATCGAAGTGATGATAAGTATAATGCATTCTCTAGTAACATAAATCGATATGATACGACAGATCGAAGCTCGTCATTGGGCAGGGCCATTGCAAAGTTTTCGACATCAATATGACCGACCACGAGTGAAGTTTCTGCCACATCGGACGTAGGCGGCCACGATTGCACTATCTGAGTGACATGATTGATCCTGACGAAAGCGCTCTAATAGTATAACCCAGGCAGTCAGTCAGGTCCAGAACACGCCTTCCGAGCCTATCGACCCGTGAATCAGCCACCTGCTCAGGCTTGTCATTGCCAAATGTTTGACACTCCATTAAATACCTATGTATATACAACACAAGGTCTAAGGCTGGCAGCTGGCATCTGGGCACAGCGTGGAACATGTCAGGACTGAGTTCTATTCTGTCACTCGACTATATTTGGGAAAAAAGAAGATGCCTATAATTACTATCTCTATTTCTTGATTAATCCTGAAGCCCCATTCAAAACTTCAAAGGTACCGGTCGTGAACTCCATTTTCTCCTCGGCGGTATTGACATCACCATTGCAAGAAATGTGCACGATATATATTTAAACGCCACCGGGGACATAGATTGATTGGTGGAACCGATACCGTCGGAGTCGAATGGGTCATGTTATCACTATTAATACTCACTGTTTGGGACCGGCCCTTCCTTTTGCCAAGCCAGGAGAGACTGACCGTCGAAGCTCTCCAATCAACCTACCACATGATGAGCCCCTCGAGTTCGTCAGAGCTTGCCAGTTAGACCATTCCAATAGAAGCACTGCACCGCAGGATCACAGGCTGATACGTATCGCCTTTTCGTGGGTAATACCACCATGAATAGAATAGCCTGATTCACGAATAGACATCAAATCCCTCACCAAACCAAGGCGGGAATAAGGAGGACCGCTGTGTCCTGATGCATTGTATGATGTGTCCCTCTGATCTCTGATATCGACTGCGGATTCGCCGATAGCCAGGATATTGGAATTCTGCCAGGTAGGCATCTGCAACATGTTTAATTAAACTTGGAATAAACTGATAGGATCAAACCGTGAAAGTGATGGATAATCAATAGATAAGCGCCCATTTAATGGAGTGGAATGTTTTGTATAGCCGCCGAGGCCAGCGCCTAAACGTCTGTCGCGTGGCTAACGAAGTTTCTGACAAGACTGGAAAGAAATACAGGTGCCATCCATTTATCCAGAGTTTAAACTATATTCCTTCGACTGATATTGCGCTTCGGCAACACGAGAAGTATGACTCAAATTCAGCGTTTAAGGGATCAATCCAAATGTGCGGGAGAGTTCGACGAGCAGGGAAACTCATCACCAACCAATCACCACCGGTCAAAAATGTGGTTTTGATTTCCATATACTACTTCTACGTTACTGCGGCGCTGCCTGTTCTGGGAGTCAATTTTCAAGCAGGATCGCAAGGATGCCCTGGATCAAAATGTCCGGTTATGGAAATAACCTGTGTGGCGCACATGCAATGACTAATATTCAGTAAACATACCCCTAGTGCGATAGCCAAAAACGAGCTTCCATTAATAACTTACTTAACAAGACTCGCCGGATCTCCTTTGTATGGTAGGCTTGCCCATACAGCTTGTATAGCTATTATATCCTTATTACCAGGTTGGAAGATTTTGTTAAGGCCCCATCGGGTGCTTCGCTGGCCGTATGTCGAGACACAAATTCTGGCCAGAATTATCATCGAAATATCTCCCGTTACATGTTTTATGCAGTTCTAGGTCCAGGCGGTCCGGGCATTGAACCGTCTATGCCTCGAATCTGATTTTGGAGGGGAAAAGCTGGAAAGCTTCGACTGTAAATTAGTAAGACTGGTTTTGGAATGAGCTGGGTTGATCTCAAGACTCTTGACTGTCAGAAAAAAGTTGACACCTCATATCGTTACGTTCGGCCGATAAGTGACGTCGATGAGCAGACTGAGCTTGATTGAAGTCTTTTCCCGTGGGACTGAAGTCGAATAGAGTCTTGAAACCGATTGTGAAAGTCATTCGCACCGAACAGACGAAGAGGGGAATAGATTAAATGATTGTGAGCCTCGCGGGAAGCTGTGAAAGCGTACATTGCTTGTATGCTGATTACCTCCACCTCCGATTCTCCATTTTCCATTTTACCACGAACCACGGCGAGTCCTGGCTTGATTGCATTGTGGAAAATCAAGAAGTGACTTCTACACCAGAACGAGCTGCTCCGAGAGCCAAATTCCTCCGTTTTCAAATCATAACCTTCTACCACCTTTTCCCTCGCCGTATCCCAATATTGTTATTCAGATGCCTCGTGCGTGTCAGCCCGAGCTCATCCCTCAATTCCAATGCGCCATTCGCCACCTAATCTTTGAATTACAGATGAGGTCAACTGTATGAGTATGCTGTAGATCTAGAAGGACGCCTAAGTTCCAGAATTAGAATTTATATCCGAGATGATTCGACTTGAGATTCGAAGGCGTCTTGTATCCTGGTCTCTAAACTGGATGGGAAATTATTCAAAAGACGGGTTGGGTTCTATGTCTCTATCTGTCTTGCAGGCTCGATATGATGATATTAGACCAGAAACTGGCCTCAGCATCGATAATCCGCAAAGAACGGGAGGAAATACTGGTTGTTATTGCACGTAGAGGCTATCGTCATAAGGAGGAGGAAGGACGACAGGCCCAGCGTCCACTTCGTGTATAGCGACGGAAGGTGGAACCGGGTTTGAGGTTGGAACAGCAGAAGCGTGAGTGCCTGTCGAAAAAAATGAGGGAAGAGGCGCGTCGTATTGCTGAGGAGACCGGGGGTTCGGCATTGAGACGCGCGTCATGGGGGTAGCCGGAGTATGTGTGTCCCGATATCCTGCAGAGGTGGGTAGATGAGGTTTAAGGACATCTAAGGTTTGAATAGCTCATCGCAGTAGTGACTTACCGTTCAAGACTTCAGGCGGCCACCTCTGTCGATTGACAGCCTTTCTATGTTTAGATCGAAAACATAGTGCTAGAATGATCAGACCGCCAGCTACAATGGTGATGCCAGAGATAATGCCCCCGGTTGCGCCTGCTGAAAGGTGGTGCGAAGGAGTGGAGGCGCTTGCTGATGTGGTCGGCCCCGCTGTGCTCGTATGTGGAAGGCTGCTGGTGATAGTTTCGTTGATACGGCTTAGGGATGATTGGTAAATAAGGGAGTCGATATATAACATCTGCGTACGATGAATTAGAAGGATTGAAAGGTAATAAGTCATTGTGGTATTTGCACCCAGGCTAAGAAATTTGACGTACCTGCGACCCGCTAACTTCTGTCAATGTAACAACAAGTGTGTGGTTCCCAGAGTCTGCCGTTCCATTCCACAGCCGCTGGTAAAGACGCCATGAGGATGGGTCTACCCTTTGTGTTCCGTCGAAGAAGGTAAGATTTGTCGCAGGGTTTTGGTCGATTGAAAAGGAGGCGGATAAATGTCCGCCTGCCTGGTTTAATGATCCATAGGCTGAAATGGCCGTTCCTGATTGTTACACATAGGTGTAATTTCTGGTAACCCGGAAATAATTTGGAAATAATACCCACCATAGAAGTTAAAGCTCATTACCGATCCAGTCACATTGCTCCCCGACATCGTTCCACCATACGATGTTCCCGTTGGAAAATCGGCTGGAAGCTTCGTCCAGTTACCACTATATTGCAGAGCACTGTGCGTATCGTCGTAAATAATGTTTCGGTTGGTAATATCGGTGAACTTGTTCGGCGTAGAGGTTACGAAGTCGATATTGAACGAGCCGGAAGAAGGAAAGACAGTGAGGTTGTTGGATATTTTCTCTGGACCGCCTTGAAGACCGAGGATTTTGACGCCAGTCTGAAAAGGAGGCCAAAATAAGTTGGACAGAACATGATGATGGAACTACTCGTGGTTAGAGCACCAAAACCTTGGAATTGCTTCCTGTGTCAGGAAAGTTGATGGTAGTAGTTAATACGTCATTGCTGTCGAAAGCGTAGCCCATAGCGATGCTATTTGTGAGCGTTCCATAGATTACAATATCTGAGGCTATTCATTTCCAGTACACATACCCAACTCAAGAAGTGAGCGCGAATTCTAGTCGGAAAAAGCTTGGACTCCTTGTGCGTACCATAGAAGAAAGATGCGTTAAGAGTTTGTGGGCGTGTTATGTTTTTGGCCTGCGTATGCAACACGGTGAGGGTACCGCCGAAAGCAGAGTCTGAAGGTTGGGAGACCCAATTGCTCCCAACGTATTGGAAGAGGAGTGCTGGATCGTGATCGTCGTAAATGACTGCAGGCTCCATCGAAGAGCTTTAGATTATCTGCGGTTGTGATGGTCTGGTGCAAGAGGTGAACAAAGAGGCGCAGTACCGTTCAATTCGAATGAGTGTCGGTTCCAGGGCTCTGAAAATACCAACAGCAGTGGTAGCGAGTCAACGCTTGTGGGGCCACCTGACACTAACATCGCGACGGGCTATGCTTCATCGTAACATCAACGCCTAATGCATTACGGCTGGCACATCATGATGCGGCAGAGGGGAAAATGCTCGAAGTACTGTCCAAAGGTTATTGATTCCATACATGTAAACCTTGGTCCTGAGCAAATTACATTTACCGTAGACGATCTCGTCATTTGGAGGACGCCCAGGGCCAGCCAGATTCTACAAACATTAACTGGATTCCGCGGGCTTGTCTTCGAAAAGACAGAGAGAAATGTTGACGTAGAGGTGGAAACTCATACACAGCCACTTGTTCCGAGTTGCCAGGACCATAAACTCAGGTCCAGAGGGTTAATATGTTTTTGCGTACTAGTAGTGATAACTTGAAGCCTGGAAGCAAAGAAATCGACTTGAAATCGTACACACGGCGACATGTCATAACTTACAGGAGATCAATGCCCCAACCTGAGCACGGGAAACAGTATTTCCAATGACATCGAAGCAGGATTATGATTGATTCCATCTTGCGCAATTTTTTTTATCCGTCTCGTGAACATTATGTATTCCAAACGCTAAAGAAAAGTATTATGATTGCCCAAAATCACCGAATGCAGAAAAGGAAGCTACCTTCTCTGGCATTACCAATCATAATAATACCAATGCAGGTTGACTTCTTTTCGCTCCTACCGCCTGATTTCTAGTGCCAATGGGACAGCCCAAGCTGCAGCATTTCCTTTCGAAGAGGTACGCGCGACATCATTCAGAAATGATTCCGGGACTGGGCCCTTGCGGGATGGACAAGCGCTGCCATTCTGGTATTTCATGAAGTGGTTGATTTTGGTGAACAGATGGTACCATATTTTGCATTGGGTATCTGGGCCTTGCAGGCCGTTACAAGCGCCAACGCATTGACACCATCTTTGAATATGCACGTGTCCTCAAGTATTTCAGTAAATGTGGCCCTGGAGTCACTTGAGTTCTCGAGGGTTGAGACGTCGGCTTTCTTTTATCAGAAATTTTACGCATGGGACTCACCAGAAAACCACGATTGAAGGCGCATATCTTCTGGCTGCTCTTCCAGACTTTCATCTGTCAATACATAGCACTTTTGACGTGCTTAAACAGAACCCTTGTAGTAAAGCGTGGTAGGAGGGACTTTTATCAAGAGCGAGAATGGTAATCACAGATAATTCCCTAGCCAGGCAGTATCAACATGCTTCTTGTGACTGAGAGGGAGATGGCTTGCGAAATAAGGTAGTCGATATCGAAAAGACATTGAAAAATAGCTCGAACTGCTTATTGAGCGGAGCACCAGGAGGATTCAGCTTGTCTGACATATCGTATGCGGTGTCAACCATGATTCGCCGACCTACGTGCTTCAAAGAGGTTCTCAACCGGCAAGCCATGAGCGGCGTCATGGTTTTGTGTTCGGACATGGTTCTACAGAGGCACAACGGGCAGGGGTCAGAAACCTAAGCTGTGGATTGAGACATAGAAGGCGTACCTTTTCAAGTAAGGGTTGCGAAGATTCCTATAACTCCGGATACAATCACCCTTCTCTCGCCGACCAAGCGAACCGAATCATACAGGAATTGCCTTTCCTCCCCAAAATACTTCCAATCCAATATGACGCGGACGAATGGAGCCCTCTGAGAATTGCGGCATCTTCAATCTGGCTATTATCTGTATAGATCCCGTTAAATAATATATTGACTAATTTAATGGCAAAGTGATACCAGTGAGGGTAACTGGTCGGTTTCTGGCCGTGTATGTTGTGATGAATGAACATTGAAGTTTCTGCTGTTCCTGCGTGTTGGTAGTGAGGCTTTTACAGGGTCGCAAGAGCAGCGCTAACGAACGGGGAAGTCGGTAGTTCTTTACCAGCGGCAGCCGCACCGAGGCGAGGGGTGCATTTGAGCGACCCTTTGTGTGGTTTGTATACGTATGTAGTCTGTATCACCAAAGGGCACGACACAGCGTCGCAGCTTGCTAATGAGGCTGAGGATTTTCTTTCCATTCCAGAACAGTAGGAGTGATTTGAAAGGTGAGGAAAATCAAGACCATTCGCCATTCAAAAATAGTTAGCCTCCCTGAGTATATAGATGGCCGTTAGAAAAGAAGATGCCCCAGCGCAACCTTAGCGGACCATTGACGGGTGGGCAAGCCGGCCCGACGGTTCAACTAGGCCCGTTCTCTCCGGATGCGGCGGGGTCAGTAATGTCAACTGATCTGTGACCTAGCGCGCTCTTCCTTCCCCGACATCCTATAAAGCTGCTTGAAACCAACATGCCCACCTCTCTTCTCGCCACATCCCACAAAAAAACACGCAAACACTCCTCCCCTGAAGGAAAACAATGGTGAAAATCACAGGCTTCGAGACACACGGTGCGTCTGCCTATTTGACGTGAAGGCATCTGGCGAGGTCCTGGCTCTTACAAGCCCCTTTCTCTTTCAGATGTGCGATTTCCAACTTCTCTGACTGGAGATGGGACAGATGCCATGTATGTGTTCGTAAATCAGGTTGACAACCACTCTTTTCACTGCAACGTGTTGTAGGAACACAGACTGCGATTACTCGTCTGCCTATGTTGCATTGTTGACGGACTCGGATCTTGTTGGATACGGGATGACATTCACTATCGGTCGAGGTAACGACATTGTGCGTCGCCTCCGAAGTACAAAGATTATGGTCACTTCTTCACGATTCACTATCACATAGGTCTGTGCTGCTATCAAAGAGGTCGCAAATCGCTTGGTTGGAAAAGACACCGAGACACTCTTTGCCGATATGGGAAAGACGTGGGACTTCATGATGGCAGATCCCCAACTTCGCTGGCAAGTCTTTGCAACTGATCACGGAACGGACAACTAAAAAGTATAATTAGGATTGGTCCAGAAAAAGGAGTCATTCACATCGCTTCTGGTGCTGTAAATAACGCGGTTTGGGATATGTACGCCCGGTCGCGTAAGAAACCGCTCTGGAAGCTTCTCGTGGACTTCACGCCTGTAAGTGTTCTCTGCATGTTTTTCTCCGTCCGTTTCTAGAGTAAGCTTTTTAAATAGGAAGAACTAGTGAGATCAGCGGCGTTCAGATACATATCCGATGCTATCACGAAAGAAGAAGCGTTGGCCATGCTCAAGGAAAAAGAAGCTGGAAAGAAGGAACGCGAAGCGAAAGTACTGGAGTTGGGGTGAGCCGCAGATGCCTTCATCACGCCAAGTACCCCCTGATTAAGCGACTACAGCTATCCTGCGTATGTGACCTCAGCTGGGTGGCTAGGTTTGTGCCGACTTTCTGTCCGGTTTCCCCGATTATTTAATTTTTTATTCCAGGTTACTCTGACGAAAAGGTGGCTCGTCTCACCAAGGAGGCTGTTGCTGGAGGTTTCAATCACTTCAAGATGAAAGTTGGCGCAGATCAAGCTGACGATCTCAGGCGAGGGAAGCTTATTCGCTCCATTATCGACGACCCACAATATCTACCTTCTGGTGTAAAGCCTCGGGATCCTAACAGCGAAGAACTCAGAGGAAAAAACGCCGGTCCGACCGGTGCAGTGTTGATGATTGACGCGAACCAAGTTTGGGACGTGCAACAAGCTATCGACTACGTGAAGGGCTTGGAAGATATCAAACCTTGGTACGAGGTCTCCTCCCTCGTCACAAACTGGGTATCTAATGGAATGTTTCAAGGTTTATCGAAGAACCAACTGCTCCTGATGACATCCTTGGCCATGCAGCTATCCGAAAAGCCCTCAAGCCTCATGGAATTGGAGTCGCTACCGGAGAACATGCTCATAACCGCATGGTTTTCAAGCAGCTCTTGCAAGCCGATGCAATTGACGTCGTCCAGATCGACTCTTGCAGGCTTGCTGGTGTCAGCGAGGTTCTCAGCGTCTTACTCATGTCCGCGAAGTGCGTCTGCGTCAATCTTTCGAGAGCATTTTTTAATCTGATAAACTTGCTCAGATTTGGGGTTCCCGTCTGCCCACATGCTGGAGGCGTCGGATTGTGCGAATATGTGATTCACCTCAGGTACGTCTGATCTCGTATCTCCGTTGTTAGCCTCGTCTGACGTTTGTTCCGTTTAGCTTAATTGATTACATCGCTGTTTCTGGAACTATGGAGCGCAATGTTCTCGAATTCGTCGATCACTTGCATGAGCATTTTATCACCCCTTGCTCTATCAACGCTCGCGGAAGGTACAACGTTCCCTTGAATCCCAACGAAGGCTATAGGTCAGTGGATTAACCCGGTCTCTTTCATTAAGCCCTTCCCGATCCCTCCGTTCCGACCTCCAATCCCGGATCTGTGTGGGGCTGTTCTCATCATATGTTGTGGAGCTGACTTCATTTTTTTCCCGGCTCTATTCATAGCATTGAGATGCATAAATCCAGTATTGCCGAATACGAATGGCCCCAAGGAACATATTGGCAAGGCAGGATAAGCGAGAAGACCGCTCCTCGTAATTGAAGACCCTCGGGGTCGTCGGTTGAATTTGATTGCAGGTTGCACACTTTTTAAAATCTTATTTACATTTGGTTTAGATCGGATATGTGTTTGTCTGGGTCATGATGCATGATGAAGAATCTGTGATGTCTTTCGCCTCAGAGTTTCTCGTTGCGCTCTTCGCAATTATCTACTGATGTTGGTTGTGGTGAGTCTCTGGTGACCCATACCAGCCGACTTAGAAACGGCTACAGCTTGCTTGTACTATCGGCGGTGTTGATTCAGAGCTATAACGCGTTTCGTGGATTTTCCAAACCGTAAACGCCTGATCTCGAACAAAAAAGAGGCGCCACCCCGCCTCCCTGATTGGGCCATCCCTCTCCACAATTAGAAATGCCTCCAACGATCGCCTACACGCATTCATCAGAGTCGCGCCCACCAGACTCCCAGGCAATCAACCGGTGGATTAAAATTTGCGATATCGATATGTATATTCTGCAATTTTCAGAGCCGGCTGAAAAGATATTATTGTTTTGCGAATGCCTCGGCGACATTCTGGAGGTGGTCCTGGGAGTTTTTCCAGAGTTGTCTGACCGATCCGGGCCGCCGATGTCTTTTCTTGCTGCACCGCTTCGATCACCTGATGGCAATCAAGTACCCACCTCCACCTCAACAGGTTGCACTTTCTCGGTCTAGCGCCCTTCATCATCAACCCGAACTTGTATGTCGATCCGAGAACATCTATTGTTTCCCCGGTCTTCACAGACAACCCAACAATGAAACAAGGAGAGATCGCTGACTTGCGAGCGACGCGACAGGATCTGGAATAGCCTTGTTCTTTTTTGTTGTCCTTATAACGCTTATTGAACACCATGGACGTCAGGTTATTACTCGCTACTCGTACCCACGTTTTCTGGTAGAGACAGCTTCCTTGTCTCCACCTTTCTTGTCCCTTCGACGTCGAACGTCCTTTTGTGTTTTCTTGGTCGCCAGGCGGAGAAACAACCCGCGTTTGTTATACTACCCCGCCCTTATATAAAGGTATGTGTATCACTTGGTGATCCCATAGATTGTCTTGTGTCTGCGACTCACTTCTATCTTGTCTGCTTATCTAGAAATTTCGCTGTCTCTTCCACGGGCCATAATATCTTTGATTGTTTAAAACTTCACGACCTATATTACACTTTACTACTTCGCAATGCGCTATCACCCTTCTGCTTCTATCCCGGCGATAAACTACGCCTGCCCCGCGCCTTATTCGTCTCTACCAAAGCCTCCACCGGCGACGATTCTCTACGACCGGGTGTACAATGACGACCACCTCAGCGTGAAGTGCCATCTGCGACAGCTGCTCAAAAAGAACAAGCTCTCGGGTATGCCCGCTGGGTTCCCCTTCCACTGTGTGCATGACGGCCAAGGAGGACTGGCCCTCTCCCGTGCGTCGTATGAGTTCCGCGAGCACTTCTGTTTCTCGGACCAGCGCGCAAGGCTACAGCATGCGACGTTTACGTTCTCTGCTCCGGATTTTTCGCGGTATGGGTCGAAGGTCAATTCATGGAGGATTTACCTTCCCGCTCGAGAGTCAGCATCAAAGCGGGATGCCCCTAGTGCGTTAACATTCTTGCTATCAGTTAAGTTTATTAGCTGACGTGTATCCTGTTCATTAGAACTGGTATCCGTCGCCCATGTACAAGTCGACCAACTAGTCATGGAGACTCCGGACTTCGGCTTCGAGCTCCAGACAAACCCTCGCATTCTGCTCGAAGCACTGGCCCTCTCGATAGAGCTCGGCGTTCTAATCACGGTCCAGGTGGCCAACTACAAGACGCCTATGACATATCCTTCTAAAAGGAACGTCCGCTACGGCGCTGGCGAAATTATCTTCATTTCTACGGACGATCATGGGCGATCAGAGGTCGCTCTCGTCTTTGAGCCATGATTTCCTTTGAGGTACGCCTTTATCCTTCCTGTCTCCACTGTACTCTGTTCTGATGAGTGATGCTTGCAGATCTCGCTCTTGGACCCAGTTCAGTTTTATACGAACTCTATCAAGCCTTTGTTTGATTCGAATCCAATCCGCTATTCATGCTCAAGCGGTGCAAAGGGATAATCCCTCTGCTACATGTATTTCCCCGTGTCCGGGGCCGGCCTGTCGAGCCCACGAGCCTTGATGAACATCATGGTCCCCTCATGATCACGACGCTGGCACTTGATGTGTCGGCTCCTCACGAATCACGCTCATTCACGTCTTAGAAACTTCTTCTTATCCGCTGAACTTTCATACTTATTCTTCACTTAATTTGACTCCTTCATTATAATATTAGCATTATTACCATCACATTACAACCTCTAATTTCTTCCCTGCGGACCTACACACTTCATTTTTTCCTACATCACATTACATAGACACATCGGATCGTGTTCCTTTCGCATTCTTCATAATCTTGTGTATAATATTATCATTTTGACATCTCTGCGCTGAAGTCGACCTGAAGAATCGAGCTACAATAAGATGAATTAAATTGGAAAGAGTACATGAAGCAATACAAGATAAAGATATAGCGACGAAAGGTCATCCCAACGATAACACGGCTTCCATCCAATCAACTGCATGGGTCCTAGCAGCTTGTATGATTATTCCCATCTTGGGTCCAGTGGTCATCCCCTCTGGGCAGCCCTAGCCATTTGTGCGAGAGGGATAGTAGCTTGCCACCAGATGATCATTCCAAGGCCGACCAGGCCGTGGGCAGTGCCCCATGCAAGTTCTGGTGTGATTTTGAATCTGATATCAGAGGGTTAGCTTCAGTTCATATATAGATTCGAGATAGGAAGAAAGTGGCAGGTTGGGATGGTTGGTAAGCGGTGAAGGCGACTTACGCCTCGAATGTGGGACCGAAGGTATGTGGGATGAACCGAGGAGCTTGGTACAGGACGGTTGAGCAGACGGTATGGTACACGCAAAGGCCGATAGCTAGAGCGCGTTTGCCGGGTAAGAATTCTAAGGCGGTTACGAGCAATTCAAATGACGATAGTTAGCAAAAGTGATTCGTGGTCGACTTGCAATGGAGTTGAAAGAAGCATACCAGGGAGATTAAAGCACAACAATGAAGTTAAACACGAAGCCAGGACCAAGGAGGCGTACAGCTGTCAGACCGAACCAACGCTTGTCAGTGTTTGACGATCTTGTGAGTTCAAGAATGAACGACTGACCTTGAGTAAGACCAGAGCCGTGTTGTTTAGCTGCATAAACGGCAGGTTTGCAGGAGACCAGATACCCTGGATGGCGACAGGTATCTCAAGCGCGATGTGGACGAGAAAGATCGCTGAGCTGTAAACAATAACGGCCCAGGTCAGCAAATGTTTGCCATTTGGGCGTGTGCAGGTCAAGAGTACGTACAGGGGGCTTCTACCAGACATTTCCACCAATTTCTAACAAGAATGGGACGACGGTTGGTGTTCGAGGCTACTGGCGAGGCAGAGCGTACTGGAGGTCGACGTGGAGAGGAATAAACCTGTGAAAGTCTCGCGGTTGTCTTCATTTTCCTTGGTAGCATGTGGACGCGTAGGGCAATCTATTATTGCACCCGCGGCAAGCGATAAAAGGCGGCTACCACTCCTGTTCCTCAGTTCCTGAAATTGGATCCCTCTCTCCCTTCCCGCAACTTGGCTAGAGTTCTATGTCTATCTCTACACTACATCGCTCTGCCCTGAAGAAACCTAAATGTCTTGAGTCCAGGCTGCCGATTATCGATTATCGGTCACGGTTTTTCTTGGTCTCTCCTTTTTTCTACGCTGGCTCGACCGACAATTATAGTGTTGGCAAACTGAATCACTCATAAAGCTTTTTGGATTGTTATCGATTGCGCAAGCTATTCCTCGACTCTGAACCCTTCCTTCAAATATCATCTTGAGTCTTCTACGAAATCAAAATCGAAATCGGAAACCTTTTGTCCAGCGACAGCAACAGCTGGTGACGAGCCGTCAATATTGTCAGTGTTTCTCTATCAGTGTCATGAACATGGGTGGATCAATCGATTCCAAGCCGCAGCCACTGATGAGCTACTAGAAGGTGGTCGAGAGTGCCAACGCTCAACCATCCCAACCAGAAGAAGTCCTTAGTAGTGGCAACCCATCCTAAACACGTCAATATACGTGAGGTGAGCATCGTCCAGCTTTACAGCTACCTCCTTTAGGGGATCTAAGAACTCCAATGAATGTGAAAATTTAGTATAATCCAAAAATTCTACGCCAAGTGTTCGGACGAACAAAACCGCCGGCTTGTATGCTCGACTCGTCCGCCTCTTTCGGGCTCAGTTCCTTATTCTGTGACGTTCTACGGCAAAAACTAGCTCGTTAGCGTATGCTGGACATGATCTCACATCGGCCTCTCTTCTTCTCTACGAGAATGTATCTATTCGCCGGGTCTACCAGCTCGCAATGCTCCTTCACACTCTCCTAGACTCAGGCCCAGATTTGAAGGTAATTGAGATGAACAAGACCGCAGACATCTACTGCCACGTCCCAGAGTCATAAACACCGTTTCGAGAGACCACACTGAACCCCTCTTCCTGTGTCCCAGCCTCAGATTATTCAAATTGAGATCCTGAGCACCCTTACTGCCGTTTATTGCGTTGCCTGATATCTCCCTTTATGGACACGTCTCTTTCGGGTGGGTGAACAAAATTATATGTAATATGTCATGCCACATTGTGTCCCTCTCATTTCATATCCCCGAACCCACTATGTCTCTGGAATATGTACAGCTCCAAGAACTAACCGTATGGATTACTGGCAATTCCGCGCCCCGTCTTCGACGCTTTCTTTCAATGCCGAGCATGGAAATACCACAACTGCATCGCCAACATTCTGCATCCGTCTGATAGCTCTGCCCGCGATACCCTGGAAGTCTGCTATGTGCTATGGCCTCCTCTACGGCTCAGGAATACAATACCTTCACATTATGATGCCCAAGCCAACCTTCCCGCTCCCCGATGTCCGATCCTTCCGCCCATTCTGTCCGGCGCCCGAGGACACCGTGCCTCTCCCCAAAGAATTTCGCGCCTATCACACGTGCCCGCGTCAAATGTCCAACCATGGTGCTACTTGCGTGACGCGCATTCGTACAACGTCCCCATTCTCATTAATCTCCGATAGAGTGCGAAATCCGGCTGACGCATTTCAGTGCCGCTTTGGTGTAGGGATCCGGTACGGTATTGGGGAGATAAGTTATATTTAGCGTGAATGGGACTTAGAGGTTGTCCAACCCGTTGTTGTTCCGTCCTGGACGCTCCCAACTACATACTCAAGTACTCTTGGCGGCCCATTAATTTGTGGTTTTCCCGCAGCTCTCTATACCTTGTAGTTGAAAGCAGCAGGCTAATGCCAAGATGCAACTCCATCCACTGCCACACGAATGTGGAACTTGATAATTACCGTTTCTGGCCAAATTTTCCAAAAGCAGATGAGTCCGGCTCTCGGTTACGAATTTCGTTTGATAACGAATTTCACGACTTCTCCAAATGCAAGCCAAGAACAAGTCAACCGGGTTTTCTACAGTCCAGCATCTTTTGAAACAAAAAAGGGCTGCCAAACCAGCACTGCATCCTCATGAGTGCGCTATTTCTTCAAATATTCACTACATCGGGTGTGTCTATGCATGATAAAGAGAACTAGACTTTCAATCACAATTCAGTGCATGCAGTAGCCATCAACTTGAGAATGAGGATGAGTTTATTCGAGCACTGGTTCCGCTTGCAGAAAATACTTTATCACGAAAATGTTTGATACCTATCTATGGCCACCAAGGCCTACCTAGTATGTGTGTTAAAACTGGCCATAACCAATACCCTACTAAGTAAGTATATTGGACGTCGTAGGTTGCTCAGGGGGCATGAAATGCGTAATTATATATATAACGTACCACAGGGTTCTTAAGGAATGTAAAACCGATTAAACGGCGGGATAGGCTTAGATTCCCGTCCGCATGTGACCAAAGTCTGAGTCAAAGTGCCACTGGGTCGAATCGACAAGGTACCTGCTGACCTGCACTAAAACCAACTGCCATGTTCACCGTACAAAGCCGTGATATTTTTGTACCGCACGTCAAATGTCACGTACAGTTTGTGGGACGATAAGCAAGCAAGTCCGAGAAAGGACAGAGAGTTGTATTATTAATACTTGACGAATTAGATTTATATGTGGCGAGTCTTCACGTCAACGGTACCCACATCTCATTCCTTCCCCTCCACGATGAAGGTCCCTTTCTTATCAATCCTGGTTCTAGGACTAGTTTCGGTGGTAAATGGAAAGATAATTCAATCGAGCGACGGAACAGATATTTTTGCAGACGCCGTGGGCAACCCAAGAAATCCTCCTATTGTTTTTGTTCACGGATTCACTCTAAGCGCCTTGGTCTTTGACCACCTTTTTCAAGACGAACGGTTACTTGACCACTTTTATTTGGTAAGTGAACTTCAGTGGACACAACTAGCTGAATTCCGGCCATTGTAACTTATGTATCACTAGGTGTCTTACGATTTAAGGGGCCACGGAAGAAGTGGAAAGCCAAACACGACAGAAGCATATACCTCAAATTTATTCGCTGACGACTTTTCGGCTGTGATAAAAGCTTTCAGCGTCAAGTCACCTCTCCTTGTTGCATGGTACTTGGGATTTATAGTACTGTATCTAGCCTAAGGACTGACCAAATATTTTTACATGTAGGAGCTACGGTGGTACGCGGGACGACGAACTCACTAACACATGCCGCTTACTCATATGGGACCATTTTTCAGGGACAGTCGGCGCTGACATTTTTGCCCATCTTCCTCCTCGAACGATCCTAGGAATCGTGGGCATAGCCGCTATCCCAACAGTCGAATTAGTCAAGAACACACCTTTGGTAATCTCCCTGGAGCCACTGTTTGGCGTGACAGATGACGTTGCCGTGGCCATCAACACCAGGTCCACCTTTGTCGATGCGTGTTTTAATGATGCCTCAACTATCGCAGCTGACATCGTCTGGTCATGGCTTGGGTCGTCTGTCCTTCAACTGCCACCCATCACTGTGCTTGTCGGTCAGCGTACGCAGGATCCAACCAATCTGTTTGAAGCTGGCTCCCATGGATTTCCGTATCTCTTTATCAGCGGTACTGAGGATAAGATTGCTTTGAATGCCAACTACACAGCCGAGCTGAAGCCGCATTTCCCGAATCTGGAGGTGGTCAAGATTCAGGGTGGTTCGCATGCTGTATTCATCGAGAAGGAGGATGAGTTTATTCGAGCTCTGGTTCCGTTTGCGAATAAAATTTTAAGGGTATGAAGGGTACCTAGGATATAGGTTAGCGTGGACAACAGAAGTTATAGAAGTAAATTGCCAATGGGAAGGTGTGTAAAGAAGAGTGAAGTACAAAGAGCATCAAAATCTGTTATGTGATAATAACCTATAGCTACGAGATCTGTCCGTGATATACAAATTGAGATACGAAGATTACAGAGATGAGAAATCATGGGAGCTGTGCTGACGAGCTATGGATTCTGTCACTAGCGAAGATAATCAACTGTCATTGATAGTGGTCTGAAACAGATCTCAGAGCGACGAGGATCAGCCAAATGTCACCGTGGGATTACGTTCTTTCCCGTCTATCGCCTAAAGTGCAGAATTTCTCGATATGCCTTAACTTTTGGCTTTCAAGGCGATCTAAATCTGTGTCTTGGGCGCTTATGACAGTTCTGCTCATGGACTGCGCATCTGGACAAGGGCTTGGGAGGTCATGGTTGAAGAAAAGAAGCAATGTCAATTCGAATCAACTAGTAGCTGTCCGAGCTATTGCTGTATGGGAGAGTTGTGGCGCCGTCAGAATCGTTGAACAGCGCTTCTCGAGAGGGTGTATCCATGTCTCCATGTACATCCAGACGAGTTCCCTTCAACTTGAACTGTCAGAAGCGAATTTGGGATGCCCCCATTAAAACGTGCTTGACAAGAAAATCCAATGGTCTGGTCGGATGAGCAGAGATTGCCAGTGAAATATGAATACCAGGAGGGGCATTTTAGAAGTCGAGTGAGTAAGCCATTGATCCGTCATTTTGCGAATACAACAAACATTAAACTTTAAGAGTTTATAAATCGGCCCTCAGCCTAAGCAGCATAAAAGCAGTCTGACACATGATTCATCTAGAAAAAAATTTCTTGTGTGTGCCGACTTTGCTGGTTCATAGCCGCTAGTTAGGCGCCCGCTAAAAATAGCGAAGTCTGATCGTAAATGACCTCTTCGGGAGCTGCACCTAATTAGGGTTTAATGGGTAGCATTTGAAGGAAAAATGTGCTTCGAAAACAGCTCCGAAACACGATGGAGCTTGATTCTAGAACATGTAAGTGTGTCGCACAAAAAGTTGGTCGCACTGAGGTTTGAAACTTCTCTACGTACCACATCCACACCCAAATCTGGCTATGGCATGGTCGTCGTCAGGCTATCAGCCGCCGGTTCATAATTCATCTGTTTCACCAGCGACTAAGTATCGTACTTACCCTACTCCGACAATTGGGCAGTTACTCAAAGACCGAAACGACGGTGTGTGCCTTGACGACTCGCCATGCTCGTAGAGAGCCAACGAAAATGATCTCGTCGAGTATGTGCGAATTTTCTAGCCTCTAGGTGGCTGGCTATCCCTGGCGACGGCTTTCTGTGATGATGCCGCATCTAATTCTGAGAAATGTGACCATTTGGTATGGTTTGACTCAAAGAGAAACGCCGAGCCAATATTTTCAAGGACGATATCGATTTGCCTCCCAACGGCATTTCAGTACATTATTAATGTGTAAACGTGGAACCTAGATATCACCGGGGTTCACACCGCAACTCACGTCCTAGACTTGATTGTACAATTATAAAATGTTGTATTGCCGTTTCAAAATTGTAATACAATGCCAGTCTGTGCATCGGATGGCGAATGGAATAACAGGCTCGCCGGGTGGGAGATATTAATGATATACTGTACAAGGAATTAAAAACCGAAGTTTTTCGTCGTCAACGCCAATACCATAACCAAGATATAAATACTATGGCAGAGGCTCCCGACTGCTAGACAGCCGGTTCAGGTGGATATAGACGTCCGTTCCGAAGCCGTCCATGGATATTAAGCGGAGGTCGCCTCCAAAGTAACGTGCATACTGGGGGGAAGGAAAGGAAAACAAAGACTGTAAGCAAAGGAGCACGAAACCACCAAAATAGAATACGACTCACCAGCCGAGACAGAGGCAGCCCATACCCAAACCCAGCCATGGGCGCCTTGAAATCGCTCGCCTGGAAATTACTATCAATCCCCTGACCCTCCATCGTCGTATACATATACGTCCAAATCAGCGGAATCGCGCTCCTTGGTATCCCCCCGCCCTCATCCGATATCTTGATAGTGATATCCTCCTTGCCCTCCACCACCACCACCTTGATCGGCGGGAAGTCGTCCTCCCGGTCCACCCCGTACCGCTCCACGACGGCCCGCAGCGAGTTTTTTAAGAGCTCGAAGCAGATGTGCGAGAGATGCCCTGGGACGTAGGGGAAGATGAGGTCGGGTGGGCAGATGAGCTGGACCGGGGGTCCTTTGAACATCGCGTAGTGCTCTTCGCAGACGAACCGCGCGTTTTCGATCGCTTCTTGCACGATGTCGCGTACGTTCTGCGGATGGAGGGTTAGTGGATGGGTAAATGGACGAGGTGGGCAGGGGTACGGACGGCTTTGGTGCAGATGATGCCGACGTAGTCTTCATGTGCTTGTTGGGTATTAAGAGCCACGTCTATATCTAGAAAATTCAGAAAGGCACGGAAGAGGACAATGAGCCAAAAAACGCACGTTGACCAATGAGGAACCGAATCCCGATACGCGACATGTAGAATCGGTCCAGCCACGCTTGCATGTCCAGCCCGATGCTCTTCGCCTCTTGACTCCGCTTCCACTCCAGCACTCCCTGCGCCACCGTCGTCACTGTCGGGTCGTGTCGCATCTTGATGTGCTCCAGCACCTTTGTGAACCGCTTGTTGTAGTCCTGTACTTCTGGCGGCCAGGTGATGTTGTTCGTGTTGGCGTAATATCTGCGATGGGTGTGAATGTAGCGTTAGAAATCGTGGTATCAAAAGTGAGAATGAGAGAAAGTTTGTTTCGGTTATTCATCACAACGACGGTTCCGAGTTTTTGTGGAGTCAGGAAACCGATATTGGTAGATTGGACTACCATGTCCCAACCAGAGTCCCAACTGAGATGGAGCCCTGATCACAACATTGAAGCCAAGCTTCACTTCCAGTCTCCAACCTCCGTGTCTCCCCAAAAGAGAATCTAATTGCCCAACAGCCAAATCCCGCGGCAGGCAGGAAAACTCTGCCGAAAACATACTCAAGGCGCACAAACCCTCGATCCTCGTTAAAGCGGGCATCAAGTTGGGACCGACGTTGGGAGGTGACTTTGAGCCAGTCATGAAAAACCTGGTAAACACCCAAATAGCGGTGGAAAGTCATTTTTTCCAACTCGCTATCTGACTTGTTTACAGTTGAGCACAAGGTGAGCCCAAAGTCGCCAAGTTCCGCGATAAGTTGCCCACCATCACAGTAAGACGCCCAAAAAGAAAAGAAGGGAAACATCGCATGGAAAGAAAACGCACCGTTTCTCCATGGGTACTCGTAGCTTCAGCTTGTTAAATCCGTTTCCGTTCCCTTGTATACTGGGGTGACCAGTGGCGGTCATGTTCATGCTGTGCTGCTGCTGGACCTGCGAATACGGAGCACTGAAGAAATTAGGCTTCGACTCTGGTAGGTGATGCTCTTCGGGCTTCGATATCATCAACGCCTGTCGAATATCGTTGGGTAGTGCGATAGCCGGAAAGTTGATGAGCTCCTGCGGGTTTAGCGTAGTCGGCGTTAACAGATGCGGAGGTCACACGAGGTTCGACATGGACGCACCTCGAACGACTGGGCGTACCAGTTCTTGACCTTCTTGATGGATGGCATCGCGCTGAGGTTGTGGGGCAGTTCATCGAGCTCCTTCACACGATGCGCTAAGCGAACAGGCAGCTCCTCTGCAGAAACAATGCGAGTGAGTCCTCTGCGAGTCAAAATGGTGCTCGACGACGACGAACGGACCTGAGAGGAATTGGCTGGCTTTCAGGAGTGTGCCCTGGCTAGGGTTCTGCCCAAAGAGCACCATCTGCTGCAGCGAGACTGTGGGGTATCGCCAATGTGAGTTGGGTGCCACGGTGTTGAGCAGTGAACTGACCGCCAGTCTGTGGAAAAGAGGCAAAATGGTGGATCTTGTCCCATATCGCAGGGGTAATGCGGAAGCCTGCAGACATGTTGGGAGAGGAGCATAGACGATGACCTCGACTTATAAGACTGTTGCTGATCCCGGTCGTCCGAAACTCTCGCTTATCACATGTCCGGAGCTATCCGATCGCCTTCCGAAGTCATTTCTTGCTCTTCCGTTTGTAGGTTCGTTCCAAGCCGCCGTTCTTCTGCCGGTGAGTGTTTGCTGCGCAAACAGGTGCAATGTTTGGCGGATTTTGGAGCCGGACCGGAGCAAGGCGGCTTGCTCCGAACCTATTCCGTTTGATACCCTCTACTGGATCGTCAAGGTAGCTTTCGGAACACAGTGTTCTGGACGGAATAGTCAGCTGGCCCTCTCATTCCGTAAAAGATGTGCGTCGAACGCTTGCCGGACACACCAAACTTGACCCACAGTGCCGAACGGCGTATTGGTATTCCGTGTAAGACGCAGACCTGGCCTGTTGGAACGTCTTAGAGATAGACTCGAGCCCAGTCTCCGTTAAGGACCATGGGCCGCAAAGGCTCTATAGTACGATGTGCATGGAAGTCTTCTACCATTATGGATTGAGAACTCTCAAATTAGACTCAGCGTCGGAGGCGCCGAGATCCGTCCAGACTCGTCGAAATTTTGAGGTCGCTCCTGGCGCATTCTCACTACTGGATTGAACTGCAGCGATGTTTCTTGGCAATCTGCCTTGCGCATGGTCGTAATCCAATCCCCGCTTGACTGACGTCCCAGACGCACCCAGGACCATTCTTTGTCTCTTCGAGGGCTGAACGCAGTAACATGCTGAGAGTACTACGACGGGAAACTGATTTACTCCGAAAATTTGCGTTGATATACAACCAAGAGACAGAGCCTAGTCTAATGATTACCCCATGGCGGCTTCTGCCTCTCCATTTCTCTCTCTCTTGGCGCCACCATAAGGCTGGAGGCAGTTCTTCCTCAGGTGGCGGCGTTCCCTGTCCTTTACGCTGTGGAGCTCGAGAAGTCGATATCCGCCTGCGCTGCTCCCTGTTTTTTTGAACACTCCTCCTGAGCGTTGGTTTTAAATTAGTGCAGCACCTATGTAAATTCGCAGCCGTGAGGTCACTGGCAGGAAAGCCCACCCCGTCCTTCGCGTTTTGTTCTGTGGAAAATTTGTCTGGAATGGACCCTGTTTAGTAAACTGCCGGGTCTTTACTTACATCACCTTTCTGGGGTCTACCCACCGTTATCTTACCAACGTGATGGCAAAAAAAAGCAACAAAAGAAGTCTGTTCCTTCCTGCTCGCCTGCTCATCAAAGTCTCTCACAAAGAGAGGTCAAGAAGCTTCTAAACGATACGGTTGTTCTACCTCCTCCTAAATAATACTGTTTTCTGGATTTCTATGTGGAGCTTTTCAGCTGCACTGCCTGCGTTTTGAGGACCTCCAACCCATCAAACATGCACATATTACAGGGTCTACATGTTATGCGTCGTAGTCTAAGGTATATAAAGTGCCGGCAAAAGATATTGCAGGCTGTAACTCTGGTAGAGGTCCTAAATATATGTGGTGGAAAGTAAGAATTAATGTGAGCTAATTTTGCCGTCCCACCAACTGTTTTTCTCACTCTCCCCTGGCCATGCGTTGCAGATAACGGGCAATCGCTTTCTTCCCAATCCTCATGTTGTTGCAAACATCCTTGAAGGAGGGCCCGAATGTGGACCTTCGGGCTAAATTCATCAGTTCCTCAGACCTTCCTGCCTTTGCGAGCAAGGCTCCCAGAAGGACCATACTAGTGTAACAGAGCATATATGCAGAGGTCCCGATATCCTGACGCCAGAACTTGTTGCAGTAGTTCTCCACTGAAGGAAAGGCGGATTTGTGGGTCCATTTGTATGCATAACTTGTTGAATTCATCCTTCTGCGCCATTTCCACGGGCTATTTTTACGAATCCCTTTCTCGTTTTCCCTGCGAATCAAAGGCAGCAGATAGTCGCGGGTGTACTCGAGGAAATATATCGCCCCACTAGCATATATTCCCGCATCTAGACCGCAATTTGCCGATCTAGTTCTGTCGGCAAGAAATTCTTCTGTGAAGTCCACGTAGATATCTTGACCTCTACCAGATAAGTCCAAATCACGGTACACAGAGAGAAGTCTGAGGCTTTGTCGATCAACAAATCTGAGTCCTTCATCCAGTTGGAATACGTCTTCGCACATTTTGCCAGTGACTGATGCTTCAAGGAAGTAGTTCTTCGTCAGGTGGCGCAGAGAGGCAAATGCAACAAGGGCAGTCAATTGCTTGTCCGTGTAGTAATTTTTTATCTTGTCTGCTGCATATTTGTCGAACGATTGAACATGGTGACGATATAGTTCCTGGGCATCTTTGAATTGCTTAGAGATTGGTGTCAGAAGCTCGTAACAACACCTTGAAAATGTCAAATTCTTACGGAGTGCTTGATGGATTCTAAGAGAAATGGCACACGCAAGCTAGATTCAGGTGAATGGAGCAAGCTAGTGAGGTCCAGATCCTGAATATATTTGTGAAGTTTATCCCCTGGCAATGCTTGACGAAGATGCCACGCGCAAATTTCGATAGAATGACGAGAGAAATCTATGAGAGAAGCATTAGGAAGTGAATAAGTAGTTGTAGGACACACTCACTGCGATAAGGAAAAAACATTTCTGCGAATTCGAGATGTCGGCGGGGAACAATGATGGAAAATTCCCCAGAACGTGATTGATTTAAAAGAAAATCTTCAAGGGATGCATGGTGGAAATGTATAACATTCTTCGAAATATCGATGATTGAGTGAAGATCACAGAATATTATGCAGATGTCCCCCTTTTCGAGCCCCAGAAGTTTTTCTATGGCCTTCACATGAAACACATACCCAGACTGTCTTTGGAGTATTTGAAAGGCCAAAACCTGTAACACAGACTCAACATCTTGGACACTAGAGAAGACATGGTAATACAAGGCATCTAGCTCCGCAAAAGGCAAGTTGCAACTACCAGCAGTGGAACATAGGCCAAGTACCATTTCGAGACGATTTGTGGGCCGGTGTCGAGTTGATTTAACGAACTTGATTACCATCGCTGCATAAATAAACTGTCCTGATGATTTTTGTACCAGGGTGTTCAGTGCCGACGACGTTGGCCACTCTGGGGGAATCAGTGCGTGGAACGGGTGATATGTTTTGATTTCGTTGAATTTGTCCCGTAGAAAATGCTCAATGTCGGACAAGGACTGGTATTCATCGTCCAGAGGAAGGCGAACAGTGATTTCATGGAGGTATCCCGAGCCGAAAAAATGTGTGAGATCGTGTTCAGGACGGCAGGCCACGAGGAAGATGAACTCTAAGTGGTGCTCTTGCAAAGCTTTCGTGATTGTGCGAAGGATATCTACTTGTCCGTCGTGGTCCACACATTCATCAAGGCCATCGATGATAATAAGCCGTCTGGACTTGGGATCAGCGAAGCGTACATTGAGTTGTCGGAGAGGCTGGACTACGAGGGTGTAAATCTGGGTGATAAGTGACCGGGTGAAGATAAGGGGGTCGCCATCGATGACCGTTAGAATGAGGTCGCGAACACCGGGAAAATATGACGCTATTTGATATGCGATGGTAGCGATAAGAGATCGGGGGTGATTACGTGTTGAGTCAGATCGCAAGAAGAAGTAACTTGCAAGCAGAATTTTCTGGTCAAAAGGCCATTCTGCAATGCTCTGCGCGATGGCTGACTTGCCTGATCCTGCTGGTCCATATAGCCACATGATGAGACCATATCTTATATTGGGATCAAGACCGAGGATCCAGTTCATGATCTTCTTCAGGACAGCAACTCTCGTGTTTGGATGGCATTTTGGAGGATCATGACGCTCTCCAGAATCATGAAACGCCGCTGGGGAGGCGGCCTCTTGAAGACGTTCAAAGGCCCCTAGAGGTAGGAAATTAGGGGTGGTCGTCAATTGTAATTGGGTAGGAAATCTTTCACCTTTCTGCTGCGTCACCTGGATTTGCCTGGTGTCGATGTTCTGGGTGAATATTCCACCTGTGACCAATGTATGAGACGAGAACATCGATGGCATAGACATAGGGTAGGGGTGGGGTGAAGACAGTCGTTGGCGGGTAGGTGAGAGTCTAGAGCAAGAACGCTAACACTCTTTCCGTGTGTTTGACGTTGTTTCCATACAGGAATGAACATTCATGCTGGGGCAAGGGGTAGTCTCATACCAAGACCGTTCACTGAACGGTCTTGTCTGAAAGTCCGTTGCGTGGGAGGGCAGTGCGATCATTAAAGAACGCTTCGCTATGCCAGTTGTGCTGGCAAGCAAAAATGGGGGGCTTGCTACACCCGAGTTTTTGGACACAATTAGAACAAAAAATAGTAAGTATTCATTTATATCATCGTTGAAAGTTACTGACCTTGTTTTCAGCCACTCACAAACTCGGGACTTCAATGTTGCGACATCACCGTCAAGTCCCGTCATTGCCTACCCGCCCACTTCCCGTTTCCTCGACTCGCAGTCCTCCACACCTACATCCCTCAAGTCACAGCATGCACCCTCGCTGCACGGAGGTTAGTCAAAAACCCGTGCAAGGAGTCAAGCAAGCGACTCACCGCAAAACAAGCCACCCCGCCCCGTCAACATTGCCGCCCCTCTGACGCGCAGTACTGCCCGCCGTCCCACAGTCTCGACTATCTTCATAGTCGTCGTCGTCGTCGCTGCCCGTCCTTACGGCCCCTCCTACGTTCGCTCTTTCGTTCAACGGCTGGAGCTGCAGCCACGGGAGAACGTGGGATGTGGGTGCGGGTTGTAGGGACGTACCAGCATCTCCCCACTGCCAGGTGACACAGACGGCGCCATCGACTATCCAGTCGTGGTCGCTGTCTTTCGTCGCTCCTCATAGCAGCCGTCCTGGATTCCGGATCCTGTCTCCTGGATCGAGACAGCCGTTGCCTGATATATAAGGAAGACGCCCCTGCGACACTGGCAGCGTAACGTGGAGGTGTAGAAATGAGCCGCGGGGTCTAGGACGCGGGAAGTCGGGGTGCTGGAATACCAATAGCTGCCGTCGCACGGACAGCGGTCTCGATTATTTCAGTCGTTGCCGTCGTCGTTCATTTTGTTTCGTGAGTAAAAATTATACTGTTGATGTCGCATTCATCAAGGGACTGCACCTGAATAATAAAATATTGGGGGAGAGATGAAATGAAGATGTTACGGGATGTAAGAGAGCGTAAACAGGTGAGATCTATCTTAGAGCCATCATAGAACGAATAAATAATGCACCTGGATTGGGTATACGATGGTAAGGTTATTTAAGGAAAAAGATTGGATCATTAGAATCACATTAACCAGGAGATCGCGCTTAGAGGAAGAAAAGTGAAGGGACAGACAAAATGAAGATCTTATGAGGGGCAAAAGGAGAGCGAAGCGGTGAAATCTATTTTTATCACATAGACATTGCAACATGATTTGAGGAAAATTTTTACATAGTTGTGTTCACAGAAACAGGGGGATTATGAATATGTATAAAGGATAACATTATGTGCGGAGAAAAAAGGTGAAAAGTGAACAAAAGGTTGCTTAGGACGGAATTTTTGATGGCGTCATCAATAGAAGCATATTGTAGGACTAAAATTAGATAAAGGGGTTTGCCGGCTAGTACATGTAACGCTGCAAAAGCCGAACCAACGCCCACTGGATCGTCAAGGTAGCTTTCAAACGATACGGTTGTGACACAGGGTAGATTCTTTGGTTCAGCCTCAATGTACCTCCTTTGGCTTCCTAATAGATATCGCACGGTTTTCTGAGTTTTTGTGGAGAACTTTTCCGTTATGCAGCCTGCGTTTTGAAGAAGTTTAACCCATCAGGTAATTTTATGGAGTTTATATGATGATTGGGTCATAGTCTAAAGTGCTGGCAAAAGATATTGTAGGGCTATAACTTGGTAAAAGGTTCTAAATATACATGTACTGAAAAGCTCATATTTGAACACACAGGAACATATTATGCCTTGTCATGTAAAGTGATATTTTGAGTCGGAAAGATCATTTACGAAATGTGGCAAATTCGACATGAATATTGTTGAGTAGCCTTGAATGAATGTGAGAAGGTCACCATACGTGATATCCCTTCCAGGTAGTAAGGAACGTTTTAATCGCCAAAATGCATCGATAGGATATGAAAATTTCAGGTCGCATATTCAAGAGTTTGGCATCAGCATTGCCATAATTAGGTAAAATTACCAATTTTGGCACTCCTTGCTCGCCAAATATCTTTCAAAGAAATAGAGTGAGTTGTTTACTCTTTCTCGTATAGACGGCTCGTTCAGGTACTCGATTAGTGACAAGAACGCGCTCAACCAAGTGTGTCCCCTGTTACTCGGGTATGCGTCTGGACTGAGTGGGACGCTTGTGCCACGCCGATTTCTAGTTGCCCTGCTGAGAAGCTATTCAAATCGGCATGCCCTCTCTTTTCTCACTCTACAACAGAATCCCCAAGCTGTCTTCAAATCTCTTCAATCAGGAACTACATTTTTTGGTCTTCGGAATGTATGCTTATGGGCTGTGCAAGCCCTTCTTTGTGTTCTCGCTTGGATGAGAACAAGAGAACACGAGAGGTCATAAGAAAGAATTGAACTTCAATCTTGCTACTGATTTACACATTTTGGTGGTGCTCCTAATGAGCAACATTTTGAAGTGGGCATCCTGAATTATTGAATGAACGAAATAGTAATGGGGAGTTCGTTGATGGCAAATGTCCAACGCAAAAGCAGGTGTTGCAATCATGCATCGTTAATCGAGGAATCAGAAAACGCTGGTCGACTTGATGTCGAAAAATAGAATTGCAGGGCCAGCGACGATCACATTGTCAGTCGCCACCGTCCCGCTAGTGGTAGCGACAGCGTATACCTGGCCTTGCAGACCCGTGGGCAAAGTGACCTTGCCGTTCTTGACTGGCGCAAAAATCTGGTCGAGTCCGTTGAAGAATGCGATGAACGTGGGACTGGCGGTGGCTTTAGGAGCAGAGACGGAGGCAGCTTGGCCTGGGGTGGCACCGGTTATAGTGAGCGCAGGGAAGGCTTTTACGGGGAGTGCGGGGTTGGAGGACGGGCAGGAGGTGATGAAGCCCGCTGCGAGGGTGAATACCTCATTGAGGCCGAGAGGGGTCTCGAATGCGGTGCCCCAGGGAGTGACCGCGTTCACGGCGGAAGCGACCCAGCTGGCGTGGCGGGCTTCCGTGGCGAGGATACTGGCGGCGACGGTGAGGAAGTCCTTGTTGGTAAGGAGTTGAGCGGCACCGGTGTATGCTGATGCGCCCACACCCTCGAGGACCTGGCTGAGAGCAGCGAAGGATTTGGGGTCGGTGTATGGGCTAGGAAAGGCGATCGTGTATTGGTAAGGTGTAATACTAGAAAGCAAAGGAATATCATACAAGTTATAGGTGCATGGCTTGGTGGCCTGGCTGCCGAGCGCATCGCTAAGGAACTTAACGTGCACTGCTTCGTGAGCCGCGACTTGTTCGAAGCGGTCGCGGGCACCAAGGGGTAGGCCAGCTACGAGAAAGTCAATGTCGGTGAACTTGGCCAGAGCGCCTGAGTAAAAGGCGTTCTCGAGATGCTCGAGAGTCAAAGCAAAGTTCAGAACCGTGGTGTCTAGAGAGGGTGCAAAAATGAATATGAGACCAAGTAAAGGATACAAGGAAGCGGGTACGTACCATCAATGGCTCGTTTCACGGGCGTGGCGAAAACAGAGGCAGCGGCGAGTATTAGGGCAAAAACGGAGCGCATTGCTAGGAGATGGACTTTGGGGATTCAGGAAAGGGAAAAGCTGATTTCCTAAGGTCTATTCCATTGCGTGTTCTGCATTTTATACCATTTAAATCCTGTTGAATTACGCTGTAGCCCTCAGGGGCTCACGGACATTTCTTTCTTGCTTAGCGGCTAAAGTTCAACAAACTCAAAGGATCGAACATCGAGTCGATGCCTCAAAATAGACGCTGCCAAAACGGGCCGAGGAAGTTGCGCCACCATCGAGCCACCCAATCGGAGGCGGCAGAGGCCTGGCGACCTCGGGCTTAACGTTGGATGACCTGGCTGCTTTTCTAGTTTCGTGACCCTGTGGGGAATTCGCGGCTGTCTTGATGAAAATATAGATCATTGAACCGTGCAGTTCGTCGATGGAAGGCCTCCTCGGTTGACATTGCCAAGCTGTTTTTAATTTTGTTTAATTAAAGAACCTAGACATTCAACACAACTTACCTGTTTCCAAACCATTGCAAAGCCCTGTTACTTCTATCATCGAAAACCCTCTCAAGCGCCAATAGTACGTAGATTTATGGAATGGACACTCGCCATGAATTTGAAGATTCAAGTCGACGAAAATGTCAGATTATGGTTCCAAGCACACTGTCAATCAGTGAACTACAAATTCAAAATTAGAATACTGTTCCCGATACATGCTGGACCGATGTCGATCGTGGTCTTGCAAATGAAGCAGGTTAAGGTGTTGTAATTCAGAAGCGGTCCGGCTAGAGATTGTAATACCACTCCAACCCTCGGGGATTTGATTTTTTGGCCCCTGAGATATCCATGGACAGAATGTTGACACGTATTAAGCAGGAGTTTTTCGATTCAATCCTTTTGAAATATCAGCACTCAAGGGTTGGGCGATGAAGTCAAGGCACCTGACCTCGAAGTGGTATTGGAGAACTCCAGCCGGACCAAAATCCAAAATTCGACACCACCGTGTGCACCACTTTCTAAATGTCGTACGAGTTCAGCAAAGTACAAGGGACACGGTTTTTACCAGATGGTGAATTTAACACTCGAGTCGAATAGAACCAAAATTTGTGGCCTGTGAGATCGATGACAGCTGACCACAACGACTGCGCTTACTGAAGACATGTTCAAAGTCTTGAGAGAAGCAGAAGTGGAGTGAGATAGGTAGGACCAAAGTGGCTTGATCATGGCAGGAGGACCTCGCGTAGCGTTCCCTGTCCTGCTGGCGAATGAGTTCTGCGATTATATTATTTTCACGATAGCAGATTTTCTAGCTCCTGCTGGCCAATATAGCCAAAGCACGTCGTAAGGTTTGGGTCGATGATCCACTGCAGGATCGCGTTGATACTTTCTTCGCGCCAGGGTGACACCGCCCAGCAGGATGCCGTTCGGCGGAATCGTGCATCGCTCCTTTCGGGATCGCTGGACTGAGAGCGATAAAACCTTTCAACTGTTCAGATATGGTTTATATCTAGAGAATGGGCGTCTCACCTGCTTCATGTGGTTGCATAGCAAGGTTCACATTCTGGGTTTCTAGAACGTCCCACCTGCAATTAGGAAGTTGTTGCCAGTCCCGAATGCGCCACCTCCCTGCCTTGTTGCTTGGGGCATGGTAGGGGCAATGTCATGGAGAGGTTTGTTAAGAGGGCTGGCAGTATAGTTTACAGCTCAATCAAAGAACATCACCATTTCCATGAGGTCAAATACACGCACGGGTATCGGATGTGATGCGAAATGATGTTTCGTACTGTGCGACATTCACTGAGAACAGCAGCGGATAAACAGGTACCAGGTTTAATACTTCCAACACTTCAGCCTACACGCATCTTCACTCAGACTACCGCAGGCATGCGTACTGCAAAAAAAACTCTTATCTATTCAGCAAAACATTGTACAAACATGCGACAAAACAGGGATCACGCTCATCCCCAACGCGTTTTCTGCCTCTCTTTTTCCTTCTCTCTCGGCGCCGCAATGCCAGGTACACCATAGGGCTGAAAACGGCTTTTCCTCTGCAGTGGTGGCGGGGCTCCTTTATCTTTCGAGCTCGAGCTCGAGAAGTCGATATGGCTCCGCTTGCCTGGTGCCTGCGCTGCTGTCTGTTTCTCTGAACGCTCCTTCTGAGCGTCAGCTTTGAATTGGTGGATCCAGGTTTTCAAGCCCACAGGATGGAATATGGAGTCAAGCGCATAGTCCCAGATCCGAGATTTTTGGACCAGATTTAATTTTTTGGTGGAGGTTGATGAGGCCACGATGCAAGGCAGAGCAGAAAAGTTTTATGGCGTGGAACCAAACATGGAAGGCGAGACAAGCAGCGCAGGAAGGGTAAACAGAAACACATGAACGACATCCCCCCCAACGCAGCAAAGAAGGACAGACATACCAATCTGGTCCGCAAACCACTCTGGCCGCACGTCCGCCGGGTCCCAGAGGCCCTTGGGAAAGTTCGTCGAGCGCTCGTCGACACTAACCCAGTCGACGAGATGTGTATAGAGGTGCGGGTTGCGGAAGGTACGGTTACCCATGAGGTTGTCGTTGTAATGGATCGGTTTTGCGGGGTCGAGCTTGAGGTTACCGAAGCGCGTGAATTGGGTCTGGGAGAAAGGGGTGAGGTCAGGGTGAAGAATAGGAACGGGATTGGAGGTATTTTTGTACCTGGAGAGCTGGGTCGCATTTTTCGGTAGTTTCAGGTGGTATACCCCAATCTTCCACCCCCGGCATTGGCGGTGGGCGGATCAGTGCTCGGATGCGGGACAGCTCGTCCTGCGGCTCCTCCGACGGGCCAAGGTGGCTCGAAGAGGAAGATACATCCATCGACGAGCCGCTGTGCGAAGGCTCTGCTGCCTGCAGGTTGTCGGTGTCGGTGTCGTTCCGAAGGAGGTCATCGGAGATGTGCGCGCGTGGGTGGTGGTTCTTGTGGTTGATTGCAGGGCGCTTGATGATGACCTGGGACTTGACTATCCGTTTGCCTGTAGGTTAGGTAGAATAGAACGAAGGAGATTCAGGTGGGTCAGATGACGACCACAAACGAAATGAAAAGTAAAAACTATCATACCCTCAGAAGAACCCTTGGAGCCACTTTTCGATGATTTATCCTATCCGACGCGGAAAGACAAGCCAGCAAAAGGGAAACTATTGCAGAGAAGAGGGCGGAGATGGGATCTCACATTTGAGTTTGGGTTTTTCTGGTGGCCAGCACCACCGTTCGAGGTCGATGGTCCGGCCTCTGTGTCGCTTGGAGAGTCGTAGTCATAGGCCACGAGCCCTTTAAAGTCCATGATAGATAGACATTAGATTAGGTGTTCTGGAAAGGCGGTGATTGAGCTCACCATTCATTTTCGATTCCTTGATTCTTTGATTTTGGTGGTTGGTGGGTGGTGTACGGCAGACACAACAGTGGGGGTTGGTGAACAAGGTTACGTTGAAACTCCGACTCACGCAAAGCCGAGCAGCCAATGCTCTTCGTCTCCGTCTTCCACCTCTTCCTGTGCCTCTCAAGCTGGGCTTGGGGTGCATACGCTATAGACCCTCACCATGAAAGGGAAAGGGTTGTCAAGGATTTCTTTGACAAAGACGGCGGTGGGTCGACACATACAAATAACTGGGCCGTGTTGGTGTGTTCGTCGAGGTATTGGTTCAATTATAGGGTGCGTACGGTGCTGTTCTGCCTTTCTGTGGCTACTAAATATTGTTTATTAGCATATGGCCAACGCCCTAGGGATGTAGGTACCCAGCTTTTTCGTCGCTCAGAACGGTCCTGGTAAACACTCACTCACCTACGCTTACCCAGGTACCGCACGGTGAAGAGATTGGGCATCCCCGACTCGAACATCATACTCATGCTCGCCGACGACGCGTCGTGCAACTCGCGGAACAAGTTCCCCGGGAGCGTGTACGCGAACCCGGGGCGGCATCTCGATTTGTATGGTGATAACATCGAGGTGGACTATCGCGGGTATGAAGTGACGGTGGAGAACTTTATTCGTGTGCTGACCGGTGAGTACGCTCTATCTATCTCTGTCTATTTATTGCGAGGACCTGTTCTCATTTTTGTGATTCAGGTCGCATGGATCCCTCAGTTCCGCGCTCTAAGCGCCTGCTGACGGACGAGCGGTCGAACATCTTCGTTTACATGACTGGACACGGCGGGAACGAGTTCCTGAAATTCCAAGATAACGAAGAGATCAGCGCGTTCGATGTCGCCGATGCGTTCGAGCAGATGTACCAAAAGAAGAGGTTCGGTTGCCCTTTCCTTTCTCCTGGGCCCAATTGTAATCCTCATCCGAAATGAACCCCATTTTTTTTAGGTACAACGAGATATTCTTCATGATCGATACCTGCCAAGCGAACACCATGTATTCAAAGCTATACTCGCCCAACATTCTCGCGACGGGGTCGTCGAACCTCGGCGAAAACTCTTATTCGGTACGTCTCCTTACTGTCAACGATTCCTTTCGCTTGGTTTCGTTCCTCCTAATCCTAACTCACCAAACGAACCCCACATGTTTATTTCCCAACTTGCATCTCGCACCTTATCTCGCACTTCGGCTCGCCCTGACAGCACGCAAACGACAACGACATCGGCGTAGCTGTCATCGACGCCTTTACGCATTACGTCCTCGAGTTTATGGAGAGGATCAACAAAACGAGCCAAGCGTCCATGGAAGAACTCGTATGTCTTCACCTTTGTCTTTTTCTCCCTTTCCGCCTTTCCTCCACCACTAAATTCCGCCGGGACTCTCACTAATCCGTCCCCAAACGTATCTAGTTCAATTCAATGGACTTCAGCAAGATCAACTCCCACCCAGGAGTCCGCAATGACCTCTTCCACCGACCGCTTAGCAAGACGCGAATTACCGACTTCTTCGGCGGCGTGGCACAGGTAGAGATCGTGGCGCCTCTGAATTTGGGCATGGGTGCCTCCAGCGTAGAGTCAACATTGACAACGTCCGACGAAGTACATGAAGAAGTAAACGGACAAGGGACAGAGCCCTCACAACAGCTGCCGAAGCAAGCAATGAGTGCGAAGGTGAAAGCTAAGGCACAACGGGTGCCTGCATCGTCGTCATACATGACGCAGCTTAGAGACTGGAACTCGACGACAGGGCGGGCTTGGGCGTCGGTGGGCCTTGTGGGTGCGCTCGTGGGATGGGTATCCACCAAGAGTAGAAGGTCAAGTTAGTCCTTCCCTAATTGGAACGGGCGTTGATTGGACGAGACAATTGGACGAGACGAAATCAGCCGATATGGGAGGAAGAGAAATTTTACAGGCGAATAGAGGCGAGACGCGTGGTATGGTCATTGTCAATGTCCCTGCTAGAAACGGCCTCCTCGACTCTTACGCACGTGTACCCTACTTACTATCTGCTATTCAGTTAATCTGTACTCAATAATGGACGAATCTTCAATCTACCAGGGTCCGAGATTTGGCTTGCAGTCGCAAACGTGCAGCCTGAGTGCATATGAGGAGCAATATCCGACGCGTGGAATGGCAGATCTTGGTTCTTCATTGAGACATTATATTGTCCAAGTGTCCTCGACCTTCATCGGGGCTCTCATTCGACTTCTACATCCATATCCGTCCACGTCCTGGCCCCTGGGTTAGCAACGAAGCCGTACGCTGCTCTCAATTCGATTGAAATTGCAAAGCGCTTCCCATTCAATGAATATCCTAAACTATGGCACATCACCGTGACCTAGAAACCCGTTGTTGTCTTTCTGCTCCCCAAATATTTCAATGCTGGTCGTCTCTTTGCTTTTCGATTCCAATCTCCCATCGATACGCACCTCAAATCTTCAATGCGCCTAGTCTGGACCGCATTAACGCAAATTAAATCCAATCCTGGCAACCACGCACAAGTTGAAGCTCAGCGGTGATGAATATCATGTCTTTCCTTTCTCTGGGTTTAAATTTGACCAGTCTGATAGCAATGTCAATGCAGAATGACAGTTCTGTTCAACGAGCTGTTCTCTCTTTGTTTGACCCCCTGTTTTCCAAGTGCCGGATGGACAGTGGATCGAGATTCGAGTCGTTTGACTGCCTATCTGACAACGACGTTACATGTACAGACGACGTACAGCATTGTGGTCTGTTGTGCTGCATTCCTCCTGCGAATACCAGACTGCCAGTGCTAGTGCCAGCTACTTGTCAACCCGGAGAGGTATGTTACATGGACCATCATGATGCGTACTAGGAGGACCTACGGCGTCCTTGCCCGCCGGCGCTATCACAACACCGTCTGCCTTAGGTTTGTTTTTACATTCAATGCAACGTCATAGCTGTAAATTGAATTCTCCGTTGATTAGACTCGTCAAACGGGGTCCTTCCTCTTTGACTCTTTCTGGGTCGGTTAGAGTCCGTTTATGTTCCGGACATAAGTGATTTCTGGGCATAAACTTGAAAGGAACCTTTTTCAAGGACCGCCCCTAATCCAGTGCCGGGTATCGAGGTACCGCTATCCTGGAATATATTCTATTGGCGGGTATGTGCTCGTATTTTTGTATTCACTTCCATTTTGCGTCCTGATGCTCCCCAGGACGCCAATATCTTCTGATAGGAAAAGGGGCTTGGATCTGGATGCGCTGGCCATCGTCACAGCCTCTTAATAATCCGACTGACTGAAGAGGTCAGCGGTACGGCAAGCAGTTAAGTAAAGATCCTCTCCTTCCGGGTTCTATTTGAAGCCCTCAAGATCTGTTAGCAAAAACGGTTCTGCTCTCACAAGTTATTCGATAATGGCATATGAGGTGGAGTTATCGGAGCAAGCGCCAACTATTTTTCAACTGAAGGTGGCAGGAAGTCCAAGCCTGGGAGGCAGATTTCATTTTACCTGCCTATTTTTCCCATTTTCACTCCACAGTCCATTTTGAGATGTTATGCGTCTCAGATGTGCCAACCGCGCCTCATCATGGGAAGGAGGACTCGGAGTTATGACATCTCGTGAGTGCATGACGATTGCTGTCGAGGGATAGGATGGATTGCAATTCGTCAGCCAAGTCGTCTTATTTTTCTCATCGCCAGCCAGTTTTGCTAATTGTTACACTTTGAGATTTCAGCACGGTGATCTCCTTCGGTCTATAAATACAACATGGGTAAGTGCTTGAAGGTTAATTTACTTGGGTTGTGTGCATCACCGCTGAAGGAAGAACTCTCTCAGGAGTGGTCATGGGAGGTTATCCAGGCGGAATCCCTTCGCGGAACACAGTGACAATGCTCCACTAATTGATTGCACGAGGAAATTTAAAGAATAGGCATCTGTCAGGAGCGACACCGGTTTTCCCTCGTCCAAATCCGACAAGTTCCTGTAACAGGTGAGTACTCGAGTGTTTACTGGCACTTCGGATCCATGAGGACATATTCTTTGGCCAAAATCTCACCTGCTGCGAGGAAGCGAATGGTTGTGAGACAAAATAACGGCGGAAATAATTCAAGATAATATCTTCTGACAGTGATGCAAGTAGGTAGGGTTCAAGAGCAGGTCCGGCGATCTAAAGTGATATAAATAATCTGCCTATCGATTTTGGACTTGCGCTAGTCTCTGGACCTCAAGGTACTTTGGTAGTTTATTTTCGCGAAATGATCTAGGCCCATCTGCGCTTATTCTATGGTATTTCTCTCCAAAAGGTATCCCAGATCTTATCCCAGATCTCACAAGTAAACAAGATGTCATATTACTATTCCTTTTGTACACGGCCTACTCGAGTAGTCGTTTAGGACGCATTTTTTCTGCAACGATCATCAGAAGCATTGCCTGCTTGGGTTATACCGGAGAGCATTGAATGCCATATCCTCTCAGCTTTGCAGTATTCCGTCGTGCCTGCGCTGTGTCAGTGCCTTGCTACATATAGGTCGTCGTTTATAAGGCCCAGAGGGATCATCAACATCTCAGTCATAAGATCTTCCTAGTCTTGACGGTCCTTCATTTGTATTTTCCCAAAGGCATGTATATCTATGGTACCCTCGAGCTCATCTCTCCCTTGCTTGCCCTATGAATTGCCTCTCTAAGTCTCCCAACACTTAATTTTCGCTTCAATCCCTTAGGATCTCAGATCTCGAAACCCATCTAAGGCACAATGTGTTATATTCGCCAAGGGATTCGCGCCGGACTTCCTGACAGCATTGAGCAGGCTTATCTGACTATTTCCTGAAATGTACTTTAGGCGTCATACGTGCTTTGGGTTAGCAAGAGGACATGCGCCAGTGGAATTCATGAGAAAAGAAAGATATTCTGGAGGAGAGAACCGCACGCAGCAAGACTAATAAGGTAATACAAATAAGTGACCGGCACCGTTGTGGGATCATATCACCTTTCTTCATCGGAAGTCTGTTCAGTTATTCACTCTTGCGCATTTTACGGAGTCTCCGGAGGCCTGGCGAGTCTCTGCTAACGGGAGCCCCTTCCCGAATAAACGCTCTGGTGTAGATATAGTCTGGCGTCTTGGCTTTTAGCCGAAAGTGACGGGTTGAATAGCTCGGCAATCTAATTAGAACCGCCGCGAGAGCACCGCCACCTCGAATCTTCGCCGTCCTCCTATTTTGCGGACTGAAAAAAATATATCGAGGTAAAGGATCGAGCGACAGATCCCTCTGAATGGCTTGTACCCAGATCCATGCTATACGTAGCCTAATGTCGGTGGATTTGGCTTAAAATCGGATCCGCCGGCTGGATTGAAAGGGACAAAAGCCACGCAACAATCCATCACTTAAGCCCCGCGATCTCATCTGGTGACAACTGCTAAATCTTCCGGCAATTTCATTTCTGCCATATATATTTACTACGGAATGAAACCCAAGAACTCCTTCTTCTTCCACCCCTTCTCCAGCACGCGGCCCTGCTTCCATCCATTCTCTTTCTTCGTCTCAGCTTCTCCCTTTCACGTTCAACCATAAATCCCTTTCTTTTTGAAACGGCCATGTCAACCAGTGCCGTGTACAATGTTCGTCTCTTCAATACCTCCTTCGTTGGCTGTAATTTACTGACCTGGTACCCCTAGCATCGACCCATGCAGCCCAGTGGCGTGCGCACAAACACCGCTCAGGAGGCACCTCAACCTCGCACCTTCTCCATCGTCGAACCACTGGAGACAATCAAACACGAATTTGAAGGAATCCATGCAGAGCTTGTTCGAGTGCGCAGTCAAAAGGAGGAGATGGAAATGAAACGTGAGCACAGCTTGAATATCCATATATCTGTAAATATTTAACTCAAATCCTGTCCAGTGGACGCTCAAGTGACTGAGCTCACTTCCATTCGACGTGCATTGTTTGACCTCGAAGCCGAACATAGTCGAGTTAGGCAGCAGTACGAAGACGAAATTCACCGCCTGCGCACTGAGGCTATGGCGCTTCGCCAGGCTGGTGCTACACCACAACAACCCGGAGCTGGACTCGGGATTTCAAGTCGTCCCCGCGGCCCCGGTTTGTCGGAGGCATCACCCAGGTTTACGGGTACGACCCAACCAGACTCCCAGCAACCACAAAACCGCCCCATTAGTCGTGGCCTCCCACCCACAGAGAGAGAGCGCGAGCACCCGCCCGATAAATTGACGAGAGAAAACTCGTCTGACAGGGACCCCGACCGTTTGTCTGATCATCGCGACCCGAAACGACATAAGGCACGGAGAGAGAACCATCCGGGTATATAATTTTTCCGTTTCTCGCAATCCATCATTGTCAAAGCGCTAAACGTCTGTGTTTGATGCGTGTCCTTACTTTAGATATGTATCCACCGCCGATGGGGTCGCAGCATCCTCAGTCTCAATCTCATCCCCATGCTGCTGGGCAACCTGCCGTCAAGCCATCATTATCGTATAACAACTCTCTGGGGCTATATCGTTTCCCGGGCCAGGACGGCGCTCCAGGAGGAGGTTCTACCCTTCCACCTATGAATTTAAACCCGCCAACCGCCGCCGGCGACGAGCTGACCCTGCAGAACGTGCCACCCGAGTTCAGGAAGGAAGCGAGCGACTGGTACGCGGTGTACAACCCAAAAGTCAAAAAATCTCTTGACGTCAACCTCGTACACACGTTCAATCACGCCACGTGAGTAAAAATCCTTCTGACATCTCCGACTGTTATCTAATCCTCTGGACTGACGACGCCTCTCAGAGTGGTCTGTTGTGTCCAGTTTTCGGCTGATGGACGCTACTTGGCTACGGGTTGTAATCGAACTGCTCAAATATTCGATGTCCACACGGGTCAAAAGGTTTGGTAAGCTTTTGGGTTTATCCTTTACTGACTGCATACGGATATTTAATTAATATTTCTTGTAGCGTCGTCGAAGACGAAACCGCCCCAAAAGATGGGGACCTTTACATTCGGAGCGTACGCTTTAGCCCCGATGGAAAGCTCCTTGCCACTGGTGCAGAAGACCGCAAAATTAGAGTTCGTATTCCTCCCCCCGCCGATGGCCGATTACCTACATCAAGAATTAGCTTACTGACGTTATACTTTTATCTAGGTATGGGACATAGCTAAGCGACGTGTCCGGCATGTGTTTGACGGGCATCAGCAAGAAATTTATTCGCTCGATTTTTCAAGAGACGGACGACATATTGTTTCTGGCTCTGGAGATAAGACCATGCGTATCTGGAACGTCCAAGATAATTCATGCCGAACGATCACTATCAGTGACACAGATTCTCTGAACAATGACTCAGGAGTGACTTCCGTCGCTATTTCACCGGATGGTGCTCTGGTCGCAGCTGGCAGCCTCGACACTGTCGTGCGTATCTGGGATGTTGCTTCCGGCACGTTGCTTGAACGCCTGCGTGGTCACAGTGATAGCGTGTACAGCGTCGCGTTCACCCCAGACGGCAGGGGCATTGTCAGCGGAAGCCTTGATAAGACCCTCAAATACTGGGATATCACAAGCGTCGTCAACAATTTCTCCAGAACAAAATCTGACCCAGGGAACGGATCTTCTGCTCTAAGCACCCCCATATCTTCTTCAACGATGAACTTCGTCGGTCACAAGGTACATGTCTAATTTTCCTTTTCCTCGGGATATCCGAATTTCGCAATTCCATTATTATCATCTGACCCTATTTTATCAATTTAGGATTTTGTGCTCTCTGTATCTGTCTCGAATGATGGCCGATGGGTCGTCTCGGGATCGAAAGATCGCTGCGTCCATTTCTGGGACTCTCGGAATGCTGCTTTGCAATTTGTTTTGCAGGGCCATAAAAACTCCGGTATGTGATCTCGTAATGTCTGTTCGATCTTTCAGTATTAACCACGTAACTTCGTCAGTCATATCTCTGGATATTAACCCACTTGGAGGAATGTTGGCCACTGGCAGTGGCGATAATACTGCACGAATTTGTATGTCTTTAGTTCAAGTCCTTGCCACACCAATTTACTGATGTTTCGAACAAAGGGACGTATGGCCCCATTTGATCCCTCATTTCACTCTCCGTCCGCACTCATCCATTCGTTGCATTGTCTTATACCACGTATCTTATATCGCTTTTGCTCCACCACTCACATGGGCCGCCTAATCATCTGCATCTGGAATTGCTCTATCGTTTTGCATCTTGCTTTTGCTGTTCATAAAGTAGTCTGCCCTCATACTCATGTACAATACATACCACTCACATTTTCGTACCATATCACACTCGATTATTAACCTAGATCACCACTATCAACGGCTACCCGCCAGCCGAAATAGAATGCAATTAAACATCAATGCTTGTGCAATTCCCTCCCAGTCCAGTACGCCGAATAGATTGTAATTAAACATCGATCCTTGTACCATCTTCACCCATGCACCATTCAGGAGACGAGCAAGGAGGCATTGTCCCTTCAGGTTCATCGCCATCATCCTGCAAGAGTAAAGCCACGACTCCATGAGCTGGCACGCTGTGAGCAGTGAAATTTCGGACAGCCGTCCCGTTATCCGTGTGCGTCCAGAGATCCTGAGAATCAATACCGGTAAGTGGCGAGATGCTTTGGTGGAAGAACAGATTAATCACGAACCCTAACTGTATATTGTCGTCCCGCACGAATCCAAGGTGATTCAGTCAAACGGAAGAACATGTCCGCTGGGTGATCCAAGGTATTAAGCTGGAGATCCCTCGCAAGTCAGATACTTCCACTGTCAAAAATGATTAAAATTAATGAAAGTTGCTCACAAGCATAAAGATGGTGCCGTTTTGGCTTTCTCCGCTCCAGTATTGGGCGGGATGGGTATGGTTGTACGTCCAATCCGGCTGCATCGGAACGGTTATAAGCATTCTGAAGTTAACGCATGAGTTAATGGAATGAATTACTAACGTTAACGCCCCATCGGAAAGGTGTGATCGAGGTACCGACAACTGGGTCCTGGTTTATGCCGATGATTTCTGTGTTCTTGAGGATGCTCAGTGTTTGTTCTGATGCTCGTGAAAGCTGCCGTTTCGTATTATGATGAACCTAACATAAAGCCGCCGAACTGCGATGCTTACGTCTGTACTCTGTAATGGGCGTTAATAGTTATCCATAGCCTCATTATCCTACGAACTTACAATTAGCAAAGGGGACTTCATGAAAGCCCAGGCTGTGAAATGGGCCTTGGATTCGTCGTAAGTGAGGTCTCCATTGCCCCTGTAGATGAGGATTCGTAGTCAAAAAAAGAGCAGACGATAAAAATGTAGACAACGACAACGACGACGACGAAGGCACCTACACTTCAAGCTGAAACAGGGGGAGTCGGTCAGCAAAGAATATGGAGGTTTTCAGAAACTCTTCTTACGATATCGAGGTCATTGCGGCCATAGAAATCAGTCGCGAAAGCAAAGAAGGAATTCCTGACCAAAGTCAGTATCCGTCCACCCCGGCTCTCCGTGAAAATACATACTCGTTGATAATGCTCGCTAGGGAACGCCATGTAGGATCTAAACAACAAGAAGCCGTTGCAGAAGGAGACGTATAGAAATAGGTACAAAAACTCACTGATGTCTCCCGTGGTCTGCATATAGAATGAATTTCTCAAAGAAAAAGAAGCAGGTCCTGAGACTTACGCGCCAACTTTGACCCAGTCGTCTAGCCCAAATCCACGGTTGTACCTAGGATAATGTCGCTGTCAAGGCTAGTCTGTACTAAAGATAGAAATGACGGCGTCTTACTCGACCCCATTGGCACAACGAAAATAGGATTGGGGGCTTCCCAGAGGACTTGCTCAACTTCGCAATGGCGTCCGCCATACGCTTATACTCTGATGGTTTGGAATCAGAATCCGAGAAAATTCAGCGCTGGAAAAACTGACTTCCGATCATCCCCTCTTTGATGACTTCGTCATAGGGTACTGGATAATCTATTAGCGCCTGATTATCTACTCAGAGAATATGATGACTGACCTGCGCAATTATCATATCTTGTCGTTTTTAGTCAGGAAAATTCCCCGATCAGTTCGTGATACGCACTTCAATAGATCAAATCCCCAGTCCTGGAACAGTTTGACGTCTCTGACAGGAATAAACTCTTTCAATAGACCGTTTACTCCCAGTGTGAAAAAGGTTACGAACCTCTCCTCATTCATATATGACCCAGGATATAGTTGGCAGGTAAACCAACCGGAGTCACTATACTAACGACAGAAGGAAATAAGATCGCGCGGTATTTGAGGTATCCTCTTCTTACAATACCCGCTTTACTGCAAAGACCCGTCAGCAAAATGGTCTAATATCCTTTCTAAACACATACAATCCAAGATCGTGTATTTGATCTGTAAGCCAATTCATTCCAGAAGGAAAACGCTCAGCGTCTAGAAAGACAGGATAGATAAGCGTCCGCTTAGTGACCAAGAGTTTGCACATACTCGCGACAATATCTCCAGACGGAGTTCTTTTCTTTTCTGAGTAGCAGTCGTCGAGATTCACGTGATCGTAGCCAACGTCCTGAGGCAAAGACCTAGTGAGTCCACAAACAGTGAAACACCTGTATCGTTCGACTTGACTCACCAAGAGCTGATATTCTTTCATCAGGCGCGTTGTCTCGATGATAATAGACTCATTAATATTGCACTGACACCGTAGTGAGTCGTGTACAGAATGAAGGAAATAAATGCCTACAGCGTATGAATTCCATGCTGGTGTTGTCATTCATTTTTATCGTTCGCAGTAGCGGGCAGTCTAAAGACTTACTATTGTACCCCATGACTGGTTTGTAATATCAGTCCCAGAACACATAGCCTACGAAACACTCACAGGGAAGGCGACCAACCCCATCTTCACTCCCTTGGGTTTTGCCACGGTATATCCAGGATCCAAGTAATGCAGAAAACACAATTAATCCAAGGGCCGATATAATGGTGACAGGCGAAAGACTGAGGACGAGACGGTATTGCGAAAACTTCCTCCTCGCTGGAATAAAATGTAAATGAGCATTGAAAGATAAAAGTGTGCTAAACGTCAGCTAGTCGAAGACGTACCAATGGGGGAATGTAGGTCGTGGTCTGCAATATAGTTAAGAATGTTCATACTCTCGCGATCTGTCCTAACTTACATTCAGGAGTTCTTTGTCGGAATAATTCTTCCTGGGAATACCTGTGCCTATAGGCGTTTCCGACTATTGGTGGCAGAGACGTTTATCCGGGTGATAGCTGAGATAATGCGCTGGGAAATACCTGCGTCAAGACTCTCCTTAGAGGCTTGGGCATCATGTTGCACAAGAGGCGCATACAATGAGTCTTCTGCAATAATAAATCCCGTGTCTCCCTTCGAACAGCTAGTCGTACCTTTGTGGGTATCCATATTTTCCCTTGCAACTCGTAGATGTAGACCTTTGCGACCAAACGTGTGAGATGGCAGTAAAGCTCGAAGGCGGTTTATGACGCACACAGGGAAAGCTTAAGGGGTTAATGCTCTACAAGCCTTGGAATGCCAGGTACAGTTCCTAACTCCTATGTTGCCCCTTGAGATAAGTCCTTGATGTAATGTAACTGCCACAGAAGTTGAAACTTACCTCGGGTGTCCGACGTCCAGCTGTTGCTTGTTGAACGTTTGAAAGCTGCTCGTTGTGGACCATGTTCAAGTTGCCAAGCTTAAATATTGGTTCACGTGAGTGTTACGTGATATAAGCATCATGTGATTGGACGCGACACGCCAAATTTTAATCAAATTTCTGAATTACGGATAATTACCCCGCATTACCCCGCCGGAACATTAGTTCAGGCACCCGCTGTACTATAGTTACATACTCATCGTCCAGAAATCGAATTGGGCAAGATAGTTGGCTTTGCCGAAACATTTTTGTGGCAAAGTAGCAAGTTCATCGACTACAAAATACAATTCAAAACTAAGATCCCTCAAATTCCACTATGTATCAAATTAAAAACCCAGGTTGCCCAGCCCTACTGCCAAGCGCGCTGATACTTGGATTGATTTGGTATTAAGCAGTTTCAAGACTAGGCACCTTCGATGAACGCGATACAAAGGACTCGGACAACAGGTTCACTGTTGTTGCTGCCATGTTGAGGACAGCCTCGACGCGTTTCTGAAGTTCCTCGTCCGAGCTCTGTACAGTCTGCCAGAGCGATGAATTCTGGGTTAATTATAATAATATCAAAGATGGGTTATGCCGGACACTTACGAGGGTGATCAAATTGACTCGAGCTTGGGTAGCATCAAGTTGTACCAATAAGTATGGACCTTCTCCCCTTTGTTCTGGTTCTTCATCGGAAACATCCGGCACGTGTAGTTCAACGTTACTGAAGTGCGCCTGCAGGAACATTGCTAACCCTTGGATCCGCGTATCCGAGGATATGACCCCAGACGTTGGATGTGTATGAGCCCCAGCATGAGTTTCAATGTGCGAATGCGAATGGGGGTGAGTTGTCACTAACGTCGCTACTGTCATTTAATCTCCTTGGGTAAAATCCATAATTTAACTTACACTTCACAGACGCAGGACTTTCGGCAATGCTGGTAATTAATGCTAAAGTGGAGTCGGCGATCATGTCATTGCTTGAGCTTGACGCCCACTCCAACGTCAGCTCATGTGCACCACTGTGCTTTACATCAACGGCGTCCATGACCTGAAGAGTGGTCGTCAGTGGTCTTGTTTGCCTTGAACTAGGAACAAAAGATGCAAACCCGTATGGTAGGGATGCCATTCTTATCATATCCCTCCTGTACAGTTCCATACATTCCCTCCAGATGCCATTTGACCAGGGACCAACCAACACCTAAGACCATTTTTTGCCGTTGAATGATTGTAGATGTTGGCAGCCCGGTAAAATCGCGAAGATCGCCTGAGTTTACAAGGGTGTAAGAATGGCCGTTAGCTACCAGCAAACCGGAGATAACACTGCTTGTCTGAGGCGGTTTGGCTCCCAATGTCCCGACAACCTGTGGAAGAGTCAAAACTCGGAGTCTCGAATTTGGTCGAACTTTGGGCTCACCTTCGCTATCCTTCGACGGGGGAACGACAACCTTAAAATTTCTAAATTCTTCGGTGCGTGAACCTTGACGCCATCTCCACGATCTTTAAACCGAGACGTCAGAGCAGAATGCAATCGCCCCATCTCGGACTGTGCGCCATGAACCAAAACCTAAAACCGAAAAGTCAGAACCGCAGGTGCCGCGGAATTTGTAGTGATAACTCACCACATGTTTTGCTTTGACTTGCTCAATAAAGTCGACATTTTGAGAATAGTCGACGTGCGCAGCAAAAGATACCTCGTCCACCGACATCTTCCTGGAAATTGTGACGCCTTTCAGTGAGACGAAGTCCTCCGGTTCCGTCAAAATATCCTAAGGTCAGAAGAGTTTTTGAGCTATCGGCAGGTTACCCGAGAAGAGAGAATTGATTGATCATTGCATAAATATTAAATACACGAGGACGTGGACCTCTAACCCTGCTATTCGTAGCAAAATGGAAACTCACCCTAGCCAACGTCCCTTCTATCGAGTATCCTGTGATAATGACGCCGTTCTTTGGGTCAGGAGCCCATAGTTCCAACAATTGTCGACTTGGACCAGCTTGCATAAATCCGGGACTGGCGAGAACGACGCATGGAGGCCCATAAGCAATTTCTTGTTCCCATCCCCGAGTTTGAGGCGCGTTGGAAACATGCCTATAGAGGGAATGATTTATTCAATTGGACCCTGATGAACGGAGAAAACATACTTGAAGACGAATGGATTATCCCTCTTGGCAAACCTAGATCGGATAGTTGAATTCATCGAGTGAATGTAGGTCTGGTATACAGCCATAGATCTCTTTGCTAGACTGGAGACATAGTAAATCGGCACATGGTGCAGATCAGGATGCCTCTTCCAGTAATCGTCTAGAATGAGTAACAGTTCTTGGGCTCCTCCTAGGGCAAAGGTCGGTAGGAGAACGTGTCCATTCCGACGAATAGTTGAATGGACGAGACTCGTGAACCGATCTTCCTTGTCTTGCCGACATTCGAGCTTATGGACACCAAATGTACTTTCAACAATAAGCACATCTGGTTGAACAGGCGGCAGCTCAGCCTTGACAAGATGACGGTCGTCTTCTCGTGAGTAGTCACCGGTGTAGAGGATCTTGAGCCCATATATATCGACGAGAAACATACAAGCACCAAGGACATGTCCAGCGTGGTAAGGTGTGAAAGAGATGCCTGGGCACACCGTTACTAGCTCATGAACTGAAACGGTTATGATGGACGCCATAGACATTGTCATGTCCAATGGGGAAAATAGAGGATGCAACGAGGAAGAACTATGCCAATGGTCAGACAGGAAGACAGATAATAGTGGCCTCGCACCTCATGCGAACGTAATCTTGCATCATGAACTTGTGAACTGCTTTGGTTGGATGTGTCATGTATACTTTCCCATTGCCATCTCGGAAGTTCGTCTAAAAACCATTTTAGAATTGAACTTATCATAAAGAATTATGGGAACCTTTTCCGTAATATATGTCAACGCCGCTGCGTGATCTAGGTGAAAACTATGAGATCTTATTTAGTTATTTTTCGGGTCTGAAAGTCCATGAAGCTCACTGAGTGATAAGAAGGGCATCGACCGTGCTCCAGTCCAGGTAATCTATGAACGGCAGAGAAGCCATTCCACTATACGCAGGATGAATGCCTGCATCGCAAACAACAGTTCTTCCTCGATACTGAAGAACGCAGCACGAGCGGCCAACTTCTTGGCCAGCACCAAGCATAGTTATACTCAATGTCGGTGCTTCTTCCATGTTCAAGCTTCACGCCAGAGATCGATACCACGATAGGTTCAAAACAAACTTGTATTGATGGTGGTCGTTGTCAAGAAAATTCACGACTGACTCGTTTTCAAGTAACCATATGTCACGAACGCGTGACATGTCATGTGATCCGACGCGTTCATGTTCCATGTTGACGGCGGACGCGACAGTTCTTTTCCTCCCCCCACAATTTGCCGAATCCGAGTTCCCACAGTGAGTGAGTCCGTCCAGCAATTTATGATTTTTGTAGTGTTATTTACTGGCAGAAACCTTTGTTTTACAGATCAATACGACGTCGCAATGTCTGGATCGAGACCATCCCTCGAGTTGCCTACCATCGAACAAACTAAGAATGTTCAGGTTGCCAAAACACTAACAACTCGACTGGAAAGCCTAAATATTCAACTCGTAAACAAAGCTGCCGAATTTAACGCTCATCGGTTGGAGACAGACGACGGTTTAGATCCTGAAGATGCTGAAGCCAAGGATCCTGCTATTGTCGCAATGCAAGTTGCGACTCAAATAGTAAGTCTCTCGCTATATGAGTTTGTACTTTTTCTAACTTGTTTAGTCAGGCAGATCTTCGCAAGCTCAAGTTTCAGTACCTCGAGCAGAATGCGAAGGATAAATACGTCAAGTCCATCGTGAGCGACATCGACGACGCACCTATTGTGACGGCAGAGCAAAACAAAGAACTTTCTGTGGTAAATGAGGAAAAGAAGGAGAAGCTGAAGTCTGCGAAAGAGAAACTTGCTGAAGCACAGAACAATATCAAGCTATTGGCTCCTATGGTGGAACAGGGTACGCTGTGCGCATGTACAAATATTGCTCGTTTTTGACCTGTCACTACAGACTATCAGCAAGTCAGACAAGCGACAGACCGAGCTGCTCTACTCTCCCAGAAAATCATTGATGCTCGGACGTCCCTCATGCTTCTCAGGCAGACCCATCCGCGACCGCGGTTAACGATCCCTCTTGCCGATCAGAAGCTCGCTGACCAGGTCGAAGAAATGCAGACTCTGAGCGATCAGGTGCAAACTGTCAAGCAGAAGGCCAAGGCTGAGAAACTACGCGTCAAATCCGATGCGCTAGATGTGGAGAATCTTCGGATTGAAGCAGCAGAAGCCGAAAAGGCTGTCAAAACGACCCAGATGGACGAAGACGACAGCAGACTGGTCCCTTTGTACGATTGGTGTGTACATTGACGTCGTTAATTGCCGCTCTATTCTCATCAGCTGCTATTTAGGTTCACTGCATCTTTGGCTCTTCAGCGATCCATCTGTAATCTTGATGATTCACATTCTGAGTCGGAAAATGAGCTTCGGCTGACGTACAAACTCGACATGCCACCTCCCTCCCTACCTCATCACGTTACAATCATCCTGATATTTGCGCCAGATACACGACGACTGGCGGCCGCTCAGATATCGGGATTGGATGAGCTAGGAATCGAAGCAGGAGATGTGGTAGACGCGCATGTGCAAGTCAATGACGTTCATGGTTTGGTGGCGGCAATTCTCGCACGCGCAAGAGCGGCTGTATCCACATAAGACTACACGAACTATCGTCCAGAAATCCACTCCATCTACTTCTATTTTTATTCCCTCACCTTGTATTGCTCATGCTTGAAATGATTCTTTCTTTTGATCACAGTGTATATTTATGAAATCCTCACGGCATAGAGTTTTCTGGGCTTCTCTTTTTCACAGGTCCGATGTGCATCGACTGACTTTAATTTCCAGCGGACCCGCAGGCAGCCTATTTCTCCGTATTTGTCCCGGCCCGGCGCGCCCACGTGACGAAGGTTCTTCTGGATCTTGGCGCCAGCAATTCAGCCTTCTTTGAATCTTGATGTCACATTTGTTCTGCGAATAGGAGACACCACTGCTCCTCCCCCATTACAATACCGAATTTTGGAACATTTCTCTCATCGGTCACTAAGCCTTTCTATTCTCTCTATTGAACTGAGGAAGATACTCACAATATTGCTCCTACAACGCATGCAATTGCCAGCAACTACTGAACATCATGCTGCTGCCTACGAGACAACAGCTTCTTTCGCTTCGAGGTCATGTGTGGGCTCGTCGAATTTTCTGAGGGAAGTTCTAACCTTATACGCGCTTTACAAGCTGTTGGCACGGTGGTACCAAGTTCTGCCCCACGGAAATTGGTCGGGAAATATCTATCAAACCTCGGAGCATATCATGAGGATCCATGAGCCTCGCCTCGACTTCCTCTGGAAGTTGAACTCTTTTTACAACCGTTGGTGGTCAGGCGATTTTATTAAGCCATTTGGGAAGAAATATGGGGCTGTGGAGCTACTTATAAAAGCAACAATTTTTCGTCTTTTGGTCTCTTCACTTGCCGTCCTAAAAATGTTCTCCATCTCTTTGTGGGCCGCCACAGTCGGTCTCATTGTTTTCAATGCAAATCAAGTCCAAGCGATAGACAATGGTGTAGCGCGCTTGCCAAGTAAGTTCTAACTTCATTCGAAAGTGGCCTCCGCTTACATGGACAAATAGTTCTGGGATACAATAGTTAGTACTTGTCCGTTTAAGAAATTTGTGTTCACTCTTAATCTCCTATATCACAATTAGCCTGGAACGCTTACCAGGTGAGTTCTATGACACTTTTACCTTTGGTTATTCATAATGGTCGAACAGTGCAACATTGACGAAGATCTCATGTTGACGACTGCGAAGCTCATGAAATCCTTAGGCCTTCAAGTGAAACACTTCACTTCGAAAACGAGACTCTTCCTCACTTTTTTTTCTCCCACCCACAGGCAGCGGGATATAACTACGTCAATATTGATGACTGCTACGCCGAGAAGAACCGAACGAAAAGCGGAGATATTCAAGAAGGTTATTTCCCTATCACCCTAGTCGGCATTCTTCTCATTCTAGTCTCGCAAATATAGACCAAGTCCGGTTCAAAAATGGCATGGTTAAACTCAATCAACAGATTCACGATTTGGGATTGTCAGTTGCCATCCAGCCTCTTATAAATATCGATATTAACGGACTTCCTTTCTGCAGCAAAACTGGAATTGTCAGTCACGATCTGAATGCTCACGTTAAGGAAGTTCAAGTTTTTAATCGTCTCAATAGTACTCGGATTCCGGTTGGTTCACCTGCGCAGGATATCCAGGCTCCTTCCAAAATGAAGTTCGTGACGCAACAACCTTCGCAAAGTGGGGCTTCGATTATTTGAAGTGAATTTTAGCCTGCTTTTTGCATTTTCATAACTGACCTTTTGGTTTAGATACGATAATTGCGCTAGTAAATGAGTTTCTTGGTTTTCATTTGAAAGTGGGAAGAGCTGACATTTAATTCCAAGTCCCCTACGACAGCATTATTCGCCAAGGAATTGTTGGAAGTATGTACATTCCAATTCCTCTCGTCTTGGCATTAACTCCTCAACTCTTGTATAGAATACCAGCGTATGGCCGATGCCCTGGCTCAAGTCGGCAAACAGTTCAACAAGCCCTTCGTTTACTCCCTCTGTGAATGGGGTTGGGTGGGTTTTTTCTTAATTGCCCCAGTACAATTACTCACGGACCTCGCAGAGTCAAGTATGGCTGTATGTATTTTTTTGCCGTGATTTGCGTCCCGTTTTCTTATGCTATGTCAACGTAGCTGGGGTGCTACAATGGGTCACAGCTGGAGGGTAAGTTTGACGCCCCCTGTAACGGCTTTAATTGACCTTCGACTTTTGATAGACCACTGGAGATATCGCTCCGCAGTGGAACTCTCTCGCCGCCATTATCAACTTGTCAGTGCCTGTTCAACAAATATGTTCGATTTATCGACCCTTTTCGATACAGTAACTCGTTCATCACCCAAGCGACTGACTTCAACGGGCGCAATGACCTCGACATGGTACGCCATTGAAACGTTATAATTTATAGCCGCTGAACAAGGAGCAAACTATGTAGCTGCAACTGTACGCTTTAATGTCCTGGACGAACTTACCGATCACTAATTTCTTCGTTGTAGCGGCAATGGAGGACTCACGTTCGAAGAGGCTAAATCGCATTTCACGGCCTGGGCGTTGATGAGATCTCCCCTCCTGGTTCGTCTAAATTGTTCCCGTCCTTTTTTAAAAATGCTCATATGCTAATTCAGATTGGAACAAACGTAAGCAAGACTAAATTCGGGGCTGTCTGGAGTCCTAATTACCTCATTCCAGCTCTCAGCTATCACTCCTGACGTTCTCGGCATTTTGACCAACAAAGAAATTTTGGCCATTAACCAAGACCCAGTCGTAGGCAAGAGTATCTCACCTTTCCGATGGGGGATAAATGTCAGTCTATGCTTTGGTATCCTTTACCCCTGTATAACCTAATGCAACATTTCAGCCGGACTGGACAAGCAACAGCACTCACCCCGCTCAATACTGGAGCGGTCCGACTCAACATGGGACTGTATTCATGCTTGTGGGTTTCTAAGCACTCAGCCGTCCTGCCCACTTGAGCTGACGATTTACGTAGTTGAACACCTTGAACCAACCATCGACATTGTCCTTCAATCTCACGGAATCGCCGTTCATCCGAGCTGGCCGTACATACTCTGTTAGGGTGCGCACATTTCTCGCTTTTCTTGTCTTGATGGCCTTGAGCAAATATCTGTCTTATAGGACTTGTGGGCCCACACCGACAACGGCACCGCAATTCGAACTTTCACTGCTAAGAACGTGCCGCCTCATGGCGTCGTCGCCCTCTTGCTAAAAGATTCTGGAGATGAGCCCGCAGGGTTGTTCCCGGCTTGCAGCGTCTGGTGGCAATGCACTGACAAGAACGGCACCCGCGTTGGCGGTTGAAAAGATATCAAGACCTGAGGATTCCACTGATAGGGTTTCAAGAATAAACGGGTTTCTGAAAATCTGTAATCATCGCGCTCTTCGCTAAAATTTATACCTGAAATTGGAAACAATGTTTTCTCGATGGCGTTAGAACATGTTCAGTCCTCAAAGAAATTATGAACTCACGCACCGGCAACACGTTGAAGGATCTGTCTTGCCGCCGGTGTATGGATACCAGAATAATCTTATTAACTTGACAACGTTCACGGCAAGGCCCTATTGGCCCCTCCCTTTGTTAGTGCAAAAGTATTGGAAGTATTAACTCCTCTTCCAAATGACCACCACCAGTCCCTGAATTAATTATATTGCCAGCTGAAAGTTGAGCTGACCGATTCGGTATGAAGCATGTTAACTCCTAAGTTTTTTCTTACCTCGGAGAAGGAAACGGTGTACTTAGTAGAGAACGGATGGAAAAAACACTGTGAGGGACTTTCTGCTTGAGCTTCGAGGTGCAATCGGCTGCCGTAGGGCAGAGAAAAACATCCAGACGGACATATGTCGGAAAGTGGTGGTCATTATTCTGCGAAAAGTTCATCGAAGCGGCAGTCTTCTTTTGCTTCCACTGGACCACTATGACAGCGAAAAGGTGGAGATCTCTGATCTGGCGGACTCTCAGCTATGCCGCCGCCGGCAGTGGCCAACATATCCACGTGATTGCGCCACACTCCTTAGTCTGTCGCACCAAATTCAATCAACATCAGTCCTTCCTTGCTTCTCCAAACCATGTCTGGCCCGAGCAAGAACGGGACCAAGCACTATTTTCACCCAATATTTGATCTAATCTACGAAGGCAGAGCATTGGGTACTATGCAGTCTGTTTCATGCTTGCCATTTCCAACATTTCCAACATCTTCCAACTGTTTCTCTCTGCTCGTTAGGCGTTGACGCTAAACCTTCCTCTGTCGTTGTAACCTGTCTGGACCTAAATTTTACCATTGAACTTTCCTTTTCATACGATGCTGTGGCGTATTGCACGAGACTCTTCTCTTCCTACCCGCTCTTCTATTCGTTCATATCTATGTCTCTGTTCACGCTCTGTGTCCCGGTACAGCCTGTTCGAAGTCGAATGGAACCAAGTGTTTCCATCGGAATTTGTTCGGAAAATATTACCGAACATCGAAGATATCATGAGGGCCCATGAGCTTCGCAGCGAGTTCTCTAGAACACCGATTCTGTGGTCATGCGCCTTTATTAAAAGTAAACTTTTGGGAAACCGCGAGCTAGGCTTACCTATATAGGTGTCTTCCAATGGTTTCCAATCTCGTCGGAAAAAATGTTCTCCCTCTCTCTGTGTCTGGCAACACTCGGCCTCCTTGTTTTCAATGCAGATAACCAAGTTCAAGCTTTGGACAATGGCGTTGCGCGCTTGCCAAGTGGGTATAATAACCCCTTACTCGTTGAAATATCTCTAATTATACGGGCGAACAGTCTTGGGATACAATGGTTAGCATCTGGTTAACGATTTCTGGCTTCGATGCTAATGTGCCGTCCGTCAATTAGCTTACAACGCGTTCCAGGTATGTCCTGCTTAGCACTTCCTATTTATTCCCCCTCTCTGATAATGATCGAACAGTGTAACTATGATGAAGACCTCCTGGTAACGATAGCAAAGCAGTTGAAATCCTTGGGACTTCAAGTGAAACATTTTTTTCCTCGCAAAGGAGACCTCGACTGTTACTCATACGCAAAATCACAGGCAGCCGGCTACAACTACGTCAACATCGATGACTGCTACGCCGAAAGGAACCGAACGGCAAGCGGGGATATTCTAGAAGGTTATTTTCTATTATTTTGTTAGCCATGACTACACCCTCTCACGGAACTGCGACAATCCAGATCAAGTCCGGTTCAAGAACGGCATGGTCAATCTTAACAAACAAATCCATGCTCTTGGATTGTTAGTTACCATTCCACATTCATACTCCTGAACTAAAGAGACTTTTCTTCTACAGCAAAACCGGAATTGTGGGCCCGATTTCGAATTTCACATCAAAAGTTGCCTAACATATTTCTTTACAATTCCGGCAGTACTCGGATTCCGGTTGGTTTACCTGTGGAGGATTTCCGGGCTCTTACCAAAACGAGGTTCGTGATGCGACGACCTTTGCGAAGTGGGGCTTCGACTACCTGAAGTAAGCTCTAGGCTGTGATTTTTTTCTGTACCGACTTACGAGCTTTTTACATCACTAGATATGATAACTGCGCAAGTAAGGAATTATCTTGACTCCTTTGAAAACCGGCTATGCTCACGCCTCGTTCCAAGTTCCTTACGATAGCATCACCCGTGAAGGCACCGTTGGAAGTATGTCCTTCTCCCCTTCTTCTCAACCATTTCAAACTTACCAACTACGATTCAGGGTACCAACGAATGTCTGATGCCCTCGTTGAAGTCGGCAAGACATTCAATAAATCTATCGTGTTCTCCCTATGTGAATGGGGATGGGTGGGTGTTGGTTGTTTTAATCGCCTCTTTTTTTCTCAATGAGTCCGCAGAGTCAAGTTTGGCTGTAGGAAGATTTTTCGAACAGTCTGAGTCTACTGATCTTATCTTAATGTAATATAGCTGGGGTGCTGCAATGGGTCACAGTTGGAGGGTAAGCCCAGTTGGGCATTTGATCAAACTTCTTGACGTCCATCTCTGAACAGACCACTGGAGATATCTCTCCGCAATGGGATTCTCTCGCTGCCATCATCAACTTGTCAGTGACTTTACGACGAATACACTCTGACTACGCACTCATTTTCCAAATAGTAACTCTTTCATTACTCAGGCAACTGACTTCGGCGGCCGGAATGACCTCGACATGGTACGCCATTAATGCATTGTATCTAAGGGTTGACACTGATGAACGCAACACTTCAGCTACAAATGTAAGGGGATTTGTGATCCAAAAAATGATACTAATTTCCTTTTTTCCCTAACAGTGGCAACGGAGGTCTTACCATAGACGAAGCCAAAGCGCATTTCACAGCCTGGGCATTGATGAAATCGCCCCTTATTGTGAGTTGAAATCCTTTTCCACTTTTTGGCGACCACTGACATGCCAATGCAGATCGGAACTAACGTGAGTCAGGGTTTAAGATGGCTTGTCGGGCTCTTAAAACACCGTTTAGCTTTCTGCCATTACCTCGGATATTCTCAACATTTTCGCCAACAAAGAAATTTTGGCCATCAACCAAGACCCGGTCGTTGGCAAGAGCATCTCACCTTTCCGATGGGGAATCAACGTGGGTTCTTGAACTATGCGGGCTGTACCTACCTATATAACTCGATGCCGTTGCTACAGCCAGATTGGACGAGCAATAGCACACATCCTGCTCAATACTGGAGCGGACCGACTCAACATGGAACGGTGTTCATGCTTGTGAGTTGTTGGAAGTCGCTTCTACCTACTTGAGCGCTGACAATTTGCTCAGTTGAACACCTTGAACCAACCATCGACATTGTCCTTCAATCTCACCGAATCGCCATTCATCCGAGCAGGCCGTACATACTCGGTTAGGGTGCGCACATTTCTCGTTGTTCTTGTCTTGACGGGTTTGAGCGAGTATCTATCCTATAGGACTTGTGGGCCCACACCGACAACGGCACCGCAATCCGAACTTTCACTGCTAAGAACGTGCCGCCGCATGGCGTCGTCGCCCTGTTGTTGAAAGATTCTGGAGATGAGCCCGGGGGGTTGTTCCCAGCTTGCAGTGTCTGGTGGCAATGCACTGACAAGAACGGCACCCACGTTGGCGGATGAAAGCGAGCGACATTTGGTGTATCCTAGTCATACCTTTGGCATCACAAGGATATTATAAGTGTTTCTGAAAATCTTTGGTAGTCCTACCGGTTACTAATATGTAAATTGCAATTGAGTGAGCTTCTATTGATCATGCATGGTTGACGTGGTCAAACTCCAAAGAAGTGGCGGGCTTCGTAAAATGCTAGACTTGAAGTGGGGTCTGTTGGCTTGTTCTTTGCCTGCGGTTTTGGAGGGTCTTAGCAACGCTTTAAATAATTAAGCGACTGCCTTGCTGCTTTTGGAAAATCTGGCCTAAAACGGTAGTAACTGTGTGGTCCAAGGAAATACTGAGTATGTGTATCAAGTGAATTATTGCTCCGATTCTGGGATAAGTCGTGAACTACATAAATATCGAGAGGCCCCTTCACAAATTTTGTTTCAGACACGAGAAAACTCGATGAAGCGCTCAGAAAGCAAGGCACTACCGACTTGAACCTTGAAGGACAGGATGAATCACTGAATGGGGTATAGAGCTCAGACACTCACGTTCCAATACCAACTGTCCTCGGTAGAAAATTGAGGCAGGTCGCTGGGGGCCCCATCAATCGGCGCACCAATCCTCTGCCAAATAAAATTCAGCAAAGAAAGGCTCGAGAAAAAGGCAAAGCAAAACATACATGAGGGACAATTGTGTGCTTTGACTTGAGCTTGACGCCGGCTTTGCGAGCGGCCTCCTCAGTGTGTTGCTTCTTCAGGTACTCATCAAATGCAGCAGAATTATCGTAGATGGCTGTGAAGTACTTGAACAGCGCCGGAATAATCAGCGCCGACTTTGGGCCGATCTGTAATGGTGGAAGATGAGCAAGAAACTTCACAGGGACATATAAGTACGCACTTTTCCCATTTTCATTAACGTCTCCGTAAGCCTTTTCATTGCAGCAGGACCCGGTTGACTATTATGCTGTTTCGGGACCCAGTTCATGGAAAACCCGACAATGGTAGCGCATCGGTTGGTCTTGCTCAAAAACGGCGTCCAATCAATCAGGCTATTGGATATGCCCACGTACTCGTTGTCGATGGTATTGGAAACATCAATTCGATCAAAGACTATATTCTTGGGCAGGCCATGAGCTTCATAAGTGCCGGACTGGAGGGTCTTCGCCAGTTCTCGTGCATCCTGGGTGAACATCCGGAATGAAATCCGAAATTTCTTGATACGTTCAGAAAAGGAACGAAGTTGCTCAGAAAGATAAAAGTATAAGCAGCCATAAAGATCGGCAGGCTGCGCTCCATGAGCTTTCCCAGTTGCTATAACATCCTCAATACTGCGGGGGAAAAAGAGATAAATCGAAGATTTCAAGATGATTCATGATGATTGCTCACTTCCACGAGTCAAGAGGCGACGCTAAGTCATCTTCGAGCCATCGCCCCGAAGGAGAAAAAAGGAACTTATTTGGCGTATTGAAATTGTTGTTTGCAGCGCCAAATGGAAGAAGGATACCAAAGCGGCGGTACTCTAACGATGCCAGACGATGAGATGGGCTGAGGCGACAGTAGTTTCGGTGATGTCTGTCTTGTCGCGTTGGTTCAAACCTTGAATGATATGAGTATTGGCTACGTAACGTGCATTGCAAAAGGTGGTACCTGACACGCCGGATTTCGCTATTAGCGTCACCAAGTTGCATTTCAACTTGCGCCATTGCCGCAAATAAGTGTCTCGTATCTTCTGAGATTACGCCAGTCATAACCGAATTTTCACCAAGCTTCAAAGAGAACTTGTTGCTTCCATCCAGGGTCTCGGCGAGCTGCAACATGGTGTTGTGAAGCACAGCCTGGTGAGGCGCTTGAATGAAGGCAGATCCCCAAAAATGAATCGCAATATCTGCAGCCTGAGGAATGTCTTCGATTGTACCCAATATCCCAAGGATTAACATATTCCGGAGGACGATCGTAGGTTCACGATCGTTAAGCAGAATGGTCAGTTCGCCCGAGTAATCGGATGGGAGCTCGTTTACGGTTCTTACAACGTTTCGAAGATCCCCAGATGCTAAATAATCGCACACTGGCCTTAGATTTACGTTTGTATGCAAGAGCAAGATCTGATTTGGCCGCAGACTGGCCCTCGTTCTTCGACAGATTGAGAGTATCAACAGCTGGGATGTTTCCCCATCTGTGGGAGAAATCGGAATATTTCCAGATTACTTTCAAGAAAGAGCTTACATGTGCAATCCCAAAGCAAATTGCTTTTCATTTTGTGGTATCACCCATCCAGAGGACTCTTGGGAGAATGACGGTTGTCGCATTTCTCGAACCCATGCAGGCTGCCATTCCGGCGAGCGGATCGGGTCCTTACAATCTTTATGGAGAGCGAATAAGAAGACAGAAAGAATGTCCAGTCAACAGGTGAGCCTACCCTGTTTGTGACTTTTCCAGTGGGCACGTTGACACTCCTAAGGTCGATAGAGATCAGAAAAAGGGCAAAAGAGCCATAAGATATCATGAGCCAACTTTTGAGCAGTAAGAAACCAGTTTACACTCGCCACATGAGGACTTTCCATCCTCTTGGCATCTCCAATTCTTTACGGGGTCGGCATTTGCGCAAGGGAGTCTTTCCAGCGGCTGGTCAGCCCAGGCACGAGCATAACCCATCGCCCAACGAAAATAAACGTCTTCAAGGCCATGCTTCTTGACCAGGTCGGACGATGGGCTTTCCCCAAAGTCTTCAGGTTTGTCATTGCCGAAAACACCACCATCCGGCAACAACCAGATAGTTTTTCCATTCGCTGTCTTATCGTGATTTTCCACATCTGTTAACTCTCGTAAACACGATATGAAGGCTTTCTCTTTTGCCTCGCGATTTTGCAAACCGTCCAGCTCATGAGCGAGAGCTTGCAACCTTGCAATGAATTCTGGTGGGGGACCCATATCACGAGTACGAAAAATGGGGGAGTAGAAATGCGTGGCCAGGAGGCAGGAACGTGTCCGCGCCTAGCAGTAGGCGACCGCGGGTTTCCATTAAACCTTAAGCTTGTAGGATCAAAATAACGATGAACGAGGCAAGAAAAGAGGTCTGGCGGACTGTGTACCCATCGAGAATTGGTGGCAAACAGTGAAAAATAGACGGCAATGTCAGATTGTCGCCTATTTCGCGCGCGTTGACATTCTCCATCCATCATGGCCACTACTCGTAACGGCAAGATTTCTACTACATTCAAATATGTCAAAATTGTTGGCATTCCCGACCTTTCTTTAGAACCTCTGGAGCGCGAATATTCTGACAGCGAACTTGAGTCGGTCGCGTCCGTTTCCAGCTCTACCAGCGCGAGGGCTGCAAAAGAACGCAGGAAGATAAGCCGAGCCGAAGGGTGCTTTATCACTAAACAGCCTGGATACCACCTTGAGAGGGCCCATTGGGTAAACGTCGTGCGGAAGAATGCCAGGTTGAAATATGAAGTGGTACGCCTAAAGAAAATTCATTTCCAGTCTTCTTTGAACCTGAAACATTCCTCGATTCAGGAAAACTTGCTCATTGACTTACATATTGTTCGCCGAGGCTTCTCGCTTGAGGCACCTCCCAATATTGCTCCTTGTTAGTCAGCTGTGTCTCGATTTGTTTTGCAAGCGACTGATTATTGGCTAGTGGACCGTAATCTACACTACACGCTCGCCAAACTTGGGTTTTTCGCCGTCACATGCTCAAAGGAGACACTCCTATCCCTGATATCCTTGGTAGAAAAGGAGAACGAGGAATGGCAAGCCAGGGACGGCGATTATACCAGACGTTTCGAAGTGAGTGTAAGGTCTTATCCTCGTAGCCGGTACTAATCTCTTTCTAGTTCGATCATATGGATGCGATGTACGAACTCGTCCTGCTGCATCCTCACCATTTTCTGCAGAAGAAAGGAAGTGCGCTCACAGTTTTTACCGAGCTTGGGGCCGATTTGTCTGGGAAGATGTACGTTGTCAGTCCTGACGGGGCGCTCAGGGAAGGCCCCGACAACAGTAGCCCGCGGCTTCCCGCCTTCGCCAGTAACAGAGCTCGTCTGCCAGAAGACGCGCTCAACCCATTCCTGGTTGTCCTCAACGCAGAGATTGCTTTTCGCCGCTTCAATAGGCGACTGCATCCACTCTGCGCCGATTACACCGAACTCATCGACTTAACCACGGAATTGGTGAACAAAATCTACTTCCAGCCCCTAGTTGACGTTCTCGAGCAGAGGCGTAGACGAACTCGAATCGCCTATTCCACAAAGGCAAAAGGTGATGTCGACATGGAGGAAACTGTTGATAAATTTAGGACCAGGAACGCTGGGGATAACGTCAAGAGATCGAGGATGGGAACTGTGGTACAGCCACCCGGTCCTGACGCATCACACGATGAAGTTATAGAATATAGCCTTTACCTGATGTCAGGGTGTGGTAGGCCATTCCTATTTCTACCTCTTTGTTTCACGGACAGCTAATGCCTGACCATCTTGATTACGATGTCGACAACGAGGATGCAGAAGACGACGACGCCGACGATGACTACTACTACGACGACGACGGCTACTACGATGACAATGACGACGACAATGATAACGACAATGGCCCCCTCCCTGAGCTTGGCTTGTCAATTCACTCAGGTGGACAAAGTATGTTTTTTCGGCCTTCCCAACGTCATCTCATCTCTGACATTGGCAAAAGATAAACAACCTGAGTTCACGTCTCCCATGGATAGTATTGAAAAGGTACAGCAGTAGCAGGATGCAGCTCAGTAGTCTAGCAGTATCTCTTGTAGATCCGCGTTGTAGATTACCTTTTTTCTTTAGAAGTTGATATATATGTTCTCTCCTATCACATTGACATGGCAGATTCGTTGACCACCCCACCACCACCACCTTACCCGCTAGTGCTGTTCTGGCCACATGTCTAGCTCCGGCCCTTGCAGATTGCTTGTTTGTGAAACATTATCAAGGAGTACGACCTAACGCAGGAGTCTTCTACTTAGTCAGTCCACTGCTTCCAGTTTTCACCTCTGATGGGTAGGCGCGACTCTGCGCTTTGGGATACTCAAGCATGCATTGATGCGAATGGGAGCAAGTAACATACGGCAAATTATAGGTAACAAAAAGAGAGTAAAAACGTGATATACTATAATAAGAAGAATATAATCTTATGGCGAGAAGAACGTCACCGAACATTCCTTTTCCCATCCGCCAAATTCTGCGGATGAGAACGTTTCACATAAGCACGGATCACAGGCCGTGGTTTTGCAAGTGCCGAGCCCCTGCTTGAGCCCCACTTGCCGTCTCTTTCCGATATGCCGCGCCCCGCTTCGACCACAGCCTTCCAGCACATTCACGAATTTTTCTCCTTCGAGCCTTACATCCTCTTAACCATTGCCGTCTTCACTGCTCTCCATGCCTCCACCCTTTCTTGCTTTCTTCTGCGTTCTACGTCCATCACAGTATTCGTCTTCTTCCGATCTTGACTCCAAACGACTCAAACAATCGACATAGTACGAATGTATTCCTACCTTTTTAATTTAGAGTTTTAGAGTCATCAGTCCTGGATAAAGAGTCCTCACTGATAAACACAACTTTAAGTTTGCATTTACGAGACGTTCGTCTAACAGAGCGCGGCGCAGCCCCAAACACTTGTTTATCATAACACAACAAAGAAAGAAAAAAAGTTGACAATAATCCCATCCCATCCCGTCCCATTTTTTTTGATACTTTTCCTTCGCGACACCCAGACTACTCTGGCTTGACCTTCCAAAACACCGCAGCAGCAGCGACGCTGAGCAGCACGACGCCCACCGCGGTCTGCATGTTGATATGCACAGTCGGCACCGCGTGCGGCGGCGGGGGCGAGGTCGACGTCGATGGCGAAGGGTGCTGTTTTCGCCAATCCCAATCCCAATTCCAGTTCCATTTCCGATTTAAATTTGAATCCCGATACCAATCCGAATCCGAAAACGAAGAGATCCACCGCGCCAAACCCACACCAAACGCAAGCAACCCCCGCGAACCCACAAAACAGAGCCAAGCCACACCCGAGCACAGCAGGAAGAGGAAAGACAGCACCGACCAGAAAAGCATCAGCAACACGCCCCGCGAGAAAGCGAAGAAAGACAGGGGACTTGCCGTATCGTCTGTGTCGGTCGTGTCCGAGCGTTGTTGTTGTTTGGGGTGGAATGCACCAGCACCAGAGGCGAGAGCGGATATGCCCCCCTTGCCTTTGAGCGGCGAGGAGCCAGGGGACAGGGAGGACGACCCGGACCCGGACCCGTCTGTGTCGAGAGAGTTGACGGAGGAGGATAGGGCGTATACGGACGGCTCGGGCGTAGCTAGGGATTTCGCAGCGGACGCGTTGAGGTCGGCGTTGGCTCCGGATCCAGGAACGGAGGTGGCAGCAGCGACGGCCGCTGCGACCCCGAGCGCGCGCACGATGCCGTGTTTGCCTTTCTCGCCATCATCGTCCTCCGTCGACGACGCGAGCGTCGTATCCGTGTCCACGTCCACGTCCGCGTCTTCTGCCAGCCCTCTCGCCGCCGCAGCGCCTCTTGACGAGCTGCTGTCTCTCGACCCAGGCCCACCCCCAGCAGCGGAGGAGCGTCTCCTCCTGCGCCTATACCGCCCGCCCCCACTCGTATTACCCGTCACACCCGCCCCGGACTCCGAGTCCGACGACTGCGAGCGCGGCGAAGGCGGGGTGACGAGCCCGTTCGGGTTCACGTTTGCATTGTGCTTCATTCCCAAATTCAACCCCAAACTGACCGCATCGTCTGCACCCCACTGCCCCACCCCAACCCCGCGCCCGGCCTTGATAACCCCCGCCAGCTGCTCCTGCTGCCCGGCAAGCACACTCTGCATCGCTGTGACCCGTTCCAAGCCCGCCTCGACTTGGCGCGACTTGGCCTCCCACTCCTCGCGCGCCCGGGCGAGCCGCTCGCGCTCTTGCCGCCACTCGGACTGGACAGGACCCCATTGACCTTCGACGGACTTTTTCCATTGGGTGAGGAGAGCTGTAAGAGAAGTCGGGGAGGCAGCAGAGGTCGGTGACGCAGGCTTGTCTTCTGCCTCCTCCACCTCCAGCTTTGACTCCTGCCCCGCCTCCGCCTCCGCCTTGGGTTCAGACTCGACCTCTTCCAACACGGCTTTCTCCATCTCAACCTCTTCCACTTTAACAGCACCCTCTTTATCAGCCAACGCCTCCTCCGCAGCCCGCAACATCGCCTCAAGCGCCGCGACTTTACCCTCCAGCCCCTTGATCGTGCTCTGCGCCGCGCCGTGCTGCGCCTCGAGCGACGTCGTGAGCAGCAGCACGCTGCTCACCTGCTGCGAGAGCTTCTGCACCTGCGCGTAGACGTCTTCTGATTGGGCCGGGTTTGGTACTGCTGGTCCAGCTTCTGATGATGGAGCCGAAGTGGAAGCGGCTTCCTGGGATAAAGGCGACGTCGGGACACCCGACCCTGACGCGGACCCGCGCCTCGTCGAGCCTGCCCCAGCACCGAGCAGAGACGGTCGGGCGGCGTACCCGTCCAAGCCAATAAGACCCAAGCGCGTCGGCTCAGGCGTACGGGGTCGCCCGACGTCCAGGTCCTCCCGCCGTCTTTCCTGCTCTTCTTTCTCCGCTTGTGCTTGTGCTTGAGCCTCTGGTGAGAGTGCTTCAGCAGACTTCTTCTCATCGCCCTCCCTTTCGGGTTCGGGTTCGGGTTCGGTTTCTGCTTCGGCGCCGTCCCGCTGATGTTGGTGTTGGCGATGCTGCTGCATATCCATCCTTTCCTCCTCCGCCATCAACAGCATCTGCTCCTCATCCTCCTCATCAACCCGCTCGAGCTCGTGCGGCATCACAGTAGAGATACTCCTCGCATCATCATCATCATCGTCATCATGTTCATGACCGTCATCCTCGTCCTCGTCTTCATGCTCGTGCCCAAGCCCATGCCCACGCCCAAGCTCCGTTCTATGCAACTGCCCCTCCAAAACCCCACCCAACACCAGCGCACCCCCGCGCCTCCGCTGCTCATCAAGCATCATCTCGCGCATCTCCCTCACCTCGCGCTTGACCGTCTCGAGCTCCTGCAGCTGCACCACCTCCTCCAGCGCGCGCACCTTGTCGAGGTGCGCGGCGAGCGAGGACTGCGTGTCGCGCAGCTGGGATTGGAGGTCGAGCACGGAGATGGAGACGGTTGAGGTGCCGGCGCCGGGTCCTGAGGCGTCGGCGGCGCTGTGGTCGGCTGGGGGGCTGCTGGTGCTGGTGCCGTTGATGGTTGGGGGTGGAGGTGCCCCACCGTTGATGCTGGGGGCGCCTGGCTGGGTGGTGGTGCTGCCTGCTGCTGCTGCTGCTTGTTGTGCTTGTGCTTGTGTTTCTTGAGGTGGTCGGACGGGTGGCAAGTGCGCCGGGAAAGGGGGTAAATTCGAAGGCTAGAAAAAGGAATTAAATCACAACATAAAATATTTTCATAAAAAGAAATAAAACCCACCACCGCCCCGCCAAGCGTATCATGTATCTCGCCCATCGTGCCCGTGAGTGTATTGAGCTCCGCGCCCGTCTCGCGGCTCTTCTGCACCTCGCCCTGCAGGCGGCTGAGGATGACGTCGAAGCTGAGCCCCGTCTTCCCGGGGCGCGCGGCGCCGCCCATGCTGCCTAGCCCCTGCTGCGCGAGCTGTCTTCTCTGTGCTGAGAATGGGAAGTTCTGCGGGCCGCCGCTTCCTCCTACACCCACCCCGCCGCCGCCGCCAACGCCGACGAGGCTGCCAGGGAGGCCAGCGACACCGCCGCTGCCGCCGCCTGATCCGACACCGAGGGTGCCGAGCCCGGCGGGGTGCTGCTGGCCTGGGTGCTGCTGCTGGAGGAACTGGTGTTGCTGGAGCTGTTGTTGTTGTTGGTGCTGCTGGTTCTGCTGGTGCTGCTCGGCGCGTGCGGCGACTTGTGCGTCCTGCTCTGAGAAGACGCAGACGACGCGGGCGGCGACTTTGTGGTGGATGATGGTCTTGTTGTCTTCGCCGACGATGTCGATGCCGAATTCCTGTTGGGGTGGGTTGGGGTGAGCTGTGTGGGGAAGAGAGAAAGAGGGTGTTGAGAGAGACGTACGACGATATCGTCGCTTTTGAGCTCGAAAGGCTCAGATTCGTGGCCCTCGATTGAGAGCCGCTCGCCGTTGATGAACGTCCCATTAGAGCTCTTCACATCCTTGATATAAATCTACCCAAAAACGTTCAGCAACCCGCATACCACCCCTCCAACACAACACAGACCTTTCCATTCTCCTCCCACACCTCCGCATGCTGCCTGCTGAGCACCTTGGAGTCAAAAAAGCCATTCCGCTCGCCGGGTGCAGTCTTTGAGCTCGTCTGGCGGCCGATTTTCGTGTGCAGGCTGGTTAGAGCGATATGTTTCGGGGCCCAGGTGTCGTTGAGGGGGTAGAGGTAGAGGGCGGGGAAGAGGGCGTTGTTGGTGGTGGTGGTGGTGCCGTTTGGCATGGCTGATGATGCGCCGGGGCTGGGGGCGGAGGCGAGGGGGAAGGGGGCTGGAGCGGGCATGGAGGGAGGTGCTGATGAGTGGGTCGTCGGTGGTCGTGAGGAGAGGGGGAGGGAGCGGCGACGAGCGCTTGGGGGTGGTGGGTGGCGGGAAGGGAACAACAAGCGTATGTGGCAGACCGTGGGCATCCAGTCAACACTGTGTTACGTAACCATATCCTTTCAGTACACCACTGCGCACGAAGCACTTTCTCGACGGAAATCGTTCCACAGGTAATAAAGCATGTACTGTAGATTAATCTCTTCCTCTTTCGCAACCGAGATTGATATGGATCGTCGGCTATATGTGCTGCGAAGTGCGGGTTTTTTGTGTACCTTATTCTGATTCGACGTAGAGACATGATCAACAAACCGAATCTCTAGTATTCTTTCTTAGTCTCTGCCAACATCGTATACTGCGTTTGTTGACAAGGTAGGAGTAAGCGACTTGTGGTTGGCTGGACATAGTTATGATCCAAGTTTTCAGGATCGATGAGAGTGGGTTAATGTGGTTGTCGAATTTGTATTTCTGAACTCGATTCTTGGAAATAGAGTGTTTGAAAGGTCGGCCAGTGAGAGAAATTCCAATCTGCTTATCCATCGTATTGTATTCTCGCAATCCAGGCTATGATACACTTTTAACCAGACCAAAAGAAAAAGCATACATTTACTCCTTCTCAGTACTCTCCTTCCCCTCCGAACCACGCCCTGCCACCAATCCAGTTCAGTCAGCCCCTCCCAAGATCAACGCAAAACAAATCCACTCACCCCGATCCCTCTCCTCACCCCTATCCTTCTCCTTCTCCGCCAAGCTCCCGCTCTCCGCCCCACCATGCCGAACCCCATCAATAGCCTCGTCGATAGCCTCGAGTGTCTTCCCCTTGGTCTCGACCCAGTAGTACATGATGAGCCCGAGCATGACCACGTTCCACGCGCCGTTTATCATGTACGTCTTCCACGCGAGTTTAGTGAGCGCGAGCGGCATCGTAAACACAATGAGGATGCTGTTGGCGAATCGTAGCGTCAGGGTGAAGGTTGGCAGGCGGGATAGATCTAGAAGGAAAACTCAAACTCACGCAGTGGCGTTGAGGAAGAACTGGAACACCCCCATCCCATTCGCGCGTATCGAGTAGTTAAGCACCTCCGGCGGGTACAAATACAAGATCGGAGTCCACCCAATACTGTACGTCCCCTGGAAGAGGAAGATCGCAGCGACGGTGCCGTAGATCCCGGAGGTGTTTGTCGAGTTGCCGAATACTGCGTGGCATGGTGAGGATATGTAACTAACAGAACAGATCTTGACTGGAGTCGGAGATAAGGTTTTACGCACCCTTGGTGAGAGCCCCGACCATGAAGAGGAAGATGGTGAGCAGGGCGGTGCTGATTACCGCTGTGGGCTTGCGGCCCCATACGTCGATGATGTAGGTCCCGAAGATGGAGCAGACGAGGCAGAATGCGTTGAGGATGATGTTCTGACCATATATGAGTAGGTGGTGCAGGTGGAAAGGAAAAGAAAGGCATACGATCTGCAATTGGGTCTTCGAGCTGGTGATACCAGCATTACTCAACATCGTTCCAAGATAATACGACGAAATAACATTCCCTACCAAAGCCTTCCTCAGTCCCAACCCCTCAACCACGACCCAAAAAAAAGCTCACCAGCAATCGTACTAAACACAGCAGCAGAAACCGCCAACAACACCCTCTTCCTCGCCGACGGCGTCCTCACAACCTCCACCATCGAAAGCGTCGTCCCCACCTCCCTCTCATACCTAAACGTCTCCTCGATCTCCCTCAGCTGCTCCAGCACAACCGGGCTCTCCTCGTCTCCATCCGCGCACGTCTGCGCGAGGACCACGCGCGCCTCGTCGGTCCGCCCGGAGAAGACGAGCCAGCGCGGAGACTCGGGGATGAAGGGGATGATGAGGATGCAGATGAGGCTGAAGGCGCCTTGGATGGCGGAGGGCGTGCGCCAGGCCCAGGTGGAGGAGGAGAAGGAGGTGGCGTAGGTTATGCCGGCTGCTATGAGTCCTCCTGGGTAAACACCACTTCCGAGTCAGCTTTTCCTAAATCACAAAAAACGTGTACCCAACCCACCGACATAATAAAAATCATTAAATATCCCCAACCCCCACGCCCGCCACTTCAAAGGCAACGTCTCCGCCAAATACGCCGGACCCGTCAAGCCGCTCGCAGACGTGCCAAACCCCAGCAAAATCCTCGCAATAACGAACATGGCCACATTCTGTGCCGCAGTCTGCAGGAGCACTGCGACGAGGGTGAGCACGGCGGCCCAGAAAAGCGCGGGGCGCCGGCCTGTGATGTCTGTTACTTTCCCCCAGGTGAGGCCGGCGATGCAGCCGCCGATCCAGAGGGAGGAGGTGTTGAGCCCGGTTGTGGCGGGTGTGAGGTTGAAGTAGTTTATGTAGGAGGGGAGGATGTTGAGGCCGTTGCTGTATATGTGAGGGGTTAGGCGGGTGTGGACAGTTGGGTGGAATGGGGGCTTACACCATGGATGCATCGTATCCGAACGTCTGGAGTATGTTGGATTAGATCTCTGACCTTCCGAGTAGACTGTGAACTCACTGTAGATGTGATACACGAGCAAGATACGAGCAAGACCGAGATGGTCAATGACGATTTCGGCAGCCAGAGCGGGATCCAAGCGCCGTAGAACTTGTTATAGCCGTACAGTCCCTTCGACATCACCTTTTCCTTTTCCATTGCCAAAGCACCAGTGGACGGTCAGTTCCAGATCCAACATCCACGAGAGCCATTTCCCCTCTTATCTGCACCCAGGTCACAAGAAACATAAACGAAACGAGACACAGCCTTATCCAAACCCGAGCCGCTCTCACGAATTTGGAGAGAACACGAACCGTCCAGCCGCTGTTGGCTGGAGCTGGGGTTCTGACAGGACGATGCGGCTTCTTATCTGGAGCACCATGAGGAGGGAGAGCAAGAATAAAATGTGACGTGACTTTGTTCCCACTGGTGAATTGAATTGGGTAAATTTAGAAGCATTTATGACAGGAGGTGTTCAGAATAGATTCACCACAACTACATAGACCCGGTCAAGCTGTGGGCGAAGCCTACGATTTATGCGAACAGGTGGAGGCCTCCTTGAATTTTTTAACGCGACTGACTATAGCATATCATATTCGACCCATTTTCCAACGATTTTCCACGCCAGACAAAAGCCGACGTCATGATGGAAATTGTGTGCAAGTCATGTCCAGTCATGTTGAGGACTCATAGCTCTGAAACAATCGACGTATGTGAAATACGAATTGTACAGATCATGATGGAGCGGAAATCAAGAATCCGACGCGACTGGTGTCGCGACGCGTCGAGTCAGTAAATGACGGTCACGTGGTATTTGTGACTGCTTCGAACACCACTCACGACAGCGGAACATGAGTCAAACCTCAAACGTTGCTTTCATACTTAACCACCACCGACGTTCATGAGCAACGTTTCCTTGCACCCTTTACTAATACCATGGTATCCACGAGAACGAAAAACACTCCCAAATCCACCTACGCTGAACGTAAGCGCCACCACCGCACAGTCGAATGCCCCTGAACACGCTACTGACGCGTTCCCCAGGTGTCCTCGGAGCGTTGACCCAGGTTCAAAAGGAACACAGAAAGAGTGCTGTTCACTTGGCAACTCTACGCGCTCAAGGTAAGCTTTCTGACTTTTTTGAACTGCCAATTTGGAGCTCACGCTGTCCATGACGTCAACAGTAAAAAAGAATGCCCTGGCGAAGAAAGACAAACTGGGACCGCGCTGGACTCACTGGGTCGGGAAAGCCGTTAACAAGCTCGTGAGTATCCTCTTGACTCTCATGGGAGAGTGTTTTCTTATTCAGTTTTCCAATGACAGGAAAGCGAGGGTATTTTAGAGCCTGCAGCCCCCGCAGGAAATGTGGCTTTGACGCCCAACGGGAAGAAAGCGTACGTATCCCTCGATCTATGGCAACCTTCATCTCACAAATCTCATCTTAGCATCTCGATCGCTCGTCGATCGCTGAACCTCGCAAGCGAGGGTCCTAGCGCCGACCAAGAAGGCATTATCTGGAAACAGGTTCTCCACTGAGGCCCGAAGCGGCATCTCGGTAATGAGAGTGACGATGAGCACGCCCCAACTAAGCCTAGTTTGCCCAAGAAACGCGCGAGGTTGTCAGGGACTCCTAAGGGTCCCATATCGAGAACAAGACATGCTCAGGTGCGTAAATCTACCAGTTCTGAAGTCAATAACACCGGAAAGTAACATAAGCACCAGCTGAATGGAATGAATAATTCGGAGAAGCAGGCACAAGTGCATCAACTTCTACGAGGGGTTTCCCCATTGACCGACCTCGAAGACGACGATGAAGTAGAGAACACTCAGTTACGCGCAAAATTGAAAGAACGCGAAGAAGAAATCACCAAGATAAGACGTGAATTAGCCGCAGTCAGGGCGGGAGACGGAAGGAGAACAGATAACACTATCCGCTTTTCGACACCGGAATCGACGACGTAAGCCTCGTATACATTTCTCCCGGCGGGGCCTGCTGACCACCCCTCCAGCGACTTCGATCGCGACCGACCCTCCTCCCCCACGCCCGTTGCTCCGGCTATCTCTTCTCGCAATCCCCCGAGCGGTGTATTTCGCACCCAATCTGGATCCTATATCCCGAACCTTAGCAAACAGCCCACCCCGGCTCCGAGCTCACCGGAGAGGGAAATGGATGTCGACGAACGAGAGGCGGACCCTGACATGCCGTTGGGTATCGGGCGCTACGAGAACGCGCAATCGCAGCACGGTCGGACCCAGGAACTACCCACAGTCAGTTACCAGTCGCCCGGACCGAACGCTCGAGCAGCGGGCCTGGGGGCTGGCGACGTCATCTCACGGCTGGGCCAGACGGCCCCGGAGAACCGACAGCTCGAGCGGGACGCGCTGATCACGTCGTTAAAGTCCGAGATCGAGGAACTAAAGGCACGTTTGGCAGAAGGCACATCAACGCTGGCCAAGAACAGGCAAGACGCCTCCACTCTGCACAAAGCGGCTTCCGATCGTATTGAAGCTTTGAATTCGCTCATTACTGACCGCGACGCGACTATTAGCGCCTTGCAGGAGGAAAAAGGAAGGTTGAGCGCCGAGGTCGCCGACCTGCAGCAGTCCTGGAAACGGTCCGAGGAAACGGTCGCGAAGACCTCGGAACAACTACGAGCCGCTGAATCGTCGGTCGACGCTTTACGCAGCGAGGAAGCTTTGACTGCGAATAGATTGAGTGTTCTAGAAAACTTGAATGAGGATCTTGGTCGCGAACAAGAGAGTCTGAAAACTGCGCTCGAACAGTCCAAGACCGAAGCCGCAAAAATTGGGGCGGTCAATGATCAGCTCCAGAATGAGGTAAACGGTTTGACGGAAGAACTGGGGTCGATGACCCGGAAGAAAAATGAAAGCAGGTCCGAAATCGATAATCTGAACGAAAGACTTTCAAGGGCTTCGAACGAGGCACGTCTCGTCCGCGAAAAGCATGTCGATCTCGAAAATTTGGTATCCAGATCCCGAACCGAAGTAGAAGCACAGGGTCTTCTTATCGAGAGCCTTAGAAACGAGCTGAACAGCAAGGATCTGCGTATTGACGGCCTCGCAGTTCAGGTGCGGGAGGCACAGGGATCAGCCGAGGATTTCTCGGTGCGACTAGACGCGGCACAGTCGACCATTTCCGGGCTGGCGGAATCGGAGAAGATACATGAGGCTGAGCGCTTGGCTATGTCCACCGAGATAGCTGAACTCGGCGCGGCGCTTGCGTCGGCGAAAGGGGATAACGAGGGTGTTCAGGCGCGGCTTGTGAGCGTATTGGTGGAGAAGGAAGCTGTCCGATTGGATTTGAAGAGAAAGGAGGAGGAGTTGGCCCGATTGGCGGCGGTTTTGGATGTTGAGCGCCAGAGGGGTTTGGTCGCGGAGGCTGAAATTGCGACTCGGGTAGACGAAATTCGGCGTCTTGAAGAGGAGCTTCATCAAGTCAAGAACTCAAAGGCCGTCGATGAAGCTACTATTTCGGATTTGCATAAATCGTTCGCGGACCTTCGAGGAGAGCACTCGAAATTGTTTGAAGACTTTGAGAACAGGGTATGTATGACAATAATTTTTTTGGTATTGGCGCCGTGTTTGCTGACGACTGGTCGTTTTGTTTTTTAGATATCATCGGCTGGTGCTCCTGCGCGGGCTTGAGCCTAACGCCTGAAAATTGATGCTTCCAGTCTTTAAAATCACCGACATCTAAACTTTGTTATATTCATACATTTTTCTCAAAATTACCGACATCTAAACTTTGTTATATCCATACATTTTTCTAGTCAATGAATCTTACATATTTGTCCACAGTCTTCGGATGCTCGCAGTTCAGAAAACATGGATGGATACTTCGGTCCGTACATTGGTAAATTTTTAGTGTCCCGTACATTTGGAGAAAAGCTGTTGATACAATTGGAAATGTGCTGTCCTCGTACTAAGACCGTACCCACCGGTGATCAATAGTAAATCTATTCGAACCGGCCATTGACTGAATATGAACGCTCGCCCATCAAATAGGGTCATGACAACCCGTTTAATGAGCGTCGGTAACAACGATGCACAATTCATAATAAATCATTTATATTGTTGGAGATAATTCCGAATTGAAGAAAGCGGCTCGGCCCCCATTTCTCCCAATGCGATTGCTGAGCGCTGAGCGCTCAGTTGTTGGCGCTATATACATTCACTTACCAGCCCACGCTCCGGACCGATGCGATCGCGTTATGCGAGAACTATTGGAATGGGCAACCAGTTATTTCCTATGCTTCCCGGGCTTCAACTTCAACGAGCAGGACCTACAACTTTGGTCGTAAAAGCAGGGGAAAACGTCCTTTGATGGCAAGCCTTGATTCCGATTATTATCACGGAAGCAGACCAAACGACATGCATACTTATGGGTGGAGTTTTCCTCGGTCTTGAGATAAATCAAGAGAATTTAAATTCAGAAGAGCCGCCGAGAGAGCGAGAGAAAAACATCTAGCATCTGTGGGACTCAAATACTCTATTGTGGCTCGTAATTCAAGACGAAATTATCAGGTTCTGAAGCGCGAATGAAAAGGTTGGACAGGGGTAAAGCGACCTCACTCGTGCATCGACCGACGAACGTAAGCGAACGCAGGACCTGATATGGAAGTGTATATAAACATTTATCGACCATAAATCTAAAGTTTGGGATACAATTAGACATCTGGTTGTCTTCACATATAACCATTGTATTAAAGAGCTAATGGCTGCATAATGTATATTTATTGTCGATGCGGGCATTATCGAACGTGAATCATCAGTAAGAGATCGCCTGCATTCTATTATCGACAGAGGTTTCTGCGTATTTGGCTCCTTGGGGTTGTTACACAATACTGCCAGTCGGACTCCCGAGAGGTCCCGATTGAGGTATTTATCCGATTGACATTGGGAGCGTTGCGCAGATACAGTAGCGAGAGGGCCTGCTTATCGGTCGCAGGGAGGCTCCCATTTTTTCTGCAAAGGACGAATAGCAAGGAAATGCGAGCAACGGGCAGCCTGTTTTGGACACAGATGCGCAACGGAACAAACCACGTGAACCGGAGGTGCTTGACAACGTGGCACCAACGTGGTTTGTTCCGCCTTCTTCCCTTCGTCCGTCGTCCACAAAGGACGCCCAGTTGGATACACTACCAATTTCTTGTAATGCGGATTAGATTTTCTCGCCGATATGCCCTTAGGACCTTAACTGGTTATCACCGCGAATGGGGAGCCCGGTCAACTCTATTTCGGAGCACGTGGATAGCAACGATATCTAACTGACGCCTAGGTCTGACATCGAAGTTACCATCTGCTGATAGCACTCAGTGCGGGACAATCAAGAGGCTTCCCTCAAACCTATCTTGAATTCGACTAGGATTCAGCGATTTCAAGTGGATACTATTGCGCACACTGAAAGTGCCTACCTGCCAGTTTTGATCCGGGACCTCTATGTCGTCGAACGAGCGGCATCAAGCCCTTGGAGGTCAAGAGCGCTCTATGACGGTATTGGTTGCAAACTGATAAGCCGTATCATCTTTGTATCTGATCTATTAACATATATTTACAGAATATAGAACAGCACAAGCCTGGGAAGGCTTGTGCTGGTGCTTCTTCTAATTTAAGTTCTGTTCCACGAGCTTGACAGGCACAAAAAGATAGAAATTAAGCCTACCCAGCTGATCGGTTTCTGCATCGCGTCAACTGAGATGTGCCCTTAAGTATCTCCAGATATGAGCGTGTCATTGCAGAGTTCCCATTGAGACACATTTTGTGGATCGGCCTGGCCCTAGCGATCAAGTTAAACTTGCCTTGGCTCATCGTAGATCTTATCGTATCCAAGTCACCGAATTTCACCTGCGCAAGTGATACTGTACTACGTACCCTGGAGCAGTAGTAGGCCTCCTCCATATGGTGTATACTGCAAATTTTATCAACGAGATAGTGTGCCTTGAGTCCTTGACAATAAACATAGATACCTCTGCCACGCGACCATGGAGATCGAATAGCTCTGAACCTCACCTACAGGAACCTGAAGCTGGCCTGTCTGTTTACGGACGAGGTTCTGCGGGTAGGGGACGGAGGCTTTCATTTTCTACGGCTATCATGGAAATGTTTAAAGAGGAGACGTTCTCCGCTTTTTCTGATTCATCACACAATGGTTTTTCGTCTGCCCTCGCAACTTGAGACTCTCGTCCCTCCTCCGTACGATCAGCGCCCCCAGCCGCCGCCGTGGCGTGGCTCTCTCTTCGTGAGCGGGATGCGGAATTCTGATAGGAGCAGCAGTCAAGAAATAGCCGTCACCGCAGTTGAGACTGATGGCGAAAAGTACGTTGATATTATCCGACAAGATTGCTCTCTGATTTGGACATCTCCTAGCAGGGCACAACAATGGCCACCTACATTCTACGTTCGCGTTCTACACGACCAGCCTGTTTTACGAGAGTTTCAAGCCTGGGTGAAGAATTGCATCCCGCCCATCCCTCTCTGCACGTTCATGCCAATCCGTATGCGAGAATCCAATAACCACGCGGTCAATCAGACCAACTTCCGCTCTTTATCCCGTGTTCTCTTCGACAATCAAACGGTGAGTTGGGCTGTTCTTTCTCACTACCTGTCCTAAAATCGTAACAGATTGCCATTGCTCAATGGCCCGAAAACACTTTTCCGGGTGCCGGAATGATCATTTACCCAGCCCAGAACTCAAGCGCGGTTCTCGTTGGCGCTCTTTTCTTCGAAATGCCTTTCCCTAACTTCATTGGCGGAATGTCGCCCATTTCACCCATGATAACGCAATCCCCAAGACACCCTCACTTTCAACAGAGAATATCGACAACCGCTCCTTACGGCTCTTCGCCCCACCATCGACACGCTCCTTCTTTGTCTCCCCACCATTCAGACCATAATAGCCCGATAGACCAATCTATTGCTTCCCACCGACAGGACCCATACCGATACATCATGCCCCGTTCCGGCCATACACCCTACAATATCGGACAGCCCTCCTCATCCTCCGAGGTTGCCTGGTCCGGCATCAAAGACGAAGATGAAAATGGTTATCCAGCTTTTCCTTCGCAACAACACCCTCCTTACACTTGACACTATTAATCTTCCGGACTGGGCCGTCACTGCTCACAGATTCTGTCCTTCTGCACCCAGACATTTTTTCCGTTCGTCGGTCATTCTCTCGTTTTTGATACACCACGCGCACACTGCTCACATACCCTGTTTTCATATTGATTCCTGTTATCTCGACTTAACCTGCTGTATCGATGTAGTCTCCGTTTTCCTCTCTAGGTTCTTTTAGACAGCCGCTTTCGCTCTCGGTTTAATACCCGTTCTCATAACTCCAGATGTAGCTACCACCGTCCAAATGTATCAATAGTATCTCTCTTGAATGTATTCGTTTCTCTCTCTCTACATGGAAGTCCGCGACTACTTTCAAGCGGAAGAATGTGTCGAGTTTGGATCTGCCTTTCGGGCCTTGCGTATTTGACTCTCTTGCTTGAATTGCCGAGGGAGGAGCGCCATGCCCAAGCCGTACAAAACCCAAAAGACCTGCAACATTTGATTAGATGAAACTCGTACAAGTTGGATGCCTTGTGAACGTACAATAACGAGAGCCAACCAAGCCTGTTTGGCCGAGTTGGTAACTTGATGGAGTCCGCCTAAAGCGATTGTCCACTCAGTGAAGAGTCCGTAGTGTACCTAAATTGCCAGGGAAAAGAGGTTAAAATGGGCGCAAGTTACAGAAGTGATATATAAAAGGAATTACCTGCCACTGAGCTAGAGCAAATATCGCTAAGCCCAAGATAACGTGCAAATAACTGTGTGGAGGGCGATATCCTCGGAAAACAGTGGGTAATTTGAAGAAATGCGCGATTGCGCCTAAGACGACCTGTATGGCGTAGAGGATGATGAGTGCCAGCCCCACTTGTTCGTGTGGGTCTTTGAAGTGGCCAAGTTCTAGTTCAGTAGTTGTCTTGTATCCGAGCGACCATCCCACACCAATGATAGGTGCAGTGATAAGTAATTGAATGATCCAATGCGCCCAAAACCACCTTCATAAGCCACACATTTTATTGAGTTATTAATTTCAAACGTGAGTAGAGTAGACTTCGAAGGCTTACTTATAAGGCAACGTCCTGGAGTACCTCGCAACCAAAGCGCCTATCGGAAGTAAAACGAGAAATCCCAGAGTACATAGGATGGCATGGTTGCGTGCTTGCAATTCGAGGTCCGTTAACGGAAATGATACACCAGCGTTGACATTCCCGCCTCCACCACCGTCAGCGTCACCAGCTTCACCGGCTTCGCCCATTCCGTGCATGTATATGAGAGGTGGTGAAGGTTTAAGTTGTGAGTAAAGTTGGGAGTGAACCCTCCATGACGTTGTACATATACCTTACACTGCCCCAGAGTGTGTGTGAGCCGCAGCAGCTGGCGAGCAGTTCGGCACGGTCGAAACGATTGTTCGTGATACTTTGGCGTGTTCGATCGAAAATAAGATTCCTGTCATTGGCTCATGAACGTTAATGAGGCGAGAAGTTAATAAATAACCGATAAACGGCAAGATGTTCCCAAGTTAAAGCCGGACGGAACACAAATTGCCGTTCTTGCTTGTCATTCCGAGGCATTCTTTCCCACCTTGGAGTGGCATATCATGATAGCGAGGCTAGGCCTCCACCACGGGCTGGGCCATTCATAGAACAACAACAACAACAACAACAACAACAACAACAACAACAACAACCACCACCACGCACCCTACCCAAAACTGATTATCTTGCTCTCCGTACACACACAATACCCTAACCACCTAATAACCTAGCCCATAATCATCTCCTAACCAATCCGAACACAACCTCATAATTTTTACCGCTAGTTAATCGAAAACCCCGGCCGAAAACGCCTTATTGCTACTTTTATCCACATTTGACACCCCTCCTCCCCAAAATAACCTCTCGCTCCCACTCCTGTCATAACTTCACTCGAAACTCACGTACACCCTCCAAGATGGACGACGACCCAAATATAACCAACCCCGCCACTCCAAAGTCCACTCGTACTGCGTCGGCAATCCCTCCTTTCTCCCCTAGAACACCGCTCCGAAGGCCTAACTTCTCGAACCACGATGACGAAGATCAACTACCTGTCTCGGATACCGCTCGATCGTCCCTCGTTGTCGGATGCAACCTTCTTGTTCGCGGCATCGGGGCAAGACTCAAAGACTCGAACCCGGTCCAACTCATGGAGAACGCCATCACCAAAATACGCGAATCCAATCCCTCCCTTGCTCCAGTTAAAGTCCGACCCTTAAGCAACAACACTACTCGTAAAGACTGGTCGACGTCTTGCTACATCCACCTTAATCTCAATGACGCGACGCGAGCAACCGAAAAAGAACCCCGCGTTGACCTCCTTATCCTCTGGATGGCCGTTTTAGCAGATTTTAACTCAAACTGGGAAGTAGCTTGGACACCTTGTAAACCCGGTTCTGACAAGCGAATGTTTATCAGATTCCCAGATGTTTCAGATGATACCAGACTAGGAAACACAGCAGCCACCGACAAAATCCAGAGCTGGGCAACCTCCAAAGGATGGACAGTCGCGAGTATCTACGCTTGGAAAGGTGCAGTTTGCCTCACGCTCGCCTCTCCGAAGGACGTAGATGAGATTGCGGCCGACAACACCCACAATATCGAAGGCTTTGAACAGCCCGTTCGAGCTTACCGCGGACGTCAGATAGAAATCCAAAACCCATTCGAACTAATAATAATCGGAGTCCCCACAGAATATGATGCGCACACGCTCGAAGACCTCATCTACCAATGGTTCCGCTCTAACTTTCGCAACGAGGGAGAATCGACGCTCGCTGGCGTCCGCACACCCCCGCGCGAACCTGAAACAATGGTTCTCCACATGACTACCTGGGCCGCAACAATCGAGGTCTTATCTGCGGCGTCCCAAGAGGCTTTTCTCAAGTACTTCGAGAAACTCTGCCCCAACATGCTCGCACCTCAACTACTCTTCGACGTCAATAGCCATGGTGTTTTCAAACCAGTTGGAAACCTACGTACTGATTTCAAGAAAGGCGCTGAATCACTCGAGAAGGCTTTCCAGGCCCTTGACCGTCGGGTAACGGAATACGAAAAATCCAACCAAGCACAACATCTTACCACCCAAATCCAAATCTCAGGTGTTACGACTGCCCTCAGCGAGGTTCGTCATGGCATGGCGGCCATCCAAGAAAACGTTGTCAACACGCAGCGTGCCCTCATCGCACAAAACCACGAAAACATGCTTGAACGTAACCTCGCAGAAGTGAAGACCCAACAGCTCAACCTTCGTATCTCCCTCATTGGCGTTACGGACAAGGCTCAAATTCAGGAGGTTAACCAGATCAAGGCTACCCTTGAACTCAGTCAAAAGGAAATAGAACAAAAGATCAAGATTTCCCGACAGGACTTCACTTCCATCGTATCCACGCCTAATACTAACCTGATCCTTCCTCCTCCCACCGGTACCATCATGCCATCTAGCCCCCCTGGTCTCCCGAGAACTATGATCCCTCTTCGACGACCTTCTGCTTCACTGGCTGACGGACCTGAGGGTAATGGAACAACCAAAAAGCCCCGTACCAGCAGTCAACGGTCTGTCCACGATACTGGAAATAACCCCTCGCAGAATCTTGGCCTGATGAACGTTGATGCTACTCATGACAATGTACGTTGCTCGCACAATAACTCTTTGAACCACCTCACCGCGGCTAACGACGATACCCCAGAGTCAATGATGAAACCCATCGTGACCCGATCTCATATAAATGTGCCATTTAGAGGGGTGTTAGATTTGCTGAAAGACTTTTCTGGGTATCGTCGTGGTCGCTTGTCCTCCCATAGATCCAGAATGATGAATATGAAGCCTATACTTCTCCTTGCTGCCCTTCTATTTGTGATGAGTCTACTCAATTCTGTCCAAGCCATACCACTATCGTCAACAGCGACAGTCTCGATTTATGCTCTGAATGCTAATGGTCTAGTTCAACCAGTCAAAGTCAACCACATAAATAATGTTATCAAGATACGACATCCTCATGTTTTTGTCCTAGGAGAGACGAAAACAAAAGCGAAGCTAAGCAAAACTTTACCCTTTCTTGAATATGATATACATGAAGAAGCTGGTGAATCTGCAGAAAACCACCACATTTTCAAATGGGGAATTGTAATGGGAATCCGCAAGGACTTACAAATAGCTCAACGTGTTGAAATCAAGCAAAAATCGCTTAAAGGACGGGTAATTGCTCTTGACATTGTCTTACCCACATCAGATGGACACTGCTTTCAACATCGAGTTATTGCTGCCTATGCTCCATGGAACCCAGGAGACAATGGTGATACTAATGATTTCTGGACTGATATGACCTCTCTTTGTAGATCAACCAAAACATCATGGTCATTGGCAGGAGACCTCAATGCAACAGTTACTCCGTTTGAACGACACAGCGGAGGAGTTGAAGCATGTCGACAATACCTACAGTTTTTACGCTTAACAGATGGCCGCGACCTTTGGAGTGACAACCCAGACCGAACTCGAGTCAACGACTGGACATGCCGAAGCAGCCAACCTGGACAAGGAAATATTATTGATCGAATTGTATGCTCTTCACCCACTTTTATAGATGCTGAAATCTCTGTTACAGATCGACACAATGACTGGGTTCCCAAGACTGATCATCGAGGAATAATTGCACGAATCATGTACTCAAAACCTGCAATGACTGGTGACCAACAGAATGACGCTAATGACCTTAGCTTTCAACGGCGACCGTCCTCCAGCCCACGGATTAAAATGCCATCAAAAACTGAAAAAGAAAAATATCAAGTATTCAGAGAAGCTGTCGATGAGAAGATTGAAGCTAAGCTCCTCTCCAAATCTGAAATTATTGATGATAAAACATTCATAAAGCAATACAAAGAGCTAACTGACATAATCACATCCACAGCAGTCAAAATCTTCGGTCATGCCAAGGCTTTCATGAAGCACAAAGAAGAAATAACCAATGACAAAATAAAAGGTATAATCAATGATCTCCGGTCCATTGGAGGTGCTATCCGCTTTGAAAAATCAAACCGAACAACACATGTGTCACCCAAGGCCCTCAAATATCACACAAGAGCTATGCGCAATCCCCAGAAGACCAAATCAGGTGGTAACGTCTTTGACATACTAATCCGCTCCCGGAAACTCCTCCATAAAAATCTATACGCTGAAACATCTAAAGAAATTACACATCAAGCAAAAGAAGCAGATAAACGCCGCATTGCAATGGCACTCAAAGGCTCAACAAAGAAGATGACACAGTTATCCACCTACGTCCCCCTTCCACTTGCTATTAATGATCTAGACGAGCCCGAACGACTAATTTGTGATCCAGATGGTGTTAAAGCAACCACCTGCGAATATTTCAACAGACTGTATGATCATACACACATCCCGGAAATGCCAAAACCATGGATGGAAACTCAAACAGTAACAGAAATCAAGGCTCGAGTATTAGAAGATCCTTTCCAATGGCCTAAACTGACAACACTGGCTGATTTCCGTGCTATGATAAGAAAAGGGAACAATCGCCCATCCCCAGGCCCAGATAAATGGGAAAAATGGGCCATTAAATCTTTATCTGACAATGCTCTATCTCTTGTTCTAGACCTCCACAACTATGAAGTTATGAACTCATGTTTTCCAGGCAACGTCAAAGATATATGGCTGACGACTATTTACAAGAAAGGCCTACGGACAGATCTCAGAAACTGGCGAGGACTATCTTTCTCCAATTTCCTTGCAAATTCCCCTATGACATGGCTGAACCAAAACCTCATCCGATATGCTGCTGATAAACAAATTCTCCCAGATACTCAAGTTGCTGCCCAGCCAGGAGTCCAAACACGAGACTTGATGAGCTATCTAGCTGGTGTAAAATGCTGGACCACTCGACACAAACAAACAGTCTACGCTATCAAAAGAGACCAAATGAAAGGTTTTGACAAACTTTCGCCAAAGGGTTTCTATGATTCACTCGAGGCCTATGGCCTTCCTCACTCTATTGTTGCGCTTGATGAAGCTGCTCAGAAACAAGTAAAATGCTTCATTCATACTGCTTATGGAGCCACTTTACCTATCACCGTCTCTGGAGTCAACAAACAAGGAGGGCCAGCATCACAACTTAAATCCACATTTACAACAAGCCTGGGACATTACTATCTATCTGACATCCTCCGACAAGACAAGGACACCCTTATTGTGACGTCTAGCAGCAACAAGCGGAAAGACCCACATACACCAGATGCAAATCTCAAAATTCAGGTAGCTATGGTTGAAGCAACGGACGATACTTACATCTTCTCTAAGACAATAGAATCACTCCGACGAAACACACTGGAGATGGAAAGATTTCAATATGCCTATGGATGGCTTACCCAATGGTCAAAGACTAATGCATATGTCCTGGCACCCGAAAAAGGAGAAACATACCCAGACGATATCACCTTTCAATCAGTATCAGTTGGAAAGGAAGTTGATCCTATGCTGATCACAGAACATAAGATTGCACTGATCAAAGATGAGATAGATTTCCTTCGGACCAAAGTTGACAACCCGACTGCTCGCTTTGATGAACTCAAAAGTTTTATCGATAATTTCCAATTCCCTAAAATCATCGGACGACTCCCTATTACACTCCTACGAAAAATTGTCAACCAAAGTATCATCTCCAGATGTCGGGCCCTACTATCCCTACAACCAATCACAACTGCTGATGCAGAAAAGCTAGACAAAGCAATCATACACAAGGTCCACGACGCACTTGGATTCCCATTCCACCCATCGACTGACATTGCAACCCTACCAATCTCACAACACGGCTTTGGCTTTTCCTCAGTTGTAAGAATCAATGCCGCACTTGCGATTGATGGCCTTTCACGCGACTTGAACCACCATATCCCTGCCTATCGCAATATGGCAAGAATCACCCTTGCAGACTGGACTTGCGAAAAGAATGACTGCCTAAACCCCCTTGATGGGCCAGGACTTGAGAAAGACCAGACCCGTCGGGCAAAAGCTATACCATCAAGCTGGATAACAGCTCAAAGAACAATGCGACAACTCTCCTTGTCACTCAAAGCGACTGACCAGTCTGACATAGCCAGAGGTGATATTTCATTGACCCATGTCACAAACATTTGCAATCACAAAAGCACACAGAAATCAGTTAATGGAACCACCCTCCTAACTCTGCGACGTATGAACATCCTCCTCCTCAAAGACGTCGGAAAATGGATAATCAACAATGCCGGACATGTCATCATTCACCCAAACAACCCCAATTTCACCAATGCCTGGACAAAGGCGGCACGTATAAACTGGGTTAAACTTACAGATCTAATGAGCCAACACCTTCGCCTAAACGACCTCACAGCTGGAATGGTAGACCTTACAATACCCCGGCAGATACGCGAACAAAACGAAGAAATGCGCATATGTGGATTAGCAAATACCGGCAACCTCACACCCTCAGAGGCAACTGATGGTATAACTTGGGCCTCTGATGGGTCAATGATCCCAGCAACAGCAAGCCTACTTGACCCAAAACAAGTAACTGGTGCTGTAACGGGTAAAAGTGCCTTGGTAATGAGAGTACCTGGGCAAAATGTTTCAATCCTCCAAGGCGAACAAATTGGACTAATCATGGCCCTTGTTTTAGCAAATCAGAACTCAAACAATGATCACCAACGCCTACTCACCGACCATCTCAATTCTGTTCACCTTATCCATGACAATCAAACCAGTATTAGCCAAATTCCAAGACTCCGAAACATGAATGGAAGATCATACTACCGCTGGATTATATCCCTCCACAAACGAGGAAAAGTCAACATCGAATACACTCCTGGGCACGCAAAAGATGATACACTCTCGTCGCGCATGAATAATGAAGCAGATCAGCTCGCCACATCATCCCAGAAAATGTTTCAAGACCTACCGACCATATCGCCCCCAACATTCCATATGAATGATTACACCTTCCACCATAGGACAGATGGATGGATTGAATCAAGCATACCCCACTATGTCGACATCTGCATGACTGACCTTGTAAAGACCTCTCTAGGGCAAGGTCATAGCCACCGCATGTCAACCTGGATTCATGACGACACCCCGCCACCCGAATATCCCTACAACAGAGCCACATCAGCACACTCCGCAGCCGTTCAACTATACGCACGATCTGGACAACTTGCGACGGCCGACATACTCCTCAAAAGAAACAAGATCAATAATGACAAATGCCGCCTCGGATGTGAAGCCATAGAGACTCCTAGACACCTGTTTATCGACTGCCCGCGCTACGCTGAATGGAGAGAAGGAGCCAGAAAAGAAATCACAAAGAAGACCGAGCTTAAACTCGATACCATGGGAATTAAAGGAGACACCCGAGAAAAACTTACCGAAGCAGCTAAGTCACTCTTCCTTGACAATCCCGAAGTATGGCCACTCCACCAATCAATGTATTATCTAGGACAACTGCCAAAACTCGATAATTTCATCTCAGAAAACTCAGGCATTAGCTCGATCCTGAAAAGACGGCTCAAATCACACCTTGCATCAGATTGGCATACAACATCAATCCGACTTGCAGGACGGATTTTTGGAGACTTCCAGAAAAAGATGGCTGCCACGAACAACTGCCCATTAAAGACCCGGAATCATTTAACCTAATACTTACCTTTCGAACCGCCAAAACGGTAGCTTTCATCCCACTGGGTTTTAACGCACCCGTTTTGTTGCGACGTTTCTGAATTTTATTTCACTAACCACCTCTAATTTTTACGAGACACACACCTCCTCCATACCTCCCACACCCCACCTTTCACACTTGGTCTATCGAGGTTACCTTTTTAGAATAACCTGAGTCTCTTGTAGACGTAGATAGATGTCAAATCGTAACAATCGTAACAACATAATGGTATATGACTGGGAAGATGAAAGACAACAGGATAGCTGTAATAAACAATGCTTCGAAAGTGTGAAAAATGCAGAGAGTAATATAAATAACACGATACAAAAATAACACTGCACCAAATCTGACGAGTCTTGAGAACCCTAATCACGACACGGCATGCCGCCTATTCCTCGATAACGCAGGAGGCTCCATCTCATCGTCGGAGCTCACGTCCACTACAGGAGTAGTCACAACAGAGCGTTTCTGCCTCTTCTGTGGAGTTTGCGTTGCATGGGCGCGGTCGTCGGTGTCCGCGAAGGATCGCTTGCTCTTGTTGGGGCTCTCGGTATTTGTGACCTCCATCCCAAATTCCGCAGCAGCGGCTAGTCGTCGACCCTTGCCCTTGTTAGCACCACAGTCATCCACCTCCATGGCGTCATCCGTCTGTGGGTTCTCGTGTTCGAAAGCGGACTTCGATCTTTTTCTAGTCTTGCGCTTTCTTGGTGGCTTAGGCGATGGCACGTATTCTTTGTTATTTTTGACAGACCATTCGATCTCGATGATCCTGTGCCCATGGATTCAACCACGGGTTATAAAAAGAAAAGGAAGAAGACGAACGTCAGATACGTTTGCGAGTAGAGGAGAGGTTAAGGAGGAAGACGTGAATGACGAAAAGTATCCACCTCTCTTTGAGCTTGATATTATCGGGAACGTAGGTTTCGGCTTTCCGGTACAAATCTAGCGCCACTTGTAGATCACCCCTGGGGGAGTGTTAGAGGAGGGAAAGAAGTAAATTGATCCGCCAACACGTACTTTTCAGAGTGGGCACGTGCAAGCGCAACATAGGCCCGACCCGTCTTCTTCTTGGAGACCGGAGACAGGACGTCCGCTAGTTGTGTCTCCTTAGTTCCTCTTTCACTGTCGAAATAGATCAGCACGGATAAAATGCGGAGAATAAAGGAGATGCTAACTATTTTTTCTCAAGCTCTTGGAGACGATTCTTCAACTCATCATCGAGGTCCTTGTGACGTTTCAAAAGCGGGGTCAGAACACCCGACGGAAGACTAGTTTCCTTGGTCGGTGATTTCGACCTGGACCTGGTAACTCGTCCTTCCATATCATGGGCGGCTTCTTTCTCGCGCTGTTCCTCCTCTGCTCGTTGGCGTTCACGCTCAGCCAGCCGCCTAGTTACTTCTGCTTCCACAGCAGCCTCTACCGCCTTCGAGATCTGTGCCATCAAAAGTTGAAGTCAGGTGTTGATGTCGGCGCACATGCCAAAAATGGAAACCCACCCGTTCGTCGATCTCCTTTTCGGACATGCCGAACCCGAGGCTACCGGACCGGTTACTTTCCATGTCCTGGATCTCGTTTATACCAGGTGGTCTTCGTCCAGGAGCTATCGTAGTTAGACCAAACGGCTGGTATCCGTTCCCACCTCCAATGGAAGACAAGCGATGGGCCTTCGAGACGGGAACCAGGGAAGGACGAGCACGACTCGTCCCTGAACCCGATCCTGCGGTCGAAATAGCTTGGACGATTGCGGGTGCAGCTTTAGCGGCGGGTGGTTGGATTGAGGCCGCCGCAAAGTGGGGCTTGGGAGCGGGGCGGTTATCTGTGCGAAGGAAAATATACAAAACGCGTAAGTTGAAAGGTCGGTAGCCCAAATCCTCGACTATGACTTGCCACGTTCGTTGACAACAGGCCGATTCTCTACATTCTTCGTGCGAACCGCGAAGCTACGTGAAAAAACGTATTCGGTCAGGTATGTTGACGAGGCAGAAAATCGAGGCAACATACTTGAGAGTATTCAGAGTATCTTGTCGGAATTTGAGACCGGGAGCCAGATTACAGATCAACAGTCCTACCGACGAGCCTCCCAATGCGTCTTGCAGAATTCTGGTCAGTTTAGAGTTACGGTAAGGTATGCGGGACTGAAAAGAAAACGGATTAACGAGAAAAGCCCAACATGACGACACCAAAACTCACGGCGCCTTGATTCAAAGCGTGAACAACTTGACCGAGGACACTCAGCGATTTGTTGATTGCGGAAGACTCGGCCATTCGAGAGGGATCGTTTCCAGTCAGCTACTTCCAAGTCAGTCTCTGGTTTGACGTCAATCATTACTGTTAAATTACCTTGTTGTTTTCTGACCCAGCCAAGTCAACAAGGTTGAATTTACCGGTCAGCGCTGGTTCCAAAGTAAGCCATGGCGACGTTCATTTTAAATAATAACGCTTACTAGTGTTTGCAACTGGATCCAGCATTGTGGCTTCAATCGTCAAAACCGCATGAGAACGTGACGAAGCGCGATTCAAATTTGTGGCCCCAACTGATCGATGTTTCGTCGCGGCACTACGAGATATCAGTTGATGAGAATAGTATTTTGTGGAAAAATCTCACTTATACAGATTGTCGAAGTCCTCGACACCGGAGATACAGATCTTTGAAAGATTGGCAACAAACACCATGCCACTATCGTTTTCTCGTACAGGAAGTTTCGGGGCCTATCGTATCTATGAGCGCAAGTTAAGCAGAAAAGTCGATGACGAACGTTTTCCCTGGTGACAAGGAGGTCGTAAACTTCATCTTTGTAAATTTCCATATATGAGATTGAAAGGGATGTCTGAAGGTCCAAAAGAGTGCCCTTCTTCTCGAACATTGCCTAGGGAAAGGAATCTCAGCTGGAAAATGGGTTTAGTCGGAATAATAAACTCACGCGAATCACACGAGGGATGACGCCAGGTTCTGACCTAGTTCCTTGCATGGTATGGGTCTTTCCCGAGGAAGTGACGCCATAGGCAAAGATAGTAACGGTCTGACAGACACTGGATAAGAAAACAGATGGTAGAAAGGCAGTATGCGGCTTACGACGCCACTGTACACGACATCTATCAACGGCTCAACATCATTCTTGAATATCTCCTCTTGTGCCGAGTCTTGGTCGTAGCAACTGGTGAACCTAGGAAAGACGATCTGAGAAAGAGCCATAAGTGCAACTAATGAAACGGAGCACACGGAAATTTGAATATTTGACTAGGATCCCTAGGGTTTGCAACGCTAATGAAGCTGCCACCAGAAGTCGAACTAGATGAACCTCCTGAGTTGTTGGAAGGATGTATGACTTTGACAGAGTCATCGTCGAGCTCTCCTTCAATCTTTGGTCTAAGACGCGCGGCAATCTTGACCTTGTGGATGGTAGCCATGATAGTGGAAGTTGGGAGGCCCTCGTCCTCGTAGTCGAGCTGAGAGGCGGACGCCAAGTTCAACGTTGATCGAAAGAGCGACATCACGTGGTCGTTCTGTGTGAGCCTTGTCACAGAGTCACACAATGCTTTCTTTGAATTTAACCCTCAAGTTGACTCCAAGGCTCAGACGAAGGCAATCCTCAGAGTACGTCAGGTTGGCAGGGTCTCAACCCCAAAGCTGGCGTTAACTGCTCTAAATTCTCCTATAGCCACTGTTCGACATCCCCAATTCAGTCACACAGTCGCCTCTAATTTTTTTTGCAGAATTTCGTCTCTTATTCTGAATATCTCGGGCTTGCTATAGACCATCGAACAGCAGCAATCTAATGGTATTGTCAATGGAAGCAGAGATATTCCAACGATCAAGCTCTCACGCCTTGCCAATCCGCCATTACAAGTACTGGGGCTCTAGTCGCTGAATTATGCGTTGTCTCGCATTCTTTGCACATGCCATCTATTGGGTCAATATTTAGCCCATCCCACCGAAGATTATCTGTTGATGTGGTCAGTTAGCTTTGGCACCCAGTACTGCGCAATCAGCCAAGGCGATGTTCGCCCTTCAGACTGAACGACTTGCTATTTTGATCACTGAAAACCGACAACCTGTAAGCGGTTGGTTCTCCGGACCATACATTTTGAATCTGGATGGGATTCTCGGGCCAGCTGCAAACTCAACTTAGCGCGCGATATCCCAATCAGCGGTCGCCCACTTACAACTACCCTTCGTGTTTTAATATAACCTGGTCTCTGTCCTCTTGTCCCGACTAACGAATCAAGTGTTGTCCATGGCACGAATGATGACTACGGCTTCAACGAGAAATATTTCCGCGGCAAATACACGCATCCTTCAATTTTAATATAGAAGCTGTGTCTCCCGAATTCCCTTATTAACCATCGTACCACAGGCACTCAACGGCTGAATGATTCAGCCTGAGGGCTCATAATGTGCAGCGGCCTCGATCGGTTCATTTTTTCCATGCTTCCGATGTATTTTTTCTTCTCCTGGGACTTTCTTAATTGCCTTGGTTCTTTTCCATTCTTGCCAAGCGGTTACTCGCCGCGTTAATTTTGGCTGATCCTGCTTCTCCTTGAAGGACGGGTTGATGATTGCTCGGTATCATAGCGTCCCCACATCATTTACTTCTTGGGCATATTCCTTTTCCAAGGTTGGTATGTAATAACTGATCTGTTGGAACGTCGACCTTTCTGTTCAACTATCGATACAAGGTGTAACATGTAACATGGCAAAACGTCTACGGCACGCGCAATCCCAATATTGCAATCGGTGGAACATTGCTTTTACTTGCAAGAGCTTCCATCCGAGGATAATTTGAAAAGCCGGAGTACTGTAAGCCAGGAATTTATCTTGAATGCAAAAATAGTTAACTATTCTCGAGAGTCTAGACCTACCATCGTCGCACTGCAGCAAGTGCTTATAAAAATTAACTCGACAAATCATTTGCCCATCTTCTTGCCGTGCACCTGATATTGACTACCGACCTTCTCTTAGAGTGATCGAAGACACTTTCATTACGGACCCTCCGTTTTTCTGAATGGATTGTAACAATGCACTGATATTGGTTGTAAGAAGCCTCATGCTGTCAGGAGCGTTCATATCCGATGACCCCATCCTTGGGGTTTGATGAGGCAAATCTATCCGCCGATGGGTGTAATTCCAATCTTATTTTTGAGATACATCCTGATCACTTTTTTGTTCAAAGGCGACAACTAGACACGACCAGAGGATGTGATAATATTATACGGTCATCACGATATCACCATCATGTGTTACTTCTTGCAAATGTTTATCCAGTAAGCTATCCCGCCTAATCACCCTTTCCGCCTCCAAAGCTGCGAACCGTCCGACATCTAATATCAAGTTTCGAGTCTGGCTCGTTTTCTTAGAAGCACCCCACTAGTCACCTTATCCTCCACAATGCATTCTCGGTCTCAGGCTTTAATGACAGCCCGACTTCCTCGACATTTTTGCCTGATAGTCTACCCGCCGTATTTTCTCAACGATGGGGATATAAATCGGACAATGTCTTCTACCGAATGCATTAGAAGTTCTCTTCTTTAATCTACTCGTTGTTCAATTTTAATCACCATCGTGACTGTTTCCGCTATGAAGGCTTATTCATTCATTGGCCGCGTTTGAATCCTGTCCCCTCCCTTGAAATATCCACATCCAAAGCTATCCCCTAATGTTTATTCCAACGTAGAACGGACCACAAAGCCTGCAAACTTAGACCTCCATGTCCCTCACTAAAGACTCATATTATCCATCGGTCAGTAATTCCTCCCGTGGTCCCTCCTCTTGTCGTACCGAATAAACGTGACGCAACATTGACTTCAGAATGAATTCTCTTTCTACTCTCCAGTCCAACAACCATTAAATTTATAATGTAAACTACGCACAAGCAGAATGCAGACGATTACAATACTTTTCCTGCTTTCTCGACGGCAGCCTTGTAAACAGGGTGGGCATTGGCCTTATCAGCGTAGACGTGGAAAAGGTCACCAGTCTTAGGCGGGGTTCCGTAGGTGCTCTTCATCCTCTTGTTGTCCTTGTCCCAGAAGCCGGCAGTGACATGGTACTTGTTGTCAACTGAACCAGTGCTGTGTCCCAAGTGACTAAGTAAAACGGCGTTAGTTTTTCAACTCCAGGGAAACGTATAAAACCTCTTACCTGATTCGTGCTGAGGTAGCGCCGTTCTTGGCCATCTCTGCAGCGATGATTTTCCTGTGGTACTCCTTCACTTGCTTGCGTTCAGCGCTTCCCTTTGCAAGACCGAGGCTATCCAAGTGTGCTTTTGCTCCTCCGCTGAATTTAATAGCGTTTGGGACGGCGTGTTTAGCGGGCTCGCGTGCTTCAAGTTCCCTGCAACAGATGATTTATGAGCAACGAGAACGAATAACAGACACGGTCAGGACTCACTCTACGTCATAGGAGCGTCTGAGGGTGCCTCCAGCTGCCGTGACGTGGGCGAGGTAAGTCGGGTCGACGGGATGGTGGTCAGCATAGACGTGGTGAAGTTGACCTTTCTGAGGCGGGTCTCCGAAAGTGCTCTTCATTCTCTTGTTGTCCTTATCCCAAAAGCCGGCAGTGATGTGTAGCTTGGGATCGACCGACCCCTTCATATGGGCCAAGTGACTGGGAAAAGAGTTAATGAATAACTCGATTTAAGACGATATACTGGCATTGTTACTTACACAACTTGAGCAGAGTGGGCTCCGTTACGTGCCATTTCCTCGGCAACGATCTTCCTGTGATATGCCTTCACTTGCTTGCGCTCGGCACTACCTTTCACGAGACCAAGGTTGTCCATGTGCGCCTTAGCACCACCGCTGAATTTGATGGGGTTGGGGATGGCATGCTTGACAGGCTCACGGGCTTCAAGCACACTAAAGTAAACGAGGATGAGATATAATCACCGTTGCAGCAAAGACATAAATAACATACTCGATGGAATCGAAGTCTGCCCGTCTAACCGGCACGGTGAGGGCGGAAACGCCTCCAAGGAAAGCAGCAGCAAGGGTGAAAAGAGAGAAGGCACGCATAATAATTGCGGAAAAGTTTCGGGGGTTGGATGAAAGTTGACTTGAGAAGTGACCAGCACGACACAAGTGGGAGAGCGCAGCTGAAGTTTTTCCCTCTCATTTGTCGTCGTTTTATACCAAATCGCATATCAGGGGTACATAACACGGAAACTTCCTTGAGCGCAATCAATGCCGTTCTTGACCGTTCCATGTTACATTCCATCAGATCTCCAGGGGTCTAATTGAAATTTCAAGTTTCAGTCAGAACCGTCTCCGAACTCTGAGGACGCCGTCCATTGAAGGTCTATTAGTTTTGACTAAACAAGAATAAAGCATTGAAGCACAAGTAGTCATCCAGTGGGTTTACCAGTGAATATATCGGCGTAGTTCAGAGGCGGGAAACAAAGTTTCGATAAACATCTTCGACGCCCACGCCTGCACCGCCCTGCATCGGATGCAGACCCGGATCGCCGTTCGGTACGATTAGGTTTTGTTATTTGTTGATCAGTGCTATGATTAGGAATAATGATTGACTGATAAGAGACAAGACTATATTCATCCAAATTCGAAACTCGAACGCCCATGGCATCTTTCGCAGAAGAACAACTCAACTCCTCCGTGGGCTACTTCGTTGGCGAACCAGGAGCAACGCTGCAAGGTGGTGAATGGACCATTACCCGGAAGCTGGGTTGGGGTCCACGCTCGTCCACTTGGCTCGCAGTCAGTTCCAAAGACCCCAACGACATTGAGGCCATTAAAATATATACTGTGGCCGCTACTCAAGACCCGATTGCTGCTAACGAGCGCGATCTTCTCGCCGGTCCTCTTAAGGACAGTTTCCAGACACTTCCCACTCTTCGTTCCAGCTTCTACGAAGACAGCCCAAAAGGCAAACACCTTGCTCTTGTTCTCCATGTCCTGGGCTCCTCCGTAGAGTCATTTCGAATAGCAAATGGAGGCTCTTTACCTTTGGCAGCGGTCAAGAAAATCGTTGCTGACGTCCTGGAATCCCTTGCCGTTCTCCAGAAAAAGAAAATAATACACGGCGGTGCGCGTTGCCTTTAACAGAGTGATCGATGCAATTACTGACTTCTCCTGCAGCTGTAACCACCGAAAATATTCTTTTCGCCGGGATTCAACAAGGACCTGATATTACAGCTGCAGTGGCTGCGTCCCCCAGCGCGAAAGCTGAAGAGGTGACCGATGCCCAAGGCAATGTTTACAAGGTCGTCAAATCCCAGCCATTTGCACCACAGTCAGTGGATGATATTTCCGACGAAGCGCTGTACTTGAGCAACTTTGGACATGGTCTATTACTTTTATCCAATTTGAGTCGATGACTGACTGATGCACGTTACCTCAGCTCTTCTAGAGGAAGGCGGCGTTTCTAGCAAACTAGACATCTTCTCTCTGGGTGCAACTGTAAGCTTTCGTTTCTTTCATTCTCGAAGCATCTCGTCATCTATCATGCACAGGCATATCTTCTCCTTACTGGTTCCCAGCCACCAGCCGCTCCGGAAAGCATCGAAGCGTCGTTGACCTCAAGCAGCAAGTTGACGAAAGAGGATATTCCATCGACGGCATCTTTCCTTCAATCTCTCCTTGCTACCGACCCTGCCCAAAGACAAAGTGCAACTGATCTCCTCGGAAATAGCTGGCTGCAGTGATTGCGTCGGCATACGAATCATAAAGGAATGGTAGTCAAGCCAGTGTATAAAACGACTGAAAATGGATATATGTATCTCGAAATCTTGAATCCAGACCAGTCTTCTCGGCCCAAGATCTAGTTGAGCAGCTGGTTACAGATAACCGAGTGTCCTTGCGTTGCCGTTGAGGTCAAATCGGTGCAGCAGTCACAATAGAACGGCAGGGCTACGTAGCGGGTGCGAATATTACTCTCCAGGGTAGGGCTGAAGACAGATTCATTGTACACAAACTTTCGAGGAATACCTTGCAGCGGTGGCACTTCATGTATTCCTTTCCAACTGGCAGCCGAGCATAGAAAAATCGAAACGTGCCCAAGAGCTTTGGGGTTCAGTCCAATTGTACGGCTTTTAGAACGAGGTCGGCGCTTAGGCAAGCAGAGCTCTTCCTTGAATGCACTAGAGTTGGCTAGTCAGCCTAATAGCGTATTCCAAAGCCGGGAATGGTCCGCCAGGTCCGAAAAGATTTCTTGAGGACTTTTTCACCACCAACATGTGCTTTTTTCTGAATGATAAACAAACAAGTGAATTGGACGGAGAGCCTCCTGAAGGTGGCCATTGGAATAGGAATTCGCTTGACCACAATTATTCTTCGAAATGTGAACTTCAAATGAGCCAGATTCGTTTGGGCAGGTGAAAAAAAAAGTGACACAGTTCGTAAATAAGCACTTCAAAAATTTATGAACATTACGAATGACCATTTCTCGACCATTCCATCTGAATTTCAGCTAATGCGTGGCTCGGTGGAATTTCTGAGAATTTGTGCGACTCGGAAATGCTATGTCTCATGATGGAGGTTGAGAACGAAGTTGTGTGACAAGCGTGACACCACCGGTTCCTTCTTTTCCACTGAGGTCAACATCGCCAACATTGCCCAGTACCATACCTCATCTTCTAAATCGAGGTTTTATCCAGATCTCTTATATTCTGCAGAATAAAATACTGGATTGAAGAAAGGGCCATTATCTCGATATCAAAATGAAGCTCGTTCGGTGAGTTGTAGATTTCTTCCGATTCCTTTGCTTTTCCTTCGAATCCATTAGTGTCTTGTGGATGATCGTCCCAATGATGGCGAAACTTGGTTTTTATCAGGCAGAGGCGACGATATGCGAGCCAACATCAGAGTTGTATCTGTAACGGTCTAACTGGACCTGCAGACACCTTGTCTACTTCATCTGGTCTATTGCAAAATGCCGATTACTCATTGGTTTTCCATGTCAGATTCTTGATGAAACTAAACAATGAAACTGTAACAATCGAGTTGAAAAACGGATCTGTTGTACATGGAACTATCACCGGTGCGTCTTCATGCCTTGCCAGGCAGATCGAGTTCATGCTGATAGCTCGTGCTTTAGGCGTTGACATGCAAATGAACACATATCTCAAGACGGTGAAGATGACGACGCGTAACCGAGACCCCTTATCGCTGGATACTCTGTCAATCCGCGGAAACAATGTCCGCTACTTCATCCTCCCCGATGCTCTCCCTCTAGACACCCTCCTCGTTGACGACGCGCCCAAACCAAAAGGCCGTAAGAAAGACGACATCAGAGGTCGCGGAAGAGGTCGCGGTGCTCCTGAGCGTGGTGGCCGTGGACGCGGCGGCGGCGGCAGAGGTGGACGTGGCAGAGGGCGAGGGTTCTGAACTTGATTCGCTCGCTTTTTTCTATCAAACGATTGGAACGGTTGCAGTGGACTACCCTTTTGTCGAAGCGCTGATCACGATTTGGAGGAAGCTAAAATTGTAATGGGTCAGATTCTGCCTTGTAGTCTTGTACCCCTTGTGCGATACAACCTCCATGGTGTTCGTGCTGATTGTCATTTGCTAACTGTTTTCTTCTAGTCACCATCTTGTAGTTTGTATATCCTTTGAGATCAATTTCACGATATCTTTCTATATCAGCCTCCTTGGCAAAAATCAAACCTCTCTTACTCCCCTACAGCGTTTACCAATGGTTTCTATTCCAAGCCCATCAGTTGAGTGGATTAATATTTTTTCCTTTTCCTTGCTGACCGGATCCATATAGTAATATCGTATATTTCGTTTCTTTGTGCTCGACATTTCTTGCCAGTTTTTGGTGTGCACCAATGCACCATGGTTCGTTTCTCCACAGATCGTTCGCACAAAGCTTCCAACCAGACGACTCGTTCTTCTTGTATATTTTCCCGGTCATTTCTAGATCCTTTGTCTGGCCCCACCATGCCGTCAGATATATACTGACGCATAACCACTCTCCCACTCACGGAACAGGTTGGCAAACGGTCAGAAGCATGGCTCAGCTTCTGGCATTTATGTTTCGCACATCCAATCTTAGGTATTTTATTGATTGCAAGCGTACCAGAAAATGTCAATTCCCTGACAACGTTTCGGAGTGTCGCCCTCATTGTCGATCTAGTTTGCAACAGCCTGGACGGCGTCTGCACGGCCTTCGGCAACACCTGGCAGCATCGCCTCCGCGGTGATCGCGGTCAAAAAGGTATGTGTGCCATTGTGTGGTAGCTCTTGCTGGCAGGGATAAGCTGATGAGGGTCTTGAGTCTCAGGTGACATGACCTTGAAACCATGATATACGGCGATAAGGTATCCTTCCTATCCTGGAGGAACGGCACAGCGTCTGTCTCTGTTGGTCCTTGGAAAAGGTTTTGGTCGTATTTTTCTTGTCTTCGCTGGTAGAAGTGCTTCGGATCTGACAGAAAAGCCTTCGCGACTTGAAGCAACTCTTCTTTTACTCCGGATTACAGAGAGCCCTCCCATCGGCAGAGATTCACATCATAACCTATCATAACCGTTGCGACGGGATCATTTGGGTGATGTCAGTCAGGAAGCGGAAACCCTAAACGATAGATGAAAGCTAATAATAGGTCGCACAGACGGGGCTAAAGGATCAAACCTGTGCAGCAAAGACAGATAAAAGCCTGGCACTTGTGGGGTCGATTCTTCAGCTGGTCTCACCCCCCTAAACTCTCAACATCACTGATAGCCTGGTCGCTACCTTTCAAAAGAAATCCTCCATTTTCCACACTTTAAACTTATCATCACTTTCAATATGGTCAGACTCGCTACCTCTGTTCTCGCTGCCTCCCTCCTTGCCATCCCCGCTCTTGCTGCATCCTCTGAGCAATATGAGTATGTAATCTCTACTTGCATCTTATCTTGTTTGATTACTCATATTCCTGTGCTCTCATAGACGAAGCGTGGCTGAAAGCGACTTGTACGGTCGCGACTTCCTTGATGTCGAGGATGCTATGGTAGCAAGGGAGCAGCTTGAGGAGCTCTTCGGCCGAGAACTTGTTAACGATATGGAGGAGCGTAGCCCATTCGGTCTTGGGCTCCTTTTGTCAGTCATCTTCCTTCCATTTTCAACTTCTCCGGTGGTCTGACCCTCAACTTTATCGTTCCTAGCAAAGGCATCAAAGCCGTTGCAAAGATTGGCCACAAGGCCCATTCCGCACATGACCACGCTCAGAACTTCCAGAACAATCGTCAACACCGACGAGAATTCGACGACGAAGAGTTTGACCTCCGTGACTTTGACGAAGACTTGGAGGTCCGTGAGCCTGGAAAGTTCGGTGCCGCGTTCGTCAACTTTCTTTGAGAAGTCCCCCAGAAGATGATCCTGACCTACATATTGGCAATGAATAGATTCCGCGTTGCGAAAAGTTTAGTCCACAAGCACGGCCACCATGCGCAGAATTTGGGGCAATTCATCCCTCAGAACAATGACCAGAACCAACGTCGCGAGTTTGACGAGGAACTCGACGCCCGCGATTTTGATGAAGACCTGGAGGCCCGTGAGCCTGGAAGGTTTGGTGCCGTGTTCGTACACCTTCCCGGATGAAACTAGTGTCCTGGACTGATCCTTATAAATAACTAGCTTCCGCGCCGCGAAAGGCTTCATGCACAAGCACGGCCACCACGCACAAAACATGGGCCAATCCATGCAGCAGGGCAACGACCAAAACCAACGCCGCGAGTTTGACGAAGAGCTCGACGCGCGCGATTTTGATGAAGACCTGGAGGCCCGCGAGCCTGGAAGGTTTGGCGCAGTGTTCGTATATTTCTCCGGATGAAACCAGTGTTCTGAACTAACCCTTATGAATAACTAGCTTCCGCGCCGCGAAAGGCTTCATGCACAAGCACGGCCACCACGCACAAAACATGGGCCAATCCATGCAACAGAGCAACGACCAAAATCAACGCCGCGAGTTTGATGAGCTGGAGGATATCCTCGAGAGGGAGTACTATGATGAACTCGACTGAGCGCATTTCCTCTTTGATGTTTGAGATATGAATTAGCCATAATATTGTTGTACGATAGAAGATTTAATAAACTTACTGTATGGCTTCAGAAACACTACATATTCGTCAGAATCGGTTTTGGGGACTTCAGGGATGGCTGTGCCTCATTTAGCTCACGGCTGGACCCTAGAAAATATAAACCGAATGCTTTGACTTTGATTGAGCAACAATTACACTCCTGAGCAAGATTCAAATCAATTTCCATTATCGCTTTATCGTTCGAGCTTTGGACGATGCCCTTTGCCACTGACCAGTGTGTCTTCAAGAGGTGAAAACTCCGGCGGACGATTTCGAACAAGTTGACTGCTTTCACTCACCTGCAACGCTGATGGATTTCCTACAACTGCCGACACCCCAAGGCGTTTACCCATGCAATCCCAACACCTGCCCTACGAGACGAAGAATGTCGCGAATGACTCCTAGAATGGCCATAGTGGCCGCTGCAAGAGAAGTACCAGATCCCCATTTTCTTAGTCACATTGCAATGGGCACCCTGGTAGACCCGCGCTTTCGAAGATCCGGAGCAGCCACCATGTTCCTTGGACATATCCTACAAGACCACTCGACAAAAGGCACACGCATCTGGGAAAATGCGTCTGTGGGCATCATCAATGTCCTATCTGGAATTTACCAATCAGAGTCTGAGGTCCGGGATGCTGCCATACTCCAAGAGATCCATTCTTCTTATCGGGGCATCCTTGACGTGATTTGGAAGAATTTCTCTACCTTGACGCAGGTGGGGGTTACTGCTGATTCGAGGAGAGCCATCGTCGCAAAGTTGTTTCATCACTTCCTTTGTGATCCTGGAATGAAACAGTATGTTGTCTGTCTTTCAAGGTTGCACTCGGGATAAAAGTCCAATCCTTTTAGAACTATGTACGACGAGAGAACAGCGAAGATCGTTCTCCAGTGCTGGTTAGGTACCGCACCCGACTCTCCCGTCCGGAAGAACGTAGCTATCACTGTTGATTTGATGTTTACCCCCTACGATCACCTAGAAAACTCGCCGCCCATAGGATATCTACGCCTTGCTTCCAACTCATATAAGATCACGACCTTCATCTCTCAAGTAAATTATGCCTTGAAGCACAAGAAAATGGTTGGGGAAACTTTATTACGGGAGGTGTCAACCCTGCGCAAATTTATTGCACTTGACGAGCCCTTTTTTCCTCATATCGTCGAAGGAGGGGTGCATAGGCAATACGCGGCTGCTGCGCGGAGACACTTGAAAAACGGTGACAGCGATATCATTACTCAAGAACTTCTTGAGGAAAGCGGGCTTTTCATGCAGTAAACCTTTGTTCATTCTCTCGGCTGCAGTTCTGAACGATTTATTAGACTCTTACTGGACCAAGCAAGCAACACGATGGCCTTGTTCACAGAGCTCCTTGCCAACACCTGTCTGGCCGAAATAGGAGCAGTGGCTTTGAAACTGGCCAACAGAAGTTATTCGAACGCAGCCGTGCCCTGGTACATAATTTTCGAGAACATCAAGCACAGTATGACATGCAACGACTTTGATGAGTGCAAATATCATGCGACACCATCATTTCTCGAGGCAGCCCGGACGTCTTTAGAGCGGTTGGCCATTCCCACTGTGATCGCTCTTCAGGAAGAGGTGGTTGTTGGAGGCGAAAGGAAGTACCTAGACCAGTGGACCCAAGTCATACGCTTGCTTGGCATCACGGATAAGAGCATCCGTGAACGATATCGCGTCGACAGGAAGTGTTGCAATCTAGGATGCCCCGCGCGTAATTCGGGCAGTCCTAGTCCCAAGAAGTCGACTTGCATGGAATGCCGGTCTGTCTTTTACTGCGATCATGCATGTCAGAAAAGGTGAATAATCTGCTGGAGAAGTGACAACAAGGATTAACTTTTTTCAATAGCGACTGGATAAACCATAAAGCTGAATGTGAGATGCTCGCTCAAACACAAGAAGAAGACCCGGCTTAACTACTATGTTACTTTAATATCTGTTGTATTGACTTTCTTCCATGATATGTAGCAGATGAGGAAACAAGCTCATATTCATATCGACTCTTCTCTAGTGGTCAACTCGTTCCGTCACCACCCCCACACTTTCACTGGATCAACTGTCGATGCTGGTAAAGTGTATACCTCTGGCGATGTTGCGGATCTCGACGGTCCTATCGCGACCGGCAGGCGTATATTCACAAACCGCCCGCTCGGGCAAAATCAACATACCAAATCTGATAAATCGTAAAACGCTCTCAGCAGCCCGACATGCTCTCAATGCAACGAAACCAACTTTATTTACCCCAACTATGGTCAGAGTCAGTAAAAGGCCCGAAATTCCAGGGCATATCGGTTCACCCACGTAGACCCCCATGGAATGTGGTTGCTCCAACATCTTTGAATTTGTCAAGTGGGTTGTTGGTGTAGTAGGTGATCTGTTGGGCAGCTCCGTCTGGGGCGCCGTGGGCATGAATATGGACCAAATATTGATATAAGCCGAAATGAGAATAGATTACAAGTCCACATAGCGAGATGCAAAAAGGAATAGAAATTTGACGACTGCTTGTAAGAGTGCTAGTAATCCTCGATATTCAAGATTTTCCGATTACCGCTACCACAAATATACTCCCCAGGCTCACCACTGGCACGCACTTCTGCTCTCTGCCATGTAACCTTGAGTCCCTTACAAATGTCCAACCTTCGAAGGTCCACTGCACACTCTCGGACGTCAAGATGTGTAATGGCACATTTTCTCTGTGTCCTCCTCTTGAAGAGATCGAGAAATTGTTCGACGAACTGTGGTCCAAGTTCCGTGTCCTGGTCATACTTGTCATGTTCATCTGAAGGCGAGATCATTCGGACTCGCTGCAGGTGGGGCAATGGAACTGATATTTCGTCGTCTTCGCCTATGGAGGATGAAGCCATGCTGAGGAGTAAAAATCCTTCGGGCGAGGTTTTTAGAACCTCAAGAGATTCCAAACCATAGTGGAAGTCGTCGGAGACAGGAAGAAAATCACCAAGTTCCTCGTACAGGTTTGGAATGTTCACCCGGAACCAAAGGCTCTTGACATGATCCAACTTGGTGCGGGGAAGATGGCTGAAGAATGACATCGCATCTGGGCCATTATTTTGAGCCGGATAGCTAAAGCGGATATTGACAGTCGGGGCAGGATAGCAATCGGGGTACGCATCGACAAAAGAGGCATAGGTGGGTTGTAAATCAATCATAAGCCTATCATTATACTTGCGGCCATTTAGGTACCGTTCAAGCCATCCCATGAGGCTCAAATATTGGATATTCGGCAATTCATGTGGCGATGCGGCTCGTATCTCAACCACGCACTGCTGAGAGGGAGAAATGTGTTGAAGAGCAGCAAAGCAGGTGTTGAAATAATCTTCAAAAACAACTTTTCGGAGATTTGGGAGTTGGACATTTCGGTGGGTGCTGTAATCTCCTTCGGCGAATCTGGTGTAGATCAGTCGCAGGGTCTCGAGGTTCAACAAGCTGGAGAGTGCATCGAGGATGGCAGGAAATGTAAATGGAACAATGGGTTCACCAACACCGTCAATGGAGAGATACGTAAGCTGACGAAGCCATGGAGAATTTAGATGAAGAGGGGAGGATGGAGTTGTACAGAGTTCACGTAGGGCAGGTGCTGCATGGGTTAACATTTGAGGATTTGCTGTAGGAATTGAAAATATGAACGAAAAGTGACGAAGGTTTGGTGCAGGAGTTGCGATCGTACTCCAAAATGGGGATTGTTGGACTGAAAGCTTGACACTGGTTTTGATATAAACGTCCACCCATTCCAGTCGCGCCCATTGAGTCGCGATGAGATTGAAAACGAAATCGCAAATTGGGCTGGGATAGGGGATGTTGAATCCTTGAACTGACAAACGTGAACCATCCCCAGCTCGACGATAAATTTCCTGCCATAGTTGATCTTTTGCATACAGTAAGATATCAAAATCGAGTAGTCTTCCCCATACACTTGAAGACTTGATGAGAAGGTCACGCCAGAGATGGCATACCTGGGAGGTCCGGAGCGTTGTCGTCAATGCTTGAAATTTGGTACGATGGGCTAAAGGCAAGAAGTAGGCCATTCCATTGCCCCGATCTGGGTTGGTATCTGTAAGGCAGATATCGTCAAAGGTCTTGGTTCCTTCGCGGTCAGGTTTGCCGGGTTTCGTCATGTCAGTGTTGAAACTAAAGATTGTTAACAATATGTCATCGACAAGATATAATATAGTGATTCCTTGGTTTTGGGCCATTCTAAGACGTGGGGATGGTTGTGGTTGAAGCTTAAGTTTTGATTGAAGTTGGAAGGCTTGAATGACTTTGCCAGCGTGGATGCTCAACCAATGAGGAAACGGCCGGCAGTTGCCTGAATGGGATCCGGTCCGCCCTTCAAGCTTCATCCTGGGTTCCGTTGAAATATCGGATATTTAGCAGTCGCTTTTGGGAGTCATCAATATCTACTCATCCAGTAATGAGTAAGATTGGTGTCGGTATTTATCGTCTAGAGTAGTCGGTCATAGTAGTCGTCACTTCTTCTACCGTCAACGAGAAGGTGCAATGTATATCCGAGTCTTTATTCCAATTCTGAAGCGAAACATGCTCTATGCTTCTCCGGTGATAAAGTCGTTGTGTACATACACGTTGGTAGAGTGTCTACCTCTCGCGAAGTAGTGGATCACGACGGTCCTACGGCGAATGACAGATGTATTCTTGAAGCCACTGGGCCAATTGTGCGCGTAGGTTCGGCAACCTAGAGCTGAAATACCGTAATGACCATGGTCTCTGGGCAGCCGACTGTGCTCTCAACGCAACGCGATCAATTTACCCGCCCCAACTATGGAGAAGTCAGAAAATAGCCTATAACGCAAGAGCGGATTGACTCACCCAGCAAGCCTCAAGTGACGAGGAAGTCGCGAGGTCCCCTTGTCAAATGGTAGCTAGGCTTGGCGTCCGATAGTATGTCGAATGGAGTCTTGATAACGGCCATTTTGAAAATTTCGCGACTTGCAACAGAGAAAATGCCGATACCAGTGTTGAAATTAAACTTAATAACAACGCTCCTACCGCGGTTATGAATCCAAAGGCGGCTCCGAGGTCAAGTTGGATAAGTCAAGCTTGGTTATCATTTCTTTCAGTTGCCGCACCGAGACACGGATAATCGGCATTCCACAGAAACTTGATGCCAGCTCCTATGCCACTCCTCCAGCGATAACAAGGAACGGGTTAACCAACGGGCTACCATCGACTATCAGGCCAGCCCCCTCACAAGCAAACCAACATCGGTGACCTTAAAACAGTGTCAACAGCTTATTGGTAATGACCCAAAGGCAAATCCTCACGAATTAATGCCAGCATGGTACGGATCGCTGCCGTTGGTGTCGAAGTTGATTGGGTCATTCCGCGAGAACACGTATGTAAAGGATAAAAAAGCAGCTTGGATGAGATGTTGTCAATTTCAATCGGGTAATCGACAAAGGTTATAAAGTGTCTGATTCAAAATCAAGTAAGTCTCTAAAATGTTCTAAAGCAGGAGAACACACTTCAAGCTTGTAGAAGAAACTCCATTAGTGAATATCCCGCGGGTAAAAACCTGACCCCGTGAGTTAGTCACCACATGGGTGAAACATTAATACTGGCAAAACAGACCTCGCCGATGCGTCTCCGACGCCGATTGACGCCGAAATGACATCTACGAGGGTCTCTACCATAAAAACGATGCTGCGGTGAATATAGCGCTGGTACCCATGACGGCTAGGCGAATTGGTAGTTTCTTGCGGCGGCGAACCGTGTCAGGCCATTGCGGGTGCCATGAACAGTGTTGGGCACCACTCTCAGGGGCCTGCATCGTTTTGAGGTGCATAAAGGGGTGAGTTGGTGATTGCGGTGGCAGGTTGGCCTTCTGACGCTTGGGTTGTCGGCAGAGAGTGTGGCTAGGCGGTTTATTACCGCGTAGGACTGGCAGTGACGGGGCGGTAGGGTGTAGAGACCCTCAGGGATTGGGGGGCAACGGCAATGCCACTCCGGAAGGCGCAGCCAGACGGCGGGTTTCATATAATCCCTGCCAACTGGCGGTGGTGGTGCCATGCTCAAAGCAGAGCAACAGCCATGAGCACTGTACTGCGCAGAAAAGAAGGGGGCGGGTAAGTAGATGTGCCGTTTGTAGGGGGTTTGACTCACCTGGCTCATGGTGTGCCTAACTCTAACTACACCAGTTGCACTGCGCTACAACACCATGAAAGGCATTGGCCTTGAGGGCTACCGCCATCAGGAGGTCGATAAATGTCGTTGTCGTTGTTGTCAGCGGGCGAACTCCGGAGGGTAGAGTCATTACATGAGGTGTCGTGGTCAGAGAGGGAGGATCAAAGGCGGCCCGTTGTTGTTGCCACACTAAGGTCATTTTAAAACTCCGATGCCCCACTGCCGTCCGAGTCGCTGCTCTGGACCAGCCTATGGTACCTGTAACCCGCCTCACAGGTGCTGAGGGTACAGATTTCTGTACTCGTACCCCCTTACCCGTAGCCTATACCCGCGTGGGTTTCCGTACCGTGTTGATTACTATGCTAGGATTGGGGCTGCCCGCAAGCGTGCAAGTCGGCTAACGGACCGACCCCCCATTTGGACTTTGGACCTACAGCAAGGGCGTGTCACCAACAATGAATGCTTTTCGTAACTTAAAACGTTTCAAAACACAAAAAGTAGTTTAACTCTGCGAGGGGGATCAACCTTGGGCTTGTCGTCTCACCGCACATGAGGGTGTACTATATCACCATTCCAATCGCAAGCCCAAAAGACGAGTGGGTCTATCAAGATTTATGGGTTCTCGTGCAGTCGGCCAGGCATATTAGCGTATGGGGAGGGCATTGCTGAACAAAGATCAAAATGTTGGAATCAATGTGGCTTTTTGACGAGCCATTGCCCTCTTCGGAGAGACGCTGGTTCCTGTTGTGGGGTTCCAAAATGACATCTGCATCTGCATAGAGACACACTCTCAGAAATGCGAATAGAAATTCAACGCAGAGGATCTCTAGATAGGTTTTGGGAGTTTCCTACTACCAAAGTAATATTAGCCTCAAATTCCTGATTATAGCCAAAATGAGTTTGGTCACTTCTTACCGAGCCGTATTTGCTTATATAGACACCAAGCAATTAAAATACAGGCACTGGGATAGCTATAGGATATTAGGGTACTTATACAGTGTTTAATTCAGTGCTTCTTCCTACCTGGATTTCTCGTTTCTTCCCTTGCTATTTACTCTTTTCCTCCGTCTCCGGCTCTGAATCGGACTCTGGTGGACCCCCCTCCTCTTCCTCGTCTGAACCTCCAGATAGGATGAGCCCGTGATTCGGGTTAGCAACAAGAAGGTCTTCCGAGTCTCCGGTTCCATACGACGCCTCTGTGGTAAATATGAATAAATGGGAGCAGAATTAAAATGCAAAACGTGAACCCCAACACACCTTTATTCCTCCGGGACTCATTCCAGCTCTCTTCGAGCTCCTGCATGATCTTCTCCTGCATGGCGCTTACATCCTCTGCCGTCTCACATGTCTTGTATTTGTCGAGAAACAAACTATCAAGGAGAGTGAAAGAGTCAGCCTAGATATCCCCCAACAACAATTGTGATCGCGCACCGATTAACCTCAATAAATGACCCACCCCAACCGAAAGAACTAAGCAGCTTTTCGGCGTAGGATTCGAATCCTGTGATATAGAACGCGGCTGCGAGCGCCTCGACACAGTTCAGCCGCCAGGGCTTGCCATAATTCGTTGGATTAGTGGCGAGGAGATAAGGAACTATTGGGGAAAGAATTGGTTCAGCGTTGCATTGAAAAGCAGAAAGGGAAGGTACACGAGAGGAGAGATGATGGGAAGAAGGAAGGCAAAGGAGAAAGGGAAAGGAAATGAAGCACGCACGTAATCGCTCGTGAGGACTCGCGATCTTGTTGAATGGCACATCATCAATGCGTGCCCATGAGCACTCGACGACCGCCAGCCCATTGGCGAGGATAATCTCGCGATCCGCAGGGCTAATGACCTGCTTTCCCTTGGGTCTATTGGGTTCAAATATCAGTACTTATTAAGGAGTTGCATAAAGCAAGGAGAGCCCTCACGAAACGACGATTCCCCTGAAGCGAGAGCCCACTCTTAGTTCTTTGATGAGTCCCAACCGGGCGAGTTTCTTGCCTGAACAGCGACGCGGATCACAGTGGTCAAAGTCCTAAAGATGTAGACAATTAAGATTTGGTAAAAACCTTCAAAGGCCGAAGACCGGGAGACGAGAACAAGGATGGGGTGTTGTTCCGTCGATGGACAAGACAAAGGAAGGGGGGCAAGAAGGCTTACCCACATGGCGACAGGCACCGCGATCTGAACGTCCGTCAATTCCTCCTCTTCATCACTCTCTTCGTCTTTAAGATCACAGAATTTGAAAAAAAATCAAGATCACCAGCAGCGTCACTAGGCATACCTTCACCTTCACCCTGCTCTTCCTCGGCGTCCTCTTCGACATCGTCAACCGCACTCTCCGGCCGCTCATGCACGCCAGGCCCATCTGCATACCTGCTCTTCCCACCTCGTCCCCTGTGACCTGTGAACCCCCTCCCAGGTGGTCGGCCTGAGCCCCTGGGATGTCTATGCCCGCGATTCGAGGAGCTTGCCGTCGGTGTGTCCGAGTTCTTTTTGCCCATTCTCTACGCTAAAGTGGGGGCGTTAATGCGACTTCGTGTTCAAGGGAAAGTATTCCGTTCCGTCTGAGCCAAGGTAAAACGACGGTCGAGGGCGAAAGGAGAGGGGCAACGGATCTTTCAAAGAGAACCTAATCGGAAAGGCAACTTCATCGTGGGAAGATCGCGAGTTATCTTATCTAAATACTTTGCCCTGCTTTTACTCATTCCATCTTGTGCTGTGGGCAAGCTGTGGGTCCACGCGGTGTATATATCTATATATCTATCTACCTGTGTCTACTTAAGTACGAGTCACAGAACGGTTATAATTTCCACCACGGGCAGGCTCCCATATTTTGGCGTTCAGTACGTCGCTATAGCCTATGTATTGCGGTGACTATCAACTTTGGCGACATTTTCCATGACCGTGACCCTTACTGTGTCATTAACAAACTCAGCGGGTACCCAGAACTTCAGCAGGGCCGCCACTGTCTGGCTCGTTGAATACGCGCTTCTCAAACGATTTGCCGCGCTTAAAGTAAGCATGACCGAGGCGTACGGTATTTCCTCTGAAATCGATGTCCTCCGGCGTCTCAGTGCCAGTGAATATCAGCAGAGGTCTGAACCCTAGCGATTCAAAGATGTGTCACTTACAAGTCATAAAAACATTATTCTCCCTTGCTATACAATATACTATTCCATCAGCTTGAGCAGCAGGTCATGATTAAGGGTGACATGTATACAGAGAAATGAATTTCGGTTTTGTCACTCTTTACTTCAATCAAAAAGACGACCTCCTTTCCTTTCCCTAGGTACACTGAAGGTAACTGAGTTCTGACAAAAATCATTGAGGTCAACGTTCAATTGAATTTGAAATTGAAACAGCCCGACGCGTCGAGATCACATGATTTAAAAAGTGCAGGAAATAATATGCACGACCGTGACTGCCGACGACATTCTCCCTGTGGTCCTCATCCTTCCCTGTCATTGTGATTCCACTGGTAACTGGTACTGAAAGGGACACCAGAAACTTGACTGCGTCTGCCAGGTCATCGTCGATCGACATCCTTTACTCAAACTCGTGATTGACAACGACGGTTGTATCTCGGCCATTGGGGAATTTCTGAATTGCTTCTCGGGTTTTGCTCGGTGTCATCTGAGGTTGGGCGATAAATTCCACGCGATCAATGCCCCATCAGTTGTTCGAGATGCTTTCCTGGCAGGTGGAATATGAAGGCGGCTTGAAATCCCTTGAAAAGAACCACACAAAAGCCGAAGATGCTCGCCCAGCTGTTCTCCAGCAGCCTCCAGCTCAGCTTCCGTAATTTAGAGACACTGGGGCCACGCGATGACATGGACGAATAATTCCTGATCATGCCAAGGACTATGACACTGGCAATGGGGACGACCCGGAAGCTGAAGTGCTGGTACATTGAGAAAGCGAAGACGACCCACATCTCACAGGCCAGGTGATCAAAAGGGCAAATTATCTTGCAGCCTGAGATGGTATAAAGGACGGCAGAACCGTTTTTCCCATTCAGAAGAAACTCCAAAATGTTCGCAGTAAAAGCTTTTCTTGTTGCGGCTGCCATCACTTCGGTGCATGCTCTGACGAGCTCCCTCCAGCAGATCAATGTCAACTTCGGCGCCAACCCCACTGGCGTCACGATGTATCAATATAAGCCAACGGCGCTTGCGAACCCCACCCCGCTCATCGTCGCCATCCACTGGTGCCATGGAGTCGCGCAAGATTACTTTGCTGCCACCTCCCTCGCGCAACTCGCAGACCAGCACGGCTTTATGCTCGTATTTCCTAACGCCCCTTCTTCTGACGGCTGCTGGGACGTCCATAGCACCGGCACCCTGACGCACAACGGAGGCGGCGACTCCCTGGCCATTGCCAACATCGTCCGTTACGCCATCGCGAACTGGGGCGTCGACTCCAAGCGCGTCTTTGCGACAGGTACCTCTTCAGGAGCAATGATGACGAACGTCCTCATGGGCGCCTACCCCGACCTCTTCGCGGCTGGTTCGTTGTACTCGGGTGTCCCGTACGGATGCTTCGCAGGCCCCGACACATGGAATACGCAGTGTGCGACTGGTGAAATAATCCAAACTCCGCAACAGTGGGGTGCTTTGGTCAAGAACGGTTATCCAGGCTTCACAGGAACCCGACCCAAGGTCCAATTCTGGCACGGTACAACGTACGTTCCTTTATTTATTACTACTTTGGAGTCCCTTTGCTAACCTAATAACGAACCTTTGCTAGCGACGCCGTCCTCTTCCCTCAGAATTTCTGGGAAGAGATCAAGCAGTGGACTAACGTCTTTGGAGTCAGTCAGACTCCAACCTCCAACCTCACCTCCAACCCCCAGGCTGGGTACTCTCGTGCGTCGTACGGTCCTAACGTTCAAGCCATTCTCGCACAGGGAGTAGGCCACACCGTCCCAGAGCACGAACCCGACACACTTGCCTGGTTTGGCCTCAGTTCGCTTACGCCTGGAGGCAATCCTGTCACGACCAAACCAGCCACTACAGGACCAGGAACCACTACTGCGCCTCCAGCGACGACTGCACCCAGTGGAACTGCCGCTCATTATGCGCAATGTGGAGGAACTGGGTATACCGGGCCTACAGGTAAAACTTCAACTCCTTTTATTTCTTCCTAATTACTAATCGGTGGGACACAATAGTCTGTGCTGCTCCCTTCAAATGCACCTATTCCAATGCTTATGTGAGTATATTCAAATTTATCGAAGTAACAACCAACCAATGAGTATTGTTTATAGTATAGCCAATGCTTGTAAAGATCTCCAAGACGGGTATTCCGAGCCGCAGAAATTATGGTTATACCCCCATATCAAAAGCCTTCTCGTTTTATTCAGAAATAGGCAGCTGTCTTAGATTGTCAATAAAACTGCGATATAACTGATTAATTTCGTACCAATAAGATTCAATGGCCAGTCTATGCATCGATTGCCATAGTCAAGACGGCTCCATCTCAATGCAACCTGCAAAAGGGAATACGCCCAAACATCCACGCTGTGGCTTGTTCGCGAATCGTTCTGTTAGCTAATTGCGATTCCATCAAAAAGACCTCTCGCAGGTCTCTGATCCGAGTGTTTTTTTTATTACAGCAAACCTCAGACAGCGCTTCATTAATTGAAAATCGCCCTCTAGCTGGCATCTCAAAAGTAACTATCTTTATGAGTGTGCAGTTTCTAGGGATTTACTTATAAAAAGCAAATAAAAAGCCACCGCCATAAATATTTTGTCCAACATTCAAAGTATGGTGCGCGTCCAGGCTACCACCGTCGCTCATAGCTAGTCCTGTCCTGTTTTACCGCGCCCCCGTGAATTTTGATTTTGATTTTTTGAATCTCCCGGCGGTATATTATCCTGCGACAACAGGCACGTGCTTCCCGGATCCGGGTACACTGGTTACAGTGGCGCCTGTGCTGCTTTCATCGCCTCAACGTCAAGGGCAAAGAGAGGCAAGGTAACTAGTACTCAGTTGAGCTGCCTTTGATATCTCTCATTTTACACCTTCCAGTTTCTGGAAAGTCTACTTCCCTCTAGAGATATGCAACCTTCTCTGGTCAAATTCTTGGAAAACAACGATTCTCCACCTAAAGGAGTTCTCAAGGAAGCCAGGGACTTGTTGTCAAATCCGTTACAGGACCTTCAAAGCAAAGATGAAGAGATAGAACGTCTTGATAAAGCCTTGAAACATCTCCAGAAAGAACGAGATACTATCCAGGAATCAATAAACGAATATGTCACCATCCTCTCTCCAATTCGCCGAATCCCATCTGACATTCTACACGAGATATTCTACCACTGCCTGTCGACGCATCGTAACCCGATTATGAGCATCACAGAAGCACCATTGCTGCTGACGCGTATCTGCGGACCGTGGAGAACGATGGCCCTGTCCTCCCATCGAATTTGGTCGAAATTGCACATTCCCCTTCTGCCCGTTTCTGTCGTAAATCATTCACCACCTCCGCATCCGCCCGGCACAGATACGTCCCGGATGTGGGAAAGTCAGCGCGAATCTGCAGATAAATATGCTCGAACGATGAGGGCACGTTGCAGACTCGCAGACATCTGGCTATCGCGTTCTGGATCTTGTCCCCTGTCCATTTCAATCAAATCCTACGGCGGACTAGATCGCGGTCCTCTGGAGGACTTGCCTGATGAACACCCCATGTTGCAGTTATTCAGGACCGTCCTTTCCTTTTCGTACCGTTTTACTGAACTCGAACTATCGATGCCATTCGAGATCTATAACCTCTTTCAAAATCGGATCTCTCTCGACACACTACCACGACTCCGGAAATTGAGAATGGACTTATTCCGTCGGACAACTCGTCGTGGACCGAAGACGATGATGAAACCGGTCTTACTTCTCCAAGTGCCGAACCTCCAAAATATTTCCTTTTATTCCCGCAATTTCACGGCTTTTGACTCAAAGAGTATCCCGCCGACATGGGCGAGCCTCACCAATCTGATTTTCCATTTTTCCATCACCAGTGCAGACGCTTTTCATGTACTTCGACGGTGTCAAAACCTGGAGCGTTGCAAATTCATTATCTCAGTGGGCGCTGATGTTTACATCAATTCCGATGAGGTGCTTTCACTGCTACGCTTGCGGTCTCTTTCCATTCATGTCGGTGGTACGGACTCGATGTTATTGTTCTACAGGCACATCAACGCTCCAATACTGGATTCATTCAATTATCAACATTACAACCGCTTCCCCAGGACATATTTAGACGTCGGCCAAGTTTTACCCCCTCCCTCACCGTTTCTCTCGCTTCTTGAAAGGTGCAGCCACATGAAGAAACTATCCTTTGACCCACAGATCCTAAACGCTGAGGATATTCTATTCTCCTTTCGATTCGCAAATCAACTCACCCACCTGATCCTGGGCCAGCGCCCCTACGGCCATAATGCCAATTCACCGCATTACGACAGTGACGGGTATTACTTGACGTCGGGATGCTTCAATTTAGATCTTTTAATAACTGAGACTTCAGGCGCTGACAAGGAGGTTTTACTCCCGAACCTCGAGGTCTTCGAAGCGTATCTGGGTACCAGCTTCAGCGACGAAAACCTCCAGCGATTCATCCTCAGTCGATTAGGCGACCCGTCACGAAATGGGGTCAGCGCATTGAGGGCTGTCAAGGTCATTTTTAACAGACGAAGGGAATTGGATATCACCGAGGAGGTTTATCAACATGCGAAGACACTGGGTTTGAAGATTGAGTTGGAGCTATGCTACTACACGGATCCTCCACCGCCCGTTAATGCTAAATATTCTGATATCTTCTCACCTTGGTATGGCTTAACGGATGCTGACCGCTCTTGGAACTTTGCAATTGATACTGACGACTGATTTAGTCTCTATGTAACATATGTTGGCAATTTTTACCTCTATGTAGCTGTATTCCTGACTATGCTTGCTGGGGAATCCTTGACAAATTTCGGCGTCCACTCCTGGCATGAAAAGGAACCTTAGTTCTGCATGATATACCCAAGGCACGAGTCAGAGGCACCACAGAGGCAAATATTTGAATTTCCTTTGATCCAGAGGACCGGCATGCATTTTTGATAAAGGAAGCAATGGATGTAGGCTGGTACATTAATTAAGCCTTGCCTAGAATTCTACGCGTTGTCGTTCACCACACAAATTGGGTGTCGGTTAGATTGCTCAGAATTTAAATCTTGTGTTCGTTTCCATTTTGCGCTGAAAAACTCAGTAATACCGTGGGTCGTAAACAAAATCGCAGTTGTGAGTCTCGTAACCACAGGCAATTCATTCATCCACAGAACGGGGTACATAGACTTACTGCAGCTATTTTGTGAATCACATTCACAGGCAAGAACTACGATCGATGTATTAGTACTAGTGCTGGAGATTCAGACTAAGTATTCACTAGTTATTGGAAGATAACTCAGTCCGTTACATATAACGGATTGAGGGAGTACGGTGTCGCAATGTCGACTATAAGTAAATCAGATAAAGAGATAGTTGATCAGACCGAAACACATAAAAAGTAGAGAGCGCGCGGCGCACTGCGGCGCGACCGCGCCAAGTCAGTCGCTTAACCTAAGAGGCGGCCGCTTCACCCATGCATCGGCGCTTGTAATATTCAACACCGGTACTGCCTCGTACTGCGTTCCACACACATCAGCAAAAACGGCAATTTAGTTTCCGGTTTTCTTCGCTTTCTGGGTCTCCGGAAACCTGAAAAACCCAGAAAGGGAAATTATACTACATTTAGAAAAGAGTCGAGTTGGGGTTGGAAAGGGCTGGAATAATCGGTGCGAGTTGTCAGGGACAGGTTTCCTGAAATGGGGACATAGGTTCCCAAATTTCCAGGTTCCAAGGTTTTTGGCGGTTTTTCTGGCTGAGAAACCCGTGCAAACTAAAATCGCTTGATCACTGATGGGCACTAAATCGGTCTCAAACAATTGCAAGTTCCTGGAAGCTATGACAGTGCTCTGCCGCCAGAGGCGGAGTGCGAGGTTTCCCGGCTACACTGGAAGGAAGGATTGGAACACGCGACGCAGACGCAGCGCACATGCGCAGAGCTACCTCAGGCGATACAGTCTGCGCAGCATGAGCGCTCTGTGTCTACCAACGTCAACGACCTAAAAATCATCGATCGCCCAACGTGGCTCATCGTCAGGCGTAGTCGTAGTGGATCAAAAATAACCAGCCGGTCGAGAAACGTACTCTCCAATGGCATATCTCCAAAAAGCGGCATGTAAGGGAATACGCGCTCTCCGGACACGATCGTTATCAAATGTCCTCATGGCCGCATATAAAGGAGACTGTTGGTGGCGCTTGCCTCTTACATCGCATCCGAGTCCTCATCGCATCCAAGTCCCACCACTGCCAGCTGTGGGTACTTAAACACCGTCTACTTGCCAGTTCAATCAAGCTCCATCCAGCCCAACCATCTAAAAATAAATGGCGCAAAATATTCTCGTCATCGGAGGGTCTCGCCATATCGGACACGACGCTGCCCTCAGGTTCCTCGGTAAGCCTCGCGTTCACTGGCACTGTGACTTTGTGTTTGGACTGCAGGGGCTAATGACCTCCTCTTGGGTTCGTAGACGCCGGTGCGACTGCCACCTTTCTCCTACGATCACCGGCAACCTTCGACAACGACGAAGCCATCCAGAAACACGTTAAATCAGGAAAAGCCCGCCTGATCAAAGGAGACGCGCTCGTTATCGAGGACGTGCGCAGTCTATGGGCCGAAGCGGCCAAAGACGCGCCTGTAGACCTGGTGTTATTCACCGTCGGATTCAGTACGTCCGAGTCTTCCCCTAACCCCAAATCCAGATCCACGGCACATCGTACTCACCAATAAAATAATATTTCTTTTCTTTCATCCAACCCAGCCGGAAACCCCAAGTTTCAGCTCACACAAGGGTTCATCATCACGCCCGGCAACCTCGTCACCCAATGCCTGCTCAACGTCCTCTGCACGATGCCCTCACCAACCGACGACGCGCCTTCCCCAAAGATCATCGCCCTCTCCACCTCGGGCGTCTCTCGCTCCTCGCGCGCCAAGGTCCCGTTCCTGCTCAAGCCGCTCTACGGGTACCTCATCCAGCACCCGCTGCGGGACAAGCTCGGCATGGAGCGCGCGATATACCACTGTGCGGGGTGGGAGTGGAACGCGGGGGACGGCGAGCCGGGCGAGGAGATCATTGGCGCGGGGTGGAAGGAGAGGGAGGGGCTGCCTAAGCCGGGGACGCTGAAGAATGCGATGGTGCTCCGCCCGGCGGCGTTGACTGATGGGGAGTGTGTGGCGGACTCGGGGAAGAAGAAGACGCCGTATCGGACTGGGGAAGGAGAGGTTAGTGGGTGGTCGGTGTCGAGGAAGGATGTTGCGCATTTTATCTTCGATGCTGTGACGAACCATTGGGATGAGTATGGGAACAAGCAAGTTAGTATTGCGTATTAGGATCGCGTTATTTTTTGCCTCTCCAATTTCTAGTCTCCAATTTTGCGATGAGTAGACACCTAATTTCCCCGTGTTGTATCAACCAAAACCTATATAATATTTCATCTAAGTTAGACATAAATGACCCTCCCAAAGATAATTTACACCAGATAAACCATCACGCCTACGCCTTCGTTTTCGTCACCATACTCTCCCTTCCAGGCCCGACTCCAATCCACTTCACAGGCACTTTCATGAAATCCTCTATAAACTCGACATACTTCCTGCAGTTCTCCGGAAGAGCGTCGTACGAGGTGACCTGCTCGATGGAGCTTTCCCATCCAGGGAGAGTGACGTACGAGACTTGGACCTTTGCCAGGACTTCGAGATCAGCTGAGAAGAAGAAGAAAAAGTATCGATTAAAAATCATGATCGTAGAAAATGGACTGACAATACTGACCTGGGAATCCAGCCAACTCTTTCCCGTCGACCAAATACTTGACGGCGACCTTGATTTCAGGCAGCTTGTCGAGAACGTCCAGCTTGGTAAGGTTAAAGCTGTCGTATCCATTGATCATATGCGAGTGCTTCAGCACCACCAAGTCGAGCCATCCACAGCGTCTCCGACGGCCAGTAGTCGTACCGTACTCCCGCCCGACTTCTTGCAGATGAACGCCGATGTCCTGTTGCGAGTGAGTATACTATTTTTTTCCGAGTCGGAAAGGGAACTAACGTTCAGTTGTTCAGTTGGGAACGGCCCGCCGCCAACGCGCGTCGTATACGCCTTGACGACTCCGATCGCTTGTCCGATCATCTTGGGCGGAATGCCGAGGCCAGTGCATACTCCACCAATTGCGGTCGACGAGGATGTCACGAATGGGTACGTCCCGAAGTCGAGATCGAGCATCAGCGCGTTCGCGCCTTCGACAAGCACGCGCTTGCCGGAGGAGATGGCCTGGTGGATGTACACGACGCTGTCGATCACGTATGGCCGCAGGCGTTCGGCGAGTTCCTATGACATGAAAGGTTAGCAACTCCCATCTCATACACGGCAAGGGATCGCACCTTGTAGCGCAGGATCTCGCCTTCGGTGTCGTATTCGAAATGACCATAACGCTTGAACCGGCCTTCAACGAGCTTCCTGAACTTCGCAGCGAACGTGTCGTGGTCGAACAAGTGGTGCACGCGCAGACCGGAGCGGGAGGCTTTCCCAGAGTATGCCGGGCCAATGCCCTTCCTCGTGGTGCCGATGCTGAGAGAGTAGAGTAGGGTTAACAAGGTTTTTCTTTTTTTGTTTGAATTGGTTGGGAAAGGAATACCTGGAACCGCCTAGTTCTACTTCCTTTAATCCGTCGACGATTTGGTGGAAGTCGAATACGAGATGAGCGCGATCGGAGATGAAGAGACGGCCTTTGCAGTTGAGACCTTGGAATAAAGTAGATTTAGTATATCATTCCTTTACAATAGGCAGTTTGCAGTCGCTCGTTTGTGAAGCTCCTGGGATTGATTACGGCCTGGCTATCTGGTGGTAGAAAGCCACAGACGCTGGTTCACGCAGTCAAATCCAGCCATACAGCTACTTTGTGGCTCCAAGCAAACTGTCTAATAGCCATCAAAAACTCACCTTGACTTTCTAGAGCGTCAAGTTCCTGGAAGAACGACGGGACATGGACAACAAGACCAGAGCCGATCAGGCCCGTACACGCAGGGTTAACGAGTCCTAGACAAACCCAAAGTAAGAAAACCGCGCATATATTCCCCTCACAAGGAAGATCGTACCACTAGGCAGCAAATGGAACGCAAAAGTCTTCTTCACGCCGTCGACAGGCACGACGATGGTGTGCCCCGCGTTGTTCCCCCCCGCGCAGCGCGCACAGACGTCGATGTCCGCAGCTAGGATGTCGACGAGCTTGCCTTTGCCTTCGTCCCCCCACTGCGAGCCGAGCACGACTGTCACTGTTTGCCGATGTCAGATTAGATTAGAGCTGGTGGGAGGAAAGAAGTGGGTGCTATACCGCTCATCGCCCAGGCTTCACTGGTGCTATGTTGGGTTATACGGCTGGTGTCGTAAGCGCCGGTCGCGTATGGTTTGGATATTCGGAAATTTGAAGAGAGGTGCGCCCGGAAAAGTAGGAAGGAGAGTCATTTTATCTTTTGTTTCGTGATTGTGAAATCAGTTCGATCGGCCGTTTGTGCCGAATGAAACTCCGCCGAATGGGTGTCCCGTTCGGGAACGACCACTCTGACTTCCTACTGCCAGGCCAAATGGCAGTCTTCCCCGCCCGCACTACGCGTCCACCAAGTTCCGTCAACCGGCTCGTCAGGAAGCACCCCGGCCTTTTCGGCGTTCCCTTCGTTCTGCTCATGGTGGCTGCGTCGTTCGGACTGACCACGTTCACGCAAACACGGTACGACCTGCACGATCAGAAAGTGAAGCATGTACGTGCCGCTGTCTTGGCTTTCGAATTTTATCCCTTGTAACGTCGTTTAAAACTGTAGGTTTCGAAGGAGCAGGAGCTCAAGCTGGACAAGAACAGGAAAAAGTTCGATATCAGGGAGGAATACTTCGTGCGTCGGTTTCTGCGCCTTTCTGGATTAGACTCCTTTCTTATGCTGGCTGTCTCTGTTTTATAGCGGCTGAGCGCTGGATCGAATGAAGACTGGGACCAGAAACGCGTTCCTCGACCCAAGGGCCTACCAGAATGGGGTGTACCTCCCACTGAGCCGACTCCGAAAAACGAATCAGGGTCCAGATGACTTCGACCCGAGCTGGCCGACTGTTCGACGCCCATCTGGCCACTTGCGAACACATGCACTCCCTTCCGTCCAGCCTGATTTCGACACCCTATGTCCAGTATTCACTGTCGCAACAGTTCCTGGTGGGACTGAGTTGGGTTACGACACTTCAGGTCGAGAGATGAAGCAGTCTACGAACCAGTTTTGGTTTCTTAACCGACAGCGCCTTTACAAATGCCCTTTCATATTGCTAAAGGCTAATAGAGGATGAGGGGCATCCATCTAAAATATTTTGATTTGTCGGTCGGGTACCTAGAACGAGGTGTTCATTGTTTCCGAATAATGCATTAAATTTGTCGCATAGCTCTAAAATAACGGCCCTAGTAATACATTCAAAATAAACTCTTCTTGCAGACCCCATCGACCCCTCACATCCTCTCCAAAGGCTTAATACTCAACAACCTCATCGCAGCCGCCAACACCTCCCTCGCACACTCATACAAAAACAACTTCGCCCGCGCCCTCTCCAAATCCTCCTCCCCTTTAACCACAACCGTATCCCACGCACTCGAAATCGCATGCGCCAGCCGAAACGCAAACGTCACCACCCCGCTCGGCTCATGCGTCTTCACCGCGACCTTGACGACGTCGGGGTACGTGCCCAGGAGAAACGCGATGTCCCGCGCGTGTGCGTATTGGGAGAGGAGGGCGAGGGAGGGGGTGAGTTGGGGGGTTGGGGGGAGCGGGAGGAGGTGGGGGTTTTTGCGCGCGATGGAGGCGAGGCGGACGTGTGCGTATTGGAGGTAGGGTCCGGTGTCGCCTTCGAAGGATTTCATGCGGTCCCAGTTGAATGTGTAGTTGTTGATTCTGTGAAAGATTTAAATCAGTTAGAAATGAATGGATGGACGATAGAATGGAAAGAGCATACCGTTTAGCAGCCATATCCTGAATCTTCACCCCCGTAATCCCAATCTCCAAACTCGTCTCCTCCGGATCCACAACAGCCCTATACTTCTCCTCATTCTTCATCATCTGCTCATGCATCACGTTCCCCGCCTCCTTAATAATCTCGTCCAAAAACACGACCGTCCCCTTGCGCGTGCTCATCCCCAGGACGAGGCCGTAGTTGATGTGCACGAGCGACTTGGCCCAGGGGAACCCCATTAGCTCGAGCACTTTGAAGAATTGGGAGAGGTGCAGGTCTTGTTGGGATGAGACGACGTAGATCATTTTGTCGAATTTGTATTGGGAGTAGCGCTCGATTGCGGCGCCGATGTCGCGGGTTAGGTAGATGGAGGTGCCGTCTGTGGGGGTGTTAGCGAATGATAGTCGAGATAGAGTGAGAGACGTACCTTTTTTTCGGACAATTGGCTTGTCGAGCTTGTACTTCTGCAGATCCACCCGCTTCGCACCATCCGCCTCCTCCACAATCAGCCCCATCTCCTCAAGCTTCTTAAACGCACCATCCATCGCCTCCTTACTGACCTTGCTCTCCCCCGTATACACATCAAACTTCACATTCAGCCGCGCGTACTCGCCCTCGTACTTCTTCACGCTCATCTCCCGCCAGACGCGCCAGTTCTTGAGAGCGGTCTCGTCGCCGTCCTCCATGCGCTTGAACCACTGCTTCGCCTCGAGACGCACGTTCTCGTCTGCCTCGGCGTCTTTGTTGACTTGGACGTAGACGTCGAAGAGGTGTTTGATGGCGTCTTTTTCGAGGGCTTCTTGGGAGCCGTATTTTTCGTAGCCTGTGGCGATCAGGCCGAACTACAAGTACACATATGTTTAATAAAAATTCGAGACCAAAGGGATACACGGCTCAACACACCTGAGTACCCCAATCGCCAAGGTAGTTCAGCGACGTGACCTCCCACCCGCACGCCTTGTACAGGTTCGCGAGGAAGGCGCCGATGATGGTGCTCCGGAGGTGGCCGACGTGGAAGGACTTGGCGATGTTCGGCGAGGAGTACTCGATGACGACTTTCTTGCCTTTACCCATGTCGTTCGTGCCGTACTCGGGCTCGCCGGAGGCGGTGGCGTGCGTGAGGGCGTCGACTTGGGTGAGCACGGCGCGGATCATGCTCGTCGTGTTGACGCGGAAGTGGAGGAATGATTTGTCGGCGACGATGGCCTCGATCCATTCGTCGGATTGGAACTGGTGATTGATTAGGAAGGGATTTTTTTGGAATATGGGGAGAGAGAGAACGCACATCGTTTATAACTTTGGCTGCTATCTCATCGACCTTGCCGGGCAGTCTGAACCTAGGCAGCGCAACGGTAAAGTCCTCGCCCTTCTTCCCAAAGTCCACACCTGCGAACGCCTGGTCAAGCGTCAGCGGCAGGGTCTCGGACAGCCGTTTCGCGATGGCTATCCTGAACGAGTCCAAGGCAGCTTTTGAGGGGTCCGTGTCTTTCACAACAGGTAAAGGAGGCATTGCAGTCGGCTCTGCTGTTGTCGTCGACGACATCCGAGCAATCGTTCCGGGGTTATAAACTACGTTTGGCCTCGGTATCCGCTGGGTAAATTTCGTCGAAAAAAAGGGGGAAGGGATATGGCGGAGGGAATATAGTACAGGAGAGCGTGGAAGGAGCGAGAGAAGGGCCAGAATTGCAAAAATCGATAAGATCTGTCCTTGTAGAAAAAATTAGTGTCGAGTCATGATGTCGTGGGAATCTATTTTTGGCGTTTGTGAATTTTGTGTGTTGACCACCGTGGTGCATAGTCCACCCGATCCATGATCCCAACTGCTGTCCGGCTCTCAAAGGCCTCTAGGGCGCCTCTGACGCCGAAGAGGGGGAATAAAGACTTTTATAAGGGTGTGTTTTTGTTCTTGTTTCTGCTTGGAGTAGGACTGAACCACTGTAGGGACGAGACAGGCTTTTCTGCCTGGTAGCAGACGGACTGGCGCACCCGGTCAACATGTCGTCCGCGGAAAGGCGAAATACCGTCTTCTAGACGAGAAAGTGCGAGTGTACGTCGCGCCCTCTATAGACGAGATCAATTCCAGTCCTGTGCGTCTTCCTTCCTTCACTCCATCGCACAACCTACTCAACTTCTATTCTCCATCCCTCAGCTAAAACCATACGTAGCAATGGGCACCAAACTAACACCAGACCAAGAATCCGCCGTCTTCAGCAAATTCCGCAAAGTCGGCGGACTAACCCCGGAACACTTCCTCCGCGTCTCGCGCGAATACGCCTACGCGCTCGAGAACCCCGAGGCGCCGACGACGAACGTCGCGGCTCAGCCGGCGTGGTTGGCTGCGAGGATACGGCTGGGCTTGATGCCCAATCCTTATTCGACGGATGTGGCGGTCAAGGCGGATAGGCCTGTTGCGGGTCGTGCTGGTGGTGCGTGGAGCAGGGCGGCGTCGTTGTTTGAGAGAAAGTAGGTGAGGGAGCTGGAGGTGCAATCAGGGGGGTAAGCAATGACGAGGTAGGTGAGTCTGGTCTGGCCCTTATTTGACTGTTTGTTGAATGGTTTTTCTTAGGTGGTATGGGTAATTGAAACAAGGAAGACGTTCAGAAGTACCATATTAAAAGCTTTCGGTTTACTGTTGAAGCTATAGCATAATTTATATTCATCGTTTAGTTCGATGACTGGAATAATTGATAGAAATTTGCCAAAAACGCAACAAAACCCTAGGAAGGAGCACAGATGCAAGGAACTTCCCGACAACCAGTAACTGAATCCCTATAGATCTCTGGGTTCTGGTAAAAATATCTGATGGTACTTCTTGGTCGAAGGAGAAACAGTTTCTAGCCGTTGGGTTCAGACCTGATTCCCAATCATTACTCGACGGTGGCGTGTAAGCTTATTGCAGAGCGTGGTGGCAGGGATTTGGGCAGACTTGCGTCGCTGTTTGAGAGGAAGAGGCTGAGGTTGTGCAACCGGGTACCAAGTGATGACGAGGTGAGTAAGTCTGGTCTGGCCCTAGCTGGCCCTTCCTTGACTGTTTGTTGAACGTTTTTTCGTAGAGACCTGAGGCTTACTCCGAAGTCCACAGACCGACACAGACTGTCGTCTTCTCGCGACATTCCACATAGGAGAGCGTATAACCTCTTTTGTATGGACATGGCGTACCACATCTCCCTCGTCCAACGACCTATGGAGAGTCGTCTGGCCAACCCCGTGTTGGTTCCTGCTCATCCAACAACGGCTCGTCGCTGCCCGTGCAGGCTTTGGCCTCCGCCTGCTCATGGCAGGGTGAATGACATGGTCTTCTGTGGCGGGTGGGACGACTTGGCGCGCTATGTCGCGACCGTGTCGGGTTAGTGCACTCACAGATATACCGCATTCACTCTGTGCTAAACCTTGATTGCTGTAGATGACAAGATGTTCATGGTCTGGGATCTCCACCCAACTGCCGACATTCCTTCCACCCCATCGTCGCCCACTGGTCCATAGGACCTTTTACCTTCCTCAAGGCCACAACCGACGACATACGTGATACCCTTCCCACATTCGCTGACCTCCATTCGTCTCATCCCGGAAGGAGCAAGGAATTTCTGGTATCAGATTGCCGCGGGTCCGTATTTTTTGACAGACTGCGTTCGGATCCGGAAGATGGAGACGACGGCGTCCTGCGCCATTCAAGTCTTGTTGAGCTCATCGAACCTTCTGCGTTATCAAAGTCGTGTATGGGGGCAATCAAGCAGTGGTCTGCATCAGTGGACTGGAGGACTGATTCCATAGAGGTGTAGGTTTTCCTTTATTATTTGTAGTCCTTTTCTGCTAGCTTATGTCTTGTGGGTTTATGTGGTCATCAAGTCGCCATATGGGACATCTCGGACCTCAGAAGAAGCTCCCCAAAATTAACTGGTAACACTTTTGTAGAAGGAAGCCAACTCTTCCGGTATGTTTAGTTTCTTCTTCACAAGACGACTGACCTCATCTTTCGACTTCCGTGTAGATGGTGTCCAACTCATACGGACTATATCCCTCGCATTGCAGCAGCTGTTGGGTGGACCACCATTATCTTCCTATCGGCAAGGATTCGTAATTTAATAAATATAGCGCATTGGAATTTTTACTGGACAGTAGAATTCTAAATAGCCAAGTACAAAATTACATCCACGAGGTCGTACAAAGCAAATTACACCATCAGGAGTAGATATACAACAGCACAAGAGAAAGAAAGAAAGCGAGTCGGAGACTCGGAGGTTTCAATGTCCGTACTTATGTGGGGTGCATGGCATATTGGTAAAGCATTTGACCCATATCGTGATGAGGATTTGAAAGCGAATGTTGTTGGTCTGGGTGCTCTGTGTACCTATACTACCGCGGCATCGGCCTTACACTTGGAATCGTGCCAGGCAGACCGATGGGGTCGACTGTTTCCCCGAATCCGAGTTCGATGCACAAATTCTTCCAGGCATGTGCATCGAGTTCCGATGCGTGCACTTGAGGCACACCCGGAGCATAGCCAGAAGAGAAACGCGGGTCGAGTCGGGGGACGTCTTCAAACATGCCGCCATGGCCTTGGGGGTTCATAGATGTTATTTTATCGTGAGGTTGCATATGATAGGAATAAGCATTAGCCTGATTTGCGCTGGAGTATGCGACGTATGCTGGCGGGTACGACGCCGCTGGGGATCGAATAGAATTACCAGGAAAGCCCGTGGGTTGTGGAATAAATGAAGGCTGTTGCCATCTCCCAATGGGAGGAGTAGACAACGTTGTCAAAGGTGGTAGCCTGCGTGAATCTGTGGGGTTAATCATGTTAGGAGTCGATGATCGGGAAACGTATGCGGGAAACGACGCTTGGGGAGAGTATCGTTCATGTTGCATTTCATAGTTAGGAAATCCAGTCGGAAATTGCGGTGCTGGAAAGAGATGAATGAAATCAAAGGGTCCAATAGGTATCGGAATATGACCGTCTACTTACAGGCGCCTGTAGTTTGATATGTACCGTACAGGGCTTGTGGATTCAGGTCATAGCCAAGCTTGTTTGGAGCTGAACGCGGTTGGGTATAAGGGTTAGAATAACTAGCGGGCACTATACACGGATAAAGTAGTGAATTGAGTGCGTTGATCTCTAACACTATATAAAAAACAGACCTGGAAAACGTGAGGTTGGAAAACTGTCAGCAAGAGGAGGGAGCACTGTTCGCCCCAAGGCACCTGTAGTTTGATATGCACCACCGGCGGGATAGATCGTGCCATTAGCGCTTTGGTCAACAGGCAGACCGTTGGGGTCGGCCGTTTCCCCGAATCCGAGATTAGTGAAAAATTTCTTCCAGTCATGTGCATCGAGTTCCGATGCGTGTTGAGGCACACCCGGAGCATAGCCACTGGAATAGAGTGTTTCATAATCGTGTTCGGCAGGGCTCGAGTGTGGGTGCGCGGGAAGGTGAGGCGGTGCGGAGAAATGGAAAGATTGTTGAGGGTCCTGCATTCTTGAAGCTTGGCGGGCATACAGCGGAACCGTTGGACTCTGGATTCTGAACTGCGGGATCTGGCGCGAGCGGGCCTGGTCAAGGGAGAGGTTCTGGTGCTTAATGGTGCATAAACACTCACGTTGCAGCGTCTACAAACAAATTTTTCCGTGCCAAAACCGCCAACACATGGCCGATGATGCCACTCAAAGCAGGTCGAGCATCGAACAGTGGGCATGGACTCATCATCTGTGTGAAGGCTCTGTCTTTTCTTTAAAAAAGCAAACAAGCAGCCCAGCTCACCAAAATTGCCACATGAACAATTTAAGACCTCTTCCTTGACAACTTCTTTGCAAACAGGACAAATTTCGCCTGGTGTAGGACTGGAATGGGAGACAATAGCGCTCCGCAAAATGTCTGTGGTCAAAGTCACCTCGATGCGGCTGTATCCTGGACAGCGGTGTGATGTTCTAAATGGGTAACGGCCGCGACGATGATTTAAAACAGGTTCCGACGAGGAGCGGTGGAAATTTAAAAAGCTCTGGAACTGGCGGGATATATCTTTGAGAGCGACCGTATCTGCGGGCAGAGGCTTCCAGACCAATTCCTGCCGGCGTCCACTTGGACACTGATGCGATCGTGGCGACGGCCTTGTCGTTGTCGCTGATGATGACGCAGGAGCAGTCGACGAGGACGAGCCATCGTCAAATTCTTCAAACCGGTTCTCAAGCAGGTCATCTGCATCGTCGTCGAACTCATCATGATAAGTACGCTGACTATGTCGACCTGGACTCCTTAATGAGATAGTTTGACCAGACGAAAGACGGAAAACTCACTCTTGTAATGCGCTTTACAGGCGTCGTTGAATGTCTGACAAACAGTCAGTCGATTCTTCAGTGCAACAACATGAAAAATTCACCCTTTGGCACAGTTTGTGGAAAAAGTCGTGAGCCGTATCTGTAAGGCCGTGGTTGGGTAGGCCTGGGTCTCGGTCGGGTTCGCTGGTTGGCTCTAGCTCTTCTGGGTCAAAGGAGATGACAATCTTTCCTTTTGAGCTCAACACCACAAAATGCTACAAAACATTCATTGACAACCAAGAAAATGTGCAATTATTTCGGCTCACATCTAATCCCACAGATGCAAAAGGGTAGTTCAATTCTCGAAGATAATCTAAACCCGACTAAAAAGGTTTCAGTCCATTTAAGGAGACACATACGAACGTGTACATACGGAAAGACCAATAACCTTGAACAGAGTGAGAAAAATCATAATATTTTGCAAGCCAGTCAACGCACCGTTTGTAGCCCCAAGGTCAGAATTTGTTTAGTTTTCTTCTTGAGAACCCAACTGAGTAGCCTGTCGGCGGTGTCCTCGTATTCTGCTCCAGATTATCTTGAAAATCGATAACTATGAAGTTTACAATACACGAACCACCGTCGAAGACAAGGAATGGAGTCTCGGATTTGAGACCGGAGACTGCTATTAAGTGAGGAATATTTGGATGCCTGCCGAAGGATATATCAGATCAGGTTATGAAGGATAAGAAGTCATACTACATCACCCCCCGCTTGATCAAGAATTTGGCGGTATCCGAGCAACGCTTGAACAAAAGGATCAGACAACCATTGGTGCAGTCGACCTCAGACTCACCTTTTTAGCGTGACTACCTCTGTAAACCTTCACCGATACAACCCGCCCAGATTGTCTGATTTGACCAAGGTGCATGCGATATCCGAGACCACTGCAAGTCTCCTGCTGGATGGAAAGGTCTTCGTAGTCAAGCTATGAGAGAGTCAGAGACGAGGCGAAATTCAAGAGCAGAACATACTGCTCGCCGGCCTTGAACGATTCCCTGCATGGGTTGACAATTACTAGGACCAGCTGTATTGAAGGTCATACGTTGACTTCAGGTAGGGCTGCTAAGTTTAGAGGTACAACCCTCACCCTCAATGCTTGGTCTCGCCATGACTATATAATCGCCAAAAATTTGGTTTACTGATCCTTCGAAAACAAAGTCGTGGGCGCCGGTGAGGGTACTATGGGGTATGAGCATATAATCGAAAAGGAAAATAATTGCAGAACCTGAAGTGGGCTGTTGCCTGGAGATCTGAATTGGCATTGGCTGCATGGGCTGTAGAAGTTTGGCCTAAGATCAGAGAGTCATCCCCTTCCATGTTCTGAAGCTTACATGTTAATGCATCAGATCTGTCCGCCTGTGCAGTAGCGAGGGAGAGTCGGACGTCGAATGATTCCGGACTTGAACCTGCTTGCTGTGGAACTGTCAGTCAGAATAAGTCTAGGAGAGTTGTTTACCTTGCCTTGGATCGTTTTGTTGGTCTTGGGTTGTAAGTAGGTTCCCAAACTGCCTTCCGTTTCTTAGGCATTCTACCCATGGTTTGCATACCTATTTCAGCACCGTTAACTGTATTCATGAGAGCACAAGAGACCAGTCAGAGCAAAGGGTGTGTTGAGGGTGTGGGAGTACGAGGACAGAGAAACGCCCATTGCTGCACTGCATTGCAGTTCGGGGAATTGTGTTTGTTTGTATGAGATTGACCAGTTTAACAGCATTTGAACTAAGTATAGCACGGGTATTTTGGGCTGAACTTGACAAAAGTCCAGGTCGCAAGTGGTATTCGCAGATACATGGTTGCAGGAAAGAGACCGCAGTTGTCACGCATCGCTCAACTCTCGCTGGTGTCACAAGGGCAGCCAAAAATGGTAAGATCACAGCTCTCCAAAAAAAAATCTCGTCCAAGTCTCTCCTTGACACCCAAGATTTCAAGTAACAATGACGAATAGCCCAAAGACTAGATCTGTTTTTTTGGCGTTATCGGCTGTGGTCGTTTCTATGTTCAAACGTTGACTTTTTGGATGATGTTTGATGTCGAATATTACGTGCGTCTTTCCTTTGGTTTTCCCCTGCCAGGATTTTTTCCAAATTTTTTCTGATCCATTCATGGATTTTGGATTGTGGATCATTCAGTACCGTCGAATGCGAGCATCGACGCTGTATAATACTAGTACTTCGCCGGCTAAAATTTTTCTCTATTCCCTCGGCAATAATTCCTATGACGGCCTTCTGCACTGGGCATGTTCCAGAGTCGTTCTGTCTAAGAATAGACAGTCGTCAATACTGACCTCAAACATGAATGCCCCTATAAAGAGCATCGAACCGTCCTAGTTTCTCCCAACCTTCCTAGCAGCTCCCATTCCCAAAACCAAGCCATGTCATCCAGCACCACACCGCTCCTCGGCGTCGCCGCCGCTCTTGCCAACCGCGAACCCATCCGCTCCGCCTTTTCTCTGTTCTCTCTCCTGGGCCGCGTCGCAATCGTCTCCGGCGCCCACCGTGGCATCGGTCTCGAAATTGCCCTAGCTCTCGCCGAGGCAGGCGCCACCGTCTACTGCCTCGACCTCCCCGTCGAGCCCGACGACAAGTGGCGCAAGGTGCAACAATTTGCGGACGGCCTTCCAGATTTGCTGCCCGCGGACTCGCAGGCGCATAAGAATCATGCACAGCTGAAGCCAAAAGGTCGTCTTGAATACGCATCATGCGATGTTACCAAGCAACGCGAGATGTGGGCCCTCGTCGAAAAGATCGCGGATAAGGAAGGCAGGTTGGACATATGCTTTGCGAATGCTGGTATTCTTCGTGAAGCGGAAGTATTGGACTACCCCGCTGAGGAGTTCCAAAAGGTGAGCGGATAATTTGTGTAAGTTTTCACACAACTTTAGAGGCTGACGCGTGCTTGTAGATAATGGAGATTAACGTCAATGGCGCATTGTACACCGCCCAGGCAGCCGGACGCCAAATGGCGAAGTACAATCTACCGGGCAGCATCGTCCTCACAGGCAGTATGAGCGGAAGCATGACCAACAAGGTGGGCATAGTTGCAGATATTTCGAACGCTTTTTCTTCTACCAGTTTCCTGTCTCTTTCCGCGTATTTTTCTGCATCTCTGCTACCATCCTTTCGTTTAAAATTTAATACTCAAGATGTCTGAAACAGGACATGCACTGGACCGCGTACAACACTAGCAAAGCTGCCGTCATCCAGATGGCCCGCTCGATGGCCTGCGAGCTCGGCCCAAAGAACATCCGCGTCAACTCTATAAGCCCAGGATATATATATACAGAGTACGCATCTGAATACTGTCTTCCCTTTTACATTATATTCATATGTTCCACAGAATGACCAAGGCATTCCTTGAGGGCAAACCCGAGCTGGACAAAGCATGGCGCTCGGAGAACCCCCTTGGCCGCCTTGGGGATCCCGATGAACTGCGCGGAGTCGCGCTCTTTCTCGCTAGCGATGCGTCGACGTTTTGTACTGGATCCGAGTGCGTATTTTCTGCTTATCGTCTTGCTTTATATTGGCTCATTGATCGATATCCTATACCTGATAGTATGATTGTGGACGGTGGGCATCGTGCATGGTAAACAATCCGAGTGTAGCACGGGCTAAGAAGGAAGAGAAAACATTGGAAACCGTGAACATGTATCATTAATTGTAACTTTCAATTCAAATCGACGCTGTAGGAATATATCTTGTTTGGACGATCCATTGGAATTTGCAGCATAGTTATTCCGACCAGGCTAGTGTTGGTCTTATGGGGTCGAAATGAATCATTGAAACGATGAATTACAGTCAATTACAGTAAAAATACAGTGCTATCGAACGAGAAAGACCGCTTATTATGCATGTAATACCTTCTTTTCTATTATCTCCGGATTTACGAGCAGTTGCACGCCTTCTTGCTGGTAGTGCAGCCGCAGGAATCGGCATTGCCTGGCTCATTGCACGAGCACTGAGATTCAGACGCTATGAACGATAGGGAAATGGTAATAAATGGCGAGAGACAAACCTTGGCAGTGTGTGCCTTGTTCGGGCACTGCGCGCATTCGCACTTGTCCTTAGGGCAGGCGCAGCCAGTTCCAGAAGGGCCGCAGGCGCTGTGTAGTTTCGCACCGACGGTTAGTTGTCAGGAACGGGATGGAGGGTAAAGAGACGAACCTGCATGCACTCTGGCAGGTACAATCTTGAGGTGCCATTATAAAGCTTTCTGAAGGTGTGTTGGTGGTTGGTAGTGGTGGTGGTTGTGATCACGAAATCAATGCCCCTTTTCTTCGCCAAGCGTCGTGCTTATATACCGCCGGTTCAGGTTAAACGTCATCGATCGTGGAGGAGAGTTGGAGCAAACGAAACAGGGCTCTGATTCAGATCTCGTCGTCAGATGTGAGGCAATTATGCGATAGATCTCGATCTAACCCACTGCGCCACATTTCTAAAATGGGAATTTGCTCACGGTCCGTCGCTGCTGTGTGGAATTGTATAACCATTAACGCCCGTTCATCACATCATATTATCAACAGTAAAGTTGGTTGAGAACCTGTTCGAGGGCCCGGAAATCAGGAGCGGTCTAATAGGATTCTGCAAGGCAGGGAGGTGCTAGTAGCTACCTGTCTTGCCCCCGCACTCTATAATTTATCTCTGCGACTACAGACTCCAAGTCCCCTCTTCTAGTGGAAAGTACCGCTACGAAAAAGGGTGCGCCACTTGTTGGCTTTATGTTGGATCAGTGTGCGCCTACTATTTCATCTGATTCTATTTTATTCGCTGAATTGAACGTGATTTGTTCAGATTATTCGGAAGACAACTCTCCAAACATATTAGTATTCCTTGACCAACATTAGTGACAAAAAACCAGGGAATTAACGACAAGCATCGAGCAAAACTCTTAGCACGCCCTAATGTACTTCTCCATGTACTCACTGTGCTCTTGCCAAATTTTGGCGGTTTCGTGAGTTGGACACCTTTCGAGACCGTGCATGACGCGTACTGACGGGTAGAGAGCTCCCAGTATACTCTATGCTCATATGTTTAATTCCTAGCCTCGATTATAGGGGAAGACGGAGACTTAATGATTAGGTCGCCGCATTTCTACTGCTTCTAACATCCTCTGAATACTTCCAAGAAGCGAAAGGTATTGGGCTAGGACCGTAATAATACTTACTGCAGGACTGTGGATAAAATAGAAAGGCCTTGCACTTATACATACCTCCCGAATTTTTAGTCGTAAATGGTGATGGTCAGATTTTGAAACAATTCTAGATTATACATCTACATATACACATATACAAGAATTTCCGCAAGACGACGACAAAGGGTATCTAAATAAATTCTGAATTCCGAAAAGAATTTACTCATGAGCATCCAAGTGAAACCCGTGCACTTTCAATTTAAAATGTAGCGTCGACATATTCAGTAACCCCCTTAGCGTCAGCTTCATCTTGTTTCTGAATTCTACCACAGAATTTACCCGCCTCCCATTCCACATGCACATCTTGTCATGTACCGTCAGCTCAACCGTGACCTTATGCAGCGCGCGGTACTCGAATTTGAGCAGCACCTCCGCCAAGCGTCTCCAGAACTCGTGCGTACTGAGGTCGTGCGACTCATGTGGGTTCCATTGCAGCGGGTAGAGGATGGCGAGGTCGAGAAAGCGAAGGCCGCTCGGGCGAGTAATCGCCTCGAGCATGTCGCAGAACCCAAGGAGGTCTCGTCCGACCTTGCCGTAGGACATGCGCACGGAGAGCTTGCGCAGCGCGGGCAGTTTTCCAAGGTCGAGGAGGCCGGGGAAACTCACCCCGTCCCGCGCTTGCGCGTCTGTGTTATGCGGTGCGGTGGTCGATGTAATCTAATCAGCGTATTACTGGACGTGATGAACGAGAAGGTGCGCACCTTCCCAGCAGCGCCACCTGATGAATTTGAGCTTATCGGCGTGCGCCTCTATCACGCCCCAGGCGGAATTAGTGTTGACCATTGAAACGGTCCGTATGTGCAGGTAACAAAGTCTAATGTCCCGCGTAGGCGGCAGCGGGTCGACTGTCCCCGTTTCCACCTGGTCCATCGAGAACATGGCGCTGACTGGGTCCTCCCGCAGGGTGTTCACGTTGTTGAGGTACATGAAGCGCACCGATGTGTTTAGCGCCGTGCCCGGTACCCCGCCGAGGTTGCACACCTCGAGCTTGGTCAGAAGCGGCGAACGAAATAAAGTCCGCAGGGCCTCCCGCAATTCCACGCTGAATAAACTCCATTGCAGATACCCCACTTCGCATCCGAAGCTGAGCGTGCGCACGTGGTGCAGCATGTCGAGCAGGCGCGGGAGGGCTGTTTGCTGCGTGATCCACTGCGAGTCGTACACGGGGTAGGAGTCCAGCACGGCGATGCTGCGCACGCACCGGCTGGTGTCGGGGTTGCGGGCGAGGAGGTCGCAGAGCCCCTGTATGCGCCGCACGACGTCGCGGATGGCGATAGGGTTGGGCGAGCCGCGCAAGCGAAGAGTAATCTCGGAGAATAAACGCTTGCGAGCAAGAGGGAGATAGGCGCTGGATAGGACGCCGCATGATTTGAGGGTGGGCCAGTCCTTGTCGGCGACGATGCAGTCGAAGATGAGGGCGATGAGCTCGGGCGGTAGGCGGGGCACAGAGGTCATGGGGGTTGGGAATGAGATTAGAGTTAACGTTAGTGGTCAGTTGATACCTTAAAGTTAGGGGCATCGCATTTGGTAAGCAACCGTCAATGTCACCTTCCCAACAGAAAAAAGTGGAATTACCCGGTTATTTTCTTAGTGAGAAACTAGTGTACATGTTCTCCATTTACATTTGGTTTATCACAGTCGTTTATCCACCTAATGTCAGTTAAGAATGCATCCCAAAAGGTCTTCAAGAAAAAGTCAACGTCCGACATCCAAGGCGATAATCATAAATTTCGAGAAAAAATACTCACAAGATAGTTTGCCCTGGTGAACGTGGACTAACTCCTCACACCGTCCTTCGGATTCCCCTTCTCATCCCGGACAGCTCAGAGTTCCATAACGCCGAATGTGCTTCTCCCAAACAAATCGATCTTTGCCCTTGGGAATAACTTGCCCATCTCTGAGTTAATAATCCTGCTACTTGCAATCGCTGGCAAACTTGAGCATGTAGGGTCCGCCTTGAACGGATGGATCATAGTTCACCATGCGAGTTTTCTGGCAGCAATGCTGTAGCAAGCCGATCCATTAAGGAGCGAGAGCTGGTCAGAGTTGCACTGGGACATGCCTTCGTCTGAGATGGCAGCCCAACTTTTTCGCGGTCCTCGGGAAACCAGGGTGATCGGCATTAGTACCATCTGAGAAATAGGTGTCTTCCCCATTAATGTAATGATAAGGCAGGCGGTAGAGGATCGATGGATGGGTGAAAGACGCCAGCGCGGGGGAGTTATGTTCTATATCAGCCGCGCGTGGTGTTCGTAAACTGTACCAATGGGTCGGCATACGAGGGCAAAGCATGATTTTACTTTCCCTGAAATGTGGCAAAATGTGCTATTTTCGAGACCGGCTTGCCTCGGGAGTCGGATGAAAGATTCCTGTCGAAAAAAGCCATAAGCCAGCACTGGGATCATAGTAAGTCATGGTGGTAGTGGCAAAGCAAGACAATCCATGGGTCCGTGACATTGTTATAGTAGGCAAGTTCGATGCCAGTCGACGCGATAATCTTCTCAGGCACCTTCATATATTGTTTGACTAAGACTCAGAAGGTTTGGAAGTAAAAAGGAGAGTCGCTCCTGTTGCCAGAGGTGAGCCTTTGATAACTCTCAGGACCTGCCAGGACACGTCCGATTTCAGGACTTCAGCCGAGCTCCTCGCGTGGATTTGTTCGCCCAGCGATGGCCGCAGCGTCGAAGACAAGAACCTTATGAGCAATTTGCACGGTGCGCGTTTCAGCAGTCGTTACTGGGAATGGCCTTGAGTGGCTATGAGACACCCTGGTCTTGCAGGAAGATAGGAAGGCGCAGAATGTGGTGGAAAGGTCAAGTTGTAAAATGCCAAATTGGAGCAGGCGTCGATATTTGGCTCTGTCTCCTTTGAATCCCTTTGGTCCCTCTCCGGATTTCAGGTCTTGATCATCGAACACATGGAGCTGCACTGAGATACTTCTGGCCGTACCTGTTTAGGCCTTCAGACGTGTGTTTGGGCGCTGATTTATGTGATATTCATATGCCTCCAACGTTGACGACTGCGAGGTCGCGTGGCACGGATTGACAAAGTTCCAGGGAACTCGGCCTCTCCTGCCTCTCTTCGAAGTTCTTCGACTTACGTCGGTATGAGTGCAGGCGATAATCCGATATGCCCTCTTCTTCCTATTTTTCAGTTCTCCGCTTTCGGTACTCGACGTGACCCCAACACTCCTCCAACATTTCCCCTTCGTGCTTCTCGCGATTGATGGCCTCTGGTTCTGTTCAGCGTTTCATTTGGACGTCGATAATCGGATAATGTTAGGGAAGGTTCACAACCGACTCCTACCATCAGAGCGATGCGCGGGTTTGATTCTGCTTTGCTGGTCAATGAGGCTGTACGGCCCTGTACCGAACTTGGACAGCCTCACTGTTGCCGATGGATCATAACAACGACGATGCCAAGCCTCGACCAAATCAACGCCCATTGCCAAATGCCAACGACGATCACCCGATGCTATGTGCGAAAGAAGCCATTCGGACTTCCTGTGCGCCTCTAGTCCCTGAGGCCTGAGTAGTAAGTACTGAGTACCGAGCGCCCATCGTTGCTCGTGCAATCTTCATAGTGCGAATCGTTTAATTGTAATTCATGTAAGTGATCTAAGCTGATCTGAGAACTTTTACAACTAACTATACACGCAGGTATCTGACCAGGCAAAACTTACAGCCACTGATCAAACTATTTTCATCCCATGTGGTACAAATATCCAACCTCGTGAGCGGTCGACACGTTTGGGTGACGATCATGCAAGCAGGGATGCATATTCCTGTACCGTCTTCATGATCATGAGATGGTTATGAGATTTTGCGGTTTAATTGAACGCTCCCAACTGATATGCATTCCTAGAAGTTCGCATCTTGGGATGATCAAGGATGGATGGATGGATGGATGAGTTATAACTGACGCGGTCCCTATCAAGTAACTGCTGGCCTGCAGGTGCAGAAAAATTTCCTGTGCTCACTGCGTGAGACGGAAATTGGTCGCTCTTAGATAATCGATCGTAATCGCCCATGTCAAGCATCTGCTTGTGATTCCTGTGCAGAACTCAAAAAGTCCCGGATCGTCGCGCCTAATTCTCGTGCTGAAGAGGCGGAGCTTCCCGCTAGAGAGGGAGTATGAAACCCTTTCAACACTTTCTGAATTCGAGAAGAGGTGAAAGAAAGTTACATGAAAAGACCTGGTACAGATATTCCGCGTTTTTTTCGGTGATGATGAGACTGAAATCTGATTCCAGAATGCACGGATCTCGAATGGATAACAATGAACATGCCAGGACCCTGTCGGCGCCAAACCCTATGATCCCCATCGGACACTGTTCCCGTGATGCCCTGGCCCAGTGTTTCATCCGTCTTGGCTTGTCTCCACCCTGGTTCCACGCCCGAATTCTGGTATAAAAGCGTCGGGATCTAGCCTTAAGTTCCCCAGCTGGTCTCCTCATTACTTTCCTTCGGGACAATTTCGCGCTGGTCGCATACCTCGACTCAATAATCACCGTCAACCTCCCAATTTAAATACCTCATCACGATGGTCAAATTCTCCACTGCCTTCTTCTTCGCTGTGACCCTCGCTGGCGCCGTTCCTACTTTCGCTCAGTGAGTTCATGCGCGCGCCCTTTCACAGTTATATGGACATTCCCTAACTCGACTCGTGTCACAGAGATATGCCCATTAATATCGAAGCCAGGAGCCTGGACGCTATCAGCGAAGATCCTATCCTCAGCCGTCAACTTATCGAAGCTGTCTACGGCAGAGAGCTCACAGAGAACGAGCTCCAAGAGCGCGAGCCATTCTTCGGTCTGATTTTGTGAGCTTCAGACCTCCAAACTATACACAGGGTACTTACCACCAGCCATCAGTGCTGCTGCGAGAATCGGTGCACAAATCGCTTCCCGAGTAGGGAGCAAGGTTGCAGGCAAACTCGGCCGCAAAGCCGCGCACCATGCAGTGGACCACCACAACAACCACAGACATCGCAGGTCGCTCGACGATGAGTTTGAGCTTGATTCGCGTGCCGAATTCGAGGACCTCTTGGAGAGGGATTTCTACGACGGGGAGATTATTGACGAGCGCGGAATTGATGATTTTGATGAGCTCGACTAATGCATGGCACCCATTCAACATAGGCAGATGTATGTACATTGATAAGCATGTTGTATAACAATAACCTCGCCTATGATTTTGTATAATGACGAGTTTTCAAGCATTGATTGAGAACGAAGACAGCGGTCTTGGATCAAGGCGAATCTAATGCGAAATTGTCAATGAAGGAAAACCTGTGACCAGAAAAAAGGTAAACTGTCAGCCCTGTGTGTCGAAGATATCCTGCATGTCCGTCCTCTACGACCTAACTTTCGATATTCAAGACCCAGCGCTCAGCTCTTGGTTTGCCTAGCCTAACAGATGCCAAGTGGTTGGAGGTCTTCAAATCACTGAGACTCTGAGTCTGAGAAACGCCGCCGTACCCGAGTTGGCGCCTTTACCACGATGGGATATTAATTCACCGTCTCCACTTTATTGCCAGTGGGCAGTAGTAAATATTTTCTCCCCCCCCCCCCCCCCCCCCCATTTTTAGGCCTCCTAGTTGTCCAGAAAAGCTTATTAGTTTAGAAAAGCAGTCTACCCTGGAAAGAAAACCGGCCTCTGATGGAGATGACTGAATTCATGACATGTTTTGCTGACGGTGATGGGCGCTTATTTCGACAGGATTTGTATCCCAATTTTCGTCAGTTTCACTGGCAGTTTGCATTCGCGCCCTATTTTTTTTTCTGGCCATGCTTAACTTTTTCTCTGTGTAGAATTACACAAACGTCGTAGGACATATAATATTTGCCAGGTGAATTTCCCCCCAATTCGTGCCTGGTATGTCGCCCTAGTTGCGCCCTACAGTATTCTGGCAACGTATTCCAGTTAGATTACGGTCAAGCCTGAGATTAATCAAGATACACAAAGAGTATGATACCATTTTCAATGATTTTGCCACTGTATTTGATGCTGGGAGTGCACGCAGTGCTAATCGTTTAATTAGAAAGTTGGAAGTTTATACTTAAGCGAGGAGAGTCGAATCATGGGTACTTCGACGAGCAAGGCAAACAGCTTCGCTTCCTTGTGGGCCCTCGTGGGCCCAGCCTTTTTAGGAAGTGGTTAATACAAATCACAAACCGCGAACCTGGGAGAGGAGAGATCGTTTCTGACAACGAACGCTTGGGAGAGTTTTATCACAAGGAAGAGAAATTCTTTCCTGAGGTCTTCAGGTTGGTGAAGTGGTTTCCAGATAAAACCCAGGGCCCTACAGGGCCCTACGGCCCAGGGCACCCGGTCCGGCACCATTCAGATCCCGGGCCCGGTGGTTTAGAATACTTTCCCACCAAACTGCTGTTACATACTTTGAACCAAGTTCTTCAAGTTCTACCACCGCAGGTACTTACATATCATACCCAGGTCAGCAATGATAGTCACGTCTCGATTGCACCAGTTTTCAAAGGATATGCACCATCTCGTGTGCGTGTGCCCGCGAAACAGGTGGTCACAGCTTCTTTCAATCATATCAGCTTGATTGACTGGTCTATTTTCTTCTTTCACTGCCACGAACATTCAGTAGAAGCCCAAAGGTGACATCTTCCGTAGCGATGTGTTGTATGGACCCCTCTCACAGTCTCTAGTCAATGCGGGGCATAGGAATCTTTCTTCCTACCCCTTGCGAGTCGTGGAGGCCTATCATTCTTTCAGCTACTGAATATTGTCTGCACCAAGAGTGTCTTCTGGTTAACAAGGTGGATTCTAACTTGATCACCTTAGCAAAGCACTTCGTTTTGCGCAAGCCACACTCGCAACCTGACGGACCCCACCATGGATACGGCGAAGTTCTTCAAGGCATTGATGTCGGTAGGTATCCTACACTCTTATCATTGAATCTATTTTTCATCATCAAACCTACAGCGGTGCTGTTGACAATACTGTGTTCACTTGGTCTCGACATTCTCAGAGGCGACATTTACAACCGTCGCGAAGCAGAGGATGCGCTACCCGGGCTCGTCTTTCCATATTTAAGCAGCCAGAAGTTCTTGAATTCTTCAGGCTGGTTCCACCCTTGCTCCCTGCAATCGATTTCGCGCTGGTCGCAAATCATACTCCACAATAAAATAATCCTATCTCAATCAACAATGGTCAAATACACCGTACTCGTTGCTTCTGCTCTGATTGCTGCTTCCCCAGCATTATCATCGTACGTTTCTGTACATTACAAAAGCCATCCTCGTTTGATTGACGAAACTGTTTTTACAGAGATATTGTGAGCGATAATGAAGTTCGCAGTGATAACTTCGACACTCTCGTCACCCGCGAAATGATGGGCCCCAGTTTCGGCCGTGATTTAACCGACTTTGAAATCGAAGAGCGAGCCTTACCTGCCACAATCATTGAGTGAGTCGGTCCTTCATATTAGGCCTCAGACTTTCAGAGTTTCTAATCTCTTCAATCTATAAGACGGTCGCAAGAGCCTCTCGATCTTCAGCTCGAGCGCCGCCTGGTGCTCAGTAAACCCGGCAGTCTCAAAATCCCTCCTGGAGCTCTACATCTTGGCCACGGCCCAGTAGTAAATCCTGGCATTCGAGGTCCTCTTAGACTTCCTTCAGGAGGTCTTCCCAAACCATTTCTCGGTCACGGCCCCGTAGTGAACCCCCGAAATCGAGGTCCTCTCAAACTTCCAGGCGGTCTTCCCAAACTAAATCTCGGACATGGTCCAGTGGTGAATACCCGCAATCGAGGTCAGCATACATCCCGGCTCGAGAGACGCCGCCTTCCTGGTGCTCGCCCTCTGAATCTTGGCCATGGCCCAGTCGTGAACAACCGCGGACCAGGTCAGCTATTAGGCCCTCGCCCTTTTCTCGGGCATGGCCCGGTAGTGAATACTCGCAATCGAGGTCATCGGCTCGAGCGCCGCCGCCTTCCTGGCGCTCGTCCTCTGAATCTTGGCCATGGTCCAGTCGTGAACAATCATCGCGGACCAGGTCAGCTATTAGGCCCTCGCCCTTTTCTCGGGCATGGTCCAGTAGTGAATACTCGCAATCGAGCTCAGCACTCATCTCGACTTGAACGCCGCCGCCTTCCTGGTGCTCGCCCTTTGAATCTTGGCCATGGCCCAGTCGTGAATAACCATCGCGGACCAGGTCAGCTATCGGGCCCCCGCCCTTTTCTCGGGCATGGTCCAGTAGTGAATACCCACAATCGAGGTCAACACACATCTCGGCTCGAGCGCCGCCTCTTTCCAGCTCGGCCAGGCGGTCGCCTTCTGAATCTTGGCCATGGCCCAGTTGTGAACAACCATCGGGGACCAGGCGAACTCTTAGGTCCCCGCCCTTTGAATCGTCTCCCAAATCTTCCTCGATTCCCCTCACTCCGCCACGTGGCGCGTGAGATCGACGAGCTCGACTAGAGCCAAGATAGAGCGCTCTACTGGGATGCCAGATGACTTCGCATGGGTCCTAACGTAAATAAAACCATATGTGCTGTATGCTACAGAAATAAGACAAATATGACAATTCATCAATGAGAAGATGCTGTTGCTACTTGGCCCCTCAAGCGCCTTTCATTGATCTCAATTCCTGGATATAGGTGGGTCATCGGTTCGCAGAATATTTGTACAACACGATGGAAGTTACAGGGAGTGCAAACGCCAGGGGTATCTGAGGCTGTACTAAATAATTGCTCAACGAAGCCTGCTCTTCTAGGCTTGTCCTACTCAGCAGATATAATCACAGCAATTCGCCGCCAACTTAGTCGAGTTCGTCGATTTCGCGCTCCTCTAGGTCGTCGAAGTCGCGTTCGTTAAGGCCGTTCGTGTAACGCGCGATAAGCTCGTCGATGTCAACCTCTCGAGACTCGAAGTCGTCGGCATCAATCTCTCGAGACTCGAACTCGTCGACATCACGGGCCGAGATTTCTTCCGAGTCTTCACGCTTCATAACCCTGCGATGTTTCGAATTCAGTTGGAGACTATTGGGGGGGATATTCCGAAATCGAGAACGTACATGGAGCCAACTTTCTTGATCCCCTTCCAGATATGCCCGAAGAACCTGCCAATTTTGCTGCGCTCAGCCAGGTCTTGAACTTCAATCTCACGGGCAGAAAGGTCCTCAGAATCTCTGGCGAACAGTCCTTCGAGGTCTCGGATGAAGAGGGCTTCAGTCTCGGTCAATTCACGACCAAAGACCCGTTGCTCAGAGATGTCACGGCTAACCAAGGGGGAAAAAATCAGCAAGACGTCATAAGGTTTGATGAGATGTGCCTACGTGTTGAGGTCATCCCAGTTGGCTGAGGCGAAGACGGGGGCAGCGACGAGAGCGGCGATGGCAAGGGAGGATGTGATTTTAACCATAGTGATTTGTGAGTAGTTTGTTATATGTGGCGGGGACTGTGATCAACACGAATCTTGGGCTTGTGCGAGAAGAGGGAAGAGACCAGCTGAGGCACCAGAAATGCATGATCGTAGGTTTATATAGCCCGCTGAAGGCGGCATGCACAGCCAATCGCCGAGCGTCAACGATCCCCACAAGGCGCCACAGTGCAGGCCGTTGTTATTTTTAGGTCAAACAAGGGCGGCCGATCATCGGTTTCGCATCAATTCGCTCTGTCAGATTCTCCGTGCAGAGCCGTAAGCCCCGGAACGAGGAAGCTCTTGTGAGATCGAGATGTCGACCTATAGTGCACTGGAGACTGGAGCAGAAGGCGTTGAGGGTTGTATAATGTTCAAATGTCGCAGCTGCAAGCTTGAAGTGGGGGAGGGTCGATTTTTCAATGGTATCCGGAAGTGGGTGGGGCTTATCTTTCGTGTCCTGATGGTTTGATGGCGGATAGTGGTCCGCGTAGGGCTCGGATAGCCTACAGGTCGTTTGAAGCTTTCGTTTTAGATTATCGAGACAGAATGCTGTACGACCTCAATCTAGAAGACAGTACCATAACCAGTCTGAAACTGCACAGATGTACGTCTCGCAAGAGGTTCCCAGACGACACGGGCGCTGGCCATTTCACAATCTATCGTTAAGTCAAGGCATAGTAACAGATTCATGTACATTGCATTTCAACTGACGATCATGAGATAACGAGGGCAGAGAACTAGGCCAACTCAGCTTCCTCATCTTCGTCTCCTGATACTTCTGCATTTTCCTGCCCAGCTTTCATCATGAGTTGAGCGAGATCTTGTTCTTCCGTCTCGGAAACGGCCTTGGGCTAAGAAACACAAAATACAAAATGAATGTCGGTTTGCATCAGCGATATTTAGAAGCCGTACCTTCATCTTAACAATCAGGTTCCCGCCTTGATTTTCGATGGAGATTTGGATTGATTCGATAGCGCGTTCTAGTCGTTCAACGGCAGCATACTTTTTAAAAATGAGATATCTGCCGATTCAGGGATCGTGGATAAACTTACCTTGTCTGTGGCATTCGTGCTTAGAACATACAAAGGTGGAGCAACGAGCTTCGCCTTGATTGGTACAGCTTCCGTGCTTTGCTTTTCACCCTTCCGAAGAGCTTTCTTGATGGCGTCGATGCCAGCGGGCGTGTAGCAGGTTAGCTCGATATCTGCACGAAGCTTGATGGGTTGGGGTGTCAGCCGTCTGGCTATCGTACTTGTCAAAATGGAAAGTGTTGAGGGTGTGATTGGCGTTGCAAGTGAGGAGAAAACGGTGTCGGGCTCGCTATGGAGTTCTGTGAGCAATGATATAAGGATTTGGATCAACAGACCCACGTTAAAGCAAGCTTGAAGGCGTCGTATGGGTGCCCATATTTTTTCCCAAGCGGCCAAGCAACCTGGTCATATAGTTGCTCGAGTTTCTCGTCCTCATTCGCTCCTCCGGGAATCTCATGTTCAACTCCGTCCTCTTCGTGGGCCGCCTGTCGTGCTTTTCGAGCAGCCTTCTTGTTCTCCTTCTCTCCGGGGTCAGCAGCAGGTGCAGCCTCTATTTCACCGCCTTCGGCATTCACGGACGGGATTTTTGAAGCCACATGCCGTAGGATAGAGGCGACCGTTTTCGATTTTAGGTAACGTTCTTCGCATTTTACGATATCTTCAGGAGAGACACGACGTTTTGAAAGATCGATATAACCTGATGAGCGAATGAGATTCTCCTTAATCAGTCAAATATTATCGATATGCGAGGAACAGAGCAGACCCTTTTCTTTGTCGACTCGGAGTACGACAACGACCTCGTTTCTTCCCACTCGAATAAGCTTCTGCACTGATCTGATGCGACGACGAGACAGCTCAGAGAGCAAGATCATCCCTTCCGTGTTGTCATACTCAAGCTGCAAGAAAATATCAGTCACTGAATTTCACCAGGAAAGCCTGTAACTCGTACCAGCTTCACGTATGCTCCCATTTCTGCGATCTGGCGCACCTGCACCATCACCAGCTCGTCGACTTCTGGATACTTTTGTTCGTAATACCGCATTTTGTGGTGAGGAATCTGAGGATGGTGAAAGATGATCTCAGATCACTGACATATTATTTGACCCTAACCCTGTCCGCTCACTCGTTTACGTGTATTTGAACCGGGCCATTCCTTCCGGAATTTAGACTGGCTTCAACTTGAACTTCCGCGTTCTCCTTTGGTTCTCCTCTCTTCTCCTCCTCAATTCGTCGATGCTCTCTTGCCATAATTTTTACGCCTTACCAATTGAAAATTTTGGCACATGCGTCTATTTAGTTCTCCTCCTTTTACGCGGCGCCTCTTGCGGCGCCTTGACTGGTTTTTCTGGCGAAACCCACATGATCATGAACATTTACGAAACTTCTTTCCTGACACAAACCATCTGGGTAAATACGGAGCAACTGCAATACGACTTCCAGTGGTCGATATCCTATTTCTTTTCCCACCATGCGATCTTGCGTCCGAATGGTCCGCCTGATATTCTCTATATTTCACGGCCTCGAATCTCCATTTTCATGGGCAGGCTAACTCTGGCCCGGCAATTCCTCGCTTGAAGGAGAACGACTACCTCGAGCCCGGCAATACAGATCCCTAGGAATAAGTTGTAAAACTGGTCGTCTTTACCCGAGGCACTGTGTGCTATTCTGGGTTCATTTAACCTCAAGCCTTTCCAAGGGGTCGGTCTCAAGTCTTGCACTCCCCATCTTCCCTTCGTGATCAGGTAGCCTTTGTATCCACAACTAGTCACAGTAAGCCCCGTTTTACATCAACGTCAATGTCAATGTGGCTGATTCGCCCGCAGCTTTAGATTAGATCATGTCATTTTGTTGGCGCAGGAATGGGCCTGCTACTCATCTTTGATTTTGTGGGCAACAACAATGTCATCCCAGTGACCAGATCTTTCTTCTTGTTCGACCTATTCAAATTTGTGCATGTGTCATCTTCGCAGCTGATTTCATATCGATAAACTTTTTTTTTTCATGTCGATAGGTCGACCTTCGGAATCCCTGGCTGGCCGCGAGTTTGGAATGGTCGATCTGGCAGAGCTTGTCCACAGGACCACAGCCTAGACCGGTGCCGATCAGACGAGCACGCCGCTGTAAGTCGTACGTATATTCCTTGCGGTTTGAAACCATATTGCAATCGTGCGACGAGAACGCTTTCAGGGCTCACTGGGACAAGTGCATTTTAAAACAAAGGGGTAGAATTACAAGTAAGAAATCTCTATTCTCCAAGCTAGTGCGCATCAATAACGGTCGAGATCCAGTAAGGGAATTCGGGAACACTATTTTCATCTTGGGGAGAAACTGGAAACGGGTTACTGGTGTTATTCAAAATGAGTACTTTTCACCTGGTCAACGGAAAAGAGCTCACATATCCTCCGAAAGCTTCTACATGAAGAGTAACCGAAGGACCGCCTCTAAGGACATCCAGTGGACGAGGGACTCGAATAGCCCGTCTCACTGTGCTGGCCAGTGTCCGAGTACCACATACTGTAAGAACGGTTCATGAGCATAGATTAGGCTCACACGACGATAGACACTAACCATTGATCGATATCGGTCCTGTTCCATTTGCGATTTCATCTCTAATAGACGAGACGAGATCCGGCCTTCCCTGCTCAAGCGAGACGAACGACGATTCCAACAACCTCGAGCTAGACTGCGAGCTGTGGCTGGAGTTGTCTTTTTCTGCGATGACGTCTTCCTTTGAATCGTCGCTCCATTTTTGGGAATCCTCTGGGTCGGCGGTGACGAAGAACTTCAGGGTGACGGAGATGGATTTTGGAAGTTGGTCGAAAGCTTCAAGGAGGGCGTCTTCGATCCATTTTATGTGTTCTGGAATTAGATTAGAAAGAATCGGCTAAGGATTGGTAAATAAATCGAACCTGCGTCTCGGATTGCCCATATAAAGACCACTTTCTGGCAGGTGGGTTTGTTGTGCTTCGCACGACTATATAAATAGGGATTAGCTGGAAAGCGGCAGAGGGGACGGAAATTTGTACCGGACGAGATCTAAGAAAAGAGGCAGAGTGAACGCGACTCCAGAACCACCTACGAGCCAGGTTATATCAAGTTCGTCGATTAAAAATGGCGATTAAAAAGAACATACCGCCAATCAAAATAACAGTTTGATATCCGAGCAGGATGGGAGGAGAACTATACGGCCCGTTTATGAAAACCTTGTACGTCGCGGCCGGAGAAGCGACATCCTTCAATTTTGCGGTAAAGCCATCACGCACGCGTAGGAAAAACATCAGCTTATTCGCACTCGATGCCGAGTCATCGCAAATTGTAGACATTGTAACCGGGTGAGACTCGAACGGAAGGGAGGACACTGCTGGGAAGGAAAGGAAGGCGCTTTGGCCTGGGCGCCAGTGGAAGATCTTGGAGCGGCGGAGGGTGACTTTGAGGAAATGTGGGGAAAGAACTTCTACGGAGGCGTCCAGGTCCTTGGAAGATTTTGACCAAGGGTTTAAGTACGCGAAGTTGTACAGTCCCAGTTGGAAGAAGCGCAAGAACCTGTCGAGGCCCCAAACAACCATTGCTGGCCATGGTCCGTAGTAGACAAGGCTGCATGGAAATATTATTTAGTTATTTAGAGTAAGAGAAAGCTGGTTTCGCGCACTTTCTACCTGCAAGGTGGAGATAAATGGCGACGATGAACATGCTGAAGTTGTTGATTTAGAATTTAAGGCATATGTAGTAATGTCGACTAGAAAATACTCACAATGCGAAGACGGAGTGGATGATGTTGAACGCTTCATAGTGTCTCTCGCGAACTGGGCGTATGGAGAGCATGCACAGTAGGGTCAGAGTTGATGCAGCAATAACGCCACATTGTACCCATCGTTCAGAGATAGGCCCATCTTCGTCTAGTCTAGAGAAAAGTTAGACTTGAAGGAATCTGGAACGACAGTTTTGACCGACCCAACAGTAACCTGGGTGGAGTGTAAGCGAAGGACAGTAATATTAAGTGAGGGGACCTACACGTCCTCCGGCGTGTATCCAAGCTAAGACAACTATCACTCGAGCGGACATACGATGGAGATAATTCAACTGCATAAGGAGGTATGAAAACTGCATATGGAGATGAACTATATTTATCTGCCCACCTTGTCGAAACTGATTCCCGTAAGCCCTGTGGAATAGAAGGACGGGACGGTAAATATTATCAAGAAAGTTGGAGAGTCAAATGACCCACAAGAGACTAGATTGTTCCGCATTCCTAGAGCGGTCATGATAGGAATTTGAGAGGCTGCGATGGTGCCGGCTCGATTGGCGTAGTAGTGTGGTTCTACTTTGACGCCGGTGGTGGTCGTTGCTAAATCATGGGTTAGACAATGTTGAGAACGGTAAAGAGGGTACGTACTGTTCACGAACGTCCAGGAGAAAAGTACGGCCATATAAGCCAGGGTTACAAAGAGTTCAAACAGGTTGAGTGTGAACGATGGGCCAATGGGTACGGTCCATCGTAGTGTAAGCGCCTTCAATGAGTCGACCACGGCAACAGGAAGTCTGCTGAGGGACACGGTTGTCCTCTTGCGGGTGTAGACTCTGTTTCGGGTGATGTAGGTGTAGGCTAAGGTGAGGAAATGACAAATGGAGACGAGGGCGATGAAGCTGGCGAGAAGGTAGAGGACTTGTTTGGGGTAAGAGAAAAATCGAGCAATGCGTATAGCTTTGTTGGGGTCGACGGCTGCGTCGACGACGCCAGGAGCTGCTATAGAAGAGACGAAGTCTTCTGCCCGATTGGCAAAGTGGGTGGCCATTGGAAATTCCGGGTTCAGGCTTTCCTTCATTTTGGGGATCTTTATGAACCTCCTCTTCAGGAGATGGGAAACGGGGCTCCATTACGTGGCTGGGAAGCCTCACGAATGGTCTAATAGGCAGATGAGAATGCACCTTCAGACAGAGTTTATGCGGGAGGAACCCTAAGAGGACTATCGGATCTCCTTGCCTTGCAATTTTTGCGATATAAATAGGGAGGAAGCCTCCAGAGCGGCCACGGGTTACCTTGGGAAATGACAGGCCGAGGAGTTATCTGATAACGAGCGGTCTTATCAGATTGTCATCGCATCTTATCTCGCACCAAATGTCATCCAATGTGAGAAATGGTCCATGTTGGGCGATATTTAGCAGAATAGAAGGCATTGTTTGTCGTTTGTAATTATGGAGGGTGTGGGGGTGCAAGGCAGGATGGAGCAGAGATATCGAAACGCGTGGTATTGGATTTTCTTCCCTGATCGCTGTTCTGTTTTCGCGTTATGCAAGTCGAATACGATGTTCAAGACGGATTGCTGCAGCGTTCTTGTCGTTCCTAAAGAGTGACATGAAACGCCGACAGTGTGCCAGGACGCTGACGCGAATTTTCACCGTCGACGACAAGAGATGAAGGGCTTCATCCAGGAATAGTTCGTGTCAACTCGCTTGAGAATTGAACTGGGCCGGCATTTATGGGTCATCCCGCCGAGGGAAGCTTTGGGACTATCTGGAACGACGAGCAGAGTCACGGCACTTTGTTGAAACCCTCAGCCTGAAGTGCAGAGATGGACCTTTAATACAAAGGCGTTTCTGGGAAGTCAACATCAAGCGCGCCCGAGATTGTTGATGCTTATGACAAGGAAGTGGCCATGGTGGCTTATTGCGTAGGATTTAAGCTACGCCATGCTAGCCGGATTTGTTTGCTGGGATCAACCGTTTAGGCGTGAAGGAACCATATGGGTAAGATAGACCTTTGTGCATAGTCGGAAAGGACCAGGGAAAAAACCAGCCAAATCCGTTTCAGCATTTCGATAGGAAGTCAGGCTCCCACGAGTGGTAGTAGAAAAAATAAAATCTGGCGCTCGGAGAGTGCATGAGGCTGAGAGGTCCAGAGGTCAACGGAGATTGGGTAAGGTCACTAGGTCTACCCATTTGACTGGATCACGATGCTTGGGATAAAAGGGTAAACGCCTTCATTCAATCGTTGACGTATGCGCAGCGGCCACTGCGATTTATATAGGCCCAAGGACGATGTGAGGCTGAGGTGGTCAACGAGAGAGAGGATGGCGACTGGGCAGAGCAAGAGCTTACGTGATTGATTGCACGTGGGCATAATTGGCAGTTTTGCAGGCAGGTCTTTTCTTGGCAGCGTTCCTGCTTCTAACTGGACGAGTTTGCTGCTCATTATACGCTTAATTCCTCCTGTCCTGCCTCTTTCTATTTATCTATCATCTATCCCATTCTCTTCCATATACCTGTAGCCTTGAAACTATGCCTAGCGACTCAGCTGGCCCCCACGATTTAGATCGCGATAGGGAGCGCGAACGTGACAGAGAAGATCGAGGCGAACGAATGGACAGAGGAGGAGCAAAGCAGAAGCAGGCAGCTACGTCTTCAAAAAGTGCGTCTTCTGTTTCGTCATGGCTTCAGTCAAATTCAGCCAACTTTTCTGATATCTTGCGTTTTTTTTTGACTTTTTATCTAGCAAAAGACCTATCTCATGTACCCTGTAAATTCTTCAAGGTTGGAGGGTGCACTGCCGGATCTTCGTGCCCTTTCTCCCATTCCAACGTCGAGCCAGGAGGACAGAAGGAGACCTGTACTTGGTTCGTCAAGGGCAACTGCAAATTCGGTCACAAGTGTGCGCTCGCGCATGTCCTTCCCGGCCATAGTATGGCGATGGACAGGAAGAACAAGAAGGCTGCGCAGACCGCTGCCGCTGCGGCCGGTGGCTCGGGGGACAAGGGAGGCAGGCTCGGTGGTCGTGGCGGCAAGCGGGAGATGGCCTCAAGTTCCAACAACGCCGGTAATAGGCTTCCCCTGTTGGCAGGCGGGGCCACCGCTCCTACACGTCTTGTCAATTCCGGCTCTCCTGGCACCTCGTCTTCAGGTCGTCCGCTCATGAACATGTCATTAAAAGCCACGATATCGCCCTCCGCACCGGCCCCTCCGTTAAAGGACACCGATTTCGCGCCGTTGGAAGAGATGGAAGGTGTGCATCACGACTCTACACCCGCCCAAACGTCATCACAGCTCGATGATTCCGACGATGCCTCCAACTTCAAGGACCCATCATCCTACGCCGAGACGTCATCTGTTTCCCAGCATCAATCAACAGCCACTAACGCTGTTCCTGTATCACTTCCGCCATCTGCACCTCGTCCATCGACAAACTCTGCCTCCAACGACTTCGGCCCTATCGGATCTCCCCCCAATTATCGTTCTGGCCAGCCCGTTTCTCCTACGCGCGTTAACGGAGGCGCTTTCTCTCCTGGTACCTCTCCACGTGGCCAGTCACATATTAACGGCGTCAATATCAGCTCTTCGCCGTCGACAAATAACAATGCCGGCATCCTGTCATCCTCACCATTTTCCGCTCCCGGAACTCAGAGTGTCTTCCCTTCGTACGCAACAGCTGGTATTGCTGCCAGTCTGGGCAGCGGTTTGGCGATGATGGGTGGTCGAAAAGGCTGGGGCGACGAGAGCGGGTCTCCGAACGTCGGCAACAATTCCTTCAGCGGAATGCTCACTTCGCAATTGTCGTCATCCGTTTCTCAACAACGTTCTCTGGGCATGAACGGTCTCGGCGCTCGTGCTGAGTACGACATCAGCATCGAGTACGATGAATTCGGAGGAGCCAGAAACACACGGAAAATGACGAGAGGAGAGGAAATCGCTGTTGATGACGAGGACCTTGAGGATTTCTTGCCGAGCTCCCTGAACGACCTACTTACACCCGAAGAGAGGAGCCGCAGGATGTCGAGGAGCAACTCGGGTCAAAAATCCGGTCCTAGTCATTTAACCAGCGCTTTAGCAAGTGCCGGCACCGAAACGGAGACTGGAGGTGCAGCTGCAGCTGGAAACGGCACTTCAGGTTTGGGTCACCGTTATTCGCGCTCAGTGCCGGCACCGACGTTGTTGGGAGATATTAAATCCATTTGGGCCGACACCCCCGCCCACCCGATGCCCTCCTCGCCACCAACACATCGCGGAACACCCTCAGCGAGCTATACATCCCGCTTCGATCCATACGCCGCCCATGTTCACGGAGACGAGGCGAGTTTGAGCATGAGCATGGGCAGTGCGGGTACGACGTCGTCGTTGGGGATGATGAGCCCGAGTAATGCCAGTGCTGCTTTCTTGCCGGGGCTGCATCATCACTATATGAGCGCGAAGGCGAAACAGGCACAGCAGGCGCAGCTTGGTCATGGTGGTATCGCACGCCAATTGCGAGGAGCGAGTAATCCGTTGTTCCCTGGCCCGACTGCTGGTGCACCGAACAACTCCATTGCCAACAATTATCTTCAACCTCTTGGAGGGATGGGTTTACCCTCTTCGACGACGACGTCTTCGGCAGGCTTCCACACACATACTCATGGGAACACGCAAACGACGTATCGGACGACGCCGTCGCCTTTCGACCTCACGCAAACCTTGCATCAGCAGCCTCAGACCGCGAGACCTATACCCTCTAATCTTGCCAGTCAGGTCGAAGATCCTTCACTGACCCCACACCCGCTTTCTCCGAATGCCCGTGCTCTTCAACAGCATGCGCCAGGTCAAAGTCTTCCACAAGGTCTGGCCGCTGGGTACTCCAGAATCCATGCCCTTCCTCCTCTTACCAACATGGCGTCACCCCCGACCTCAGGCTCGTTCGTACCAGGGTCGTCACCCGGTGCCGCGCCGGTTGTGAATATGGCCAACGACGGGTCGTATGGCGACTGGCCGCCTTCGACTAATCAAGGTGCCGCCCAGGGTGGATTCAACACGGGGCTGGAGAGCATGTTCTCGAGGTTGTCCTACTCTGCGGCTACCCGCGGTGCGGCTCCCACCGGCCCTCCTCCTGGCCTGTCGAGGAACGTCAGCGGCGGGCGGTACAACCAGCAGCAGGGCGGGCCATTGAGCCCTCTGAGCGGACCGGTGGTCACTCGGGATGACGACGACCTGTTTGATATGGACAAATAAGCGGGCTGCTTGGTTTTGGGAGGGATATTGAGTATTTCACATCCATCATCTGCCGAATTGCTTTTCTGTCCGCATCTACCCCAAAAAATAATCTTTGTTTTACTTTCTCTTAACGCTCTTTCACGCCTTTCTTTGTCTTTTCTTCTTCCCATTCTTGGCACTTGCTATTCGTTTTTCCGTATTTAATAATTTCTCTTTTCTCTTGTCACACGCACGGACAGACTACCGACCAGCACCCGTCCCACAAAAGCAGATTATTGATTTATTACATTTAGGCACAAAACTAACGACTCTGTTCCATCCATTTCGTTACTCATCTGTTGTTGTTTTTACCCTCCATCCATCAAAAGTCTTCGCTCTCCAAGCATCAAGTACTTGTTAAACTTATCCCCCACATTGGTATGCCCCAATTCTTCTCTTTTGGGACTGATAGGCTGACTGGTTGCTTTTCCTCCTTGTAGCTGCCTCCTCCACGAACGAAAAAATTGTCTTGCTGCTGTCCACGCGAAAATACTACTTGAACTGGCGTTTCAGGTCGGGCTTATATATTGCACGTCTTGTATCGATATGTAGGATATACCACGTCTTTCTCCTCTCTTGTGGCTGCTTCTTATTTTGCGAGTCCGGGATGCGTATCATGCTTCATTTACCGATCGTGTGAGCGATGGTGATCGAGCCTTGGCGATCTTGCGATGACATAGTCCGTGTAAAGGCCGTGCAGCTTTGAGATTGGGTTCTATTCTATCCACCTAACAACCACGTTTTGTTCTTGACTATGGCAGACGGGAAGTGCATTTGCACTGTGAGGGGATCTATCAGTGAGTATATCATTTGTTTCGTTAGCAGTGATGCGCTCATAGCTTTCTTCTTAGACCACGATGAGTACTTTCATGGTGTGCACCTATCTACTTGGTGTTGAAATAAACCAAATTGACTATTTCTGTTAGTGCAACATATCGTACGACCCGGAGAAACCCTCTCTTCTCGTGGGCATGAGAGTCGGGTGGGAGGCAAAGGCGCGAATCAGGCCGTCGCGATTGCAAGAGCTGGGGGAATCGTTCGGTTCTATGGATCCATAGGACAGGATGGCACATGGATTAGGGATCGGATGGAGAGTTATGGGATTGACGTTGGTGGAATCTTGATCGCAGAGGTAAGCCATTTATCACTGTCGTACGCTCGATGTCGTTGCTTACTCCACGTTGGGTGTAGGAACCTACTGGTCGGGCGATCATCCAAGTTGATGAAGAGGGTGAAAATAGCATCAGTGAGGATTTTCATCCTTCCTTCCGCGAACACTGCTTGTTTATTGACACAGTAACATCCAGTCCTATTCCCAGGTGCAAACTACAGCGAACTGCACGAGAAATCGTTTACCCAGCAAGGAGATGGTTGGTTTCCTAGCACAACACATCTGCTCCTCCAAAACGAGATCCCCCTCCGTTCGACCCATTACGCGTTACAGAACGCCAAAGATGCAACTGTCATAATGAACCCATCACCACTACCGTCCGCCGCAGAGATACGCGACTTTCCGTGGGGCAAGGTCGATTGGCTGATCGTGAACGAAGCTGAAGCACGGGAGTTGTATCAGGCGACGACGGGTTCGCGGGCGAAGGTTCCAGGTTCGGTGTCTACGAAGGAGCTTGTCTTCCTTTTATCGGCTGAACCGTCGTTCAGTACGACGAATATTGTTTGTACCTTGGGTGCAGACGGCGTGTTAGTGTTCGTGCCGAGGTTCCATCGTCCTAAGACTGAGCATGAGGCGCCGTCGTTTCTGTACTTGCCGGCAGCAAAGTTGTTGGGCGATGTTCGAGATACGACTGGGGCTGGAGATTGCTTTACTGGGTACTTCGTGCAGGGCTTGATGGAGTTGGGTGCCAACTCAGAGGTCAGAAGTCAGATAAACGAGCACGATATTGCACAGATATTGAAGACATGCGTTCATGTGAGTATCTGCTCAATATTTTCTTTGGTGAGTAGTTGCTGAATTACCGCTTAAATAATTAGGCTGCAGGCATGTGCGTCGAGCAGAAAGGGACAATTGACAGTATACCCACGAGAGCTCAAGTTGACGAACGAATGTCATTGAGAAGTTGATACATTTGTTTCATATGAGTAATAGCTATAAATTTAGAAGATCAATGAATGAAGTTTGGAATGGATGACTGAGACTCACTACATAGATATCTTTGTTTGTCATTCATTTGCAAGATTTGGACAATCACTCGGGCTTCTGGATATTCTTGTGGATAACGAAACGACGCAAATTAATTGCGGTTAAGGACGGGCCTAGTTTCTTTATTGCTGGAGTCTCTATGGATGCGATAAATTCAGGCAGCGTCCTGTAGTCGTCGCGGTCGAAGTAGTGCAAGCAAAGATAGTTATATTCTTGTTTGATGGACGGATCCTGCTTTCCAGTGAGCTCGGCGGGCTGGCCGACGAGTTTGAACCGTCTAGCGCGATACCAACCTGGGACCTTGGCTATGTCTGGAATATGCTCCTCGTCGTACCACCTGTTGTATTCGTCCTCTACTTCCGGTGGGACGGCGTTGTTGACGACGAAGACATACTTTGTTGGGAAGGCGTCTGCAGGAAGTCCGGGCTGGGATTGCTCAGAAACCTTCTGGTAGACTGCGCGATTAAGGACGGCGAGGCGTGGGACGAGAGCCTTTTCCCTGTCGGAGGCTTTCCCTGCGAGAGCCTTGTAAGCCTCGCTGGTAAACACGGAAGGAGAGTCTAGGTCGTAGAGAGCGAGCCATGATGGAGTCTTGTCATCGGTTGCCTTGTAACGAATTGCATTCTTGAAACCTGGCACGGTGAGGCGCAAGGGTCCATGTTCGTTATCGTACCAATCTGGTGGGGTATCAGGTGGACACCGGAAACGACGCTAACCGAAAGACATACCGTTGAACTCGTCCGCGGAGGCGTCTGGCCCCACTTCAGCCCAGACGAACAACAGAGCACTGTCAGTCATGGTGGTTTGTTACAGAGTGGGAGTGGAAGCAATTTATAGGGCTGCAAGTGACTAAGAATACGTTTCGGCTTGATCAGCACGCGATTGAGATTGGAAAGCCATGGTCACGACATTTATTGCTCCAGTAGACGTGATCGGCGTAGAGTGGGCGATCGAGAAGTCGGCGGAGCACCCAAGGAACGACGGATTTGGTACAAAAGCTTGTACTCCGTTAACGATGATTGCCTTGGGGATTTATGGATCAGTTTGGTTGTCGAGGAGGTGAAAGCAGAGGCGGAGCGGCAAACTCCGTAAGCCACTTATTGTCTATATCACTTCCTCGGTTCAACATCGAATCCCATCTTTTCTCTTCTCCCCACCACTCCCACCAATGTCGGACGACCGTTTGGACAATTTCATCACCGGCACCAACTACCAGCCCATCGATGTCATCGGAGAAGGCGCTTATGGCATTGTCTGGTCCGCACCCCTCTTTTCCGCGTCTTCGTGGCACTGATCAGTCCATCTCTAGCTCTGCAATTCATCTCCCAACCGGCCGCAAGGTCGCCATTAAACGAATATCCCCCTTCGACCACTCAATGTTCTGCCTCCGAACCCTGCGTGAGATCAAGCTTCTCCGTCACTTCCACCACGAAAACATCATCGCTATTCTCGATATCCTCAAATCTCCGACGCTTTCAGATTTCAGAGAGGTTTATCTCGTGCAGGAGCTAATGGAGACTGATCTACACCGCGTCATCCGCACACAGGAGCTTAGTGATGATCATATTCAGTACTTTACCTACCAGGTGCGGTGAGTCTCTTTTGTCGGATCGAACTGGTTTGATGCTGAACTGCAACCCATCGGACATAGACGCTGCGAGCCTTAAAGGCACTGCACTCTGCCGACGTCCTCCATCGCGATTTAAAACCGTCAAACCTGCTATTGAATTCGAATTGTGATCTCAAGGTATGCCTACAACTTCAATGTCGATTCGTGTAATCAATGCCATCTGTAGATCTGCGATTTCGGACTCGCTCGCTCCGCCAGACCACCGCCAGATGCTGATGACACGAGTACGTTCATGACGGAATACGTAGCGACAAGGTGAGCTATCGCGTCGCTGTTCCTTCCGAACGCCTAACCTCATTCATTCGTGCTAGATGGTACCGTGCCCCTGAAGTCATGCTCACCTTCAAAGAATACACACGCGCCATCGACGTCTGGAGTGTCGGATGCGTGCTCGCTGAGATGCTTAGCGGACGACCCCTCTTCCCTGGCCGAGATTGTACGTGCAGCGCGTCAAGACAGCGCTCTTCGATGACTTAACCCGCCTTTATCGCCTCAGACCACCATCAACTCTCGCTCATCCTCGAAACACTCGGAACGCCGTCGATAGACGACTTCTACGCCATCAACTCACAGCGGTCTCGTGAATACATTCGAGCGCTTCCTTTTCGGCGGAAGAGGAACTTTACGCAGATGTTCCCGAATGCCAATCCTCTGGTATGTGTTACGTCAATGGCTTTGCATCGTGGTCTGACGGCTCGGTTGAATAGGCGATTGATTTAATGGAGAAGTGTCTCGCTTTCAGCCCGAAAAAGCGATTGGATGTTGCTGAAGCTCTCCGGCACCCTTATTTATTGGTTTGTTCTATGCAATCTGATCGTCTTTGTGCCTTTATTAACATAGACTTAGCCATACCATGACATTGAAGATGAACCAACTGCTGAACCCCTAGACCCAAGTTTCTTTGACTTTGACATGGTGGCTGAACCTCTTTCTAAAGAGCAACTAAAAGGTCAGTGAGATTTATTATGCTTATATATATGTATTAATTTATATCTTTCAGTACTTATATATGAAGAGATTACAAGCCCAGATGATGATCGTGCACCTTTGCTCCTTGCTAAATACACATAATGCTGTTTAAGTATTTTAAAGTTTTTATATTTGTGACTTCTATAATATTGTTTTATACCTGAATTTAGATTATTCAACTCTACTTTAATAAAAATAATGTTCTTGTCTTAATTATTGTATCTTATCTTTATTGCTTGTTAATTTAATAGTTATACTCATGTGCAACAGGATTCAAATGGTCACACATTGGGGTCAGCCATCTGAAACGGAAATTACTCTGGTCACAAACACATGACTGCCACTTGAAGTGTTTATTTATGTGGCAAGTAACTTCAAATGCTAGGCAAGGTGTAGGAACTGTTTCCACATCAAGTGAAGAGCAATGCAGCTAATAAAGGTGGAAAGTGTCATGATCCAGTTCTAAGTCCACCCTTTATCAGTAAATCCTGGGTATGCTACATGAGGCTATGGAGCACTCTGTAGTGTTGTAAGGGTACCCAGTTTATAGTGTCATACCATCAATTATGTAATACTCTATATTGATGCCCAGCTGCTACAGAATGCTATAGAGCACCAGGAGAACACTATAGAGCATTCTATAGCACCCCCTGAAATGGTAGTTAGCAGGCTTTTCTCTCTCCTACAGCCAGCCTATTTCTGTTGTTCAGACTTATAATCATATCAAAGAGGTAAAATTTGAGTATATTAGAACTCATGTAGGTAATACAACAAGGCTAGGTAATGCAGAACTACAGAGGGCCACAGGAGGCATTGTGAAGGTGCACAAAATGATACATAGTAATAGCAAAAGGCATTGGTAATGCATATATTGAGAGGCAGCAAAAGATGGCAAGGAGATGATGAGATATGTTGATGTGGCAGCAATGTTTGTCCTCACATGTTTGGCAACATCATAAGGGGGTTGGAGGTAGGGTTTTGGCATGTCAAGAATGCACGCAACAGGCAATGATTGATGTGTTGGGTAGCAGGTGAAAGGTGGGGCCCACTGGACACAAATCAGTGGGGGATTAATGGCAAGAACTGCACAAGAGCGACTGGAAGTACTCACATTGACAATAAACAGAGCAGTGAAGTCTGGAGGCCTGAATCAACTGAGTCTGCGCCGACCCTCAGTTGAAGGCATCAGCAGCAGTTTGCTGGGCGTAAGATGTCTTACTATATCCAAGGGGGCACCAGGATCAAAATGCTGGACTGCAGGTGGGAGGGAGGGGTCAGCCAGGGGCCACCCAAAAAATTTTGGAACCCTCCGGCCAAAGGCTTCAAAAGGTCAATTTAATGAGCTAGACAGCATAATATGATGCATAATTGATATCTTCGCACCTTTTTTTATTTTTATTTTTTTAAATCAACAATTTATATACCGGTGCGCAAAAGCAGTCTGGTCGCCTAACTAATACAAATCCCCAGTCGAAAGCACACAATAAACTACTAATCCCCGAACCGAACCCGAACCCATCCACTTCTTCTGAATCCTTCCAACGGCGTCCTGCGTGCGCCAGGCCTTTGCTAGGGGGGATGGACCACCTAACTGCCCAGTCCTGAGGGAGGGACGGCCCCCACCGTTACGCCAATACCACGTTTGGACGAACCAAAGCCCGCCTGCACATCTCCTGGCAGCCGCAGCTGCTGCACTCTCTCCGCTTTCCAAACCCGACGCCCACTTCAGAACCCAGACCCAACCCAAGAACCCTCACTCACCCGCACCTTGACAACCCGAAACCCATACCAGCAAAAGGAATAAGCAGATGCGGGGATAAGGCCCCCAACCGACGGAACATATAAATGAACTGCCGCGCAAGCCAAAAATGCGGCTACCATTCGAGATATGGGCTGCACAGTAACCACCGGTCATAGCAAATGCAACCAGGTACAAAACGCAAAGAACGCGCGGAACAATGCCACCCCGTCCTTGGCCTGTCAACCTCGTCCAAAGGAGGGATTGGACATCCCCCAACTGATGCAACCCAGGAGAAGGTATCAAGGCCTCTCTGAGCAGCAAGCCCGCACAGAACGCCTCACCCAATGCCTTGCAGTACTGCCGCTTGGCGGGCGAAGGAGAAAGCTTCCGGGTTCTCCAACAAAAACATCAACAAACCGTGCTAACACAAGTTTCTATATAAATCGTGGATTTTACTGAAGAGAGTGAATAGGTGTGATAAGTTGGATCGGGTCTCTTCCTGTTTGAATAGGCTGAGGTTGGCGATATTTTGTACTTGGAGGAGGGTTGAGTTGGGAGTCGAGATGTGTTAAAGCTGCTTTCCCACTCTCCATAACATTCTATTCTTTCTATCTTATCTTATCAGATTAGATTAGATCCTTATCAGAACATACTTCATTTATGTAGTTCTTCATTTGATCTTTATCAGATTCTTATCACTTCTTTCCCCATTTGGGTATATTGCTCATTTTCATATATAAAGGCTTAGCTAGTTGCCAGAAGTCCCCAGTTACTCACTCCGGACTTCAGGCAAGTATATCGTCATTTCACAATATCATCAGTTACTCACTCCGGACTTCAGCTCTTCATAGCTTATCTGTCCTTTACACTGAGTTTCTCATATTTGGCACTCCGCTGCCTCACGTGTTCCCACGCTCGCCTGCTTTAACAGGTTATGGGCCCCGCGCTATAAGTGCTCTAATTAAGTGTTTTGCGAACTTGGTCTATTTGCACTTTTTGCACAAATCGGTCATTTTAGTCTTTTTGCTTTGTAACCCTTATCAGGCCCGGCCTTACATTGCCGCTGCTAGTAGGGAGGAATGTGCATGCTATTAGAGCTGCGTTTCACTCGGATCTGCCTACCCAGTTGCCGAGTTACATACAATTTTCTATTTTTGTCTAGTTTACCTAGTTAGCACTTTTTACCTTTCTTGAGTTCGCAAAGCACCAAGAGCTCGGAACATTGTATAACTCAGTTTGGCACGTCCACACATGTCCATACACGTCCTCACAAACATCTATCAACACACATCACTTTCCCATCACTCAATCACATCATGACTTCTAACACTCCCAATTTTACTAAATTGTCTTCTTCCAACTATAACGCCTGGGCTGGCGAAATGCAAGCCTGGCTGCAAGCTCAAGGTGTCTGGCGCATAGTCACTGGTTGTAATGTACGTACCCGCAGATACAGGACTAATCCACGAAGGTTGAGTTCCTAATCACCTACTTCTTCACTTCACATCGTATGTAACATGATTAGTCAGCAGTGGTAGAAATACGCCTCATGTACGCCTCGAGGAAATCTTATCTTACTTCATACCTTCATCTGTTAGTTCTAAGGGTATGATAGCTGTACTACCAGCTCATCTACGCCGGACCTAAGAGTGAGGTGGAAATAGATTTCTAGTAGCTACTCGTCGACGCTATTCTTGGACAACAAGAAAAGTGGAGTTGTCCGGGCTTCTGGGAACAGAATCCCGAACAATTCGACCGACTACTGCGACTAGCGGGTCTTCACACCATCGTCCGCCTGGAATCCTCGTGAGACGTCCCATTCAACCGTTACAAAGGTGGACACTGTGGGAGCTCTCACAGCCAGGCCGACAACCAATCTTATCCTCTCGAACTTGCAAATCAGCCGAAGATTCCACACCTGTATAAACTGACTGAAGTATTCAACACTGGTAATTACCAGTAGGAGTGAATAAGTCCAGGATGGTAGCTACCAATTCTGGTAGTTACCAGTGTCATCTACTTGTACTATATAATGGTGCTCATGGGGGCAGTGGTGAGCTCGACGTTGAGGGCGGGGTTTTTGATGCGGAAAAGGCGGCAACCTATGGGGCCCCATACATAGAACCCATCTGGGATGTCGGTCACCCCGTAGGGAGGGCGGGATGGGTCGTAAAAAAAGAGTTACGGGTTCCAAGAGTCCGTCCACTCCCAGGTTTCCCGTTTTGGAATATAAACTAAAAATAGACACGTCAGAAACGGTTGCCCCGCGCTTCATCAGTTCCTCGCGATATTTTTAAACCTTCTACGTCATCCATTCCTTAGTCTATCTTTAGATGTTCCAATGAAAATTTTATTAATAAATCTACGCCTCCCACAGCTTGGGCAGCCCTACTCGCCGTCGTCGTCAGTGTCGGGGTCATACGCTGCACCCCCTTCTGGTTCAACGCCGCCCACCTCCTCCCCTCCTGCCTCCTCGTCGCCGTCGCCGTCATCCTCATCGTCCTCGCCGTCCACGTTGCCATCCAGCTCCTCGGTTGCAGCCATTTCTTGCAGCGGGGCCTTCCATAGGGCACGGAAGCGATCCGAAAGCTGGTCTTGAATATCACCTACGAGCGTTAACGACTATGTATCGCGAGGAGGCACAGTCGTCGTCTCCTCGCGTTACTTATTCGCTAACGCGGGTAGAATGGGCAGGAGCTTTCCTGCCCATTCACCCCGCTTCTCCTGCTTGTGGGTGTCCGCCTACATCCCTCAACTCCCACCAAGCTTCTCCATCGTCACCCTCCGTGGTCGTGTCCTGCCGTAGCCTCGCAGGGTGGTCACATTGGACGTTCGGTGTCGTGTCGTCCCCCTCGCATAGCAACTCACGTGTGACGTGGATCGCGGGCTGGCAGACGTCGTCGGGTTGGGTAGTGGGTGGTGGGAGAGGGCGAGGGGCAAAGGGCGAACGAACACGAATGCGGTCGTGTTCGCGTTCCACTTCGCGATCCGTGTTTGCCTTTGGCCGTCGTAGGTGGGCTGAATGGCGAATATCGAGCGGCTGCGACGTCGCGGTACGAGGAGGGCGAGGGCGTAATGGACGGGTGACGGCGTCGGCCAACGGGTGAACGCAAGGAAGCGGTGTGGGGCGGGTCGAGAGAGAGGAGGCAAGGAATGTCGCTGCCTCCTCACCATCCCCTCCTCGTCACTCAGCAAAAGAGCAGCGGTGCTCCCGCAGCTACTGACCCCTCGAGCAGTCGTGTCGTAGGAGCAGCAGCGGTGGTGCTGCTGCTCTGCCGGCCAAGGGTTCTTTGTGGGGGCGAAAGGCGAGGGTGACTTGAGAGATGGTGGCGTAGGAGGGGTGGACATCGCCGTAGGTACCGAGCGGGGTTCGGAACCGATCTATCACGGCGTGAATGAGGTGTGGGCGGGCGGGGTATGCAGAAAGGCGAGACGAGTCGTATTTCGACTCGTCTCGCGACGCACCGGGCGGGTCTCCCTCCCTAGGGTCTCCCCACGTTATCCTCCCCTCGTTATCCTCCCCTCGTTATCCTCCCTCGTTATCCTCTACTCCCTTCGTTATCCTCCGCCCGATTCCCCACCTGATTTCGTTGGAACGTCGGCCCACAGCCCTCGACATGAGGGGGGGCTCGCGACGTGGGGCACGACGTTGTTCGTGCTTGAGTACCTGTTAAGATAGAAAAAATGAGTGATATGACAAGCAAATGACATAAAAACACGTACTTAGCATGTTCTTGAGGTGTTGAGGGGCGGGAGGGGCCAAGAGGGAGAGAAGAGAGGTCGGTGGTGGTGGTGGAAAGCAAGATCAACCATTGTTGATGGCGGTTGATCTGCTGTTTGGCGTTTTCGGCAATCGATTTGATTGGCTCACTCGAACGGACCGAGCCATCCGTCGAGGCTGGCTATCGTCGAAGACGTCTCGGACGACGATAACACAAATCCAACCTGTAGAAATTAGTAACGGAATGTATTTTAAGTTAACTTAAAGACATATTTTTGTTTGTCCGGTGGTCAATTTTGTTTCTTAACGGTATGATAGGCACATGTACTTCGAAGTGAGGTGATTTTCGGTCAAACAGCAGGTTTAGCAGTATGGTATTCAGGTGCTTGAGGCATCACTGACCTCAAGGAAATGCCTTGAAGATAGAATATGCACTTTTTAAAAAGCTTCTAGATACTTTAAATGGCTAAAGTACATTGTGAACTTACCAAACCTCCAGTTTATAGCTTTTAAGCACAAATGAACAAAGAAATTACTCAGTCATATTCAAACATTCGATGGACACTCATTTTAGTTACTGATACTCCTTATTATTCATTTATTTAAGGCTAGATATCTTTTCTAAACTACATATACTGTATATACTGACGATATCCGGAACCTAAACTATTCTTTGGGATGGCCGCGACGATGTGCGAGACGTTGATGAAAGATCGGAGTCGTTCCGGCCCGACTGCGTCAGCCAATCGCACGCCTTGCCGAAAGTCGATCAACAAACGCCAATGTTGATTTCTACTTCTCACCGCCACCACCACCACCATCTCTTCCTCTCTCTTCCTCACTCCCTCAAGGCCACAAGAGCCTGCGTCGCGTGCCCCTCGCCTCCGCATGTGGGCCGGCGCTGTCGCAGTATGGCACCATCACCCGCGACTCCCTACGACACACATCCAGCGCCAACGCCGCCTTCGATCCATGCGCCAAGCACTACGACACCCCCTCCACTGTCCAAGTGCATAGCGACCGGCGTTGAATACTCGAGCCCGGGAATTCCGCCAGACGCCTGCACCAACCCACTCCCACTTCCAATACCAACCCCACGTGCAGGCACTGGCTGCCACCCTCGATCTTCGTATGTGTACCTCGACGATCGCCAAAACGGAGGCGAAAACGAACGCCAACAGGACGCGGGCGACGGCGTGGGCGACGAATGGTTCGAGGTCGAAAAGAGGGCGGCGACAACGAGGGCGTGGTGGGTGAAGGAGTGGGTGTCGGCGATAGGAACGGCGGGGGGCGGTTAGGGGAAGCAGCAGCACCACAGTGTGCTGGGATACAACGACGATGACTGGGTAGCCATGGAGGTGCAACCATGGCGTTGTTTGACCCTCTTGCTGCCTTCCAGTCGCCGCTCGCCCCTTTGCTACCCATACCCCCCTCTGCCGTCTTCGCATCGCAGTCGCGGGAGTCGCTCGACTCCGACCTGCACTTCCTCACTGCACCGCACTCGCGATTCGTCCAGGTTGCAAAGGCAAAGGCAGAGCCGAAGCACGGACCGAGGAAATGAACGCCAATGCTGCCGACGCGAATGCTGTCGCATTCGCGTTCATTGGACAGCCCAGCTCCCCTTTGAACTCCCACTCCCCGCCCTTTGCCCTGGAGGCTGACGTGAGGGGGTGTGTCAACCCAACGGCACAATCCCAAAGCAAAGTAGAACCGCTCGTAACCCGTGGCGTGAGTGCGAAGGCGCAAAGAGACGGCACAGGAGCTGGGGTGAATGAGGGCACAAGGAGACGGTGCAAAGGGCTGGGCGGGCTGGACAAGGTGAACGGACGGTGGGTTGCTGCCGCCGCCGTTCTCCTTACTTTAATATACATAGATTTAATGTCGTAGCAAACCCACTAATATATTGATATTTTCGCTGCAACCATACATGAGAGGGAGAAAACTGGGCCTTGCACTGGGTGTTTACCTACAAAATTGGTACTGATAGGTTCGCATTTTCATCTTGATTACAGCTGTGTCTACAAAAGTGAAGGGAGCACCAAGCTGAGCCCCGTGTAGGGCAAAAACGGTGGGCATTTTGCAGAAATCTATTTATAACACTCATCCTATGGTGCCCGTAAATAGATTTCATTCGTTTGACCCCTTCCAGGGCACATTTGGTAATAAAAATTATACCATTTTGTTCGTATTTACAAGGACATTACGAATATGTACTAAGAACTGGAGGGAGGGAAAAAATGAAGGGAATATAAGACGAAAACTGACCAAATCTATTTTTATCGCTCACCAAAAGGAACCGAAAAAGCGCGGGACGCTTCCGAAAATGGAATTAGGACCCCGGCGGGACTTCTGGCATCCGTTACATTTTTTTTACGCCCCATCCCGCCCTCCCTACGGGGTGACCGACATCCCAGATGGGCTTTTTGCATGGGGCCCCATAGGATGCCGCTTTTTCCGCATCAAAAACCCCGCCCCCAACGTCGAGCTCGCTGCCACCCGCCATGAGCAGCATTATTTAGTGTAAATAGATGAAACTGGCAACTACCAGAGTTGGTACCTACCATGCCTGACTTATTCAGCTCAACTGGTAACTACCATGATTTCATTAATGAATATAGCTTACAAGGCTGGATTCCATACTAATCTTCGACGATCATCAAAATCACCACTGCTACAAATTCAATGCCTACACAGTTGGGCGGTCCACCCCCACCTCGTCCTACTCCTTCGACATCTTTTGGATGGTCCCCAGCACCTACCCCTCCGCTGACCGAAGGTCATACCCCAGTCACGTCGACTCCGGGACCAAGCAGGATGTCGAATCCTCCACCCCCTAAGAGCCCTAGTCCGATGGACAACTTATTCGCGGAGTATAACAAGGATGGTCTATCTTCCTCGACGGCTTCAAGGACAGCTTTCTTGGCAACAAAGGCTGATCTCGCTCCTGACAATGTGGTAGATAAAGGCCCTGACGCCAACGTCGAGTTCCATCGCTATTCCGTAAATAAAAAACTGTTGGATATGGTACAATGTACGTCAACAGAGATCGATATATTCATGCAGAAAATGTCCAGTTTAGTGCTGAATCGCAACTCCTACTTCGTAATCGACCCCGACGAAATCATCCTCTCGACAATTTCGGGTTGCCAAAGCTCTGCGCAACTGCAAGCAGCTTGGTCGATGTTAGCAAAGAGAATGGAGACAGCTGGTAAGTTCGTCACCAAATATCGAGAAGAATACAACGGAGGGCACGTACCGCTCTCTCCCGTCTCCACAACCGCTACCTTGTATGAACAGCTTCAGAAGACCGAAGGTGTTGAGAGTAAACTGCGATTCATGCAAGCGCGCTTTCCACGACATGCCGAAAAGCTAGGTCCGATGGGTCAGCAGGATTTATTGGAAGGAAAGCCTTGGGACCAAGTGATGCACACGCCGCCATGGTTCAAGTGTCTCATCAGTTCGGAGTCAGCCTCCAGCGTACAGAGTAAGGCTGAATCAAAGGCTGACGACACAGGCCCGTTGGGTATGTCACAGACAGAAGAGTTTAAGATGCCGCGTGAGGACGAATTAAGTATAGAACAAGGGCGAGCTCACCTAGAGCAAATACCAGAAGAAAACCACTTCCAGGCAGCAGCAGATCACGAAAAACAAGTTTCGTTTATGATAGCGACCGAAGAAGATGAAACGGTACCCACAGTAGATCTGATATTAGGCGGTGCTACTCCCTTCAAGTCGCAGCGATCGTTTTTTGAGGGTGCGCCGGGTGTACCAATGCCTCGTTTCCCATCTAATCCAAGTACTGGAGATAGTTATGATGGAAACGTACCGAATGTGTTAATAGGATTAGCCACACCTCAGCCATCCAGTGGGATAGGTAGTAGCCGGTTGATAACTCAGCCTTCTAAGAAAACATCAACCTCAACCTCTGCTTTCTCGGCGTGGTCGCAACCACCAGCTCAGCCAAAGCGTTCGGATGCTGAAAACTGGAGAGACTGGTCCTCCGCAAGTGGATTCCACTTGTTCGGCGGCACCCAATGGCGAACCAAAACTCCCTCTCAACCTCCCAAACAAATATCATTCCCCTCCATTAACCTCAATACAGGAACGACCGACCCTTCCAGAGGAACAGGTCCCTCCTCCGATAAAAAAACACCCCTTCCTCCAGTTCACGCACCACCAACCCCTACAGAACCAGACGCCAACCCACCACGTGGTAGTGGCGGAGGTGGCGGCGGAGGTGGTGGAGGCAACGGAGGCAACGGAGGACCACCTCAAACGCCAAACAATCCCAACTCAGGAACGCCTGCTCCTGGCCCATTCGGATCAGGATATGGACCTGGCGGCGGGGGAGGCGGGGGAGGTGGTGGAGGCGGAGGAGGCGGAGGAGGCGGCAGTGGAGGCGGCGGCGGAGGCCCTCCTCCTTGGGGGACAGGAATCCCTCTAACAAATCCCCCAAACATACCTGCAGCATACGGAAATTTCATCCCGACAATAAAAGCGGAATTGAAACAAGAACAATTGCCATCATGGGATGGAAATCATGATACAGCCATCGACTATTTCTGGAAAGTTCAACAGCTAGCTGCGTTGGGGGGCTATATCCCAGAAGCACTAGGCTATTGGCTATGGTTAAATCTAAAAGAAGGAAGCACCGTCAGAATTTGGTTTGCAATGCTTCCACCAAACCAACAGGAATATATGAGAAGCCACTATTTAGCATACCTCACAGGTATAAAGGAGGGATATCTAGGATGTGTTTGGCAGTTGAAGATGAACAAAGTATACGAGAACCAGTTCTTCCGACAGTTTGGTCACGAACATGAATCGCCTGCTCGATTTATAGCCAGACGAATCATGTATATGCGTATGTTGGTTCGCAGCGATAATGGAGGACCTCAAGAAGTATTCCTAGTTATGCAGAGAGCACCGCTATCCTGGGGCCCTGTTATTAATATCGAAAGCATAACAAACTCAAGTATGCTATATGCGAAAGTGACAGAGCACGAGAAGTCTCTGGTATATGCTAGTCAAGTTGAGCAAAACCAGAGTCAGATCATAACGTCGGACAACCTCCTTTATACCCTAAGGAAGCTAGGAATATCCGTACAGAAACAGCAAGAGCAAAGATCATTTCCGAGCAGAATCAGGGGAGTAAACATCGGACAGGTCGAGCAAACGACACAGGAGGAAGAAAAGCCGAACGAACCAGACATAGAAGATTTCCCAACCACAGAGGACAAAGCCATCCTCCAAGAAGTATACCAAGTGTTGAAACAACGTCAAAGGCCGCCCCCTAAAGGTGGTTACCCTTTCCCGAAAAACGACCACGTAAAGACTTGGTCAGAGGCCATTGCTGCGCATGGCAAAAACAAGTTCTTACTTTCTAGGTGAGTCCGACTATAAATAAAGGTTAAATAAGTAAATGATGCATAGTCCGCTCAAATCTGAAGCTATTGGGATGATCTTATACTCAAAAAAAGCAGAAAAATGAGGCGGATCTAACAAGCCTAAAATGGCCTGGTCACGTGACCAGGAAGGCCCTGATTTTTACAAATTTTTTGATACCAAGATCATAAAAATTGGCCCAGTAATGGCTGAGATACAGAAATTGGTGCAGGGTCACTATATGAGTGGGAGAATTTCAAACCATTGCGTTAGAAACCATTTCTGCCTGCTATGCAGGCCGGAAAACAAGTTCTTTTACTACGTAAGAACTTGTAACAAGATTAATTTATACGTTGCTTAGTTTCTATCGGATTGCCTTGAAACAAAGTGTGTAATTATCAGAAAAATCAGGGTTAAAAGATGGTGTCACATGTGTATTGTCACATCTTGATGTGACATACCAAATGCGGAATATTGTTGAAAACACACTAAATAAGCTATATTGAGAGATTTTAAAGGCATTAAAATGAAATAAAAATACTGATAATGTTTTTTTTACCTAAGAGATGGTCTGTGCACACATATCACATGACATATCCCTGAGAATATTTTGGTCCAAGTTGGTGCATTACCAAATCCAAGGCAATTGCACAAAGTCCTGCTCTGAGTTTGATTATGTAAGCTTCTAGAACTTTATTTCCATGTTATTTGGTCATGTTTTGCAATGTTTGGTGTGCCTTTTATGGGTTATCCAGTCAGTTTAACACCAATTTTCGGATTTTCACCAAGTTGAGCTGGCTGTTTGCCAGATTTGACACCATGACATCATTGCAAAACATATGTAAATATTTGTACATTATTTTAGATTGGTCTGGGCCACACATTTTAGCATATCTAGCTCACTGAAATCCATTTCAAGTTTAAATTTACACAAATTTGCGCTTTTTGGGTCATGTGAGCAGGTCACATGACCTAATCGACCCTGGATACACATGCCACATGAAAGCCCTGATTTTTACAAATTTTTTGATACCAAGATCATAAAAATTGGCCCAGTAATGGCTGAGATACAGAAATTGGTGCAGGGTCACTATATGAGTGGGAGAATTTCAAACCATTGCGTTAGAAACCATTTCTGCCTGCTATGCAGGCCGGAAAACAAGTTCTTTTACTACGTAAGAACTTGTAACAAAGCTAGGGAAAGCGCCCCCATCCCCATGCAAAGTCTGTGGCAGCGATAACCACTGGGATAAAGAATGTCCAGACTTCAATGCTTACCTGGAGAGGAGGAAACGCACGGCCCACATAGCGTTTGGTGAAGACGATGACCAAGAAGGAGAGAATCGATATTCAAGCGCCTATTCTATAGTACTGAACAGCAGAATAGCGCAAGAAATGAGGCAGGCAGATAATTACGTCCCTCCAACGGGTTTTCACCAGGCAGCTGAACAAGTGCTCAAAATGGCAATGATGCCGAGCGAGGATCAGCGTAAGGCCTTCAACACGATGAAGACAGATGCAAACACAAGCAGAAGAGCAACGGTAGAGGACATAGAAGACGAAGACAACGAGACCGCAAGAACGAAGCCAAAAGCTCAGACAGGAGTACTTCTGGAACCGGCAGGCCCAGAAAAGGAGCCAGAGCCACCACCAGACGATCACAGACAAGCTTTCAAAACGCACTCAGCGTCTCGGGGGGGGGAAGAGTGTGACTCAAAAGAGAAGACCCGCCGTGTGCGTATTCCGAAGGCAAGAAAAACAGCTCCAGGTCAATCAGCAGCAGGTATATCAGTTGTTTCAATCCGCGGAAGGCTGGGCTCCTTGAGAAATTCTGAAATCGACTTGCGCCTGGATTCGTGCGCCGACGTAATGTTGATATCTGAAGAATTCTTTGCCTCTTTAGCAGACAAGCCAAGTATACAAAAGGGAATGCGAATGCGATTATGGCAGCTTACCGACAAAGACTGTGAAATTAAAGGTTACGTGAAAATTCCAGTACTGATCGAGGAATCGAAAGGCGTATTTCTGGAGCTTGAGGCTGAAGCATACATAGTTCCTCGGATGACCGTCCCTATACTGTTAGGAGAAGATTTTCAGACCACTTACGAACTACTCACCGAGAGATCAGTCACGAAAGGAACGGTCATCCACTTTAAAGGCACTCCTTTTAGCGTCCCTGGCACTCCTGTGGATAGGACAGACGACTTCTCCCGTATGCAGCAGAGCGCTTACCTCTCAGCCGCCTTTATACGAAACAAAATACACAGAAGGAACAAGCAGAAGCGCCGTAAAGTTAGGGAACGAGCCGAGAAGGAAAAATTGACTGTAAGAGCAGCACAAGATGTGAAGATACGACCAGATGAGTGCAAAAGAGTGCCAGTAATGGGTTATTTTGACTCAGACAAGGACTGGTTCTTTGAACGAGATATCATTGTCTCAGCCTCAGACGCTCTTCTGGTAGCTCCGAACCTAATTTTCCACCCTTCCAACCCTTATATTCCTATTTCCAACACATCCACAAAGCTGCGCATTGTCAGAAAAGGCGATATAATTGGCCATCTACTGGATCCAGAGACTTATTTCGATAGACCCCATTCTTCAGCCGAGCTAAGGCATATGAAAGGAAGAGCCGACGCATACACAGCGATTATCCGAGAACAAGGAGAAGATGCTGGCTCCACAAAAGCTGAAGAAGTGAAGACTTCAGTCGACGAAGACCTAGCCACACCGGATCCAGCAGAGGATAAAGACACGAGTCTCGACGATGACATGACAGGCCCAAAAACATCCGCGTTACCAGATTTAACCGTATATCCGTCTGACAAGATGGAGGAATTACTCGACGTCGGAGATCTGCCAGAACACTTAAGAGAAAAGGCTTGGAAAATGTTAAAGTCGCATGAGAAAGCTTTCGGATTCGATGGACGACTGGGACACCACCCCGGAAAGGTGCAAATTCGGACAAAGGAAGATCAGAGAGCTATAGTGTTGCCAATGTACGGGTCCTCTCCTGCGAAACGAAAAGTCATCGACGAGCAAATCGATAAATGGTTCGAGCAAGAGGTCATTGAACCTTCTAAGAGCCCGTGGGGAGCTCCTGTCGTCATCGCGTACCGCAACGGCAAGCCCCGCTTCTGTGTCGATTACCGCAAGCTCAACGCTGTCACCACTCCTGACGAGTTTCCATTACCCAGGCAATCGGAAATCCTAGCTTCGTTATCCGGCGCCAACGTTCTATCATGTCTGGATGCTCTTTCCGGATTTATGCAATTGGAAATGGATGAGGACCATAAGGAAAAAACAGCTTTCCGCACTCATCGAGGCTTATTCCAGTTCAAACAAATGCCCTTCGGACTTAGAAATGGCCCCGCTATATTCCAGAGAATCATGCAGGGTATACTATCTCCCTACCTCTGGATTTTCTGTCTAGTATACATCGACGATATTGTGGTTTATTTGAAGTCATACGAGGAACACATCGAACATCTCAACAAAGTCTTAGGCTTAATAGAGAAGTCTGGGATCACCCTATCTCCAACCAAATGTCATTTATTCTACGGATCAATATTACTGCTGGGTCATAAAGTTTCGCGACTAGGACTATCTACGCACATGGAGAAAGTGAAAGCCATACTAGACCTCGAACGACCCAAGAAATTATCGGAACTACAGTCTTTTCTAGGGATGACGGTATATTTCTCTGCATTCATTCCCTATTACGCAGATATATGTGCACTGCTCTTCAACATGCTACGCAAAGGGGCTAAATGGGAATGGCGAGCAGACCAGGAACAGTGCTGGGAAGCATTAAAGTTAGCACTGCAAAAAGCTCCGGTTCTAGGACACCCGATGGAGGGAAAACCGTACCGATTGTATACCGATGCTTCAGATCTAGCTATAGGATGTGCGCTACAACAAGTGCAACCTATGAAATTGAGAGATTTAGCGGGGACCAAAGCATATGACATTGTCATGAAGGCTTACCGAAACGGCGAACCCCCTCCTAAACTGCCTATCATCTTATCGCAAAAGATAAGAGACGACAAGAAGGATTCCACATGGGCTAAGGACGTGGAGGACACTGAATTGTTAGTGGAACGGGTGATAGCATATTGGTCACAAACCTTTAAATCTGCTGAGCAGAGATACTCGGTCACTGAAAGAGAAGCTCTAGCTGCAAAAGAAGGGCTTGTCAGGTTCCAACCTTTCATCGAAGGCGAGATCATACTGCTAGTGACAAATCACGCAGCTCTAACTTGGGCCAGAACGTACAAGAATTCAAACAGACATTTAGCAAATTGGGGAGCAGTGTTCTCAGCGTACGCACCAGGGCTTGAGGTGATTCATCGACCCGGGCGCAAACATTCAAACGTCGACCCTTTGTCGAGAATGCCGCGCAAGCCTCCCGAAAATACTTCACCCGAACGGGATGACATTGCAGCAATCACTATGCCCGTGACAGAAGGAGTGAAGACGCACTCGGCTCCATCGCATAAGGTTTCCTTCACCGCATGGTCAATTGACGAAGTTCTTGAATCACCAGAAGAAACGGAGGAAGACCCAAAGAAATCTGCATTCGTCACGGAGACCCAAGTCGGAGCAGTAAAAAGAAAAGTAACCAGCTCCAGGATCCACCACTAATAGACAAAGTCAGGAAAAGCCGTAAACGAGAGCAAGATCCGCCTACTTCGAGCAAAGTGCACGTCGAGTTATCTCCTAAGTTACTTGAGGACTGGGTTTGCAGATACAACGAGGGAACTGCCTTCAAGAAAATCTGGAACGATATTAGAGCTTCCGGCGAAGATTGGACTCCAGGATACTGGTTCTTCAAGGACAAAGAAGGACTACTGTATTTCAGAGACGCTGATCTGCAAAACCGATTATGCGTACCTGAAGTTTATCAAAAGAAGCTGATAACACTGGCTCACGAAAACGCAAGCGAAACGGCACACTGCAGTCCCGAAAAGTTATGGCATCAGTTGACCCCCCGGTTCTACTGGAAATGCATGAAAGCGGATATTGTTCATTTTTGCAACACCTGCAACATCTGTCAGAAAATTAAGACTTCGAACTTCAATAAATGGGGGTACCTCAAACCCAATCCAATACCCAGTCGCCCATACGGATCAATCTCAATGGATTTTATAGTAAACTTACCTGTGTCAAATGGTTATAACGCGATCCTCGTTGTCATTGACCGACTCACCAAACACGGGAACTTCATACCCACCTCTACGGGTCTCAATGCCGTTGATTTCGGCCATCTGTTTGGAGAAAAAGTGGCTTGTCGATACGGTCTTCCAGATAGCATCTTCACAGATAGAGACCCCCGATGGACCGCAGAATTCTGGAAAGGAGTGGCAATGGCCTGGAAGGTAGCCATGATGCTGTCGTCTTCTCATCATCCTCAAACCGACGGTCAAACCGAAATAGTGAACAAATTCATTGCTATGATGCTAAGAGCATACGTCAATAGCGAACGCAACGATTGGGCAGTATGGATCTACATACTGGAATTTGCATACAACTCTATGGTGCATGCGTCGACCAGTTCCAGCCCCTTTGCTTTGCTGCTCGGATTCCAACCTCGATCGATAGTGGACTTCTTCCCAAAAACAGGAGCTGGAAAAGAAGATATCTTAATGAAAAGAGACTTGAAGGAATTCCTGGACACCTTACAAATGCATCGCAAAAATGCCAGACTAGCGATCGCCCATGCTCAACACCAACAAGCCCTAGCTCATGACAAAGGGCAAAAAGAGTCGCCAATCAAAGTGGGTGACAGAGTTTTGGTAAATCCACATTCGCTCGAATGGACAGAAGCGAAAGGCGAAGGAATAAAGCTTTCAGCACGTTGGGTCGGACCATTCGAAGTCCTAGAAGAAATCAACTCAAACGTCTACCGATTGCGCTTACCTGACAGCTATCCGGGAAGCCCTGTCCTCAACATCGAACACTTGAAGAAGTACAACAAACCGCACCCAAATGATGAAAGGATGTAGATGCCAGAACATTCCAAAAGAAAGGAAGCGACACAGGAGGACGAAGTTGAAAAAATCATCACTCACAAGAGAGTGGGAAAAGATAACAAACTCCAATTCCTTGTTTGGTGGACTGGTTTTGGACCACAGTTCGACGAATGGCTCACAGCACGTGACATGCAGAACGCCCCTCACGTCCTACGACAATACAAGAAGACGCACAACCTATGAAACCAGAAAACCATTTCATCGATAGCAGTATTTTCAAATTTTTTCATCTACAGTATATTCTAACAAATTATATTATTTCGACTCTAGCGTGTACAGTCAGATTTCACACCCGCACATCGAAAACGAAGTCCGCCAAAACATCCGAGCCAGACTTTGGCGCTCCTCCTTCCTTTCCCAAGGAGGACGGCGTAAAAATCCCACCTGATCACTCTCAACGGAGGATTGTTCTAACTCAGCAAGACAGGAGACAAGCTTTAAAAGGAAAAACACGTAGGTCAAAGCGTGCCACTTAAACCCGCGTCTCGAAGGAATCATCGCATTCTCCCTTTCTTCCCCTCACTTGAAATCTCTAGGAGAACCTGGAGATTTAAAGCAGAGAAGAACCAGCTCGGTAGGTAACTCCGAAGCATGGTTGTCCCAGAACTCTTTAGGGAGGACAACGGTAGAGTGCCCGAGATCACAACCTTAGAACATGACTGGACCTCTTGGATCGCGCTAAACGGCGACCCAGAAAATGTCCCTTCGGAAGCGCGAGCATTTAAGGACTACGAAGATTGTAACTGGGCCATTGAACCCATCACTGCATCTGGACGCTATTTGGAGGTCGACTGGGGAGCGGAGCCAGACTGGTATCGCCCCGATCGCCATTGGCTAGCAATGGCACCTGTAATCAAAGGCGTTGCCCCCGAAACTCTACCAGCCTACTTAAACTTAGATGAACCAACGCCCCTACATGACACAGGACCGCCATCAAGCGAAGAACCATATTTTTTCGTCGACCGAAATCAAGCAAGAAGTTATCAGCGCGCCTATCAAGACACTCAGACTTTAGTCGAATATATTTGGGAGGACTTACTGCACCAATTCCCTTGCGGGACACCACCAATATTCAACCCCTTCATTCTTGACAAAGCCTTCACATCAGTGGATAAATTGCAACAAGCCGCCGCAGCTACAAAACGGGCAATAATAGAGAACACCACCTGGCTGAGGTGGATCAAAGCGGTCTTCCCTGAAATTCCTGGAAGATTGGGCTCAACACGAGGATCGTTTCTCAACGTCATATGCTTGCATCGTCTTCCGTCCCGAGGAGTTATACTCGACCTCAGCCGTGATTGGTCGCATGTCAACATACCTTTCCTCTTGACTCACAAATCCTCGATATACTACATGTGGGGCTTCCAAGAACGTCTAGAAGAGCGTTTAGCAAAGCTCAACCCCAACCTCATTGCTCTCGCACCGGAAGAAGACAGAGTAATTATCTTCGACATCGAAGAAGACGCCGAGTGGGAACAGGCCGTGCGGAATTCAACCAGATACGATCTCTTCTTCCAACCCAAGGAACCAGTGCTTGCAGTCTCTCACAGCAGTTATGAAATCGACGCAACATTCTTCATCATCGACTTCGAAGGTTGGGCCCGCCGACCGCTCCACGAACTTGGTCAGAGGCCATTGCTGCGCATGGCAAAAACAAGTTCTTACTTTGGGGATGGAGACATACCAAGAGTATTAGATAGGCCGGAAAACAAGTTCTTTTACTACGTAAGAACTTGTAACAAGATTAATTAATTGACTACAATAAGAACTTGTAACAAGATTGGTTCATACGTTGCTTAGTTTTTATCCGATTGCCTTGAAACAAAGTGTGTAATTAACAGAAAAATCAGGGCTAAAAAATAGTGTCACATGCGTATTGTCACATCTTTATGTGACTTACCAAATGCGGAATATTGTTGAAAACACAGTAAATAAGCTATATTGAGAGATTTTAAAGGCATTAAAATAGAATAAAAATACTGATAATGTTTTTTTTACCTAAGAGATGGTCTGTGCACACATATCACATGACATATCCCTGAGAATATTTTGGTACAAGTTGTGCATTACCAAATCCAAGGCAATTGCACAAAGTCCTGATGTGATTTTGATTATGTAAGCTTCTAGAACATTATTTTCATGTTATTTGGTCATGTTTTGCATTGTTTGGTGTGCCTTTTATGGGTTATCCAGTCAGTTTAACACCAATTTTCGGATTTTCACCAAGTTGAGCTGACTGTTTGCCTGATTTGGACACCATGACATCATTGCAAAACATATGTAAATATTTGTACATTATTCTATATTGGTCTGGGCAACACATTTTAGCATATCTAGCTCACTGAAATGTGTTTCAAGTGGAAATTCAGATAAATTTGCGCTTTTTGGGTCATGTGATCTGTTCACATGACCCAATCGTCCCTGGATACCCATGCCACATGAAAGCCCTGATTTTTACGAATTTTTTGACACCAAAATCATTAAATTTGGCCCAGTAATGGCTGAGATACAGAAACCATGCAGGGTCACTATAGCAGTGGGAGAATTTCGAACGATTGCGTTAGGAATGTTTTCTGCCTGCTATGCAGGCCGACGCGAGGCGCTATGCAAGCGCTGTCGACGTAAACTTTGGTTTACCTGGGTTTCAGCGAAAGGTTATGCTTTGGCCTATTCCAGTTTGTGCGAGTGGTTTCGTTAGCAATGCTAGTTTGTTTGTTCAAGTGATAAATTCGTAAGTGCAGAGAGTAGCTGAATAGCGAAAATAATCTCTGCAGTTACTGGTCAAGCTAATATAATTCTATACGAAATTAGAACTAATGTAGCTCGACGTAGGTTCTTCAAAATAATATCTCGAAGTACTTAAATACTGATGCTGAAGTACCTAGATAATAGTCTCGAAGATGGGGGCAATGATCGTCAGTAGAATAAATTGCTCAGTGCGTGCGCAGCTGAAGCGATGTCGAAATTGAAAAGAAAACACAGATGATAAAATGGACTGCTGGACTGGATGACTCACTGGATGTCGGACGGACAGGCTTTCGGCAATGTAATAGTTTGAAAAAAAAACAGGTAAAGACTTCTTGTATTTGCAAGTAGACGCACTTGGCAAGGACAAGGGGAATCGAAAATACGAACTGGCTAGCAGACTATTCCACTCTGGAAATATCTGGATCTGCTAGTGGACTGAGCTGAATAGAAGAGGGTGATCGGGATATAGATGCCCTTTCTGCTCAGAATTTCGGCTCCCTTTTATACCTTTCCAGATACGGTACTATGTAAGCGACTTTACATGAAAATACTGGCTGAGTAATACAATTGGTAAGGAGCAAATAAGCGCCGAGGGCGATTGGTAAGTGGATTTGTAAGAAATTGGTAAGCAAAAGAGTGGATCAATAAGCGCCGAGACTGATTGGTAATAAAAACTGAGAAGCTCAGTAAGCGCCAAGGCTGATTGGTAATAAAAATGGAAGGATCAATAAGTGCCGAGACCGATCAGTAAGCAAATTGGGTGATTAGTAATACAAAAGATGAATAAGCGCACTGTAGGATCAGTAAGCGCCGAGAAGTGTTTAATGGCATGACTAATAAGGAGTGTGTGGGCGCATATTACAGTGAATAAGCGCTTGGATGTATGAATGGAGGATTAGATGTCCAGATGTTGCATCGTCGAGTCTGAAATTAAGCCTGTCGTGACACTTCCTGTCAGGATCGGACAGCTTCTTGTGATGTCGATTTGTTGATTTAATGGGCATGCTGCATCAAATTTGATAGAGCGCTTATCGTTGCCTTGTCTCTAAGGCAGCGTGTACGACTTGTCCGAAATCTTCTTAACAACTGGTTCAGACTTTGTGCAAGCTTGATGGGACTTTATTCAAAACAAAGTCCATGCGTGACATCCGCGGGAAACAAGATAACAACCGACCCCGGTTGCAGGTCACCTGGCCTGATCGTCAAGCTTTCACAAAGGTCTGAGCCTGTCTTAGCTTATGTGCTTGTGATCTTTTGCGCTTCCAACGGACTCCTATCTATATTTATGTGACTCGTATTTTACTTCTTCGACCGACGATCCAAATTCTGCCTATGCTATTAGTATGGTACACTTTTTGAAGGCGGCGATGTATGCGACAAGGAATGAGAGGAGGTCGAGGTATATTATACAATGGATTTGAGCGGAATGGTGGGGAGAGTGGTGCGACGACGACAATGATTTTCAAGAAGACGACCTACAAAACGACCAACCCATGGAATGCATGAATCTGAATAATCATCTCCCTCGACGTCTTCATAATATGGCTCGAGCGATGGGTGAAGCTGTATACCGTTGAACTCGCGAGGGACTTTGAGTAATAAGGTCGGCCAGTCCCGATCATTGGCTATAATGAGGCGGTTGTTCTCATTATACGCATTAATCTGGAGGTAGGCATGATTGGGGGTCTGGGCGCGACAGATGGTGGCAATGTACTTGATGCTGGGCTGATCGTGTCCTCTGACTGCGATGAGCGTCCCTCGCTTAATCATAGTTTGAATGAAACCTTCTTCTGGGATAACCCGATAGTACACTCCTCAAAACTTCATTTCGGGCTCAATAGTGAGGACGCCGGATGGTAGGGCTAGGATCTTCTGATCCCATAGCTTGTCGAATTCATAGGGAGTGAAGATTCCGGGATGTATTTCTCGGTGCGGGCCATTGAAGGAAGTAGCGTCCTCAAAAGCGACACTGGGGTATGGCGGAAAACGGTTGCGACCATAGTCTTGGAGAAAGATGTCGTCGTCTTTGTAGATCGGAAAGTCGTTCTCTGACTGGGTTGGAGTGGGTAAATTCTCTGGCGATATGGGAGAAGGTAGCGGGCCGAGTGTTCTGTCTTCTGATGGGGTTGCTAATTCCGATTTCATGGTTGACGGTGAGTGAACTATGAGCGTGTCCGGCAGAGCGCTTTGTTCCTCAGGTAGGGTTGTTAGGTTGACAGAGGATTCGGTAGCCGCGGCAGGCATATTTGAAAGCATGTGGTTTATAAGTGCGATTGGCCCGTGTATGAGAGTTGGTTCTGTGATGGTGGTGCTGACGTATCGCGACGATTGCGTACTGGAAGCTGCAGGCAATGGCGGCACAGAGGAAGGAAGTGGAGGTATTGTTGGAATGGCTTTAGGCTGTAGAGGTGGTGCCGGGGCAGATTCTATAAAAATGTTCCGACGCGACCCTAGTAATGGGCGGGGAGGGAAGGACGACATTGTCAAGGAAAAGTTTGGCTCGGGAGGGATGGATATTTATGGTGTGTTTGTGCTTGTCATCCTCAGGGATGTACGACTTTCTGGACGGTTAGGGGCAGCGGGAGCAATCCTATTTTTAGCGGATGTGATCTGGTTCATTGTTCGCTCCGGCCCTGTCTTAATTTGGTCTTTAGTGTTCTTCGTCGTCGTCGTCATCGTCATAAAGTCCTCGAGCATTATTCTTCATGAATGTGTGCTGCCGTGTAATATATGGTAGTAGTCGGCTGGGGGTGATTTTATGTTTGTAGAGTGCACCGTCCATTTCTTTTAGCCAGTAATATCCATTCATACTTCTTTCTGCGACTATATAAGGTCCAAGATAGCGCACTTTATGTTTTCAATTATGGCTCATCTCAATTTGGGTGTTGCGCACCAATACCAGTTCGCCTTTCTTGTAAGTTTCTCGAGACATGCGACGGATAAATCGTTTTTCAAACTGTTCTTTTGACTCAAATCGTGCTTTCTTTAATGTCTGGGCAGCGCGGGCTACATTGTCAGGATGTTTACTAAGTTGACGCATTCGGAGAGCTAATAATTCACTGGTGGTCATGTTGGGGTGAAATCCTTCGGCCATAAAGGTTGCTTCCGCTAGATCCAGGGGTAGTATAGGATCAGTCCCATGGAGGAGTTGATATGGCGAAAATCCGGTGACTCGGCTAATTGTGATCCGATCAGCAAATAACGCTTCTGCAAGTTTTTCTGTCCATCGATCGACAGTTATTCCAGTTGTCTGGCATGACTTGAGTATGGATTCTCGTAGCGTAAAATGACCACGTTCAACCTTGCCATTGGCATGGTGATTGTATGGAGTGATTCATATATGAGGGATTTTGAGGCGTCTGAGCAGGATTCCAAAGACTCCCTTGATTTCTGGTCCATTGTCGGTTATGACATGTTCAGGGGCTCCATAGCGGCAATATATTTGTTCCCAAAAGAAGGTCTTTAGCTCTTCTTCTGTCTTATTGGATAGGGCCTTGGCTTTGCAGGTCCCTGATAAATCATCTCTTGCAGCTACAATGCATACCTTTTTATCGACTGAAGTGGGCATATGCATTATATCGACATATATTTTGGAAAAGAGCTTGGTAGGTGTCGAAATTGTTAGTGGAATTTCATTCTTTACTAGGCTTTGCACTTGGCATTCGTGACAGGACTTGACATGGTGATGGACATCGGCCCTGATATGCGGCCAGAAAAAGCGATGTCGGAGTATTTCATAGACTGCATGGACTCCACGATGGCCCATTTCTTCATGTGCCTGGCGAAGTATTGAGAGTTTTTGTTCTGGGCTGGATATCACTAACAACGGCGGTCGATCTCCATTCCGCTTGTAAAGCTTATCTTCTTTGACGAAAAATTTGGTAGCTTTAGCAAGAAAGTGTCACTTCTTTTGGACATCCATAAATATAGGCGATTCTAAGGTCTTGAGAAAATGTCGGATATCGTTTAGCATGGATTCTTGAGCTGCGCGTGCTGCAAGGCATGATGGTAGGGTTATTGCTTTGCTGAGAATCAAGGGTTGGTTTCGATCGATAGGATTCTCGCTGGTCTGTAAGCCGGGAAAGAAGGTCAATAGGGCTATTCTGTCAAGCCAACTGTCGTCATCAGATTCTGCTACCTCATCTTCAGCCAGTGCGCGACGGGAAAGCGCATCAGGCCCTTTGTGATTCTTGGCAGGAACATGTACTAACTCAAATGAGAATAGCATAATTCCTTGGATCCAATGGTTGATAGCAGCATTTGGTTGTAGGTCTGGATCATTGAGCATTCCACGGATGTATTTGGCATCGACTTCAACAATTAATTTCTTCACTCCGATTATATGTAGTCTCCAATGTCGTAATGCTCTGTAGAGTCCAAATAGCTCTAATTTTGGCTGAGAGTAGCGGGATTCATGTTCACTCATTGGTATTGATCCAAATCGAGCTGGCCGCTTTCTTCCTTGTGCGTCTATTTGCGATAATATCATTCCAGCAGCTTCTTGACTTGAGTCTACTGAAAGGATGACTGGGCGATCGGAATTGTAGTCAATCGGCATTAAGGCTGGGGCCGATGTGATATACTGTTTGATTTGTCGAAATGCTTCTTGGCGACGTTCATCCCAAATGAATTCTTGATTCTTGTGATATAATTACAAGTTCTTACGTAGTAAAAGAACTTGTTTTCCGGCCTGCATAGCAGGCAGAAAACATTCCTAACGCAATGGTTGGAAATTCTCCCACTCATACAGTGACCCTGCATGGTTTCTGTATCTCAGCCATTACTGGGCCAATTTTTATGATCTTGGTATCAAAAAATTCGTAAAAATCAGGGCCTTCCTGGCAGGCTCGTTAGATCCGCCTCATTTTTCTGCTTTTTTTGAGTATATGATCATCCAAATCCATTCAGATTTGAGCGGACTACATATTATTTACTTATTTAACCTTTATTTATAGTCCGACTCACCTTAAAAGTAAGAACTTGTTTTTGCCATGCGCAGCAATGGCCTCTGACCAAGTCTACAATGGGTAGTAATCCTGCGTCCCTAATAGTGATTGAGTTTAGTCGCTGTAGGTCATGTACGATTCGGAGTTTTCCATTTTTCTTTAATACCCAGAACCATTTTGAACGGTAGGAAGACTGACTCTGTTTGTATACGTCTGCATCTATTTTGAGTTTCAGGACTGCCATGATTTTGTCTTTTAGGCCTGGAGGTATTGGAATGTTCTTTTCTTCCCATGGTGTATGCGGTACTGTCGGAATTATGTATGGTGAGAAATACATCTCCTTGAAGGTCCCTCTTTCTATGTCTTCGAAAGCAATTCCTTCTTCATTTAGCTTCATAATGTGCATGAATAGCTTTTCCTCCTCCGGCCAAAGGAAACCGGTGGAGTTTACGTTTAATTCGTCCATTCGGGTCTTGCTAATTTTTGAGGAGGGAATAAAATCAGGTGGTCGAGTTGGTAATGAAGGAAGGGTAAGCAAGGGGTCTTCGGGTATTTGACTATTTGACGTGTGACTCTACAGTCCAGTGGGAAATTGGTCGATACTGGATGGACCTTCTGATCGACTCGCTTGTAAGCTGTGAGTACAAACACCGACTTTGCGCCTTCGTGACCTTGGTCTGTCGATGGGCAGAAGATTATGTCATCATCTTCCTCCAGGGTGAATGGCGCATCCCAAAGTATCTGGTCGTCTTCACTGAGTATGGATTCGGGTGTCGGTGACTTGGGAATTTGGTTGTTGCGACTGACAATCTCTGAGTGCCAAAAAATAGCTTCGTGATGACAAGGTATTTTCTTGATGGCGTAAAGAGCTTGTAATATTTGGTGATGGTCTAATGGCCTGTCTGGAAGGTGTGTGCATTGTCCAATGAAGGATTTCGTGACTGGAGGTGTTGTGCTATTTTTATTCCAATGGCGGGGCGTGGGGAACAAGATAGCATTGAAGTCGTGATAGGGATGGTCATCAAGTAAGGTCATAGGTAGACTTAGGGTAAGTCTTCTGGGTCTTGATAATGAAGTCAGAGACAGATTTCGAAGCTGGACTTGTCTTAAGGCCAACTTAAAATATTCCTGACATATCTGGGTCTCTCGGATTGACCAATAAAATGTGAGGTCGTGTTGTACACCTGGTGTTACAAACAGTCTACAGTAAAGAGGAGGTAAGGAGTCAGGAAGACCATAGCAAGGTCCTTGAATAAAATAAACTACATGAAAACATCGAAAATAAAAGAAGGGGCAAGAAAGGTAGGCAAAATAAAATATACAAAGACATTGAAGATATAAAGAGGAAGAGGAATAAATATTACCGGGCAGCGAGAGCAGAATAAATAGGCTAGGCCAGTGATAGTACACAAGGTGTCGATACAGAGCAGAAGGAAGCCGTGGAAACTGGAGTCTGGACCATAAATAGAATGTTAGCAAATAAATAGTAGTGTACAAAGGGCGAGTGAAAGATGATGGGATCAGAAAGCGTTCATCATATCCCGAAAACGAGAGGACTATGGTACAGGTGAGGCAAAAGACGGCGACGCAGATAATATGTGACAGTGACCAAGGGCTTAAGAGCCCGACGAGGTGAGGCCGGCGACGAGTTGACCTGGGGTAGCCCCAGATCAGGTAAGGTTCTCGTGACAGCATAAATGACGTACTAATGGGGGGTTTCCTCCAGGCCGATGTTGGCCACAGGCAGCACCATGCGTTTGAGGATGTGGTTGGTGAGGTTAACGAGGTCATCGGGTTCCTGAAAGGTCCTTCCAAGGATAGCGTCAACGTGGCCATATTCCTTGGTGTATCCAAAGTCGTAGAGAAATTGCTGGAGGGTGGCCAGGTACTGCTGCTCGAAAGGGTAGAGCAGGGGGTGCTGAAAGAGGGAGCCTTGCCAAACACTGACATGGTGTTTGGCCACGTAGCTTCGAAGCCCATCAGGGTAGGCATAGGTCTGTATGAGTTCATCAGCAAGGAGTAGAGTGACAGCGATGACCTTTCGTAGTTCCACGAGCCCTGGCAGCTGAGCTTGCCATCGGTTTGTCTCGCCAGTGGGCTGGTGTGCGACGAGGAGCTCGAGGGTTTCATGGCTTCCGTGTCCTGAAAAATAGTGCCGAAAGTCGGCTGCGGATAGGACGTAGCGAAGGGCGGAGGGGTTTCGTGGGCTCCTACGGTCGCCGAACATAAGGTTGGAATAGAATCGAAACTGACAGGAGAATGCGGTGAGGTAACGCGCGAAGCGAGACTCGACGCGGCGTTGGTAGGGGGTATCCTCTGGATAATACTTCACATCAGATAGGGTAGGAGAGGGGACGGAAGACGTAGCCTGGGGTTGTTGGGTAGTATCCGCTTGACGACGCAGATGATATACTGCCCGTGTAGACGACGGGGCTAAGTTGCTGGATGACAAAGCCAGGCTGCTGGTCGACGACATTACGCTGAGCGATGTTTCGGAGTCGGTATCCGAGATGCTCTGCAGTCCCGGCATTGAGTCGTCGGAGTCACTCCATTTCGACTCGACATCATTGACCATGGCGGCCTCAGTCGTGGTGGGCTGCGTCTCCCCCTCGTTGCACTAGTAGCTGCCAATGGTATCATTCATACTGTGGTAAGTGCCATAGAAAGAATCTGATATAAGGCCGGTAAGAGTTATGATTTCAAATCATTAATTTTACCGGACGATTTCAAACAGAATCATACTCATTCTTGCCTAAGTGATTTCATAATTCCCAGAGATTGAATCATATCTTTCAAGAAGTGATATGATTTCTGAAATCATTCTGAAATCATTCTGAAATCATAATTTTCCGGTAGGAATTCATTACAATTTCATTTTTTTTTCAAATCATTATGGATTTCATAAATCCACAGGCAAATATTTAATGATATACCCCATTCCAAATCTGGAAATAGATCAAATTGACTATTCTAATGGCTTAGGTAAGTACCCTGCTGGCATGCAGGGCCAATTTAAAGTAAATTTCAATTTGAGGCACAAATATGAAGAGACCAGGTGCTGGTGATGACAAATAAGGCATTTTCAGAGTATGTACACTGATTATATAATTAATTCACAGCTATAAAGCGAAATGAAATGACTCTAAAAAGGTTATGAAACAGAAACTTGGAATGAAATCCTGCCAGAAAGATATGAAATCGTCATATATAAGTTATGATACCACTTTCAGAAAGATATGATTTAATCTCTGGGAATTATGAAACACTTAGGCAAGAATGAGTATGATTCTGTTTGAAATCATCCGGTAAAATTAATGATTTGAAATCATAACTCTTACCGGCCTTATATCAGATTCTTTCTATGGCACTTACCACAGTGGAATGATTAAATTGGCAGCTACCAGTCCTCGTTGAGCGCAGGGGCATCGTGCGTGGGCTCGGTGGGGTCATCACTGGCTGGGGTTGCCTCAGACGGTTCCGCGAATCGTCGGGCGACGGCTTCGAGAAGGGGGTGGAATCGACTTAGGATGGTCGAATCCCCGGGGACTGGCGATTGAGCTGGATGTCGGTGTCGAAAGGCTACGGGAGTCTCGGGGACAGACCGAATGACCAGTGGAGGTGAAGGGTAGGGGACGTACATGTCATCGTCGCTGGCTAGCTGGTCAACCATGGTGGAATCGGCGACACTGGTACCTCCTTCGCTCTTCGGCCCCATTTTGTAGTGTCCGGTGCCGTCGTGGGTGTCGTATTCTGGGTGGTATGCGTCGTCACGGGTGGTCAGGCGCTCAAAGCCTTGAAGCGGCAGCTGTAAAGGCGACATTGGGTACTCGAATTCCCCTTCGTATTCGTCGTCGGCGTCTGAGGAAGAGTCAGGGCTGGGCGTTATGTCCATAGGGACTGGCACGTAGTGCTGCAAGTCAGAGGAGGCAGGCATGCGGCGAAGTGGGCAATGGGGAGACTTAGCTTCGGGGTAGTGTTGCCGAAGTTTGGTTTGGTCTCGGCCAAACCGCAAACCAAACCGAAAATTTGGTCACGGGTTTGGAACTCCCAGGGACCGGTCTGAACCGATCTGACCACAGTCTGACTGTGGTTTCCGTCCCGAAATAGAAGGCAAAACATAGATGCTCAATTTCTTGTGCTTTTGGCATCGATACACTGTAAAACTTTGTATTTCATCTCTAGATGTATATTAGAACCTGATCCAGGCAAGAAGTCATTATGAATTGTGCTATAGCCCGCCTGTACAATATTTTCTAAATTTTTGGCTTTGTCACACGGTTGTGACAGGCGTTCTGGGCGTCACAATAGCCGTGACACGGACAGCTGATTTAAAAATTGCTGGTTTCAACCTTGAACACCAATTTACATGGAATCAACTGTGTGTATAATCACTTGTAGCTATTATATAGAGTAAACAGAAGTGGTATTTTGTCAAAAGGTTCATTATTAGGCAAATGCACGGGTAACCCCCGGGTATCTCGGCGCCTACCCGTACCCGTACCCGCGCAGACCCGTACCCGCGACCCGCACGGGTTTACCCGTCAAAACGAGCCCAAGAACAGCCAAAACGGCCAAGAAATGAGTGAGATACAGTGGATTTTGTTGAATTTCACGAAATCTGCTGTATCTCATTCGTTTCTGGGCCAAAAAACCTGTTCTTGGGCTTGTTTTGAAGGTCACGGGTATGCGAATCATTACCCGTACCCGTACCCGTCGGTACCCCTACCCGTGACCCGTACGGGTACGACGAACCCGTGCATTTCCCTATTCATTATTGCAGATGTAATTACACTCTCATATTTTTGGTGTTCCAAATATGGATGCCGGAGGTTCGAACCACTGGTCCATCAGTCAGTCAGGGTCCAGCCTAGTCTGGTTTACCAAATCGAGCCAAAACCGTTCAAACCAGACCGTGACCGGACCGGATGGGACTTCGGCAACACTACTTCGGGGGCAGGCGGTTCCGAGGTGCTTGATGGCTCGTTAGCTTGAGCATAAGAGGGCGGAGGCGCCGCGGGAGTGTCCTCGTCGATAGAGGTCGCCTGAATGACGAGATTGGCGATGGCTACTGGGACGCAGGGGCTGCCTGCGAGACTCGCCTTCCGTTGGACTCGATCTGGAGCGTCTGGGAAGACGTTAAAGTCATTTCGTCGATTGGGAGGTAGGTCCGGGTAGTGCTTTCGCAGATCGTCGGGAGTAGTGGCGCTTGGTCGGGTCGGTTCGAGGCCGCGGAAACGCCCAAAGACGGTGTGAGGCCACAATCTGGCAGCGAACCAGAACAAATTCTCGAGGAGGGGAAGACGGATGCAGACCCACCGACGCCAGTTGACCTTGTCCAAGATATGTCCCTCGACGTGTCCTCCAACTAGCAGCGTTCGAGGTACGACAGAGGCGGGAATCTTGAGTCCATGGTCGAAGTAATTGTAGGCGGCGATGAGGACGTGGCGTTCCGTCAGGCTGAAGTAATGAAACCTCGGTTCTTTCAGCAAGTTGATGGGCTGAACGGGGGCGACGTCGTTTAGCAGCTGTTGGCCCGCAATCCACTCCCAGATCGGAATGAGAGGCAACGGTGGGTTGATACTGGCGAGGTTTCCGAGCGTCGCGTAGATGCGCGGTGGTGGCGTCTTGTCTTTGCAGCCTAACGCGAAGTGTCGGGCGGTCGCATTGCCCTTGGTCTCAGGGAGATATCGCTCGACGGAGGGTATGCAGAAGTATTGAGAGGGGAGGACAGTGACGGAGGGAGGAGAAAGTCGAGATGCGTCGACATTCTTGGACTCCACAGTGGTGCTACCGGACTTTGATGTGGGACGTTCGGATTCGGAGGCCGCGACCGCAGCCAAGAAGTCAAGCTTGTTGACAGGTGGCTGCGCGTGAGATGCCGCGGGAGCGCCGTCTTCGGGTCCAAGCTCGCTGCCATCGTCTTTGTCATCGCTGATGAACTGTTGCTTGGCTATATCGGGAAGCCGAGGGTCTTCAGCGTGATAGTGTGCACATCCGTGGACATTTGCTTCTGCGGTCATAAATTCACCGTCGCGGTAATATGTGATTACTGCACTTGGGAAGTCAAGGAATGCCGCCATGTCCGTGGGGTCTTGCGGGTTCCTATCAAGTGACAGGATGCGTGCTTGACTTGATGAGATTGTCATGGCAGCCGGGTATAGCGGTTCTAGAGGGCTCGAAAAGACAAGCCGCTCATTGGAAGTGGGATTGGGCATTCCGGAAGCTCTCGAGTTGTTCTGCAAGGCTAATTTACGAGGGAACAGGGTGCCGAGGGGCTCTCTTTTCCTTCCTGGCCTTTTATTTCGCTCTGTTAATATTTCATTAATTTCTTTTTCGTTGTCTTTCATCTTTTCCGCCGCTTTTTTGAGCACTTCCAGACCGCCTCCGGCGCCTGTTGCTGACAAATTCAGGGTGCTAAATTTAGATTTGACAGGCGGAATATTCTCTTTATCATTCTCGCTGTCGTCCCCATTTGTTTCAGTAGCCTCATGGTCTTCGGGGCTTATTTCCGGAGGTTTATTGTCATCCGAATTCGGTAAGAATCCCTTAATTTGCTCGGAAAGTGGCGTCCCTTCCCAGTCTGGTGACTGATCCTTGGATTTAGCTGACGGATCAGGCGATCCTGTGATCGGTCTTCTTGATTTGGCTGACGGATCAGTCGATCTTGTGGTCGGATCACTTGATAATGCTGACGGATCACCTTGGGGTGCTGACTGATCCATATCGAAGGGCCAGGAGTCTACAAGTATATTATTATTAATTTCCTGAGTTGACGCGGGAGTGTTTGAGGGTGTTCTAGCCAATGTAATTTCGCTTTCCTGGGCGGTTCTGGGCACTGTCTGGACTTCTGAGAAATTAAAAGACTCGGAAATAGCTATTCTTAATGCTTCAATATTGTCCAGCTCTTGAATTTTGAGCTCTTCGTTAGTTGTTGAAGCTTCAAAAATTAGAGAATTAATTTTGGGTGGTCCTTCCGAGACTAATGCGTAAGATTGGATACCGGTGGGCCGTCCTTTCTCTAAGAAATGGTGGTTTGTTGCCTGAGAGGCACAAGTTTCTTCTCCTACGTATATTTTGAAGCGCGATTTACCAGTCGTCGGGTCTTTAAATACTATGAAACTTCCACTAGGCTGTTCGTCAATGGAGACTAAATTTTCTTGTTGCCATGGACGTCCCAATAGCAAGTCAAATGGTAAGTTTTCTCCACCTACCCAGATATTACGAGTTCTTACGTTAGTAAAAGAACTCGTTCTTATTCTGACTTTCCGCTAATTTGCTTGCAGTGCGACCTCATTTCTCGTTGATTTTCTCTCACAGCTTCACTTTTTTTGTAGTCTTTGTTCCTAGTTGCTACAAATGTTTGTAGTCTTTTAATTCAAAAAATGAAGTTGTGAGAATACATTTGATGACAACTTTGATTGATTGGTGATGCATCATTTTCCCTAGTAACCATCTGTTGCACGTTGCCAATGTGATTGATTCCCAAAATAATACATCATTCAATTGCCCAACTGCTAAACCTTCTTAATAAAAACTGATCCCATTAATTTTCCAAGTAATATCTTTTCTTTTTCAGGAAAATTGGTGCAGAATAGCATAAAATACATCAATCCTCAGTATTGATTGCTTTAGGTAACACATTCTAAATTTAGCTTGATTGATTGATGGGATCAATGACATCACATTGTTATATTTATGACATCAGATCCATCACTTCTCTTGGTAACCAATGATGCAATACTCTGATATGCGGTCAACGACTCTTATAACGCCCATACGTCACCCAATAGTCCGATTCCCGCAACGCACATTTAGTATGATTTATAGCCCTGAATTTTCTGAAAATTTTACAATTTATTTCATCAGAATCCGTGAAGAATTGATAGAGATACGCCTAAAGTAAATACTTATGTGTATGAATATTGCACATTAATGACATCACAATCCTTAATTGACTGATGACGCACGCCGAGGTCAAAAATGGGTCGACTATAGTCATTTTTGACCTCGGCGTGCGTCATGCTGTGCACAATGTCAATCATGATCGAATTATTAGGCTTTTAGCATGCAGATCTGATCTGCGGGGTGAGAATGTTATGTAATAAATCCGGAAAAAATATTGAAAAATAGCCTGAAATTTTCTGATTACAAATATATTAATATCATGTGACCAGGTAATTTCCTCATTGAGAAATGACTTTTGGACGCGAGTCTGCAAATCAGTAATCAGGCTCTAACATGCTCAGTTCTGACTCAAATTACATATTTTTAATATCAGAAAATCCAGAAAATTCAGGGCAATAAAATAGGTGGATAACTATTTGCAAATATTTGGTTCTGTTTGCATTATTCAAGAAATAAGCATTTTGCATCCAAGCGTGGGAAAGTTGTGGAAAGCAAAAAAAATTTGTAAAATAAGAGAAATTTTTTCTGAGTCCAAATATACTTATACCATGCAATTTGATAACTAAATTGTCAAGCAAATGCCTAAGATAAGAGATTTAAATATATTATAATATCATAGCTTCCTGGATTCTTGTTCAAATATCATGAATTTTGTATCATAAAATTTGCAAAATTCTGGGTTATCTGCTGAGTATATTTATGCTCACAAATATTGACAAATATTTGCACCATTCCTTAAATAATTCAATTTATTATTTAAAAGAATGATTTCATTACTAATTGTAAATGCTGAGGAATTGTGTGATTTTTTTTTTTGTCTTTAAATATTTTATGCTGTTTTTATTGAGTCTCAAAATTATAATCAATAGCTGGGTATTTGATACTGATGAACTTATTTAGACAATAAAAACATAAAGAACTCGTATTTGCCATGCGCAGCAATGGCTGTTTCACAAGTCGCCAATTCACTTGTTGCTGCTACCTTGATGTGTAAATAATGGTAAGTTGCCCAAAGGGCCCCATGCATCAGATAGGTATTCTGCCCAAGACTGTAAGTTGACCATCCTTGGTCAACTTACCAAAGACTGTAAGCTGTCCATGTACTACTATTTGGCTCATATCTCAATGAGGAAAGAAGACACAGCCACGATTTTGATGGATTCAGGGACGCGTTGCTGATTACGTCATTTTTTATCAGAGGCACAGCCACATCCGAGCACATCCTGGAAAGGCTCGGCAAACTGGCCTCACTTTTTGACAGCTTGGGCAGTTTACCAAGCCATTCCCAAATGTGCTCGGATGTGGCTGTGCCATTAATAAAAAATGTGCGGCCAAGCCATCTGACCCTGAATCCATCAAAATTTTGTGCCTAGCTATTTTTCCCACAGAGAAAAATGCAAAAAAGTGAAAAAAAGCCGGCGGTGAGAAATTTTGGCAGACGGGAAAATTTCCCAAAAAGGAAAGAGGGTCTCAAAAGAACGTAATCTATTTTTAGACTCTATTAAAATTTAAATCACATGACTAGGTACCTTCCTCATTAAGATATAAGGCTTTTAGTATTAATTAATAAATTAAAGAACTTAGCACAAATGCTGCTAAGTCCAAAATTAGCTGGCTGACTAAATACTGCCATTTTAGGCAATTGCATCTTAATTGCCTTTTATATCATGGATGCAGTGGCCCTGAGAGCTTTTATTTACATTTGTTTACATTTGAGGCCATAAAATTACATAAATGTGCAACGAGCATGTCAATAGAGGCAAATTCAAAGTCATGTGATCTCAATTGATGCCATCAATCACCAAATAAATATATATATTTCTCTCTGTACGTAAGCCACGTTGTCTTACGACGTAGTCTAACAAATATGCAGGCTGTTGGTAAACTGCCCAACATGGTCAACTTACCTATCTGATGCATGAGCCTCTTTGGGCACTTTACCTACCTGATGTCTTCAACTAGCGGCATAGGCTGGCCAATTGTAGTTATTCGTCCGCACTGCAGTCTGACTCTTTCCGCAAGTCCAGTTAATTTGCTTTGTCCTCCGTTTGCATCATTGACGAGAGTATGTCGTGTGACGTCGACAGGCAACTGAAGGCGGTCTGCTACTCCGCATCTGACTAGGCTTAATTCTGACCCAGTGTCGATAATTGCTTTTACAGATTTATCGCCATGTTGGAGGTTTATGCGGATTAATCTACCTCCAGGTAGAGGTCTTCGATCAGGACTGGGCTCTGCACTTGCGACTATTGGTAAGGGTGTCGGACTGATACTGGTTAATGCTGATGGCAGTTTACTATTCTTGAATTTCAAAATGTCTTGGAGGTCTGTGGCAATCTCCCTTGATGATCCTATGATTTTACGAATTGGAATCGTAATTTGTGTATCCAGAATTTCCTTGACTACTTCACGTGTGTCTATTTCCCTGGAAATTTCGGACTGTCGAGCAAGACCTCGCCCTGCATTTTCTTTGTTTGCTGGCATGTGCGGGGGTATGTCTTTTTGGTAGTGTCCTAGATATTCAAGCAGGTGTCGGCTCCTTGTCGATGTCCATTGGCATATCCTGATTTATTCGTAAGCGTCGAGTATCAAGTGGCTTCTGATTTGGTATTTGTCGGCTTGGGGCAGGGATTGGTACTGCTTGCTTTGATGATTCGGGAGCCTGTGAGACTACTTGTGGTGGTGCTGGAATTGGGGGTGGAGGAATTTCTTGCTGTGGTACAGGAGGAGGAGGCTGCTGAATGGTCTGCTGTGGAATTTCTGGTGTAGGTGCAGGTTCCAGCTTACGCTTGGGTGGACCGCGTGGTCGCAGAGGTGGATAAACTCCATCAAAAACCATTTTAGGTGGCTTTGACGGAAGCTTGTTTGCTCGTTCCCTAGCTTCAGAAGTGTGTTTGGTCATTGACCGAGTCGCTGGATAAGCTTCCGCATAATTCTCATCTTCACTTTCTGAGTCATAATAATCACTTGAGGGTTGGTAGTAGCGTCGCTGTTTTTCAGCATGTAAAGCATACTTCCAGTATGGGCCATCATCGTCCGAGTCGTCTGAGTCGCTCTCCGTTTCATTGCTAAGTTGTGATGCATAATATTGCTGAATGCTATCTTCTAGTGTCCCTGTGTCTTCTTGACCTTCTTCTGGAGCAAAGGTGACATAATTAGCATTCTGCGGTTGCGCTGGGGGCATCACACTGTTAAGTCGCAAGGCCGCCTCATACATTGTCTCTCTTGGACTCCTATTTATGACTTCGCGGGTCTTCTTCATGCAGTATTTCTTGGTTACTGGATCATACTCCACAATGCCTTGTTGGAAGAGTTCATGCATTCTTGGGCAATTACTCAAGTAATGATTAGGATCAAAACATCCAAAGCATTTATTATCTCGAAGTTGAGGGAATCCACCAAATTGATTCTGCGGTAAAGGAATATTATTCGGATAGGTCCTGTAAGGCTGCGGAATATTTGGCGATGGATTTACTGCATTATTGGGATAGGAAGGATAACCCTGGGGTGGCATTGGAGGAGCACCGGGTGGTACCATATTATTGGAGTAAAATGTGTAGGGCTGCGACATGCCTTGTTGCTGAGTATTGTTATCTTGGAAGCTCATATATGACTGCGGGACTGCCTGGGGCAGTGCTTGTGTTGCCATATTACAAGTTCTTACGTAGTAAAAGAACTTGTTTTCTACACTTGATAGCAGAAGGAAATGGTTTCTAACGCAATGGTTGGAAATTCTCCCACTGCTATAGTGACCCTGCATGGTTTCTGTATCTCAGCTATTACTGAGCCAATTTTTATGATCTTGGTATCAAAAAATTCGTAAAAATCAGGGCTTTCATATGGCATGTGTATCCAGGGTTGATTAGGTCATGTGACCTGTTCACACGACCCAAACAGCGCAAATTTATGTAAATTTACACTTAAAATGAATTTCAGTGAGCTAGATAGGCTAAAATGTGTTGCCCAGACCAATCTAAAATAATGTACAAATATTTACATATGTTTTGCAATGATGTCATGGTGTCAAATCTGGCAAACAGCCAGCTCAACTTGGTGAAAATCCGAAAATTGGTGTTAAACTGACTGGACAACCCATAAAAGGCACACCAAACATTTCAAAACATGACCAAATAACATGAAAATAATGTTTTAGAAGCTTACATAATTAAACTCACAGCAGGACTTTGTGCAAATCCCTTGAAATCAGTTAAGGCACCAAGTTAGACCAAAATATTCTGAGGGATATGTCATGTGATATGTGTGCACAGACCATCTCTTAGGTAAAAAAACATCATTTGTATTTTTATTTTATTTTAATGCCTTTAAAATCTCTTAAAATGGCTTATTTACTGTGTATTTCAAACAATATTCCGCATTTGGTAAGTCACATGAAAATGTGACAATACATATGTGACACCATTTTATAGCCCTGATTTTTCTGATAATTACACACTTTATTTCAAGGCAATTCAATAAAAACTAAGCGACGTATGAATTAATCTTGTTACAAGTTCTTACGTAGTAAAAGAACTTGTTTTCTACACTTGATAGCAGAAGGAAATGGTTTCTAACGCAATGGTTGGAAATTCTCCCACTGCTATAGTGACCCTGCATGGTTTCTGTATCTCAGCCATTACTGAGCCAATTTTTATGATCTTGGTATCAAAAAATTCGTAAAAATCAGGGCCTTCCTGGTCATGTGACCAGGCCGTTTTAGGCTTGTTAGATCCGCCTCATTTTTCTGCTTTTTTTGAGTATAAGATCATCCCAATCGGTTCAGATTTGAGCGGACTACATATTATTTATGTATTTAATATATATTTATTTACTAACAGTGTAAGTCTTCAGGCACTGCCTCACCCCAAAGTAAGAACTTGTTTTTGCCATGCGCAGCAATGGCCTCTGACCAAGTTAGCTAGGTATGCTGGTTGATTTCCGGCTGTTGGTTGAAGGGGCTGAGCAGTATTAAGCAATGTTAACTTGTTGATTCGGTCTACCAGACCATCCATCTCACTTCGCGATACTTCCATACCTTGCTTTTCAGGCTTTGGATGAGTCTTGCGGTGTGTCTTGGCTTCTTTAATCTTTCGGCTCTTCTTCTTCTTCTGATGGTGCCGACGTTCTGCTTCGGATTCAGAGTCTGAGCTTTCATTGTCTGATTCGGAGTCTGAGTCCGAGCTGTCGGAGTCTTGATCCCATCCCATAATTCCAGGAAGTAAATCGCTAAATCTGTCTCTTTTGAAATACTTCTCTGCTACTACGCTGATTTTCTTGATTGAGTAGGGTTCGCTCACATCATGTTGGCGATGTTCGATTAGCAGCATGGGTTTTAAGGCTTCTTTGAGGTCAGTGGGCATTCCAGTCCAGAAATACCCACAGTATTCTCTATCTGCTAATTGGCCTTTCTTCTTTACACTTCCTGCAATTGTCTGGAACTTTCGTTCATATTTGCGCCACTTGGCTAGGCTCTTGATAGGCTTTCGGTGGCTGTTGCGGACAAAATCAATTACGTCCGCGATGGTATATATTGGGTCGTCTCGCTCTGCATCAAAGGCAACAAGAAGTCTGTCCTTAAGTCCAATCCAATCATTTGAAGAATACTCAGTGGTGGTCTGAATAAATGAGCGGACGGGTTGAGAGCAATAGTCTAATATTGCATTGACTTTGTCAAAACCTCGGGTGATTTGACATTGAGCGTACAACTGATCAAGGTGATTAAGAAATGATCTGATCGCAGAATAGCTTCCTTTGAATTTTTTCAGAGCTTTGTGCAATCCTGGCATAGGCATGCTGGCTATTCCTAATCCTGCCGATGGAGGTACCAGAGGAGGAAGGATTGGTGGATTATTGGAAGGGTTAGGTTGCTGGTAATAAATGGGAATGTGTGGCTGGCTTGGTGCAGGCGCATTGTGTACTGCATTTGTCGGAGCTTCAGGGTCATGAGGCAGCGGATCAAGTATAGATGATGAACTGGGTTGGGGTGCAAATGCAGTGGGTGAGCTGGGTAGGGGAGGTGCTGAGTATCCTGGAGGAATGAGATGTCCGCTGAATGAAGACATATTGTTTTGACTTCTGCAGACAGATTTGGGTACAGGTAATAGGCGGTAGTTGTCTGGAGGATGTTCACTGGACTGTTCTGATGTTGGAGATGGCTGGACTAACGCGCTAGGAGTTGAATTGGGAAAAATTGGTCGAACTTGAGTCTCTTCGTCTGAATTACTATCGTCAAGAAGACTCATAAACAAACTAGCAACAAATGTCAATTTGTTGCGTTGAAACCCCTTGCGGTGGGCTCCAGTTATGTTGACGTAAACTTTGGTTTACCTGGGTTTCAGCGAAAGGTTATGCTTTGGCCTATTCCAGTTTGTGCGAGTGGTTTCGTTAGCAATGCTAGTTTGTTTGTTCAAGTGATAAATTCGTAAGTGCAGAGAGTAGCTGAATAGCGAAAATAATCTCTGCAGTTACTGGTCAAGCTAATATAATTCTATATGAAATTAGAACTAATGTAGCTCGACGTAGGTTCTTCAAAATAATATCTCGAAGTACTTAAATACTGATGCTGAAGTACCTAGATAATAGTCTCGAAGATGGGGGCAATGATCGTCAGTAGAATAAATTGCTCAGTGCGTGCGCAGCTGAAGCGATGTCGAAATTGAAAAGAAAACACAGATGATAAAATGGACTGCTGGACTGGATGACTCACTGGATGTCGGACGGACAGGCTTTCGGCAATGTAATAGACTGAAAAAAAAACAGGTAAAGACTTCTTGTATTTGCAAGTAGACGCACTTGGCAAGGACAAGGGGAATCGAAAATACGAACTGGCTAGCAGACTATTCCACTCTGGAAATATCTGGATCTGCTAGTGGACTGAGCTGAATAGAAGAGGGTGATCGGGATATAGATGCCCTTTCTGCTCAGAATTTCGGCTCCCTTTTATACCTTTCCAGATACGGTACTATGTAAGCGACTTTACATGAAAATACTGGCTGAGTAATACAATTGGTAAGGAGCAAATAAGCGCCGAGGGCGATTGGTAAGTGGATTTGTAAGAAATTGGTAAGCAAAAGAGTGGATCAATAAGCGCCGAGACTGATTGGTAATAAAAACTGAGAAGCTCAGTAAGCGCCAAGGCTGATTGGTAATAAAAATGGAAGGATCAATAAGTGCCGAGACCGATCAGTAAGCAAATTGGGTGATTAGTAATACAAAAGATGAATAAGCGCACTGTAGGATCAGTAAGCGCCGAGAAGTGTTTAATGGCATGACTAATAAGGAGTGTGTGGGCGCATATTACAGTGAATAAGCGCTTGGATGTATGAATGGAGGATTAGATGTCCAGATGTTGCATCGTCGAGTCTGAAATTAAGCCTGTCGTGACACTTCCTGTCAGGATCGGACAGCTTCTTGTGATGTCGATTTGTTGATTTAATGGGCATGCTGCATCAAATTTGATAGAGCGCTTATCGTTGCCTTGTCTCTAAGGCAGCGTGTACGACTTGTCCGAAATCTTCTTAACAACTGGTTCAGACTTTGTGCAAGCTTGATGGGACTTTATTCAAAACAAAGTCCATGCGTGACAGCGCGTTTCACTTTCGAACGGACACAGAGGATGACGAGACTATCGTAACATTCTGGCACTAGAGGAAGAAGAACGGGTTCTTCCTGATTCGAACTTGATCAGAGGCCATTGCTGCGCATGGCAAAAACAAGTTCTTACTTTGTTGGTGTGTGCTACGACATAAATACATGTTAAATAAGTAAATAATATGTAGTCCGCTCAAATCTGAAGCTATTGGGGTGATCTTATACTCAAAAAAAGCAGAAAAATGAGACGGTTCTAACAAGCCTAAAACGGCCTGGTCACATGACCAGGAAGGCCCTGATTTTTACGAATTTTTTGATACCAAGATCATAAAAATTGGCCCAGTAATGGCTGAGATACAGAAACCATGCAGGGTCACAGTATGAGTGGGAGAATTTCCAACCATTGCGTTAGGAATGTTTTCTGCCTGCTATGCAGGCCGGAAAACAAGTTCTTTTACTACGTAAGAACTTGTAACAAGATTAATTATTAGACTACAATAAGAAACTTGTAACAAGATTAATTTATACGTCGCTTAGTTTTTATCAGATTGCCTTGAAACAAAATGTGTAATTATCAGAAAAATCAGGGCTAAAAGATGGTGTCACATGTGTATTGTCACATCTTTATGTGACTTACCAAATGCGGAATATTGTTGAAAACACAGTAAATAAGCTATATTGAGAGATTTTAAAGGCATTAAAATAAAATAAAAATACTGATAATGTTTTTTTTACCTAAGAGATGGTCTGTGCACATAGATATCCCTGAGAATATTTTGGTCCAAGTTGGTGCATTACCAAATCCAAGGCAATTGCACAAAGTCCTGCTGTGAGTTTGATTATGTAAGCTTCTAGAACATTATTTGGTCATGTTTTGCAATGTTTGGTGTGCCTTTTATGGGTTATCCAGTCAGTTTAATACCAATTTTCGGATTTTCACCAAGTTGAGCTGACTGTTTGCCAGATTTGGACACCATGACATCATTGCAAAACATATGTAAATATTATTTTAGATTGGTCTAGGCAACATATTTTAGCATATCTAGCTCACTGAAATCTGCTTCAAGTGTAAATTCACACAAATTTCCGCTTTTTGGGTCGTGTGAACGAGTCACATGACCTAATCGTCCCTGGATACACATGCCACATGAAAGCCCTGATTTTTACAAATTTTTTGATACCAAGATCATCAAAATTGGCCCAGTAATGGCTGAGATACAGAAACCATGCAGGGTCACAGTATGAGTGGGAGAATTTCCAACCATTGCGTTAGGAATGTTTTCTGCCTGCTATGCAGGCCGGAAAACAAGTTCTTTTACTACGTAAGAACTTGTAATACGGACGACACTTCAGCTGATGACTTGGCAGCCCCGACGCTAATGGATCGACTAAACTCGGCCCCTCCCGACAATTCGCCCTACATTCAACCCAAAGACTCAATTGCAAGTGTAACGTCCTGGAGGAATGTCAACCGGCGAATACTGGCAGTCAAAGGTCCAGCTCCTGCCCCAATAATGCCATTAGCAGGGAACCCAAGAACGCATTCCCCGCGTCCCACGCTCACCGGCCACATAGCACCACATCAAAGACCAGCTGCACTCTTCAAACGGCACTTACAAGAATTAGGGTCCCACCTCACTTACCAATTCTCCCTTTTCTCGCTAACCACCATGGGATCCTGGCACCCCGCCCTGCTTCTATATGGAGTCCTTATACTTCCAGATCCACGAGCAGAAGTAAGAATGCGGTACTTCGCCACAGGACCGCCAGAAATTCGGTCAATGTCCACTCTATTGCGAGTCGCAGTCAAACACCGCTGGTCATTCCGAATCGGCATACCGACAAGTCACTTCCGTGCCTTCGCGCCCAACGAACTATCCCAAGCTGAGCACACCAGGACCGCCGCACTCTACGATCCGGACTTTGTAGAAACACCCTTCACGTTCACTAACCTCACAGCGTTTATTGCTTTATACCAAGGGAAACTCGGCAAAGTACTGCAACGCCCGCACGCACCATCCATCATCAGACTAGGCGGCGCATGTAGCTGGGTGCCTCATCTTTGGGGCGGCGACGACATCATAACCAGATACCTACGTGGGCCTTCAATCCAGACGACTATTCACAACAAAGGTAATAGTGACGTTCGCTACGCACACCCACTAGGAGTCTTCTGGGACAGGGTTTCAGCACAAGAACTAGGATTCCTGTTTGGACACATACCGCACCCAACAGATCATCGTCAGGACCGCTGGCTCTTTCCCCCGCCCCATTTGCTAGAAGAACTTTGCGACCACTGGACTAGCGAATGGACAGCAACATTGGAATCAATCTTTTCGTACATCGCAGATCGCGTCAAAGCAGTACCTCCGGAATTTGAACCCAAGTCAAGAACAGGTTGGCGTCTATTCCTCCGCAGCTACAATCGTGGACCCTACAAGCCAGAGTATATCTTATCTTCCGCAGACGTAACGAACATCTTCAAGGGCATCGAAAAAGCTAAACTACCTTGCACTTGGGATCACATGCCCCTTTCGAAAATCTATCTCCCAGAAGAAGCGGAATAAACGAGAAGGCAATTAGGAACTGGGGGGGCTCTGTAATGTACGTACCCGCAGATACAGGACTAATCCACAAAGGTCGAGTTCCTAATCACCTACTTCTTCACTTCACATTGTATGTAACATGATTAGTCAGCAGTGGTAGAAATACGCCTCATGTACGCCTCGAGGAAATCTTATCTTACTTCATACCTTCATCTGTTAGTTCTAAGGGTACGATAGCTGTACTACCAGCTCATCTACGCTGGACCTAAGAGTGAGGTGGAAATAGATTTCTAGTAGCTACTCGTCGACGCTATTCTTGGACAACAAGAAAAGGGGAGTTGTCCAGGCTTCTGGGAACAGAATCCCGAACAATTCGACCGACTACTGCGACTAGCGGGTCTTCACACCATCGTCCGCCTGGAATCCTCGTGAGACGTCCCATTCAACCGTTACACTGGTGCCAAGACCAAACCAACAGTTACCTTGCCAACCGCTACTGAGGCCGAGACCACTGCCCTTGATGCTTGGTTGGACAAAGCAGATAAGGCTTCCGGCCAAATCTACTTAATGGTGGAACCAGATCAACGTATCCACTTCAATGGAATTACAGATGATCCGGTCAAGATGTGGGAAGCTCTTAAAGCTGTTCACCTTCGGAAGCGTCCTGGCAACAGGTTTAACGCTTATGATGACCTATTCTCCATTAGGAAGGGAGAGGAGGAAAGTCTTCAAACTTTGATCAATAGAGTTGATGAAGCTATCCGCCGCATTCAGGATCTTCGTCCAGACAAGTTTGATCTTGCCAAACTGGATGAAGAACTTGGCTCCATGTCTCTGATCAGAGCCCTCCCCAAAGAGTACAACACTTTTGCCTCTTCACTTCTCCTTCTGGACAAACTTGACAAGGCCACAATTCATCAGGCCTTTGTCACTGAGGAGACTCAGCGTTGTCGTCGCGCTTTTGAAATGCCTGCAGTTGGTTCTGCACTCAAAGCGTCATCTTCTTCACTCTCCAAGCTTATTGAGCTTCTTTGCACATTCTGTGGTATGACCAATCACACCATGGAAAACTGTCATGCATTTGCAAGGGCTCAAAAGACAGCAAAGGAGAATGTAGAAAATCGTCGCAAAGGCAACAAGAACAAGGCTAATAAGGCCCAGGACACCAATGGTGAGAAGAGCAACCAAGCCAAAGATGCTGTTGTTGAATCTGCTGGAAATGCAAGTGTTCTTTCTACTTTTGATCCTTCTGATCCTACCTCCCCTTTGGTCAATGATGCTGACCATGATTGAAATGCAGACACAGGGGCTACTTCTAATATGACCCCTCATCGTCGCTGGCTTCGCAATTATAAGCCTCTCCGCATTCCAATCAAGTTGGCAGATGCCACCATTATTTATTCTGAAGGGGTGGGCACTGTGGTTTTCAACCCAGTTGTAAAAGGAAAGAAATTAAGATCAGTGGAATTTACCAGAGTCTTGCATGTACCACTACTCCGAAACAATTTACTTGCTTGTTTATATTTAACCAAACATAAAGGGATTAAAATTCACATTGATTCATCCACAATGCAATTTTCCCTAAACAAGCAACTTTTGTTCACTGCCTCCATTGATGCCAACAATAGGGCGGTTCACGGTAACGTTTTTCGTTCCGTTTTTCGTTCGTTTTTTGGTTTCATTTTTATATCAAAAATGACATTAAAAATGAGTCCAAAAATGAGAAAATCACGAAAAACACCTCTCGAAGGTGTTTTTCGTCAACCGTCTCATTTTTCGCTTCATTTTTCATTCTCGTTTTTGTGCTGATTTCAATCTCCGCTCCGAGTGTTTGCCCCACTGATTTCGCGTCGCTATCAGCTCGCTGTCCTTCCTCCCACCTTCTACGCTCCATCCAACGTCTTTCGCGTCGCTGCCCTCAACGCCCAAGGTTGGAAAACATCTGTGAGTTTGCTTTTAGTAAGGTACGTGTAGTATTCGTAGCTGAAGCTGACAGTCGCGTAGCCCCCTCCTCGAGCGGACTGCTCACGAAGAGTGTGGATAGGCTACTGCTATCCTCACTAGCAGAACATGCTTTGGACCAGGATAGGCGCTACCGACCCCTCCACACCCCTCTCTACTATGTAGCAAACCAAATCAACAAGATGAACGGGTGTTGAGCACCTTTGGAGCGATGGGCGGGGTGCGGAAACGGGTCGATACGGTCAGTCATCTGTGTTACTGAGCTCCAATTGCAATCGCCCATACCCCTTGAAAGTTGATGACCCCCGACACCTCTGCCTTTTGCCCCTGCGACCGCGACGTTGTCGCCTCCAATCTGGCGACAATGTTGGAACTTTGGCGGCTTTTTCAACTTTCTGTGGCTATCAAAAGAATTTCTACTATAGCTTTTGTCATTATCTCTTATAGTACAGCTGTAATATAATACTGTGGCCTTTAAATTACCTCTTAGGTGCAAAAATCGAGTCCTCACAAACAAACACTTAGAGATTTTTCCGAGGCCAGACTAAAGACGCGGACCTTAGTGAATTTAACACCTGTATGCAACCGGTAAGCCCTTGGGAGCGGACTTGAATCCCAGCCAAACAGCCGAATAGCGTCTTTTTCATTTTTGATTCCATTTTTTGCTCGTTTTTAGGGAATTTCCTGACCTGGAGGTTCATGGTAGCAATTTTTCGGTCATTTTTCGTTTCATTTTTCTTTCATTTTTACTGCCAGGATTTTGAAGTTGGCAGTAAGAATGAACGAAAAATGAAGTGAAAAACGAACGAAAAATGGCCGAAAAACGCTACTATGAACACCCCTAATGTTGCTCTCTTGGACGGTGTTACAGAACCTATTTCGGAGTTTGCCAATGTAGCAGCTAAATCCACTCTCCCTCTTGATCTCAATCTCTGGCATCGCAGACTTGCACATCACAGCTATGCTGATGTTCAGAAGATGATTCAAAAGGAGATGGTTACTGGACTTGTGTTGAACTCCAAGCAAAAGCCAGATCCTATCTGTGAACCATGCCTTGCAGGCAAAATGTGTTCAAACCCCTTTCCCACATCTCCCAGCAAATCTGCAATGCCTTTAGAGCTGATTCACTCTGATCTTCATGGTCCTCTTCCTGTCTGAACTCCTGAAGGTTATCGTTACTGGATAACCTTTATTGATGACTGCACTAGCCTTTGGGCTGTAATGCGTCTCAAACAGAAGAGTGATGCATTTGAAGCATTCAAAACATTCAAAGCATGGGCTGAGAACATGTTGAATGCCAAGATCAAAGCTCTGCAGGATGATAAAGCTGGAGAGTACATGTCTGCTGCCTTCATTAAATTCACTGAACAATGTGGCATTGTGCATCTTCATACTATATGCAACCGCCCTCAGATGAATGGAGTTGCAGAATGTGCCAACTGCACCATGGCAGATGATATCACTGCTATGCTCACTGAAAGTTGCATGCCAGCCTCATTTTGGGGTACTTGGGTGAGTGGGCCATTGCTGTGCATGGCATGTATGAGTCTTTTTTAAATTGGATAGAATATTATTCATATAAAAAAGCACAAAAAACAAAGAATATTGTGCTGTGCAATGAAAGCTAAGCCAAAAAATATGATCTTATACTCAAATTGTAGGGATTGTTAAGGCGGTTATTTTAAGCCTAAATGCGCCCTGTCACATGACGTGTAGGGGGCGAAAAATGGGATTTACTGGTGGCAGGATCATAAAAATTGGCCTAAAACTGGCTGAGATATAGACAATTGTTTGTAATAGGAAGGTTTTTACTGCAGTGTTGATGGATGAATGAATGAATCAATTTTTGGCCTAAGTCCTGGAATAATGAATGAGTTTTTGATAAATCAAAAGACTCATAAAATGCCTTGAAGCATATGTGCATGTCAAAAACAGGATTCCTACTGCTCCATTGCCAGATAAAACACCTTATGAGGCATGGTTCAAGAAGAAACCTGATGTGAGCCATTTGCGGGTTTGAGGGTGCACTGCTTATGTGTACATACAAAGGGATAAGCGAAAATCACTTCAGTCACATATGGAGAAATGTGTATTTGTTGGTTACCCTTCTGGGTATAAAGGTTGGGAATTCTACAATCTCACCACCAAGAAGTATATCATATCTGAACGGCTGAATTTGATGAACGCCATTTTCCTGGCTTGTCTAAAACTGGACCAATGCCACAAATTGACCTTCAGCCTCCACATTCTCATTCTTCTGAGGATGATTCTGTTGCACCTTTGCCCAATTTTGGGAGGGATGAAAATCCAACTACACCTCAAATTCACCCACCTGCACCACCTGCACCACCAATTCCTGATCCTGCTCCTATTGCACCACTTGCACCTGCACCTCCTGCACCACCTGCACCTCCTACACAACCACCAGTTGCTGGTCCTTCTCGTCGTAATCGCAAGAAGGATCCACCACCTGCACCAACTTGTCATTCAGATCACGTTTCTGTCCCTCCTAAGCCTTATTGGCTAAACCCAACACCTCAGCAACCTCCACAACCTCCACAACCTGCTGTTGTCGAGGAAATAGAGGAAGAAGAGGATGAGGTAGAGGCTGACGAACTGAACATTGTTGATGGTGATGATGGACTGGAATATGCTCACTTAGCATCTGGTGCTGAGCCACGCACATACAAACAGGCCATGAAAGGTGATGATGCACAATATTGGGAAGAGGCTACTGTCACAGAGTACAACACTGTGATGCAGAACAAAACCTGGGAAATAGTTGAATTTTCACCTGGTCAAAAGCACTTCAGTGACCCCCCGGACCTAACCTCTTAGGTTGATTAATTCCTGATAGGAAATACAATCTAAAGGTAGGCTGAGAACATTTGTAAGAATAATATTTCTCAACAATATTTCTCTACTTTTGAGAATATTTTTTAGGGTTTAAAATAAAGTTTACAAAAACAAAAATTATTCAATAATTTCCTTGTGACGGTCCAAATATATTTTGTTGACAGGTGGTGGCTGGGGTCTCATACAGAAATGTTTTTCCCAGAACAAATATTCTTCAAAAACAAATTTTCCAGAATATATTTTGGGACCAAAATCAAAATTTTTGTGTGACGGCTTGGCAAAGTTTTGTACTCTAGGAATATATTTCTCCCTCCTCTGGTGGCAGGGGTCCTCAAACCAAAAAAAAAGTTTGCAGCCTTTCCAGGACAGCTATGAACATGCTGTAATGACATTTCAATAGGCACAGGTCTACCCCATACAGCAAACAGGAAGAAATGTAATTTGGAATAATCCAAATATTATATATGTATAGCTATTAAACTTCCTGTGGTTATAGCACCACATAAATATAAGCAGCTAAAGTTATGTTTAATGTATTGATATCAGAAATACCAGCATCTAAGGGTCTGTGCAATGTATTTGATATCAAGAATATAAGGTGCTAAGAGCAAGTGCAGATCAAAGCTGTGCTGATAGAGATGGTACTTTTGCCATCTAAATCAGTAATTCCAATCTGCATTCTGTGACTGAAATATTTTCCATTGTCTCAGTACATGTTATGATCCAATTCTAAGTCCCTTACTTCCCAGGTTCTCATTCCAAAGCATCTTTTATTCTAGCCAGAATGTGAATGAACATTCTTCCTTCCACTTCTCAGAATTGTTCATCTCTTCTTACATGATTCTCATGTTATCCTTATGTTGGTAAGAATCAGGTCCTAAGGCTTCTTTCCACAGTATATCTTACTGAGGTCTTCCCAAGTTTTGGAATTGCAGAGTTGGGGGACAACTCTGCTTTTCACTTGTAATTACACATTAGATCTTCAGTCTGAATATTAGTTTATTCACCTGCATAACCTTTGCTTCTCATCACTCTCATATATCAAGGTTGTACACTTCCGAAATACATCTTAGGGCAAGGTGCTGATCTACCAGTCTCCCAACCATAAATTGGGGCTCGTCATTAGGCTAGGCACAGTTCATAGCAGAGGCCAAAGCCCTGTCCGTCCAGTTCCGCATTCCGCATTTTGTAGGAACCTTGGAGTTTCGGAACATCACACTCAGTCTTAACAGTACATATCAATTTAGATAAGAGCTGTGTTGATAGAGATGGTATCATTGCCAACAAACTTAGTGATTTGAAGTCCCATCCAGTCTGGTCTTCGGGTCTGAAATCCAAAGACTAAGACTGAGACCGGTCTTTTACAGTTCTGATTATGATATTTCATTCTGTATTGATTCACTCTCTGAGTAGCACTTGGTGCATGACTAGAATATTTCCCTTGGCTGGGTGAATATAAGTGCAGATAAAAGCTGTGCTGATAGAGATGGTTTCTGTGCCAACTACAATTTATCAACAACATAAGTATTATAAAAAATCTGACCTTGCCAACTGGGCCTGTTATACTGTTCTTTTGCTAAATAATGCTGTATACCAAATATATATTGGCCAATCAGATAATATTTTCTACACTAAACATTTTTTGGTGCCAGACAAATATTTCCTCAAAATATTTCACTAAGCATATATTTTTGACCATGAAAATGTTTATATTCAAAACCTTTTTATATCCTCTTGGGTTTCTGTGCTGATAGAGATGTTACCTTTGTCGAATAAATTGTGATGCCAAATAGCATTCATTTATTCCATAAGTCATGCTTGCGATGTGACCGAAATATTTCCTCTTGTCTCAATAAGAAGAATATAATGTTATGAAGAAAGAATTTACCCTGATATTCAAAACACCCCCTCCTAAAAACTGTGACTAGAATGTCATGTGTCTACCCAGCTATTGATGATTATGAATTATACTACACTATGTGAATTATTATGGTACAGTCTAAAATTCTGTGATGCAGCTTTTCAAAAAGTCAATAAATGTTTGAGTGAATAGGAAAGACAGAAAGGGCTGTGCAAAAGTTATAAAGATAATGTATAGCTACATTCGAAGGAGATCTAAAAGTTATCAGGCATTAATTTGGAGGGTCTAGGGAAGAGGTAATTCCGTGAAGCAAGTCATTGGCTGGATTTTGAGTGCTGAGTTCAATTGCATCATCTACTTCCATAGGAATATGTTGAAGCTAAATGTCCGAGTTCCGAGATTATCGCCAAGACGTGTAATTCCATTGAGCAAGTCATTCGCATGATTGCATCATCTACTTCCATGGGAATCTGTTGGAGCTAAATGTCCGAGTTCCGAGATTATCGCCAATGCGTGTAATTCTATTGAGCAAGTCATTCGCATGATTGCATCATCTACTTCCATGGGAATCTGTTGGAGCTAAATGTCCGAGTTCTGAGATTATCGCCAAGACGTGTAATTCCATTGAGCAAGTCATTCGCATGATTGCATCATCTACTTCCATGGGAATCTGTTGGAGCTAAATGTCCGAGTTCCGAGATTATCGCCAACGCATGTAATTCCATTGAGCAAGTCATTGGCAGGATTGCATCATCTACTTCCATGGGAATCTGTTGGAGCTTCGCCAAGACGTGTAATTCCATTGAGCAAGTCATTGGCATGATTGCATCATTTACTTCCATGGGAATCTGTTGGAGCTTTGCCAAGACGTGTAATTCCATTGAGCAAGTCATTGGCAGGATTGCATCACCTACTTCCATGGGAATCTGTTGGAGCTAAATGTCCGAGTTCTGAGATTATCGCCAAGACGTGTAATTCCATTGAGCAAGTCATTCGCATGATTGCATCATCTACTTCCATGGGAATCTGTTGGAGCTAAATGTCCGAGTTCCGAGATTATCGCCAACGCGTGTAATTCCATTGAGCAAGTCATTGGCAGGATTGCATCATCTACTTCCATGGGAATCTGTTGGAGCTAAATGTCCGAGTTCTGAGATTATCGCCAAGACGTGTAATTCCATTGAGCAAGTCATTCGCATGATTGCATCATCTACTTCCATGGGAATCTGTTGGAGCCAAATGTCCGAGTTCCGAGATTATCGCCAAGACGTGTAATTCCATTGAGCAAGTCATTCGCATGATTGCATCATCTACTTCCATGGGAATCTGTTGGAGCCAAATGTCCGAGTTCTGAGATTATCGCCAAGACGTGTAATTCCATTGAGCAAGTCATTCGCATGATTGCATCATCTACTTCCATGGGAATCTGTTGGAGCCAAATGTCCGAGTTCCGAGATTATCGCCAATGCGTGTAATTCCATTGAGCAAGTCATTGGCAGGATTGCATCATCTACTTCCATGGGAATCTGTTGGAGCCAAATGTCCGAGTTCTGAGATTATCGCCAAGACGTGTAATTCCATTGAGCAAGTCATTCGCATGATTGCATCATCTACTTCCATGGGAATCTGTTGGAGCCAAATGTCCGAGTTCCGAGATTATCGCCAATGCGTGTAATTCCATTGAGCAAGTCATTGGCAGGATTGCATCATCTACTTCCATGGGAATCTGTTGGAGCTAAATGTCCGAGTTCTGAGATTATCGCCAAGACGTGTAATTCCATTGAGCAAGTCATTCGCATGATTGCATCATCTACTTCCATGGGAATCTGTTGGAGCCAAATGTCCGAGTTCCGAGATTATCGCCAAGACGTGTAATTCCATTGAGCAAGTCATTCGCATGATTGCATCATCTACTTCCATGGGAATCTGTTGGAGCTAAATGTCCGAGTTCCGAGATTATCGCCAATGCGTGTAATTCCATTGAGCAAGTCATTCGCATGATTGCATCATCTACTTCCATGGGAATCTGTTGGAGCTTCGCCAAGACGTGTAATTCCATTGAGCAAGTCATTGGCAGGATTGCATCATCTACTTCCATGGAAATCTGTTGGAGCTAAATGTCCGAGTTCCGAGATTATCGCCAACGCGTGTAATTCCATTGAGCAAGTCATTGGCTGGATTGCATCATCTACTTCCATGGGAATTTGTTGGAGCTGATTGTCCGAGTTCCATGATTATCGCCAAAGCTGATTATCCAAGTTCCGAGCTTATCGCTGACAAATGTAATTCTATGGAGCAAGTCATTGGCTGGATTGCATCATTTAATTCCATGGGAATTTGTTGGAGGTGATTGTCCAAGTTCCGAGCTTATCGCCAAGATGTGTAATTCCATGGAGCAAGTCATTGGCTGGATTGCATCATCTACTTCCATGGGAATATGTTGGAGCTGATTGTCTGAGTTCCATGATTATCGCCAAAGCTGATTATCCAAGTTCCGAGATTATCGCCAATATATGTAATTCCATGAAGCAAGCCATTGGCTGGATTGCATCATCTACTTCCATGGGAATATGTTCGAGCTGATTATTCAAGTTGTCAGCTCCTGTACATATCAATTTATATAACTGCTATGCTGAAAGAGATGATGCTTTTGTCAAGTAAATTGTGATTCTGCTCTTCACCTCCAAAATATTTCCCCTCCAATATAATTTTTCATAATATTTCTAGATAAGAAAATGTTTCAACCACAAATCATCCCTAAGTGCATTCAAATCTATGTTAAATGCAAGTCAGAATTTGCAGAACAAAACAGGACATATATTTTGGTTTAATTTGCAGAACATTCAAAAAAAACAGGAGCCAGAGCAGATTTTAACAACCAACTTAAACACTTATTTTAAATCATAAAACAAATTTATTGCATAAAAATGGCAAGTCACGTGATGGTACCGTTAAATGTAGCTATCTCTGTAGCTATCTCTATCCGATTTGCGACCCCCAACTGGTTAAGCTGATGCAACGAAAACCACCATTGGGCCAAAATGCAATGCACAAGCAACCAACAGCAATCAACATTGCAGATAATGCCAAAGAATAAAGACTGGACAGAGCAAATGCTCAAATTACAAGAGAAATCACTGAATAACTGCCCACAGTAGTTCCAGTCCAGAGGAATAATGCCTAAAGAAGCTGAAAAATAAACAGTAAAGGTGGAATGGAATAATGCCTAAAGAAGCTGAAAAATAAATAGTAAAGGTGGAATCTAATATAATGACAAGGGAAAACAGAGAATTATAATGGGAATATGAGTAAAATTAAAACAGATCAAAATCAAGTAGAAAGAATATATAACAGAAAAAAACAGAGCATTAAAATGGGAATATGAATAAAATTAAAAAAGATAAAAATCAAGTAGAAAGAATATATAACACAAATGCATGAAAATTAGAGAAGACAAAGTGAAAATAGCATATTAAACCTGCACATAAAATATAAACCAAAAACAATATCATCACATGGAAGAAACAAAACAAGACTGCAAATATAGACAATGTAAACCTAGAAAGAGGCTATTGACATAGGCATTTAAGAAGTCTGGCACAAAAATCAAACAAAACATTGGAAACTACCAGTAGGGTCTCATTATCCAAAAACCTAGTTAGTGGTGTGGTTCATTTCGGAAGACTTCTCGACTGGGTCCTTCAATGCCAGATCTCCTATAACGTTGCTTGTAAAAACGATCATGAGAAGCAGACACTGTGTCCATTTCATCTTCTTCACTAGATGATTTTTCGAGAGTGGGGTCAAAATGGACATGAAGTGGATCTGAGGCAGTTCGTCGATAGGGATAAGTCACAGGAGCTGAAGCTGAAGATTGATGATTGGGATCAGATACAGAGCGTGAAGCTCCAGCTGTTGTTGAACTCTTTTTTGGGGCTGATGGAACAACACGTGCCGCAGGATGATGAGGAGGAAGCGCACGTTTCGAAGGAGCCAATGGGTTAGGCTTCTGATAGAATGAATCGGGAGAGACTTTTGAACCTGAAACACGTGACTGAGACTTTGAAGACTGGGCAGGTTGAGAGCGACCAATTTCACTGCGATAGGGAAATGCAGTCTGTTTTGGGATTGATCCAGAGTGGCGTAAAACGATATCAGGGGAGTGGAAACTATGAAGCTCATGAGTAGCCCCAGTTGGAATTTGATCAGGCCCAAGAACCGTATATTGATCAAAATACTCATCCATTGGGGTGCGTTTCTTTGCCAATGCACGAGCTTCAAGACGTTGGATTTCCTTCTGATATTTCGCGATTTTAGCTTTGTCAGCTGCTGATGGGTCGAAAAGCGGAGAAAACTGTGGATTCGAATCAATCTGCATAGCAGTAGGAGATGAATGAGGTTGGCGATCAGCTACAGCAGATTTGGTGGATATTGAGGATTTCCGTGGAAAAGAAGGGACTGCTGTAGTAGTTGGCTGAACAGATTGTAAACCAGCAGAAGCAGTGATAGTGACAGGTTTTCGGACCATCTTTGAAGCCTGCTTCAGATCTTCAACCAACACAAGTGGTTTACTATCCAAAGTCGAAAGCAAAGGAATCTTGAAATATTCAACAGAACCAACGGGAATTGCCTTTTCCTCTAAAGTTGGCATAGTTAAACAGAAGAATTATATAAAACACAAAGAAAAATTTACCTTCAGTCCAAGAAGCAAAGTGAAGAGATCCAGACTTGAGCAAGGTGTCCAAGTGTTTCCAGGCTAGCAAAGACTGCTTTGCAGGATCAAAAAGTCCTTGGTGAGGGTAGGTAGGAACCACAAGATCAGGCCATCCATTGATATGGAAGCAATGCTTGAGAGCTCGGTCGGTCAGATCACCCCATGGGAGATTCCGTCGGCCCTTAAGCTCAGGAACAGCATAATCTGCATCAAATATGAGTATGCAAAGCATAAGAAAAGAAAAAAGAACTTACGAAGCTGATTCCGCATCTCATTAGTGACTGATTGACGAAATTGTGCCCTTGACATGTTATCATTGTCTGCTTCACCATGATCGACTGCAGTCTGTGGCACCACATCACTGGAATCCTTATCGGTAGGCTTATTTCGTGTTAACATTTCCCTTAGTCGGGCATCTGCAAGGCCAGACCTAGTGCAATAGAACTTAGCATAAAATGCAGATAAAAGAATATATAAACATACCTGTATTTATCAGTTACAGTCTCAATAAAAGCCTGGACATGGAACTTGTGATCCTCAATAAGTTTCCGACCAGCTGAAGATCCAGCAATGACACCAGATTTTTCGCGAGCCACAGAATCAGTGCCAACATGAATGATAGCACCAAAAGCTAAGAAGTCCTTGTTAAGTCGATTAACTGATGCAAGCTTTAAAACACCCAATCAGCCAAGAACAAATCTATTAAACTCAAAGCAATACTTACAACTGCCTCAATCTGGCGCTCAGCAATAAGCAAACGGCGGACAGGATGTAGAATGACCGATTCATCCGATGCAAACTCCTCCAACTCCTTTCTGACCTTAATTCGAAAGGCTTCTTGATCTTCATCTGACAGCTTCTTATATTCTGCATATTCAGATTCTACCAGCTGACGAAACTCATCCACTAAAGATTTATGAATTTTATAAGTCAAGTTAACAATAATGATAAAAGATAAGCTTACATCCTTCAATTTCTCCATCTGTGGCTACTCTGGCCCTCCATTGCTGGAATTCATTCCAAAAATTACACCTACGCACTGAAGGATTGTTGATGCCCCATTTTTGGAAGACAGAATCATCGTCTTTATTGTGTCTAGCAGCAAGTTCAGCTGCCAACCCAAGAACATGGATACCAAGTTGTTTCGATTCAGCTTCAAAGTTAAGTGAATGTCGGCCAGCCTTCTTCTTCGTGGAACGTGGTTGGATAAAATCTTCATCGTCATTGGCCATTCTATCCACCTCCTCATCATCAATGAAGTCCCTGCTAGGTTTGTTGACAGTGTTGTCATTGGTAGCCTTCTGCTTTCCCTTATCAACCTTCGTCGAAGCTGACCTTGGGCTTGATTCAACAACATCATTTGCCAAGGCTTCATCGTCAGAGTCAAGGGTTTCGGAAAGTTCTGGGTCACGGTTTCGAAAAGCCCGGGTCACCTTCGCCTTTCGCTGAGTCTCTCCAAAGTCGGAACCACTAGTGCCGCTTTCAGTATGAATAGACAATGGATCTGACCCAGGGAGTTCCTTTGGCTGAAGAAGCTTTCGGCTGAAAGAGGAGACAGGTGCCGAGGGAGGAGCAGTGAATATATCATCACCACTGTGAACACCCGCCCCAATCTCGGATTCATAGCCTCTGCCTGGGCCTTCGATGTTGCTGTCTCGAGACCAGCCATTTGTGTCGCTTTCTTCGCCGTGATGTCCACTCCTAATAGGGTCATATACCCCACCCTCGTTGTCATCGTCATCGTTGTCGTCTCGTCTGTCAGTCTTGCCAGCATTCGGAGGGACACGATCCGCCCCATCATCAGTCGTCTCTTCGTCGGTGTCTTTCGAGCTCTCCTCCTCTGTATCAGTACCGATTTCCACGTCGGCAGCTGCAGAGCCGCGGGTAGGAAGCGGACGACGAGAAATGAACACGCCGTCGAACTTCAAGCCACCCGTCCTCTTGACTTCGGGCTTCATCGTATTCGAGAGCTTGCCGTGCTTCGGGGACCTGGGACTCGCAGCCAACCGTAGGTCCTTTGCAGCCTTGTCTGCCGCCAGCTGAGTTAGCCGAGCTTTCCTCTCAGCCCGTGCTCGGTTCACAGAAAATCCGCATGGAGGGGACTGACGCAGGACTGCGGGGGGTCGGCTTCCGATGGCAATGTTCCCGTCGGTGTGTGGTCTTTTCTGAGCTGGCGCGATCTCACGCTCCTCGCCGGAGTCTTCATCTCGGGCTCGCTTTTTCAGCGGGGTGGGATCCGCGAGGCCATCGTGAAGAGCCTTCGAAAACAAAGCACGGGCATCAGCTTTGGCCTTCCTCTTTGCCGCCCGCAGTTTTGCCTTGCGCCGGTTTTTCGCGATGTTGTGCCCATGGTCGCTATCGTCGAGGGGGCTTTCGAAATCGCTGTCGTAGCGAATCGGGGTAGGCTTCGGTCTGGGTGGGGCAGGAATTGGAGGCGCTGGAGCAGGAACAGGAGGCGGAGGAGCTGGACCTCGCATAGTGCAGGAGCGGCGAGGCCGACCAATTCGTACGCTATACTTGGGGGTTAGAACATTGGCACCTAGATAGTAAACCGATAATTACTTACTTTTCCCCGATGGAGGGGCCTAATCCGGCGGCACTTGGAACTTGGGCAGCTTGGTCCACGGTGGCGCCGTTGGGAATATGGATGGGTACGACGACTTCCGAGCTATCGGGAAGCTCGGCGGATTCACCGACTCGAGTAGCAGTGGAAAGACGGGTGGACTGGCCTCTAGGATGGCCGCTTGCCACCCCGTTCGAAGGAGGAACGAGCCTGTTGAAAAGTCAGCTTAAATATAGTAACCATACGTGGCATGAAGATGCGAGGGGGTTGGAGATAGACGCGGAAGCCAGCGTCTAGACTCGGTGGGGTGTGCGAGATGTCAGCACAACCCCGTACGTAGGCGAATGTCAGCCTACGAACTCCCCGCCCACACTCCCTGCCACGTAGGATTCGAGTCGAAGTCGACTTACGGTCGGTCGTTGGAAGGTTGGGGCACCTTGCGTGGTCGACCTCGTTTCCTCTAAAGGGAGACCGTCAGCGACGAGGTGCACCACGACACCTAAACACTTACCGGGGCCGGCTTCGTTGGCGTCGTCGCGTCCTCAGTGTCAGCTTCGGCGGCGACGGACTCCTTCAGGAAGGGTTAGTAAGGACAATGAGAGGGGAGAGGGGTAGGGCTTACCTCGTCTCTCTTCGCCTTCTTGCCCTTTCTAAGTTTCTCTTTGGAGGCTTTGCGTTTCGGTGGCATGGTGTGTGGTGGTTCGGTGGAAAGAAGGGAGCCAGCAGCGAACTGTCTGGCCTTAAATGCTTAGGGGGTCGAGGGAATATGCCGAAGACGTAAAGCTGGTCGCCGCGAATCGGGGATTTGAAATTCGGGTAAATTTTCGATACTCCCCGGCATACTCGTCTAATTCCTGGGTAATGCAAGTAACACTTAGTTAGAAAACATAATAAATGAGAGGTTTTCTATGACTTACCTTCCAACTCCAACCCGCTGTGTTTCCATTGCCCGAATTCGCGCAGATGACGAGGAAATGAAGGCGAGTCGATCCCGATCCGTGATGGTGATATTGACCCTGGCAAACGAACCCCGGACGATCGACAGGCGCTAATCAGACGTCGTCACTGATTGGGATGCAATTTCTGTAAGCGGTGGAGTGGCCAGACACGCCTCAGAGTCCGGAGGTGAAATGGAAATGTCCCAGTAAAGGGGGGGAAATCCTTCGCATGGCGTCGCCTCCCCATCCTCCTGTCCACATCTAACCCTTCGTCAATATTCCTTCTACACTGTTCCCTCGCGTTTCCGGATCCTGGCATCAAGGTGTCGGCGGCGTATACTGCGAGGGCTGTTAAAATTGCCGCTAGTGAGGATACGAGTGTAACGTACCTGAAATTTCCCTGGCATTTTACCGAAGCGGGGTTGTTGGATGCAGCACGGACACTGGCGAGGACGTATATACCTGTCTTTGGGGAATAGTTAGAATAAGTACACGATGAATTCAGAGAACACGTACCTGAGGTAGCTACAAACCTGAGAGAACAACGCGAAAGCCCACTATACGCGTGCTGATGACCCTCGATGTCTTCCTTGCTTCGGCGGTTCTCTACGCGGGGTGTCGGATCGATGGCATGGTGGGTCGAAACAACAGAGGGTGCTGAGGTTGTGCTGAGAGACGTATCACGGAGCGATACATCAGCCTCGCGATGAAGAAAGACAGCGGACGACATGTCAGTCCGCTCCCAAGCCTGCGACATGTCAGCTGGCGGTCGAATCTTGAGCGGTCGTCGTCGTCGTCCGAAGGGCAAGGTGGAAGTCGAGAAAACGTATCACGGAGCGATAAACCAGCTCTGCGATGAAGTGAGAGAGAGCGGAAGACATGTCAGTCCGCTCCAAAGCCAGCGATGTCAGCTGGGAGTCGAGCCTTGAGTTGTTGTGGTCGTCCGGAGGGTAAGAGAAGGGAGATCGGGGCAAGCAGCGAGATTGGAACGCGACTGATTCTATTTCAAGAGTGTGGGAATTTCCACTTTACCTGTAAAGCTGCATCGGCGCGCTGACTCAAACTTGACGGAGTAAGTGAGAAAGTGAGGGTGCAAAAATATTGCCAAGGTAGAGAAAAATAAACGAGTCAAAAAGAAAATAGAAGAAGGGACGAAAAAATTAGAAAATTCAACCAAATGCGAAATTAAAGGAAATGCAGAGTCAGGATTCGAACACTCGAATAGACCGACCTGCCAGCGTTAGCTCACAGCTTTTGGATCGTGTCCACTACACTAAAAGACCTTTATTTTGTGAGTGCTCCTTTCTACCTATGACTCTCATGTGGCTCAAATCGGACTTAGAGATATTTCGTCTCTGGTTTGTGTCGGGCTTTGAACTCACACGCTCAGTCTCCCACTCCCAACGCCGTTCCTCACCCCCACCACGCCTCAAAAGTGCACACCCACCACGCATACCCAGCAAAACGAACTGACGTGTCTTTCGTTTTGGCTCAAGCTGACCTTCGCTTGAGTCCACTCCAATTGGCTGACATTCGTCAATTTGGCCTTCCCTGCGACATCGGATTCGACCACGCGTGCCCCGCCTGTTTCACCTCTGCTCTTCCTATCCCGGTCTCCCTCTGCGAACGAAAGTTTCCCGCTGTAGCCCTGTCATTGGTATTTGGGATTTAGGTGAGCTTTCGTATCAGTACCGTACCCGTCATTTCAACAAGCGAAGGCTGGCATGTTCGCCTTCGCTGGTTGATAACCCGCCTGACATGTTCGGCGTGGTCATTCGTTGGGTTGGCTTGCCCGCCCATCGTCTACCTCCACCATGCGTACAGTGCAACCCAGCCTGGGATTCTTCTCAAGGCTGGTAGAACACCTCGCGGATCTGTTGAGGCCCGTCCTCGACGGGTCTACTGATCGTTATCGCCTTGTCTGCAGCAGAGAATCTACGGGATGCCGGGTGAGTCTTCTCGTTCAGTCAATTCAATCTATTTCGCTGATTACTTCGATGATAACAGATACTTATATTGATTGCTATGGGGGTATGCGAGACAGCACCACCCACAGGGCCATTTTCCCCCCCTTTGAAAGATCGTCGCCTGGTAAGTTCGGCGTCAGTTCTGAGCGCAGAATTTTCATTAATGTTCTACAGCTTTCAGTGGCTTGGATGCGCTCTCAATCGCCGAATTACAGCAACCTCTCGACTACGCGGTTCCTGGGCTTCAATGCCTTGCACCCAACACCTTCGACGAGCACAACCGGCCCCGCCCAACCAACTTGATTATTACATCCCCGAATATGGATTGGATACCAAACCTCAACGAGGATCTCAAGGGTATCCAGGCCCGTACCGATGGCCGCTTCTTCACCGGCGACTTCACCCTCTGGCCTCTATGGTTTTTTAACGGATCTTATTACCTTGCATATATTCGAGCTCGCCCCCCACAGGAGGAAATTGCTGGCCACGAGCACGGCCTGGCCTGGTACGACCTTCAGAGGTCGGATTTTATTCTCGAACCCGGCTCTGCTGTCGGCGACATTGGGCGAGTTCGGGATGACCTCGTGAAGGCATTTCTGGATATGAGGCACAAGCTCTCGAAAGATGTCAAGCGATATTTGGACCGGGCCGACCGTTTCACACCTACCCAGCTGGCAGAACTTCAGTTTTGCGAGACGGGCATGCGTTTGGCATCGGTCACCCTCTCCTTTGCCCCCCAATCGTACATCCTCACCCTCATGACCGTCACCACTTTCCAGCGCTACTATTTGGAAACACTGGCGTGCTACGAGTTTCTCACCAAGTGGAAGAACAGGAAGCTTTTGGAAGGTGATAAACCACATCCGGTTGATAAGGGGATAGTTGGAGCTGTGACCTGTCATGTCGAAATCGCAGTCAAATATTTCATGGAGGGTGTCCCGGTTTGGCTTGTTCGAACCCCTGATTTGATTTCTCGTCGAATCACTACTTTCAACCACGTTTTGCCTTCGGTACCCGGACATATGCAACGCGACATCTTGCCTAACAGCGAGTTCGTCTTTTGGGGTGATGCTTCGGCTACCCGCAACCTCTCGTCGCAATCATTGAGGCGGCTCAACATCCGAATGGGCCACTCTGCCCACCAGGAAGCTGCTCCAGACGACATCGGCAATGCTCATCATGGAGGTATGGTTTTTTCATTTACATATCATGGTTCGGTCTAATTTTTTTTTGGTTTTACAGTGGATATTCGAAATGCTGGCAATTATGCTCCTATGTCATTCACCCGCCCTAGAACTACACAGGCTTTGACGTCGCCCACATCTGCTGGACATCCTCTTGCATACAAAACACCTTCCTTCCTCGCCAATCCGACATTTATTCCTGCAATTTTTCCAGGTCGCATTATCAAGGCACGTCAAATCAACGATGAGAAGTTTCGGGTGTGGGTCTCCGACATTTTCCCCATCGCCAATGACAGTTGGGCTCGTGCATTGCGACTAGTTAATCGGAGCTGGAAGCTTGTCTGGGACCACGCCAACTTGACACTTCTTCGAGGTTACCCACTCCTTGACCCCTTCGTTTTCGCAAACAATAAGATGGCCAAGAACCGAAAGATCCTATTGGTTGTCTTGTGGTTGTCTATCCGCTCTGTGTGGATCCGGCGTACAACAAGCCGGCACTCATTGGATGACAAGTTTCCGAACCCGCAAGAATGGAAGGATTACTTCACTCGTTGCCTGGCTCCTGCCTTCGGTTTGCTGCCTGCTGAGACTGAACCGCCCTCATCTTGTTCCATGTCCATTGAAAATCTCGAACAACTCTTCAACTTGGATCTCACACGACTTCGCTTACCCACTCGTTTGGTATGGAATCGAGGGCTTGTTGGCAACACAAGAGATGTGATTGAAGAAAGGGTGAACATCAGTAGCCAGATGCTAAAGGAGATCATTTGGGATCTCTTCGATGGCAATTTCCGCCTGGAACTCCTTGCATTGGATCGATGTGTTATTCCACGTGAATATCATTCTGTGCAGCTGGGCATTGAGCGAGATTTGATGGTTGCTGCATGCTTCCGTGAATCTTCCATTGTACGAATGGACATTCCGAGAAATGATGCTGGACTTGGAGCTCGTGATTGGGAGGATAGGATGGAGTACGTTGAAGCATTTCGGGTTCTTTTGACATCATGGCCTGGTTCTGCGGCAGGTGAACTTCGACGACTCACTGCTGTCACGAGGTCTGGCAGTTCAACTTCGATTCAGAGTACTTTTAATCAAGTTGCTGCTGTCGAGAAGATTGCTTTTCCTTTCTACTGCCAGACCTTCTTTGAGTACTTTGGACGTGCACCTTCGACTCCGTATCGCCTGCCTTAGTAGAATGGGTTCAACTGTAGCTTGATGTCGCAATATCGTTTATATGTAAGTCTGATATTTGTGGTTGTTTAATATGCTTCTGACCTCTATTCTAGGTTTTTTGGCTGTTCAATATGTTTTCTTGCTGTATACCAATTAATTTTAGGATTGGTATATATGTTTTTGGTGATTTGAAAGTAAACTGCAAGGAACCTTGACTGGTAATTGACAGTTGGATCTGTCAGAGATGACATCTGACAAATGTCATTTTTGTGATATCTGTGATGTGTCAGAAACCTGATATTTCTTCTGATGGAATGTTTTGACATCTGACAGATATGATTGACATCTGACAGTTGTCATATGTCATAAGACCTTAGATATAAGCTGGTGGCTTGGGAGAAGGAGCTTGTTTTCTCTTTCTTCTTGTCCACCACCATGCCTGCTGTTTTTCGACGTGCATCTACTGCCCGCAAACCTGTTGCTTCTGTGGAAACTCCTGAGCAACCTACTGTTGGGAGTTTAGTTGCTGTTGAAGATTTGCCGAAGCCTCGTAAACACTATGGATTGCAGGGTGCTGTATCGGGCCCAACTGGTTTAGTCTATACGCCAATGGGTGTTTATTCTCAGGTTTCTTCTGGTGTCAGAGTTGATATGACCCCTGATGGCTTGGGTAGAACGGCCGATGAAGAAAACATGCCTACTGACAATCAAGATTATGATGCAGATTCTCAGGCATCTAAAAAACAGCGACAATGGCGCAAATGGAGTGAAGACATTATTCCTGCTTTGCTCAAACCTTATCTTGGTCTTTTGCGGGAAACATCTGGGCTTCGTGATTTGAAAGACTCTAGAACAGCACAAGAGTGTTTGGGATGTGAAAAAGGCCGCATTTTGGAGGTTACTTGTATTCATTTTGAAAGTAAGTTTGTCTTTCAATTCTAGTTATTTCTTGAAATATTAAATGTGCTTTAGAAATTAAAAAGATTGAGCTGTGCACTTGCACTGAACCTGCATTACAGCTTCTATCTTTGGGGTTTTTTCCTTGTGCACCATCGTCACCATCTCTTGCTGTTGATTTGACTGTTCTTGACTATGCACGTGAGCTGTTTGTCAATGCAGCTCCAAACACAACAGCTTGGTGTGAAACACTTGAGGGATTTCTTAGTGCTCGCTCTTTCAAACTCACAACTCGAGTAAGTGTTTAATTGAACAGAATTACAATGACTTATTTGATCAACAGAATAGTCTACGGGGTCGGTTTGGAAGTGCTTTGCATTGGTATGCTACTTTGACAAACACAAAAAACCTGATGATGAGGGAGTATTTAAATCGTGTGCGGGGATCAATTCTGTCTATGGATCAAGAAGATGAGAATGAATCATCTGGTAGGTCTTATTTGGCTAAATAACTGAAGTATATTCATGCATAATTATGAATACAGTGCACTATGAACCTCAAAACATACCTGACAATGAAATAATAGACTTATCAGACACATGTATGGTATTTCTTTCTTGTTACTGGACTTTTGTAGATTGACTTCTATTTTAGCTGATGCAGATCAAATTCCACATCAGTCACAGTTTCATGACCGTCCAAGTGAATATCTCCGTGAAAGATGTCCTCTTTGTTTTGGTGGAGAAAATTGGCACAAAGAGAATGATCTGTAAGCTTTATTACTCATTATATATTGTTAATTTTTTGATTGTTTCAATATAATAGAGTTGATGCTATTGTCTGCATTGATGCTTGTTTTACCCAAAAGCGTCGTAAGTCTCAGGGAAATGCATGGCAAGCTCCTCATAGCCATCCCGAAACTATATTTGTACCCAAAGAAGATGTTGCAGAAATGGAGGCTACTGTCGAAGAAGTCAGACCATCCAAAACAAAACCTGACAAGGGAAAATCAAAAAACACAAGAAAAGGCCAAGCAAAGGAGAGTAGTAATACAGATGGCCCAGATTTTGAACCTGGCATGCGGGTTCCTATTTCAGTTCTGGATGGCTGCAACGATTCTTTTACTGCTGCGGATGAACGTCGTATCAGAGCAAGCACATTGTTTTTTGCTGATACTGGACTTATGGCTTTGTTATGCCGACACGACCGTGTTTTATGGCTTGTAAACATGACTTCTGCTGGAGAAAAGCAGCATTATGCCCTGTGCTTATTGAAAAGGCTTTTTGAACATATTCCTGATTCTATGCGTATTGGTGTTCTCTATGATATTGGCTGTCAGCTACACCGTAGCTGTGTCAAATATGGCTTTTTGGATGATTTTCTGGATCGACTCGTCTTTGGAATATCAGTATTTCATGCTTATGGGCATCAATGGCCCTGTCAAATTATTTACCATCCTCGCAAGTGTCAAGGATTTGGTTTAACGGATGGTGAAGGTTGTGAAAGATTTTGGAGTGCAATAAAATCTTTAATTCCAACCTGTCGTGTCTCTGGATATTATAACCGCATACATACTATTGATACCAAAGTAAAACACTTGGATCAAAAGTCTCTGCTGGGTTTAGGAAACTGGCTACGGAAAAAATGGATTGCTACTATTTCCAAAAAGAATTCAGCTATGGAAACCTTAAATGCTGTTTATACAACTGGTTGTAATGAAGAGGATTTAAGAGAGGAATGGAATGCTCAAGTCATAGAGCAGACCAAGCCTCTCACACGGCAGTCAAAAAACCTGGCAAATAAAGAGATTGAAGATATATTGGCTTTATCAAAAAATGTTGACAATTACAAGGAAGAACTTCTCAAATTTGAAACAATGCTAATAACTGGGGAATATAACGATGATTTGACTGCAAGTTCAATTCAAGAATTGATGGAAAGCCTCGAAGAAAAACTAAAGAAATCACAAAAATCTATTGCTTCTAAAAAAGCCAAATTATCAGTTGACGGCCGATTAAACCTGGACAGGCTAGTTGGAAACGAGTTTCTTAAAGTGCGATTAAATGCCTTGGCTATTAAACAGAGAATTCGGGACCGTTTAAGACATCGGAAGTTTGAAATTGAAAGCTTGGAGTGTGCTTACAGAAATACTTCAAATCATTCAAAACTTCAAAAGCATACTGAAGGCCAGATAAAAAGGAAGGAGCCTGGGATTCAGACTCTAGCAAGAAATTACAACAAATTATGTGCTCAATTGGCTCAAATGATTAAGCAAAAAAGTGCACCCAAAGGTGCTATTGCTCCATTGTCAATTCAATTGGATGGGCTATTCAAACTTGATGTTGATGATGATATCTGGCAGGATGTTGGACTTACAGATGATCTTGATGGTGATATGGAAATACCTGCTTGGCTGGGAAATGAGGATATAAGAGCTGGAATTAAGGCTCTACTGGACTTTGACCGATGTGTTGAAGAGGAAAGAAGACTTAAGGAAGAGAAGTTGTCTATGAAACAATGGATGAGAGAGGAATGGGCTATTGTCATCACTGCAATTCAGTGGTCGCAAATTGACCCTGATATTGTTTATCAATTGAATGAGCGAAAAAAGCATTTATTACGCTTATGTGTGACATGGGAGCCTTTTGTTCGAATTATTCCTTCAATTTCAGATGATCCATGGGGACCAAGTGAAGAAGAGCTTGCAGAAGCAAGGAGATATGAATTTAATGAAAATGTTGAAGAGTTTAATGTAGATGGTGATATTTTGGAAGATGAGTTGGAATGGTCGGGTAATGAGGGTGATGAAAATGATGCAGAAATAGTGGATGACATGGAGCTGGATGCAGTAAGAGATGATTTTAGACTGGAAAGATTTTGAATGTAAACATTTTCACAGTCAAAAATATGTGTATAGTGTGCAGAAATATTTTGAGAAAATGTTTGCTTGGTACCAAAAAATGTTTGATGTAGAAAATATTTTGAGGAAATGTTTGCTTGATAGCAGAAAATGTTTGATGTAGAAAATATTTTCAGAATGGGCAATATATATTTGGTTTACAGAAATACTTAGCAAAAAAACAGTATAACAGGTTTAGTTGGCAAGGTCAGATTTTTTATAATCCATAAATTATTGATAATTTGTTGTTGGCACAGGAACCATCTCTATCAGCACAGCTCTTGTCTATACTTATATTTACTAAGACAAGGGAAATATTTCAGTCATGTCACATGTGTTACTGAAGAGTAAATCAATGCAGATTAGAATATTGATTTTGTTTAGTGTTTGGAAGTCCAGTTGCAAGACTGGAAAAAAACAAAGACTGAACCAGAAACAGACTGATAAAGACCAGAAATTCACTAGACTGATGAAGACCACAACTGCAGTCCAGTCTTTGGTGTTTGTCAAACTCAGAATTTTTAAGACTGACCAAAAACTGGTTTCAACTGGTCTCAATGGGTCATTTCTCTCAAAGTTTTACACAAAAATACCTACATATAAAAGCTTTCTAACAATTAAAAATTCATAATTTTAAAGTAAGAATTGAGAAAGTTAAAGTCAAATCTGTAAAATTTGACGGATTGGGCTGTAACTCCGTTAATTCTTGATGGACTGTGATGTTCTGGAGCTTGTTTTAATGGAAAAAATGTTTCAGATTTAATTAACAAATGTATTTACATCTGTAGACATGGTATTTTATGTAACTACTACTACAGATTATGAGATTGTAGTGTTTATACTAAGTGTCTTTGATTATTGATTAAAATTCTTGAAAACAGTAAAATGGTTTGAAAGACCACCAAATATCAACCAAGACTGCTCTAAACCAGTCCTGGTCAGTCTTGTGCATTTTTTGCAGTCTGTGAAATGTAAAATACCAGTCTCAGTCTTAGTCTTTGGATTTCAGACCCAAAGACCAGACTGGATAGGACTTCTAATCACTAAGTTTGTTGGCAATGATACCATCTCTATCAACACAGCTCTTATCTAAATTGATATGTACTTTTAAGACTGAGTCTGATGTTCTGAGACTCCAAAGTTCTGACAAAACGCAGAATGCGGAACTGGACGGACAGGGCTTTGGCCTCTGCTATGAACTGTGCCCAGCCTAATGACGAGTGACAAGCCCCAATTTATGGTTGGGAGACTGGAAGGTCAGCACCTCACTCTAAGATGTATTTCGGAAGTGTAGAACTTAGATGTATAAGAGTGATGAGAAGCAAAAGTTATGCAGATGAATAAACTAATATTCAGAGTTAGGGCTGCGCACCGTCACCAAACCGTAAGGCTTGAGGAAGGATGATTTACAGTATGGCAACGGTACGGTAGACTGCTGTTTCCACCGTAAAAATATGGTGGTTAATGGCCGTTTACGGTGGTACGGCAAGCCTTAAGCAAATGCACCAAATTTTGCGGTTTTGTGTCTAATCTTGTGATCCCATTTCAAATGATACGTTGCTTAGAAGTCACTCAAGTTGTTTTGACACAAAATTCTGCAGACAAAGTAGTTGAAAGACAATCCTCGGAGTCAATATCCAGAGTTGCTCACTGATGCCAGCTGATCACTGATGATTTCTCTCAAAGTTCACTCATTTTAGGCTGTTTAGCTCCAAGTATGGGTTGCTTGAGTAGCTAGCTCTGACTGATTTAGTCCATATGATATTTTCTCTATAAAAATGGCTCGTTTAATGGGCTTGATCTCACACAAGAGCCGTACCACCATATACGGCCATTTTTTGCCATTTTGCCACCGTACCATACCGTTGACCATCTCGTTTAGTGCTTCACGGTACGCCTATGGCAGTTCTGTTGCCATAGGTCCCCCGTAAACTTTCAGAGTGAAGATCTAAGGTGTAATTACAAGTTTTTAAATATAAGAGGGGAGTTGTCCCCCAACTCTGCAATTCCAAAACTTGGGAAGACCTCAGTAAGATATACTGTGGAAAGAAGCCTTAGGACCTGATTCTTACCAACATAAGGATAACATGAGAATCATGTAAGAAGAGATGAACAATTCTGAGAAGTGGAAGGAAGAATGTTCATTCACATTCTGGCTAGAATAAAAGATGCTTTGGAATGAGAACCTGGGAAGTAAGGGACTTAGAATTGGATCATAACATGTACTGAGACAATGGAAAATATTTCAGTCACAGAATGCAGATTGGAATTACTGATTTAGATGGCAAAAGTACCATCTCTATCAGCACAGCTTTGATCTGCACTTGCTCTTAGCACCTTATATTCTTGATATCAAATACATTGCACAGACCCTTAGATGCTGGTATTTCTGATATCAATACATTAAACATAACTTTAGCTGCTTATATTTATGTGGTGCTATAACCACAGGAAGTTTAATAGCTATACATATATAATATTTGGATTATTCCAAATTACATTTCTTCCTGTTTGCTGTATGGGGTAGACCTGTGCCTATTGAAATGTCATTACAGCATGTTCATAGCTGTCCTGGAAAGGCTGCAAACTTTTTTTTTGGTTTGAGGACCCCTGCCACCAGAGGAGGGAGAAATATATTCCTAGAGTACAAAACTTTGCCAAGCCGTCACACAAAAATTTTGATTTTGGTCCCAAAATATATTCTGGAAAATTTGTTTTTGAAGAATATTTGTTCTGGGAAAAACATTTCTGTATGAGACCCCAGCCACCACCTGTCAACAAAATATATTTGGACCGTCACAAGGAAATTATTGAATAATTTTTGTTTTTGTAAACTTTATTTTAAACCCTAAAAAATATTCTCAAAAGTAGAGAAATATTGTTGAGAAATATTATTCTTACAAATGTTCTCAGCCTACCTTTAGATTGTATTTCCTATCAGGAATTAATCAACCTAAGAGGTTAGGTCCGGGGGGTCACTGAAGTGTCAAAAGGCAATTGGTTCTGGTTGGGTCTTTAGAGTCAAGCGTAATGCAGATGGTACTATAGAGCACTACAAAGCCCGAATCGTTGCCAAAGGATACAGTCAATGTCCTGGCATTGATTTCAATGAGGTTTTTGCTTCTACATTCTGTCCTGCCACTTTGCGCTTGATTATTGCTCTGGCTGCAATTGGTGACATGGAACTTCGTTCTGTTGACAATTCTGCTGCATTCACCCAAGGTGACCTTGAGGAAGACATCTACATGCTTCAACCTGAAGGATTCCACCAAGGTGGTCCTAATATGGTACTCAAGCTCTGCCGACCACTTTATGGGTTGAAACAAGCTGGACGTCAATGGAACATTACAAGTTCTTACGTAGTAAAAGAACTTGTTTTCCGGCCTGCATAGCAGGCAGAAATGGTTTCTAACGCTATCGTTCGAAATTCTCCCACTGACATAGTGACCCTGCACCAATTTCTGTATCTCAGCCATTACTTGGCCAATTTTTATGGTTTTGGTATCAAAAAATTTGTAAAAATCAGGGCTTTTATGTGGCATGTGTATCCAGGGTCGATTAGGTCATGTGACCTGCTCACATGACCCAAAAAGCGCAAATTTGTGTAAATTTAAACTTGAAATGGATTTCAGTGAGCTAGATAGGCTAAAATGTGTTGCCCAGACCAATCTAAAATAATGTACAAATATTTACATATGTTTTGCAATGATGTCATGGTGTCCAAATCAGGCAAACAGTCAGCTCAACTTGGTGAAAATCCAAAAATTGGTGTTAAACTGACTGGATAATCATAAAAGGCACACCAAACATTGCAAAACATGACCAAATAACATGGAAATAATGTTTTAGAAGCTTACATAATCAAACTCACAGCAGGACTTTGTGCAATTGCCTGGATTTGGTAATGCACCAACTTGGACGTGGTTAGAGGCCATTGCTGCGCATGGCAAAAACAAGTTCTTACTTTCTAGGTGAGTCCGACCATAAATAAAGGTTAAATAAGTAAATAATGCATAGTCCGCTCAAATCTGAAGCTATTAGAATGATCTTATACTCAAAAAAAGCAGAAAAATGAGGCGGTTCTAACAAGCCTAAAGGCCCTGATATTTACAAATTTTTTGATACCAAGATCATCAAAATTGGCCCAGTAATGGCTGAGATATGAAAACCATGCAGGGTCACTATATGAGTGGGAGAATTTCAAACCATTGCGTTAGAAACCATTTCTGCCTGCTATGCAGGCCGGAAAACAAGTTCTTTTACTATGTAAGAACTTGTAACCAAAATATTCTCAGGGATATGTCATGTGATATGTGTGCACAGACCATCTTTTAGGTAAAAAAAAACATTCTCAGTATTTTTATTTTATTTTAATGCCTTTAAAATCTCTCAATATAGTGTATTTACTGTGTATCTCAAACAATATTCCGCATTTGGTAAGTCACATAGAAATGTGACAATACCTATGTGACACCATATTTTAGCCCTGATCTTTCTGATAATTACACACTTTGTTTCAAGGCAATCTGATAAAAACTAAGTGACGTATGAATTAATCATTTTACAAGTTCTTATTGTAGTCTAATAATTAATCTTGTTACAAGTTCTTACATAGTAAAAGAACTTGTTTTCCGGCCTGCATAGCAGGCAGAAATGGTTTTTAATGCTATCGTTTGAAATTCTCCCACTGACATAGTGACCCTGCACCAATTTCTGTATCTCAGCCATTACTTGGCCAATTTTTATGATTTTGGTATCAAAAAATTTGTAAATATCAGGGCCTTTAGGCTTGTTAGAACCGCCTTATTTTTCTGCTTTTTTTGAGTATAAGATCATCCTAATAGCTTCAGATTGCACCAATTTCTGTATCTCAGCCATTACTGGGCCAATTTTGATGATCTTGGTGTCAAAAAATTTGTAAATATCAGGGCCTTTAGGCTTGTTAGAACCGCCTTATTTTTCTGCTTTTTTTGAGTATAAGATCATCCTAATAGCTTCAGATTTGAGCGGACTATGCAATATTTACTTATTTAATCTTTATTTATAGTCGGACTCACCTGGAAAGTAAGAACTTGTTTTTGCCATGTGAAGCAATGGCCTCTGACCAAGTCAAACTGCACAAGGCACTCACTGAAATGGGTTACAAACGCATTGAATCTGACCGCTCTGTTTACATCTATTCTGATGGAGTTGTCAAGATCATTGTTCCCATTTACCTTGATGACATCACCTATGCATCCAAGTCTAATGCTGCTATTGACAAGGCTGTAAAGCAACTGGCTGCACATTTTACACTTTGTGATTTGGGACCCACACAGTTTTTACTTGGTGTTGCAGTTGGCAGAGACCGTCAAACCAAGACTATCACACTCCATCAACGCCAGTACATTCTGGACATGTTGGAGAAGTATGGTATGTCTGACTGCCACCCTGTCCAAACACCAATGGCTACTGGAACTATATTGTCCAAAACCATGAGTCCTCAAAATGCAGAAGAGGTGGAACAAATGCGCAATGTCCTATACCTCAGTGCAGTTGGCTCTTTGCAGTACTTGGCTACAATGACCCGCCCAGACATTGCTTACACTGTGGCCTATTTGGCACGCTTCAACTCCAATCCTGGACCTAAACACTGGGCTGCTGTCAAGCACCTATTCAGATATCTCAAAGGCACTCTTGAGTACAAGTTACAGTATTGTGGTGAACATGGTCAAGAACCATTCATTACATTTACTGACTCTGCTCATGGTGATTCTGTTGATACTGGAAAGTCCACAAGTGGCTATGTTACCACTATGGCTGGTGGTTCAATTGGTTGGTCAAGCAAGCTCCAAGGCATTATTGCACTGTCTACAACAGAGGCTGAATATGTAGCTGCAGTAGAGGCTGGCAAGGAGATATGTTGGATGCGCAATATTCTTCATGAATTTGGGCACACTATCACCCAGCCTTCTATTATGCATGTCGACAACCAGGGTGCTCTCAGTATTTCCAAGAATCCTGAACACCATGGGCGCATGAAGCACTTGGACTTGCGGTTTTACTGGCTCAGGGACGCTGTTGTTGTTGAACTTATTTCACCATCCTTCATCTCAACTGATGAACAAGTGGCAGATCTTCTTACCAAACCCCTTTCACCTTCCAAAGTTGCATTTTGCAGAGAACAAATGGGTCTTAGGCCTTAGCCAATATTTCTTGTGTTCTGGAGACTGGCCAGATCAGGGGTGTGTGTTAAAGCTGCTTTCCCACTCTCCATAACATTCTATTCTTTCTATCTTATCTTATCAGATTAGATTAGATCCTTATCAGAACATACTTCATTTATGTAGTTCTTCATTTGATCTTTTTCAGATTCTTATCACTTCTTTCTCCATTTGGGTATATTGCTCATTTTCATATATAAAGGCTTAGCTAGTTGCCAGAAGTCCCCAGTTACTCACTCTGGACTTCAGGCAAGTATATAGTCATTTCACAATATCATCAGTTACTCACTCCGGACTTCAGCTCTTCATAGCTTATCTGTCCTTTACACTGAGTTTCTCATATTTGGCACTCCACTGCCTCACGTGTTCCCACGCTCGCCTGCTTTAACAAGATGACGGAATCTAGTCGCACTTTCTAAAATCAAATCCCACTTCTCCATCTCACTTTTTGTGACTTGCAACCCAACAACATTCACATTCCTTTTGTCATTACAAGCAATTTATCGTCATTTTTCTGTTATATACTTTGACCAAACAGATTATAGCTGGAAAGTACCGTGAAATTCATTCCAACGATGAACCGTCATAGGGCCAAGGTCAGAATGGTAACCTCGGAGTAAAAATAGGCTGTCACAGTGTGCAAGTAATTGATTCTGAAGACATGACTGCAGTTCGGTGAGTCGGCAAAACTGTCCAGTACCAACAAACAAACAAGAACAGTGGCATGTTGATCTCTTACCATCGCCAAACTATTGCTGCCCCTCTTCACGTTAGATCCCTGGTTATGCAGTCAGCGCGACGTCCGACACAGAGGGAGATACCCACATCAAGGATGAAGTCTGTAGGTGCACAAGTGGCTACCACTATATTTCTATAATCTAGGCTTAAGCCTGCAGCTCCTTTTCAATAAGTTAGGCTCAAGCCTATGGCCCATATCTATAATGCCTAGGTTTTTATGAAAGGCCTTTCATTAAAGTGCCTGTTCTTTTCTTTCATTGTGAATTCTTCTCTTTCAGTGCAAATTTCATAACTTTCCTAGGCAATTTCATTACTTTCTCCTTGCAATTTCTTGACGATTTCATTATATTTCCCTAGAAATTTCATATCATAATAAATAAGTGCTGTTTTTGTCATTTGATATGATTATGTAATGTGATCACATGACTTAAAAAATGCCTTTCCCTTGCCTCTGCACTTATAGTACTGTTATATTCTGGCCTCAAATCCAAACTTATCTCTAATTGGGGCCCTGCACCTGCTGCAGATAGGCAAACACACAAAAGATATTTATTATTAATTTAAAGCATATTATTCAGCTTTAATAATAAATAAAATAGTTGCCTAGATTCAATGAAAAAGAAATATAAGAAATCTCCAGGCAAAGTTATGAAATTGATATGAAAAATGCAGACATACAATATGAAATTGTTATGAAATTGCCAGCCAGGAAGTTATGAAAAGTCTCCATGAAATATTTATGAAATTTCCTGGCAAAGAATGAAAAGACTCAATGAAATCGCCAGCTAAGCATTAATGAAATCGCCATTGAGATAGCTTGACAGACTTATGAAATGCACCAGAGAATTTCTCATATATTATGAAAAGTCCTAGGCAATTTAATGATTGAAAGGCTTAGACTATTTTAATGAAAGGCCTTTCATACATTTCTAGGCATTATAGATATGGGCCTCTAGGCTTGAGTCTAAGTTAATTGATAAAATTGGTAGCCACCAGTCCCTAGGCAAAAACGCAATAATAAGCGACTTTGTAAGGAAGAAGAAGTGCGCCGCCTAATCGCAGATAGCGAAGGTACAATTAGTTCAAGATCTTCACAATGATGTAGCACTGATTGCTTACCTGCAGGACCCAGGAGGGCAAAGACCACGGCCTTGATGAACGCCTGTGATTTAACTTGGTCAGAGGCCATTGCTGCGCATGGCAAAAACAAGTTCTTACTTTCAAGGTAAGTCATAAATAGAGGTTAAATAAGTAAATAATGCATAGTCCGCTCAAATCTGAACCGATTGGGATGATCTTATACTCAAAAAAAGCAGAAAAATGAGGTGGTTCTAACAAGCCTAAAGGCCCTGGTTTTTACAATTTTTTTGATACCAAGATCATAAAAATTGGCCCAGTAATGGCTGAGATACAAAAACCATGCAGGGTCACTATAGCAGTGGGAGAATTTTGAACCATTGCATTAGAAACCATTTCCTTCTGCTATCAAGTGTAGAAAACAAGTTCTTTTACTACGTAAGAACTTGTAATAAGATTAATTCATACGTCGCTTAGTTTTTATTGAATTGCCTTGAAATAAAGTGTGTAATTATCAGAAAAATCAGGGCTATAAAATGGTGTCACATACATAATGTATTGTCACATTTTTATGTGACTTACCAAATGCGGAATATTGTTTGAAATACACAGTAAAGAAGCCATTTTAAGAGATTTTAAAGGCATTAAAATAAAATAAAAATACTAATGATGTTTTTTTTACCTAAGAGATGGTCTGTGCACACATATCACATGACATATCCCTCAGAATATTTTGGTCTAACTTGGTGCCTTAACTGATTTCAAGGGATTTGCACAAAGTCCTGCTGTGAGTTTAATTATGTAAGCTTCTAAAACATTATTTTCATGTTATTTCGTCATGTTTTGCAATGTTTGGTGTGCCTTTTATGGGTTATCCAGTCAGTTTAACACCAATTTTTGAATTTTCACCAAGTTGAGCTGGCTGTTTGCCAGATTTGACACCATGACATCATTGCAAAACATATGTAAATATTTGTACATTATTTTAGATTGGTCTGGGCAACACATTTTAGCCTATCTAGCTCACTGAAATTCATTTTAAGTGTAAATTTACACAAATTTGCGCTATTTGGGTCATGTGAACAGGTCACATGACCTAATCAACCCTGGATACACATGCCATATGAAAGCCCTGATTTTTACAAATTTTTTGATACCAAGATCATAAAAATTGGCCCAGTAATGGCTGAGATACAGAAACCATGCAGGGTCACAGTATGAGTGGGAGAATTTCGAACCATTGTGTTAGAAATGTTTTCTGCCTGCTATGCAGGCCGGAAAACAAGTTCTTTTACTACGTAAGAAATTCAATTGCATATGCGGCGACTATTGTAAGTTTTTCGTTATTGTTTCAGCTCACCATCACCAACTGAATGCCTCAAAAGTTTTTGTCGTCTCAGACCAGAGTCTTCTTAGCCAAGGCGGGTCAGGCGAGGGCTGTTGGCCGTACAAGGGTTTTACGATGCGCTTGTTAACGCAATGAAGGATATGGAAAACGATGATCTTGCAGACCTCCTGGATTGGTGGCAAGAGTATGCGATCCTTATTTTCCGAGTTGCATACAGATGACTGATTATCTGATTAGCACTGTATTTGGAGGCCGGGAGGAAGAAGATGAAGATGAAGACCATGGGGTGACCATCACTGCATGGATGCGTGCTCAGGCAGCAGATAAGAAAGCACAGAAAGCTGCCAGGGCTGCTGCGGATGCCGCATCCATAACAAGTATGGCACTACTCACTTTATCCCAACGCTATCCCGCTTTATTGCCCAGTATCAAAACCTGCACTTTCTGTATCCCTCTCTTGGTCAGTCCTCTTAGAAATACTCTAAATATACAATGTGATCATTTTATTCACCTAGTACTAAGCATTTGTGGATTTTGGCATGCACACTCACTGTCCTGGACTTTCCTCTGACTCTACTGTTTTGGGGAACTACATATAATATCAAGCAAGTAACTTTGATGCAGCGTAGATCACTGGGATCCGCTGGGATATTGAAACTGCGCGGAGGTCGGGATCACTTTGAGGTGCAGGGAGTGATTTCTTAGCCGAGATTTACGAGTAGTCATGATTAAGTAAGCTGCCAGAGAATCGAACAGGGGGTTCTTTTGTCCGCTTTCCCGGTTTAAATTTAAACGTCATCTGCTGCCAAATGCTGCAGCCTACTGCATTCTGGTTTGCACCAAAGCATAATATTCTGCCATGTCTAGATGAAGCAATTTATGCAGTGTGTATCTCTTCCGACAGGCAGCAGGTTTTGACTGGAGATACGCCTTGCTTTCGCTCACCTTGACAGTAATTCCCTTAAACCGCAAACGAATTAAGGTAGCTCTGGTGTATTGAGAATTGTGAGACACTGTTAGCGTCTCTGGTTCAGTGGTGAAACGCCTACGACCTTCGGGCGGGCAGAGGTGTGATGACCTTGGTATAAACCAAAGTCGGAGAGCGAGATAAGAGAAATAGTTGGGCTGATAAGGGTAACTCCCTCTTAGATCTACGTATGTAGATCTCTAAGATCAGTCAGTAGGCCTTAGCGTACTCCTCAGCCTGGTTAACAGCAGGTAGTGAGGGAAGTAAGCGTGTAGGCTTCTTGAAGATGATAGTAAGAGAGTTATATTGACAAATGTGACGAGAATGACTATATCTACCAGATGTCACAGTAATGTGACATCATATGTAACTAGCCATACCCTATAGTCCAGATAGTATCAAGTAGATGGAAAGGAAAGGTAGGAAGATGGGAAAAGCTATCTTACAGAGCCCCCCCACTTTCCATCTGCGCTGACAAAAAGTAGAATAGATGTTGGAAATCAAAGAAAATTTCTTGAGGTTGGAAAGAAATTTAAAAACAAGGAGGTGTTGGGGATGGATGGAGGGAATCCAAAATTTAAAGGATAAAATGAAAGGTGAAGTGAGTTTGTAAATGAGCAAAGAAAATAGTAAAAATGGAAAAATGGATTTGTGCTAAGAGCCCATAGTTAAAAACAGAAAATGAACTCCAATGAAGTGGCAAAGTTAGATCCAAGAAGAAGAAGTGAAACTTTAAATGAATAGAAAAAATTTGGTAGTCATATATAAAGGTGGCCAGGCCCATTTAGAACAGGGATCACTGAGAGTAGGCTTTGATCAGCCTACTATACCTATAGCCCTCCCAGAAAATTAATCCTCATATAGCCCCCCCAGCCTCAAGAAATTGCAAGGCAAGAGTTTGAGGGTGCTAGGAGATGAGACAGAACATTGGCAGTTCATTGGAGGAGGAGGAGACACACTGGCCAGAAAGGATAGAAGAGTTGACAGGAACAGGAAGTAGGCATATTGGAGGAAACATGGAGCATGGATGAGGCATAAAAACATAGGAGTGAAGGGTCAAAATCATCAAAATCCCAATTTGCGAAGCAACCACCGGTCAGATAAACATGTTCCGGATATCCCCAGAGAGCTGTGAATCAGCGCTTTCGAACGCGTCCAAAATCGTCGCAGGAAGTCGGGGCGATGATGTACCACAACAGAATTTGTGAAACTGCGCAAATGTTGCCAAAAAGCTGATTTCCGGAGCGAATACCGGGCGACTTGCTACGTTTAAGATATCTGCGGAACCGCATGTGTAATACCTTTAAAATGTGCGAAGTATCTTGACGGAATTCGGAGCCGATGGAATGCGGTGGGGTAATTCGTCAAAGTGAAGGTAGGAACTCTGTATTGCGACGGCTGGGGAAATCATTGGGTAAATGGCCACGTATGCGATATCGGATGAACGGCGCAATCGACTGCTTTCGAATGGGCCCAGAATTGTCGCGATAAACGAAGCTGATGAGGTGTGATGGTACAATTCGTAAAAATGAGCCTAATTGGTTAAGAAGCCAATTTCCGGGAGCAATACTTGACGATGTGCCATATTTGAGGAATTGCTTGAATGATGCGATTAACGGCTTTCGACCAAGCCTAAAATCGTAGAGAACGAGCAAGATGTCGATGAGGTAATCGAAAATTTGTCGAAATCCAGTAAACAACCGAGATATCCACTCCTTAGACCATAACCCATCAATAAAGAGACGATAACCTCTCCAGAATTCCTTTGGAAGGTAAGATGCATTCCATGTAAGCCTTCCGAGTGCAGAAATGGCGTGACCGGTGGCTAGCAAGTTGACAAACTTAAACCTCAAGTTTCTGATGTTGGCCATGAGGATTCCGCTCCTGTAAGCTTTCCAGATATTGTTCTGCCATAAACTTAATATCGTCGGAAAGCTACGGACTAGGACTTTGCAGTCCGCAAAAGATCGTAGCGAAATTCGAAGTTGATGATCCTTCATAGGGCAGTATGTATCCCAGGGTCCATTGGTTATAGCGGCAGAAAGAGCGGACAGTTGATGATTGTTGTATGCTTGCTGGAATGGAGTGCTCGACGCCATTTTGTTGATGTAGAAATCGTCAAATTTGAGTGACAGGAGCCCAAGGTAGGTGGAAAATCGTCGAAATCCTGAAAATACTCTACATAACCAGACTGAAGCAATGAGGTGATAACTGAAGAAGCAAAAGGGATCGATTGAGTACTGGTTTGCATGTTTTATAGCTCTGTTGAGTGAGGAAAAGGTAGAGCCTTGCTTCAATGACCTGAGGGGCTGAGAGTTTCTTATACCAGTCCCAAACAATCCGTTATTGTGCGTCGTCCACCTATCGTATCGCCATAAACTGAATATCACCGGAAAGCTATGAATCAGGGCTTTCCATAGCACTAAAAATCGTAGCTGAATTCGGATCCGATGATCTGCGATAAGGTGTATAACAGGAAGGATGACGTTGACGATAGCGAAAGGAGCATTAAACGCAGGTTGACGAATGAGAACTTGCTGGAAAGAGAGCATTGAGAGCTTTCCGTAGATATCTTGGATATCAAGAATGGCGGCCGCGTTGGTGAGATATCTACTGATTTGTCCAAAATGCGAGATTGACAAAAGCGAGCACTGAGCGGCGAGCAACGGGCGTCTCAATAAGCTCCAGGTGTAGTCGGAAAGGTCTTTTCGAGGCCGTTGGAATAAGCCTGTGACGACAGAAGCGAACCGAACGAGTGCAGAGCATTGGGGCGATGAATCTGAAAGTTGTTGATCGGTTTTCGAGGCAAAGAGTGAAAGGACTGAGACGTTCGAGCGGCCAAAATCATCGCTTAAACGAAGGCTTTCAAGCTCAAAAAGAATCGCGGCAATATCCATCCTGGTTGTTAAAATACAGTCAATTCTCACTTTCTGTTCCGGTCTCTTTCCTTCCCTTCCTTTCCACCACCATCCAGCGTTCTTTAAACTCGATCCATTGGTTATCATGAATGCTACACATGATCGGGTACAGTTTATGATGTGCTCGGTATGGTGCCACGTCAGAATTTGTGTATCGAAAAACTTGAACAACGTCGACATGACGAGTGCTACTGAGATAGAGGTTGGCTGCTTCGTCTCTGTATACAGAGTTGAAAGCCTAACCGAGCTCGACGACTCTGTGTGCAGAGCTCGAGTCACAGTAACCGGAGGGAATGGGCCATCTCCTCTCCGATTCCAACAAACAAGGACGGTGCTGATAATCCGAGTCCGCAATGTTTCAGGTATTGAACCTCGCTTGTCTTGATCGCAATGGTTAGATTTGTTGATGACTAGAAATTCGAGGCAAACTGGACTGAACGGAGGCAGATGTGGAGATGGACGAAGCCCAGATGGACTATGAAAATGCGGTTGGATTGACGGAGGAAGAGTATGTGGGACCATGTAAGATGGAGGCCGTTTCGTCTCTGTATTCGGAGTAAAGAGCCTAACCGCACTGGGCGGCTTTCGATTCCAACAAACAAGGATGGTGTCAACGGTACTCGGTGTTTCTGATAGTATGCCCCGATCGCCGACGTCGGATCCATTAATGTCCTGATATTGTCGGCGGCTTGATGAGATGTACAAGGACGGACTGGGTAGACGAGGTAGGGCAACAGAAGTTTGACCGAAAAGCGACAATGGTGATGTATAGATGGTTGGAGGTGGCGTGAGCTGCACGTAGGTGTCTGCAGACCAGAAAGGCAAGTCTAGCTGGGCAACAAACAACCTGCAGTCTCGAAACAAGATTGCAAGTCGACCTCCAGGAGTTTGGTCTTCGAAACAAAGACCTGACACCTGAGGGATCGCACTCTGGAGCGCCAACAGATATAGCAAAGTAGTCAGAGGCTGCCTGAATTCTGTATGCAGAACTCGCAACCTAACTGCGCTCGGTGACTCTGTATGCAGAGTTCGAGTAGCAGTAATCAAAGGCGATGGGACTCTCGCACTTCGATTCCAACTAACGCGGCTGACATTGAGGATCTGTTGTGTTTCTGAAAGTGAAAGTTGCTTGTTGAAGGTTCGTCCAATGAGAGTTGGCGCCGGAGGGGTATTGAATGGACGTAAACGCAGGATGGAAGGGCTGTGGAAATGTGGTTGGATCGAGGGAGTAAGAATAAGCCGTAACTTCAAAGCCGGATGTTGTTTCGCCCCCATACGCAGTGTTATGGACGTGACCGCGCTCGGTGACTCCATATGTTGAGTTTGAGCTGTAATAACCAGGAGAGATGGCGGAGGGTGATATCGCAAGGCGAAGTTGAAGTCGTCACTGGAGTCCTTCTGCCTATTAGCCCCCCCAGCATTCGCTGTCTCTCCTTCTACTATTACGGTTGCCCTAAGTTGATATTGATGGTGGTCGGAAGGGTCGCAGAGATGCGGTAGGGCAAAAGGAAAGAGGTCTGCCCATGGTGCGAGAGACGGAGGTTGCTTTACTGGATTTGCGCTGATCTCGGAAAGTGGCCGTGTTGGATTCAACTGACCGAATGGTGAGTTTGAGGGATTGGCATCCTGGGAAAGAGGAAGAGGGCCAGACAGACACCGAAGCCTTGGCTGGACCATCGAAGTTGAAGGAGTTGGGCGTGACGTGAAAGTTGGAGGCCTTCCTGTTAGTGTCTCTACAGTCTCATCAAAAGACGATAAACCCCGAAGCATAACAAACGACTTGGAGTCCCGAAACAGGACTACAAGTTGACGTCCAGGGTCTAGGTCTTCGAAACAAAGACCTGACTCCCGTAAGGTCGAGCTTGGAATTAGGAGAAGGAGTGTTGCAGAATTGTCACCGTTGTCGGATATCGATGACGTGGATGGAACAATGAATAAGTGTGAGCCTGATGGGCTACGAAATCGCGGTTGGATGGATGGGCTTGGAGAGTGAGTATGCGGCGCTGTAGGAGCTGGAGACCGTTTCGCCTCCGTGTACGGAGTTGAAGATCTAACCGTACTCGGTGACTCCGTATACAGAGTTCGAGTTGCGGTAATTGAAGGCGATGGATTTTCCGCGCTCCGATTCCAACAAACAAAGGCGGCGTCAACGGTCGTCGGTGTTTCTGACAGCATGCCTTTATCATTGATGTCGGATCCGTCCAGGCCATTGGACTGGGTGAGAGGCGGCATGATTGACGTGACAGGGGGTGAAGTTTTGATGCCGCTAGACTCAAGCAAGTCAGAACGAGGACTGGTTGGTCTCCAAAGGCTAGGCCAACTGCTCAAAAGCGGCTTGCAAAATTCTGCAAGAGAATAGCCGAGCGATGGTGCAACTCGAATGGAGATCAGTGAACTCACTCTGTCCACGCGCTTTTCCGCATCCCGGTCTCTGTCTCTTTTGACTAGCTTTGCCTCTTGTTCCTCTTCTTGTCCAGAAAATTCCAGTACATTGGTTCGACCGTTTTCCTTCAAGCTATTTGCTGCCAAAACCATTGAAGATCTTGACAAAGAATCTTGTGCGCACGTTGAAAGGACGCATCGTGAAACCAATTGAGAAGATTTGAATTTGAATGAATGACCGGAGGGACACAGCGGATGACGATGAGGTGCTGTGAAGTCCTTGTACTCGACCATGCACCTACTTTCCCCCCCAGCGTCTGCTGCGTCACTAACTACAGTTATTGGTGAGGTGGATGGAACATCAGATGGCGACTTGGATGCGCGGGAGTCAGACGGGCTGCGGAAACGTGACTCGATGGCTATGATCTTCATTGTTGAAGGCGCGGATGGGCTGCGAAATCGCGGATGGATAAAGGCAGGGAGAGCAGGTCGCGACACCGAAGCTGGAGGCCTAGCCGCACTCAGTGACTCCGTAGGCAGTATTCGAGATTCGATAACCGTCGACAAAAGGACTTCTGCACTATGATTCCAACGAAAGGGCATCGCCTCGAAGTCCTGGAGCTGTGGAGGTCCTGTTGGCAGATCTTCTTGTTCAGGGTTGAATGCGTTGACAAGAAGTGTTGTCTTGCAAACATCTGGTGCGGTGAGAGGGCGCATTTTCGAAATAACGGCTGCCGAAATGGTGAAGCCTGCTGGAATGCCGTCTTGATTCTCTGCATCTGAATCTCCACCTTGTACCGCCACACTCGTCTCTTGGTCCTCCTGTTGTCTACCCAATCCTTCCAAGCGTGTTTGATTCCAGAGTTTCTCGTGACCACTTTCTGCCTCGAATGCTGGAAATCTTGTGGCTGGATCTGTCTGGCATGCCGTAGGAGAAGTGTTCAGAACTGATTGAGCCATTGACAGAGAATGAAGTTGGAGAGCGGACAAAGGGGGTGATATTGTGGTTAAAGAACACAAGTTACGAGGTACGACAAACAACTCACGATCCCGAAACAGGATGGCGAGTTGACCTCTGGAAGTCTGGTCTTCGAAACAAAGACTTGACCGCAGGAGGATTGTGCTTGTAAGAGACCCTGAAGATGGTGCGACCACGTTTGCGAACTCTGGGCGTGGAGTGCGAATCGCGGAAACGAAAGACAAAAGGCCACGCGTACTTTGATTCCAACTATTGAAAGCCGTACTGAATGTCCTTGGTATTTCTGACAATAAGCCTTGCCCTTCGAGATCGGATTCATGTACTGAAAAGCAAGTGTCGGACGGGCTGCGGAGTTGCGGCTGGATGGATTGAATGAAATTGAGTTGAGCCGCAGACGCTGGAGGGTGCTTCGCCTCCGTGTACGGAGTTGAAAGCCTAACTGCACTCGGCGACTCTGTATGCAGAGGTCGAGTAGCAGTAACCGAAGGCGATGGAAGTTTCGCACTTCGGTTCCAACAATCAATGGCGACGTCGAGGAACCGTGACGTTTCTGGCGGTGAATTTTCCTCGTCAAATTCTGATCCATTGGTAAAGTCGGACTTGGTGGACAGCACGGGTAGCACAATAGGGTGCAAGGTTGAGATGTTAGCAAGTTCTGGCGGGAAAGAACGAGATCCAGTTGGTATTTGAGAGCTTGCTTGATGGCTCAAAGAAGGTGGGCTGACTTCTACAACAGGATGGCCGAGCGCGAGTGTATTTTGATGCAAAACTGTTTGACTTACTCTGGCGTCCGCACCCAGATCCCTCTCTCTTTCCACTGCTTGTCTCTCTTGAGCTTCCTGCTTGCCTAATCCTCCCATCTGTGTTCGACGGTGTTCCTCGTCATGTTTGCGACTGCATTCTGTCCTGGATGCCAAAGATCTTGTGACTGGACCTGTCTTGTTAGACGTCGATATGGGGCTTGAAACAATTTGAGCAGGAGAGCGTGATGGAACGGCGGACAACTTGGATGTTAGGGTTGAAGTTGAAGGTGAGGTCTGAGTTGATCGACCGTGTGAACCGCCATTGATCATCGAACGGGTTGGCTCCGAGATCAGGGACGATGGCGGATCAGCCTTGCGAACATTTGCGGGAGCCTTTCTTGGGGGTGGTGCTGACACCCGCTCGACGAATCGGTTCAACTCGTCCATGTCGGGGTATTGACCGTCCTTGAAGACCCGATCGAGGAGCCTGACCGCCATTTGCATGCGCTTCGTGAAGGAAGTCCATAAGGCTATAACGTGGTTAGTTTCACCATATCTTGCACCATTTAGAGCTTGATGTAGAGTGTCCCCTGGGGTGATTTGAAAATGAGTGTCCCGGTTGAAGATATCTGCTGCCGATTTAATGAGAAATTGAGTTTGGGCAACAACAAAGGTGATCCGTTGAAAAAATGTGGGGTTAACCAATATATTGACAAGATGATCCGATGGGATCCACTGGCAGAAGAGGTCTCTGGCAGCCACAGATATGGAATATGTGGAGCCAAAGACAAGTAATGAGGGTTTGTTGTAGAAGAACTTAGCTAGATCATCAAGGGATCCCATGGTGATAAAGCTTGAAGTCTTGAAGGTTGCCGACCAGGTAAAGGTAAAGACGTCTCCCACAGTGTCCACCTTTGTGAGACACTGTTAGCGTCTCTGGTTCAGTGGTGAAACGCCTACGACCTTCGGGCGGGCAGAGGTGTGATGACCTTGGTATAAACCAAAGTCGGAGAGCGAGATAAGAGAAATAGTTGGGCTGATAAGGGTAACTCCCTCTTAGATCTACGTATGTAGATCTCTAAGATCAGTCAGTAGGCCTTAGCGTACTCCTCAGCCTGGTTAACAGCAGGTAGTGAGGGAAGTAAGCGTGTAGGCTTCTTGAAGATGATAGTAAGAGAGTTATATTGACAAATGTGACGAGAATGACTATATCTACCAGATGTCACAGTAATGTGACATCATATGTAACTAGCCATACCCTATAGTCCAGATAGTATCAAGTAGATGGAAAGGAAAGGTAGGAAGATGGGAAAAGCTATCTTACAAGAATATATGATCTGCTATCTGGGCTTCTCAAGCAGTCAGTTAATATTGGCGCGGAAATTACTGCTATCTCGTGGGCCAACATAAGTTGGAGGCAAGAAACCTTCTGGGTTGGCTCTGCCGACAGGTCTGTTATGCTATATTGTCGTGCTGCTCCGTCTTACATTGCGAATGGGTGTATTTTAATCTGTTCATGGATCCCTGTGTCACAACTCCCGGTATGTCTTACATTTGGTCCTTGTGGTGCGTAACATTAATCATCCGATGAAGTGCCTACTACATTCGCCATTTTCTCTTGGCTTGAAGACCTTTATGGAAAGGTCCAGTGGAGAGTATATTGTCCCTCAATATTTGAACTGGCGGCTGCGCTCGCATAATGAGCCCTTGAAGGCTGATTTGTACGGCCACGGGAAAATGTGCGGCGGCGACCTGGGCGTGACCAGTTGGGTTCGATTGGAGCATGGAAGACAGAAATGGAAGCATCGGGGTCAACAAGGGCAGCACAGAAGAGGAGTTGACGGGGTTCTTGGTACGTACAGTATTACTACATCGGGCAGTATTTACCGACGTGGGTGGCGGTCTTCCTTGTTGACTTCAAGGAGGAAGAAAGAGGGCCTTGGCGGCAGGGATGAGCCCTTGGTGAGTTTCCTCGTCTGTTGCTGGCTCCAGTTATGTGGCTGATGTCAATTTCCACCTTGTTCTCCCAAGGGCCAGCCCTTGGCATAGAGTTACGATCTATTGGCACGGCAAGTGAACGAGGGGACTAGATACAAGGTAAACATGTATTCAAGCACTAAAATAAACAAGTACTCACCTTTGTTGATATTACCAGCCTTCCACCTCCTTCAACCATGTCAATGTCGTTGATGATCGCTGAGCACCTAGCACACTCTGAGTCAATGAACACAAGTGGATGTTGCTGTGCGATTCGTGCTGCCGCGGGATGTACACACCAGGCAGCCTGAGTCTGTTTGATTGGATATTGGCATGGAAGACAGAAAGGGCGGGAAGGGTCAATAACAGTGCCACAGGAGTGGGACGTCAGAGGGGTACATCGGGCAGTTATAATTGATGCAAATGGCTGTCTGACATGTACTCGCAGATTTTAGGAAGGGAGAGGGAGTCAGAGATATGAATAACATCTTTGTAAGTCCCTCCGTTGAGGCACAGGCGGCTGGCTTTGTTGCAGGAGTGTCCAACTGCTGCAGAAAGGAATTCATTGAGATTGGAGGTGGTGCAAAGGATGCAGATACTTTGTACACCGCAGCCATGGGAGATGCATCACGTCACTGCCGTTTTTCTCCCATGACAACATTTGTCCACCCATTTCAATATGTATTAGCTTTTTGATGACATCATGGACCTTCTCTGTCAGCCTCACATCACTGCTACCATTCACCTCATCTGCACTGTACAACTTGTTCAGAGGCCATTGCTGCGCATGGCAAAAACAAGTTCTTACCTTGGGGGTTTTTGTTATTACCTAAATACATGTTAAATAAGTAAATAATAGGTAGTCCGCTCAAATCTGAACCGATTGGGATGATCTTATACTCAAAAAAAGCAGAAAAATGAGGCGGTTCTAACAAGCCTAAAGGCCCTGATATTTACGATTTTTTGGATCCCAAGATCATCAAAATTGGCCCAGTAATGGCTGAGATACAGAAACCATGCAGGGTCACTATAGCAGTGGGAGAATTTCGAACGATCGCGTTAGGAACCATTTCTTTCTGCTATTAAGTGTAGAAAACAAGTTCTTTTACTCCGTAAGAACTTGTAACATATCCCATCTGCATGCCAGTCTTGGCTACAAAGGAGAAAAAAATTGGACTCGTAAATGCCATGCCAATGGCTGACAAGCCACATATACCCAGAAGGGTAACCAACAAATACACATTCCTCCATATGTGACTGAAGTGATTTTTGCTTATCTCTCATTTTATGTTGAATTTCATTAAGTTATAGCATATCCAACTGTTTGAGCTGCCTTAAATAGCAAACTGATCAATCAATGATTTATTTAAATAAATGAAATTTCCAAAAGTGATTGGATGTGGCTGTGCTGATAACAAAAGTTGTACTACTCATTAGGGCGATTTCAAATCTATTTAAATTATAATTTTATCCTTATTCCTTATTGAGATATAGGCTGCATCAAAATCGTTATCAGGCTTCTTGAAACCAGATTTGGCAGATGGGAAAATTTCCCAAAAAGGAAAGAGTATCTCAAAAGAAAGTAATATATTTTTAAACTATTTTACAATTTAAATCATATTAATATTTACATTTTTCAGTGAGATATGGGCAAAACAAGACTTGTTCTAAAAATAGCTGATAAGACTATAAATAGAAATAGTTGCCAAAATGGAATTTCAGGGTCCAGCTAAAAATAGAAAGAATTCTAAAATATTTCAAGATCTTAGTTTTAAAAATAGACATACTTCTAAAAATAGAACTGCCTTAAGTTTATATACCTGATTAATAGATTATAAATAAACACATTGATAAAATTTGAAATTGATAGTTGGTGTCTAAAAATAGTTTCTAAAAGGCTCATCTATAAATAGAAACAGTTTCAAAATTTGAAGTTGTACTTGGTGTCTAAAAATAGTTCATAAAGAAGGTCTGAGCATTAATCTATTAATAGAAACAGCTTAGATTAGAGCAAGAGTATAAAAATAGTTCAGAGTCTGATCTATAAATAGAACTAGTTTCAAAAAAGGCATTTTCAGGTCAGGGTCTATTAATAGAAAACATAGAGCTATTTTTTTGGATCCAGAATCTGTTGGTATCATGCCTTACTTGCCAAGAAAAACACACAATACACTTTTGAACGCTTCTCTGTTGAAATGTAATTTGACTATAACTTGCTTAGTTTTTTATCTGATTGCCCTGATTTAAATATCAGAAAATTGAGAAAATTCAGAGCTACAAGATGATGTTAAAATTAAAAGATATTACTCTTTAAATTGTTTAGTTTTTCACTATTTTAACATTTTTAACATTTTGATATTTTATAAAACATCTATTTTTTTCACCCTTATAATGCAGTATATGTCAAGCATTCCTATTGCATTTTGTAACTGGTCAAATCATTTGATGATCACTCTGATTTGGGAATTTTCATTATTTAGATTTTTTTTTTTCAATTTATAATATTTTTGAATATCAGTATATTTAATTACTTGTTTATCTACTCATATATCTACTTTACATTTGAAACTAATCCTATATACAGTATCAATATTGTATAGGTAATCTTTTATAGAAATGCCCAGAAAATATTTTAGTAGAAGGACCCCTGCCACCATATCAATAATAAATATATTTTCTAAGAACAAAACATTTCTGGATGTCACAAAAACATTATTGCATTTGAGAAAACAAATATTTATTCTACAGAAATATTTGGCTAAAAAATGTTTCTGAAAAATGTTTCAGAGCCTCCTCTAGATTGTATTTTCTATCAGAAATTAATCAACCTAGTAGGTTATGTTTGGTGGGTCACTGAAGTGCAGTGCACCCCCAAACCCGTAAATGGCTCACATCAGGTTTTTTCTTGAACCATGCCTCATAAGGTGTTTTATCTGGCAATGGAGCAGTAGGAATCCTGTTTTTGACATGCACATATGCTTCAAGGCATTTACCCCAAAATGAGGCTGGCATGCAACTTTCAGTGAGCATAGCAGTGATATCATCTGCCATGGTGCGGTTGGCACATTCTGCAACTCCATTCATCTGAGGGCGGTTGCATATAGTATGAAGATGCACAATGCCACATTGTTCAGTGAATTTAATGAAGGCAGCAGACATGTACTCTCCAGCTTTATCATCCTGCAGAGCTTTGATCTTGGCATTCAACATGTTCTCAGCCCATGCTTTGAATGTTTTGAATGCTTCAAATGCATCACTCTTCTGTTTGAGACGCATTACAGCCCAAAGGCTAGTGCAGTCATCAATAAAGGTTATCCAGTAACGATAACCTTCAGGAGTTCAGACAGGAAGAGGACCATGAAGATCAGAGTGAATCAGCTCTAAAGGCATTGCAGATTTGCTGGGAGATGTGGGAAAGGGGTTTGAACACATTTTGCCTGCAAGGCATGGTTCACAGATAGGATCTGGCTTTTGCTTGGAGTTCAACACAAGTCCAGTAACCATCTCCTTTTGAATCATCTTCTGAACATCAGCATAGCTGTGATGTGCAAGTCTGCGATGCCAGAGATTGAGATCAAGAGGGAGAGTGGATTTAGCTGCTACATTGGCAAACTCCGAAATAGGTTCTGTAACACCGTCCAAGAGAGCAACATTGTTGGCATCAATGGAGGCAGTGAACAAAAGTTGCTTGTTTAGGGAAAATTGCATTGTGGATGAATCAATGTGAATTTTAATCCCTTTATGTTTGGTTAAATATAAACAAGCAAGTAAATTGTTTCGGAGTAGTGGTACATGCAAGACTCTGGTAAATTCCACTGATCTTAATTTCTTTCCTTTTACAACTGGGTTGAAAACCACAGTGCCCACCCCTTCAGAATAAATAATGGTGGCATCTGCCAACTTGATTGGAATGCGGAGAGGCTTATAATTGCGAAGCCAGCGACGATGAGGGGTCATATTAGAAGTAGCCCCTGTGTCTGCATTTCAATCATGGTCAGCATCATTGACCAAAGGGGAGGTAGGATCAGAAGGATCAAAAGTAGAAAGAACACTTGCATTTCCAGCAGATTCAACAACAGCATCTTTGGCTTGGTTGCTCTTCTCACCATTGGTGTCCTGGGCCTTATTAGCCTTGTTCTTGTTGCCTTTGCGACGATTTTCTACATTCTCCTTTGCTGTCTTTTGAGCCCTTGCAAATGCATGACAGTTTTCCATGGTGTGATTGGTCATACCACAGAATGTGCAAAGAAGCTCAATAAGCTTGGAGAGTGAAGAAGATGACGCTTTGAGTGCAGAACCAACTGCAGGCATTTCAAAAGCGCGACGACAACGCTGAGTCTCCTCAGTGACAAAGGCCTGATGAATTGTGGCCTTGTCAAGTTTGTCCAGAAGGAGAAGTGAAGAGGCAAAAGTGTTGTACTCTTTGGGGAGGGCTCTGATCAGAGACATAGAGCCAAGTTCTTCATCCAGTTTGGCAAGATCAAACTTGTCTGGACAAAGATCCTGAGTTTTTTTTTTTTTTTTTAAATCAACAATTTATATACCGGTGCGCAAAAGCAGTCCGGTCGCCTAACTAATACAAATCCCCGGTCGAAAGCGCGCAATAAACTACTAATTCCCGGACCGAACCCAGACCCATTCGCTTCTTCCGAATCCTTCCAACGGTGTCCTTCGTGCACCAGGCCTTTGCGAGGGGGGACGGACCACCTAACTGCCCAGTCCCGCAAGGGAGGGACGGCCCCCATCGCTACGCCAATACCACGTTTAGACGAGCCAAAGCCCGCCCGCACATCTCCTGGCAGCCGCAGCTGCTGCACTCTCCCCGCCTTCCAAACCCGACGCCCACTTCCAGACCCAAACCCGACCCAAAAACCCTCATCCACCCACGCCTTGACGACCCAAAACCCATACCAGCCATATGAACAAAGGCAGAGTGGGAGGTTAAGGCACCCAACAAATTGCGAGGACAAATAACACAAAGATCCTGAGTGCGGCAGATAGCTTCATCAACTCTGTTGATCAAAGTTTGAAGACTCTCCTCCTCTCCCTTCCTAATGGAGAATAGGTTGTCATAAGCGTTAAACCTGTTGCCAGGACGTCTCTGAAGGTGAACAGCGTTAAGAGCTTGACACATCTTGACTGGATCATCTGTAATTCCATTGAAGTGGATACGTTGATCTGGTTCCACTATTAAGTAGATTTGGCCAGAAGCCTTATCTGCTTTGTCCAACCAAGCATCAAGGGCAGTTGTCTCGGCCTCAGTAGCGGTTGGCAAGGTAACTGTTGGTTTGGTCTTGGCACCAGTGACTATGCGCCAGACACCTTGAGCTTGCAGCCAGGCTTGCATTTTGCCAGCCCAGGTCTTATAGTTGGAAGAAGACAATTTGGTAAAATTGGGAGTGTTAGAAGTCATGATGTGATTGAGTGATGGGAAAGTGATGTGTGTTGATAGATGTTTGTGAGGACATGTATGGACGTGTGTGGACGTGCCAAACTGAGTTATACAATGTTCCGAGCTCTTGGTGCTTTGCGAACTCAAGAAAGGTGAAAAGTGCTAACTAGGTAAACTAGACAAAAATAGAAAATTGTATGTAACTCGGCAACCGGGTAGGCAGATCCGAGTGAAACGCCGCTCTAATAGTGTGCACGTTCCTCCCTACTAGCAGCAGCAATGTAAGGCCGGGCCTGATAGGGGTTACAAAGCAAAAAGACTAAAATGACCGATTTGTGCAAAAAGTGCAAATAGACCAAGTTTGCAAAACACTTAATTGGAGTGCTTATAGCGTGGGGCCCATAACCTGTTAAAGCAGGCAAGCGTGGGAACACGTGAGGCAGCGGAGTGTCAAATATGAGGAACTCAGTATAAAGGACAGATGAGCTACTTGGTCAGAAGCCATTGCTGCGCATGGCAAAAACAAGTTCTTACTTTGGGGGTGAGGCAGTACCTAGAGAAATGTTATTACATAAATACATGTTAAATAAGTAAATAATATGTAGTCCGCTCAAATCTGAAGCTATTAGGATGATCTTATACTCAAAAAAAGCAGAAAAATGAGGCGGATCTAACGAGCCTGCCAGGAAGGCCCTGATTTTTACAAATTTTTTGATACCAAGATCATCAAAATTGGCCCAGTAATGGCTGAGATACAGAAACCATGCAGGGTCACAGTATGAGTGGGAGAATTTCAAACCATTGCGTTAGGAATGTTTTCTGCCTGCTATGCAGGCCGGAAAACAAGTTCTTTTACTACGTAAGAACTTGTAATGAAGAGCTGAAGTCCGGAGTGAGTAACTAATGATATTGTGAAATGACTATATACTTGCCTGAAGTCTGGAGTGAGTAACTGGGGACTTCTGGCAACTAGCTAAGCCTTTATATATGAAAATGAGCAATATACCCAAATGGGGAAAGAAGTGATAAGAATCTGAAAAAGATCAAATGAAGAACTACATAAATGAAGTATGTTCTGATAAGGATCTAATCTAATCTGATAAGATAAGATGGAAAGAATAGAATGTTATAGAGAGTGGGCAAGCAGCTTTAACACTGGAAAGTCCACAAGTGGCTATGTTACCACTATGGCTGGTGGTTCAATTGGTTGATCAAGCAAGCTCCAAGGCATTATTGCATTGTCTATAACAGAGGCCGAATATGTAGCTGCAGTAGAGGCTGGCAAGGAGATATGTTGGATGCGCAATATTCTTCATTACAAGTTCTTACGTAGTAAAAGAACTTGTTTTCTACACTTGATAGCAGAAGAAAATGGTTCCTAACAAAACCAATGGAAATTCTCCCACTGCTATAGTGACCCTGCATGGTTTCTGTATCTCAGCCATTACTAGGCCAATTTTTATGATCTTGGTATCAAAAAATTCGTAAAAATCAGGGCTTTCATGTGGCATGTGTATCCAGGGTTGATTAGGTCATGTGACTTGTTCACACAACCCAAAAAGCGCAAATTTGTGTGAATTTATGCTTAAAACAGATTTGAATGAGCTAGATATGCTAAAATGTGTCGCCCAGACCAATCTAGAATAATGTACAAATATTTACATATGTTTTGCAATGATGTCATGGTGTCCAAATCTGGCAAACAGCCAGCTTAACTCAGTGAAAATCGCAAAATTGGTGTTAAACTAACTGGATAACCCATAAAAGGCACACCAAACATTGCAAAACATGACCAAATAAGATGAAAATAATGTTTTAGAAGCTTACATAATCAAACTCACAGCAGGACTTTGTGCAATTGCCTTGGATTTGGTAATGCACCAACTTGGACAAAGATATTCTCAGGGATATGTCATGTGATATGTGTGCACAGACCACCTGTTAGGTAAAGAAAAATAATCAGTATTTTTATTTTCTTTTAAAACCCTTAAGAACCCTCAATATGGCTTATTTACTATGTATTTCAAACAATATTCCGCATTTGGTAAGTCACATAGAGATGTGACAATATATATGTGACACCATCTTTTAGCCCTGATTTTTCTGATAATTACACATTTTTTTTCAAGGCAATCTGATAAAAACTAAGTGACGTATGAACTAATCTTGTTACAAAGTTCTTATTGTAGTCTAATAATTAATCTTGTTACAAGTTCTTACGTAGTAAAAGAACTTGTTTTCCGGCCTGCATAGCAGGCAGAAATGGTTCCTAATGCAGACAATGGAAATACTCTCACTCATATAGTGACCCTGCATGGTTTTCATATCTCAGCCGTTACTGGGCCAATTTTGATGATTTTGGTATCAAAAAATTCGCAAAAATCAGGGCTTTCATGTGGCATGTGTATCCAGGGACGATTAGGTCATGTGACCTGTTCACACGACCCAAAAAGCGCAAATTTGTCTGAATTTACACTTAAAACAGATTGCAGTGAGCTAGATATGCTAAAATGTCTTAGCAAGACCAATATAAAATAATGTACAAATATTTACATATGTTTTGCAATGATGTCATGGTGTCCAAATCTGGCAAACAGCCAGCTCAACTTGGTGAAAATCCGAAAATTGGTGTTAAGCTGACTGGATAACCCATAAAAGGCACACCAAACATTGCAAAACATGACCAAATAACATAAAAATAATGTTCTAGAAGCTTACATAATCAAACTCACAGCAGGACTTTGTGCAATTGCCTTGGATTTGGTAATGCACCAACTTGGACAAAGATATTCTCAGGGATATGTCATGTGATATGTGTGCACAGACCACCTGTTAGGTAAAGAAAAATAATCAGTATTTTTATTTTCTTTTAAAACCCTTAAGAACCCTCAATATGGCTTATTTACTATGTATTTCAAACAATATTCCGCATTTGGTAAGTCACATAGAGATGTGACAATATATATGTGACACCATCTTTTAGCCCTGATTTTTCTGATAATTACACATTTTTTTTCAAGGCAATCTGATAAAAACTAAGTGACGTATGAACTAATCTTGTTACAAAGTTCTTATTGTAGTCTAATAATTAATCTTGTTACAAGTTCTTACGTAGTAAAAGAACTTGTTTTCCGGCCTGCATAGCAGGCAGAAATGGTTCCTAATGCAGACAATGGAAATACTCTCACTCATATAGTGACCCTGCATGGTTTTCATATCTCAGCCGTTACTGGGCCAATTTTGATGATTTTGGTATCAAAAAATTCGCAAAAATCAGGGCTTTCATGTGGCATGTGTATCCAGGGACGATTAGGTCATGTGACCTGTTCACACGACCCAAAAAGCGCAAATTTGTCTGAATTTACACTTAAAACAGATTGCAGTGAGCTAGATATGCTAAAATGTCTTAGCAAGACCAATATAAAATAATGTACAAATATTTACATATGTTTTGCAATGATGTCATGGTGTCCAAATCTGGCAAACAGCCAGCTCAACTTGGTGAAAATCCGAAAATTGGTGTTAAGCTGACTGGATAACCCATAAAAGGCACACCAAACATTGCAAAACATGACCAAATAACATAAAAATAATGTTCTAGAAGCTTACATAATCAAACTCACAGCAGGACTTTGTGCAATTGCCTTGGATTTGGTAATGCACCAACTTGGACAAAGATATTCTCAGGGATATGTCATGTGATATGTGTGCACAGACCACCTGTTAGGTAAAGAAAAATAATCAGTATTTTTATTTTCTTTTAAAACCCTTAAGAACCCTCAATATGGCTTATTTACTATGTATTTCAAACAATATTCCGCATTTGGTAAGTCACATAGAGATGTGACAATATATATGTGACACCATCTTTTAGCCCTGATTTTTCTGATAATTACACATTTTTTTTCAAGGCAATCTGATAAAAACTAAGTGACGTATGAACTAATCTTGTTACAAAGTTCTTATTGTAGTCTAATAATTAATCTTGTTACAAGTTCTTACGTAGTAAAAGAACTTGTTTTCCGGCCTGCATAGCAGGCAGAAATGGTTCCTAATGCAGACAATGGAAATACTCTCACTCATATAGTGACCCTGCATGGTTTTCATATCTCAGCCGTTACTGGGCCAATTTTGATGATTTTGGTATCAAAAAATTCGCAAAAATCAGTGCCTTCCTGGTCACGTGACCAGGCCGTTTTAGGCTTGTTAGAACCGCCTTATTTTTCTGCTTTTTTTGAGTATAAGATCATCTTAATAGCTTCAGATTTGAGCGGACTATGCATTATTTACTTGTTTATCCTTTATTTATAGTCGGACTCACCTTGAAAGTAAGAACTTGTTTTTGCCATGCGCAGCAATGGCCTCTGACCAAGTGCATATGTCCGGGTACCGAAGGCAAAACGTGGTTGAAAGTAGCGATTCGACGAGAAATCAAATCGGGGGTTCGAACAAGCCAAACCGGGACACCCTCCATGAAATATTTGACTGTGATTTCGACATGACAGGTCACAGCTCCAACTATCCCCTTATCAACCGGATGTGGTTTATCACCTTCCAAAAGCTTCCTGTTCTTCCACTTGGTGAGAAACTCGTAGCACGCCAGTGTTTCCAAATAGTAGCGCTGGAAAGTGGTGACGGTCATGAGGGTGAGGATGTACAATTGGGGGGCAAAGGAGAGGGTGACCGATGCCAAACGCATGCCCGTCTCGCAAAACTGAAGTTCTGCCAGCTGGGTAGGCATGAAATGGTCAGCCCGGTCCAAATATCGCTTGACATCTTTCGAGAGCTTGTGCCTCATATCCAGAAATGCCTTCACGAGGTCATCCCGAACTCGCCCAATGTCGCCGACAGCAGAGCCGGGTTCGAGAATAAAATCCGACCTCTGAAGGTCGTACCAGGCCAGGCCGTGCTTGTGGCCAGCAATTTCCTCCTGTGGGGGGCGAGCTCGAATATATGCAAGGTAATAAGATCCGTTAAAAAACCATAGAGGCCAGAGGGTGAAGTCGCCGGTGAAGAAGTGGCCATCGGTACGGGCCTGGATACCCTTGAGATCCTCGTTGAGGTTTGGTATCCAATCCATATTCGGGGATGTAATAATCAAGTTGGTTGGGCGGGGCCGGTTGTGCTCGTCGAAGGTGTTGGGTGCAAGGCATTGAAGCCCAGGAACCGCGTAGTCGAGAGGTTGCTGTAATTCGGCGATTGAGAGCGCATCCAAGCCACTGAAAGCTGTAGAACATTAATGAAGATTCTGCGCTCAGAACTGATGCCGAACTTACCAGGCGACAATCTTTCAAAGGGGGGGAAAATGGCCCTGTGGGTGGTGCTGTCTCGCATACCCCCATAGCAATCAATATAAGTATCTGTTATCATTGAAGTAATCAGCGAAATAGATTGAATTGACTGAACGAGAAGACTCACCCGGCATCCCGTAGATTCTCTGCTGCAGACACTGGATGAAGAGGAAGACAAGTTAGCGGAGCACGTTTACGAGCCAGAAAACAGGGGGTGACAACCAGTAAACCCGGTCTAAGCAGATCTGCGTGGTGTTCTTGTACCCTTGGGAGGATTCCCGAGGATGCTCAAGAACGCACACGAGGAGAAAGAAGGTAGACGATGGGCGAGCAAGTCATCCCAACGAACACCACGTCGAACATGCCAGACGTGGTATCAACAAGCGAAGGCAAACATGCCAGCCTTCGCAGGTTGAAACGATCGATTGAGCTCAAAAGAAGTGGCTTACCTTGAAGCCCAAACACAAACAAGAGAGAGAGAGAGAGAGAGCAGGAAACCTCTCTTGCAGAGGTGGGCCGGGATAGGGAGAGTAGAGGCGGTACACCAATGAGAGGCGGCGGGGCAGTTGTATCTGACGTCGGCAGAGAGGCCAAGCTGACAATGCGGTCAGTCAGCTGGAGGGGGGGCTCGAGTGAAGGTCAACTGGAGCCAAACGAAAGACACATCAGTTCGTTGTGGTGGTTGGGCACGTTGTGCAGGCGTGGTGGCGAGGTGTTGTGGGTGTGCGAGGCATTGTTGATGTGGGTGTGCGAGGCGTCGTGAGTGTGGGAGTACAAGTTCAAATTCGAACTTGCCATGCGGCCAAGTCAAAGTCGAATAATGCTCTAAGTCCTGTGTAAGCCAAATGAGCGACAAAGAATAATACTTGCACTCCGAAAATAAAGGTCATTTGGTGCAGTGGACACGATCCCAAGGCTGTGAACTAACGCTGGCAGGTCGGTCTATTTGGTAAGCCTCAGTGTTCGATTCCACCTACTGTGTTCTAATTTATTTCGTGTTTTGCCTCTCGTTGTCAATTTTCCTTCTCTCTCTTATTTTTTTTGTTCCTCTCATTATTTCCTATATCCTCAAGTGTTTTATTAAGCAGAATATCATTTAATTTCTCAGCACCAGTTTGTGTTAGCGCGCTACACTCACCTGTAGAGGTAGGAAGTTGAATTCTCACACTCCGGAAATGGACTTTGTCGCGTTCCAAATCTCAGCGCCTGTTCCAATCTCTCATCACTCGGCCTCCGCTCGACAACTACCCTCAAGATTCGACCACCAGGTGACATGTTGCTGGTACGAGAGCGGGCTGACATGTCGCCTGCCCTCTTTCTTCATCGCGGAGCTGACATATTGCTCCGTGATCGCGTCTCTCAGCCTCGCTCAACTTTCCCTCCGCCGGACTTCTACCCTCAAGTTTCGACCACCAGGTGACATGTCGCTGGTACGAGAGCGGGCTGACATGTCACCCGCCCTCTTTCTTCATCGCGGAGCTGACATATCGCTCCGTGATCGCGTCCCTCAGCCTCCCTCGACTTGCCCTGCGGACGACTTCTACCCTCAATCGACTTTTCCATCGACTCAACACCACAGGTAACCCGGGGAACGGAATCGTTCAAATCCGAAAGCCACCCTCGCCTCACCATCCGGCGCATACTTGGTTTTGCGAGTAAGTTCTCTTAGTTCCATGGCTACCTCACGTAGTTATCTCAATTTTATAGATGTATTCCAACAATTTGCCCTGCAGTAACTACAGCCGTCAACTACAACCGCCGCGACTACATAATGCACCCCGCTTCATCGCCTTGGGTGGGTTTATACCCGTTGCTTAACGGACTATACTAACCCTATTCACAGCCTACACTTACGCCAACGCCTTGACGGCCATAACAGAAAACGAGTGGAGACTGAGGGGAAGAGATGGGGTCAACGGGTCAGACACAGACTGGAGATTCTGAGGGAGGGTGATGGGATATAATGGTACGTCTGCCTTTGCTGGGTTCTCGCCCTTGTGCCTCCGGATTCTAACGCATGTCGGGCAGTCATCGCTCACCAAAATTAAACCCGACACCCGTACCGATGACGATGTCTGATAGGCGCCTGTCGCTAGTCCGGCGTTTGATTGCCAGGGTCAAGATCACCATCACCCTCATGGATCGCGATTCACTCGCCCTTCTGAGCAAAAGCGGATGATGGACACACAACTGGAGGGGTTCAAAGGTAAAATTTCAGACTGCCTCCCATTCATGAGGTCTACTGGGTACTTACTGCTTCCCCTCCACCAGTAATACGACGAGAGGCCCGGGCAATTTGAAAATTTAGCTGATTTTCAAATTCCTGATTCGCGGTGGCCAGATTTACGTCCTCGGCATATTCCCGACTCTCCCAGACTACTTAAGGCAAAACTGGTCTCTGCTGGCACCTCTCTTTCCTCTCAACCACATCCAATGCCTCCAAAGCGAAAGAACGCCAGCGACAACCCGAAGAAAGGGAAACGGGCGAAACAGGACGAGGTAAGACACCCCCATCCCCTCTCATTGCCCAACCTCACAAGCTATTCCTTTGAAGGAGCTCGCTGTAGAAGCCGATGCCAAGGATGCGTCACCGACTACGAAGCAGGTTCAAGTAAGTACTTGAGTTTCATGCAATGTTCGCCAGTGACGGTCTCCATCCCAGAAGAAACGAGGTCGACCGCGCAAGGTCCCACAAGCAGCAAATGACCAGCCGTAAGTCGTCAAGTCGCTTTGGTTCCTTCGTGGCTGGGAGGGCGAGGGGTGGATAGTAGACTGACATGTCGTCTACTGGGGGTGTACTGGCATGTTTGTACACCCCGCCGAGTTTGAACGCTGAACTTTCATGTTTAACTCCAAACCTCTCGCTGTCGCCCATGCCACGTAGGCTACGATACAATGTCTGACATTGTTAACAGACTGACCCCTCCATTAAACGGCGTGGCAAACGGCCACCCCAGCGGCCAGGCCACCCGAGTTACCGAGGCCACTGGCGTCCCCGTTGGCCAGCCTGCTGAAGTTCCGAGCGCCGCCGGAGTAGACCTCCCCATCCAGTCGACCCAGCCAAAGTTCGTATCCATTTTATTATCTACATATCAATGTTCTAACTGGAAATTTAGTCTACGTACTGGTCGACCTCCTCGTCGCTCCTGCACCCTTCGGGCTCCTGCCCCAGTTCCGACCTCTGCTCCCCCGGTTATTCCTGCCCCACCCAGACCACAGCCTACCCCCAGACGTTGCGACGACAGCGACTTCGAAAGCCCTCTCGACGACAGTGACCATGGCCACAATGTTGCGAAAAACCGGCGCAAGGCGAAAGACCGGGTGGCCAGGAAGAAGGCTAAAGAAGAGGCCCGTGCATCGTTTGCTCTGGCTCTCCGCGAAGGCCTGGCGAAGCCCACGCCACTAAAAAAGCGACCCCGTAGTGAGGACTCCTCTGAGGAGCGCGAGATTGCGCTGGTTCGGAAAAGGCAGCACGGCAACGGCGACTTGGCTGCCCGAAATGAACCCCCTGTGGTTCCGAAGAAGTTGAATCCTTCCCAACTTTCTGTGAGCGAAGCACGGGCTGAGAGGAAGGCCAGGCTTACACGGCTGGCAGCAGAGCGGGTGGCCAACGACTTCCGGTCGGCTGCTCAGTCTCGAACGAAGCAAAGCAAATCCTCCAACGCGAAAAAGCCCGAAATCGTGAGAACGGGTGGTTTGAAGTTCGACGGTGTGTTTATCACTCGTCGCCCGCTTCCTGCCCGTGGTTTGGCACCTCTCCGCGCCGAAACACTTAGCGATGACGAGGAGGAAGAGGAGGAGGAGGAGGAGGAGGAACAGACAGATGACAACAACATCACCGATGATGGTCTGCATCCAGAAGCAAATCGCACCGACGAAGACGATGACAACAACGAGGGTGGGGTTAGGGACCCTATCAGGTCTGGAGATAATGATAATGATAGTGACACCTACGGCCGGTCTCGAGAAACTGAAATTGAAGTTCATCGTGGAGGCTCTGACTCTGCTTCTGAGGCTGGTGTTCAAGTTGCGGATGACATATTCACAGCCCCTCCTTCTGCACCTCTCTCCTCATTTAGCCAGAAGCTTCTTCATCCGAAACGGACCCCTCCTGCATTGATTGCTACCGAAAGTGGCACCAGTGGCTCTGACTTTGGAGAGACTCAGCGAAAGGCGAAGGTCACCCGGGCTTTTCGAAACCGTGACCCAGAACTTTCCGAAACCCTTGACTCCGACGATGAAGCCTTGGCAAATGATGTTGTTGAATCAAGCCCAAGGTCAGCTTTGATGAAGGTTGATAAGGGAAAGCAGAAGGCTACCAACGACGACGACACTGTCAACCCTAGCAGGGACTTCATTGATGATGAGGAGGTGGATAGAATGGCCAATGACGATGAAGATTTTATCCAACCACGTTCCACGAAGAAGAAGGCTGGCCGACATTCACTTAGCTTTGAAGCTGAATCGAAACAACTTGGTATCCACGTTCTTGGGCTGGCAGCTAAACTTGCTGCTAGACACAATAAAGACGATGATTTGGTCTTCCAAAAATGGGGCATCAACAATCCATCAGTGCGTAGGGTTAATTTTTGGAATGAATTCCAGCAATGGAGGGCCAGAATAGCCACAGATGGAGAGATTGAAGGATGTAAGCTTATCTTTTCTCATTATTGTTAACTTGGCTTATAAAATTCATAAATCTTTAGTGGATGAGTTTCGTCAGCTGGTAGAGTCTGAATATGCAGAATATAAGAAGCTGTCAGATGAAGATCAAGAAGCCTTTCGAATTAAGGTCAGAAAGGAGTTGGAGGAGTTTGCATCGGATGAATCGGTCATTCTACATCCTGTCCGCCGTTTGCTTATTGCTGAGCGCCAGATCGAGGCAGTTGTAAGTATTGCTTTGAGTTTAATAGATTTGTTCTTGGCTGATTGGGTGTCTTAAAGCTTGCATCAGTTAATCAACTTAATAAGGACTTCCTAGCTTTTGGTGCTATCATTCATGTTGGCACTGATTCTGTGGCTCGCGACAAATCTGGTGTCATTGCAGGATCTTCAGCTGGTCGGAAACTTATTGAGGATCACAAGTTCCATGTCCAGGCTCTTATTGAGACTGTAACTGATTACGAGTTCTTACATAGTAAAAGAACTCGTTTTCTACACTCGATAGCAGAAGGAAATGATTCCTAACGCGATGGTTGGAAATTCTCCCACTGCTTCATTTTTTGTGAGCGACCCTGAATTAAAAGTCTACAAACTTTTCTAATAGTGTCAAAATTATTATTGACCATGGGAATGGTTGTCTGATGTCCGTTGCTATGGTCTATTTTTAGCTTTTGTTCCTGGACACCTAAACTAAGGTTAGGTTTTGTCAGTAACGTGATTAAATATCACTTCTTTTACTTTGCAGTCTGTTACAGGCTCCTGCTCCGGTTGCTATGGTTTATATATAGCTTATATGACTAAACAGTCACCAAACATGGTTCATGCCAGTTGTATATCTATTTATATACTTCTAGATCACTTCCACTGCATTCCAGTAATAAATAATACTTGTTATAAGTCTTGTTCAACTTCTTCTAGTACTTTCTATATCCTTCAATGGAATACTTCTGTTTACCGTTGGTTTGAAATCAAACTCAGGAGAATTGACATGCTAAAAATGAACACATCAAAAACTTTAAGCATTGAAAATGCCTTTTAAATAGAAGTCTGAGGTTGAATATTGATAACAAGCCAAATAATTTTTTTTTGTGTTGTGGCTGTGCTACCGGTCTGTCCTCTTAGGGTTAGAATCAAAAACACACCTAAAACTTTAAACTTCAGATATGCATTTTAAATATAATTCTGAGGTATATGATTTTTTTTTTTGTTGTGGCTGTGCTAACCCTAAGAGGACCGACGCGTCGGTCCTCTTAGGGTTAGAATCAAAAACACACCTAAAATTTTAAACTTCAGAAATGGATTTTAAATATAAATCTGAGGTTTCCTAGTGATAACAAGCCAACTGGACTGTACTCATAGGGTTAGCACAGCCACAACAAAAATCATATTTGTCTTGGTATCAATATTAAACCTCAGATTTATATTTAAAATCCATTTCTGAAGTTTAAAATTTTAGGTGTGTTTTTGATTCTAACCCTAAGAGGACCGACGCGTCGGTCCTCTTAGGGTTAGCACAGCCACAACAGAAAATATAAAATCTCTAATTTTACATTTAAAATATCAGTACTTGGTCAATTCTTGCAAAACTTATATCAAAAAATTTGTAAAATTCAGGCCTTTCTATGGGTATTTTTGCACAGCCACAGGATACTCTGCAGAGCCACATTAAATATTGCCTTTGGTCTTTTTCAATTGTTGCTGGATCAATTCTGACAAAAATAATATCAAAAAAATTGTAAAATTCAGGCCTTTTAAAGGTACTATTATTTCATAAGTATGAAGGATCCAGTATATAATACACTAGGTTATCTTTTTATCTTATCTTATCTTATCTTATCTTATCTTATCTTATCTTATCTTATTGGATTAGATAAATCTGTGTGACTTGTAACATATGTCACATAATTATAAACTGCCAGCTCATCACTTCTTTCTTTCTTCTTTACCAGCATGTCAGTCCACCCGGATAGGTCGATAGTGTACCACTCACTGGAGGGATACCATGACATGCTGGTCAAAGCTTACTAACTGTTGTCTCTTTCTTTTTAGATTCATTATAAGTTTGTATAAAGCAGAAAGGTGCTTTGCTGGCACTTTTTCCCCTTTTTTTCTGTGCTTTTTATGTAGTTTAAAACTTAATAGACTCAATACTAACTAGCTAAATATGAGTCTTTAATGTACTTTCATTAGTAGATAGTCCCTAGTATAGATTCTGAGGCTGGAAGAGTGCTTTGCTGGCGCTTTTTTACCTCTTTTTTATCTTTTTGTGTAGAGTAAAACTTGATAGACAGTAGTATATAGCTAGATACATGTTTTTAGGGCACTTTTATTTGTAGATAGCTTTGTTTTCTAGCACAGGTCATGTCAGTTGACTGTGTGTGGGCTAGAAAAGTGCTTTGCTGGCGCTTTTTTTACCTTTTTTTTACCTTTTTGTGTCAAGTAAACCTTAATAGACAGTAGTAAATAGCTAGATATATGTTTTTAGGGCACTTTTATTTGTAGATAGCTTTCTTCCTAGCACAGGTCATGTCAGTTGATTGTGTATAGGCTAGAAAAGTGCTTTGCTGGCGCTTTTTTATCCTTTTTTTTTGCTTTCTGTGTGGATTAAAACTTGATATAAAGCAATAACTTACTAGATTTATATCTTTAGACTACTTTTACAAATGCATAGCAAGCATAAGTACTATATACAAGCTAAACTAGTGATTTTCTGGTTTATACCATAAAATGCATCTTTTTATTACCTTTCCAATGAGTTCAGGATCAGCCCAATCTAGTGTTTTGAAGTCCGGTCCTAAGACTGGAAAAGACTGCAAAAAGACCAGACCAGACTGCAAAAATACTGGACCAGCAGACTGGTCTTTTGATATTTGAGAATGAAAAACTGGAAAAAAACCAGTCTTTGAGGACCAGTTTTCGGTCCTAGGACCCGTCCAAACCAGTAGTTTTGTAGCCCTTATTTTTTTCTTTAAAACGCACTATGTATCATAATTTTAGACAAAGTTCACACTGAAAAATAAAAAAAAACATTTTGAAACTTCCAAAAGAGTAGGAAATGGTGAATATTTCCGTATAATTGCCAATTCTCAATGGAATTTAATGTTCTTGGACTTGTTTTAAAGGTATATATAGTCTCTACAAATTATATTCATATATCTACACTAAATCTTGATGTTAATGTATCAAAAAACCAGTTGAGACCAGCTGGCAACCGGTTAAAACCAAGACTGGTCCAGGACTGCAAAAAACCAATGAGGACTGGTCCTCATCAGTCCAGTCCAGTTTTCTGAACATTTATAAATTTCTAGGACCAGTTAAAGTCCCCGTCCTTGCCAAAAATGTGAAAAAACCAGACTGGACCAGACTTCAAAACACTAGTCCAATCAGATAACATCTCACTTTGTTATTAATCAATTACTGAGACATAGTACATGAGGACTTGTTTTTGCCATGTGCTGCTACTCTATGCAGGTAAAAATATGATAAAATCTATCTTTGATATACAACCCAATAATATATTGAAAAAGCTTTGATAAAGAGAATTAAGAAGAAAAAGAACTCGTATTTGCCATGCAGAGCAATGGCCTCTTAACAAGTAAATACAGGTATGTTTATATTCTTTTATCTGCATTTTATGCTAAGTTCTATTGCACTAGGTCTGGCCTTGCAGATGCACGACTAAGAGAAATGTTAACACAAAATAAGCATACCGATAAGGATTCCAGTGATGTGGTGCCACAGACTGCAGTCGATCATGGTGAAGCAGACATTGATAACATGTCAAGGGCACAATTTCGTCAATCTGTCACCAATGAGATGCGGAATCAGCTTCGTAAGTTCTTTTTTTTTTCTTATGCTTTGCATACTCATATTTGATGCAGATTATGCTGTTCCTGAGCTTAAGGGCCGACGGAATCTCCCATGGAGTGATCTGACTGACTGAGCTCTCAAGCATTGCTTCCATATTAATGGATGGCCTGATCTGGTGGTTCCTACCTACCCTCACCAAGGCCTTTTTGATCCTGCAAAGCAGTCTTTGCTAGCATGGAAACATTTAGACACCTTGCTCAAGTCTGGATCTCTTCACTTTGCTTCTTGGACTGAAGGTAAATTTGTTTTTGTGTTTTTTATAATTCTTCTGTTTAACTATGCCAACTTTAGAGGAAAAGGCAATTCCAGTTGGTTCTGTTGAATATTTCAAGATTCCTTTGCTTTCGACTCTAGATGGGAAACCACTTGTGTTGGTTGAAGATCTGAAGCAGGCTTCGAAGATGGTCCGAAAACCTGTCACTATCACTGCTCCTGCTGGTTTACGATCTGTTCAGCCACCTACTACAGCAGTCCCTTCTTTTCCACGGAAATCCTCAATATCCACCAAATCTACTGTAGCTGATCGCCAAGCTCATTCATCTCCTACTGCTATGCAGATTGATTCAATTGCACAGTTTTCTCCACTTTTCGACCCATCAGCAGCTGACAAAGCTAAAATTACAAGTTCTTACGTAGTAAAAGAACTTGTTTTCCGGCCTGCATAGCAGGCAGAAAACATTCCTAACGCAATGGTTCGAAATTCTCCCACTCATACTGTGACCCTGCATGGTTTCTGTATCTCAGCCATTACTGGGCCAATTTTGATGATCTTGGTATCAAAAAATTCCTAAAAATCAGGGCTTTCCTGGTCACGTGACCAGGCGCAATCAGGCTTGCTAGAACCGCCTCATTTCTCTGCTTTTTTTCAGTATAAGATCATCCAAATCGGTTCAGATTTGAGCGGACTATGTATTATTTACTTATTTAACCTGTATTTATAGTCGGACTCACCTTGAAAGTAAGAACTTGTTTTTGCCATGCGCAGCAATGGCCTCTGAACAAGTCGCAAAATATCAGAAGGAAATCCAACGTCTTGAAGCTCGTGCATTGGCAAAGAAACGCACCCCAATGGATGAGTATTTTGATCAATATACGGTTCTTGGGCCTGATCAAATTCCAACTGGGGCTACTCATGAGCTTCATAGCTTCCACTCCCCCGATATCATTTTACGCCACTCTGCATCAATCTCAAAACAGACTGCATTTCCCTATCGCAGTGAAATTGGTCGCTCTCAACCTGCCCAGTCTTCAAAGTCTCAGTCACGTGTTTCAGGTTCAAAAGTCTCTCCCGATTCATTCTATCAGAAGCCTAACCCTTTGGCTCCCTTGAAACGTGCACTTCCTCCTCATCACCCTGCGGCACGTGTTGTTCCATCAGCCCCAAAGAAGAGTTCAACAAAAGCTGCATCTTCACGCTCTGTATCTGATCCCAATCATCAATCTTCAGCTTCAGCTCCTGTGACTCATCCCTATCGACAAACTGCCTCAGATCCACTTCATGTCCATTTTGACCCCACTCTTGAAAAATCGTCTAGTGAAGAAGATGAGATGGACACTGTGTCTGCTTCACACGATCGTTTTTACAAGCAACGTTATAGGAGATCTGGCATTGAAGGACCCAGTCGAGAAGTCTTCCGAAATGAACCACACCACTAACTAGGTTTTTGCATAATGCGACCCTACTGGTAGTTTCCAATGTTTTGTTTGATTTTTGTGCCAGACTTCTTAAATGCCTATGTCAATAGCCTCTTTCTAGGTTTACATTGTCTATATTTGCAGTCTTGTCTTGTTTCTTCCATGTGACAATATTGTTTTTGGTTTATATTTTATGTGCAGGTTTAATATGCTATTTTCACTTTGTTTTCTCTAATTTTCTTGCATTTGTGTTATATATTCTTTCTACTTGATTTTGATCTTTTTTAATTTTACTCATATTCCCATTTTAATTCTCTGTTTTTTTTTTGTTATATATTCTTTTTACTTGATTTTGATCTGTTTTAATTTTACTCATATTTCCATTATAATTCTCTGTTTTTCCTTGTCATTATATTAGATTCCACCTTTACTGTTTATTTTTCAGCTTCTTTAGGCATTATTCCTCTGGACTGGAACTACTGTGGGCAGTTATTCAGTGATTTCTCTTGTAATTTGAGCATTTGCTCTGTCCAGTCTTTACTCTTTGGCATTATCTGCAGTGTTGATTGTTGTTGGTTGCCTGTTCATTGCATTTTGACCCACTGGTAGTTTTCGTCGCATCAGCTTAACCAGTTGGGGGTTGCAAATCGGATAGATATAGCTACATTTAACGGTACCATCACTTGACTTGCAATTTTTACGTAATAAATTTGTTTGATGATTTGAAAATAAGTGTTTAAGTTGGTTGTTAAAATCTGCTGCGGCTCTTGTTTTTTTTGAATGTTCTGCAAATTAAACCAAAATGTGTCATGTTTTGTTCTGCCCATTCTGACTTGTGTTTAACATAGATTGGAATGCGCTTAGGAATGATTTGTGATTGAAACATTTTCTTATCTAGAAATATTTATGGAAAATTATATTGGAGGGGAAATGTTTTGGAGGTGAAGAGCAGAATCACAATTTACTTGACAAAAGCATCATCTCTATCAGCATAGCAGTAATATAAATTGATATGTACAGGAGCTGACAACTTGGATAATCTGCTCCAACATATTCCTATGGAAGTAGATGATGCAATCCTGCCAATGACTTGCTCAATGGAATTACACGTCTTGGCGAAGCTCCAACAGATTCCCATGGAAGTAGATGATGCAATCCTGCCAATGACTTGCTCAATGGAATTACACGTCTTGGCGATAATCTCGGAACTTGGACATGTAGCTCCAACAGATTCCCATGGAAGTAGATGATGCAATCCTGCCAATGACTTGCTCAATGGAATTACACGTCTTGGCAAAGCTCCAACAGATTCCCATGGAAGTAGATGATGCAATCCTGCCAATGACTTGCTCAATGGAATTACACGCGTTGGTCATAATCTCAGGACTTGGACAATCAGCTTCAACATATTCCTATGGAAGTAGATGATGCAATTGAACTCAGCGCTCAAAATCCAGCCAATGACTTGCTTCACGGAATTACCTCTTCCCTAGACCCTCCAAATTAATGCCTGATAACTTTTAGATCTCCTTCGAATGTAGCTATACATTATCTTTATAACTTTTGCACAGCCCTTTCTGTCTTTCCTATTCACTCAAACATTTATTGACTTTTTGAAAAGCTGCATCACAGTATTTTAGACTGTACCATAATAATTCACTTGGTCAGAGGCCATTGCTGCGCATGGCAAAAACAAGTTCTTACTTTGTGGGTGGGTGTTAGAACATAAATATATGTTAAATAAGTAAATAATGCATAGTCCGCTCAAATCTGAACCAATTGGGATGATCTTATACTCAAAAAAAGCAGAAAAATGAGGCGGATCTAACAAGCCGAAAACAGCCTGGTCACGTGACCAGGAAGGCCCTGATTTTTACGATTTTTTTGATACCAAAATCATAAAAATTGGCCCAGTAATGGCTGAGATACAGAAACCATGCAGGGTCACAGTATGAGTGGGAGAATTTCCAACCATTGCGTTAGGAATTTTTTCTGCCTGCTATGCAGGCCGGAAAACAAGTTCTTTTACTACGTAAGAACTTGTAACATAGTGTAGTATAATGCATAATCATCAATAGCTGGGTAGACACATGACATTCTAGTCACAGTTTTTAGGAGGGGGTGTTTTGAATATCAGGGTAAATTCTTTCTTCATAACATTATATTCTTCTTATTGAGACAAGAGGAAATATTTCAGTCACATTGCAAGCATGACTTATGGAATAAATGAATGCTATTTGGCATCACAATTTATTTGACAAAGGTAACATCTCTATCAGCACAGAAACCCAAGAGGATATAAAAAGGTTTTGAATATAAACATTTTCATGGTCAAAAATATATGCTTAGTGAAATATTTTGAGGAAATATTTGTCTGGCACCAAAAAATGTTTAGTGTAGAAAATATTATCTGATTGGCCAATATATATTTGGTATACAGCATTATTTAGCAAAAGAACAGTATAACAGGCCCAGTTGGCAAGGTCAGATTTTTTATAATACTTATGTTGTTGATAAATTGTAGTTGGCACAGAAACCATCTCTATCAGCACAGCTTTTATCTGCACTTATATTCACCCAGCCAAGGGAAATATTCTAGTCATGCACCAAGTGCTACTCAGAGAGTGAATCAATACAGAATGAAATATCATAATCAGAACTGTAAAAGACCGGTCTCAGTCTTAGTCTTTGGATTTCAGACCCGAAGACCAGACTGGATGGGACTTCAAATCACTAAGTTTGTTGGCAATGATACCATCTCTATCAACACAGCTCTTATCTAAATTGATATGTACTGTTACAAGTTCTTACGTAGTAAAAGAACTTGTTTTCCGGCCTGCATAGCAGGCAGAAAACATTCCTAACGCAATGGTTCGAAATTCTCCCACTCATACTGTGACCCTGCATGGTTTCTGTATCTCAGCCATTACTGGGCCAATTTTTATGATCTTGGTATCAAAAAATTTGTAAAAATCAGGGCTTTCATGTGGCATGTGTATCCAGGGTCGATTTGGTCATGTGACCTGCTCACACGACCCAAAAAGCGCAAATTTGTGTAAATTTACACTTGAAATGGATTTCAGTGAGCTAGATAGGCTAAAATGTGTGGCCCAGACCAATCTAAAATAATGTACAAATATTTACATGTGTTTTGTAATGATGTCATGGTGTCCAAATCAGGCAAACAGCCAGCTCAACTTGGTGAAAATCCAAAAATTGGTGTTAAACTGACTGGATAACCCATAAAAGGCACACCAAACATTGCAAAACACAACCAAATAACATGAAAATAATGTTTTAGAAGCTTACATAATCAAACTCACAGCAGGACTTTGTGCAATTGCCTTGGATTTGGTAATGCACCAACTTGGACCAAAATATTCTCAGGGATATGTCATGTGATATGTGTGCACAGACCATCTCTTAGGTAAAAAAAACATTATCAGTATTTTTATTTCATTTTAATGCCTTTAAAATCTCTCAATATAGCTTATTTAGTGTGTTTTCAACAATATTCCGCATTTGGTATGTCACATCAAGATGCGACAATACACATGTGACACCATCTTTTAACCCTAATTTTTCTGATAATTACACACTTTGTTTCAAGGCAATCTGATAGAAACTAAGCGACGTATAAATTAATCTTGTTACAAGTTCTTACGTAGTAAAAGAACTTGTTTTCCGGCCTGCATAGCAGGCAGAAATGGTTTCTAACGCAATGGTTTGAAATTCTCCCACTCATATAGTGACCCTGCATGGTTTTCATATCTCAGCCATTACTGGGCCAATTTTGATGATCTTGGTATCAAAAAATTTGTAAATATCAGGGCCTTTAGGCTTGTTAGAACCGCCTCATTTTTCTGCTTTTTTTGAGTATAAGATCATTCTAATAGCTTCAGATTTGAGCGGACTATGTATTATTTACTTATTTAACCTGTATTTATAGTCGGACTCACCTTGAAAGTAAGAACTTGTTTTTGCCATGCGCAGCAATGGCCTCTGAACAAGTGAAGCTTACGCCCTTAGAAAGGTACTCTTATAATTTTAAAAATAAATATAAGTTATTTACACTATCCAACTATAGGACACCACTCTATCGCAAGAAACCAATGAACAACATTATCAGAATGTGCTCAGTGTTTTAAGAGAGATGAGAAGTGTAAGGCGTGGCATCTACAAACAAGCAGCTTGGCGTAAATCTGTTAAGGTAAAGTATCTTTCTAAATTTAAAATCCAATTAATTGGTGTCTCTAGGACTCGGAACTACCCAAAAGTGTTGAACTTTGGAGCAGCCGTTATATGCTTCTTCACTGCAAAGCTCCTTTTTCTGTGTCGCTTTTAAGGAGAAACAAGATTATTGAATCACTGAGTTTGGTTATATATTCCTGGATCCCTAAAGAGGAAATTTTGGCATGGATGCCTCGGGATGATTTCAAATTCCTGTATTTTCAGTCCGTTATTTTTTTTTTTTCCATATAACATATAATATCTAACTGTGTCTAGTGAAAGGGAAATAAAAAATTAACAGGAAAAGAGCTGTTATGCTTTTTTAAAGAAAATCCGGACATCATCCCTCGACAAAGCTATCCATCCTCTGTTTATTTCCTCTTGAATCTGGATAATTTTGTGATAGCCTATAAACAGTGGCTAGCTTTTGCTTTAAATGAAGCAAATCCTGCAGAAAACAGGATCAATCGCATATTTAACGTCAGTCAATATTTATTTCAATTTTTATATATACTTACTATTCCTTCAGCTTGACCTTTTGAAAGATGAAGACGAGATGGATAACCTATATAAAGATCTTATGCGAGAACTCAAAGGACAGGTCAAAAGTGGAGCCCTCAAAGCTTACAAAAATCCTGCTCTAGAAACTATATTCACCAGAAGTAACGCCTTTCGGGAGGCTAAGAAAGGCTTAGGCAACAAAATACTTAAAAACCGACCTGTAAGTTTTAAAATATACATATTGAATACAAGGCTGATAATATTTTCACTTAAGACTCTCAAAGCCCCTTGTCCAAATTGTAAAACTTTAGAACCTGAAAAAAAATGCCGAAGAGAGATATACGTCTCTTCCGATAATGAGCTGGACAAGTTTCTTATTGGACATGGTGTTTTTTTTGCAGAGGAAAAAGACCAGATAAAAGCAAATCCTGTATACCATGTTTTGTTATTTATTAATTTGGAACTTACTAATTAATCTTTTAGGGCAATAATCTTAAAGATGGCCAGAAGCCTACTATTCTGCATCCTTCTGATGACCGATTACAACTAGAAGAGGTCATGTATGATGAAGAAGTCATTGAAAGATGTGGATTTCAGGTCTTCAAATTCTATGACCAGAAAAATCCTTCAAAATTGGTATAGTGTCTTTTCAATCAAATAATTATCTTTCTTATTTGATTACAGTTGGATTTTTGGGTTTATAATCCCTTTCCAAAAGATATCTTTAAGACTCTCTTGAAACATCATGAAGGTCTCCAAAAGCTTAATCTTAAAAGCCTCAGGCGAGGATCACAGTTTGAGTTCTATTCTCAAGGAACTATGGTTTCCCGAGGTTCCCGATGGAGAGGCCAGCGGCAGCCGGAAGGTGATGGTTTGGGTGAGGAATCCCCGAGTACATGCCGGGCTAGCTACGAATCTATCTAGTCACGTGCCCGTGCCGAGCTCCCTACTCCATCTGCCCCCCTCCTGTTTGGCGACGTCCTCGTCGTCTTTGTGCTACTCTGGCTCCTATGCCACTTTCCTCCCGATCACTCTCCTCCTTGTCCTCCTCTCTTTCTTCACCCTCAACTCCACTTTGTTCATCGTTGATCTCGTCTGATCTGATGTTTTCGGTGTGATCTTGTTCCCCATCTGGTGTGATCACTTCGGTTTCTTCGACAACTTCACCTGACTCCTCATCCCCGTTTGTGTCCTTTTGGGAGTGGTTTTGGACGTCGGCTTCCCTTGTCATGAATTCCTTTTGTTCTGTTGCAAGTTCAGTGCTGTCTCGAGGTATGAATTCTCGCAATCATCTTGTGTTGAACTCTCCATCTAATGGCTTTCCATCCAGTGCTTCGAGCTTGTAGGAGTTGAGCATGCGCTCGGAAACCCTATATGGTCCAGTCCACATTGGTTGAAGTTTTCTGGCTGTGCTAAGAGTGTTAGCAAGGTCATTTTGATAGGTTTGAACTAGTTGCCCCCTTTCAAATGTGTTAACACCTCCTTTCTTCAGCACTTTCCTGTCGAAGGCTGCCTTTCTGTTCAGTGCATGCCTGACTGCTTCGGAATACCCGTCCACATGCTGTTGGGCTGTGTATGCCATGTGTGTGTCGATGTCTGCTGGCGCTATGAGTGAGGTGCTGGCTTCTATCGGCGTTGCTTTTGTGTTTACTACAAGGCCGAGCAGAATTTCCTTTGGTCGGAATTTGAGGGCTGGGAGGATTCTCCAGTTGAGTATTCGGATTGCATCATCAAAGTGATCTGGCCATGATTTGGGTAGATCCGTCCAGACCATTGCCCGCCATCCATCCTCTCCAATCTCGGGGGCACACAACCTTGCCAGTACATAGAGGAGGATTTTGTTAGTGCCTTCAACAAGGCCGTTGATCCAAGGTGAGTACGGCGCTACCACATGGTGTTTGCTTCCCCATTTTTCGCAGAATTCGTTGACCTGATTGTTTTTGAAGTGTTTTCCTCCGTCCGTCATGAATGTTTCGGCAGGGGCAAAGTTATGGAATATGTCGGTAAGTGATTTGATTGTTGTTTTTCCGGTGCCTGCGGTTTTGAACTTGTAACCCCAGACATGTTGCGAACAGGTGTCGAGGTAAAGGCCTACAGTGTGGAAACCGCCCTTGCCTATCGGAAGTGACAGATAGTCTCCCACAATGAGTTCGAAGGGGTGGCGACGGGTGATCGGTTGGAGTAAAGCATTAAGGTGTGTGTTTCCGAAGTTCTTGCACCGTGCGCAGTCTGAGATTGCCTTTACTATAGATTGGTCGAGCTTTGGGCTGTGGATTTTGTCGAGAAGGGCGATTTTTACAAGGTCTCGGTGGAAATGGCCTCCATTCTCGTGTTCCTGTTGTGCTAACATCATGGCCTCCTTTTGTGTGACACACTCCCGGCGTGTAATGGCCCTTGTTGGTGTTCCGCCGCCCATGTACCACAGTTTTCCATTATCAATCATGTAGTTAGTTGCACGGTGCTGTGCCCGCTTGCGCTCGCGAAGTCCCAGACCACTGTTTATCCCTTCGAGAGCTTCGATTACGCTCTTGAAGATAGGTTCGTCTTTGAAACGTTCCAGTAGTGTTGTCGCCTCTGGTGCAATTGATACGTGGTCCATGTCAAACACAAGGCCTGCACCTGCCTCCCAGTCCGGGCTGACCGTCCAGTTGCTCCCATCCTTGTCGTTCTTTGGTGTGTTTTCATACTGTCGGCTTAGACCGTCTGCAATATTAGTGACTCCTGGTACGTGTCTGACATCCACAATGTTGTGTGCCAAAACTCCATCTCACCACCTTGCATGTGTGGCTGATAGTTTGTCATTCATTAGGACATCTCGGAGCGCTTGACAGTCGGTCTTGACTTCTACGGGGTACCCATAAACAACATCTGAGAATTTGTCAAAGGAGAATTTCAGTGCGGCAAATTCAAGAAGAAAGGGTTTGTACTTCTCTTTGGAGGATGAGGTTTGTTTTGATGCAAATGCTATTGGGTGTAGACGTTTGACGACCTTTCCACCTGGCAAAGTAGTTTCAATTCGTTGTGCAAGGACTCCTGCGAATGCATCTTTACAGCCATCTGTGGTTAGTATAAAAGGTGTGCCATTGTATTTTGGGGCTGAGAGAACTGGTTCTGATATGAGACTTGGTCAGAGGCCATTGCTGCGCATGGCAAAAACAAGTTCTTACTTTGGGGTGAGGCAGTGCCTGAAGACTTACACTGTTATTAAATAAATACATATTAAATATGTAAATAATATGTAGTACGCTCAAATCTGAACCAATTGGGATGATCTTATACTCAAAAAAAGCAGAAAAATGAGGCGGATCTAACAAGCCTAAAATCAACTGGTCACGTGACCAGGAAGGCCCTGATTTTTACGAATTTTTTGATACCAAAATCATCAAAATTGGCCCAGTAATGGCTGAGATACAGAAACCATGCAGGGTCACTATAGCAGTGGGAGAATTTCCAACCATTGCGTTAGAAACCATTTCTGCCTGCTATGCAGGCCGGAAAACAAGTTCTTTTACTACGTAAGAACTTGTAACAAGATTAATTCATACGTCGCTTAGTTTTGATCAGATTGCCTTGAAACAAAGTGTGTAATTATCAGAAAAATCAGGGCTAAAGGATGGTGTCACATATGTATTGTCACACCTTTATGTGACTTACCAAATACAGAATATTGTTTGAAATACACTATATTGGGAGATTTAAAGGCACTAAAATAAAATAAAAATACAGATGATGTTTTTTTTACCTAAAGGATGGTCTGTGCACACATATCACATGACATATCCCTTAGAATATTTTGGTCTAACTTGGTGCCTTACCTGATTTCAAGGCAATTGCACAAAGTCCTGCTGTGAGTTTGATTATGTAAGGTTCTAGAACATTATTTCCATGTTATTTGGTCATGTTTTGCAATGTTTGGTGTGCCTTTTATGGGTTATCCAGTCAGTTTAACACCAATTTTCGGATTTTCACCAAGTTGAGCTGACTGTTTGCCAGATTTGGACACCATGACATCATTGCAAAACATATGTAAATATTTGTACATTATTCTAGATTGATCTGGGCAACACATTTTAGCATATTTAGCTCACTGAAATTTATTTTAAGTGTAAATTTACACAAATTTGCGCTTTTTGGGTCGTGTGAGCAGGTCACATGACCTAATCAACCCTGGATACACATGCCACATGAAAGCCCTGATTTTTACGAATTTTTTGATACCAAAATCATCAAAATTGGCCCAGTAATGGCTGAGATACAGAAACCATGCAGGGTCACTATAGCAGTGGGAGAATTTCCAACCATTGCGTTAGAAACCATTTCTGCCTGCTATGCAGGCCGGAAAACAAGTTCTTTTACTACGTAAGAACTTGTAACGAGCTTTTAGAGACAGGAATGTTTTGGTGTGTTCTTGGGTCCAGATGTCAGCCAGCTTATATGCTCTCATTATCCTCTGATAACCTTGTTTTTTGGTGCCTGCTGGTATAGGTACTTGGTGTAGAATGTTTTGTAGTGGAGCCTCCAGTTGTGCGTATCCCTTAATAAGGTCACGGAAATAGCTGTATAAAAGGTGTGCCATTGTATTTTGGGGCTGAGAGAACTGGTTCTGATATGAGACTTGGTCAGAGGCCATTGCTGCGCATGGCAAAAACAAGTTCTTACTTTGGGGTGAGGCAGTGCCTGAAGACTTACACTGTTATTAAATAAATACATATTAAATATGTAAATAATATGTAGTACGCTCAAATCTGAACCAATTGGGATGATCTTATACTCAAAAAAAGCAGAAAAATGAGGCGGATCTAACAAGCCTAAAATCAACTGGTCACGTGACCAGGAAGGCCCTGATTTTTACGAATTTTTTGATACCAAAATCATCAAAATTGGCCCAGTAATGGCTGAGATACAGAAACCATGCAGGGTCACTATAGCAGTGGGAGAATTTCCAACCATTGCGTTAGAAACCATTTCTGCCTGCTATGCAGGCCGGAAAACAAGTTCTTTTACTACGTAAGAACTTGTAACAAGATTAATTCATACGTCGCTTAGTTTTGATCAGATTGCCTTGAAACAAAGTGTGTAATTATCAGAAAAATCAGGGCTAAAGGATGGTGTCACATATGTATTGTCACACCTTTATGTGACTTACCAAATACAGAATATTGTTTGAAATACACTATATTGGGAGATTTAAAGGCACTAAAATAAAATAAAAATACAGATGATGTTTTTTTTACCTAAAGGATGGTCTGTGCACACATATCACATGACATATCCCTTAGAATATTTTGGTCTAACTTGGTGCCTTACCTGATTTCAAGGCAATTGCACAAAGTCCTGCTGTGAGTTTGATTATGTAAGGTTCTAGAACATTATTTCCATGTTATTTGGTCATGTTTTGCAATGTTTGGTGTGCCTTTTATGGGTTATCCAGTCAGTTTAACACCAATTTTCGGATTTTCACCAAGTTGAGCTGACTGTTTGCCAGATTTGGACACCATGACATCATTGCAAAACATATGTAAATATTTGTACATTATTCTAGATTGATCTGGGCAACACATTTTAGCATATTTAGCTCACTGAAATTTATTTTAAGTGTAAATTTACACAAATTTGCGCTTTTTGGGTCGTGTGAGCAGGTCACATGACCTAATCAACCCTGGATACACATGCCACATGAAAGCCCTGATTTTTACGAATTTTTTGATACCAAAATCATCAAAATTGGCCCAGTAATGGCTGAGATACAGAAACCATGCAGGGTCACTATAGCAGTGGGAGAATTTCCAACCATTGCGTTAGAAACCATTTCTGCCTGCTATGCAGGCCGGAAAACAAGTTCTTTTACTACGTAAGAACTTGTAACGAGCTTTTAGAGACAGGAATGTTTTGGTGTGTTCTTGGGTCCAGATGTCAGCCAGCTTATATGCTCTCATTATCCTCTGATAACCTTGTTTTTTGGTGCCTGCTGGTATAGGTACTTGGTGTAGAATGTTTTGTAGTGGAGCCTCCAGTTGTGCGTATCCCTTAATAAGGTCACGGAAATAGCTGTATAAAAGGTGTGCCATTGTATTTTGGGGCTGAGAGAACTGGTTCTGATATGAGACTTGGTCAGAGGCCATTGCTGCGCATGGCAAAAACAAGTTCTTACTTTGGGGTGAGGCAGTGCCTGAAGACTTACACTGTTATTAAATAAATACATATTAAATATGTAAATAATATGTAGTACGCTCAAATCTGAACCAATTGGGATGATCTTATACTCAAAAAAAGCAGAAAAATGAGGCGGATCTAACAAGCCTAAAATCAACTGGTCACGTGACCAGGAAGGCCCTGATTTTTACGAATTTTTTGATACCAAAATCATCAAAATTGGCCCAGTAATGGCTGAGATACAGAAACCATGCAGGGTCACTATAGCAGTGGGAGAATTTCCAACCATTGCGTTAGAAACCATTTCTGCCTGCTATGCAGGCCGGAAAACAAGTTCTTTTACTACGTAAGAACTTGTAACAAGATTAATTCATACGTCGCTTAGTTTTGATCAGATTGCCTTGAAACAAAGTGTGTAATTATCAGAAAAATCAGGGCTAAAGGATGGTGTCACATATGTATTGTCACACCTTTATGTGACTTACCAAATACAGAATATTGTTTGAAATACACTATATTGGGAGATTTAAAGGCACTAAAATAAAATAAAAATACAGATGATGTTTTTTTTACCTAAAGGATGGTCTGTGCACACATATCACATGACATATCCCTTAGAATATTTTGGTCTAACTTGGTGCCTTACCTGATTTCAAGGCAATTGCACAAAGTCCTGCTGTGAGTTTGATTATGTAAGGTTCTAGAACATTATTTCCATGTTATTTGGTCATGTTTTGCAATGTTTGGTGTGCCTTTTATGGGTTATCCAGTCAGTTTAACACCAATTTTCGGATTTTCACCAAGTTGAGCTGACTGTTTGCCAGATTTGGACACCATGACATCATTGCAAAACATATGTAAATATTTGTACATTATTCTAGATTGATCTGGGCAACACATTTTAGCATATTTAGCTCACTGAAATTTATTTTAAGTGTAAATTTACACAAATTTGCGCTTTTTGGGTCGTGTGAGCAGGTCACATGACCTAATCAACCCTGGATACACATGCCACATGAAAGCCCTGATTTTTACGAATTTTTTGATACCAAAATCATCAAAATTGGCCCAGTAATGGCTGAGATACAGAAACCATGCAGGGTCACTATAGCAGTGGGAGAATTTCCAACCATTGCGTTAGAAACCATTTCTGCCTGCTATGCAGGCCGGAAAACAAGTTCTTTTACTACGTAAGAACTTGTAACGAGCTTTTAGAGACAGGAATGTTTTGGTGTGTTCTTGGGTCCAGATGTCAGCCAGCTTATATGCTCTCATTATCCTCTGATAACCTTGTTTTTTGGTGCCTGCTGGTATAGGTACTTGGTGTAGAATGTTTTGTAGTGGAGCCTCCAGTTGTGCGTATCCCTTAATAAGGTCACGGAAATAGCTTGTTAAACCCAGGAAACCTTCTAGATGTGATGCATCTGTGGGTATTGGCCAGTCGACAATTGCTGTCAGCTTGCTCGAGTCTGGGCTCACCCCATTAGGTCCAACCTGTGCGCCCGCAAATACAGCCTCGCTCATAAATAAGCGAAGCTTGCTGGGGGAAAGAGACATTTCCTCTCTGCGAACTCTCTCAAGCAATATCCGTAATTTGGCCAACCCCTCTTCAAATGAGTCAGATCCCATTCCGCCATCATCAACAAATAGCTCGAGGATTGCTTGTGCGATAAGGTCATGAAACCTTTCTGCTGTGACATGTCCAAACTCGGATGGTCCTCCTGTAACACCAAATGGCATGCGTTCATAAGCAAAGTATCCTCTTCCTTCAAAGTAGAATACAATGTATGGTTGTGAGTCTGGGTGGACTGCTATTCCATAGAAGCCTGCTGCGAAATCAAAGACGTGTAGGTATTGGTGTCCAGATAGGCGGAGTTGTTTTGCACGTATATCGCCCTGTGGCATTGGAGCAATTTCTGTGACTTTATTGATCCCACTGAAATCCTGACATAGGCGCCATTTCTTTGGTTTGTTTGGAGTATTGGGCAGTTGGTCTGGTTCTCGAGAGGGCCGCGTTTCCATGTCAAATTCACTTGGAAGGCCATGTTTGATGCATTGCTCATTGACGCGGTGCTTAAGCTCGTCGAGCGTCAGTCCTTCGCCATCATGTGCCTTTTGTGCGAGTACTGTTTGTGCGACGAAGCAAACATCTCGTGGGTGGATTTGACGGATGATTCCTGCCTCTAGCATTTCATCAACTTTTGCCTCCATGAATGCCCGTTGATCTGGATTGTATGACCTGGGTGGTATTTTGGTTCGAAATGTTGTGCCTTCTGGAATATTCAACTTGTGAACTGCGCCTGGAATGGCATTGACCTCTTTGATTGAGAGTGTGAAGCAATCCGCAAATTCGGTGAGTAGCTCTTGTACCGTTTTACGCTGTTCTTCTGTGATATCAGGCCCAATAGTCACCTCCTGCAGTATCCGGGCAACTCGTTCTGGCTTCTGTGGTTGGGTTTTTCTTGTTTTTTTTTTTTTTTTTTTTTTAAATCAACAATTTATATACCGGTGCGCGAAAGCAGTCCGGTCGCCTAACTAATACAGAACCCCGGTCGAAAGCGCGCGATAAACTACTAATCCCCGAATCGAACCCGAACCCATCCACTTCTTCCGAATCCTTCCAACGGCGTCCTTTGTGCGCCAGGCCTTTGCTAGGGGGGACGGACCACCTAACCGCCCGGTCCCAAGGGAGGGACGGCCCCCATCGCTACGCCAATACCACGTTTGGACGAGCCAAAGCCCGCCCGCACATCTCCTGGCAGCCGCAGCTGCTGCACTCTCTCCGCCTTCCAAACCCGACGTCCACTTCCGAACTCGACCCCGACCCGAAAACCCTCACCCACCCGCGCCTTGACGACCCGAAACCCATACCAGCCATGAACAAAGGCAGAACGGGAGGTTAAGGTACCCAACCGATCACGAGAACGAACAAACGAACCGCGACCGCCCAAACCAAAAACGCCGCTAACGCTCGAGATGCGGGCGACTCTGTAACCACCGGTCGTAGCGAATGCAACCGGGTACGAGGAGTGAAGAACGCGCGGGCACGACGACCCCGTCCTTGGCCTGTCAACCTCTGCCGACTTGGGGATTGGACTTCCCTCGCCTGCAGCAACCCGAAGCGGGTATCAAGGCCTCTCTGGGCGAAGAGAACCGCGCGGACACAGATTATCCTATGCCTGCGGCGGGACGTTCGAAGGAGAATGCGGTAGGATTCTCCAACAAAAATTCCAAAAGACCGTGCAAACGGTCCGTCGGAGCGGGTCTCTCGTAGCCTGGACAGTACAAGAGGATATGTGAGCGGGTCTCGCGAGGAGCACCGCATCGGGGGCAGCCGTGAGGCTCTTGTATGTTAAATCGGCGGTAATACGCACCGATTGGCGCATGATTCAGTATACACCTGCACAAGCGCGCAAAGGAGGTGTTGTCACCTCCTGCTTTGCGAATCCATGGACCACCCTTTCGAGTATCCGGAGTTATAGTAACGACTTTCTTGCCCAGCTTGCGAAGCTGGAGGAAGTCGCGACCGAGATCCTGCGGACGATCCGTTGCGGCCTTAGCCCAACGACGCGCCACGGCGGCGTCCGCCTCCGAGCGGAGGCGATCGAGAGTGACCCGTGAACCATGGTCCACAGGCCGGTGAATGGAGCCAGCAGCGTGCTTGTGCGCCTCATGTTGCATGCCCCACTTGAGCTTAGAGGGGACGTGGTAGAATGATAGCCAGCGCAGCGGATCGCCCGCCAGCCAGGTCTCAATGAGTTTGCAAGCGCGCAGGGAATGAGCCTGCGACGAGTGCAAGGAAGGGTCAAGGGCTCGTTTCGCAGCTGCGATCGAGTCCGTGAAAATCGCAATGTGCTCACAAGCGCGCTGGGTGGCGAGCTCGAGAGCACGGACAACAGCCGACAGCTCCGCGTCAGGCGCGGTAGCACGGCCTACAAGCCACCGGAAGCGATTAACTTCGGCGCCTTGTGAGTAAAGGACCCCTGCTGCAACAGCCTGAGTAGCCTTTTTTGAGGCGGGGTTAGTGAAAACACTAGCGTCCACCCCGATACATAACCCCCACGTATCGGACATGAAGAGTTCCGAAATGAAGTCGAGGTAGAGAATACGATCACCCTTCTCCAAAGGAGAAAGGGAGTCGTCAAAGTGGATGCGCGACCAATACGTGTCGCGCAGCCGACGGCCTGGCTGAGCAAGGGGAGTCGAAGGATCCAAGTGCTCGGTCAGCTCGGGGAGCCTCTTGACAATGTCCATGATAGGCCCCTTCGTGGCAAGCCGTTGCCGGCGAGTCAGCGAGTGAGCCGAGAGGGGGTGAGGCTTAGCCCTGCCCAACATATGCCCGATCAAGAATGACCGAACGGGATGAGTCCCCGAAAGCGTACCCGCGCGCAGTATACCGAGCGTGGCCATGCGATCAAGGAGGATGTGAATAGGGAGGAGACCTGCGAGGGCCTCCACACCTGGGCCTGGGGACGTCGAGAACGCCCCTGTAATCCAGAGGGCAGCCTTACGCTGCATCTGGCTCAATAGCTTCATGGCGCCCTTGCACTTAGTGCCGTCGAAGTACCATAGGCGGAACCCATAAGTAGCTATGGGCACCACGCACGAGCGGTACAGAAGCCGCTTGGAGTGCGGTTCCAGACCCTTAGTAGACGACCCAAGCATCCGCATAGCCTGAACTGATGAGAATGCCTTGGTCGAGTAAAAGCGAACGTGCTCATGAAAAGTGAGCTTACGATCAAAGAAGAAGCCCAGGTACCGCCAGAACGGCTTGGGTTTCAGGGGAGTGGCTCCGGTGTACGGGGCAAAGCCCAGATCAATCGGAGGGTTGTAATCCGAGAATGACCTGTCGAAGTGATAAATCTCCGACTTGTCATGCTCGAGGACGAGCGCGAACTTAGTAAAGAGCTCGAAGATAACCTTGTAAGCTTTTTTGAGGAGCAAACAATTTTGGTCGAGCGACTTTGACTGTACGATCAGTGTACCGTCGTCGACATAGGAGAGGAGCCAGCACGCATCCGGGTGCAGCTCGAAGAGGCGCATGATCAGCACCAAGCACAGAGCCGACAGAACGGGAGAAAGAGCAGAACCCTGCCCTACCCCCACGTCTGCAGACCGAGGCGGAGAAGTGAAGGCGTTCCACGCATACTGCGTGTGCCGCCCAACGAGATAAGAGGCAAAGAATTTCACCACATTCGGTGGAAAGCCAAGCCGGGAAAGGACCGCCAATAAAACGTCGTGGTTTATCGAGGGAAAAAATTGGGCCAGATCGAACGCCAAAACGCTCGTTTTAAGTCCCTTAGCCCACCCCGCTCGCACAATGTGAGTGAGGTAGAGGCCAGCATTACAAGTTCTTACGTAGTAAAAGAACTTGTTTTCCGGCCTGCATAGCAGGCAGAAATGGTTTCTAACGCAATGGTTGGAAATTCTCCCACTGCTATAGTGACCCTGCATGGTTTCTGTATCTCAGCCATTACTGGGCCAATTTTTATGATCTTGGTATCAAAAAAATCGTAAAAATCAGGGCTTTCATGTGGCATGTGTATCCAGGGTTGATTAGGTCATGTGACCTGCTCACACAACCCAAAAAGCGCAAATTTGTGTGAATTTACACTTAAAACAGATTTCAGTGAGCTAGATATACTAAAATATGTTACCCAGACCAATCTAGAATAATGTACAAATATTTACATATGTTTTGCGATGATGTCATGGTGTCCAAATCAGGCAAACAGTTAGCTTAACTTGGTGAAAATCCGAAAATTGGTGTTAAACTGACTGGATAACCCATAAAAGGCACACCAAACATTGAAAAATATGACCAAATAACATGGAAATAATGTTCTAGAAGCTTACATAATCAAACTCACAGCAGGACTTTGTGCAATTGCCTTGGATTTGGTAATGCACCAACTTGGACAAAAATATTCTCAGGGATATGTCATGTGATATGTGCGCACAGACCACCTGTTAGGTAAAAAAAAGATTATCAGTATTTTTATTTTATTTTAATGCCTTTAAAATCTCTCAATATAGCTTATTTACTGTGTTTTCAACAATATTCCGCATTTGGTAAGTCACATAAAGATGTGACAATACGTATGTGACACCATCTTTTAGCCCTGATTTTTCTGATAATTACACACTTTGTTTCAAGGCAATCCGATAAAAGCTAAGTGACGTAAGAATTAATCTTGTTACAAGTTCTTATTCACTTCAGTGACCCACTAAACATAACCTACTAGGTTGATTAATTTCTGATAGGAAATACAATCTAGAGGAGGCTCAGAAAGATTTTGTAGAAACATATTTCAGCCAAATATTCTTTTTTCTCCCGAAACATTCCTCTATACTGAAAGGATTATTTTTCAAAAATGAATAATGTTTCTTGCTATAAATATTTTATACATAAATATAGAAATATTTATGTGACGGGCAGAAAGGTTTTCTTGTTTCAGAATATATTTGTTCTTAGAGAATATATTTGTTGCTGAAGGGGTGTCAGGGGTCCTTTCAGTGCCAAAAGTTTTCTGGGCATTTCTGGTCCTTGCTAGGATAGGTAAGAGCCCCACAGGTGTAATACAGCAAGTAATACCGGAAAGAGCAGGCCAAAGAAGGAATAAAGCAATGTACTAAATTATAATTATCAGAAAAGCAAAAAATATTACCATTTAATTTATTACTGCTGTAGATTAATAATAGTAACATGACAATTAAAGTAACTTAGTTTACAATGAGGCTAATACAAATATGGAGAAGAATTTATTCCCGTATGTCTTGTATGTTTGCTTTGAAATTGTCTATGACATGTGAAAGCTCACAGCTATATTGTCCTGGATCTTTGCTTTGCCATTGTCTATTTTTCTTGTCCTGGATTTTGGCCTTGACATTATCAATGGCATTGGAACAGTTGCGGCTATATTGTCCTGGATCTTAGCCTTGATGTTATCAATGGTATTGGAACAGTCGCGGCTATATAGTCCTGGATCTTAGCCTTGACGTTATCAATGGTATTGGAACAGTCGCGGCTATAAAGTCCTGGATCTTAGCCTTGACGTTATCTATGGTGTCAGAGGACTCGACTTTCTTGTCCTGGATCTTAGCCTTGACGTTATCTATGGTGTCAGAGGACTCGACTTTCTTGTCCTGGATCTTAGCCTTGACGTTATCAATGGTATTGGAATAGTCACGGCTATATAGTCCTCGACTTTCTTGTCCTGGATCTTGGCCTTGATGTTATCAATGGTATTGGAACAGTCGCGGCTATATAGTCCTGGATCTTAGTCTTGACATTATCAATGGTATTGGAACAGTCGCGGCTATATAGTCCTGGATCTTAGCCTTGACGTTATCTATGGTGTCAGAGGACTCGACTTTCTTGTCCTGGATCTTAGCCTTGACGTTATCAATGGTATTGGAACAGTCGCGGCTATATTGTCCTGGATCTTAGCCTTGACGTTATCTATGGTGTCAGAGGACTCGACTTTCTTGTCCTGGATCTTAGCCTTGATGTTATCAATGGTATTGGAACAGTCGCGGCTATATAGTCCTGGATCTTAGCCTTGACATTATCAATGGTATTGGAACAGTCGCGGCTATATAGTCCTGGATCTTAGCCTTGACGTTATCTATGGTGTCAGAGGACTCGACTTTCTTGTCCTGGATCTTAGCCTTGACGTTATCAATGGTATTGGAACAGTCGCGGCTATATAGTCCTGGATCTTAGCCTTGACGTTATCTATGGTGTCAGAGGACTCGACTTTCTTGTCCTGGATCTTAGCCTTGACGTTATCAATGGTATTGGAACAGTCGCGGCTATATTGTCCTGGATCTTAGCCTTGACGTTATCTATGGTGTCAGAGGACTCGACTTTCTTGTCCTGGATCTTAGCCTTGATGTTATCAATGGTATTGGAACAGTCGCGGCTATATTGTCCTGGATCTTAGCCTTGACATTGTCAAAACATTTTCACACTAAGGTCTAAAAATATTTTCAGGCACAAAAAATATTTCCCACTTAGTTCAGAAGATATTTTTTGAATCTTAGCCTTGACATTATTAATGGTATTGGAATAATCACGGTTCTACTGTCCTGAATCTTCGCTTTGACATTGTCTATGGTGTCGGAGGACTCGACATTCGGCGTCTAGATCTTTGCCTTGACATTGTCAATGGTATTGGAATAGTCGCGGTTGGATTGTCCTGGATCTTAGCCTTGACATTGTCTATGGTGTCAGAGGACTCGACGTTCGGCTTCTCGATCTTTGCCTTAACATTGTCAATGGTATTGGAATAATCACGGTTCTACTGTCCTGAATCTTTGCTTTGACATTGTCTATGGTGTCGGAGGACTCGACATTCGGCTTCTAGATCTTTGCCTTGACATTGTCAATGGTATTGGAATAGTCGCGGTTGGATTGTCCTGGATCTTAGCCTTGACATTGTCTATGGTGTCAGAGGACTCGACGTTCGGCTTCTCGATCTTTGCCTTGACATTGTCAATGGTATTGGAATAATCATGGTTCTACTGTCCTGAATCTTTGCTTCGACATTGTCTATGGTGTCGGAGGACTCGACATTCGGCTTCTGGATCTTTGCCTTGACATTGTCAATGGTATTGGCATAGTCGCGGTTGGATTGTCCTGGATCTTAGCCTTGACATTGTCTATGGTGTCAGAGGACACGACATTCGGCTTCTCGATCTTTGCCTTGACATTGTCAATGGTATTGGAATAGTCGCGGTTCTATTGTCCTGGATCTTAGCCTTGACATTGTCTATGGTGTCAGAAGACTCAACATTTGGCTTCTGGATCTTTGCCTTGACATTATCAATGGTATTGGAACAGTCACAGCTATATTGTCCTGAATCTTTGCTTTGACAATGTCAAAACATTTTCACACTGAGATCTAAAAATGTTTTCAGGCACAAAAAATATTTTCCCACTTAGTTCTGAAAATATTTTTTGAATCTTAGCCATGACATTATCTATGGTATTGGAATAGTCGAGGCTATATTGTCCTGGATCCTCGCTTTGACATTGTCTATTCAGCTTGTCTTGGATCTTAGCCTTGACATTATCTATGGTATTGCAATAGTCACAGCTATATTCTTCTCAACATTCACTTTGACATTATCTATGGTGTCAGAGGACTTGCCTTCCTTGTCCTGGATCTTAGCCTTGACTTTATCAATGGTATTGGAATAGTCGCAGTTCTATTGTCCTGGATCTTCGCTTTGACATTGTCTATGGTGTTGGAGCACTCGACATTCGGCTTCTGGATCTTAGCCTTGACATTATCAATGATATTGGAACAGTCACAGCTATATTCTCCTGGATCTTTGCCTTGACGTTGTCAAAACATTTTCACACTGATGTTTAAAAATATTTTCAGGCACAAAAAATGTTTTCCCACCTAGTTCTGAAAATATTTTTTTGAATCTTGGCCTAGACGTTATCTACAGTATTGGAATAGTCGAGGCTATATCGTCCTGGAACATCGCTTTGACATTATCTATGGTGTCAGAGGACCTGCCTTGCATGTCCTGGATCTTAGCCTTGATGTTATTAATGGTAATGGAATAGTCACGGTTATATTGTCCTGGATCTTCACTTTGACATTGTCTATGGTGTCGGAGGACTCGACATTTGGCTTCTCAATCTTTGCCTTGACATTGTCAATGGTATTGGAACAGTTGTGGCTATATTGTCATGAATCTTTGCTTTGACATCGTCTATGGTGTCGGAGCACTCAACTTTCTTGTCCTGGATCTTAGCCTTGACATTATCAATGGTATTGGAACAGTCACAGCTATATTGTCCTGAATCTTTGCTTCGACAATGTCAAAACATTTTCACACTGAGGTCTAAAAATATTTTCAGGCACAAACAATATTTTCCCACATAGTTCTGACAATATTTTTTGAATGTTGGCCTTGACGTTATCTCCGGTCTTGGAATAGTCAAGGCTATATTGTCCTGGAATATTGCTGTTGGAGCACTTGCCTTGCTTGTCTTGGATCTGTGCCTTGATATTATAAATGGTATTGGAATATTTGCAGCTATATTGTCCTGGATCTTTGCTTTGACATTGTCTATTTAGCTTGTCTATATTGTTCTGAATCTTCGCTTTGACATTGCCTACAGCATTGGAGGACTCGACATTCGGCTTCTGGATCTTTGCCTTGACATTATTAATGATAATGGAATAGTTGCAGCTATATTGTCCTGGATCTTTGCTTTGAGATTGTCTATGGTGTCAGAGGATTCGACATTCTGCTTGACATTTGGCTTCTGGATCTTTGCCTTGACATTGTCAATGGTATTGGAATAGTTGCAGTTCTATTGTCCTGAATCTTTGCTTTGACATTGTCTATGGTGTCGGAGGACTTGACATTCGGCTTCTAGATTTTTGCCTTGACATTGTCAATGGTATTGGAATAGTCGCGGTTCTATTGTCCTGAATCTTCGCTTTGACATTGTCTATGGTGTCGGAGGACTTGACATTCGGCTTCTAGATTTTTGCCTTGACATTGTCAATGGTATTGGAATAGTCGCGGTTCTATTGTCCTGGATCTTAGCCTTGACATTGTCTATGGTGTTGGAGAACTCGACATTCGGCTTCTGGATCTTTGCCTTGACATTGTCAATGGTATTGGAATAGTCGCGGTTCTATTGTCCTGGATCTTAGCCTTGACATTGTCTATGGTGTTGGAGAACTCAACATTCGGCTTCTGGATCTTTGCCTTGACATTGTCAATGGTATTGGCACAGTCGCGGTTCTATTATCCTGAATCTTCGCTTTGATGTTATATATGGTGTCAGAGGACTCAACTTTCTTGTCCTGGATTTTAGCCTTGACATTGTCTATGGTGTTGGAGAACTCGACATTCGGCTTCTGGATCTTTGCCTTGACATTGTCAATGGTATTGGAATAGTCGCGGTTCTATTGTCCTGGATCTTAGCCTTGACATTGTCTATGGTGTTGGAGAACTCGACATTCGGCTTCTGGATCTTTGCCTTGACATTGTCAATGGTATTGGAATAGTCGCGGTTCTATTGTCCTGGATCTTAGCCTTGACATTGTCTATGGTGTTGGAGAACTCGACATTCGGCTTCTGGATCTTTGCCTTGACATTGTCAATGGTATTGGAATAGTCGCGGTTCTATTGTCCTGAATCTTCGCTTTGACATTGTCTATGGTGTCGGAGGACTTGACATTCGGCTTCTGGATCTTTGCCTTGACATTGTCAATGGTATTGGCACAGTCGCGGTTCTATTATCCTGAATCTTCACTTCTGAAGTATGGTTAATTTCTAATTTCTCAGTTACATTCTGCACATGATCAGAACACATGAAAAGCATAATCGAATTATTAGTGTCCTGTGAAAACCCCCAATTTACTAATACCAGACATGCATCAACAATAAACATGCAGTGATACGTAGCAAAAGGAAATCCTGAAACTAGACCATGATGTATGCAAAGTAGAAACTGTAAAGACAGGAATGCTCTGCTAAGCAGTGGAAGAGAGTACGTTAATAAATAAAATGCAGGAAGGATTGCCGTTCCAAGTAGAGAAAGCCTGGAGAAATTAATGCCTAAGTAATTGAAAAACAAAATGAATGTGACAGTAAACAAACAAAGTCTATTTACAAAAGGAATGAATATGAATAAGGCAATTAGAAAGAAAGTAAATGTAGTCAAAGAATGTGATTGTAAACAAGAAAACAAAAGGAATGGACAAGCACTCAGGCTAAAAATTAGAAGAGAAATAAAGGGAGTAAATTAGTGTAAATTAAAAGAAACAAAAGTCATATGAAACAAGGCAAAGAATGTGATTGTAAACAAGAAAACCAAAGGAATGAACAAGCACTAAGGGTAAAATTAGAAGAGAAATAAAGGGAGTAAATGAGTGTAAATTAAAAGAAACAAAAGTCATATGAAACAAGGAGTTATTGGAAAATAAAACCAGCGCACTTTCTACATAGGCATTAAAATGAAAACAAAAAAGGCAATGCACTACTCATCTCGTCAGCCAAACCACTGGTTAATTGGTATCCTCAGGCAGGTAAACTTCTCTGCTAGGGCCTTCCTGGCCTGTCCTGCTGTATCGTGTCATGTAAAATCGGTCATATGGAGCATTACCCGACCTATCCTCATCTTCCTGATGTTCTTCATCATCAAAATGAACAGAACGGGGGTGTGCAATTGAAACCGGAGCGGACGACTTTGGAACAGATTGGGAAGCAGGATTATAGGCCAATAAACCACGTTTTGAAGGAGGAACCTTGTTTTTGGTGGAATAAAAAGAACCAGGAGACACTGCTGGGCCTGATCGAGAGGAGGTACCAAGGGGCTGGCCTTTAAGATGCTGTGCAGGCTGAGTACGGCCAAGTTCGCTGCGATAGGGAAATCGTTGCTCGTTTTCATGTTGGTGGGCTGGTTTTTTGCGCAAAGTAACCTCGGGATAGTCAAAGTCGAAAAGATCATCCTTCGCGCTTACAGGTAAACTTTCAGGACCATGAACGTCATAGCCAGTGAAAGAACCATCATGGGAAGGCAGACTAGCAGCTGCGATACGAGCTTGCAATTGGCGGATTTCCTTCTGATAGTCAGCAATCTCCGAATTTTTGACTGGGGAGGTGGTTTGAGTGGGAGTAGACTGATTAACAGCAGAGGATATGAGAAGGGTACGACCAGAAGGTACTGCCGTGTGATTTGCCGATTTCGCAGATTTCGAATGAAGAGGAGCAGTAGATGCTGATGATGACTTTGACTTCGGATGTGGAGCAGAAATAGAGACTGAATGTCCAGTGTTACCAGAAGCTAGCTTGACATCTTGTACCATGACCAGGACTTTGTCTTCATTTGATACCAGCAGTGGTATTTTGAAATATGCAGCCGAACCAACAGGAATTTTCTGCTCCTCTAAATTTTAAAATTTATAAGTATTACTCAAATTCAAAGAACAAATAAACATACCTTTACTCCAAGGAACGACCTTAAGTTTTCCTTTATCAAGCATGTCGACAAGATGCTTCCATGCTTGTAACGATTGCTTCGCAGGATCAAAAAGGCCTTGATGAGGGTAGGTTGGAACCATAAGATCAGGCCATCCAACAATGCGGAAATTATAGGCCACTGCTCGCTCAGTCAAATTAACCCATGGAACTGTCTTACGACCAGCCAGCCCAGGAGCAGCAGAATCTGATAAAAATCATTAGTCTATATCCTAACAAACAATAGACAAGAAAGCAACTTACTGATCTGTCTGCGAACTTCATTTGAGAATTCCTGACGATATTGTGGCTTCGTCTTATTATCAGCCTCAGCTGGTGAATTGGCCTTTTCTGAAGCTATATCCTTATCTTCAGCAGGTTTCTTTCTGGTCAGCATAGCCTTGAGTCGAGCATCCACCAGCCCAGCCCTAGAAAAATGTTAACATTCTATATATGCACCAAAAAAAATGCTCCAAACCTGTACTTGTCGGTAATGTTGTCGATCAGACTTTGGACATGGAACTTGTGAGTCTTAATGAGCATTTCACCAGCGTCATTTCCTGCAATGACTCCTGAATTCTGACGGGCTACTGCATTGGTACCGACATGAACAATTGCTCCAAAAGCAAGGAAGTCCTTGTTTAGTCGATTAACACCAGTCAGCTAAATGAGTAACATAATATTAGCACATAAATCATTAGACGATTCGAGAATAAAACATACGACAGCTTGGATTTGTCGTTCTGCTGCTAACAGGCGACGAGCAGGATTAAGTGTTGCTGTTTCATCTGATGCAAGGTCTTCCAAGTCCTTCTCAACTTTCTCCCGAAAAGCTTGACGTTCATCTTTCGGAAGTTTTTTATAGTCACGGTACTCCCGCTTAACAGTTCTACGAAAGTCATCCACTATAAATTCAATAATCAGTAAAGTGAATATCATAAAAGAAAGATAACTTACATCCTTCAATCTCAGCATCAGTTGCATTCCTGGCCCTCCACTGCTGGAATTTGTTCCAAAAATTGACTGCCCGCATCAAAGGGTTGGCAATGTTAGCATATTGCAAAACCTTCTCTTCGGTCATCCTGTTGGCCTTAGCATACTTGGCTACCAGCTTCGCAAAATCTTCTCCAAGCTTTCTTGCACCAGCAGTGGAAGTGTGCGAAATACGGCCGACTTTGATATCTCCCTTTGGACCCTCCTCATCAACTGTTGAACCATCCGACTGGTGATCTTCATCAACTGACTGGTGATCTTCGACAGCTTTTTGTTTCCCTTTATCGAGCTTGGCATGAACAGGGTGACTTGGGCTTGATGCGACTACATCATCAGCCAATCCCATATCATCCGAATCGACTGTCTCCGAAAGCTCCTCTCGACGATCCCGGAAGGCCCGCGTCACCTTCGCCTCATGGCGCAATTTTTCGAAGTCAGACCCACTGGTCCCACTTTCAGTCGGCGGAGTCGAGTTCCTGCGGTTCTTACGAGGTGGTCCAGTTTTGAAGGTGTTGCTTTGCACAAGCAGCTGGCTGAATGATGAGAGAGGGCGTGAAGGTGGTGCAACAAATATATCATCGCCTCCACGGCGGGAACGAGCCTCGGTAACCTCATCAAGCCCACCACCATATGCTTCATCATGCACTAGGCCTGGCCCATCACTCTCGTCTTCCGTATGACCACTTTTGATAGGGTCAAAAACCCCATCGCGATGTTCGTCGTCGTCGTCGTCGTCCATCCTGCCGTCGTCCGATGGCTCAGTCTCATCACCTGTGTCGGTATCCTCCTTCTCGCCGTCGGTCGTGTCGTCAGTATCATCGCTCGTATCGTCGTCGGTATCTGGGCGTTTCCTCGGCACAGAAGTACCGGTACGGCGGGTTATAACAATGCCGTCGAACTTAAGACCGCCCGTTCTGATAACCTTGGGCTTCATAGCCGCCGCGAGCTTCTTGCGAGTTCCCGAACCAGCAGCCGACAATTGGCCATAGGCCTCGGAGGTCTTCTTCGCAGCAAGCTGGGCTAGCTTAGCCTTCCGTTCGGCGCGCGTTTTGTCGTCTATGGTGAAGCGGCAACGGGGTGACTCCTTGGGAGCTGCAGGTCGTTGGGATTCGCGCTCGACGTCGGCCTCGGGGTGATGCTTCTTCCGCAATGGAGCGTTTTCACGCTCATCCGCTGAGTCGTCTTCGCGCCGTCGTTTCCCAGCAGAAACTGCAAGCTCGTGGCGAAAAGCGGGCGAGCCCAAGGTCTGCCGAACAGTCTCCTTAGCCTTCCTCCTAGCATCGCGCAATTTTGCCTTGGCTTTGTTCTTCGCCTTGTTGTGACCATGATCGCTGTCATCGAGGGGGCTCTCGAAGTCGCTATCATCACGACGGATCGGACGAGGTTGCGGTCTCGGTAGTGTAACCGGAGGGGCAGGAAGAGGAGCCGCTGCTGCTGCTGCCTGCTGCTTCTTCCGAGAACATGTAAGACGAGGGCCTACACCCTCCTCAGAGCTGAAAGAGTCAATTAGGACGAGTGAATTATGGCGAAAAGGTTGAATACGTACTTATGGGCCACATCAAGGACCGAAGGTCCAGAAAGGTGACTAACCGCGGGGGGAAACCTAGATAGAGCACTCGTAAGTTCGTGGTTTGATAAGAGTGGGAGACAGAAAGGCGAAAGGTGGTATAGCGAGCAAGCCATCGACATCAGAGAGCTGGGCAAGTCAGCGAGCCCCGATAGGTGAAGAGGCAGTAACACAAAGCAGATTTGGCTAAAACTTACACGACGGGTGGTGCTGGCGGAGGCAAGGGCAAGGGCAACGAGTGGGCAGAAGCCCTGCCTACTGGAGTGTCCGAAGCCGGGGCCGACCTGGAGAGCGCGTCAGGTCATATTGTCAAACCCTCGTGGCACGGGAACGAAACGAGCTAACAGTCGACGCGACAAATCAACGACGAAATGGGAGGACCGCGAACAAGTCAACAGTCCTCAAGAAATAGGCGAACATGTCAACCTATAACCCTCGCTCCTGTCCCGAACCACGAGAGGATTATGTCGCAGTGAAGACTCACTCGACGTGGCTTGCGGAGACCCGGTTTTGCGGGTGCTTGGGTGGTCGGCCTCGTTTCCTCTGTAGAAATTGTTAGCAGTAACCAAGTAGAATACCTTGAACACGACTTACCTTGACCTCCTTCACCGTCGCCGTCGCCGTCGCCGCCTTGTTGACCTTCGCATCGTCCACAGGCTCCTTGAACATTGACAAGTTAGCTTTGAAGACGAAAAGGGGGAACGAGGGCATACCTTGTCCTTCTTTGCTCTTTTCTCCTTCGAGTTCTTCTGCTTTTCGTCTGTCGCTTTGCGTTTCGGTGGCATGATGTGGTTGGGTGGAAAGAAAGGTTGTCAGATTTAACGCGTGCACTTTAAATAATGTGAGCTAGCCGAAGGATGGGATATCCCGAAAACGTAAAACCAAGAGATCACGCCGATCGGGAGTCGCAAATAAACTTGAATTTTCAAGTGTTCTAACATCAAATTCCTGAAATGTATTCAATAAGTAAAGTAAATGAGTGTATAATGATAACCTCACCTTAAATCTATAGTTGTAAAGCCATCGTCGGGCTGCGCGGTGCTAAGGAAATGTTGAAGTTCGTGAAAATAGGAGTCGGACGATAATACTTACCCTGACCTGTCACATCCCAAAGGAGCATTAAGTTCCTATTCGAGGTATTGACGATGTAACCGGCCGGTTCGCAATGAATGCGCGTAGCCGACGGTTTTGAATTGCCTGCCTCCTCGTCGATAAGGTATCCCATCTACCCATCCCTCAGCCAATTCATACTCGGCAGTCTATACGCTGGTCTGCATAGATTCCGTCTTGCAGTCGTAGCCCGAAAATATGACTTCGGATTCTTCAATGATACTGTGTCAGTACTTTTATTTGTGTGTTAAAGCTGTAGATTCGTACCTCGTATGTAAAATTTGATCTTGATATTCATTCGAAGTAACCATGCCTTCGGCTGTCGGGAAGATTCCCTCAAATCGTGGTCGGTTCGCGAAGGCTGTCGAGGCAACTGAGACAGATCCGAGTCAGTGGGGCACATTGAATGAGAGTGGGGACTCACCTAGTAGATAACCCGGCATCATATTGAGCGAATTGCCTTGTGGCGTTCTCGACGTCGTTGACCACGGGGTGTGTAACGGAGTAGTCGATGAGGTTGGCGAAGTGGGGGTAGGATGATGTGGGCGAGTTATGGTGTGGTCGACAAAGTTGGCCAAGGGTGTCTCGAAGAGCGAAGGCGGTCGACGGGGTAGACAATAATGCTGAGGGGCGAAGTGTAGGGTGAGATGAAGAGGGCGAACTTGCGTGCTGAGAGTCGGATAGCCAATGAGCAGTGAGGCAACGATGAACGAGAGTGAGCGACATGTCAGCTCACTCTGAGGCCGAAGGCGAGCATGTCAGCCATGGCGTACGTTGTGGTCGAAGGCCGGGAGTCGATGGAAGCGGAACGCGGGTGAACTTCTTGTCGATCGTGCTGAGGAGTGAAGTGAGAGTCGAATAACCAATGGGCGGCAAGGCAACGATGAACGAGAGTGAGCGACATGTCCGCTCACTCTCAGGCCAAAGGCGAGCATGTCAGCCTTGGGGTACGTTGTGGTCGAAGGCCGGGAGTCGATGAAAGCCGAAGGCGAGCAAGTCAACCTTGGTGTATTTCGGGTTGACGGCGTTCATGATAGAGATAAGATCAGCTGGCGCCTAATCGGTCATCGTGTGAATTTTACGCTCACCTAGGAGATGTGTGCAAAGCGGACTGCGAAGGGTACGAAAAACTGGTATGGAACGGAAAAAAAGAACTTACTCATATTCTTTATTTAAAAAAATGTGTTGCTTCACGATACAGACAGGTAAATAGGTGGGAAGTAAAAATAATATAAAATGGACTTACTGGGAATCGAACGCGGTGCATCATGAAAGACCTCGGTCCGACCCGGAGGCGTTAGCTCACAGCCTCGGTGATCGTTACCAATACACCAAATGAACGTTGATTTTGTAGGTAAACATTATCCTTAAGACAACAGCTCTAACCCAAATATGAACTTAGGGAAATATTTGCCGTGTCTCTACGCGGACTTCGAATTGCTTCCTCCCTCTTTCCCTCGTCTTCCTACCACATAAGTTAGCTGACTTGTACGCTCGGTAAGTTCAGCTCACATGTCGCTGGCTATTGCTAACTTGTATTCATCTAGCCCACGCTCATCCGCCGCCTCGCTGGACCCTCGTGTCGCCGCCATCGGACTTCGCAGGAAGCCTCTCCAAAGCCGCCCTCGTTCGCCAGCCTACGACAGGCTTTCTCAACATCCACGGTGAGCTGCAGTCTCATCCTCAACGGGATAGCTGGTGTTTGGCACCCTCGATCTACCTCGACGAGTGCAGGGTGACATGTTCCCCTGCACTTGCTCAAAGCATGCCTGACTTGTTCAGTGTGCCGTCCGAGTCCGATGGGTTGACATGCTCACCCATCGTCACTATCGTCTCTGATCCCCGTTCGTCGGGAGGACTGTCGCCTGCTTTCGCTAATTTGTACTCGTTAGCCCACTGTCACCCGTCGCCTCGCTGGACCCTCGTGTCGCCGCCATCGGTCTTTGCAGGACACCTCTCCAAAGCCGCCCTCGTTCGCCAGCCTACGACAGGCTTTCTCAACATCCACGGTGAGCTTCAGTTTCATCTTCAACGGGATAGCTGGTGTGTTGGCGCCCTCGATCTACCTCGACGAGTGCAGGGTGACTTGTTCCGCTGCACTCGCTCGAAGCATGCCTGACTTGTTCAGTGTGCCGTACGATGGGTTGACATGCTCACCCATCGTCACTGTCGTCTGTGATCCCCCGTTCTTCGTGTTGGAATTTGTAATCTGACCACAGAATCTTGCAGGACTGGCTGGTCAACTAGCTAGGCATGCACCTCGACCTAAGCAGCCAAAGGTGGCATAAGTCTTGCACGGAGTATATCTCCCAGGGTTTAGGGTATCAGTTAGATAGTTGGTTCTACTGGTACGGCCGGATAGCTCAGTTGGCAGAGCATTTGGTATATGTCCAGAAGGTCCTGGGTTCAATCCCCAGTCTGGTCACTTTTACAACTTTAACACTTCGGGAGGATATTTTGAAGCCTCCTTTGCTGAAAGTTCGCCCTTCCTTTTTCTGTACAGGAAAGTTTGCAGGCGACACGCACCATGACGCGTAAGTTTTATCGTCCTCTATTAACTTCTTCGTCGTGTTCTAACTTAACATAGTCGACTACTACGTTGATTATTATGGAAGGAAGCGGGAAAAGGGCACGCATAAGGCTATCTTTGAGAATTTTGTCAGCTCAACACGGCGTACGTCCATTGATTTCTTATATCGTGAACTTGTTTTGATTTTTGTAGCATTTTCGGGGATCGACGCTCTTGTCGTTGCTGAATTCCCCAGGGACCTCGACTACGCCGTACCTGGCCTCCAATGCCTGGCCCCCAACCTTGTCGACCGGAATGGCATGCCCCGCCCTACGAATCTCATCATAACCTCTCCCAATATGGACTGGATCCCCAACCTGTGCCAGGACACAATGACGGTTTTTGCCCGAGCTGACGGTCGTTTTGCCTTCGGGGACCTAACACTATGGCCCCTGTGGCATTTTATGGGCACGTACTACATACCATTCATCCTCTGCAGGCCCTCCGATGCCGAAATTCCCGGCCATGAGCATGGCCTCGCCTGGTATGACTTAAAACCGTCCGACTTCGTGCCGGAACCAGGCTCTGCCATTGCCGACATTGGTCGAATTCGTGAGGATCTGGGGGCCTCGTTCCTGGAAATGAGAAAGAAACTCGAGAAGACGGTGAAAACTTTCCTTGCCAGGAAGGAACTATTGCCCACCCAGATTGCAGAGCTGCGGTATTGCGAGATGGGCATGCGTCTTGCCAATGTCACCCTCAACAGTGCCCCTCAGTCCTATATCCTCACGCTCCTCACCGTTACCACCTTTCAGCGTTACTATCTAGAAACCCTCGCTTGTTATGAATACCTTTCGAAATGGAAGGACCGACGTCCTCTGGAGGACGACAAACCCCATCCAGTCGACAAGACAATCATTGGCTTCGTCACCTGCAGTGCCGAACTCGCGATTAAAGGCTTCCTTGACGGCATACCCACCTGGCTTGTTCGTACGCCCGACCAAATTTCGAATCGCATGACCATTTTGGGTCATGTCGAGCCTTCGGTTCCAGCCCACATCGTCCTCGACCCGTTGCCGAATGGCAGCATGTTTGTCCATAATGGGCCTGCTTCCGCGACTCGCAATCGCGCTTCACAAGGCCTCCGCCAGTATTGCGTCCGTCTCGGTCATAGCGCGTACAACGAGGCTCCACCAGAAGACGTGGGATACGCTCATCATGGCAGTAAGTTGTTTTGTTTTTTAGTCAATACTTCTTCTAATTGGTTATCTAGCTGAATCATTAACCAGTGATGCTAATGCTGCTACCTCTCGGACCGCCCCCATGCTTCCTGCGCCTCCTGCGCCGGCCCCGCCTCCTGCGCCTCCTGCGCCGGCCTTGCCTCCTGCGCCATATGCACCAGCCTTGCCTCCTCGCTTTACTAAGCCTACTCCCGTTTACGTACCCAGGCTCCTGACTAGGCACCTTCTCGAACATGTCAGCATTAATGCAGAGAAGTTCAGGATTATTGCCTCGGCAAGATTCCCTCTCGCGAACCGTGGCTGGCCTGAGGCGCTGGGCCGCGTCAAGAAGGAGTGGAAGTTGATATGGGATCATGACGATCTTCACCTTCTTAGAGGGTCACCAGTTCTCGACCCTTTCGTCTTTGCTAACGAGAAGCTTGCGGAAGATCGGCTGCAAACCTACCTTATTGGCTGGTTAGCTATTCGCGCAGCATGGATCTATCGGACAACGTCTCGTTTATCGAAGCGGGATCGAATTCCCATTCCTCAGGAATGGAAAAATTATCTCCTGTATTGTGTTGGTCCAAAGCTCGGTTTTCCTGCGGAACAAGCCAACCCCTCCGGTCGTATTTTGTCGCCAGATAAGCTTCGGGATCTCTTTAATTTGGATCTCTCGAAAATCTCTGGTCCCGTCCGTTTGGTGTGGAAACAACGTGTTATTGCCACTGCACAGGAAGTTCGGGAGGGCAATGTGAGGATGAGTTTGCAGTTGATGAAGGAGATCATCTGGGATCTGTATGATCTCAATTTCCGCCTCGAAATGCTTGCCCTCGACCGATGTGTTGTACCCCGCGAGGGATTATCGGAATATGTGGCTCTTGAACGAGATTTGATGGTCGCGGCTTGCTTTCATGGCAAGTCTTTCGTGCGAGTTGACATTCCCAGCACTGATGAAGGGCTCGGAGCACCTGCTTGGGAGGACCGTATGGAGTACGTTGAAGCTTTCCGTTTGCTGTTGTGCACCTGGCCGGGATCTCCTTCTGGCCGGCTGAGGTCAATGTCTGCAATCACTCGTACTTCGTCGACATCCTTCAGTTCAACGTCCCATCAAGTTTTGGCAGTGGAAGCTATCGCATATCCTTTCTACTGCCAAACTTTCTTCGAGTACTTTGGACGGGCGCCTTCGGTTCCACACCAGCTTCCTCTTTAGTGAGGAATGAATGTATCATACGAGTTCTTGCACTTCGCCATCAGTAAGCTTTTTATTATTATTATGAATTGTAATCTGATTATTGCTAATCACTTATTGCAGTTTTTTTTTTGCTGTATATACTGCGTAGTTTTTTTGTGACCTAACTTCGCTTTCAATTCTATTTTGGTCATGGGATATAAAAGGTGTGTTGACTAACATGTCAAACATGATTGACACATCACATCTGTCAACTCTTGAAAGATGTGATGGGTGAAAGGTATATAATATGGTCCTACTTGAAACATCTTTCTTTCTTTCCTTCTTCTTGCCATCACCATGACTTCTGTTTTCCGCCGTGCTTCTAAGAAAGTGTCTGGGGCTGAGGAACAACCTGTTGCTGGGACCTTGATTCCAGTTGAAGACTTGTCTAAAACTCGGGCTTATTATGGCTTTAATGCTAAATCTGGTCCTAGTGGCTTAGTTTATACACAATCAGGGCTTTATTCTCAGGTGTCTCCAGGTGGTGTAGAGGACAACTTGCCTGAGGACATATCTGATAAACCAGCTGGTCTTGCAGATGAAGGTGTAGATGCAGGTGCAGAACAGCGGGCTTTGAAAAAGCAATGGCTATGGCGCAAATGGAGTGAAGATATTATACCTGCTTTACTTAAACCATATCTTGGCCTCCTACATGATACATCTGGCCTTCGTGATTTAAATGATTCCAGGAAGGCCCAAGGCTGTCGGGGATGTGATAAAGGTCGAATTATTGATGTCTCCTGTGTGTATTTTGAAAGTAAGACTTTATTTATACTTGAATTTATGCTATATTAGTTAAACTCTGGTTATAGGACTTGAGAAGATTAAACTCTGCACTTGCACCGAACCAGCTTTGCAATTGCTCTCACGTGGCTTGTTTCCCTGTGCTCCTTCCTTACCTTCTTTGGCTATTGACTTGAATGTTTTGGAATTTGCACAGGAGCTGTTTGTTAATGCAGCTCCTAATACCACTGCTTGGTGTGAAACACTTGAAGGATTTTTGAGTGCACGCAAATTCAAGCTGGCCACTCGAGTAAGTCTTCGCCTACAAATCTGAGCTTTGCTTGTATGGGGTTAATTATCTTGATTAGAATAATCTTCGGGCACGCTTTGGAAGTGCAATGCATTGGTATGCAACTTTGACAAACACCAAAAACTTAATGATGCGGGATTATTTGGATCGGGTACGGGGATCTATCTTGTCCATGGATGATGAGGATGATGCTGTTATGACTGATGGTATGTATACTTCTTTAATTTCCTAGCTCTATCAATTGATCTTCTATTCATAGACCTCCACTATCAACCGCAAAATATTCCTGATATTGAAATGGTGGATCTGTCAGAGTCAGGTATTACTTGGTCAGAGGCCATTGCTGCGCATGGCAAAAACAAGTTCTTACTTTTAAGGTGAGTCCGACTATAAATAAAGGTTAAATAAGTAAATAATATGTAGTCCGCTCAAATCTGAACGGATTTGGATGATCATATACTCAAAAAAAGCAGAAAAATGAGGCGGTTCTAACAAGCCTAAAACAGCCTGGTCACGTGACCAGGAAGGCCCTGATTTTTACGAATTTTTTGATACCAAGATCATAAAAATTGGCCCAGTAATGGCTGAGATACAGAAACCATGCAGGGTCACTGTATGAGTGGGAGAATTTCGAACCATTGCGTTAGGAATGTTTTCTGCCTGCTATGCAGGCCGGAAAACAAGTTCTTTTACTACGTAAGAACTTGTAACAAGATTAATTATTAGACTACAATAAGAACTTGTAATAAGATTAACTCTTACGTCGCTTAGTTTTTATCGGATTGCCTTGAAACAAAGTGTGTAATTATCAGAAAAATCAGGGCTAAGAGATAATGTCACATATGTATTGTCACACCTTTATGTGACTTACCAAATGCGGAATATTGTTTGAAATACACTATATTGGGAGATTTAAAGGCATTAAAATAAAATAAAAATACAGATGATGTTTTTTTTACCTAAGGGATGGTCTGTGCACACATATCACATGACATATCCCTGAGAATATTTTGGTCTAACTTGGTGCCTCAATTGATTTCAAGGGATTTGCACAAAGTCCTGCTGTGAGTTTGATTATGTAAGCTTCTAAAACATTATTTCCATGTTATTTGGTGATGTTTTGCAATGTTTGGTGTGCCTTTTATGGGTTATCCAGTCAGTTTAACACCAATTTTCGGATTTTCACCAAGTTGAACTGACTGTTTGCCTGATTTGGACACCATGACATCATTGCAAAACATATGTAAATATTTGTACATTATTCTAGATTTGTCTGGGCAACATATTTTAGCATATCTAGCTCACTGAAATCTGTATCAAGTGTGAATTCACACAAATTTGTGCTTTTTGGCTTGTGTGAACAGGTCACATGACCTAATCAACCCTGGATACACATGCCACATGAAAGCCCTGATTTTTACGAATTTTTTGATACCAAGATCATAAAAATTGGCCCAGTAATGGCTGAGATACAGAAACCATGCAGGGTCACTGTATGAGTGGGAGAATTTCGAACCATTGCGTTAGGAATGTTTTCTGCCTGCTATGCAGGCCGGAAAACAAGTTCTTTTACTACGTAAGAACTTGTAACAAGATTAATTATTAGACTACAATAAGAACTTGTAATAAGATTAACTCTTACGTCGCTTAGTTTTTATCGGATTGCCTTGAAACAAAGTGTGTAATTATCAGAAAAATCAGGGCTAAGAGATAATGTCACATATGTATTGTCACACCTTTATGTGACTTACCAAATGCGGAATATTGTTTGAAATACACTATATTGGGAGATTTAAAGGCATTAAAATAAAATAAAAATACAGATGATGTTTTTTTTACCTAAGGGATGGTCTGTGCACACATATCACATGACATATCCCTGAGAATATTTTGGTCTAACTTGGTGCCTCAATTGATTTCAAGGGATTTGCACAAAGTCCTGCTGTGAGTTTGATTATGTAAGCTTCTAAAACATTATTTCCATGTTATTTGGTGATGTTTTGCAATGTTTGGTGTGCCTTTTATGGGTTATCCAGTCAGTTTAACACCAATTTTCGGATTTTCACCAAGTTGAACTGACTGTTTGCCTGATTTGGACACCATGACATCATTGCAAAACATATGTAAATATTTGTACATTATTCTAGATTTGTCTGGGCAACATATTTTAGCATATCTAGCTCACTGAAATCTGTATCAAGTGTGAATTCACACAAATTTGTGCTTTTTGGCTTGTGTGAACAGGTCACATGACCTAATCAACCCTGGATACACATGCCACATGAAAGCCCTGATTTTTACGAATTTTTTGATACCAAGATCATAAAAATTGGCCCAGTAATGGCTGAGATACAGAAACCATGCAGGGTCACTGTATGAGTGGGAGAATTTCGAACCATTGCGTTAGGAATGTTTTCTGCCTGCTATGCAGGCCGGAAAACAAGTTCTTTTACTACGTAAGAACTTGTAACAAGATTAATTATTAGACTACAATAAGAACTTGTAATAAGATTAACTCTTACGTCGCTTAGTTTTTATCGGATTGCCTTGAAACAAAGTGTGTAATTATCAGAAAAATCAGGGCTAAGAGATAATGTCACATATGTATTGTCACACCTTTATGTGACTTACCAAATGCGGAATATTGTTTGAAATACACTATATTGGGAGATTTAAAGGCATTAAAATAAAATAAAAATACAGATGATGTTTTTTTTACCTAAGGGATGGTCTGTGCACACATATCACATGACATATCCCTGAGAATATTTTGGTCTAACTTGGTGCCTCAATTGATTTCAAGGGATTTGCACAAAGTCCTGCTGTGAGTTTGATTATGTAAGCTTCTAAAACATTATTTCCATGTTATTTGGTGATGTTTTGCAATGTTTGGTGTGCCTTTTATGGGTTATCCAGTCAGTTTAACACCAATTTTCGGATTTTCACCAAGTTGAACTGACTGTTTGCCTGATTTGGACACCATGACATCATTGCAAAACATATGTAAATATTTGTACATTATTCTAGATTTGTCTGGGCAACATATTTTAGCATATCTAGCTCACTGAAATCTGTATCAAGTGTGAATTCACACAAATTTGTGCTTTTTGGCTTGTGTGAACAGGTCACATGACCTAATCAACCCTGGATACACATGCCACATGAAAGCCCTGATTTTTACGAATTTTTTGATACCAAGATCATAAAAATTGGCCCAGTAATGGCTGAGATACAGAAACCATGCAGGGTCACTGTATGAGTGGGAGAATTTCGAACCATTGCGTTAGGAATGTTTTCTGCCTGCTATGCAGGCCGGAAAACAAGTTCTTTTACTACGTAAGAACTTGTAACAAGATTAATTATTAGACTACAATAAGAACTTGTAATAAGATTAACTCTTACGTCGCTTAGTTTTTATCGGATTGCCTTGAAACAAAGTGTGTAATTATCAGAAAAATCAGGGCTAAGAGATAATGTCACATATGTATTGTCACACCTTTATGTGACTTACCAAATGCGGAATATTGTTTGAAATACACTATATTGGGAGATTTAAAGGCATTAAAATAAAATAAAAATACAGATGATGTTTTTTTTACCTAAGGGATGGTCTGTGCACACATATCACATGACATATCCCTGAGAATATTTTGGTCTAACTTGGTGCCTCAATTGATTTCAAGGGATTTGCACAAAGTCCTGCTGTGAGTTTGATTATGTAAGCTTCTAAAACATTATTTCCATGTTATTTGGTGATGTTTTGCAATGTTTGGTGTGCCTTTTATGGGTTATCCAGTCAGTTTAACACCAATTTTCGGATTTTCACCAAGTTGAACTGACTGTTTGCCTGATTTGGACACCATGACATCATTGCAAAACATATGTAAATATTTGTACATTATTCTAGATTTGTCTGGGCAACATATTTTAGCATATCTAGCTCACTGAAATCTGTATCAAGTGTGAATTCACACAAATTTGTGCTTTTTGGCTTGTGTGAACAGGTCACATGACCTAATCAACCCTGGATACACATGCCACATGAAAGCCCTGATTTTTACGAATTTTTTGATACCAAGATCATAAAAATTGGCCCAGTAATGGCTGAGATACAGAAACCATGCAGGGTCACTGTATGAGTGGGAGAATTTCGAACCATTGCGTTAGGAATGTTTTCTGCCTGCTATGCAGGCCGGAAAACAAGTTCTTTTACTACGTAAGAACTTGTAACAAGATTAATTATTAGACTACAATAAGAACTTGTAATAAGATTAACTCTTACGTCGCTTAGTTTTTATCGGATTGCCTTGAAACAAAGTGTGTAATTATCAGAAAAATCAGGGCTAAGAGATAATGTCACATATGTATTGTCACACCTTTATGTGACTTACCAAATGCGGAATATTGTTTGAAATACACTATATTGGGAGATTTAAAGGCATTAAAATAAAATAAAAATACAGATGATGTTTTTTTTACCTAAGGGATGGTCTGTGCACACATATCACATGACATATCCCTGAGAATATTTTGGTCTAACTTGGTGCCTCAATTGATTTCAAGGGATTTGCACAAAGTCCTGCTGTGAGTTTGATTATGTAAGCTTCTAAAACATTATTTCCATGTTATTTGGTGATGTTTTGCAATGTTTGGTGTGCCTTTTATGGGTTATCCAGTCAGTTTAACACCAATTTTCGGATTTTCACCAAGTTGAACTGACTGTTTGCCTGATTTGGACACCATGACATCATTGCAAAACATATGTAAATATTTGTACATTATTCTAGATTTGTCTGGGCAACATATTTTAGCATATCTAGCTCACTGAAATCTGTATCAAGTGTGAATTCACACAAATTTGTGCTTTTTGGCTTGTGTGAACAGGTCACATGACCTAATCAACCCTGGATACACATGCCACATGAAAGCCCTGATTTTTACGAATTTTTTGATACCAAGATCATAAAAATTGGCCCAGTAATGGCTGAGATACAGAAACCATGCAGGGTCACTGTATGAGTGGGAGAATTTCGAACCATTGCGTTAGGAATGTTTTCTGCCTGCTATGCAGGCCGGAAAACAAGTTCTTTTACTACGTAAGAACTTGTAACAAGATTAATTATTAGACTACAATAAGAACTTGTAATAAGATTAACTCTTACGTCGCTTAGTTTTTATCGGATTGCCTTGAAACAAAGTGTGTAATTATCAGAAAAATCAGGGCTAAGAGATAATGTCACATATGTATTGTCACACCTTTATGTGACTTACCAAATGCGGAATATTGTTTGAAATACACTATATTGGGAGATTTAAAGGCATTAAAATAAAATAAAAATACAGATGATGTTTTTTTTACCTAAGGGATGGTCTGTGCACACATATCACATGACATATCCCTGAGAATATTTTGGTCTAACTTGGTGCCTCAATTGATTTCAAGGGATTTGCACAAAGTCCTGCTGTGAGTTTGATTATGTAAGCTTCTAAAACATTATTTCCATGTTATTTGGTGATGTTTTGCAATGTTTGGTGTGCCTTTTATGGGTTATCCAGTCAGTTTAACACCAATTTTCGGATTTTCACCAAGTTGAACTGACTGTTTGCCTGATTTGGACACCATGACATCATTGCAAAACATATGTAAATATTTGTACATTATTCTAGATTTGTCTGGGCAACATATTTTAGCATATCTAGCTCACTGAAATCTGTATCAAGTGTGAATTCACACAAATTTGTGCTTTTTGGCTTGTGTGAACAGGTCACATGACCTAATCAACCCTGGATACACATGCCACATGAAAGCCCTGATTTTTACGAATTTTTTGATACCAAGATCATAAAAATTGGCCCAGTAATGGCTGAGATACAGAAACCATGCAGGGTCACTGTATGAGTGGGAGAATTTCGAACCATTGCGTTAGGAATGTTTTCTGCCTGCTATGCAGGCCGGAAAACAAGTTCTTTTACTACGTAAGAACTTGTAACAAGATTAATTATTAGACTACAATAAGAACTTGTAATAAGATTAACTCTTACGTCGCTTAGTTTTTATCGGATTGCCTTGAAACAAAGTGTGTAATTATCAGAAAAATCAGGGCTAAGAGATAATGTCACATATGTATTGTCACACCTTTATGTGACTTACCAAATGCGGAATATTGTTTGAAATACACTATATTGGGAGATTTAAAGGCATTAAAATAAAATAAAAATACAGATGATGTTTTTTTTACCTAAGGGATGGTCTGTGCACACATATCACATGACATATCCCTGAGAATATTTTGGTCTAACTTGGTGCCTCAATTGATTTCAAGGGATTTGCACAAAGTCCTGCTGTGAGTTTGATTATGTAAGCTTCTAAAACATTATTTCCATGTTATTTGGTGATGTTTTGCAATGTTTGGTGTGCCTTTTATGGGTTATCCAGTCAGTTTAACACCAATTTTCGGATTTTCACCAAGTTGAACTGACTGTTTGCCTGATTTGGACACCATGACATCATTGCAAAACATATGTAAATATTTGTACATTATTCTAGATTTGTCTGGGCAACATATTTTAGCATATCTAGCTCACTGAAATCTGTATCAAGTGTGAATTCACACAAATTTGTGCTTTTTGGCTTGTGTGAACAGGTCACATGACCTAATCAACCCTGGATACACATGCCACATGAAAGCCCTGATTTTTACGAATTTTTTGATACCAAGATCATAAAAATTGGCCCAGTAATGGCTGAGATACAGAAACCATGCAGGGTCACTGTATGAGTGGGAGAATTTCGAACCATTGCGTTAGGAATGTTTTCTGCCTGCTATGCAGGCCGGAAAACAAGTTCTTTTACTACGTAAGAACTTGTAACCATTATTCAATACAAAGAACATCTGGCTAATTGTATCTCTAGCTCCAAACACCAATCTACCTCAGTTTCAGGACCGACCAAGTGAGTACCTTCGGGAAAGGTGTCCTCTTTGCTTTGGTGGAAATAACTGGCAAAAGAAAGAGGATTTGTGAGCTTGGAGTTGCTTATATATGTTTATTACCTTCTGATCTTTTCTCAGAGTCGATGCAATTGTCTGCATTGATGCTTGTTTTACTCAAAAGCGCCGTAAGTCTCAGGGAAATGCTTGGCAGGCTCCACACACACATCCAGAAACTATCTTTGTTCCACAAGAAGATGTGGAACAAATGGAGAAAAAGGTTGAAGCGATTCGGCCTGCTAAAACTAAACCAGGCAAAAGTAAATCAAATAACAAGGGAAAAATTCAGGAGACTAACAGTAGTAATACTGATGATCCTGATTTTGAACCAGGAATGCGTGTTCCTGTCTCAGTTTTGGATGGCTGTAATGAGTCTTTTATATCTGCTGATGAGTGTCGAGCCAAAGCCAGTACACTTTTTTTTGCGGACACAGGGCTTATGGGTTTACTCTGTCGACATGATCGTGTTTTGTGGCTTGTAAACATGACCTCAGCAGGAGAAAAACAGCACTATGCACTTTCTTTGCTGAATAAGCTTTTTGAACACATTCCTGCAACTATGCGGATAGGAGTTCTTTATGATATTGGCTGTCAATTGCACCGAAGTTGTGCTAAATATGGCTTTTTGGACGACTTTCTTGATCGTCTGGTTTTCGGAATTTCAGTATTTCATGCATATGGGCATCAGTGGCCCTGTCAAATTATTTACCATCCCCGAAAGTGTGAGGGATTTGGATTGACTGATGGCGAAGGTTGTGAAAGATTTTGGAGTGCAATCAAAGCTTTGATTCCCTCTTGTCGGGTCTCTGGCTATTACAACCGCATTTACACTATTGATACCAAGGTTAAACATCTAGATCAAAAGTCTCTGCTTGGTCTGGGAAACTGGTTGAGAAAAAAGTGGGTAGCTACAATAACCAAAAAGAACTCAGCTTTGGAGGTCTTAGAAGAGGTTTATGAACAAGGTTATACCAAAGAGTTTTTAAAAGCACAATGGCAAGCTCAAGTTATAGAGCAGACAAAACCTTTGAAACGTCAGTCAAAAAATCTTGCAAATAAAGAAATTGAAGAGATCTTGGCACTTTCTAAAAATATAACCAATTATAAAGAAGAACTTTTAAAATTGGAGACAATGCTTATAACTGGAGAATATGAGGATGGGTTCACAGCAGTTGTGATTCCTGACTTGATGGAAGATCTGGAAAGCAAGGTTAAAAAAACTCAAAAAGCCGTTGCTGCCAAAAAAGCCAAATTATCAGTTGATGGAAGATTAAATCTGGAAAAGCTGATTGGAAATGAATTTTTGAAAATGCGCATAAATGCTTTGGCATTAAAGCAGAGAATTTGTGACCGTTTAAGACATCGCAAGTTTGAAATTGAAAGTTTGGAACGTGCTTATAGAAACACAGTCAATCATTCAAAGCTTCAAAAACATACCGAAACACAAATAAAAAGAAAAGAGCCAGGTATACAAACTTTGGCAAGGAGCTATAACAAATTGTGCTCTGATTTAGCCCAATTAATCAGATCAAAAAAGGCACCTAGAGGTGCTATTGCTCCTTTGCCAATTCAACCAGATGGCCTGTTCAAACTCGATGTTGATGATGATATTTGGCAAGATGTGGGTCTGACAGATGAAAATGACCATGATTTTGAAGTTCCTGCATGGCTAGGAAATGATGATGTGAGATCGGGTATCAAGGCACTGCTGGACTATGAGCGGTGTGTGGAAGAAGAAAGAAGACTGATAGCAGAGAAACTATCAATGATTCAATGGATCTGTGAAGAGTGGAATGTGGTGGTAAATGCAATTATATGGTCAGAAAAAGATCCTGATCTTGTATTTCAACTCAATGGTCGCAAAAGTCATTTATTAAGACTTTGTGTGACTTGGGAACCATATGTTAGGATTATTCCTTCTAATGCAGATGTTGGCTGGGGTCCTAATGATGAGGAACTGGCAGATGCAAGGGCTTACGAGTTTAATGAAAACACCCAAGAAAGTGATATGTTTGAAGAGAACAGTATGATTTCCATTGCTGAAGATGAGGAAATGGAATGGTCTGGAAATGATGATGATGAAAATGATGCAGAAGTTCTTGATGATATGGAGTCAAATGCACTTCAAGATAATTTTAGGGTTGAAAGAATGTAATATAACAAATGGTGATTTGTATAAATATTGATCATGAATTTTTTGGGGAGATTGAGAAATAAGTCTATATATACAGTCAGAAATGTTTTAACGGGGCAAAATATATGTGTACTTTTGTTTGAATGGATCATAAGAGAATTTTGAAGTATTTAAAGGTCAGATTGTGGAAGCTGGAAAAAATTAACAAGCAATTCTTTTAACATTGAGTTATCAAATACAACAGATAACATCAAGGCTAAGATCCAGGACATGCAAGGCAGGTCCTCTGACACCATAGATAATGTCAAAGCGATGTTCCAGGACGATATAGCCTCGACTATTCCAATACTGTAGATAACGTCTAGGCCAAGATTCAAAAAAATATGTTCAGAACTAGGTGGGAAAACATTTTTTGTGCCTGAAAATATTTTTAAAGATCAGTGTGAAAATGTTTTGACAACGTCAAGGCAAAGATCCAGGAGAATATAGCTGTGACTGTTCCAATATCATTGATAATGTCAAGGCTAAGATCCAGAAGCCGAATGTCGAGTGCTCCAACACCATAGACAATGTCAAAGCGAAGATCCAGGACAATAGAACTGCGACTATTCCAATACCATTGATAAAGTCAAGGCTAAGATCCAGGACAAGGAAGGCAAGTCCTCTGACACCATAGATAATGTCAAAGTGAATGTTGAGAAGAATATAGCTGTGACTATTGCAATACCATAGATAATGTCAAGGCTAAGATCCAAGACAAGCTGAATAGACAATGTCAAAGCGAGGATCCAGGACAATATAGCCTCGACTATTCCAATACCATAGATAATGTCATGGCTAAGATTCAAAAAATATTTTCAGAACTAACTAAGTGGGAAAATATTTTTTGTGCCTGAAAATATTTTTAGATCTCAGTGTGAAAATGTTTTGACATTGTCAAAGCAAAGATTCAGGACAATATAGCCAGCTATGTGACTGTTCCAATACCATTGATAATGTCAAGGCAAAGATCCAGAAGCCAAATGTTGAGTCTTCTGACACCATAGACAATGTCAAGGCTAAGATCCAGGACAATAGAACCGCGACTATTCCAATACCATTGACAATGTCAAGGCAAAGATCGAGAAGCCGAATGTCGAGTCCTCTGACACCATAGACAATGTCAAGGCTAAGATCCAGGACAATAGAACCGCGACTATTCCAATACCATTGACAATGTCAAGGCAAAGATTGAGAAGCCGAATGTCGAGTCCTCTGACACCATAGACAATGTCAAGGTTAAGATCCAGGACAATAGAACCGCGACTATTCCAATACCATTGACAATGTCAAGGCAAAGATTGAGAAGCCGAATGTCGAGTCCTCTGACACCATAGACAATGTCAAGGTTAAGATCCAGGACAATAGAACCGCGACTATTCCAATACCATTGACAATGTCAAGGCAAAGATCTAGAAGCCGAATGTCGAGTCCTCCGACACCATAGACAATGTCAAAGCAAAGATTCAGGACAGTAGAACCGTGATTATTCCAATACCATTGACAATGTTAAGGCAAAGATCGAGAAGCCGAACGTCGAGTCCTCTGACACCATAGACAATGTCAAGGCTAAGATCCAGGACAATCCAACCGCGACTATTCCAATACCATTGACAATGTCAAGGCAAAGATCTAGAAGCCGAATGTCGAGTCCTCCGACACCATAGACAATGTCAAAGCGAAGATTCAGGACAGTAGAACCGTGATTATTCCAATACCATTAATAATGTCAAGGCTAAGATTCAAAAAATATCTTCTGAACTAAGTGGGAAATATTTTTTGTGCCTGAAAATATTTTTAGACCTTAGTGTGAAAATGTTTTGACAATGTCAAGGCTAAGATCCAGGACAATATAGCCGCGACTGTTCCAATACCATTGATAACATCAAGGCTAAGATCCAGGACAAGAAAGTCGAGTCCTCTGACACCATAGATAACGTCAAGGCTAAGATCCAGGACTATATAGCCGCGACTGTTCCAATACCATTGATAATGTCAAGACTAAGATCCAGGACTATATAGCCGCGACTGTTCCAATACCATTGATAACATCAAGGCCAAGATCCAGGACAAGAAAGTCGAGGACTATATAGCCGTGACTATTCCAATACCATTGATAACGTCAAGGCTAAGATCCAGGACAAGAAAGTCGAGTCCTCTGACACCATAGATAACGTCAAGGCTAAGATCCAGGACAAGAAAGTCGAGTCCTCTGACACCATAGATAACGTCAAGGCTAAGATCCAGGACTTTATAGCCGCGACTGTTCCAATACCATTGATAACGTCAAGGCTAAGATCCAGGACTATATAGCCGCGACTGTTCCAATACCATTGATAACATCAAGGCTAAGATCCAGGACAATATAGCCGCAACTGTTCCAATGCCATTGATAATGTCAAGGCCAAAATCCAGGACAAGAAAAATAGACAATGGCAAAGCAAAGATCCAGGACAATATAGCTGTGAGCTTTCACATGTCATAGACAATTTCAAAGCAAACATACAAGACATACGGGAATAAATTCTTCTCCATATTTGTATTAGCCTCATTGTAAACTAAGTTACTTTAATTGTCATGTTACTATTATTAATCTACAGCAGTAATAAATTAAATGGTAATATTTTTTGCTTTTCTGATAATTATAATTTAGTACATTGCTTTATTCCTTCTTTGGCCTGCTCTTTCTGGTATTACTTGCTGTATTACACCTGTGGGGCTCTTACCTATCCTAGCAAGGACCAGAAATGCCCAGAAAACTTTTGGCACTGAAAGGACCCCTGACACCCCTTCAGCAACAAATATATTCTCTAAGAACAAATATATTCTGAAACAAGAAAACCTTTCTGCCCGTCACATAAATATTTCTATATTTATGTATAAAATATTTATAGCAAGAAACATTATTCATTTTTGAAAAATAATCCTTTCAGTATAGAGGAATGTTTCGGGAGAAAAAAGAATATTTGGCTGAAATATGTTTCTACAAAATCTTTCTGAGCCTCCTCTAGATTGTATTTCCTATCAGAAATTAATCAACCTAGTAGGTTATGTTTAGTGGGTCACTGAAGTGTTCTTATTGTAGTCAATTAATTAATCTTGTTACAAGTTCTTACGTAGTAAAAGAACTTGTTTTCCGGCCTGCATAGCAGGCAGAAATGGTTTCTAACGCAATGGTTGGAAATTCTCCCACTGCTATAGTGACCCTGCATGGTTTCTGTATCTCAGCCATTACTGGGCCAATTTTGATGATCTTGGTATCAAAAAAATCGTAAAAATCAGGGCCTTCCTGGTCACGTGACCAGGCCGTTTTAGGCTTGTTAGATCCGCCTCATTTTTCTGCTTTTTTTGAGTATAAGATCATCCCAATCGGTTCAGATTTGAGCGGACTACATGTTATTTACGTATTTAATATGTATTTGTTTAATAACAGTAGGTGCCGTCAGAGTTGAGCTGCAGAATCTGCAGTTTCTGCAGTTTCGAGCTGCAGCTGCAGTTTGTGATTCGTCACAAATCATCACACCGCGTGAAAAAGACGCGGCGTTTCGCTCGCCTCCCAGATTGGGCTGTGCCGTGGTCGGCTGACCCGCCTCAACATCCGAGATGTCGTCGGCGCTGTTTTCAGCGTCGTTGACCACAACTTTTCCCTTCTTCGTGTGTCCCTCTACGTAGGCCCTCTTGCAATTAAAAATGACAAAATATCTTATTTCCTTGCTATAAACCCTGACCCTTAAATGTGCTGAATCCACACTTCTTTTTGAGAAGATAGTGAAGCTCATCGTTGAGAACAGCGAGCGCGAACCCTAGGACTGGCGATGAGCTGGCACGACAGGTTTGGCAACGGTAACCAAACCCTACGCAGGTTTTTTTTGGGCGACACGTGCACAGCTTAGGTCATGTCACTTCTGCAGCTGCAGCTGAAAACTGCAGAAACTGCAGATTCTGCAGCTCAACTCTGACGGCACCTAGTGTAAGTCTTCAGGCACTGCCTCACCCCAAAGTAAGAACTTGTTTTTGCCATGCGCAGCAATGGCCTCTGACCAAGTCCTCAGTGGAGCGCTGCCAAACGCCCCCAACCTGATTTGGATGGAAAACATCATGTTTGATCGCGTCAAACTGAATGCGGTTCGAGATCATTTTCTCGATGAGCTTCCCAAGGGTATTCAGGAGCACAATGGGCCTGAACGACTTGGGGGTAGCATAGGAGGGTTTGCCGGGTTTCGGGATGATAACCGACTTGCTCTCCTTGAACGAGGAGGGCCAATATGAATGCTCAAGGCACCCATTGGCGATCCGGAGGAAAGTCGCAGCAGAGCTTTTTGACTTGGAGACAAACCACTTCAGGTGATCCCAACCAATGTGGTCAGGGCCCGGTGCGGATCTGCTCGAACACGACGAGAGAGCCTCGGTGAGTTCGAACATGGAGAATGGAAGCCATTCCCTAACTGGCATAGCAGGAATGCGACCAATATCAGATAGATCGTGAGCCCGGCCAGAGGCTGAGTTGTACGTTCCATGGAGTGCGTCCCAGAGGGAGTCAAGAGAAATGCACGGGGCCCCTTGGTAAGAGAGGGCCTCGCAGGCAGGTAACACGCGCTTCTGGACCCAATTCATGAGATCCCAGGGGCGCTTGTTGGAGTATGCAATATCCGCGATGCGCTCATCGAAGAACTTGCGTTTGGTCTCTTTGCAGAGCTTCCGGAAAGCATGCCAATCGTCGTCCTCGAGGGACGCGCGATAGGTGGCCAGGGATTCAGTACATTCCGGAGTCCACCACTGGGTGGATCGGGACGTAATGGAGCGACGGACCGCGAACTCCTCGTAGGAGTCCGCGAACACCTTAGCAACAGCGCTAGCCGCCGCCTCGATGGAGTCCGGGGAATCAAGATCCAGGGCAGGGGTTTTTCTTGTTAGAATAGACTCTGAGTTAGAGCTTTCCCCTCCTGTGAAATAGACAGGCTGTGCATGGTCTTCTGGTGGCAACCCTTCATTTCTGGAGTGCTCCTGTTGATTAATGACTGGTTCTGTTATGGAAATGTCAATCTGCTTGTCTTCTGAGGATTGTGGGACTGCCCTTGGGGGGGTTTTTGCCTCCAAACCCCCCATATATGTAGCTACTTGTTTGACATCCAGCGTTAGGTTTACACCAATTATGTTGTCGCTAAGTTTTGGTTGCTTGATTTCATTGTGGAGGATTGTGATATTACCACCCGGTCTGTCCGCAATCGTGACTGTATCTGTCAAGAAATCCTGCTGTGCTCGGAAGAGGTGTAGTAATGGTTTTCCAAGTAGGAATGCCCAGCCACCTTTGCTGTCAAAAACCTCGAACTCGCCTTCGACTTCCACCTTTCCTAGTGTCATTCTTCCTTTCCAGACTGCCTTGGATGGGACTACTTGGTCAGAGGCCATTGCTGCGCATGGCAAAAACAAGTTCTTACTTCTAAGGTAAGTCCGACTATAAATAAAGGTTAAATAAGTAAATAATGCATAGTCCGCTCAGTTCTGAAGCTATTGGGATGATCTTATACTCAAAAAAAGCAGAAAAATGAGGCGGATCTAACAGGCCTAAAACGGCCTGGTCACATGACCAGGAAGGCCCTGATTTTTACGAATTTTTTGATACCAAAATCATCAAAATTGGCTGAGTAATGGCTGAGATACAGAAACCATGCAGGGTCACTGTATGAGTGGGAGAATTTCCAACCATTGCGTTAGGAATGTTTTCTGCCTGCTATGCAGGCCGGAAAACAAGTTCTTTTACTACGTAAGAACTTGTAACAAGATTAATTATTAGACTACAATAAGAAACTTATAAGAAGATTAATTTATACGTCGCTTAGTTTTTATCAGATTGCCTTGAAACAAAATGTGTAATTATTAGAAAAATCAGGGCTAAAAGATGGTGTCACATACGTATTGTCACATCTTTATGTGACTTACCAAATGCGGAATATTGTTGAAAACACAGTGAATAAGCTATATTGAGAGATTTTAAAGGCATTAAAATAAAATAAAAATACTCATAATGTTTTTTACCTAAGAGATGGTCTGTGCACACATATCACATGACATATCCCTGAGAATATTTTGGTCCAAGTTGGTGCATTACCAAATCCAAGGCAATTGCACAGAGTTCTGTTGTGAGTTTGATTATGTAAGCATCTATTACATCATATTGAAGCTATTTGGTCATGTTTTGCATTGTTTGGTATGCCTTTTATGGGTTATCCAGTCAGTTTAACACCAATTTTGCGATTTTCACTGAGTTAAGCTGGCTGTTTGCCAGATTTAGACACCATGACATCATTGCAAAACATATGTAAATATTTGTACATTATTTTAGATTGGTCTGGGCAACATATTTTAGCATATCTAGCTCACTGAAATCTGCTTCAAGTGTAAATTCACACAAATTTCCGCTTTTTGGGTCGTGTGAACAGATCACATGACCAAATCGTCCCTGGATACCCATGCCACATGAAAGCCCTGATTTTTACGAATTTTTTGATACCAAAATCATCAAAATTGGCTGAGTAATGGCTGAGATACAGAAACCATGCAGGGTCACTGTATGAGTGGGAGAATTTCCAACCATTGCGTTAGGAATGTTTTCTGCCTGCTATGCAGGCCGGAAAACAAGTTCTTTTACTACGTAAGAACTTGTAATGTCACCATTTGCCATTTGCAGACGCTTCTTGGACTCCCTCCATGTTCCTAACCTGTGTTTAACTTGCTTGAATATGGACCAGCACATTGCTGCTACCATTGCTGCGCCGTCAAACAAGGCTAAGACGCGAACAATTTCTCCTTTGGGTCCATTAATCTTAAGGGTGTGTTTAAATGGCACCTCATCATCCCCACGTGTCACCGCCTCATGTCCCACCGCGTACAGGTTAATCAGGTCGTTATTTGCCGAAACAGTATTTACATCGAGACTTTTTTTTTTTTTTTTTAAATCAACAATTTATATACCGGTGCGCGAAAGCAGTCCGGTCGCCTAACTAATACAAATCCCCGGTCGAAAGCGCGCAGTAACCTACTAATCCCCGAACCGAACCCGAATCCATCCACTTCTTCCGAATCCTTCCAACGGCGTCCTTCGTGCGCCAGGCCTTTGCTAGGGGGGACGGACCACCTAACCGCCCAGTCCCGAGGGAGGGACGGCCCCCACCGCTACGCCAATACCACGTAAGGACCGAAGCCCGAACATCTCCTGGCAGCCGCAGCTGCTGCACTCTCTCCGCCTTCCAAACCCGACGTCCGCTTCAAGACCCGAACCCAACCTGAGAACCCTCACCCACCCGCGCCTTGACGACCCGAAAACCATACCAGCCATATTGAAAGACAGAGTGGGAGGTTAAGGCACCCAACCGATTGCAAGAACGAACAAACGAACCGCGACCGCCCAAGCCAAAATTGCCGCTAACGCTCGAGATGTGGGCGACTCTGTAACCACCGGTCGTAGCACATGCAACCGGGTGCGAGAAGTGAAGAACGCGCGGGCACGACGACCCCGTCCTTGGCCTGTCAACCTCTGCCGACTTGGGGATTGGACTTCCCTCGCCTGCAGCAAGCCGAAGCAGGTATCAAGGCCTCTCTGGGCGAAGAGAACCGCGCGGACACAGATTATCCTATGCCTGCGGCGGGACGTTCGAAGGAGAATGCCGTAGGATTCTCCAACAGGAATTCCAAAAGACCGTGTAACCGGTCCGTAGGAGCGGGTCTCTCGTAGCCTGGACAGTACGAGAGGATGTGCGAGCGGGTCTCGCGAGGAGCACCGCATCGGGGGCAGCCGTGAGGCTCTTGTATGTTAAACCGGCGGTAATACGCACCGATTGGCGCATGATTCAGTATACACCTGCACAAGCGCGCAAAGGAAGTGTTGTCACCTCCTGCTTTGCGAATCCATGGACCACCCTTGCGGGTATCCGGGGTTATAGTAACGACTTTCTTACCCAGCTTGCGAAGCTGGAGGAAGTCGCGACCAAGGTCTTGCGGACGATCCGTTGCGGCCTTAGCCCAACGACGCGCCGCGGTGGCGTCCGCCTCCGAACGGAGGCGATCGAGAGTGACCCGTGAACCATGGTCCACGGGCCGATGATAGGAGCCAGCAGCGTGCTTGTGCGCCTCATGTTGCATACCCCACTTAAGCTTAGAGGGGCCGTGGTGGAACGATAACCAACGCAGCGGGTCGCCCGCCAGCCAGGTCTCGATGAGTTTGCACGCGCGCAGGGAGTGAGCCTGCGACGAGTGCAAGGAAGGGTCAAGGGCTCGCTTCGCAGCCGCGATCGAGTACGTGAAAATAGCAATGTGCTCGCAAGCTCGCTGGGTGGCGAGCTCGAGGGCACGGACAACAGCCGAGAGCTCCGCGTCGGGCGCGGTGGCACGGCCTACAAGCCACCTGAAGCGATTAACTTCGGTGCCTTGTGAGTAAAGGACCCCTGCTGCAACAGCCTGAGTAGCCTTTTTGGAGGCGGGGTTAGTGAAAACACTAGCATCCACCCCGATGCATAACCCCCACGTATCCGATAGGACATGAACATCTCCGAAATGAAATCGAGGTACAGAATACGATCACCCTTCTCCAAAGGAGAGAGGGAGTCGTCAAAGTGAATGCGCGACCAGTATGTGTCGCGCAACCGACGGCCTGGCTGAGCAAGAGGAGCCGAAGGATCCAAATGCTCGGTCAGCTCGGGGAGCCTCTTAACGATGTCCATGATAGGCCCCTTCGTGGCGAGCCGTTGCCGGCGCGTCAACGAGTGAGCCGAGAGGGGGTGAGGCTTAGCCTTGCCCAGCATGTGCCCGATCAAGAATGATCGGACGGGATGAGTCGCCGAAAGCGTGCCCGCGCGCAGTACACCCAGCGCGGCCATACGATCGAGGAGAATATGAATAGGGAGGAGACCCGCGAGGGCCTCCACACCTGGGCCTGGGGACGTTGAGAACGCCCCTGTAATCCAGAGAGCAGCCTTGCGCTGCATCTGACTCAATAGCTTCACGGCGCCTTTACACTTGGCGCCGTCAAAGTACCATAAATGGAACCCATAGGTAGCTATGGGCACCACGCAGGAACGGTATAAGAGCCGCTTAGAATGCGGTTCCAAGCCTTTAGTAGACGACCCAAGCATCCGCATAGCCTGAACTGATGAGAATGCCTTGGTCGAGTAGAAGCGAACGTGCTCATGAAAGGTGAGCTTACGATCAAAGAAAAAGCCCAAGTACCGCCAAAACGGCTTGGGTTTCAAGGGAGTGGCTCCGGTGTACGGGGAAAAGCCCAGATCAATCGGAGGGTTGTAATCCGAGAACGACCTGTCGAAGTGATAAATCTCCGACTTGTCATGCTCGAGGACGAGAGCGAACTTAGTAAAAAGCTCGAAAATAACCTTGTAAGCTTTTTTGAGGAGCAAACAATTCTGGTCGAGCGACTTCGACTGCACAATGAGTGTACCGTCGTCGACGTAGGATAAGAGCCAGCACGCATCAGGGTGCAGCTCGAAAAGGCGCATGATCAGCACCAAGCACAAGGCCGACAGAACGGGAGAGAGAGCAGAACCCTGCCCAACCCCTACGTCTGCAGACCGAGGCGGAGATGTGAAGGCATTCCACGCATACTGCGTGTGCCGCCCAACGAGATAAGAGGCGAAGAATTTCACCACATTCGGTGGAAAACCAAGCCGGGAAAGAACCGCCAATAAAACATCATGATTTATTGAGGGAAAGAATTGGGCCAGATCGAACGCCAGAACGCTCGTTTTAAGTCCCTTAGCCCACCCCGCTCGCACAATGTGAGTGAGGTAGAGGCCAGCATCCTCAGTGGAGCGCTGCCGAACGCCCCCAACCTGATTTGGATGGAAAACATCATGTTTGATCGCGTCAAACTGAATGCGGTTCGAGATCATCTTCTCAATGAGTTTCCCCAGAGTATTCAGAAGCACAATCAGCCTGAATGACTTGGGGGTGGCATAGGAGGGCTTGCCCGGTTTCGGAATGATAACCGACTTGCTCTCTTTGAAGGAGGAGGGCCAATAGGAGTGCTCAAGGCATCCATTGGCGATCCGAAGGAAAGTCGCAGCAGAGCTTTTCGACTTGCATAGCAGCCAGTGCTGCGCATGGCAAAAACAAGTCCTTACGTATTTTATCTCAGGTAAATGATTAATAACGCAGTCAGATCTCATCCGATTAGGCTGATCTTGAATTCGTTGGAAAGGGAATAAAAAGGCGCATTTTATGGTAATAAAACGGCCTGGTCACGTGACCAGGTTGGCCCTGAATTGTGTGATTTTTCTGATACCAAAATCATTGTAAATGGTCAAGAAATGGCCAAGATATCACAATTTTAGTGAAGTTTGACAGCGTGAGAGAAAATCAACGAAATCAGAGGTCGCACTGCAAGCAATTTGGCTTGTTCTCTGGATAAGAACAAGTCCTTTTACTACGTAAGGACTTGTAACAAGTTATTGCGCTAGCAAGCTGAATTCTTAATGGATTTCCTTGAAATAAGTTGTGTAATTAGCAGAAAATTCAGCCCTTTAATATGGTGGTCCGTGCATAAGAGTCAGGTGACCGGAAAATTGCCAAATTTGGAAATACTTGAACCGGATTGATTTAAATTAGAAGAATTTGGTAATTTGACCAAGTTAAACATTTAAGTGGGTTTTCAAACACTTCAAAATAATAATCTCAGGGTCCAGGTCCATCAAAAGTGTTTTTTATTGGGGTATTTACCTTCTATTTTATGTGACTTGTGCATTTTCAGCCGAGTTTATCATAAAACACAAGATTTGGAGGCTGTGGGAAATAATTTAAAACTCAGGCACACCAAATATTTGGCTCTTAAGTGAAAATGCTTAATTTTGTGATTCCAACAGTATCATTATCTTCAAATTTGGCTTGCGTATAGTGGAAATCTGTCCTGTTTTGCTTAAAAAGACAAGATTTCGGAATGTGGGAAATAAAATTCAGGGTCCGCTACACGCACCATGTTATAGCCCTGAATTGTGTGATTTTTCTGATACCAAAATCATTGTAAATGGTCAAGAAATGGCCAAGATATCACAATTTTAGTGAAGTTTGACAGCGTGAGAGAAAATCAACGAAATCAGAGGTCGCACTGCAAGCAATTTGGCTTGTTCTCTGGATAAGAACAAGTCCTTTTACTACGTAAGGACTTGTAACAAGTTATTGCGCTAGCAAGCTGAATTCTTAATGGATTTCCTTGAAATAAGTTGTGTAATTAGCAGAAAATTCAGCCCTTTAATATGGTGGTCCGTGCATAAGAGTCAGGTGACCGGAAAATTGCCAAATTTGGAAATACTTGAACCGGATTGATTTAAATTAGAAGAATTTGGTAATTTGACCAAGTTAAACATTTAAGTGGGTTTTCAAACACTTCAAAATAATAATCTCAGGGTCCAGGTCCATCAAAAGTGTTTTTTATTGGGGTATTTACCTTCTATTTTATGTGACTTGTGCATTTTCAGCCGAGTTTATCATAAAACACAAGATTTGGAGGCTGTGGGAAATAATTTAAAACTCAGGCACACCAAATATTTGGCTCTTAAGTGAAAATGCTTAATTTTGTGATTCCAACAGTATCATTATCTTCAAATTTGGCTTGCGTATAGTGGAAATCTGTCCTGTTTTGCTTAAAAAGACAAGATTTCGGAATGTGGGAAATAAAATTCAGGGTCCGCTACACGCACCATGTTATAGCCCTGAATTGTGTGATTTTTCTGATACCAAAATCATTGTAAATGGTCAAGAAATGGCCAAGATATCACAATTTTAGTGAAGTTTGACAGCGTGAGAGAAAATCAACGAAATCAGAGGTCGCACTGCAAGCAATTTGGCTTGTTCTCTGGATAAGAACAAGTCCTTTTACTACGTAAGGACTTGTAACAAGTTATTGCGCTAGCAAGCTGAATTCTTAATGGATTTCCTTGAAATAAGTTGTGTAATTAGCAGAAAATTCAGCCCTTTAATATGGTGGTCCGTGCATAAGAGTCAGGTGACCGGAAAATTGCCAAATTTGGAAATACTTGAACCGGATTGATTTAAATTAGAAGAATTTGGTAATTTGACCAAGTTAAACATTTAAGTGGGTTTTCAAACACTTCAAAATAATAATCTCAGGGTCCAGGTCCATCAAAAGTGTTTTTTATTGGGGTATTTACCTTCTATTTTATGTGACTTGTGCATTTTCAGCCGAGTTTATCATAAAACACAAGATTTGGAGGCTGTGGGAAATAATTTAAAACTCAGGCACACCAAATATTTGGCTCTTAAGTGAAAATGCTTAATTTTGTGATTCCAACAGTATCATTATCTTCAAATTTGGCTTGCGTATAGTGGAAATCTGTCCTGTTTTGCTTAAAAAGACAAGATTTCGGAATGTGGGAAATAAAATTCAGGGTCCGCTACACGCACCATGTTATAGCCCTGAATTGTGTGATTTTTCTGATACCAAAATCATTGTAAATGGTCAAGAAATGGCCAAGATATCACAATTTTAGTGAAGTTTGACAGCGTGAGAGAAAATCAACGAAATCAGAGGTCGCACTGCAAGCAATTTGGCTTGTTCTCTGGATAAGAACAAGTCCTTTTACTACGTAAGGACTTGTAATCCGGAACTCACCGCAAGTCATCCGCAAGTCATTATAAGGATACGATGAATTTGCTCCAACATTAACCAGCTCAATGCAAGTCATCCGAACTCACCGCAAGTCATCCGGAACTCACTGCAAGTCATCGGCAAGTCATTATAAGGATACGATGAATTCGCTCCAGCATTAACCAACTTACTGCAAGTCATCCGAACACACCACAAGTCATCCGGAACTCACCACAAGTCATCCGAACTCACCGCAAGTCATTTGAACTCACTGCAAGTCATCCGCAAGTCATTATAAGGATACAATGAATTCACTCCAACATTAACCAACTCACTGCAGGTCATCTGAACTCACCACAAGTTATACGAACTCACCGCAAGTCATCCGCAAGTCATTATAAGGATATGATGAATTCGCTCCAGCATTAACCAACTCACAGCAAGTCATCCGAACTCACTGCAGGACATCCGGAACTCACCGCAAGTCATCTGCAAGTCATCATAGGGATACGATGAATTTTCTCCAGCATTAACCAACTCAATGCAAGTCATCCGAACACACCGCAAGTCATCTTAACTCACCGCAAGTCATCCACAAGTCATCATAAGGATACAATGAATTCGCTCCAACATTGACCAACTTACTGCAAGTCATCCGAACACACCACAAGTCATCCGGAACTCACCACAAGTCATCCGGACTCACCACAAGTCATTTGAACTCACTGCAAGTCATCCGCAAGTCATTATAAGGATACAATGAATTCACTCCAACATTAACCAACTCACTGCAGGTCATCTGAACTCACCACAAGTTATACGAACTCACCGCAAGTCATCCGCAAGTCATTATAAGGATATGATGAATTCGCTCCAGCATTAACCAACTCACAGCAAGTCATCCGAACTCACTGCAGGACATCCGGAACTCACCGCAAGTCATCTGCAAGTCATCATAGGGATACGATGAATTTTCTCCAGCATTAACCAACTCAATGCAAGTCATCCGAACACACCGCAAGTCATCTTAACTCACCGCAAGTCATCCACAAGTCATCATAAGGATACAATGAATTCGCTCCAACATTGACCAACTTACTGCAAGTCATCCGAACACACCACAAGTCATCCGGAACTCACCACAAGTCATCCGAACTCACCACAAGTCATTTGAACTCACTGCAAGTCATCCGCAAGTCATTATAAGGATACAATGAATTCACTCCAACATTAACCAACTCACTGCAGGTCATCCGAACTCACCACAAGTTATCCGAACTCACCGCAAGTCATACGGAACTCACCGCAAGTCATCCGCAAGTCATCATAGGGATACGATGAATTCGCTCCAGCATTAACCAACTCACAGCAAGTCATCCGAACACACCACAAGTCATCCGAACTCACTGCAGGTCATCCGGAACTCACCGCAAGTCATCCGCAAGTCATTATAAGGATACGATGAATTTGCTCCAATATTAACCAACTTACTGCAAGTCATCCGAACTCACCGCAAGTCATCTGAACTCACCACAAGTCATCCGCAAGTCATCATAGGGATACGATGAATTCGCTCCAGCATTAACCAACTTACCGCAGGTCATCCGAACACACCACAAGTCATCCGGAACTCACCGCAAGTCATCCACAAGTCATCATAAGGATACGATGAATTCGCTCCAACATTAACCAACTCACTGCAGGTCATCTGGAACTCACCGCAAGTCATCCACAAGTCATTATAAGGATACAATGAATTTGCTCCAATATTAACCAACTTACCGCAAGTCATCCAAACACACCGCAAGTCATCCGGAACTCACCGCAAGTCATCCACAAGTCATCATAATTTGCTCCAGCATTAACCAACTCACTCCAGGTCATACAAACTCACCGCAAGTCATCTTAACCAACTCATCGCAGGTCATCCGAACACACCACAAATCATCTGGAACTCACCGCAAGTCATCTGAACTCACCGCAAGTCATCCGGAACTCACCGCAAGTCATTTGAACTCACTGCAAGTCATCCACAAGTCATCATAAGGATACAATGAATTCGCTCCAGCATTAACCAACTCACTGCAAGTCATCCGAACTCACCACAAGTCCCTAAGTCATCCGGAACTCACTGCAAGTCATCTGCAAGTCATCATAAGGATACAATGAATTTGCTCCAGCATTAAACAACTCACTGCAGGTCATCCAAACTCACACAAGTCATCCAAACTCACTGCAAGTCATCCACAAGTCATTATAAGGATACGATGAATTCGCTCCAACATTAACCAACCCACTGCAAGTCATCTGGAACTCACCGCAAGTCATCCACAAGTCATTATAAGGATACAATGAATTTGCTCCAATATTAACCAACTTACCGCAAGTCATCCGAACACACCGCAAGTCATCCGGAACTCACCGCAAGTCATCCACAAGTCATCATAATTTGCTCCAGCATTAACCAACTCACTCCAGGTCATACAAACTCACCGCAAGTCATCTTAACCAACTCATCGCAGGTCATCCGAACACACCACAAATCATCTGGAACTCACCGCAAGTCATCTGAACTCACCGCAAGTCATCCGGAACTCACCGCAAGTCATTTGAACTCACTGCAAGTCATCCACAAGTCATCATAAGGATACAATGAATTCGCTCCAGCATTAACCAACTCACTGCAAGTCATCCGAACTCACCACAAGTCCCTAAGTCATCCGGAACTCACTGCAAGTCATCTGCAAGTCATCATAAGGATACAATGAATTTGCTCCAGCATTAAACAACTCACTGCAGGTCATCCAAACTCACACAAGTCATCCAAACTCACTGCAAGTCATCCACAAGTCATTATAAGGATACGATGAATTCGCTCCAACATTAACCAACCCACTGCAAGTCATCCGAACTCACCGCAAGTCATCTGGAACTCACCGCAAGTCATCTGGAACTCACTGCAAGTCGTCTGCAAGTCACAGTCATTGACTTAGCTTAGCAGTAGATTTGTACTCTTTCTCTAATGGCACCTGTATTGCCACCATCCCAATAGTTACAACAACAAAAACAAAACAATAACAAAAACCAAAAAAAAAACACAAAAATAAAACAACAAAATGTTTTTAAATAGTAGTGATACTCCAAGTAGGAACTCAATACACAACCTCTAATCTGGAAGTCACCACAAGGATATCTCACATAGTTCTGGGCCCCAATTTGTGTCCTTGGCCTTGTTTTGAACTTTGCACTTAAGCAAATTTGTGGCCATAGAAGAAAAACAAAAAACAAAAACAAAAAATAACACAAGACAAAAAACAATATTAAATAAAGATAATACTAACCAAAACTCCAATCAGAAACTCAATAATTTCCTACAACATCACCTTGGTTACCAAAAGTCTTTCAACAAGTGAAATTAAAGGACTGAGAATTCAATACAGTATCCCTACAAGTCACTCCGAGTTTTCTACCAGACCACACCCTATCTTCCCAGTGATTTTTAGTACATTCTGTCATCTTAAGACATAATAAAAACAAATATAAGCAGTATATAGTTACAAGTTCTTACGTAGTATTACAAGTTCTTACGTAGTAAAAGAACTTGTTTTCCGGCCTGCATAGCAGGCAGAAATGGTTTCTAACGCAATGGTTGGAAATTCTCCCACTGCTATAGTGACCCTGCATGGTTTCTGTATCTCAGCCATTACTTGGCCAATTTTTATGATCTTGGTATCAAAAAAATCGTAAAAATCAGGGCTTTCATGTGGCATGTGTATCCAGGGTTGATTAGGTCATGTGACTTGTTCACACGACCCAAAAAGCGCAAATTTGTGTGAATTTATGCTTAAAACAGATTTGAATGAGCTAGATATGCTAAAATGTGTTGCCCAGACCAATATAGAATAATGTACAAATATTTACATATGTTTTGCAATGATGTCATGGTGTCCAAATCCGGCAAACAGTCAGCTCAACTTGGTGAAAATCCGAAAATTGGTGTTAAACTGACTGGATAATCCATAAAAGGCACACCAAACATTGCAAAACATGACCAAATAACATGAAAATAATGTTCTAGAAGCTTACATAATCAAACTCACAGCAGGACTTTGTGCAATTGCCTTGGATTTGGTAATGCACCAACTTGGACAAAAGTATTCTCAGGGATATGTCATGTGATATGTGCGCACAGACCACCTGTTAGGTAAAAAAAAGATTATCAGTATTTTTATTTTATTTTAATGCCTTTAAAATCTCTCAATATAGCTTATTTACTGTGTTTTCAACAATATTCCGCATTTGGTAAGTCACATAAAGATGTGACAATACGCATGTGACACCATCCTTTAGCCCTGATTTTTCTAATAATTACACACTTTGTTTCAAGGCAATCCGATAAAAGCTAAGTGACGTAAGAATTAATCTTGTTACAAGTTCTTATTGTAGTCAATTAATTAATCTTGTTACAAGTTCTTACGTAGTAAAAGAACTTGTTTTCCGGCCTGCATAGCAGGCAGAAATGGTTTCTAACGCAATGGTTGGAAATTCTCCCACTGCTATAGTGACCCTGCATGGTTTCTGTATCTCAGCCATTACTTGGCCAATTTTTATGATCTTGGTATCAAAAAAATCGTAAAAATCAGGGCTTTCATGTGGCATGTGTATCCAGGGTTGATTAGGTCATGTGACTTGTTCACACGACCCAAAAAGCGCAAATTTGTGTGAATTTATGCTTAAAACAGATTTGAATGAGCTAGATATGCTAAAATGTGTTGCCCAGACCAATATAGAATAATGTACAAATATTTACATATGTTTTGCAATGATGTCATGGTGTCCAAATCCGGCAAACAGTCAGCTCAACTTGGTGAAAATCCGAAAATTGGTGTTAAACTGACTGGATAATCCATAAAAGGCACACCAAACATTGCAAAACATGACCAAATAACATGAAAATAATGTTCTAGAAGCTTACATAATCAAACTCACAGCAGGACTTTGTGCAATTGCCTTGGATTTGGTAATGCACCAACTTGGACAAAAGTATTCTCAGGGATATGTCATGTGATATGTGCGCACAGACCACCTGTTAGGTAAAAAAAAGATTATCAGTATTTTTATTTTATTTTAATGCCTTTAAAATCTCTCAATATAGCTTATTTACTGTGTTTTCAACAATATTCCGCATTTGGTAAGTCACATAAAGATGTGACAATACGCATGTGACACCATCCTTTAGCCCTGATTTTTCTAATAATTACACACTTTGTTTCAAGGCAATCCGATAAAAGCTAAGTGACGTAAGAATTAATCTTGTTACAAGTTCTTATTGTAGTCAATTAATTAATCTTGTTACAAGTTCTTACGTAGTAAAAGAACTTGTTTTCCGGCCTGCATAGCAGGCAGAAATGGTTTCTAACGCAATGGTTGGAAATTCTCCCACTGCTATAGTGACCCTGCATGGTTTCTGTATCTCAGCCATTACTTGGCCAATTTTTATGATCTTGGTATCAAAAAAATCGTAAAAATCAGGGCTTTCATGTGGCATGTGTATCCAGGGTTGATTAGGTCATGTGACTTGTTCACACGACCCAAAAAGCGCAAATTTGTGTGAATTTATGCTTAAAACAGATTTGAATGAGCTAGATATGCTAAAATGTGTTGCCCAGACCAATATAGAATAATGTACAAATATTTACATATGTTTTGCAATGATGTCATGGTGTCCAAATCCGGCAAACAGTCAGCTCAACTTGGTGAAAATCCGAAAATTGGTGTTAAACTGACTGGATAATCCATAAAAGGCACACCAAACATTGCAAAACATGACCAAATAACATGAAAATAATGTTCTAGAAGCTTACATAATCAAACTCACAGCAGGACTTTGTGCAATTGCCTTGGATTTGGTAATGCACCAACTTGGACAAAAGTATTCTCAGGGATATGTCATGTGATATGTGCGCACAGACCACCTGTTAGGTAAAAAAAAGATTATCAGTATTTTTATTTTATTTTAATGCCTTTAAAATCTCTCAATATAGCTTATTTACTGTGTTTTCAACAATATTCCGCATTTGGTAAGTCACATAAAGATGTGACAATACGCATGTGACACCATCCTTTAGCCCTGATTTTTCTAATAATTACACACTTTGTTTCAAGGCAATCCGATAAAAGCTAAGTGACGTAAGAATTAATCTTGTTACAAGTTCTTATTGTAGTCAATTAATTAATCTTGTTACAAGTTCTTACGTAGTAAAAGAACTTGTTTTCCGGCCTGCATAGCAGGCAGAAATGGTTTCTAACGCAATGGTTGGAAATTCTCCCACTGCTATAGTGACCCTGCATGGTTTCTGTATCTCAGCCATTACTTGGCCAATTTTTATGATCTTGGTATCAAAAAAATCGTAAAAATCAGGGCCTTCCTGGTCACGTGACCAGGCCGTTTTAGGCTCGTTAGATTTGCCTTATTTTTCTGCTTTTTTTGAGTATAAGATCATCCCAATCGGTTCAGATTTGAGCGGACTACATGTTATTTACGTATTTAATATGTATTTGTTTAATAACAGTGTAAGTCTTCAGGCACTGCCTCACCCCAAAGTAAGAACTTGTTTTTGCCATGCGCAGCAATGGCCTCTGACCAAGTCCACAATCTCACCCAATAAAAAACAAATTGATATATTCAAGTGCAAATGAGTGACTACTGACTACTGACTACTAAATACTGACTTCTACGTAATGTGATATGTGTAAGATCAATGTCAATGACTGCCGGAAAGAAGAACCACCAAGACATCCCAGTACCCAATCAGAACATGAAAATGACTAAGAAGTAAAACCAAATGAGTGAGATAATATGTATAGAAATGAGTGTGGAAAGCTGATAACACTAAGACCAGGAAGGATTATTGAAAAATAAAAGAGCAGCATAAAATATGAAGCCTAATACAAGGCAAGGATAAAAGCAAATTGGGTATAAGAAAGTGAAATAACAAATCACAATCTGAAAATTAATATTGTTGACAATGAAAGTATTGAGTCAAAGAAATCAACAAAGAAGATCTCACTCCTTGAAGATCTCACGACTGGGCCCAGGCACCCCAGAAACCTTGTCATACCTACGCTCCCGATCGTATGGGTCCTTCTGGTGATGTAGCTGTTCTGAGGGTTCTTTCTCCATATCAGACTCGGAATAAGTCCTGGTGGAAGTTGGGCCCCAAGTAACACGACGAGAGGAAAAAGAAAGTGAGGCTGATACTGAGGCTTTCACCGGACGATGACCATCAAGATAAACACGTTTAGACAAATGGCTTGAAGGGATTGAAGAATGAAGCGAACGACCAGATGGAGGACCCTTGGACTGCTTCAATATCCTAGAAGGTGAAATAGCAGAAGGAAGGGCTTTGGACTGATCAAACTTGCGTCTGGAATCTCGGCCACCAGTATCACCACGGTAAGGGAAAGTCACAGGTTTGGATGTCGAAACAGATTTTTGAATGCCAATTTCAGGGGTAGTAAAGCTGTGCTCCTCATCTCCACTCCGATTATCAACCAAACAGTAACCAGAGAAGTTTTCAGAGTGATGCTTCTTCCGGGCTTGACCTTCAAATTGAGCATTCAAGTTTGCAAGAGCCCTCTGGTATTGATCTGACAATTTGGGATCCCGAAAAGAGAGTTGCGGTGCCACAGGAGGAGATGAAAAGTATGTGGTCGTGGATTTCTGTGTAGTGATACGCACAGGCGAGCCAAGAGATTGTTGATGATGGGAATGATTAGATGGATGAGGAATAGGAGAAGACTGATTATCGGAAGCCACCACCGAAGCTGAAGCTAACATAGGAGGAGGAAGAGGTGCAGCAATTGAAGAATGTCCAGCTTTCTTGATCAAGCCAGCCTGAGCAACTGGTAAATCCTTTATCTTGATAAGAATTTTCCCATCTGTGTCAGTAAGCAAAGGAATCTCCTGATATTCAAGAGAATCCACAGGTATTGCTTTGATTGCTAACAGGAAAAAATTAACCAAATGAAAGCACAATCTGAAGAAAAAACTAACCGTCTGACCAGGCTTCAATCACAAGAACCTTATTCCGAATTGCATTTGCCAAAGCTTTCCAGATATGAAGAGGTTGAGTCGCTGCAAACATGCCTGCATGAGGTAGAGAGGAGACAACCACTGCTGGCCAGCCCTGCATAACAAACATATTGTGCTTGGCAATAGCAGTCAACTTTGCCCATTTGACATTGGAGCCAACCTCGCCTTGGGCCAAAACAGCTATAATATAAAAATAAAATATCAGTTATAAGTGGCAAATTACCAATACAGTGTAACGTACCAAGCCTCTTTTTGAAGAAATCAGCAACTTCAGCCCGAAGTACATTCAAAGGAACTTTAGCAGTTGCAGATAGCTGCAGCGGCCGAACCTCAGTCTCAGGCAGTGGCTGAGCATCAGCCCGGGCCTTGGCTGCAATCCTCCGTTTGTTACTGTCCTTCACATACTCTTCAAACTTTTTGTCAGCAGCTGATGATCTATAAAGAAGAAGAATAAATCAATAGAAAAAATATAAAACAAAACCTTAAATACCTGAACTTATCAGCAACTCCATCAATAATCATCTCGATAGGTGCTGGATTCTCTTTCAGAACGTCCTTGCCCAAATCAGAGGAAGTAATGACACTGCAGTTCTGCCGAGCAGCAGCATCATTCCCAGTGTAAAAGTCCCAAACGATATAGTGGATATCTGGGTTCCAGCTACTTATGAATTCAATCTAAAATTAAGCTCAGTATATATTAAAACATCAACAATAGAAAACAACTTACAAGCTTCTGAACTTCACCTCTGGAAGAGCTGAGACGACGGACTGCACTTTTCAGTGCTGTTGTGTCCCGAGTAAGACGCTTCAAAGACTCTATCATCTTCTCCATTGTGGAGTCTTGTTCTTCCTGTGAAAGTTCCAAAAACTTGGCCCACTCCACCTTAGCAAGTTGACGGAATTCCTCAACTAAGAAAAAGAAATTAATAAATCAATGGGCAAACAAAGAAAAAACCAAAACTTACGGCTACCGATTTCAGGATGTAGAAGAGAAAGGTGCTGCTGGAAAGTATTCCATCTCTGTTCAAAAGGGCGACTGTAGTTTGTCTCCAAACCCAAACGCGATTCCTTGCGCACATAGTCTTCCGTAGCATTGTGCTCCTCAGCGATAGCTGTAACTGCACCACGCACAACCTCCCGCAAATGCTTGCAATCTGACTTGAGTTTCTTAGATGGGCGACCACCTTTGTTTTTATGCACCATGTTGTCCTCCCCATCTGAGTTCACACCAGCCTCCTCAACCTCAGCCTCAGCCTCATCATCAGCATCAGCCTCCAATGCACTTTGGCGACGCTTTTGTCCCCTTGTAGAGGTGGGCCCATGACCCAAGGATACCCGCGAAGGCTGAAAGTCAGCATTCGGGTCCTCCTCAGGCTCCGAAATAGGATGGGCGTGCAGTGATGTGGTGTTGTTGGCAGGGCTTGAGGTAACTACATCACCCGCCAATGCATGATCATCTTCATCGTCTGTCTCGGAAACAATTTGGTTGCGTGCACGTTGGGTCTTTGCAAGACGGCGGGTCTGACTGTAATCACTCCCGCTCGTTCCACTTTCGATAGGTGACATACCGCCGAGGTCTTGGAAGAGTTTGACGTTGAACGAGTTGAGGGCCGACTTTGCGAAGAAGGCATCATCCGCCGATGTATGCGACCGGCGATAAATGCGGCGTGGCGCCATAGGTGTGGCATCTTCGTCGTAGTCGTTGTGCTCGTCACACTCGAAACCCGCTGCGGGTTCATCCACCTCCATTTTGTTGTTGTCCGATATCCCCCCATCGCAGTCGCCACCCGTGTTGTCATCGTTGGCATCCATGTCGAAATTATGGGCGGGGCCGCCCGCATGCTCGTCGTCGTCTTCATCGTCCCTCTCCCTACCCTTCCCTTTGTCCGCAGTCTGGCGAATGTTTCCATCGTCCTCCTCCTCCTCCTCCTCCTCCTCCTCCTCCTCTTCTCCATCATCTTGGCCATTGTCGACCTCCATATCAGCTGAACCGCGACGGCGACGTGTAACGACACCTCCAGCAGCTTCCTTCGCTTTCTGGGCCCTCCATGCTGCTTTAATTTCTTCTGCACTGTCCCAGATCTTCTTCTCCACCTTCAAGCGCTCGGAAAACCGGTCCAGCCGCCTACGCGAAGCAGCATCCTCGTCTTCTTCCATGTTGAAGGCAGTGTCGTCGACGAATGAATCGGAGAAAGGTTCTTCGTCAGGTTCTTCGTCAGAAGAACCGGCGGTAACCAATCCCCTCGCCCGCTGGACAATTTTTGCCGCCTCTTTCTTGGCCGCTGCCTTGTTGTCAATGGGCACCGGGTTGAACGAGTCGGAGAGAGGTTCCTCGTCGGGAGGAACAATGGCTGCCCGTGCTCTGGCCTGTTGGATGATTTGGGCAGTCGTAATCTTGCCTGCCGCCACTCGTTGGTGCCTCTCCTTGATAAGCGCGAGGGCCTTGGCCCGCCTTTCCTTCTCCGCGATAACCTCAAGGGCCTTCGCCTGTGCTTCCTTTGCTTCGACTCGGGCAGTCAGCCTTGAAATTAACGCGTCGTCGGCAGCCTCAGCCGGCAGTCCGTTCCACTTCGCCTCGGCAGCCAGACCTTTCCGTTCCGCCTTAGCTTCCGCCATGTACTTGCGTAAGCTTTTCGAGAGAGGATTCGAGGGTGGATTGGGAGGTGGGGAGACAACCTCTCCGCGTAGTCGTCCTGAACGCGTAACACGACGTGAGCTGTACGTAGAAGGTAGTCAGTATTAATAAAAGTAGACAAAAAGAACACCTAACATACCCTTCAGAAGCCACGGGAGGTTCAACAACGTTCGAGGCCACCCTAAGAAAGAAAAAATCAGAAACGGAAACATGTCCTACGTGGCATAGGACACAATGGACAAACGGCGAAAGCAACGATGCGAACCAGCCAAATGACGAAAGACAAATGGCGGAAACGACACCGAAGCATACACCAACAACTCAACAAAGTCAACGTTGTTTAGGGAGACTGTGACCAGGTCACCAGTGCTCAGGAAGGGTGACAAAGTCAGTCCCATAGTCCAAGTATCGCCACGTCACGTAGGGGGGAGGGATGGTACCGAGACGTACACGGTGGAATTGGCGACGGCGGGTGGAGGGTTTGCCTGGCGTCGAGAACGAGTGCTGGGCTGCTAAAAAATACAAACACTAAGCATTAGCTCGTGAACGACGTACGAAAGTGTAATGTACCTTCGGGGGCTGCTTTGCTCGAAGTCGGGAGGACACCGGGCTGCTGTGTGTCTCCTGTGGAGGAGTAGATGAGCAGACAGTCCAAAGGATAGGAGAAAACATACCTTTGTTCTCTTCGTACCCTTTTCGTTGGGTGAAAGAGCGTCGTTCGCCTTGCGCTTTGGAGGCATGATTGAAGAAAGAGGAGGGAAGAGAGAGGAGGGAAGAGAGAGAGAGAGTTGACGTGTCAATTGGTCAAGCACTTGACCGCGTAGAACACGCTGAGCCTTAAAAAACGGGAAGTTCCTGTCAATTCCTGTCGGTGGTGTGATTTTACGTGGGCTAATTCGGCAAGGAAATTGCGAAAAGGGGTTACTGTAACGTCGGCTAACAGACCCTGGACCTATCAGCTCTTCCAGACCCAATGAGAGGGGATAAGTACTTACGTGCATAGCGATACCCTAGGCAACCTCCACCTAGGCACGATTGTCTACAAAGCCATTTTATCTGCAGTAGAATGTTCGAGGAAGGAAGGAACTTAGAACGCGATTTCAGAATAGATATAGCTTGCACTCACCGGCGACCTTAATTTCAACGCGTCCATCCCAAGGTTTGAGGAAGCAAATACGACGACATTTGATAGATTAGGCTTGAGTTAATGACAATGATGGCGAGAGATGGGGGCAAGAGATCGTATGGGTTCTCCGAGATGGATCTTCGGCTCGAATTTGGCGACAAGGTCAGCCAAATGACGCGAAGTTCCAGCGACCAGGTCAGCTGAAACTCGAAGTAATCCACGAGCGACCAGGTCAGCTCGTGAATTCAATGACGGAGGCGGTGTGGAGGGACGAAGGTGGTGTGAGGAAGTGACGGAGGCGGTGTGGGGGGACGGAGGCGGTGTGGGTGAACGGAGGCGATGTGGAGGAACAAAGACGCGCCAGCCGCGTCGGGAGACCAAAGCAAATAAGGCGGATGGTCCTGCCAAACAAAGCCGGCTCAGGAAACGGGCCAGAATTCTTGCCAAGTCCCGTTTCCCACGGCCAGGTAAGCGATCAATCCTGCTATCTTGGGTCTCTCGGACTCTCTCCACCCTCCACTTCCCGTCCCTCCACTTCCCGTCCCTCCACTTCCTCCTACAGGCTGACTTTGTCGCCATCCGCGTATGAGCTGACTTTGTCGCTCATAGCATTTCTTTACGGAGGAGCTGACCTTGTCGCTCCTCCATCCTTCACCCAGGATTCGGCACTCGTTTTCTGCACTCGCAATGCGCTCCCCATCGACCAACTTCCATCGGCCCAACCTCCTTCGACCTACGTTGTTCAGTAAGGTAAGCGAACTCGTCTTATCTATTGACTGTTCACTTACCTCCCTCCCACCACTCCGTCGTCAAGGCTGACTTTGTCGCCTTCCCGTCAATGAGCTGACTTCGTCGCTCATTGCACCGCTTCGTGGAGGAGCTGACTTTGTCGCTCCTCTCTTCGCTCGCGCCCCACCTTCGACACTACCTTCGACCTCCTTCGACTGAACCTCCGCCCTGCGCACTCGCCTCCCTCATCAAGGCTGACTTCGTCGCCTTCCGCGCGTATGAGCTGACTTTGTCGCTGATCGTACTTCTTCACGGAGGAGCATCGCTCACCCAGAATTCGGCACTCGTTTTCGGCACTCGCAACGTGGACCGCCCTCATCGTTGTTCTCTTTGGGCTTCTCGACGTTTCCGACAGACAATTCGTCAGACAGCAAGACGGCGAGTTGTCGGGACAGCAGGCGGTGGAACTCGTAGACATCCCGCACACTCGTGAGGTGTTTGAGGTAAGTAACGTCCCTCAAATCTGCTTTATTCTATCTGCTTATCCTTCTCGATAGCATTCTTCGTGCTCTCATGTCTTCTCGCTTCGATTACAACTCTTAGGTTTCCAGCTATGCCCTGGTTTCGGCTCACAAGGTATATTTTACGCCTAAAATCTACTTTATATCCGTTCGCTTACCTTCTCTGTAGAATTCTTCGTACCCTCACATTTATTCTTCATGCGCTCATATCTTCCCACTTCGATCTCCACTCTTGGGTTCCGTGTTTATCTTATCTTAGATAACGCACGTGATTTTACCCGCCTCCCACGGTTCAAATCCAATCGATCAACTTCTCATTTTCATTCTCGTTCTCTCTCCCATCTCTCACTTCTGATCTCTTTACTTCCTAGGTGAGTTTCGTATCGTCTCCTCCTCTTTTTCGGGCAGATTTGCCTCTGCTGCAGCGACGGTGGAAGATACTCCGAGGCTGACCTTGTCGCCTCACGATTTCTGGCTGACCTTGTCGCCATGTTTCAACTTGGTTGGGCTGACCTGGTCGCCCACCTATTCCTGTGGGTTTGCTGGGGCTGACTTTGTCGCCTCTGGGAACGACTGACTTGGTCGTCGTCTCCTCGTAGAACAGCTGACCTTGTCGCTGTTTTACTTGCTCGTCGAAGGCATACAGGCTGACATGTCGCCTACTTTGCCTGATCGATTGCGATGCTGCGATGACTCCGATGCCTCGTGGTTGTGGATCTAGCTAACTATCTTTCTATCATTCTAGTTCTCTCTTCATGGCTCGACCTTCAGGTGTGTATCTTAGGTTTTCAATCTGATCTTTATTCATGTTTCATAGATATTTACTACGACTGCTACGGAGTGAAACGGGATGGGTCGAGGGAAGATATGGCCATTTTCGAGAAGCACAGCAGGGCCAGTCCTCGTGCGTGCCCATCACTTCCTCACCTCGTAGTCTTACTGACACATGTTACTAGCACACGACTTCACCGATGCTCGTACGATCGGGGAGTTGCGCACACTCCGCTACAAAGTCCCTGGCCTCGAACGAGACACTCCTGGCCCCGACGCCAACGGGAGGCCGGTTCCAACGCGGTTCATAGTTACTTCTCCAAACATGCCCTACATCCCGGATTTCTCCATCGATCCACGCGACGTACAACTGCGTCGAGACGGGCGATATTACACGGGGGACTTTACCGAGTGGCCACAGTGGTACCACCCTTCCACGGCATACCTCCCCTTTGTCCGCGCTCGTCCGCCTCGCGATGAGGTCAAAGACCACGAATTCCAACTGGCTTGGCACAATCTCCGGAGGGAAGACTTCGTCTATGAACAGGGTTCGGCCTTCCGCGACTTTGGCCGCATCTCGATGGAGCTTGGGGGGCGGGTATTAGATATGCGCAGAGCATTGGAGAGGAAGGTGGAGGAATATGCCAGAACCAACCCCGACGACTGCTCGTTCGCTGAGTTGAGGGACCTCCGGCACTGCGCAAGGGGGTTGAGATTTGCCTCCCTCGCCCTCACAGTTGCCTCTCAGACCTACGACGACACTGTCCTCACCTTCACATCCTTCCAACGCTACTTGGTCAGAGGCCATTGCTGCGCATGGCAAAAACAAGTTCTTACTTTGGGGTGGGGCAGTGCCTGAAGACTTACACTGTTATTAAACAAATACAGATTAAATACGTAAATAACATGTAGTCCGCTCAAATCTGAACTGATTGGGATGATCTTATACTCAAAAAAAGCAGAAAAATAAGGCGGTTCTAACAAGCCTAAAACGGCCTGGTCACGTGACCAGGAAGGCCCTGATTTTTACGATTTTTTTGATACCAAGATCATAAAAATTGGCCCAGTAATGGCTGAGATACAGAAACCATGCAGGGTCACTATAGCAGTGGGAGAATTTCCAACCATTGCATTAGAAACCATTTCTGCCTGCTATGCAGGCCGGAAAACAAGTTCTTTTACTACGTAAGAACTTGTAACAAGATTAATTAATTGACTACAATAAGAACTTGTAACAAGATTAATTCTTACGTCACTTAGCTTTTATCGGATTGCCTTGAAACAAAATGTGTAATTATCAGAAAAATCAGGGCTAACAGATGGTGTCACATACGTATTGTCACATCTTTATGTGACTTACCAAATGCGGAATATTGTTGAAAACACAGTAAATAAGCTATATTGAGAGATTTTAAAGGCATTAAAATAAAATAAAAATACTGATAATCTTTTTTTTACCTAACAGGTGGTCTGTGCGCACATATCACATGACATATCCCTGAGAATATTTTTGTCCAAGTTGGTGCATTACCAAATCCAAGGCAATTGCACAAAGTCCTGCTGTGAGTTTGATTATATAAGCTTCTAGAACATTATTTTCATGTTATTTGGTCATGTTTTGCAATGTTTGGTGTGCCTTTTATGGGTTATCCAGTCAGTTTAACACCAATTTTCGGATTTTCACCAAGTTGAGCTGACTGTTTGCCTGATTTGGACACCATGACATCATTGCAAAACATATGTAAATATTTGTACATTATTCTAGATTTGTCTGGGCAACACATTTTAGCATATTTAGCTCACTGAAATCTGTTTTAAGTGTAAATTCACACAAATTTGCGCTTTTTGGGTCGTGTGAACAAGTCACATGACCTAATCAACCCTGGATACACATGCCACATGAAAGCCCTGATTTTTACGATTTTTTTGATACCAAGATCATAAAAATTGGCCCAGTAATGGCTGAGATACAGAAACCATGCAGGGTCACTATAGCAGTGGGAGAATTTCCAACCATTGCATTAGAAACCATTTCTGCCTGCTATGCAGGCCGGAAAACAAGTTCTTTTACTACGTAAGAACTTGTAACTTCTTGGAGACGCTGGCAATTTTCGAATATTATAGCATCCACCGACGATTGAGCACCTCGACTAGCCTCGACTTGGAGCGTGGCCTCCTTCCTGGACTCGTTGGCGCGGTTACGTGTGACCTGGAGGTCGCACAGAACCTTTATAATCTTTATGTCCCCGTCTGGCTGGTTCGCCCCCCGAGCCGCATCGCTCGGGATATGATCATCGTCATTCCCGACTGCCTCCTTGAACTTCGTCCAGAATTGAACGACCAACTTTGGCCTGGTAGTACTCCGGCCTACAGCGGAGAGGCGTCGGCGGTTCGGAATCGCGCTTCGCAGAACTTGCGAGCAGACAATATCCGCCTGGGACACTCGGCCGGTAAGTCCTCAATTCTCTGTATGTGTTCGTTTACTAACATGTTCGTACTTAAGAGCAACAACCTCCTTCAGCGGCGCCTCAAGAGTCTTCAGCTTCGACCCAGACTATCTTTGTAGCAGTTGGCGCCCTCCGGGCCATGTCGAAAAGACCGCAGGTCAATGGTTTGAAGTTCGAGCGGGTCACGGCAGATACCTTCCCCCCTGCGCTTTCTCTGTGGGACGACGCTTTGGCATTGGTGGACAGGGATGCTCCTATTTGGGATCACCCAGATTACGACCGCTTCCGCCACTACCACGTTCTCGACCCCTATACTTTGGCGAACAAAGACGAGAGGAACATTATGCTTGTTGTCCCCTGTTGGCTGGCCATGCGTGCCTTTTGGTTGCATACTGCGACTCATCGTACCACGTTGCACTTTGTCCTTCCGAGCACACAGGAATGGAAGGACTATTTCTTCCATGTCCTCCAAAATGTCCTCGGATACAAGTCCACCCAGTCGAGGCCTAACTCGAAAGACCCCCGTCGTAAGTCTCCTGACCAGCTGAAGACTTTGTTTGGGATGTCGGACATGTCGCACCTGGATGGACCGGTCGGATTGGTGTGGAAGCGACGTATCATCGCCAGGGTTCCCGACATTATTTCGCGGAAGATTCGATTAGAGTTGCCATTGCTGCGGGAGATCGTCTGGGATCTCTGCGAACACAACTTCCGCCTTGAACTCCTCACCCTTGATCGTTGTCTCGTGCCTCGGAGTGCAATGTCGGAGGCTGGGCAAGGTCACAGGGATGAAATGGTATTTGCTTGCTTTCCCAACAAGTATCCTGTGGTCTACGATCTCCCTACTGCCGACGAAGGTTTAGGTGCTCGTCGTTGGCAAAACCGGGCCCCATATGTGATGGCATTCTCGGTTTTAATTGCAGATTGGCCTGATCGTCGAAATACTAAGCTGAAGACACTCTGTATGGGAAACCAGCCATCAGGGTCAGCTGAAGTTCAGGCCTACATCACAGCTTTGGAAAAAATCGCCTTCCGCCTTTACTGCCAGATATTCTTTGAGTTCTTTGGTCGTGCCCCTACAATCCCTCGTATTCTTCCTTCGTCATCTTAGATTGTAGTGGGCACATGTATATACGCAAAATCATCTTGACCTGTTTGTAAGTCCTTTTTATTAAATGTTAGCTTGTTCCTTTCACTAATATTTATGTGCAGGATAGCTCGCATTTTTTTTACTGGTTGTCTCTGTGTTGTAAAAATAGTTTCAAATTCTATTTTTACTTTCTTCTTGATCTTTTGTGGGATCTGTCAGCTGGGATCTATCTGTCGATGTCAAGACATTTATAGATCTCAGTTATAAGTACTGTGGATAGGTAGGATCAATGTTTCCTTCTTTCTTCCCTACCTCCATCATGCCTTCTATTTTCAAATCTTCAAAGAAAATTTCTGCTGCTGCTCTTGCTATGGCTAGTTCCTCTCCACCACCCCCAAATCTGGTTTCAATTGATGAGCTGCCTAAGTCTCGCCGGCCTTATGGTTCTGGAATGGCTGTTATTGGCCATCAAGGCCTAGTTTATACTCCGTCTGGAGTTTATGCTCATGTCACAGAGCCTTTGCTGATGCCCGAGAGTATAGTGAATGCTGGCGATGAAAGAAACAATCCCCTGGATGATCATGATGATTCGGAGGTTGATCAACAGAGAATTGAAAAAAAAAAACGACAGTGGCGCAAGTGGAGCGAGGATATCATTCCTGCTTTGCTTAAGCCTTATCTTACTCTGTTATCAGAAACTGCAGGCCTTCGCAACATGCCTCAGATTGATAATATTCACGGCTGTACAGGCTGTGCTCAAGGGCGTTTACTCAATGTTTCTTGTATCTACTTTCAGAGTGAGTGGCTTTATTATATATACAGATTTGTGGTCATAGATTCATTTGCTTGGATTAGAAATTGGAAAGGTAGTGCTTTGCACTTGTACCGAACCTGCACTGCAACTTTTATCACGTGGTTTATTTCCTTGTGCTCCTAGTGAGCCAACTCTGGCTGTTGATTTGAATGTTCTGGAGTTTGCACAAGGGCTTTTTGTCAATGCGGCTCCAAATACAACTGCTTGGTGTGAAACCCTTGAAGGGTTTCTTAGTGCAAGAGACTTTAAGCTTACAACAAGAGTATGATCTATTTTTGACCTTCATACAATTTTAAAACTTAACAAATTTGGTTACTAGGATAGTCTTCGTGGCCGTTTTGGAAATGCTCTTCATTGGTATGCAACTTTGATGGATACAAAGAATCTTATGATTCGGGATTATTTGGATCAAGTTCGGGAATCTATCCTTGCAATGAATGATGATGTTGATAATACAGAAGAAAATGGTAGGCCTATCTTTAATATTTAAGTTAATTCCTGTCTGATTAATTATCAGATATAATAATGCATGAGCCTGAGGCATTGCCTGATGTTGAGATGTCAGATGCTTCTTCTCCTGGTATTATTTCTGATTTTATTTTTTAAATGAACTTAACTTATACTTTATGTAGTGGATGATTTCCCTACACCTAAGCATTCTGATCGACCAAGTGAATACCTTCGAGAACGCTGTCCACTTTGTTTTGGTGGAGATAACTGGAAAAAAGAAGATGAATTGTATGTTATTAAATATTATTCAAATTGGTCCTTTATTGACAGCCAAATAGAGTTGATGTTATTGTTTGTATTGATGCCTGCTTTACTCAGAAGCGCCGTAAGTCTCAAGGCAAGGCTTGGCAAGAGCCACGGGTTCATCCTGAAACCATCTTTGTTCCCACTTGGTCAGAGGCCATTGCTGCGCATGGCAAAAACAAGTTCTTACTTTGGGGGTGAGGCAGTACCTCTAGAAATGTTATTACATAAATACATGTTAAATAATTAAATAATATGTAGGCCGCTCAAATCTGAACCGATTAGAATGATCTTATACTCAAAAAAAGCAGAAAAATGAGGCACAGCTGGGGTGGGACTATTTTGACAGAGGGTCAAAATATTGGGTAGGTTGTTAGGATTTTGGCTAGCAGTCAAAATGTGGTCAAAATTCTTTCTTTTGCCTTAAGCAAAATCAGGGCAAGAGATCAGATTTTGCTAAGATTTTGCCAATGTTTAAATCAAACACTTTGCCTACTGGCTAAACAGTGACAAAAAAGTGACTTTTGTTGTTATTTACACTGAATGAAAATGTTACTTTTTGTGGACGCCAAAAGGTTGACTCAAAAGGTAGTATCTTGCTTAGAATTTCCATCATGCAAAATTTCTGATTTAGCCCATAAGCAAAATGGCACTTTTACCCAGAAATTTTAAACACAGGTCAAGACACAATATTTTGCTTTGTATTTTATTTGCGGGCAAAATATCAGGTTAAAACACGATATTTTTCTTTGTATTGTGCACATGGGTAAAATATTGGGGTCAAAACATGATATTTTGCTTTGTATTTTGCCCGGACAAAATATCGAGGACAAAATGGATCGTGCGATGGGCGTGTCGCGCTTCGGTCGCTGAGCGCGCCAGATTTCGGTCGCTGAGCGTCTCGCAGGCCGAGCGTGGCGCTACCAGAAGCGTTGAGATTGTTACCACAATTGTCACAGCTCTTGAAGACGCGATACGTTGGTGTCGGACGCGTACATCGAGCGCGAGACATTGGAGTCGCCTTCCTTCTGGAGCGACTCAAGTTCCCAGCGGTATCCTTCTGCGCTACCTTGTACATGTCTTCAAAAGATAGCCGACGTCTTTCAAAGACATTGTTCCATCTTTCAGAGATGCATGGACAGGTTCGCAAAGAGTGTCTTTACCATCTTTGCTTTGGTCAAGAGTCTCATGCATCCATATCTTTTGAGTCTCATTGAATGCTTATATTTTTGATTTCCCGTAAGACATGAAAATAAGAGTGGCATTGAATGAGGGGTACTATCTAACAGGCTACTATAATGCCCCTGCAGTTCATAGAGGTCCCCAAGCGCAGGTCGCAAATATACAGCACCTTTCGATTAGCGGCTCAGCTCTTCATGCCAGGGGTAGGCCTGCCAATTCGAGAAATCAGATATCATTCAGGTAGATACTAATAGTCCTTACTAGCATCGACGAGTCATTAAATCCTGCGACAAAGGCTTACATGGTTCAACCTGTCAATTAGTCATAATAATTAATTAAACGACTTCAGTAAGCAATCAGGTATTTGTTCAAAAAGGATGGATGACCGTTATCATGGAAGCATGCATCGTAGCATCGAAGTGTTCGAGCCTACATAACATCGGTAAACATAAAATTTGTTCAAGAGTGCTACCTCACCATATATCGACGACTTGTTGACTATTTCTCATTATCGTACTGGGTAAATAAGGTAAGTCATCAGTCAGATCTGGTGAAGGTAAAGTACTGTTGAAGTAGACTTACTGTGCGACAAGTCGACGAATGCCTGGTGGTCATACACTCGCCACGGAAAAGTGTAGGAAATGATCACTAGAACAATATCAATAGATAATAGCTCAGTGGATGAGGAAGAACTATGACGAACATATGAGATGAGAAAAACATTAGCCGCCGCTGATCTTAAGGCGGAATGTCCAAAAAGCGGTCGCACTAAACTCGGATGAGAAGGACGAAAGAAAATATCAGAAAAACATACAAGTTCAAAGCATCGCGTGGTGGCATGAGCGATCTAAATTAGAGTGGTTGGTTTAGAGTAAGGTATGAGATGCTGACGAACATAAAAGACAACAAAAGAGGCTCATGCGACGCGCGGCTGCCGCATGTGCGCGGGCCTGCATTGGCTAGAGCATGACGCCACGCGCCTGGGGACTGTTCAGCGTGAAATTGTTGCCGGGCGTGTGGTCGATGACTGCGAAAAGGGGATGGGGCTGGATGCAGCCACGAACTTGTATTTCGGTGATGGTCAACAGTTTTGTCAGACGGCGGGAATTTGGTGTACCTCTGAATATATCCACACGAATGAGATGGAAGAGGCGACGGCATAGAGATCTAGAGAGAGTAATGGTAAAGGTAAGCATTCAGGCAAGTAATGCAGGAGTTGAACGACGCACCAGCGGCATTGTTCCCCAACTGTAGCTGCGCCAGCCATGCCAGGTGTTAGGGAGGTAGGCGTGACATGGATGACATCCGCCGACTTGTAGCTGAGAGTCGGCGAAGAGAGCTGGTGAGGTACCATAAATCCTGGAGAGGGCTGGTAAGTGACCGGGGTAGGCGTCGGCGAAATAAATAGGCGCGCACGCGGGGCAGCGTTCTTCAGCGTCTCGAAAAGGGTATCCATCCAGCAGAAATCCTAAAAATCCTCCAAAACTCGTCTCCGAGTCATCCAACAAAATCAATCAAAATCTTCGAAATCGGCGTCCTTCAAAAATCATGCCTCCAAGCCTGAGGACTTAAGCGCGCGCCTATCTTCGAGGCGTCTTTTTTCTTCGGCATGCGCTGATCTTGACAGCGACTTGTCTTCGTAAACGTGCGCCGATCGTCGACGGCGGCTTTTCTTCTCCACGGAATAGCGGTTCCGGGACCGTCTTCTGCAGGTTTAGCGGCTCTGCAGCCTTCTTCTGCCTCAGCGTCGACACGCGAGGGCTTAAACTAGTGCGCTTCGAGCAAGCGCCTTATCTTCGAGCATCGGAAACGAAATCGGCCCGGCAGGGGAGACGTCGAATCGCGAGTCTTCAACTCCAGCGAAATTCGAGAGGTCGAGTGATCGAGTTACGGCGGCGGCGAGCGAACGAACCAGAAAGCGTCGCAACGGGGTGTATATGAGACTGTCCCACCCGAGAGGACAGGCATCTGTTTGTGTTGAAATCAAATCTGCAAACGCGTGATCATCTTGAGATCAGCAGAGGGAAAGCAAAGAATCCAAAATTTGGCTGGGGCTGGAGATTATATAGACGATTCCTCCTTCGTCGGACTCGTAATCTCCCGCTTCTCCAAAAATTGAAAACATGTTCAACCTATATTGAATTAGTAGGGATGCTGCCCAGAATGAGAAAAAAGGTGGGACATACCGCTTGCACTGCTAAAACTAAAGCCACAATAGGCAGGTCCGATTCAGCGAGGTCGCGTGGGTCGGGAACATCGTCGTAGTCAGCGAAATACGCATGAGCCAAGGTATATAGATAGCACCATCTCGTTCTGAAAACGGTCCTTTGAAAATGTTCAGTCAGTTCATGAAAGGACAAACCAAATAGCAGAGATACAAAAGTAACAAAAGGCCGACCTTCTTAGTGATTTTCTGAGTATCTGTATCAACAATCCACTCCCGCCAGTGAAAGGGAGCGGTCGGCATCTCCCCTTCTTACACCTCGGTATAAAATTCGACGAGATCCTCGACCTCGTCTTCGTCAAACTTTGCCTCTTCGAAGAACCTTTTAACGGCCTCAGCAGCATGAGTATGGAAGCCGTTACGCCAATTGCTAAGTCGATAGGTCACCTACACAGTAGATCAGTCGATGAAACGGTTACGAGAAATGTCTTACCAAGCCACACCAGACATCTTCGCCAACGACTGCGATGCGTCCGGAAAAACCTTGTTCACAAGTTCCTGGATTTGCGGATGCGACAGTCCATCCCAGGGTTTGATTGTTCCCGCCTTGAGTTTCGCCAGGGGAACGAGGGATTCGGTGAATGCATCCGATGTTCCGGCAGGCAGATGGCTGACCTTCCATTTGTTGTGGCCGCCACGTTGGGCTTTCTTGGTCGATTGGACCATTGGTTTAGAGTTGGTAATCTTGACCGTATTGGGCTGCAGTTTGAGTGAGAATGGACAATAAGTCCGAAATGGCTTTGCGTTCCAAATCGTCCGTCAATAAACCCTCAGGTCCGACCATAAGTAGCAGACGATCCACGAGAAGAACTTGGTCCCATTTGGAACTCGGCAGGAACGCGGAGGTTTTGGGCTTTTTCTTGGTCTTTGGATTGAGTGCGTCACTGATCATTCAATTGATAAGTACAACATGGGTCTTGAGAGACTAAAATTAACGTACCTGTCTTCTGAGTAAGCACAACTTGAAATTCCCAACTCGATCAAAGTTGGGATCAAAGTTGGGATCAAAGTTGGGCTCAAGTTGGGTTACCGTGAAACACCCTAATGTTGATAACTTGATATCTTTGACTTTTCGAACAGCGCTGATGTCAGCCCTTCCCTTTCTGACCTTCTTTCCTTTCTTCTTTTCACCGTCTTCCTCCTCTTCCTCCACCCCGAAGTCTAGGTCGTCAAGTTCACTTTCACCTTCGTCACTTTCGGGTGCCGGTTGCATACTCATCACTGCATGTGTCCGAATTGTCTGCATGATCTGGATTTGTGAGCTTTGGTTCACTGAACCGTGATCGCCCTTCTTGGGAAATGGTTTATCAGTACGTCGGATCGATGTTTAATCAAAAACATGCCTTGATTACTACTTTCAGCACTGTCAACATCGAAAGGCGTCGAAGTGATAGCTGGGCGGAACTGTGATTTTCCAGTGGCGCGGCGATTGGAAGATCTAAGCTCGATGTCTTCCTGTCGAAGCTGGTCCGTAATCTCGGCTGCTGTCTTGATGCTTTCCTTCTCGTGTTCTTCCTTTTCCTTTCGTATATGGGTCTCTTTAGCACGCACAGTTTCCATCTGCTGAGGAGTTCGACGCTTTTGCTTGGCGTCATTGAGAATTTGGCCAGGGTGGCTGCCCTTGTTTGCGCGACGCGTTTGGATAACTGAAGTCGGCGAGGGACTTGGGAGCCATGATGGTTATCAATGAGATCTCGCAGTAGGACAATAGTAATATGGTGTGTGTTGTTGTTTCTCAAGTATTTGACGAACCTCATTTGCTTCCGTCAACAGATACCTGTAGCTACGTTCGAGAAACCTGTAACTTAGCTTCGTTTTTGCCAATATCCAGCAATACCTCGAACAGTCAAGCCTCGAACACTCCCTACATTCCCTTCATGCACTCAAACTTTCACAAACCGCTCTGGGCTGGCGAATCATCTCCGAGTGCACCGTAGACCAAAGCAACGAACACCTCAAAGAAAGAACGACCTTGCAGCCGGTACCGCGTGGTGCTGATATCCCGACAAATGCCATGGATGAAGCACCTGAATTCCCTGATCCTGGAGAGCCGATGGATGCAACTGACGGTGCCATTCCACGAGTAGGCGAGAAAGTGCGATTCCACCCCACTATCAATGGTACGTGTCATGCAAAAATTCCTTGCACTACAATTTCTATCTAATCATTTATCCAGGCCTTCCATTGCTAATGAGGATTTCCTGCCGGATGGGACTCCGCCACCACCCCTGGGACCGTCCACTGACACCGAAGGATGATTTCTCTCCTTTTTCAAATCACGCTGAATCTGAGCTGGCCGACTTACTTTTTCGGAGGGACCAGATGTCAGCTTCCAGCATTACCCAACTGCTAGAAATCTGGGCCGCGACACTACCAGAAAACCGGGACCCGCCATTCATTAACAATCAGGATCTTTTACAACACTACCGACGCGATTGAAGTCGGGGACGCAACTTGGGGCTGTTTTTCGGTTTCATTCAACGGCGAGATTGCGGAAGTGATAAAACACCTTGGAAGCATGCTAGTTGTGATGTCTGGTACCGGGATCCACGGGTCGTACTTCATAACCAGCTAGCAAACACAGATGTTACTACGGAGATTGATTTTGCCCTCAGTGACAAGAATGATACGAGACGCTATACAGACTTCACGTCAGGAGATTGTGCATGGCGGCAAGCGGTGCGTAGTCTTCTTGATACTTTGAGTATTTTGTATCTTACATCTTTACATTGTTTTAGGACAAAATTGCTGAAGACCCACAAAACCACGGAGCGACATTCTGTCCTATCATTTTAAGGACAAAACCACAGTTTCGGTGGCAACTGGCAACTGGCCAAAATGACTATTACCCGTTATATATGTCAAACGGCCTGGTTCATAACAATGACTGGCCCATCGCAATGCGTTGACGTTAATTGCAATCCCCAGAAGTAAAGTAAGCTTCTACCTATGTTCATTTTGACTATTGTCACTTACATATATCTCAAGCTAACAAGGAGCACGAAGACTGGGACGAGTTTTGGAAGTTTCAGCGTCAGTTATTTCACGGCTCAATCAATCGGATCCTTCAGTCTTTGAAGCCGGGGATGGAAAAACCCGAAGTTGTGCGCTATGGTGTTGGGCATTATCGTCGAACAATCTATGGATTGGGACCTTATATAGCCGACTATCCGGAGCAGGTCCTCTTAGCGTGTATCGTTCAGAATTGGTGTCCACGGTGGGAAAATTTGTGTTCTAGTTAACCCGCAACATCTGAATTTGATTCTTAGGTGTGATGCTCCAAGGAATAACCTTGACGAAGGGGGTGGCGGGCGGAGAGCTCGTCGACTTACTGAGGCTTTGTTTGAGGCGCTGGGTACAAAGGCGCTATGGGAAGATTATGGAATTGTGGATGGTATCTTGGTGCGTAAGCGCAATGTTTTTTTGAGTCTAATTTAACTGATATCTGCACTCTCGCGCAGCCGTTTACTCATGGATTTACACGTGCTGACATCCATGAATTACTCTCACCGGATCTTCTGCACCAAATCATTAAAGGAACATTTAAGGACCACCTCGTTACATGGGTTACCGACTATATCGAAGCCGAGCACACCCCCCGCCGAAGCAAAGAAAATCTTGGCCGATATAGACTGTCGGTAAGGTTCTTCTTGAACAGCTGGCCCCACAGAATCGACTGATTGATGTGCTGCGGCTCCTTCATTTCCTGATTTACGCCGCTTTCCTGAAGGTCGTGGCTTCAAACAATGGACGGGTGATGATTCATAGCCTCATAAGCTCTCATGAAGGTGATTCAATCTTACCTACTAACAGTCTGGACATCAACGTCAACAATGATTTTAGGTCTATCTCCCAGCAATTGTGGGCTATGTACCTTCTCAGATGGTGAAGGCAATCAGCTTGTTCATGGAGTTTTGCTACCTTATACGCCGTTCAGTTATCGATGAAGACGACCTCGTGGCTATTGATGCTGCGGTTTCCGACTTCCATCGTCACCGAGTTGTGTTTGATCTTGTGCGCCCCGACCGTTATTTCATTCCACACCAGCACTCTCTTGTGCATTATACAAATCTCATCAAGGAATTCGGCGCCCCGAATGGTCTCTGCTCGTCGACTACCGAATCCAAGCATATTAAGGCCGTAAAGGAACCTTGGCGCCGCTCAAGTCGCTCTGAGGCTCTCGCTCAAATGCTCTTTACAAATCAAAGGCTTGACAAGCTGACCTCTGCTTGTGTCAATTTTCGGGCTGGCCAGATGCTTGATATACCACTTTGGTGAAATAGAAAGTTCCTTGTCTGTTGCACCTGACCACAGATTATTAACCTGAAACCTTTTTCATAGTTCCTGCCACGTAATGCAGCACACTTCGGTCAACACCTCGGCATCCCTAATCTCCATGAACTAATTTCGCGTTTCCTTTATGAGCAAGAAACCCCGGATGACGACACCCCTTTGGACAACATCCACTTGATCAATGTCCGACTGTCAAAGAAAAGGTCCATGTCTTTCCATCAGTGGTCTCAACCTACTTTGCTCCAAGCAAGTCGGGCATGCGCGGTATGTTCAGGCAGCGGATTCGTGCTGTTGATTCATGGCGCAAGGGATTTGGACGACACGATACTGTTTTCTGATCCGGAAATCCTGACCTTGAAGGCTTTCGTGGTCTTCTCATCGCACGCGTTCGGCTACTTATGTCAGTTGTTCATAACAGACTGACCTATCCTTGTGCTCTTGTTTCATGGTAGGAGATGGTAGGAGATGATCCATGTCCTGATACAGGGATGTGGATGGTCGAGCCAAATTTTGATTCAATGGCACACTGTGCCATGTCTGTCGTGCACCTGGATACAATTTTGCGCAGTGCGCATTTGATGGGCGTTGCTGGCAATGACTCGCTACCACACGAACTCAAATTCTATAATAGTTTTGACGCTTTTCGAGTATTCTACGTTAATAAGTACATAGACCGCCATGCACGTGAAGTAGCATTCTAATGTTTAGAGACGTCAAAGAGAAATACTCTCTGTAAAGACGGTCAATGTTACCTAAAGACATAAAGACGGTGTTCACAAAGACTGCCAAGACGCTTGGCTAGAGACAAAGGCGCATTGAAGATGCATCAAGGATCAATAAACCTGGGCACTCTTAAAGACAACTGCTCCTGGCCCTCAAGCATATCGAGCAGCTTCGAGCTCGAGTTCGATTGGGTCCGCATCACCTCCAGAGCCATCGTCGTTGTCCCCTGAAGCACCCTTAAGTGGGAGGCTGAACTGGGATAAGACCGCCTGACAACACTGTTATTTATCGCTTGAGACAATGAGACTTTAAAATTGAAACTTAACTTCGTGACAAGATCACTGTAAGCACATGCACGAAGCAACGTACACGGTACTTTTGCCCGCCAAATGAAGGAATCAGACTAGATAGCTCATCCACGGTGTCGCTGTTCGAAGCATTGTCGGCAGTGAAAGTGAAAATCTTAAGACATAAAAGATGTTACGTTTCAATAGTGTAGTCATCAAATTCGTACGAACCTTATCTCGCAAACATGCAGTGATACGAGCTGCAAGATAAACGCCTGTATAACCGAGGTACTCCTGGATGTCGGTATGTTCATGATTCTTGATAAAGACGGAACGACGGCCAGTGCAATTCGCGAGGTATTCAATTGCATTGGAACTGGTCTTCCTGGTGGATGTCGGGCCTTCAATGAGGTCCAAAAAACAGATCAATTGGACTGATGAAATGGTGAAGGTGTTCTCGACAGGATGTTCATTGCGTAGGCCTTTTCCCAGATAGAATGGGCCAAATTTGAAGGAGACGCCTTGGACGAAATAGACACGACCTGCCAGCGCAAGCAGATTTACTTAAATTGAGCGGCAGGAACTACGTGCTGCAGAGGGTATACACTCCATCGACTATACTAAGTTTTCGTGATTTCCTGAAGTAAAGGATCAGCTTGGTGCGGAGAACATTACATAGGTGTACATACCTCACAGATCAGTTAAATCATCCTTGTCAATTACTCGCGTACTGTCCGGTCCAAACTCGAGAGTGCCGTCTTCGTTGAGGTGGAGATAAAAGACTTGTTGCAACCGTTCCCGACGAGTCGAATTGTCATTCGAGGTTCGAAAACCGAAAGCCGTGAGGTGTTTGGACGGGCTTCCGCGGTAGACACCCTGGCTGGCGAAAACTCAGAGCCGGTCCTGGAAACTAGAGTTTGGACTTACTAGATGACAATGACCCATTTGTGATCCCCAAAATCGGCCATGATCTCATCAGCGCGCATTCCTATAGCCGCTACAAACTGCGTGAAGGATATGTTGCGGGTGTTGGTTGCCTTGGAAAGGTGGTCTCGGTAAAAGTGAAGAGTGTACTGCATGTTGATGAACTAGAACTAATCCGAGTTGTATGAGCAAGTAAGCAAACCAAGGAAAGTGAAGCAACATACCAGTGATGGTCGTGGTGGCGGTCAAGAACAGAAGTTTGTTGGAGTGGTTGGGCTTGGATCAAGTCCTTTCAGACTGAGGGGCCTGGTCGGAACGTTGTGGGAAGTATACAAGAGAGTGCAGAGCAAATTAAGCACTTATACATTGCTGGCGACCACCCCGTAATTTATTTGGCACACTGGCGAGCTAGCTCCCACGCTTTCGAGACACCCACAATCGTTCACGCATTCTTCGCTGCAATATTGGTTTACCCTGGTGTTCAGAAGAATGCACGGCGAGCGTTGGGTGCCTATGTTCAGCGACGAGCCGGGTTTGCCATATATTTCTGCTATAGTGAGATAGGTCCTCAATTGCGGCATGGTTCTCGTCATCGCATAGTATAGATAATAACGGGGGTCATTAATTCAGATCTGTCTATCCTATCAGTAGCTCGACAAATAAGTCAAGTCACGAACTCGGTCTTCTGGGTCACAGTCGCAAAAGCGCTTGCGACGTTCCACGCTTCAAAGGCCGTGAATGGCGATGGGGTGGCATCCGTCAGTACCTTGGTCAAATATCGGTCTGCCTGGACCGTCCTATGTTCATGACTCTTGATGCATCGGTCTCTTAAAATAAAATTGAGGTACAGGCGTTAGGCGCAGCAGAGGGTATCCCGGTACAAGCACATGAGCAAGAGGCTGGAAAGCTTGTTGGGAGAGAAAGGGAGTTGGCCCGGTAGTAGGAGAGCGACTCCCAAAAGCAAGGCGCCAACCGGAAAGTTGAACAATCCATGGTGATAGCCATCTATAAAACATAGAGGGTCGCTGAAAAAACTGCAGGTCCGCAGACAGCATGGAGTTAGTAAGTCCCGGGGGACATTGCTTAGGTTGAAGGGAAAGACTTGAAAATGGACTGTTAGAATCTGATCTGGTCACGTGATCTGAATGCAATGATATAGGCCAACAGCGTTCCTAGCAATATGGGTTGGTACACTCCTTGGAACAGCTAATAAAGTGCTGCAGAGGGCTGTCCCGATGCAAACACATTGGTGGGCTAGTATTAAAGGCGAGACATAATGGGAGGGTGGGGTGTGCTCCGGGGATTGGAGCCGCAATATTGATGCCAGCATTGATGTTCGCAAATTAATGCGCTGGTCTGAGCATTAGGCATAGGATGAATACCAAAACGCAAATGACGACCGTATACCACGACAGGCGAAAAAAATTAAATCGGTCTACTTGCACAAGACAGAAGTGATACTTAATAAGATAGGCCAGTTCAGTCGCATAATTTTGTAACGAACGGCTTACTAGTCTGGATCTTCGTCTTCGGGGCCTGTGTTTCGCTCCTTCTGGTCTTCAGTGTTCCTTAGTTTAACAGCGTCTCTGAATAAATCTGAATGAGTTCGGCGTGCCTGAACTATCATCGACGCGAAAGGCGGAAGTAAAGAGGATCGATCGACATCAGAGCATTGCAGAGGGTCATCCCGGTGCAAATACCGCATTGAAGGCCGACGTTAGTCTCCTGAATCCATTTGAGAGATCGGGACGGAAAGCTTTGAACTGTCTTGGTGGAAAAAAGGGCAGAACGACGCAGGAGCGAAAGGCCAAGTCGACGCCGTGGGCAGATATTAGAATGCTGCAGAGGGCTATCCCGGTACAGCAATGCCAATAAAGCGCCATGATACCGAAGCCGGAATGGCTGACAAGGAACGAGAGAAAAAAGAAGAGCTGGAGACGATGTTCAGCGACGGAGAAACATGAAACGCGCTGACTGGAAACACGTACCCAGTTGGAAGCAGAAATCGATACAGGTGTAGAAGGCAGCGTAGAGCGTAGAGAAACAATACAGAAAACCTGCAAAGGGCTATCCCGACGCAGGTCCAGCAAAGACGATGTCGGATGGAAGTGTGGTACATATTGGTGTGTGATTGGTGTGCGAGTCGACAACCAGAGCCAGCGTGTTTGGCAGAGGAGGTTGAACCAAATAAAGCACCTCAGCGTGATCGTCTTGGACTCTTGATCTTGTGTTCTCTGCCGGATCCTTTCCACCCATTTTCAGTGGCTACAGTTGGAGCGATGGAAATCCTCGATGGGCTGCCTTTTCAAATGTGTGACGCCGAGCCTGAGTAAATTGCGAGTCCTAGTCAACCCGCAGTGGCAATGAACGCACTCATCTTGCTCCTGAACCACATCTTGCACTTATCTAATATCCCGCTGCCAACCGTATACCACCAACTCTAGCTCAACTAGAGCACGACCTTCCATCATGGAACTCAAGTTGGTGTACCGGGCCTTGCACAAGATTTCGGACTGGACAGTTACTGGATACTACTCCGAATTTTATGTTGAAGGGCAAGCAAACGTCCCTAAGGATGGACCACTCATCATGTACGTTTTCCGTGTCCGAAGCTGCGAGGAGATTACTTTTGTTTCTTGTTTGCCCAAAGTTGAATAAGAGGAAATACTGACCGTATTAGCCAACAGTGCAGCGACTCATCACAACGAAATCATTGACATTGCGACATTGGGTATGTCTATTGTCTTACATGGATAGGAGGAATTTATTAAAATCCTCATGTAGCTGCGACGATACCCTATAGACGCCATCTCTCTTTCTGGGCCAGCTCAAAATTGTTCGCGAACCCTCTAGCAGGAGCTATCCTCTCGTCCTCTGGAGCCATCCCTGTTAAACGAAACCCAAACACTGGATCAGGAGCTGCACGACCCAACACGGACTCCTCCGCTTCCACAGCAACCCTCAATCCAAATTTGAATACCTCTCCTAGCACAGAACTCACAGCTCACTCGGACATGTATTTGGCGACCTCAAAAGCCCTAGCAGCGAACCAGGTTGTAGGAGTCTTTCCAGAGGGCGCGAGCTACACACACGCGAAAATCCTACAGGTTATGCCGGGGACAGCGTGTGTGAGACACTGTTAGCGTCTCTGGTTCAGTGGTGAAACGCCTACGACCTTCGGGCGGGCAGAGGTGTGATGACCTTGGTATAAACCAAAGTCGGAGAGCGAGATAAGAGAAATAGTTGGGCTGATAAGGGTAACTCCCTCTTAGATCTACGTATGTAGATCTCTAAGATCAGTCAGTAGGCCTTAGCGTACTCCTCAGCCTGGTTAACAGCAGGTAGTGAGGGAAGTAAGCGTGTAGGCTTCTTGAAGATGATAGTAAGAGAGTTATATTGACAAATGTGACGAGAATGACTATATCTACCAGATGTCACAGTAATGTGACATCATATGTAACTAGCCATACCCTATAGTCCAGATAGTATCAAGTAGATGGAAAGGAAAGGTAGGAAGATGGGAAAAGCTATCTTACAGAGCCCCCCCACTTTCCATCTGCGCTGACAAAAAGTAGAATAGATGTTGGAAATCAAAGAAAATTTCTTGAGGTTGGAAAGAAATTTAAAAACAAGGAGGTGTTGGGGATGGATGGAGGGAATCCAAAATTTAAAGGATAAAATGAAAGGTGAAGTGAGTTTGTAAATGAGCAAAGAAAATAGTAAAAATGGAAAAATGGATTTGTGCTAAGAGCCCATAGTTAAAAACAGAAAATGAACTCCAATGAAGTGGCAAAGTTAGATCCAAGAAGAAGAAGTGAAACTTTAAATGAATAGAAAAAATTTGGTAGTCATATATAAAGGTGGCCAGGCCCATTTAGAACAGGGATCACTGAGAGTAGGCTTTGATCAGCCTACTATACCTATAGCCCTCCCAGAAAATTAATCCTCATATAGCCCCCCCAGCCTCAAGAAATTGCAAGGCAAGAGTTTGAGGGTGCTAGGAGATGAGACAGAACATTGGCAGTTCATTGGAGGAGGAGGAGACACACTGGCCAGAAAGGATAGAAGAGTTGACAGGAACAGGAAGTAGGCATATTGGAGGAAACATGGAGCATGGATGAGGCATAAAAACATAGGAGTGAAGGGTCAAAATCATCAAAATCCCAATTTGCGAAGCAACCACCGGTCAGATAAACATGTTCCGGATATCCCCAGAGAGCTGTGAATCAGCGCTTTCGAACGCGTCCAAAATCGTCGCAGGAAGTCGGGGCGATGATGTACCACAACAGAATTTGTGAAACTGCGCAAATGTTGCCAAAAAGCTGATTTCCGGAGCGAATACCGGGCGACTTGCTACGTTTAAGATATCTGCGGAACCGCATGTGTAATACCTTTAAAATGTGCGAAGTATCTTGACGGAATTCGGAGCCGATGGAATGCGGTGGGGTAATTCGTCAAAGTGAAGGTAGGAACTCTGTATTGCGACGGCTGGGGAAATCATTGGGTAAATGGCCACGTATGCGATATCGGATGAACGGCGCAATCGACTGCTTTCGAATGGGCCCAGAATTGTCGCGATAAACGAAGCTGATGAGGTGTGATGGTACAATTCGTAAAAATGAGCCTAATCGGTTAAGAAGCCAATTTCCGGGAGCAATACTTGACGATGTGCCATATTTGAGGAATTGCTTGAATGATGCGATTAACGGCTTTCGACCAAGCCTAAAATCGTAGAGAACGAGCAAGATGTCGATGAGGTAATCGAAAATTTGTCGAAATCCAGTAAACAACCGAGATATCCACTCCTTAGACCATAACCCATCAATAAAGAGACGATAACCTCTCCAGAATTCCTTTGGAAGGTAAGATGCATTCCATGTAAGCCTTCCGAGTGCAGAAATGGCGTGACCGGTGGCTAGCAAGTTGACAAACTTAAACCTCAAGTTTCTGATGTTGGCCATGAGGATTCCGCTCCTGTAAGCTTTCCAGATATTGTTCTGCCATAAACTTAATATCGTCGGAAAGCTACGGACTAGGACTTTGCAGTCCGCAAAAGATCGTAGCGAAATTCGAAGTTGATGATCCTTCATAGGGCAGTATGTATCCCAGGGTCCATTGGTTATAGCGGCAGAAAGAGCGGACAGTTGATGATTGTTGTATGCTTGCTGGAATGGAGTGCTCGACGCCATTTTGTTGATGTAGAAATCGTCAAATTTGAGTGACAGGAGCCCAAGGTAGGTGGAAAATCGTCGAAATCCTGAAAATACTCTACATAACCAGACTGAAGCAATGAGGTGATAACTGAAGAAGCAAAAGGGATCGATTGAGTACTGGTTTGCATGTTTTATAGCTCTGTTGAGTGAGGAAAAGGTAGAGCCTTGCTTCAATGACCTGAGGGGCTGAGAGTTTCTTATACCAGTCCCAAACAATCCGTTATTGTGCGTCGTCCACCTATCGTATCGCCATAAACTGAATATCACCGGAAAGCTATGAATCAGGGCTTTCCATAGCACTAAAAATCGTAGCTGAATTCGGATCCGATGATCTGCGATAAGGTGTATAACAGGAAGGATGACGTTGACGATAGCGAAAGGAGCATTAAACGCAGGTTGACGAATGAGAACTTGCTGGAAAGAGAGCATTGAGAGCTTTCCGTAGATATCTTGGATATCAAGAATGGCGGCCGCGTTGGTGAGATATCTACTGATTTGTCCAAAATGCGAGATTGACAAAAGCGAGCACTGAGCGGCGAGCAACGGGCGTCTCAATAAGCTCCAGGTGTAGTCGGAAAGGTCTTTTCGAGGCCGTTGGAATAAGCCTGTGACGACAGAAGCGAACCGAACGAGTGCAGAGCATTGGGGCGATGAATCTGAAAGTTGTTGATCGGTTTTCGAGGCAAAGAGTGAAAGGACTGAGACGTTCGAGCGGCCAAAATCATCGCTTAAACGAAGGCTTTCAAGCTCAAAAAGAATCGCGGCAATATCCATCCTGGTTGTTAAAATACAGTCAATTCTCACTTTCTGTTCCGGTCTCTTTCCTTCCCTTCCTTTCCACCACCATCCAGCGTTCTTTAAACTCGATCCATTGGTTATCATGAATGCTACACATGATCGGGTACAGTTTATGATGTGCTCGGTATGGTGCCACGTCAGAATTTGTGTATCGAAAAACTTGAACAACGTCGACATGACGAGTGCTACTGAGATAGAGGTTGGCTGCTTCGTCTCTGTATACAGAGTTGAAAGCCTAACCGAGCTCGACGACTCTGTGTGCAGAGCTCGAGTCACAGTAACCGGAGGGAATGGGCCATCTCCTCTCCGATTCCAACAAACAAGGACGGTGCTGATAATCCGAGTCCGCAATGTTTCAGGTATTGAACCTCGCTTGTCTTGATCGCAATGGTTAGATTTGTTGATGACTAGAAATTCGAGGCAAACTGGACTGAACGGAGGCAGATGTGGAGATGGACGAAGCCCAGATGGACTATGAAAATGCGGTTGGATTGACGGAGGAAGAGTATGTGGGACCATGTAAGATGGAGGCCGTTTCGTCTCTGTATTCGGAGTAAAGAGCCTAACCGCACTGGGCGGCTTTCGATTCCAACAAACAAGGATGGTGTCAACGGTACTCGGTGTTTCTGATAGTATGCCCCGATCGCCGACGTCGGATCCATTAATGTCCTGATATTGTCGGCGGCTTGATGAGATGTACAAGGACGGACTGGGTAGACGAGGTAGGGCAACAGAAGTTTGACCGAAAAGCGACAATGGTGATGTATAGATGGTTGGAGGTGGCGTGAGCTGCACGTAGGTGTCTGCAGACCAGAAAGGCAAGTCTAGCTGGGCAACAAACAACCTGCAGTCTCGAAACAAGATTGCAAGTCGACCTCCAGGAGTTTGGTCTTCGAAACAAAGACCTGACACCTGAGGGATCGCACTCTGGAGCGCCAACAGATATAGCAAAGTAGTCAGAGGCTGCCTGAATTCTGTATGCAGAACTCGCAACCTAACTGCGCTCGGTGACTCTGTATGCAGAGTTCGAGTAGCAGTAATCAAAGGCGATGGGACTCTCGCACTTCGATTCCAACTAACGCGGCTGACATTGAGGATCTGTTGTGTTTCTGAAAGTGAAAGTTGCTTGTTGAAGGTTCGTCCAATGAGAGTTGGCGCCGGAGGGGTATTGAATGGACGTAAACGCAGGATGGAAGGGCTGTGGAAATGTGGTTGGATCGAGGGAGTAAGAATAAGCCGTAACTTCAAAGCCGGATGTTGTTTCGCCCCCATACGCAGTGTTATGGACGTGACCGCGCTCGGTGACTCCATATGTTGAGTTTGAGCTGTAATAACCAGGAGAGATGGCGGAGGGTGATATCGCAAGGCGAAGTTGAAGTCGTCACTGGAGTCCTTCTGCCTATTAGCCCCCCCAGCATTCGCTGTCTCTCCTTCTACTATTACGGTTGCCCTAAGTTGATATTGATGGTGGTCGGAAGGGTCGCAGAGATGCGGTAGGGCAAAAGGAAAGAGGTCTGCCCATGGTGCGAGAGACGGAGGTTGCTTTACTGGATTTGCGCTGATCTCGGAAAGTGGCCGTGTTGGATTCAACTGACCGAATGGTGAGTTTGAGGGATTGGCATCCTGGGAAAGAGGAAGAGGGCCAGACAGACACCGAAGCCTTGGCTGGACCATCGAAGTTGAAGGAGTTGGGCGTGACGTGAAAGTTGGAGGCCTTCCTGTTAGTGTCTCTACAGTCTCATCAAAAGACGATAAACCCCGAAGCATAACAAACGACTTGGAGTCCCGAAACAGGACTACAAGTTGACGTCCAGGGTCTAGGTCTTCGAAACAAAGACCTGACTCCCGTAAGGTCGAGCTTGGAATTAGGAGAAGGAGTGTTGCAGAATTGTCACCGTTGTCGGATATCGATGACGTGGATGGAACAATGAATAAGTGTGAGCCTGATGGGCTACGAAATCGCGGTTGGATGGATGGGCTTGGAGAGTGAGTATGCGGCGCTGTAGGAGCTGGAGACCGTTTCGCCTCCGTGTACGGAGTTGAAGATCTAACCGTACTCGGTGACTCCGTATACAGAGTTCGAGTTGCGGTAATTGAAGGCGATGGATTTTCCGCGCTCCGATTCCAACAAACAAAGGCGGCGTCAACGGTCGTCGGTGTTTCTGACAGCATGCCTTTATCATTGATGTCGGATCCGTCCAGGCCATTGGACTGGGTGAGAGGCGGCATGATTGACGTGACAGGGGGTGAAGTTTTGATGCCGCTAGACTCAAGCAAGTCAGAACGAGGACTGGTTGGTCTCCAAAGGCTAGGCCAACTGCTCAAAAGCGGCTTGCAAAATTCTGCAAGAGAATAGCCGAGCGATGGTGCAACTCGAATGGAGATCAGTGAACTCACTCTGTCCACGCGCTTTTCCGCATCCCGGTCTCTGTCTCTTTTGACTAGCTTTGCCTCTTGTTCCTCTTCTTGTCCAGAAAATTCCAGTACATTGGTTCGACCGTTTTCCTTCAAGCTATTTGCTGCCAAAACCATTGAAGATCTTGACAAAGAATCTTGTGCGCACGTTGAAAGGACGCATCGTGAAACCAATTGAGAAGATTTGAATTTGAATGAATGACCGGAGGGACACAGCGGATGACGATGAGGTGCTGTGAAGTCCTTGTACTCGACCATGCACCTACTTTCCCCCCCAGCGTCTGCTGCGTCACTAACTACAGTTATTGGTGAGGTGGATGGAACATCAGATGGCGACTTGGATGCGCGGGAGTCAGACGGGCTGCGGAAACGTGACTCGATGGCTATGATCTTCATTGTTGAAGGCGCGGATGGGCTGCGAAATCGCGGATGGATAAAGGCAGGGAGAGCAGGTCGCGACACCGAAGCTGGAGGCCTAGCCGCACTCAGTGACTCCGTAGGCAGTATTCGAGATTCGATAACCGTCGACAAAAGGACTTCTGCACTATGATTCCAACGAAAGGGCATCGCCTCGAAGTCCTGGAGCTGTGGAGGTCCTGTTGGCAGATCTTCTTGTTCAGGGTTGAATGCGTTGACAAGAAGTGTTGTCTTGCAAACATCTGGTGCGGTGAGAGGGCGCATTTTCGAAATAACGGCTGCCGAAATGGTGAAGCCTGCTGGAATGCCGTCTTGATTCTCTGCATCTGAATCTCCACCTTGTACCGCCACACTCGTCTCTTGGTCCTCCTGTTGTCTACCCAATCCTTCCAAGCGTGTTTGATTCCAGAGTTTCTCGTGACCACTTTCTGCCTCGAATGCTGGAAATCTTGTGGCTGGATCTGTCTGGCATGCCGTAGGAGAAGTGTTCAGAACTGATTGAGCCATTGACAGAGAATGAAGTTGGAGAGCGGACAAAGGGGGTGATATTGTGGTTAAAGAACACAAGTTACGAGGTACGACAAACAACTCACGATCCCGAAACAGGATGGCGAGTTGACCTCTGGAAGTCTGGTCTTCGAAACAAAGACTTGACCGCAGGAGGATTGTGCTTGTAAGAGACCCTGAAGATGGTGCGACCACGTTTGCGAACTCTGGGCGTGGAGTGCGAATCGCGGAAACGAAAGACAAAAGGCCACGCGTACTTTGATTCCAACTATTGAAAGCCGTACTGAATGTCCTTGGTATTTCTGACAATAAGCCTTGCCCTTCGAGATCGGATTCATGTACTGAAAAGCAAGTGTCGGACGGGCTGCGGAGTTGCGGCTGGATGGATTGAATGAAATTGAGTTGAGCCGCAGACGCTGGAGGGTGCTTCGCCTCCGTGTACGGAGTTGAAAGCCTAACTGCACTCGGCGACTCTGTATGCAGAGGTCGAGTAGCAGTAACCGAAGGCGATGGAAGTTTCGCACTTCGGTTCCAACAATCAATGGCGACGTCGAGGAACCGTGACGTTTCTGGCGGTGAATTTTCCTCGTCAAATTCTGATCCATTGGTAAAGTCGGACTTGGTGGACAGCACGGGTAGCACAATAGGGTGCAAGGTTGAGATGTTAGCAAGTTCTGGCGGGAAAGAACGAGATCCAGTTGGTATTTGAGAGCTTGCTTGATGGCTCAAAGAAGGTGGGCTGACTTCTACAACAGGATGGCCGAGCGCGAGTGTATTTTGATGCAAAACTGTTTGACTTACTCTGGCGTCCGCACCCAGATCCCTCTCTCTTTCCACTGCTTGTCTCTCTTGAGCTTCCTGCTTGCCTAATCCTCCCATCTGTGTTCGACGGTGTTCCTCGTCATGTTTGCGACTGCATTCTGTCCTGGATGCCAAAGATCTTGTGACTGGACCTGTCTTGTTAGACGTCGATATGGGGCTTGAAACAATTTGAGCAGGAGAGCGTGATGGAACGGCGGACAACTTGGATGTTAGGGTTGAAGTTGAAGGTGAGGTCTGAGTTGATCGACCGTGTGAACCGCCATTGATCATCGAACGGGTTGGCTCCGAGATCAGGGACGATGGCGGATCAGCCTTGCGAACATTTGCGGGAGCCTTTCTTGGGGGTGGTGCTGACACCCGCTCGACGAATCGGTTCAACTCGTCCATGTCGGGGTATTGACCGTCCTTGAAGACCCGATCGAGGAGCCTGACCGCCATTTGCATGCGCTTCGTGAAGGAAGTCCATAAGGCTATAACGTGGTTAGTTTCACCATATCTTGCACCATTTAGAGCTTGATGTAGAGTGTCCCCTGGGGTGATTTGAAAATGAGTGTCCCGGTTGAAGATATCTGCTGCCGATTTAATGAGAAATTGAGTTTGGGCAACAACAAAGGTGATCCGTTGAAAAAATGTGGGGTTAACCAATATATTGACAAGATGATCCGATGGGATCCACTGGCAGAAGAGGTCTCTGGCAGCCACAGATATGGAATATGTGGAGCCAAAGACAAGTAATGAGGGTTTGTTGTAGAAGAACTTAGCTAGATCATCAAGGGATCCCATGGTGATAAAGCTTGAAGTCTTGAAGGTTGCCGACCAGGTAAAGGTAAAGACGTCTCCCACAGTGTCCACCTTTGTGAGACACTGTTAGCGTCTCTGGTTCAGTGGTGAAACGCCTACGACCTTCGGGCGGGCAGAGGTGTGATGACCTTGGTATAAACCAAAGTCGGAGAGCGAGATAAGAGAAATAGTTGGGCTGATAAGGGTAACTCCCTCTTAGATCTACGTATGTAGATCTCTAAGATCAGTCAGTAGGCCTTAGCGTACTCCTCAGCCTGGTTAACAGCAGGTAGTGAGGGAAGTAAGCGTGTAGGCTTCTTGAAGATGATAGTAAGAGAGTTATATTGACAAATGTGACGAGAATGACTATATCTACCAGATGTCACAGTAATGTGACATCATATGTAACTAGCCATACCCTATAGTCCAGATAGTATCAAGTAGATGGAAAGGAAAGGTAGGAAGATGGGAAAAGCTATCTTACAGCGTGGGCGGCGGTTGAGTATGTGCGATATGTGCACGAGGCTGGAGCGGGCGGGGAGCTGAACGGGCATCGGAGCGGCAACGGAAAGGAGAAGGGGAAGGGAAGGGAAAGGAGAGGGCGTCGGAGGTAGAGACAGGGCTGAGGATCGTGCCAGTTGCCATTGCGTACACTGACAAGGCGAGGTACCGTAGTCGGGTGAGTGTCCTTGGAGCCTGTATGATAGAACGCTGCTTCTGACCGACTTTTCACACTTAGATCTATGTTAAGTGCACCCGTTTTGGTATCAAGCTACGACAATTTTCTGAAGATATGCCCCTTTGAAGATAGCCCATTCTACTGGATTCATACGCAAACAAACTTTTGGAAGGAAATCCAGGTACTGTACAAGCATCGAAAGGTGTTGTGAAAAGATCACGGCACAGGTGCAGAAACAACTGAGTGACATGTCCGTTAACGCTCCAGACTGGTGTGTAATCCAATAGCGGTAAACGATGTTCAACTGATTGTATTGCTTGCAGGGACACCATATGTGCCGTATCGATGGCGCGGAGCATCTTATGGGGCGACGAGAACAATATACCACTGAAAAATTGGGTTGAGGTGTCGCAAAGGTGAACAACCCCTTCTTACCTTTTTATCTTGCACGTTAATTGCCGAATGAAATCCCTTATCGTTTCCAGACTTGTGCAAATCATTGCCCCACTGTCTCGAGGTGCAGATGACCCAACAACCGACGGCTCGTCAGCACACTTAAAAAGTGCCCTGACGAAATACTACGCTCTCCTGCACTACACGAGCATGAAACATCCGGTTCTCCTCTCACTGCTGCCCATGTCGTCGTCATCCGTTCTCGACATACCCCCGCCTCATTCCCTGCCCAGCGGCACTATACTCGTACAACCCACATTATCGATCCTCTCCAGCCTTCCGCTACCTTTAATACGATTCGCCCTATTCCTGCCCCCTTTCCTGCTGTACTTCCCAGGGTACATATCGGGCTCTCTGCTCGCGAAAGCTTGTACTAAACCCGGCGAAGAAGAATCTTTGGCGCAATTCAAGGCGGTCGGGGGCGGTCTGGGCATCGGCGCTAATATAGCACTGGCCCTGGGTGTGTTATGGAAGCAGAACAAGCTCGGAACGCTGAGCGCCTTGTTAGGGCTGGGTTCAGACAATGGGACGTCTGGCTTGAACCTGAAGCGCGTTTTTGGTCTTGTGGGCACGGTTTATTGCAGTGTTCTGGTGCTTGTGAAGTGGCATAACCCTCTGGTCAACGGTGAGTCTAAGAGAACTGCTCCAGCCCGTTTTGCGCCTGCTTTTAAAGCCTTACTGACTACCTCCTTTCGTGCAACAGCTAACTACGGACAGTGAGTCTTATTTCCTCGACGAATCTTTCGCTAAGGCTGCCCATCAATGGTTCACACCCGTCAAATTAGGAATGCTTATGCTTTTCTTGTCAGGCTCCAAACGATATTAACTTACTTCAAGCTCTTCTCCACCTTTGCCTTCCTTCGGACTGCTGACACCGACAAACTCAACCCAGCAGAACTCAAGGCGTATTGCAAGCCGCCGCTCCCCGCAGCCAACCACTTTATCAGAAGAAAGAACGCGCCTTTGGCTCGTTCGACTTCGAACCGCGAGAGCAATCATCCTGGCTGAGCCACTGATGCTCTCTCCGAGTCAGAAGATTCAGAGGAAGTGCGCAGGCTACAGCAACCCAGGCCGATCGCTTCTAGGAAACTGGTTAGACATGTATTGCACACACGAGCAGCCGCATGCGCCGCGTTGTCGGCGCATCTGAGTGCGACGGAGGAGGGTCCCGAAGACCGGATGCATGCAGCGTTTTTGAAGAGCAGAGGTGCGAAATTGCCTGCTGAGTAGGTGGATGTACCATACTTATCTATCTGATATTACATTATATCGATTATTTTCCGCTCCTTTGACCTTCTGTTGTGCTCATTAGACAAGAGCTTGGAGAAGAGTGTCGATAAATAAAATAACTTTACATTTGATTTTGCAGGACAACTTTGGGACAGGTACTAGATAACTGGACGCCTCTAAGATAAGATAATTCTCTCGGTCAATTATCTTAAATTCAATGATAACATTGTCAATAAGGCTGTAACTTCTCCTGCTCCTTTCAAACCATCCTTAGGCATACTATTGCGTCGCGTGAGGGCAGATATTCTCATTCCAGTTGCCCATACCCCCTCACATACCCCTGAAATTAACCACGCGCACGTGACAAGGTTGTACTCCTTCATTGTGTCAATGTGTGGCATCATCGCCGATCGGATTCCTCTTCACTACACTAGTCCTCACTACTCCAGTCTTTCTGAACAAACTACACTTGGACTGTTGGCGCCATGTCAATAGCTGAACCCATCTCAACTCCTAGCAAGAATGCGACAAGCGCTATGAATCGGTCGGGAAAAATGAATTATCAGTAAGCATGTCATATCCGCTATTTATTCTTGACTGACTGGTTTGGTTTGGATTGAAGACAAGAAGCTATTAAAGGCGAACTTGAGGCAGACATCAACAATTCGGCGAAATGCAGCTTTGACGCATTCTTGAAGCACTTCCTCTCTCTGGTGCTCCGAAACGGTAGCAAACAGAAGAAGCGATTAGACGAATTACAAACAGAAATCGAGGAGTTGCAGTCGCAACGCTACTATAAAAACCTGGCGGGAAATGGTGGTCTTGATGTCGAAACGGCTGCTGCAGATGTGACGGAGAATACGGAGATGGGAGACCAAGGATTTGCGAGAAACGAAGATCCGGACGACGATACTCGGTTTGGCTCTGAAAAGGAAAAGGAGTTGGTCAAAGAGAGAGATTTCATCTTGGACGACCTCCTTCACAACGCACTCGACGCCGTCCTACCTATTGCAAATGATTTGAAAGTAAAGGAAAAATTGAAAGCTTTGTGGGTTATCCTTTCAACTTTTGTGCCGTCCTTTGTATTAAATTTCATTATTTTTTGCACAGCGCGAAAGCCTTCTTAGAGAAGGAACCGAGCCGTTACGGGCCATACGTTCTTCTATGTAATGACGTCCTCAAACGCCTAGCAACTATTGGCGAAAACCTTGAGGTTCGAAAGCCAGATCCCCTGAACATTCGTTTCCGCCGCAGCGATCCCAAATCCATCATTTCCCAATTTGCAGGAATGAAGAACATCGTAGACCGCAAGCCGGATGTCATTATCACGTCCCTCGCAGCCGCTCTTCACGCCGATGGCCTGAAGAAGGAGAACAAAGAAGCCGAAGAGATATTCTCGGAGAAGCCCAAGGAGAAATTCGAGTGGGAGGCCATCCTCTCTTCTGGTGAATTCAAAGTATCGACAAGTGGAGCTGGACGTATCCCTGAAGGGGGCAAGAGTGTCCACTTGGACAAACCTTTCGAAAACGGGAGTCCTCGGAAAATGTTATCGCATGCGTCCCTTGCCAACTTGGACCACGAGGATATAAGAGTGGCAAAGACAATGCCGGGAACTGCTGAAGGCTCTGGTTCGAAGCGAGCTCGCGAGAGTGAACATGTTGGGGAACATTCGTCACCCACAAAGAAACAACGGAAATTGGGTCCTGAATCGGCTTCTGGTTCGAAGCTTAACTCGATGCAAGAATCCGCCACTGACAGAAATTCGAGGATGCAAGCGAACATCATCCCAAAGAACACACAGGAGGCGATTAACGGTCGGGTGCAATGTGCATCATACGCGTTGGAGATGATATCGTACAGTGCGGGTGTCCATCACGCTATCAACTTACTGTTCACAGGTATGTTGTTTCTACTCTTTCAGCGGGTTCCAGAATCTGATCTTATTGAAAAAGATGACTACATATGGATTTGGTATTACGATCGTCAAGGCATCCTACAGTCTGATGGTCTCAGCATCTTCTGGAATTTCCCCCGGTTCCTGGTCCTCCTTTTTGCTCTTCAACGATTCACGTTAGAAGATTGGGGAGTCATTCGTTGTCTCAACCCCAAAGCAGTACACAGACTTGAAAAGAAGAAGACACGGAAAGGTAAAGCCGAACCAACTATCCCAGAAGTCAACCTCCATCTGCAACAGGATCTGTCAGGCTTGTGGGTTCGCGATGATCAGAATAACAATATGACAAGCATTGAAGTGAATATGAAGGAGTTTCTATCGCATCAACCGCATTGTCTGGCAGGAAGGGCTACGTCAGTGGTCGGTGCCAAGGGTTATACTGAAGATGGCTCATCAGTACCTACGCCGATGGTCTGCAAGATCTATCATCCAGAACTCCAGCGGCGCCATGAAGGGCTTACATTGCAGGTCGTCCGCCAGATTGCAACTGATAACGACGAAGAGATGCTGAAGCACCTGCCGACCTTGCTTTTTTATGGCGATGTGCCGGGATGCACCACTGAGCGTATTCGGAGCATGGTCAAGCGGAATTGGAAGGGCCACCGTACCCTCCGAGTTATAGGCATGAAGAAGCTGCAGAAAATCACGAGCGTCCAAGGCACTGCATTCATCAAGGCGTGGCTTGAAACTGTTATATGTGAGTTCTGATGTTTAATTGTTCAGTCAAATGTATAAAAATTCTGATTTTGCCTTTTTATTAGGTCACGCTTTCCTTTGGAAAAACCATGTCGAACATGGGGACCCAAGTTTGAGTAACCTCATGTATGACCCGGACACTCAAAGCGGTGTATTGAGTGACTTCGATCTTTCCATCTTGCAATGGGAACCTCGGGTGGTTGGTACGGAGAGGACAGGAACGGTCCCCTTCATGGCCATTGAACTCTTGACCAAGGATTACTGGGAAGGAAAAATTCCACAATATTACCATCACGAATTAGAGTCATTTATCTGGATACTGGTCTACGTATCCCTCCTCTACAATGATGAGATTCGCCAATCAAACTCAGGTGTTAATACTTGGAGGACCGCCGACTATATCGCCTGTGCCAGAAACAAACTGCATTTTTATACCCTAGACGTCCTGCACAAGGAGGCTCAGAGAGTACAGCCAAGCTACACCGATTTTTGGCCCTTGACTGAAAAACTTTGCTCTAAATTGCGTTTAGCTCATACGCTGCACGATGATCGTCGCCTTGATCAACCCTCACCTGTCGATAGCCCATGGTCCTTCCTGGCCTCCCAAGGGATCTGGGACATGTTCAATGGGGTACTCAGTTTGAGCCTGCCAATACTGCGAGCCGAATCCGTCAATCCCCTCTTACCCTGCCTTCAAAAACATAAACCATCATTCCGTCCCCCCGACGAGGCCATGCGAAAACTACTTCAGATAAAGTACTCTGCAATCCTCGACGTCGACGGAGCTGGGTCAGCTTTGGGACAATGATAACCGACCTCATCGACGATGCCATGCTTAACGCGACCTTTACGATTCAAAATTTGATGCCATCCCTGAATTCTCCCTTGGCGCCGGCAATTGTTTGTGGTGGACCTATAATGTGTAATTCCTACCTCGGCCTTCTGTATTAACGACTACGACTGCATCTGCTACATTGCATGTGTTATAACCTTGCGGTCTTGTGATAAACAAAATCTCAAAAAAATTCGACCCAGAACTACCTTCGCTCTACGATGTCGGTCGTCAGCGCGTCAGCCGCGGACCTTGAAATACTCTAGACTCTGAAGAGTGGCACAATGGCACCTCCTAACAACTGGCTGCACTTCTCTCAGCTTTTCATATCTCATCTCCTAGCGTGAATGCGACCAGCTCTGTGAGTCATATGGACAATAACAATAATCAGTATGTATGTCCGTATCTGCCATTTTATTCTTGACTGGCTTGGTTGAAGACTAAAAGCTATCAAAAGGGAGCTGGAGGGAAACATAAACAATTCAGCGAAATGCAGCTTCGACGCGCTCTTGAAGTACTTCCTTTCTGTGGTGCTCCAGGAAGAGATAGCGAACGGAAGAAGCGGCTGGACGAACTACAGACAGAGATAGAGAAGTTACAGTCGCAACGGACTACGGAAACTTGGCGGACAGTGGCTCTGACGTCGAAACGGCTGCTGCAGATGTAAAGAAGAATAGTGAGATGGGAGGCCACGGATTTGCAAGTAACGAAGATTCAAACGACAATACTCGGTTTGGCTCTGAAAAGGAGAAGGAGTTGGTTGATGAGAGAGACCACTTCCTGGACGATCTCCTTCGCGATGCACTCGAGACCGTTCTACCTTTTGCAAATGAAACTTGATTACTTTGCGCAGTGCTAATGCATTTACGGAGAAGGAACCGAGCCGTTATGGGCCATACCTTCTTCTATGTAACGAAATTCTAGAGCGCCTGGCACCTATTGGCGCAAATCTTGGGGTTCGAATGCCAGATCCCCTGGACATTTGGTTCCGCCGCAACGATCCCAAATCCATCATGGCCCGATATGCAAATAAGAGGAACGTCGTAGACAACAAACCGGATGTCATCGTCACGTCCCTCGCGGCTGCGCTACACGCCGATGGTCTAGAGAAAGAGGACGAAGTAGCCAAAAGGATATTCTCGGAGAAGCCCACGAAAGACTTCGAGTGGCAGATGATCCTCTCTTGTGATGCGTTCAAAGTATCTCAAGTGGGAGCGAGGCGTAACCCTGAAGCGGGCAAGAGCATCCACTTGAACAAGCCTTTCGACAGCGGGGGTGCTCCGAATACAATATCACATGCAAACCTTGCGAGCTCAGACCATATATTTCCAGAAGAGGAATCGTCTTCGCCGACGACTGTTAAGAGCTCTGGTTCGAAGCGAGCTCGCGAAAGTGAATATGTTGGGGAACATTCGTTACCCAGGAAGAAACAACAGCCGTTGGAGTCTGAGTCGTCGTCTGAGTCGTCGGCTGAGTCGTCGTCTGATTCAAAGCTTAGCTCTTTACAAGATTCGGCCGTAGACAGGAATTCGCAAATGCAAGCGAATATCATCCCAAAGAACACACATGATGAGGCGATTAACGGTCGGGTACAATGTGCATCATGCGCTTTGGAGATGATGTCGTACAGTGCGGGTATGCATCACGCTATCAACTTACTGTTCACAGGTATGTTGTTTCTACTCTTTAACTTGAAGCGACTTTTCGAATCTGATGCTATTGAAAAGATGACTACATATGGATTTGGCATTACGATCGTCAAGGCGTCCTCAGTCAGATGGTCTCAGCATCTTCAGGAATTTTCCCCGCTTCCTGGTTCTTCTTCTTGCTTTTCAACGATTCACGATAGCAGATTGGGGAATCGTTCCTTGTCTTAACCCCAAAGCATTACATGGACTCCGAGGAACTCCGACACCGACCGGTCGGGCTGAGCCAACCATCCCCGAAGTCATTCTCGATCTGCAACAGCATTTGTCGGGCTTCTGGGCTCACGAAGATCAGAATAACGGTATGACAAGAGTCGAAGTGAATATGAGGTGGTTTCTATCACCTCGCCCGCATTGTTTGGCAGGAAGGGCTACGTCGGTGGTCGCTGCGAAGGGTTTTGCTGATAACGGTTCATTGGTGCCTATTCCTATGACTGGTAGCTGCCAATTTAATCATTCCACTGTGGTAAGTGCCATAGCAAGAATCTGATATAAGGCCGGTAAAAGTTATGATTTCGAGATCATTAATTTACCGGATGGTTTCATACTCATTCTTGCCTAAGTGTTTCATAATTCCCAGAGATTAAATCATATCTTTCTGAAAGTGATATCATAACTTATATATAACAATTTCATATCTTTCTGAAAGTGATATCATAACTTATATATGACGATTTCATATCTTTCTGGCAGGATTTCATTCCAAGTTTCTGTTTCATAACTTTTTTAGAGTCATTTCATTTCGCTTTATAGCTGTGAATTAATTATATAATCAGTGTACATACTCTGAAAATGCCTTATTTGTCATCACCAGCACCTGGTCTCTTCATATTTGTGCCTCAAATTGAAATTTACCTTAAATTGGCCCTGCATGCCAGCAGGGTACTTACCTAAGCCATTAGAATAGTCAATTTGATCTATTTCCAGATTTGGAATGGGTATATCATTAAATATTTGCCTGTGGATTTATGAAATCCATAATGATTTGAAAAAAAAATGAAATTGTAATGAATTCCTACCGGAAAATTATGATTTCAGAATGATTTCAGAATGATTTCAGAATGATTTTAGAAATGATTTCACTTCCAAAAAAATATGATTCAATCTCTGGGAATTATGAAATCACTTAGGCAAGAATGAGTATGAAACCATCTGGTAAATTAATGATCTCGAAATCATAACTTTTACCGGCCTTATATCAGATTCTTGCTATGGCACTTACCACAGAATGAATGATACCATTGGCAGCTACTAGTGTTCCTATGGTCTGCAAGATCTATTATCCAGAAATTGAGCGGCGAAATGAAGGGTTGATACTGCGGGTCATCCGCCAGATCGCAAAGGATAACGACAAGGACATGCTTAAGCATCTGCCTTTGATACTTTTCCATGGCGACGTGCCGGGATGCACCACTCAGCGTATTCGAAGCATGGTGAAGCGCAGCTGGAAGGACACCGTACTCTTCGACTTGTTGGCATGAAGAAGCTGCAGAAAATCACGAGCGTACAGGGAACGGCATTTATCAAGGCGTAGCTTGAAACTGTTATACTGTGAGCTCTTATGGTCCAAGCAAATTTATACCGATCTAATATTAATGTCGTTTTTGTGTCAGGTCACGCATTTCTTTGGAAAATCATGTCGAAAACGGGGACCCGAGTCTCGGTAACGTTATGTATGACCCGGACACTCAAAGCGGTGTATTGGCCGACTTCGATATTTCGGTCTTGCAATGGGAACCCCGTGTGATGGGTACGGAGAAGATGGGCACTGTTCCGTTCATGGCTCTTGAAATCTTGGACGAAGGCTACTGGAAAGGAAAAATCCAACGATATTATCACCACGAATTGGAGTCGTTTATTTGGATTCTTGTCTATGTGTCTCTCCTCTACGACGATGGAGATCGCTTGCCTAACTCCGAAGTTAATGCTTGGTCGAGGTCGAACTACGTGGCTTGTCACCTAAAAAAGCGACATTTTTATCAGCGAAGCATATTGCAGAAGGAGGCTAGGAGAGTACAGCCAAGCTACGCCGATTTTTGGCCCTTGATCTACAAACTTTGTTCTGAATTGCGTTACGCTCATGCGCTGCACGATCATCGCCTTGGTGATCCCTCACTCGTCGATGGCTACTTTATTGCTTCTCAAGAGCTCTGGAAGATGTTCAAAGATTGTTTAGATTTGAAGTTGCCAATGCCACAGGCCGAAGTCCTTCGTCCTCTCCTACCTCGTTTTCAGGCTCAGAGGCCGTCCTTCCGTCCCCCCGACCAAGCCACTCGAAACCTACTTCACTCAAGATACAGTACAATTCTCGACCTCGACCTCGCCAGGTCAGCTTTGGACGGTGATCATAATACTCCACCCTATTAATTATGCGACGCTTAACGCTTGGGCCGATTTATTCCCAATATACCATATCAATGCGAAACTTTGTATGGGACGCTCAGCTGTCGCCCTACTTTCATCGAGAACATCCCTTATATCTCCACTGGCAGTCGTTTGTTGTGCTGGATTTAATTGTGACTTCTGTGTCAGCCCCTGTAAATAACGACTGGATCTGCCATATCGTGCTTAGAACTTATTTTTGGGAATGCACCTAGAGTATTGCATTTAGCTGTAATAACACTTGTTGATTCCTTGTCAATTGAATGAGGTCCGTTTCTTTTTGAGTGCATGGAGACTGAAATTTCGAGTAGTTGAGAGTATTGAGTGTCGATTTCTGTGAGGGCAAGAATAAATCAAACGAATTGATTTACAAACCTAAGTATTACGTGGATTGAATGGTTAAATTCGTAGGATCAGTGGATGGCATCTCTGAGATAATCCTCCCGACCAATTATCGTCAGTGAATCGAGTCCGACATCATCGATAAGGCCATCTAAAATCTGAGCTGAAACTTTCTCCTGCTCTACTCTCAACAGGCGCTCCGCCTGCGATGCCCCAGCTCTCCTCAAGTCCTCCTGATACACGATCTTGTGTCGCCTGAGGGCAGATATCGCCTTTCCAATTGCCTTCAGGGTCTTAAGGTCAATTTCTTTCGCGCTGCACATGGCTTGAAATTGCGCATATGTGTAGTCGGGAGTCCACATCTGTACCCAATCCTCAGTGCCTAAGAGCACTTTTAAAGCATGGATTTTGGCACAGAGGGGCTTGTGTGGAAGTGCAGGAGACTTCCAGGCCTCCTTTTGGCACTACAGATTAATTTCATTAGTAGAAAATTGCAAATTAAATAATAAATGAATGCCTACCTTTTCTCCACAGAATCGTTGCACTTACTACAGAGCCGCAAGTGGATGATTTCGCCCACTGAAGGACATGCGGTGTTCCAGCAGCCCATCTTTCGAGATTCAATTATCTCATTGAAAGCTATCTCGAGCGAGTCAAAGTACGGAAGCTCAGTCAGTTGCTCACGTTTGACTTCAATGAGTCCAACTCCCGTGGCTGGATCAATCCTCACATTTGCAAAAACGGCCATAACGTGCACGGTCGTTCGAATTTTGCTCCATTCCATAGGCAGTGTAGACAGTATTGTGGTTAGGCGTGCAAGGACGGACGAGATCCAGCTGCCTCGTGCACTGACCATCATATTGAACAGACGTCTGTCGCATTGTCCTAGGCTGTCGAAAAATTCGACAATAGTTTTGACTGGATACGTAAAATAGTGAGTGCGTGCGAGTGGTGAAGAGTCCACCTCATCGTAGAATATGATAGCCGCTGAAAGATGTTCAATGGGTCGGGCAAAAGGAAAGATAAATGTTGGTGACTGGAAAACCTCTTTTGCGAATGGGACATAAAATACGGCCAAACTCCCCGCGAGCTTGAATATGATGTATCCATGGGGAGATCCTGCGACCCAAAGCTCCAGCCCATGGATTGAGTCCTTGGGTCCATATGGAAGTAAATCGTCTGGGCCTTGTGGCCAAGGTTGTTCTCCAGTCGCACTTACATTGCGAAATTTGTGCTGTGTTAAGTCGGCAAGAGCAAGAACGAGACGGTTGCTGACGGTGGCTACCGCATCGAATATGAGATCAATACCGCGAAGCTTGGTTCGTCCGTCTCGTCGTGTTCGAGAGGCTCTATGAAGTTCTTTCATTCTGGGCTGGCGCATATCGCAACGACATCGCCCTAGACGATTCATCATCGCCACGTGTTCTGGAGGTGGCTCCGGAAATGTGAGGAATTTGACACCTGCTCTGAGGAACTCGGGATGGGATCTAGCAAATTTGATCTTTGTAGCTATGGAGTTGCATTCTTCCAGCTCCTGGTCGATACGGTCTGCGGCGAGGCTGATTCTCATAGCGCATGCGCTCGCTTTCTTGGGATCTCTCATGGTCGAATTTAACAGTCCGATCGCGGAACTGAGGGGTAGCTGTTGATTTTTACCCGTAGCCATATCTAGAGCCTGGAGTATTGAGTATGGAATCTGGTGCATTTTGAAAAATTTAATGCAAACGGGTGAAGCCTGAGGCAGTTACATACCAGTTACTCTGCAGCAATCGATGCAAAATCAATGCCTGACAAAATTCACGAGGGACCTTATCAAATACAGGGAGCGGCAAATCAGGATGTGAGTCGTAAAGCCAAGAGATGACGGCTATTGATATTGAAGTACTGAAGTTCAAGCCCTAGAAATTGGCAAGAAAGGCCTGCAGATTGGAGAACTCAGCTAAAGAGATTGCCAAAGGAGTCGATCATCCAGGGCCGCGGGCCTCGAAATATTCACGGACACGCGGGCACGTGACAAGGCACCGAGACGCGAAAGTCTCAATCGGTGACATCCTCCTGATTCCTGATTCCAGCCAAATTCTAGCCATCCTCCTCACAACTTGAAGTCAGAACTGACTGGACTGCTGTCGGACTTTCAGCCCAACTTGAAACTTGTATTCTAGCACCATGACGGACGAAATCCTCTCATCTTCTAGCCAGAATGACAGCAGTTCTCTGAGTCAGACAGGCAATAACAATGACCAGTATGTATGTCATATCTCCCATTTCATTCTTGACTGACTTGGTTGAAGGATCAAAGGGGAGCTCGAGGCAGACATAAACAATTCAGCGAAATGCAGCTTCGACGCGTTCTTGAAGCACTTCCTTTCTGTCGTGCTCCAGGAAGATAGTGAACGGAAGAAGCGGCTGGACGAATTACAGACTGAAATCGAGAAGTTGCAGTCCCAGCGTTACTACCGAAATTTGGCGGGAAATGGTGGCTGTGATTTCAAAACGGCTGGTGCAGATGTGAGGGAGAATACGGAGATGAGAGGCCAGGGAGGTGCGAGTGACGAAGATCCCGACGATAATTGGTTTGGCTCTGAAAAGGAAAAGGAGTTGGTTAATAAGACAGATCTCATCTTGGACAACCTCCTTTGCGACGCTCTCGGCGCCGTCCTACCTATTGCAAATGATTCGAAAGTCAAGGAAAAAGTGGAAGCTTTGTGCGTTTTATATTTAAATTTTTACGTGATTCCTTACACTAAATTTGACTGCCTTACGCAGTGCTCATGCATTCATGGCGAAGGAACCGAGCCGTTATGGGCCATACGTTCTTCTATGCAACGACGTCTTCGAACGCCTGGCACCTATTGGCGCAAACCTTGGGGTTCGAAAGCCAGATTCCCTGAACATTCGGTTCCGCCGCAACGGTCCCAAATCTATCTGGCCCACTTTGCAAATATGGAGAACGTCGTAGACAGAAGACCAGATGTCATCGTCACGTCCCTCGCAGCTGCGCTACACGCCGATGGTCTAGAGGAAGAGGACGAAGTGGCCAAAAAGATATTCTCGGAGATGCCCAAGAAGAACTTCGAGTGGGAGGTGATCCTCTCTTGTGACGCGTTCAAAGTATCTAGGGTGGGAGCGGGGCGTATTCCTGAAGGGGGCAAGAACATTTACTTGAACAAACCTTTCGAGAGCGGGAGTGCTCGGAATACATTATCTCATGCAAACCTTGGGAGTTTAGATCATGAAGTTTTGGAAGAGGATCTGCTTACACCAATGACTGTTGACGGCCCCGGTTCGAAGCGAGCTCGCGAGAGTGAATACATGGAGGACCATTCGTCGCCCAGAAAGAAACAACGGCAGTTGGGTCCTGAGTCGTTTTCCCGTTCAGAGCTTAACTCCAGACAAGATTTGGCAGCAGACAGGAATTCGAGGATGCAGGAGAACACCATCGCACAGAATACACAGGACGCCATTAAAGGCCAGATGCAATGCGCGTCATATGCTTTGGAGATGTTGTCGTACAGTGCGGGTGTGCATCACGCTATCAACTTACTGTTCATAGGTATGTCGCGTCTGCTCTTTCAGCAGCTTTTGAATCTTATCTTATCTTATTGAAAAAGATGATTACATGTGGATTTGGTATTATGATCGTCAAGGCATCCTACAGTCTGATGGCCTTAGCATCTTTTGGAGTTTCCCCCGATTCCTGGAACTTCTTCTTGCTCTTCAACGATTCACGATAGAAGATTGGGGAATCATTCCTTTTCTTAACCCTAAAGCATTACATGGACTTCGAGAAACACCGACGCCGACCAGTCAGGCTGAGCCAACCATCCCCAAAGTCATTCTCGATCTGAAACAGGATTTATCCGGTTTCTGGGCTCACGATGATCAAAATAATAATATGTCAAAAATCGAAGCGAACTTCATCAAACAATCTTCGTTTTCAGCCACACGATTTGCATAGACAACGCCAGTAATTGTTACATCGCTGCATCCGCCAAATATAGTCCTACCTTCCACGGTGCTTTGTCTCGTTCACATTGCTTTCCTCAGACAGGCAATCTTGTTGCAAAAGTGAGCAATTTTTATTTCTCAGATGCAGAGAAATCATGCAGATCAGTTCCTGGCCTTTCATCTCGTTTTTGTCGAGCTGGATTTCCCGTAAAAGCCCGGAAGATTGAACCGTTTTAAGGTAAACGAAAAGGAGCCCAGCGTCACCTAGCTGCACAAGAAGTAGCCATAGGAGCTTCTTCACTACGCTCCAATCCTGGTATACAACGAAGACCTCGAAGACGACGTTCGAAGTCGACGATGAGGACAACGTGCCGTTGGTTGACATGGTTGACCAGGAACTCGTTGGAGATCAAGAAGCCGGAGTCACGGACGAGGGAAAGGCTGCTCACGAGAAGGCGTCAGTAAGCTCAGTTCGAGGGCAGGCGACAATTCTCCACCCCAGACATGGGCTTGCTTCTTAGAACTGTTTTCAAATGGTATTTTGCACAAATTCTATTTTTCTGGAGTCTTACTCAGTTTTGGATTGCTGAAGGTGAAGTCGGAAAACTTGTTGATGCTCAGCTTGACCATTTTGAACACATAAAGTTTACCGCGTTGCCTAAGTGTAGATGGTAGTTTTCGGTAGACTGGCTGTTTTCGTAGGGACCACGTCAGTATGTAAACTCCTCCTCCCCCATGGGTACGGGTTGGGTGTCTCGTCCCTTGTGAAGGTGCAGTAATATGTTTAAATGTCAGTTATGTGCCCAGACAACTTGGCTGGTTCGACGATAACGAGGATGGGTGTGATGATAACCGCGCCGAGGTTGATCATGTCATGTGTGAATGATGGAGTGAGACCTACCTCAAATGTAGTGCTAGTCCAAACCCAGACCACACAGCGACTCATGCTTCAACTCAGAAAACACCTCCCAATAAAGTAAGTCCATTATATCATAATTGAAGAAAAATTTGACTACTGTAAACAGATTCATAAATTGGGCCAGTAACTGCCACCGCCAACCAACTGCATCTACAAGTCAGCATCCTCATGACTCGATCACAGCATACCTTATGATGCGAGGATGCTGATTAAAGAAAGCCTTTGATAGATGCCATTGACTGAACTAGAAGTCGTCTGAGTCTCGCCGGAGCACCTGCGGGTCTTCATTCGCAAGGAGAATATCCTCAGCTGTTGGTGGATGGACAACCTTTGGCCAGTCCCCAATCCATTGGTCTACGAGGCTGTGGTCAGATTCTGATGTTATTGAGTGTTTCCCAAAACAAAACATGGAGGCCGGGTGTTCTTCAGGATAATGGATTTTCCCTGACACCCCAGACAGTGTGAAATCAATGACATTGATAATTGCCTTGCCACCATCTTTCACGAGTGAACCATTCTGGACTTTGACCAGGATGTTAACTGGCCGCAAGTCACCATGCACCAATGAGGGGGGGGTTCCTTTGCCACAACTATACTGACTTGTCTTGAGGGAAGTTCCATTCTTGAGTGTATCAAGCACACTGTTTATCGCATCTTGGATGGATGGTTTTGCGGTCAGTGCTTCCTGGGCATGATACTTTCCAAAGTCATGAAGAGTCAACCACCCTTCCTGGCCGTTTTCTGGGCGGGCAAGATACTCCATGAAAAGGAAGTCCTGGCGGTCGTGCGGGGGAGTATGGCACAGGAACAGCTTGGGTGCTAACCCTTCGTTAGCCAGGAAACGATGGACATCTTTCCCATACCGTTTCCCATTCATGGTTGAAGAGTGGACAATTTTCACAATATAATTGTCTGTCTGTGGCAGTAAAGTCCTGAAGCCTTCATCGAGGCCTTTCTCAAATCCCCATGTAGTAGGCCGGAATGTCCCAAGATAAAGGCATGGAGGTCGGAGTGCTCGACATACATTGGTGAACGGGATAGCACGGGGGTAATCTGGGTGCTTCGTCCCTGGCAGTGGCTGGTGGATGGACCTCCTAAATATTTGTAAGTAGGGATATGGAGCATCAGGATAACAGGGCTTACTCTAGTTCCGCTAAGCTAACCATAAGTGCATAAAGAATTGCCTTGGTACTTGATACGTGTTCGTTGTAGGGTAAATGTTCCAGTGTGGTGCCCGTGAGGTACTGGATAATGGGATTGGAAGGTCCGGCATTACAGAGGCCACCCCGGACAATCATCTCTACCCCTGAAAAAAAAGATCAGCTTGAAAATAAGATATCATCCAATGTTATTGCGAACCTCTGATAGAGATGCAGAACACCGGGAAGCCAGTCAAAAGGGTTCTGCTTGAACACGAGAAGGAGGCAAATCGGGAATAATATGACGTGCATTGGATATTGGGATCACCGCCGTCCCCAGACTCCAGTTTGACCTCAACGATTATGAGGGGTATCCTCGTTTTGTCTGGGAAAATCAAGTAATATACCATATCTGCCTTACATTGACTTTCCGGGTCCACAATTTCGTTCAGTTTCCATTGGTGTGTATCGTTGTTAGGAAGGGCGAACAGAATACCCTCCAAGGCCGCTTCTACACGCTGATTATGTACTTGAAATAGCTGAGGCAGAGATTCAGCCAACGCTTTTGCTGCTTGGCTTGCTTTTATTCTGTCCAACTGTTCACGAAGTGTCGTCCTGGGACTGTTGTTGTGCACTTCAGCGGTAAACGTATAGAAAAGAGAGTGCATGAGTTCAAGTGGAGGAGGAGGGATTAGCTCAGGTGGGCGATTATTTCTGAACCGAGTATCCTCGTGTAGCTGGCTTTGATGCCATTTTGTCCCTTGGCAATGTATAGAAGGCGCGTACAATTTAGGTGACGGCTTATTAATACCAGCCAGTTTTGCACAAAGATTGTTCAGCAATTTAAACGTTTGGAGGAGAAGGAGGGGATCGTAGTTGATGTCTTCATAGTCTTGAGCTTGGGGGAAGTCGAATTGGAAGTCTCGGAATACAGCTGGGCCAACTCCTCCTTGATCGAGTATTTTCCTTAATTTCTGGAGAGATATGTACCATTTGCGCTCTTCTGGTCCAGGAATGCTCTCGTGTTGGACAAAATTATTTAAGGCTTCGTCAAGGGATTGGTTGAAGGTTTGAAGATTGGTTTGGAAGTCGGACGTTGATAGTCCCTGGCATTTTCCAGACGATTGCTCCTCCACAGGGGTTTTGATACTGAAAGCAATCTTTATGCAACTCAATAATCTTTCAATACTTCACAGATGCAATGACATACCGATCCGGTTCGTGCAGCAGATTTGGTGGCTGACCTGGTTTGCATAATAAGGGTTTCTATGGAGGCTTGTAGACTTGTTGGACGATGAGCTACGGGGATGGTAATGGACAGCAAGGGGGAAAACACGAAGAGAAGTCGCCAAGTTGATAGTTCGCTGAATTTGAATTTTGATAAGCGCGTGTAGTTCCCACCAGGTAATTTACTAGGTGGTGAGTCACATTAGTGTGTGAATGAAACAGTCGTCCCAATGCCATGCAATGTTCCTGAAGGCGGGATCTGTCCCGTCAGGGATGAGTATTTCGCCGTCGGCCCTTGCTTATTCAGATGGTCTAGAAGAGGAACGCTTCGAACATTATTCCATGACAAGGGAGATCCTTTCACAGAAGATGAATAAGATATAACCAAAAAAACAGACATGCAATGTCACGGATGCACACCACCAGATCGAGTACATGACCAGTCTACAACTCGGATTATTGGTCTCCACCAGCGTGGCCAGACGATGTGTACTTGCAGACCGTCTGGAAATTTAAAAGCCTGAATCTCTGCCCATCCTACACTGGCAGTACTCCGTGTGCTTGATCTGGCCGCCATGCCTAAAGGCATCCATGCCCGCGTAGATATCATTGAGATGCAGCCCCAACTGCGCCTTAGACAACCACAGCGCATGGTCCATACAGCGCATTCAAAAAATCTGGGTGTCCGTAGTGCAGTTTCCCACCGATGCACGTCATGGACCATGTAAAGAGCGTGCCGAAGGTCTGCTCCCTCCTGGCAGCGCCCAGAATACTAATATTCTCCAAACGGATATAGTCCTTCGTACCAACGATGGCGATCGACGACTTCTGGAAGTCCAGTGGTTCCAATTCTCATGCGACCCAAACGTTGCCTGGTTCATGCACATTGCGTTTTTGAAGAAGTAATCCGAGTACCCCTGCATCTTCATCCGATCATGACCTGGATTGGCTTCCCAAACGAGGTAGTAAGGAAGAAGCTTGCATGTGTGTTCCAGAGCAGGATAGGGCCTATCGGGCAGGCTTTCAGTCGCCAAACATCCTTCTCGATGGTATAAAGGAGAATAGGACCATGGCGATGACCAAGTTGTAGAACTGAATGATGCCCAAAATGAGCGCAACCGACCTAGGTGTATGGTCCATGATGGCAATGTAGAACGTTGTGCTGCAGGTGAGACCGAGGGTGATGAGCAAAAAAATGAGCCGGCGTGTTGGCTATGACGTGTTATTCCAAGCAGTAGGGATGTACGAGAATTTGGCAAGAGTGGTAAGGATGGTGACGAAGGCTCCTCCAAGAGCGATGGCGGGCCAGGACATCGCCCGCCACAGACTTTGTAAACATTAGGAGATCAAAAGCGCTATAGGAATAATACATGGCGATGTCAATGACCCAACACGATTGAAGTGGACAAGAAGATAACCCAAGGAACATTTTTCGGAGGGGTAGTTTTGAAGAAGTGCGGTTCCAATCGATATGAACCTCTGAGACGGAGGAAGATCTCTAAAATAATGCTTGGGATAAGCAGCACAAACCGAAAAACGGAATGCATACCTTATCGTTGACCACAATCCTCGCCATGCTTTCAGGATACCAGAAAACTGGTTCTCTTCTCACAAACTTGCCGTCGATAACCTCGTAGCCTTGATCATGAATAAATCGGGAGAGAGGTTTTGTGACCTGAAGATACAAGCCCTCTGGAACAGGCTCAACCTCCACACGGCTCTGGCATTCGGGCGACCAATAGTAGTTGTCGGCACAAGATGAAGCAGAGTGCCTCTGGGCAAAACCACACTTGTGCGGCTTCACCCCAGCATAAGGGGTAGAGCACAATACACCACAGGCGGTCGTACTGGCTCATGTTGCTCATGGCCTCCTACCAGCGATCGAGGACGGTGTTATGGGACTTTTCATGAGGTGTCCGTTTGACACCGCATTTTGACTTGAGACGGTTCAGAACGGGGTTTCCCAACATCTAACAACATCCTGGGCAATGGTGCCAGAAAATTGAGAAAGCCAAGACAACTGGTACAGCTGAGTAACCAAGGTGTTGCGTAGGGCTATCCCAATGCAACAAAATGCGAGTAAATACCCATTCGACAATTTAGAAATCCCTGCATAAGAAAGGTCGGGCGGCAATGATCAGAGAACCTGGTTCAGAGAGTACCAAAATCTGGATGATAGAGGGAGGTCAGGTATTCATAGGCTGTTGCCACCAATCAAAAGTGGTTTTGCGATCCCTTGGAGATCCATAGATCATGCGGCGAATCGGTTCTTGGCACGATTCTGACACAATAACATTTTACCGACGAAATTTGGCATGACACATAAAGACGACTACTGAGGAGGGCCCCGTCTGGGTCACATCCCAGGAAAAGACAACTTAGGATTGGGATGGGGAGACATCAATACATGCATAATCTGTAGCACTCGAAATCAACAGGCTCGGAGCCAACTTCTGTTGGAGAGTCACTAATTGACCGCTACCCAGACGCCCAGAATCCTCAAAAGAGGGTGGGTCAGTACTGGACGGGGCAAGGCTTGCAGAACATGTGTCATTATCTCGAAGTTTGAACAAGTTAGGAACCGTGAAGTCGGTCAGCTGGGGAATAAATGTGAGCCAGCCAAACCCGAGGTTCCAGCACCACGGGCCAAGATATCTTGAGGCACTACGCCGATGTCGTCCGTGATGTTAGGCGAATACCACATTTCCCTCTTGATGAAGTGAACGCGACCGTTCTGTTTGTCGTCTCCTCTGTTCAAATCTCCGGTCAGTGTACCGTTAATTCTAATCGGACGAGATTCACGTACCAAAAGCCTAAGTCTTGTCGAAGACTTTCAAGCATTGCAAAAGTGACCAGTTTTTCGATCACTCAGACGTGGTATTGGGTCTGTTCAAACAATCCAGGCTACACAGATCCTTGACGACGTTTTTCGTCGTAGTGGGAGCTCAGTCCAGGGAATTGAACACGGAATGTGTCCGGGAAATCCGAATCACACAGCGAATCACACAGCGAATAGTTCAGGAGATCGTAGTTTGAAGTCGAGGGCGAGATGTTTCCAAATCGCACAGCGCGTAGAAGAAGTTGAAGGCGTCCTGTGTTGAATGTTCAGGAAGCGTAGTGCAGATGGTAAAGTCGAAGGTGCACGTGTTGTTAACGGTGGTTGAAATGACGTGACAGAAATTCAACCTATGGCTGATGAAAATCAGCTGAACCAACCTCATTTTGGGATAGGTTGTTTTTGTCCATATTAGATTGAAAACCATCCTATGACGACCAACCTATGTCTAGTTAAAATTCAACAACTTTCAGTTGAAATTCAACCTAACTTCCGCTTGTTATCAACGCAAGCTAGGTTGAATGTTAGGGTGAATTTCAACCAGTCTGACTACCACAGTGACCTCACAGTGAGTCACACCCACACACTCAATAAGCACGGTGAGGCCGGTGCCCGGCAAAGCCCACTCCCTCGAACTAGTATAGCACGTAGAAGTTTCAACGAGATCTTTCATTTCAAGCATTACTTATAGATTAATTAAAATTAATCCCAGTACATGTTTGGGGCAAATAATTTGGGGGAAAAAATACCGGCAGTGCCAGTTATCAGGTTCCTTCTAGATCTTCATCTTCACTTTCACTACCTTTGGCATCCGATCCACTTCTGAATTTATCCAAGTTATTAAGAGAACCTCTTGGGACACTGTGTTCTAGAAGAAAGAGTTCAGGGACCAACACCATGGACTGCCTTCCATTCTGCGTCGACGCCGTGTGCGGAATGACCACGAAGTCGCGAACTCGGAGCGGAGCTCAACGGGCGACTGCGGCCTTCGGTACGGATGGCCTCAATCTCGTCTTGCACTTGCTTCGCTTCCGGAGACGCTTTCCATATCTCGTACCAGTCTTGTTGGCTGGTCGCGGTGGCGCCGGCTCCGATGACGTCGAGCATGTACTTCGCACTGATGCGCATACTGTATGATATGATTTCCTTACGGTCTCGTTATGCCCGTTTGTATTTGGTCAGCAATTCATGAACGTCATATGGTCTGGGAAATTGTCAATTCCTGTCTCGAGAATTCGAGGCAGAAAAACATACCTATTCCAATCACTTGACGAACGAGCTGGTCTAGAATCTAGATTCGATAAAGCGAGTCACATCTGCATCAGAACAGCAGAAATGCTACGGACAAAAGTGTCAGCCAACATATTGATACTGAAGGAAAAGGTCAAACCTGTAACTGGGAGGCTATCCTGACCGGGCAGACGACTTCAGCATCTTCATGCAGGAACAAAATTCAACAATCTTACCATGGCTCGTCTCCAAAGAGACCGGACCACCTGAAACATTGACGATCAGTGATTGGAGCCTACAGCTTTTGAAAATTGAAACTAACGCACCACAAGCGACATGTCCACCACTCCACTGGATGAAGGAGTGATAATCTTGAAGGATTGCGGCGCGTGGGTGGAAAATGTATTTCAAAGATAGTTTACTTCCCTGTGTACGCGGTCGTCAGGACATTGTAGTATACAAGTAAAAGCAGTGCCAAAAAAACCAACTTCGATTTGGCCACTCTGCATCACCACGCCGACCGACGACAAGGACTGGAATGGAGGAAGAAACGGGTTCTCCAGCGGCGTTTGATGTATTTGGCATCATGCTTTCAGTCGTTCTTCTGGCGCTGGACAGGTGCGACCGCCTTGGCGTCGGACAGTCGTTTTGAGGCGACTGGGACGAAGTAGTCGTTTTCGTCGTCGAGATTGTAGTGATTAGGTTGAGAGGCCGGGGCTTTCGAGAGCTTCGAACGGTCGACCTCGAAGATGGCTATATCCTGTGCATCCAGATCCTCATGCAGAAAGTTGGCCTTTGGTGCGGAGACGAGCGTTTCAACTTTGTAAGATGGATCCGGAATTTGGACGACCTTACCGCCCACAACAGACATGTGATCAGGAATAAACTTGACAAAAGGGACCACGACGGTTTGCATCTTTCCCTTGACTTCGATTACTTTAAGTGCGTCCGTTTTCTCTGACTCCTTTTACTAGGAGATAACGGCTTTGAAAAAGAAGTTCTGGCATCTTTGGCGAGATAAACACCTGCATTGGTATTTGAATACCAACAAATCAATCATACAGAATGACACGACATACCGTCGCCATAAACTCCGCCCATGGGCAACCGTTCTATACCACAAGACGGCGACAACGAGTATTCACTATATCAACTAATACCGAATGCCACTTCTTCAGAGGCGACCCTTGGAATGTCTGAAAACATATCATCAGTGCAAAAACAATGATCAGATGTCCTTTACATACGTATATGACAGAGAATTTCTTGACATGAGCGCCTTCTTTAGTGGCAACTTTGAATGCATCCTTGAATTTGGCTTCGGCATCAGTGTGCCAACAGTAAGCCTAAATTGTCTTCTCCGGGTTGGGTCAGGAGGCGTGTTTAAGACCAGATCACCGTGGCTGCAGATGAAACCTACCCAAGTTCTTGATCAGCTTCTCTCCGAGTCGACGAGCTCAATTCGACGAGTTCAATATGGGCTTTACAGGAAGCGACAACCCTGGACACGATAGTTAGCATTGAAGTGGTCATAAAACACAAAAATGTACTACATTGGGGTCGACATCTCAGACTTTAATCTTCGAATTTCCAGCCTTCACCTTCCTCTCCATATTCTTTTTCATGTCCTCGATCTAGACACACATGGTCATTACAATTTATTTTAAAAAAGATAGACATGAGAATCACCGAAGGCAGAGTGTTGATGAGCTTCGGAATAGTGTTGATGAGATTCGGAATAGAATGCCTCGTCTACATCGTACAAGTAAACTCAGCTTCATCAGAAAAAAATCTAATAGAAAAGCGAACCAGTGGCAGCGTCAAGTCGTCAAATTCGCACAGCTAATCGGGGTCCTGGGAAGAGCACTTTCGGGACCTCCGTTTCGGGCTGCGGGACTGGAACAGGTTTATACACGTCCACAACAGGCATAACCGCAGTCCTGGTGGCGATTGGGACGCGTAGGCCGAGGGGAAGTGTGTCTTGTGTCTTCCATTGAGCCTTCTGACGCCGACAGACGAGCAGGTCGGTGATTTGAGGATTGTGTACGATCTTGTACTAACATTGGAGTTTAGCAACGGAGAATGACATGACTAGGGGTAAATGAAGCACCTCAAGCGAAGGCACTCTGTTGAGCGAATAACATTGATACGAGTCGCAGAGCTTCATAGTCGAATATTATGGTAGACGATGTCATATCTTGTACAATGCTGGAGAAACAATGTCATGTCAACACTCGCTTCCAGAGTAGATGGGACGGCTCACAGCCAGGCGTCGAATCAGATAATAAAACGCGGTAAGCGGCAGATTGAAGCGCTGGCATCATTAGGATCACGCAGAGGGTTTGTGGTGCGTCCGAGCTCCTTTCGTCCAAATCGGCCTGACAAATTCCCTAGAATGATCCATAAGCTATGCGCTTCTGAAAAATCTCAATACAACTCACGGCTCCTTTCGTGACAAGAATTGATTCCTCTGTCTTCCGAGACCTCTCAACTTCAGCATCAAGCAGCTCTGCGCAGGTCTAATCGAGCCTAAAATGCCGCCAGGGTATGACGATCTTGAGAAAGGACTGGTCCATCAAGGATTCGAGAGATATGCTCAAACTGGAGCGATCAAACAGGCCAGGGAACGACCTCTTCTTCCTCGACAAGCTCCTGCAATGGTTCGTCTTCGTCCTCGTCCTCGTGGTATTCGTATATTTTTGCCCGTTGCGGAGCCTGTTCGGCTTGGAACCAAATTTCTTCTTCCACATCTCGGATGACGAGCCCGTGTTTCTGGACGACCTATTGCATTTGCTCGTTTCCTTGCTTGTGTTTCTCGGTCAACCCAACTTTAAACTTGAGTGACACTCCCAGCCGTTGCAACGATCCCGTGCACGACGCGTTATTCTCCAGAACCGGATACGACCCATGGAATCCCGAAATAAAGACTAGAGATGCTGAGCGAAGGACAGAAGCCGACGATCCTAGGCCATCAAGGATCGCGGAGGGATAGAGTCCGCCAATGTGATCACCTCGAAGCCATCTGTATAAATGCCACTGTAAAAACCGTGTTTTAGACTGGTTTTCCCGACGAGTGGTCGCCGTCACCAGAGCACAGGCCACTTACCAATGGTCCGAACGCCAATTCACGTTTTTAGGCCCAGCGTTAAAAAAGACGCAGTCCAGTAGCATAGCGCTCAGGTACAAGTTTTTCGACGTCTAGTGATGGAGTAGGTCGTTGAACAACCCTGGCTTTCTGGTCAGCGAAGAGACGAGAAACAGAAGTGCCAGAGATACGTACGTCAAAATCAAGCCTAAGTATGCTTCAAGAATTCGTTGTTACTAGACCACAATGTCCCATCCGCGTCTCCAATTGGTTGACAATATTCCCTCCCATCTTCGCTATCGCATGAACGAACTCCTTCAAGGAGAGACGGAGTAGGGGGCTGAAATCGTAAGCCATCAAGCTCGGGCGGGCGGCCTTGATTTTGGCACCTAAGACCGTGAAATATTAGACGAGTTGCCCTGATGTAAGATTCACTGGGGTCGAGTGAGAGCTGATCGCGGAAAAGGAACAGATATGCGTCGGCAGTGAACGAAGAACGACGAAGCGAAACGAAACGAAATGAAGCGAAATGAAGCGAAACGAAGTAAACCCCACCTGTCACGTGCATGTTTCTAATTTGAGAATCGACCGTCAAATCTTGGGAAAATTGGTCATTCCAAGGGCTCTTGGAAGCAAATCCGTGCGTTCTGGAGCCCAGGGATTTTCTTGGGCTCACATTCGATGTTTCGATGGCTCACAATCGATAGGTGTGTGCCAACTAAAACTTAACTGAGTTATAATGCGAGCCTTCGATCAGGGATTTCCCTCCAAAAGTCGAGAAATCTGTCCAGGGATTTCTAAACTCGGAGGGTATTTCCCAGGCTCCCTAAAGTGATTCATGCCTCAGTGTAAGTACTTACATAATACATTGTACTCGAGTATTAGTTAGAAACCTTCAAGTTGTCCTAATATAAGTTCCGTGCACTATGAGGTTCATTTGAGGAAATAGGCTAGCGTTTATCCTACGATACAGTTTTGTGTTTCCACCTTCAAAAATGAAGAACCAGATATGATTTATTTACCAAGGCCCAAATTTTCTACTTCAAATTGCGAAAAACCATCGTTTTGAATACTTAAAAAGCGACGCAACCCTATCCTCTTCGAGACATTATTTTGAACACATTTACATATACCCAGCACAAAAATATTCAAGTGATTTGGTTAAGAATTGGTGTAACTATGCTCCATCCTTGCCGAATTTTGTACTTCAAAATCCAAAGAATCGTCGTTTCAAGTACTTGAAAATCGACGCAACCCCGTCGTCTCTAGAGATTCGATTTGAGCATATTTCTACGCACAAAACACAAAAAGAAGTAAGTGATTTGGTCGAGAATTGGTGTAGCTATGCTCCACCCTGTCCTCCTCTTCTGGTCAAGATTTCGAAAAATCCCTCTATTTCTCTATTCCAGGACCATATTTACCCCTTTGCCTTTAGAGAATGCATTTAATTACTCATGTACAAACCAACTGAAAGGTATCAATGGGTACTTGTTTCAGTGTGCCGGCCATGGGGACCTCTTGCCGCAGTGGGCCAGAGCTTCTGTAAAATTTGAGCAATACAGCTGGGTAGCTGCCTAGTGTTTCAATATATTTTTTAGTCAAATTATTTGGGACTCACTTACATAGATTCATGCCGAGTTTCAAGTTTTTCGAAGCAAAACTGGACTTCCTGCGTGCCCGGAGGAAAACACCTTTGAACAGAGCGCGCGATGCCTGAATTGAGACGCGTAAGGTCACGTGCTTAAAATCGGTCTGCTCGGTCAAAATCGGTTCTTGATGAATGGCGAGCTGCCAAATCTTGAGGCCTTGAGGCCTTGAAAGTCTTTGTTCTTTCTCGAACAATTCCTCAACTCGTTCAATCTCCCAGTCAAAGAAATAACATGAAAAAAAATTACGAGGTGGGTTTTTCTATTGTCTTACACCAAACTACTACTGAATATCCGACAATCAGGTGGTTATGCTGGACGGGCTTCTGTTTCCAATTTCCGGAGGGGCGAAGATTGAGAAAATCGCGGCGTTAAGTTCATCGGCCACGGAACGTATTCCCTCTCTGAAGACCGTATTTGAGGGAATGGAGTCTATTGCAATTCATAAAACCAGGATAACCATTATCGATGCCGACAATGTTCCCTTTGTTTTCGATGTGTTCTTTCGATACGACGAGGCCATGGGGGAAAACCAAGCCCTTTGTCATCTTGACGACCGCATTACATGGAGGGGTGACATGTTCACCCTCAAAGTTGGGCATTGAGTTGAATACGTCGGTATTAAAACCTATGCTGACGGCACATAGCTGAACACGCAACATCACCACACTTACAAAGATTTTTTAGGGTTCTCCTCACTGCGATAGTCTGCGCAAAGGACGCATTGGCAGTCCAACGTGCCCCAGTGTATCCTAGGAATATCGATGTCGACTAAATGTGAAAGAATTCTAATATGGAATCAGTGTCATATCAGGAGTGGGGATAGGGAACATACCGGCGAAAAGGTTTGATATTTGGCGATACTTAGAATGAGGATGACGAGGGTGACATAATGATAACGACTTGAAAAAATGAATCATTTTGTATTGGTTCCAGTGGGCAAAGGAGAGGAGATGATCATGAAGAAGCTGCGGGATAAATGGTGTAGCTTTGAAAGCATGGTTTGTAAAAGTAATCCAGGTACGAATAGCAAGACGACGGGCCAAAGTGAAGCGAAGATCGTCTTCAACGCGTATCTGAGCTTTGAAGGGTCCAGGAAAGGGAGTAGTCCCATCCAGAGGTCGGACGATAACCGGAAAAAACTGGCCGTTGATGGTCTAGATAGATGCGAAGAGAATGGTACAAAAATGGGAATGTGCGATAAAGCGAGAAAACAAAACTTACGATCAAGAAGAATCGGCGAAACAAACTTGTGAGGTTTGTTAAAGTAATCCAGGTGGAAACGGCAGGATAACGAGTTTGGGAGAACGGGGATGATTCCATCGTCCAGAGGTCGGACGACGATCGGAAAGCATTGGCCAAGAGAAGGAGATGCTATGGACGTCACCGGGACGATGAATTTTAGGCTGACATGCTGCGATGACGGCTGCGAGATTGCATGTAAGAGGCGCGGAGGTGTTTATGTGCTGTAAATTAATTGAAATCAGCACAATGCTGTAGAAGGAGAATATGCGAGAGAGATATTACCTTCAAAGCAGTTTCCTTCATTCTAACATTGGTGGAAAAAATTTTCTGCACCAGAACGCCAGGTAAAAAAGTACGTCGGTATGTCCACTGGCGAAGGAACACCCAAAGCAATTAGTCACATGGACAAGTGCGAGGCAATTAGGCGCGAGCTCTATCAATCACCGCCAGAACTCGAAACAGAGTTCCAGCCCAACCACACGGACCACCTCGATGGTGACCTCATCTTCACAACAATCACGCCAACAGAGATCGACGAGGCAATTGCAGGAGTGAGTGCGAACACTGCACCCGCACCCTCACAGATATCATACCAGGCAGTCGAATGGGCATGGAAAAACCCAACAGACTGCAGGTACACCACAGCTATGCATAGAGACAGGATACCACCCAAAAGCGTGGCGATAGGCAGTAGCGGTGGTTCTGAGGAAACCCAACAAACCCGACTACTCCAACCCACGAGCATACCTGTCTAATAACACTGCTTGAATGTCTCGGAAAGATCCTGGAAAAAACCATTGCGCGTAGGCTAACCTTTCTTGCTGGAAGCCACAACCTCATCCCCGACAGCCAGTTTGGCGGCCGGTCAAATAGCTCCACCGCAGATGCAATGCTCTCCTTCACCCATGATGTCCACTGCGCCTGGAGCGTCACGTCAGCACTAACATTTGACATAAAAGGGTACTGTGACGCTGGTCGGCAAATACAGACTCCGGTGTGCTGAGGAGGAGGTAGTGGAAGGGAGAGAGAGTGAGACGCGTTTGTGACGCGTCTCACGGTTGACTCAGGCTGGAGTCACACAGACCGAATAACCCTCGATGGGGGGAGTCGTATGTGACTCAAGCAGAGAGAGTGGGTTGGGCCCACGAGAGATCGGACGGCGCTCTGAGGAGCGCGACGGACGATGAGCAAGATGATAATATTATACAAGTAGCAAGCGAATACATGTAAACTAAAGCGAGGTAAATACGAGTAAACAATGTACGGCTGCTACGGCAAGAAATGATATGATAACGTAATATAAAGCATGGGCCGGGACAGTCCTGCGGACGTCAAGTAGAGCCAATCGGCGTCACAGTGCCCCCCCGTCTGCAGGATCCTTTCTCGGCTGACCTTTTGCATTCTTTTTCTTCTTCTGGCTCCTATGAGTTTTGTAGTGAACCGGTTCAGAAATTCGATCAGCCAAAGACCTAGCCTTCATTTCCTTTTCCGTAGGAGGAGGGAAAGGGACCGTCGGGTCAACGCCCTCCTTGAATCCTGCAGGGGTCCAGTAGTCAGAAGCGCGACTACTAGCACTGCTGAACTCATCTCCAAGAATAAAGTCACAATGCAATAATGGGCTGTCCGCTGTTCTACGTTCGGCAATGGCACCACGGAAGGCTGAGGCATCGGCAACCTTGGGAAAGGAAAGCCAGAACCCTTGTTCACCCTTTTGGTTGGTCCTGCACACCTTCACAATGACAGGCTTGGGTTTCAACCAACCAGCAACCTCCTGAAAGAACTTGACAACATCGATCCAGAGAAACGAGGTTGGCAGGTTCCATATGACAAGCCACTTAGTGAGAGTGTCTTGGCTGATGGTGTTGAGCACAGGTAGTGAGGTCTCCAATGGGGCAGGGAAAATTACGTCCATGCGCATTTGAGCCTCACGCGATAAACCACCAATAGACACAGGTCCCGATAAGAGGGGCTGGTTGGGGGAAGACGGGGCTAGTCTATCCAGCAAGGAGGAGCGGGTTATTCCCGATGAGACGGCATCTTCGCGAACGACAGGCGAAGATGAGCGCGATCGAAATCCTCGCGGTCTTGAGGGTCCTGCAGCACTTGATGAAGGTGCCCCGACGAAAATAACCTCCTGTTGCGGCCGCGGGAAGCGCCGCCTCACTGGCGAAGGCGATCTAGACCGGATCGAAAAGGGTTCACGACGTCGAAGCGAGGGGGAGCGTCGGCGCACGGGAAGAGGTTTTAATCGACGGTCCGGGGCAGGAGCTCGACGTCGCTCGGACGGTGGAGACCTTCTACGCCTAAAGGGGGAGTACGTTCGACGAGGCGGAGAGTACATCCGACGAGGTGGAGAGTACATTCGACGCGGCGGAGAGGGACCTCTACGGTCGTAGAACGGGGAGGAAGGTCTACGAGATGATTGCCGAGGTGAGCGAGATCGTCCTCTGTGCCATGGAACAGGAGAGGGGCGTCGTCGGGGAGGGGAGTACGACCTGTCGACAGACCTTTTGCGAGAATGCGAGCGTTTGGGCAGTGGGGATGGAGGAATGTTTCGTCTAGGAGACGGATCCCGTGATTGCGAGGCAAGAGCAGGTGGACGAGAGTCGTTGAACGTTGGAGTTTCATCCACTGACATGGCTTGCTCGCCATCACTGTGACCGAGGCTCACCGTGTCGTCATCGAACAACGTATCCTTCCAGGCATAAGGTATCGGAGTCGGAAGGGCGGCCGGACGCGACGTTGACGGCAAGTAAACACGACGAACATCAGCCCGGTGAGGCTCCCTGTTTAGGTAGACCCAACGCGACGCTTTCTGTTCAATGTGTCTCCCATTGTTGTCCGTGAAGTACTTGAGAGCGGGGGCCGGCAATCCAAATACCTTAGGGTCCGCGTCGTAGTGCGCAGGAGCAAGGAGGGCTTCGTCTAAGTGCAGGCATCGTCGCTCTACTCGATCATAGTAGAGGAATTTCCCTCGATTGTCCACGTTATTCTTCCCTACTTGGAGCAGGTAAAGATCTCCCGTACTAGCGGTTCCATACTGCCAATTTGACCATCTCCCCATCGAAGCTGCCTGTACCTCCGGTGGTATGATGCGGCCATCAACCTCTAGTAACGGAGAGACTCCATGGACAACCGTAGCGGCAGGCGTGACGTTCTGCGCCGTAGAGGGAGTCGGGACGGGAGCAGAGGGACGAGGGTCCGAATACCGTCCTAGAACGAAACCTTGCGCGGCCGGTGAGGATTGAGCTCTCGAGAACGCTTGAGTGATAGGCGCACATGAAGGCTGCCCAATCTCGCCAGTCAGGTCCGACAGATCGCCGCCATCACGATATACCGCCAAGTCGAATGCATTAACGTCGTCTTTGAGTCGCGCGACGGGGGTATCAGCCCAGAAGGTGTGATGACGACTCATCCGCGCGACGCGCTGCAGGTCCTGCGGTCCTTCAACTTCATGAATAATGAAACAGGGTACCCCGACGCTTAAGAGCCAAAGCCCTTCATCCTCTTCCGTGCCGTTGATCCAAGCGCCAACGAACGTGTCGTTCACCGCAGGCACGACGACCATTGGCGGTTCGTTAGCGGTAGACCTGTGGATGATGCAGTCCGCCATTCGCGCCCATGCCGATAGTTCCTTCAGATCTCTCTGTAACTTGGCGTATCTATCAACCGCGTCGTCGAAAGATAGCTCGCAGCGCAGCGCGTCGTAATCCTCAGGGGAAGGTCCTAGCAATCGGTTACTCCATAGGTCTTCCCTGGTTATCTGAAGCGCAGAACAGCTGTTCGCCGCATTATGAAGCACTGAAGCGCGTTGAGCGAGTTGATCAATGGCGGACGGGCGTATCCTGCCGCGGTTTGGATAGGTAGTCGGTTGCCAAACTGCTAAGATCGAACGATACTCCGGAAGGTTTTCCGAAGTCCGGCGAATGAAGGCAAGCCAAGGGCGCTTAGGGTCGTAGTGTTGAGGGGTCACAGTAGGGTCGAACCGTCCTAGGTGACCGTCGCATCGACGATGAGAAGCAGGCAGATTCAGCCCAACATTGACGGACGGATCTGAGACGCCGGGGTAGAAGACGATTTGAAGTGAATTGGGAGACCATAGCTCGAATAGACGAAGGCCATAGGCGATAAGACGAGTTGAGGCGACGTGGAAGGCCGGTAAGAAGTAGTTGAGGGCATCGAGAATGACAGGGGAAGCTTCGTAACCAGCGAAGCTCTTGAGCCGAGGTATAACAAAAACACGACGAGAGAGTGTCGACATATCGAAAGAAGGTAATGTAGAATGGATTGTGATAGAAGTCCACCGAGCAGCGTTGAACCGCTCTGAACAACCGATGCAACCCGGGAGGCGCACCAAGCTGCAGGCTAGCTCACTTTGGACGGAGGAGATACTTCGACGCAAGCACCGTATGCGACCCGGGGGTGCACTCAAGCGCGGTCGGGAGTATGGTAGGAAAGAACACCAACACGGCGGTGAGCCACGTTAAGCGTTCGGGAGTGATGGGAAGAGACAAGGGGAGATGAAAATCAACATCATCTCGAAATGGATCCATCAAGGCCTTCGACAAACAAGGTCAAATATACAAAACGAACGAAATTAAGAAAACAGAGTGAAATAATTAATTTATGTGATTTAGCTGTAAGATAAGTAAGGAATTAAATTTAGAGAGAAGTAACTACACTAAAAAAGAGAATGCATAGCTAAGTATTCGCGCTTGAGTTCAGGAGAGTTTCTAATGTCGTATTCGGATATCCAAGAGTCGTCCGCGGGTCCGTAGCCTGCCCAACGGACCAAGTACATTCGACGGTTGCCGGTTTTCTTCAACGTCAGTTGGTGACCTAGTATTGCTTCCACTTCGTATTCCGGAGTCGCAAGAAAATCCCTCGTTGGCGGTAGGGTCCGTTCGCCGAATTTAGGAGGAGAGGGGCTATACTTTTTTAAGTGACTAATGTTGAAAACAGGGTGCATAGGGTATGTATCAGGTAGACGGAGTCGGTATACCACAGGGTTAATTTTCTCCATGACTTCGAACGGCCCTATAGTTCGTTGCACGAGTTTCTTCCCAGTCCCATCGGCTTCCACGAGTTTGAGCGTGTGAGGATTAATTAAAACGAAGTCTCCAGGCTCTATCTTTTCAACCGGGCGGCGGCCCTTGTTGTAAGCCTTAGCCTGTTTCTCCTGGGCATGAACCAAGGCATCTCTAGCCGCGTTGCGAACTTCATTTAGATCAGAAACGAAATTCTCGGCCTTCTGACTGGGCAGGAACGGACGAGAAGTTGGGTCCGTTTCCTTAAGTACGGCGCTAGTAGTCAGGCGCGGGTGATAGCAGGTGATAGCCCATGAGTAGGAAGCTCGGTGAATGACCCGTCGACGAATGAACCGAGGAATTGTACGAGAAGGCTAGAACACTTAGCCATTCCGACCAAGACTCTCGATCTCCAGCTACATAAGCACGAAGCATTTGTTCTATGAGTGCGTTGAGAATTTCAGTCTGCCCATCCGTCTGCGGGTGATGCGATGATGACAGGGCCATAACACTGCCATAGCTAGCCACTACCGATTTCCAGAAGTCAGTCGCCCATCTTTTGTCGCGATCGGAGATGATGCGTTCTGGTAGACCGTAAACGTGCGTCACTCGCTCCACGAGAATCTTGGCAAAGCCTTCTTGGTTGAGATGTTATGAGTAGGGATGAACATCGCGAATTTGGTTAACTTGTCAACTATAACCAGCACCGCAGTGTACTTCTGTTCTCCTGAGGCAGGTAAGCCAGTGATAAGGTCCAGGGAAACAGTAGCGAATGGTCTAGCAGGGATATGAGCAGGTCGAAGAGCTCCCATCTTTTTCTTGTGGTCAGTCTTGATCTTCTGACAAACGTCGCAAGTTGAGCAGAATTCAGAAGCATCCTTGAGTAAGGTGTTCCAGAAGAATATCTCTTGCAAGCGAAGTGAGAATCGTTTGTAGCCGGCATGAGCACTTTCAAATGGTGATTCATGTATCCAGGTTAGGACATATACGACCTTGGATCGAGGAACGCAGAGTCTAGCATTCCAATCCGCATCCATGAAATAAAGGAGACCGTCGGCGCTTTTCCGGTAATGCGATGGGGTTATCACGGTCTTAGGGCTAGGGACTTCGGCGGAGTACTGGTCCTTGAAGAATGGATCCTTCTTGTATCCGTCGATAAACTCCTTAATGAGATCAGGATTCATAGAGATCAACAGATGAGAGCGACTATTCCACCTCTCCTCCGGGTCTTCATTCAAAGGAGATGGGTCAAACCCAGTAGGATAGGTCCAATGATCACTTCCTGGGAACGGCAAGGGGTTATTAAGGTCGTTTGGACTTTCCTCGTCAACGTTTTCATTCGTGACCTCCTCTGTAGTCTTGGGCGCTTCAGCTTCCTCTGCCGCTTGTTTTTGTCTCCGAGTCATGATAGGATAAGCTTCCTTGTCTATAAGATCTTCCCACCATCAGACTGAGAAAGCAGCCTTGGACGCGGGGGTGTTAAACATTCGATCTTCCGCAGCCTGTGCCACTTGCCTCTTGCTTTCTTCTTGGACTATGTTCACGGTGTTGTCACTAATCGGCGAGTTGTGCAGCGGAATACGTGGTAAGCGCGATAAAGGGTCTACATTGGAGTGTACTCTTCCAGGCCTATGAACGATATGTAGGCCTGGATATGCAGCAAAGACAGCCCCCCACGCCGCCAGCCGGCGATTCGCATTTTCGTAGACCCGAGCCCACTGGAGAGCGGCATGATCCGTGATTAAGGTAATGATTTCCCCTTCGATAAAAGGCTGGAATTTGACCAGGGCCTCCTTCGCGCCTAGCGCTTCACATTCTGTCGCGCTATAGTTACGTTCAGTTGACTTCAAGGTGCGACTCCAATATGCGATAACCCGTTCCACGTGTACGAAGGTTTCGTCAAATGTTGCCCCCCAGAAGTCAGGTCCCGAAGTCTCGGCCATGTCCTTAGTTAATGAAGGAAAAAGCGAGGGAACTGGGGCTCCAGCGACCCAGGCTTTATGTAGGCGATCATACACCGGAGTGCCCTTCAGGTCACGGACCTGAATGCGTTGAACCTGTTGGAGGCTAGCGCCCAAAGCAAAGTCGGAAGCATCCGTGTACAACCTATAAGGAGAACCTTGGATCGGATGACCCAGCACTGGAGCTGCGGCAAGGGCATCTTTGGCCTGCTGCCAGGCGATTTCATGTTCAGGTCCCCAGGTCCAACGAACACCTTTATGGAGCAAGGCGAATAATGGCGAAGCGATGAAAGAATAAAATGGTATGTATTGAGAAAAATAAACAACCATGCCCAGGAACTTCTGTAGGTCAGAGGAATTACGAGGCCTATCGAGGTCGAGAATGGCCGCTACTTTTTCTGCATGTGTAGATAGTCCCAGGCGTGAAACCTTCTGTCCCAGCAGAAGGATAGAAGAAAAGCCAACAAAGCATTTTGAAGGGGATAAGGTGATGCCAGCTGAAGCGATAGCGGAGAGCACTTTGTCTGAATGGACGAGGTGGTCATCCCAGCTCTTGGAAAAGATGACGATATCGTCGATGTAAACGAGAGCGAAAAGCCACAAAAATGGAGCCAGAACTCCCTGCATAATACGCTGGAAGATAGATGGGCCGTTGCGAAGACCGAAGGGCATGCGTTTGAATTGCCAAAGTCCAAGATCATGTACTTCCTTTTCCTTAGGTTCCTCTTCTTCGCTTGACTCTTCTTCGCTCGGCCCTTCTTCGAGGTCCGCGGCGCGGTCCGTCGCGTTAGCTCGTTTACGCATGAAGGAGGATCCATAATTCTTGGAGGAAGGAGAATTAGTCGACGACGACGACGACGAGGTTCGAAGGTTTTCGCTTAGTACATAGTGGCTAATGAGGGCACGTTCCATTCGGGCAGCCATACTCTGTAGCTGGAGCAGCGTGGGGCATGAATGTTCGTTAAGAGTCCCGAACCGACTGGTAGCTGCCAATTTAATCATTCCACTGTGGTAAGTGCCATAGCAAGAATCTGATATAAGGCCGGTAAAAGTTATGATTTCGAGATCATTAATTTACCGGATGGTTTCATACTCATTCTTGCCTAAGTGTTTCATAATTCCCAGAGATTAAATCATATCTTTCTGAAAGTGGTATCATAACTTATATATGACGATTTCATATCTTTCTGGCAGGATTTCATTCCAAGTTTCTGTTTCATAACCTTTTTAGAGTCATTTCATTTCGCTTTATAGCTGTGAATTAATTATATAATCAGTGTACATACTCTGAAAATGCCTTATTTGTCATCACCAGCACCTGGTCTCTTCATATTTGTGCCTCAAATTGAAATTTACTTTAAATTGGCCCTGCATGCCAGCAGGGTACTTACCTAAGCCATTAGAATAGTCAATTTGATCTATTTCCAGATTTGGAATGGGGTATATCATTAAATATTTGCCTGTGGATTTATGAAATCCATAATGATTTGAAAAAAAAATGAAATTGTAATGAATTCCTACCGGAAAATTATGATTTCAGAATGATTTCAGAATGATTTCAGGAATCATATCACTTCTTGAAAGATATGATTCAATCTCTGGGAATTATGAAATCACTTAGGCAAGAATGAGTATGATTCTGTTTGAAATCGTCCGGTAAAATTAATGATTTGAAATCATAACTCTTACCGGCCTTATATCAGATTCTTTCTATGGCACTTACCACAGTATGAATGATACCATTGGCAGCTACTAGTGCCGAACCACTCAGGAGGTTGAGTCTTCAGAATTCGAGATATAGCGACAGGACCATCCGTTTCCGCGAAAAGGAAACGATGATAGCGAACACGTCGTTGAATGAATTCCAAAGGAGTTTCCTTCTCGTGAGACTTCTGACGATATCGCATTTCTTCGAATTCCAAGGTTCGATCTCGAATCCACGCGTTGTCCATGAACTGGTGACGTATGCCAGTGAGCATGGTGTCCCAATCCCTAGAGAGATACACTTGTTCAGCAGTGGGTAAGGTCTCCCACCAGAGCTTGGCTAATCCTTCCCATTTGTGCGAAGCGAGTTGAGCCATAGTTTCCTTCATGCGCGTTTCAAGACGCGCAAATCCAGCCATTTCGCTGAGGTAGTCCATCAACGTTTTACCGGTTCCGTCCCACTTCGGCAGGCTGCTCAGGTTGATCTTCTGGTTCATCTGCCATTCGGGTAGTTGGGCAGCAGGAAGAGGAGATTGAGGGGCATGCGGCGGCGGCGGAGGAGGTCCATTCGGTCCAGGTAATGACCACCCGAAAGGTCCAGGCGGCGGCGGACCGCCAGGCGGGCCTCCCGGCCCTCCAGGCCCCCCAGGCCACCGAGGTCCTCCAGGAGGTCCTCCATCAGGTGGACCACCTCGAGGTATTCCACTTCCATTAGGGTAACCGCCCGTCGGTCCAGCTGGCGAGTCAGAAGGAGGTCCTCTAGCAGGATCACCGGGTGACATATGAGGAGGCTTGTCGCGGTTGAACTGGTAAGAGGTCCAGGCGTTTGTACGAGCTGTCTGTCCTTCAATACCAGCGGTCACAGATGGCCCCCCAGTATTTCCTAAATTATTCGGTGGAAGAGGAGGAAATTGACCGACGCCGGGCATCACTGAGATCGGGTGTTGACGTATGAAGCTGGAAATCGACGTAGGGACGAGATTATCACCTGTGGCTAAATGAGAGCTGATCGAGTTGTTGACACCCGAATTAGTTCGGCCTTCCTTCATCGCGATGTAAGCTTGCCGTTCTCGAATGACATTGTCAGGCGGAGGGACGGACGCTACTCTCGAGCGGTAAACGAAAGGAGTAGAGCGTAGAGGTGGTCGTCCTTTATCGAGATGACGCTGGAGCAAATCGCCCTTTGCTTGTGCGGCTTCCTCGGTAAAACCATTTGGATAGTCGTCTCGTGCCGCAAAGGTAGTGAGTAACTCGCGGGAAGACATGTTGCTGTAAGCTTGGCGCGCCGTCGCCGTGGACGAATTGTAAGACTCTACAGAGATGACTTCATCGTGTTCCAAAAGTACTCTCTTCAATCGATTGAAGTACTTGTTGATGCGGATAACCGCCCTCTCACATCTTCGATGCAAAATGGGTACGGTCAGAGCTATCTCCGTAGGCTTGACGTGCCAAGCGAGCATCCGCAATAGTGAGTAATCAGGATCCACAGAAAACGCCGATTCTTCAGGACGGAAAAAGTATCCCGCAAAGGCGCGGAGTATCTGCGTAAGGGCGAGGACGACGTGACCAATCTCTTCTAACTGAGGCACGGGTAGCGAGTAGTAGGTCTGTTCGTCTTCGGCATCGTAAGATACGAGTTTGTGGATCGAGTACTTGGCTTGAGCCAGACCCTCTACCGCGAGGGGGAGGGATTCCCACATGCAGAGGCAATGCGACGACTGCCATCTAAAGAGTATATCGCGGAGGAAAGGCGCTTCCTCGTCAGGCCTGCCCGGTAATTTCCCATGAACCGCTCCGAATTCGAAGAGAGGATCCACATCGTTAGCCGGGTCGTAGGCGGCGTGGTATTTAACGACGGAGGCGTGTAAGGGCTCGTCGAATAAATCCACTTTTCTAAGATGCTCAAATCCAGCGAATATCGCTAGTGGATCGTCGAAAGATAGTCCTTCCTCGCGGTTAGCAGCTTTCTCCGTATCATCCGATCGACTGTCCGCTTCGGACGGCATTAACGACGAAAGAGAGGGAGCAGTTGACGCGCTAGCTTGCGACGGCGGCCCCGTAGGGGTCTCCGCGCCCAGCGGTCCATCAACCTCGCTTCCGCCAGCGCCAGAGGCAACCGACGGGGCAAGGTCCAAGATGGGACCACCCGGCTTGTAAGGTAGCGTATCTCGTTCTCTCGTCGCGTCGGGATCGGGAGCTTCTTCCACGGTAGGGGATCGACGAGAGGAAGATGCTTTGGTGGAAGTAGAGCGTGCGGGAAGAGGCGCTTCAGCGGCAGCAAAGGCGGCATTCCTGGAGTTGTTCGAGATCCGTCCTTTGGCTCGAGTGTTCGGTTTCGCAAACAACATGTTGGTAGGCAGGAGGTGAGAGCGATAGCGGGCCAACCAAGGAAAGGTCGAGCTCTTATACCTCCCGAGTAGAGAAATCAAAAAATTTTAAAAAAAGTCATGAGGGCATGGCTGCCGTCGACGGCAGCGGTAGTAGACTGAATATTGGTAAGGCTTTTGAATTTAATCGGGCTGGGCGTCCCTTGGAGCATGTGGAAGCGATTGGAAATGAAGTTTCGGCCGCTCGTCTGGTCGCAAAACCCGACTCAGCCCAGTCGTTCAAACGTTTCCAACGCCTTTTGCGCACATAAGCTCCTTCAAAGAGGGAAAGCAGACTGTATCTGGGCGAACCAGACATGGCCTGCAATCCTCTTGGAAGAAGGAACCACGGGCAGCGGGCGGCGGAAACTAGGAACGGAGGGTGGGCGTTGTCCATCGCGGAAGTGATTGACAAGTTGAAATTTGTTGTTGCGATCCACGTGTCTCCTTCGAGCAGTCGAGAAGGGAGCCGACGACAGCCGGGTCGTCAGCAGGATTCGTCATCGTGAGGTCGAGATGGCGAAATCGGGTGCGCCTCAGAGCGTCTGAGGCGAAGAGAATATGCAGCGCTCGCAGAGCACGCACAATCCTCTAAGCCTCGACTGCGTCTGTCAGCACGGCGACGGGGAGTCCGCGGTGCCCCCACCATTGTGACGCTGGTCGGCAAATACAGACTCCGGTGTGCTGAGGAGGAGGTAGTGGAAGGGAGAGAGAGTGAGACGCGTTTGTGACGCGTCTCACGGTTGACTCAGGCTGGAGTCACACAGACCGAATAACCCTCAATGGGGGGAGTCGTATGTGACTCAAGCAGAGAGAGTGGGTTGGGCCCACGAGAGATCGGACGGCGCTCTGAGGAGCGCGACGGACGATGAGCAAGATGATAATATTATACAAGTAGCAAGCGAATACATGTAAACTAAAGCGAGGTAAATACGAGTAAACAATGTACGGCTGCTCCGGCAAGAAATGATATGATAACGTAATATAAAGCATGGGCCGGGACAGTCCTGCGGACGTCAAGTAGAACCAATCGGCGTCACAGGTACTTCGACTTTGTAAACCACAAGCGACTTCTATCCGAACTCCGCAGGAAAGCTTTAAGGGATACCGCTTGAATACATCAAATAGGTAGCGAGCTTCCTCAGCGAACGCCAAGCAGCAGTCCGCCTGGATGGCACCCGAGGAAAGATGGCCGTAGTTCAGAACCGCATACCTCAAGGATCGCCACTGTCGACAGATTGCTAATAAGCGCAGGCCTTTCACCGGACTTTCCAAGAGAGAACTGATGCACTACACCAAACCTAGAAACGATGGATCACCATCAATGTCCTTCAATGACAATGATGGGAAGACGAGAATCGTGACCCCGGAAGCCATAGTGCGATGGCTCGGGGTGTATTTCGACAGGAAACTCCTATTTGTCCAGCATTCGCAGCCGCGCGAGGGGAACACGCTGTCAATGGGATGACCATGCTAGCCAACACAGTGAAGGGCCTAAGCCGATCCCTGCTTCGACGCCTCTAAATCGCGTGTGTTATCCCAAAAATCATGTTCGCATACCCACTATGACCAACGGGACTGCAAAGCAGCTGAAGTCTCTGGCGAAAGTTCAACGAAGAGCCCTGCACCTGATATGTGCAGCCTTCAAAACAACACCAACAGAAGCTCTCGAAATCGAGGCCTCCATCCCACCCCTCGATCTCCAAATCAAACAGCACGCAAAACGGCGTGCCATCCGCTTCAACAAACTGAGCTCGAGAAACCCAATTATCCAGAGACTCCCAGATGCCTGGCGTGCAGGCGCGAGACCGGCGGCACCCCCACCACTCCCACCGAGATTCCCTAACAACTCGCCGACGAACAAAAGGAGGACAACCCCCTCTTGGAATTTGTGGAAACACGTCCCATGACCATGAACGTATAGACCCATTCATTTCACCACCTTGGCGAATAACAGCAGCGGCCTACGGAGATCGGGTAGTGATAGGTGGACCGCCTTAATCTCATTGAACTGCTTTGGAACTCCTCGGATCCACCCATGATCCTCTTCTTCACGTTGTATTGGACTGTCGGGTTCGAGAGCTCGAGAGTGGGGTATACATTCTTGATGATGGGTGTCGTGTTCCCTGTTTCTTATTCGAGTTTTGCCCAGGTTGGTTTTCTGTTGCCTCCACAATCTCGTGTGTCTGATTCAATCTTTATCAGGCTGTTGCTGCGATGGCGCCTAGCGCAGAGATTGCTACCCTTTTGTTCTCCTTGTTCTCCTTCGTCATCACCTTGTATGTTACTTCTTCTTGACGTTTACATTCTATGTTCTAACTGAACATTGTTCTTCAGCAATGGTGTCCTTCATCCATTCCTCGAACATGCTCCTTAGACATTTTTTCTAGATATTGTCTCTCGCCATTTCGACGAATTGCCTGGTCATCGAAATTCCCGGTCCGTCTTACGAAGTTGAAATGCTCTTCTCCGCACCGAAGGCCGACTTTGTGCATGAGGATCTGGATGCAGAGGATATGGCCATCTTCGAGGTCGACCGTTCGAAGCTCTCGAAAGCCCCTGCCTCTCAACCTAATCTCGACGACGAACAACTACTACTTCGTCCTAGTCGTCTCAAAACGACTATTTAAGGCCAAGGCGGTCGCGCCTGTTCAGCGCCAGAAGAACGATTGGAAGCGCGATGCCAAACGCCGCTGGAGAACTTGTTTCTTCCTCCGTTCCGGTCGTCGTCGTCGGCCGACGTGGCGATACAGAGAGAGCTAGCTGGTACAATTCACTCTGGCTTATCATTTCGGATGTGATGCTATCAAGTGGGTGTTGCAAACCGACAGAGAATATGCACAGTACGTTTCGCTTCGATTTATCATGATTCTTTACTAATCTTGCTCTCTATTAGGTACCGTTCAACCATGACTTCCTTGCCTCCGAATCTGTCGACGTAGATTGACGTTGCTGCGGGCGACACAACATCTCGAGTAGGCGAACTACCTACAGCATCATCGTCAAGCACCCTTCCGATGTTGCCTTGGTCATCCGGGCTATACCGCAGCTCACGCGCTCACGTCTGAGAACCTTCGCACACCCCAGGGCCCGCCCTTGCTTATTCGCGTCGTGGATATCAATCATTCGCAATATCAATCATTCGCAATCCTTTTGAGGACTGCCACGGCACGACAGATTGGCAGGGGAGGTGGTGGTAAGACTGAAAGTGAAGTAAGTGCCTGATTTCATATTGCCACGGACTTTTGCTTACCTCTACAAGAAGTTGTCAAGACTGCTATCCATCAGTAAGTCTGACGACGAACTGGAGCCTTTGATGGAGAAAGAAGGAGAAAACGGGGCTGTGGTTCTTATTCGGTGAGTACGGGCTGTGTGACTGCTGAAATGAAAATGAAAGGTTACTTACTATTCTTTGACAATCTCAGTGTCGCCTTCGGATGTCCAGGTTGGTATGTCCAAGTTGGTATTGACACAAAACCAACAGTAACGGGAAAGTACTCAATTTCTGCGTTAAATCAAATGTGACCCATTTGACCTACCTTTGATTTGAAGTAGTCGGCGTCAGACGCTGAGGTGGCGCTCGTTTGGAAGTAATCAAGACTGCTGCTGTCCAGCAGCAAGTCTGACGGTGGTCTCGACGCCGGAGTCTTCTTCCGCTCATCAACCAACTCCTCCATACGACTCGCTCGCGGGTCGAGGAGGGAGAAGCCATCGATTTTAGCGTCCCAGTCCCATGCCAACAACTGAGGTACTCGCTCCCCCAAACGACACTTGAGGCGTGAGGCGTGGACCCAGACCTCCCAGTACGGCTGGACGTACAGCGCGGGGTCGAGCCGCGGGACGGCGGTTAGCGTGAGCTGCGTTGGGATATGGAGCTGTTGCTGCGGATGCTGCGAGAAATGGTGGTGCTGAGATGAGCCGGGGCTTAACACGCTGCCTCTCTTTTCTTTGGGGTACCTGTTTCGCATTCGTTGGCGGAATAATACCGAGATGGAAGGCGGAAGAACCCAGTCGAAAGCATTCCGGGATTGGACCTGTTAAAGGCAAGTAAGTATCAGTTTTTATTCGTGTTCGAAAGAGTTTGTATTGTCATTAAATCTTGCTTACCCCATTTCCAGCCATCCGCAGAACCTTACTCAAGGCCTCAACCCCCGGACTTCAACATCAACGTTAAGAATCCGGCCAGCACCGGCCAGCACAATCACCTGCCCATTTCCCTCCTCGAGCGCCGAGCGCCTCCACTTCCAGCCATCAACTTGCAGCCGCGGTGTACGACTCCCCTGGGCGAAAACGAGTCAAACACACGCAGACCGAAACCGCAGAAAGGAACTCACCACAGAACTCGCAGCCAGCGGGTAAAGTTCGTACCCCATGTGCCCAAGCAAAACCATGGTGGGATGAAGAGCTGGCGGGGGCATCGCAAAGAGTGGCAGAGGCTAGAGAGGAGCAAAAACAGCATCAGAATGTGCTCGACCAGAATATAGGTGGAACCATACGCAACATGGTCAAACGTGCTCGAAACTTTTTCAGACGCCTGTGTAAATTCAAAAAGCAAGGGTGGGCAACAGAGAAACTCAAGCGCGTTACCTCAAATGATATATGGAGGCTACGAAGACAATGGCCCGGACTTCCTGAGGCTTGGTAAGCAGCGGCTTCTGTGATAGGAGTATAAGGAACTTACGAAAGGCTGGTTAACAGCCTTGTTATGCAACTCGCTCATGTTGGCTGTGCGTCGACGACGGCGTTGCAGAGTGGATGGGAGATGGGTGAGGCATCGGCGCCAGGTTGGCAATTCGCGAAGCTGCATGGAAGGGAGATGGAAAGCAATAACGAGTTATGTTTCTTAATCTCGACATCCCGCTGGTGGGTCACTTACCTGGCTTCGACAATTGCAAAGCTCTGACCAGCATGTAAGCCGTTAGCGGCAGTTTGGCCCAGTCGAACTAGGAGGAGGGAAAATGTGGTGAGCTAGCCCAACCAATCCTCGCCTCAGCTTTCCTGTAACGTACTTACTCCCTTCGCATCACTGGCACTGTTACCCCAGATTTGATATAAATCATATAATGACTTGACTCTATAACCATCTAGACCTTTTCGTAGATATATTGACTTCTACAAGATGAAACTTTGCCTGTACATTTTTTAACATATAAAGTACATCCAGGTAAAATTTCTAAGAGGTATGACTTAAAGCGCAATGGCAATTCAAAGTTGAACGTCCTATCAGTGTTTGTCAGTTTGTCCCAAGCCCCTTCTGCGAAGGTGTCCACGGACCGGAGCAAGGCGGCTTGCCAGTGCTCCGAACCTATTCGCTTTGTACCTGGCTCGTACAAGCCGCCTTACTTGTAGTCTTGTACACTAAGTCAGATTTTTCCACCGTAATAAACTTAAATACAGAAAGTCTTGATTACTCTAACAATACGTTGACCTCGAATGCTTTCACGACCGCGCGATCAGACAGAGTAAACATCCTTCCTTCATCCCAACTCGGACCACCTAGCACCACCGAAACCGAAATTATTGACATCTTTTTGCAGTCAAGACTCTACTAAAGAAGAAATTATGACATCTACATATTGGCTTCAATTGAATGCTAAGCTAATTGCAAGCCTTGTGTGATGTATGCAAGTGGACAAGTAATATAGACAGGGTATGAGCCCACACATTGGGGCAAGGAATGCGGTGCAAGAGAGAGAAGCATGGTGTAGCAGCCAAAAACATGACCAACAGAATTTACAAAAGAAAGGGGGCAGACAAAGAACACATTGTGTGAAGGGTATGATGATGATGGAGTAGTATAAACAACAAAGTATGGCTGTTTTTAAAAAATAAAAATAAGAGAGAGAAAGATGGGAAAGAAGAAGGTAGTAGATCCTTACAGTGTCTCTTTCGTCAATGTGATTTAACCGCCCAGCTTGTTCTACATAGTCTGTTGCCTCAGAGAATATGTCTTCAAACACCAGGCAAGCTTGTCTATGTCATGTCGACTGAGGTGGATTGACGTAGCTGCTGAGTTGACGATGTCGGTTAGGAATGCAGTGATCCTGTCTAAGGGCCAAGTTGCCATGCACAGAACCTCTATCTTGTTTTGAACCCCGAAGGAGCAAAAGGCTGGTGCGAGAGCAGAAAATTTTGGCCCGCAGGCTGATAGGAAGAGCTCCATAAAGCAGGGATTGGTGGACCTGGCAGAAGGAAAAGATGGCCACATGTCAGTTGCTACCTTGGGTGCCATAACGCTGCTTTCTTGCATAGGAGGGCTCGCATTTGACCGCGTTTGAATTGCTTTGCTACAGTAAGAGCTTGCAAGAGTCCTTTGCGACGGAGGTAGTGGTAGGCCCCAGACTGGCTTGCCGTACGTTTGTGTTGCCTTGTCGCAGTGGGAAGGAATGTGGGTAATCCCAGTGGGTGGAGCCGGCTGTTTTGTTCGCTCGAATATCGACCTCATTTGAGTGGCACTGTTGAGGTTTTGAGAATTGACCTTACCCACTACGTGGTGGCCTTTGCGTCCAGTTGTAGCTGTCAGGGATCCATGCTGGATTTGCTTCGATTGCACCTGAGGGTTGTTAAAAGGAGGGGGTGCTACACTCTTTGACGAGGCTGGTGGTGGGACATGGGTATGGTGGCTGTTGGAAGCGGGACCGCCTCTTGTTGCTGCATTGATGGCTCGCTTAGAACGGTTGTTTGCCTGAAGCTTCGTAGATGGGCGGCTGACCGCTTGGTCCTCTGGGCGGTGTTTTTTTCTTGCGGGGACATTCAATTCATCCGCGTTTGAGTCCAATGATTCGCCTGCGTCCGAGTCCGACAGGTCGGAACGGGACCGCTTGGGGAAGGATAAATATGTGCAGTAATTAGATATTGAGAAGGCTTTGACCTACTTTAATGCTGGCCCTAAATCTGTGCCGTAAGTTGTTATGGTGCATTCGCGTGAGACGCATAGCCAGATAAATGTTTCTGTCACGGTCCTGCCCCGAGAAGCTATCAGGGTACTTGGCAAGGATCTGAGTAGAGGTGTCAGGGTGCCGGCACAGAGAAAAGGTGGAGGTGTTGAATCATACCTTCTTTTGAATAGTTTCTTCAGCTCCCAGTTGGATGCTTGGAGGGTCGTCGATGTTATAATATGTTTCTGAAAGTGATCGAAGGAAGTCCTGCTTCCAAGTCGGTATAAATAGCAGACAAAAATCAGTTCACTCACGACCACCCGAACGAGCAGATCAGGGTTATTCTTGAATTTCCAAGCATCTGCAAGTTGTAGCTTGTAGCTGCGTTCGCCAGGAGGAAGAGCACCTTCAGGACAATTCTCTCCTGTTTCAATGATCAGCTACAATAGCATTGAAAGAAAATGCTGGAGCTTACGAATAGATATAGTCATTATGCCGTGTGGGGTCGAATGCAAAAGATAAGTAGAAGGTGAGTTTGAAACCCTTTTATACTAGTACGAGTCACGTTGAATCGTTGATGCGAGCCCAATGTTGATCAACAGAGTTTATTTGACCTATCTTTCAGACGCGATGGGCGTCCATATTCGGCCCGGAAAGCAAGCACAGGATCCTTCTTTCTCACAGCCATTGCCATCTTTTTAAGTAAAAATTTCTGGATTGTCGTGCGACAAGCAACCTATTTATTAAGACGCGCGGGCTGGGGCCGTACCCAACCAATATACTTCAGTTAAATGCATTGTCTCAGTCACATCCTGAGAGAGTTTTCAGGCCACAGAAGCCTCAAATCTTGACCATTTCTTCCCATTTTTTTTTGTATGGCTATTAAAACATCATTAAATTGCCCTCATGAATTAGAAATGGCCTGGTGGCCAACATATGAAGGACTACTCAGAGATTTTGAGCTGAAGTAGGAGTTGTCACATTTTGTGACGCTGTTCGGATATCGGGATTTCGGGTGTGCTGAAGGGTAGGAGATGGAGCAGGGTGCGGAAGTCGCAGCTCCTGCTCCGTCGAGATGCCTTGTAACTCTAGGCGAGAGGTCGTGTCTCCCTCGACAGGGAGGCAGTAAATGGATGCCCAGCCGTACAGGGTAGAGCGGGGCTCTCAACTCATGGCGACGCGAGAGCGGCGAGCAAGGTTTATAGTTCAATATTAACGTTCAATGATGAGTCGTGTCTACGTAGTTTACAGGTTAACTATGTCGAAGTAAATACAAGTAAATACGAGTCACGCGGCAAGAAGGCGATAAGATAGAGAGATTAGGTCTTGCTGACGATCGCGAAATAGCTCCTTGTCACAGTGCCCCCCCGTCTGCAAGATCCTGATCGTCTTGAACAAAAAAAAGGGGGTTTCATCTACGACGTCCCTTCGTTCCACGACGTTTCTTCCTGGTTGATTTTTCTGCCGTTGACTCCACATAGGACGAGGTTGCAGGGCTGGCGACAGCTGACGATAGACGGGCGAGTAGAGAGGTCTGTGAAGCCTCAGCAGAGACAGGTAGATCTTGAGTATAGGACAAGGAAGGGGTCGTGGTGATAGTGGAGGACAATCTATCAAATAACGTCACTTTGGGGAGTTGATGGGGGTTTAATAACATTGGGTCCTGGAAGGGTTGCTCGACCTTGAATCCCTCCTGCGGGGTCCACGCATCCACTGATACTCCACAGATATCGTTGTAAGTAGGACCACTGATAAAGTCGCATTGAATATTGTCGGCATCCTTGGTATGAGCACCCTGAATAAGTCCACGAAGAAAAGCGGCATCCCGTCTTGAGCCCATCTTGAAGCAGAAGACCTGGGAACCATTTTGGTTGACGCGGACGATTCGCGTGACCTGAACACTAGACGCTCTCGAAAGATTCTGAACCCAGACAACCACATCCTCCCAAGGAATAAACACGGCGAGACTCCATATGGACAAGAATTTGGAGTTAGCGCGATCATTCAGCGCGTTTAAGACAGGGAAGGAAGGGGCAGCCATAGGGGGAAGCAACGCTTCCAACGTTTCTCGGTTCTGAAGAGGGACTCTAGCAATGTTCATGAAAGCGTCCGCCTCAAAGTCCATCATGTCTTCGTCTTGAGACGACACGTTCAGGGTTTCTTCGTTCACTGACACGGAAGGAGCCATGGGATCTCGACGATTCAAGGAGGGGGACCTACTCCTTCCTTGGCGAACTATCCTCGGAGGCGTAGACGAGCGATTACGAGTTATCGGGGTCCGAGGAGGAGAGAAGCGACGCCGTAGGGCTGGGGAGCGAGATCTTCCTCGAGGCGACTTGTAGCGGGATCGACGGGGGATCTGGAATTCGATAGGAGATCGTCGGCGTGAACGATAAGGAGGCGAAGCTCTACGAGACTGGTGAGATGAGTAACCAGCTGGAGGCGACCAATGCCTGTCCGAGTGGAGAAACAGTCTTCGAGGACGCGAATCTCTTCCTGCGCTCATAGATCGAGAGCGTCTACGCGGGTGTCGCTCTGTTTGGTCCCAGGAACTTGAAGATTCTCCTTCACTTCGAAATCGAGATGGCCGTTCAAGTCGGGCATTAGCGAGGGGAGGGGCTGTAGATGCTGATTGGTTGGAGGAAGAGTACTGAGGCCGCGAAGTCAACTTATCAATTGAATCTTCATCGATGGGTAAACGGCTGGGATTAAGAGGTCGCATCTCCTGACCTATGGGTTGGTTGACGGGCATCGGAGAAGCAGACGATCGGCTTCGAAAATCCATAGGCTCTTCCTCTTCAGACTCTGAAGAGTCCTCGATTTGGCGTACCATCCCAGTATTCACTTCGCGATTCTCTATTGAAGGAAGAGAATACGTCATTCCTTCAGTACCTCGATCAGGCCTCTCCTTCCTGTAGACCCATTTAGTCGGGGTGCACTGGGACTCTAAACCGTTGTTTCCCATTTCCAAGTACCGTCCGTTCGGGGCTGGCAGTCCAAAAATCTCAATGTTCGCTTCATAGTTTGGAGGGACGGACGGATGCTCCGAGAAATATAATCGACGGCGATTGTTCCTATCAAAGTAGATCTTTCCGCTCAGAGACCTAGAGGCTTCGCGGCCAGCTTTAGCAACACATTCATTTCCTTCTGAGTCGAAGGTATCATGCCAGATGGACCATTGGCCAGATGCGACACCTGCAACAGGAGGAGGTATCAGTTTCCCTTCAACCTCCTCTACAGTTTGCATCGAAGGCGGGAGCGAAGGAGAGAGGCGTGGATCCGTATAATGTCCGTCATTAAACCCTTGGCTCGAAGGCGAAGCTCGTAAACGATCCGTTTGCATGTAAGGAACTATCGATTGACTCGGGCGAATGGCGAAGTCCTTCGTTGCGTCTCGAAGGTCGCCCATTTCCTGGAGTATCGCAATATCGTTTGCGTAGGTTTCCGGGGCTAATCTGGCTGCCGGAGTGCATGAAACGAAGTTCGGGAGTATAGGGTTGCAGAGGAGAGTAATGCGATTCATTTCAGAAGGCGTGTCGACGGAATGAATTATGTAGCACGGCACTCTCCATCGTATGAACTGGATTCCATCCCCTTCCTCGCATCCATTAAGCCATATACCCATAAGAGAGTCATTAGCCGACGGCACAGATTGAACTCGGGAAACTTCAGGAGAGGATTCCGAATCCTTCTTGATGGCGCATGCTAACCTACACCAGGCGCTCAAGTGCTTGACGCTTCGTTGAACCCTTGCCAATCGATCGACGGCCTCATCGAACGTCATAGAGTCAGCGAGCGCCTTAACATCGTTATTATCGGGGTAGGCGGGTCTGTTCCTCCAAATATCGGGTCTGATCGGCTCCAAAACCTTCCACGTATCTACTCGCTCAACAACGGCCGCGATACGCTCCTTCAAGCGGCTTACGAAATTGAGCGCTAGGAATCCGCGGTTGGGTCGAGTCATCGGGTTCCAGACTTCGAGAAGAGCGGTATACTCAGGGTGCTCGTCGCCGCCTTCCCGACGAATGAATCCTAGCCACTGTCGATCGGTGTCGAAATGTTGCGGTGATACCGTAGGGTCGAACCGTCCTAGGTGGCCGTCCGCTCTTTTCAAATCGCTCGGCAACGAGTCCTCCAGGTTCAAATCAGTGTTACGCAAACCAGGGTAGAAAGCGAAGGTTTTCGAATTTGGTGACCACAGTTCCCAGAGATGGCTTTCAATCCTCACGGCTCGAGCGGACGCGACGCGGAAAGCGGGTAAGAAGAAGAGCATGGCGTCGGAGATGGCGGGCGGACAGAGGTAACCCGCAAAGCTTTTCAGGCGAGGGCAGAGGAAGTTCCTAACGCCCTCGTGATTGTAAGCACTGGACATTATATGGTGACTCCTAAGGAAAATCGACGATTTTGAACTCTTGACAACGAAGGACGGGAGGGCGCGATCGCGACTATACGTTGGGATAAACGATTCGGTGCGAATAACACCCTAGACGGGCTCTGGTGCGTATGGAGGCGCAACTCAGTCCACGGAGAAAGGTGGTACCCTAAACGGTTAACGGTGCGTATGGAGGCGCAACTCGGTAATCCGAATGAGGTCGCAGCTCGAGGCTCGTCAACTGCGATGACGCGATCGTCGCGGATTCTAGAGACGGGCAGGTGCGGATTGACGCAACTCTGCTGATCGTAATTCGTTCTTCCAAGGCCGAGGGCAGATGAGGAGCGATGGTTGGAGGTTGGGTTTAAGGAAAAGGATTCAATCAACGAATAAGTATCTCTAATAATACGAACAAACAAAAAGGGTAATCGTTTAAGATACATAGAAATAAACATTTTTAATTAATTACGAATATATCCAAATTAAGAAAATAATTGAGAAATAAAAACAAGGAATAAATGCAGAGTAAAAGAGAACATGGGCGTGAAGGTCCTGGGCGTAGGTCAAACTTAGTCTTCATCAATTCGCGGGCCCTTTGGTGGGTGGGTCCATTCGGTTTTAAAACACATGGAAACCCGATCGGTTTAACTTGTCCGAGTCACGTGTAGACAGTACATGACCCAGTCGCGCGACGCGACGTTGATCAATTACTACTTTTATCATGACTGTAATTCTATATTTCGTTCGCTACCTTAATGACCACCACTCCGTTAGCTTCAATTGGCAAATTTTCGTGGCTTTCCATTGAAGGCCGTACAATCATTCGTGAAATCATCGAGGAGAAGGTTCCACAATGGCCAGGAGGACCACGAGAGTCCCAAGTCGACTGCTGGGCTCACATTCTGGCCAATATCCCTACCATCTTGATAGCGCCAACCGGCTGGGGGAAGACAGCTGCTTTCTACGGCCCTATTCTCATCCTCCAATATCTTTTGAAGCACCCAAAGCCCACAGTCCCATTGCCACCACCAACTCCAGTTGGGATAGTTGTGACACCTTTGGTTGAGCTTGGACACGCACATGTGAGTTAACGAGCAATAAGGTCTAAAGAATGAATATCCTACTTACATTGACAAAGGCCCGAGAGATCTCCGCAATAGGTGTCCGTGCTGTTTCGTTGTCTGCCGAAACGATTCGTGCCGCGTCCGAGGAAGGTCGAGACCTCATCAAGGAGGTCTGCGCATGCCGATGGCCCATCGTCCTCTTGTCTGCAGAAAGGCTGGTCTCAAAGGACATCGACTTCGTTGTCCGAAACGAGAATTTCCGCAAGAACCTCGTCCTTCTTGGCATTGACGAAACTCATCTCTTGGTTCCGTGGGGGCAGGATTTTCGCAAGGCGTACCACCAGATTGGACTTCTGCGCAAACGCCTTCCGTCCCATACCGCCCTAATCGCGTTAACGGCAACGCTCGCTGTAGGCAAGGAGTCCGACGAACTCTTTGCCATTCTTGGGCTCACCGGAAACAAACCGTTTCGGTGCATCCGTCTTTCATGTGAGCGGCCAAACGTGCGGATGGTTTACAGCGAGCTCACACATACACTGGGAGGATATCAATTCCCTGACATTGCTTGGGCCTTTAACCGAGGGATAAAGGCTGTCATCTTTTGCAAAACCATCGATCTCGCCTTTCGTGTGGCTCACTATGGTTGGAATATATACCCAAATGGTGTTCAACGCCTTGACAATGTTCGGCTGTGGACCTCGATAACATCTGCCTCCTATAATGTCCGAACTCTCGATCTTTTCCAAAACAACGAAGAAACCTCCACCATTGTTGCAACAATTGCATTCAGTCTGGGGATGAATCTCCGTAACATCACCGACTCTATCAACCTTGGCCTCCCCTCATCCCTTGCTGCTCTTGTCCAACAAAATGGTCGGGCAGGCCGAGATCTCAGCAGTGCCGCGCAAGGATGGACATATATTGAGGGTTCGGTTCTGTCCAATATCCGAGCTGAACTTGACCAAGAAAAGGCGGAAATATTGGACAAGGAGACGACAGCCACGGTTTCCAAAAAAGCGGCGAAGGCAAGCTCCAAAGCGAAGAGGCAGGCACTGTCAGCGGAGAAAATTGAAAGCAACTTGCGACAGACCGTCGTGGCTCATGTCCGAGGAGATTGCCTCATCGCTGAGGTAAACGCTCGTTTCGGTAATCCAGGTGTCAAGTCTAGGTGTCGGTGTGTAGAAGCTGGTCGCCCCTTTCCCTGCAGCTCGTGTGAGCCATTCTGGAACAATCCATCACTGAACATGCGCAGCGATAGATTTTTTCGAGAATGCTTCCGATGTGCGGTTTTGAGGTGCCATCAAGCATTGCGTTTAAGACCCTCTGGTGCTTCTCTGTCCGTTCAACTGGTACAATTTCCCCTTTTTTCTCTTCAAACCTCTTGAAGAATTCTTCTAGTAATCGAGGAAAGTTCCAGTCATATTCCTCGAGCATTTCAAGAATCTTATTTATCTTCTGCTTTGAACTGAGCGCAGTCCGACGCTTTTTAGCAGTTTGTGGCTGTTGAGAAGACGGTATGGCAGTAGATTGTCTCGAAGTCGAAGCATGCCGTGGGGTTTCTGGGTTATCCATGCTCAAGGTAGATGATAGATGAGTGTTACAATTTCGTTTTACAAGTACAGGGATCAGAGACAATGTCTAAGATGCAATTGACCTCGTCGCAATGATTTCTTCGCGGTTTCTTTGCTCCAAAATTTCCATACCCTTCGAAAATTCATCCGTTGCAATATCTTCGGCTCTTCCCTGCTGAAATGAGTTTGCCTTTTCACTTTGCAAGCAGTCCGTGATGGTGCGGACATCAACGTCGAGGTGGGATGCCTGGTGCTTTCCGGAACCAGCTGTCCTTGGTTGTGCCATCTAGGGTGTTGTGGTGATATGTAGTGGTTGGAATGGCTGTACAGTTGAAGTAAACGCAGGCTGTGGGCTCTCTGGATGATTTGTGTTCGAAGTAGATAACTGAAAGGCAATAAAACGCGCTCTATGAATACGGAATTGCGAGACTGTCTAAGGTGCACTCCTAAATTAGGCCAGCAGATAAGATAAGATTCATGAAATCGAGGCCCCGTGACCTCACAAATGGTTGAACAATTCACATGGTTTTCCCCGAGAAAGCCGAATGGACCCACCCAGCAACGGGCCATCAAATTGGAGCAGACCATATAATAACAGATCGATTGTCATCTGTTTATATGGTCTGTATAGGAGACTAGGTCAAACTACTTGGAGAGCGACGCGAGGTATTCTCTTTTCATCTCAGGAGCATTTCTTAAACCGTATTTCGAGATCCATTCGTCGTCCGCCAGGCCATCCACTGGAAACAGGCAACCAACTTCCCAGAAACGGCTACTCATGCCATCGACTTCGAACCCGGTGGTTTGAGCGGTATTGGCCCGTTGACTGTCAAGAACTTCGAAGGACGTGGCGTTCGTGTCATTGTTGCTGGTGAGAAGGGCAGAGGAGATACCGAGCTCTTTACATCGCTCGGTATCAAGGACGAGGATTGGTGGAGTAAGAAGTGGTCACCGAGTTTGGTTCGCACTAGGTGAATTGTTAGACGCCTCTGTTGATTCTCATCTAACCATGTTGTTTTAGTGATGGTAAACTTCACCTTGACACCCCGTTCTCTCGTCTCCTCGGCAAGCCGCCCATTATGGTTGCTGGCATGACTCCCTCCACTGTCAAGGCCAGTTTTTTTAGTGCCGTTCTGGATGCTGGCTATGATATCGAGTTGGCGGGTGGCGTTCACTACAACGTCGCTGCCCTCCGTTAGAAGATTGCTGAAATCCAGAAGCTCGTTCCGGCAGGAGTCGGTATCACTTTGAATTCCCTCTACATCAATCCTCGCCAGTTCACATTCCAATTCCCGTTGTGGCAAGAGATGAGGAAGGAGGGAATTCCTGTTGAAGGTTTCTGCGTTGCGGCAGGTATCTCTACGACGGAGAAGGCCGTGGAGATCATTGAAGGCCTCAAGGCCGCTGGTATTAAGCACATCGCGTTCAAGCCTGGCTCCATGGATGGCATTCGGCAGGTCATAAACATCGCCGCTGCCAACGGTGGCCGTGCTGGAGGTCATCACTCGTTCGAAGATTTTCACCCTCCCGACCTTGCGACATATCCGCCAGCACTCCAATATCTGCCTCGTAAATATCTGCCTCGTTGGTGGTTCGGGCTTTGGTTCTGCAGAAGATGGTTGGGAGTATTTGACAGGTGATTGGTCCGTCGAACGATTCGGCGTTCAATCCATGCCTTTCGATGGATTCCTATTCTCCAGTCGTGTCACGGTTGCCAAAGAGGCCCACACATGTTTATTAGAGTAAAGGATCTATCGTCGGGGCTCCCGGTGTTGACGATGGCGCTTGGGAAGGCACCTATACCAACCCAACAGGTGGCATCCTCACAGTTCGTTCAGAACTGGGAGAGCCTATTCACAAGGTCGCGACAAGGGCGGTCAAGCTATGGAGGAATTCGACGACACACTTTTCAAGATGCCTAAGGAGAAGAGGGCTTTGTGGTTGGCGGAGCGTAAAGAGGAGATTATCGGCAAGTTGAGCAGTGGTTTCGCTAAGCCATGGTCTGGATGGAAGAAAGTGTCACCTTCGATCTCGGCGACATGACATACGAGGAGACCGTCTTGAGGATGGTTAGGTTGATGTTCGTCGCACATCAGAAGCGCTGGGTCGACCTTTCTCTAAAGAATTCATCGGAGATTGGTTGAGACGTATTGAGGAGTGTTTCGCTGGTGTGAACGGTGGTGGAAGCAAGCCATCATTGTTACAAATTTTCTGATTGCTGAATGATCTTCTCCCTTTCGTCGAGACGTTCTTTCAGAAATACCCTCTTGCAGCCGAGCAGTTTCTCGCTGCTGAAGACACAGCCTATTTTTTGGCGATTTCGCAGAGGCCGGGTCAGAAACCTGTTCCCTTCATTTCGGTGCTCGATGCATCGTTTGAAGGGTTCCAAAAGGTACGTGATTTTAACATGTGATATTCTCATCTTGCCTCCGCATGTTTACTATCTCAACCACTTACTACTCATAACGGCAATCTAGGACTCTCTTTGGGCCGCCCAAGATATTGACGCTGTTTTCGACCAAGACCCTCAGCGTGTCTGCATTTTTCACGGCCCAGTTGCCGCGAAGTGGTCGTTCGTGAAAGATGAACCCGTCAAAGACCTACTTGGCAACATCAACAAGTCTCTTATCCAACCTCCTTGAGCGCAAATATGCGGGCGATGCTTCCTCCGTACCTTCTATCGACTATCTCGCTGTGGAACCCAAATCCGCTGCGAAGAACCTCCCTGGCGTTGTCCCCACCGAGAGCGGTTCAACTGTCACTTTCGAAATCGGTTCCCAGGTTCCGCATGGTTGGAGACTTTGAAGTTTGAGCGCTCGGAGCTAAGCTGGATCCGCGCGCTTCTCACCTCGACCATCATCCTCTACGTCGTATCCTTGCTCCTCGGGCTGAGCAGAAGGTCGTTGTCAAGTACGCTGGTTCTCGTCCCAAGTCAGTCACCGTCTATGGCGCTGCTCGGTCATATGGCGAGCACGTCGACGACTTCAAGGCCCTTGAAATCAATTATAATGCAAAGAAGAAGCTCATCGCCGTCACGATCTTTGAAGAGTGTTTGGGCAGCCACATCCCTCTTTCTTTGCAATTCGAATACAAGCCTAGCCAAGGCTTTGCGCCTATCCATGAGATCGCCACCGGCCGCAACCAATGGATTCAAGAGTTCTGCTGCAAACTCTGGTACGGCGACAATGAGGTGCTTCCCTCCATCGACATTCACGAGAAGTTTGTTGGTCCTGAGGTGACCATCAAAGCTGAGGACGTCGAGCAGTTCTGCGCCGTTGTGGGCAATCAAGGAGGGTTGTTCAAGACTGCGAGAAACATATCTAAGCTCACATGGACTTTGCTGTTGTCACTGGCTGGCAGGTACATTTATCCACATTATATTATATAGTTTCTCCTTTATAACCTCTATATCTTAGGCCATCATGCAAGTCCATCTTCCCTGCAGCCATTGATGGTGATCTTTTGAAACTTGTTCACCTTTCAAACGCTTTTCGCATGGTCAACGGTGCCAAGTCTTTGGCTGTTGGCGATGTATGCAAAGCCGAAGCTCGAATCGTCTCTGTCGTCAATGCACCGGAGGGCAAGATCGTCATGGTCAAGGGACATGCTTACCCTCAGGGGCAGCGCGTGATCGAAGTGGTCTCCGCGTTCTTTTACCGTGGCCGCTTCGTTGACTACGAGAACACATTCGACACAACGGAGGAGCCCGACTATAGTGTCCTTTTGGAGAATGACGCTGCAGTTGGCATTTTGCATTCCAAGGAGTGGTTTGACTGGGAGAATTTAGCGTCACCTCTCCTTGCCGGTACTACTCTCATTTTCCGTATCCAGTCTCAAGTTGCCTTCAAGGACCGGACGGCCTTCCGCAAGGTCTCTGTTAATGGCGATATTTTCGTTAGCAACCAAGTGAAGGTGTTGGTCAGGGTTGGATCAGTTGATTTCCAACAGGATGTCCCGCAGGGAAACCCAGTCCTTGCTTACTTTCAGCGCCATGGAACTCCCCTTGGTCTAACTACCCCCCTCGCCAACGAAGGGTATTCTCTCTTGGCTGCCGAAATTCCCACCTTTAACGAACGAACCGAATTCCAAGATTTCTGGCGACTTCAATGCTATTCACATAAATCCGTACTTTTCCGACTTCGCCTCGCTTCCTGCTACTATTCCCCATGACCGCCCAGACCGTGTTATTGCGTACGCCTAATTACTTTTTAACTTTTCATTACATTTTTCTCATCAGACATCACTTATCTAGATACGACGTTAACTTCGTCGGCATGGTCCTTCCTGTCGACGCACTGGAAGTCAAGCTCCGTCACATCGGCATGCGCGACGACAACATCGTCGTTAGTATGTCAATTGTTACACATTTGAGAATATCCTGTAAGCTAATTTCATCTTCTATATATCTGGTTTTGTTCAGAGCGCCCAAAGCGGAATAGGAAAGGAATGTCATAGATTAATAAGAGAATCGTTGGCACTTGCCAGCGAAGTCGAGGCTGTGATGTGGGCATAATGGGCTTGTGGGGAAAGGCCAAAATTATCATGGTCCGATCTGCCATAGAGTTGGTATGGTTTCATTTTGAAAACACTGGAGTTGGTTAGAATCGGTGGTGCTGGGGATGCAAGTTCCAGGCCCATTGAAGTTGAAAAATTGCCATGATCACTGGGCGATGGGTTCGGATAACACAATTCACCAAGATCTAAGCAACTAGCTTCAGCACACATTTCTGTTCAGAGAAAGTGAACAAGCCTACTTAATTGGCCGCGACTGTTTCCCGCATATCGCGGGACATAAGATGTACTATGATCGTCGTCAAAAGGAGTGAACTTTGCCTTTGGAGTTTTTACTTGCTGAAAGGTATCCGATTTGGGATTGTGTATCGGAGGTGGCGGGGAAGATGATCTGCCGCAGAGTTGGCAAGGTTTCGTCTTGAAAACACTGGAGTTGGTTGGAATAGAAGGTGCTGGAATTGCAAGGTTTAGGTTTTGGCCCAACGAAGTCGGCAAATTTCCGTGATCACTGTGCTGTGGGTTTGGATAGTGCAATTCACCAAGACCTAAGTAACTATCATCAGCACTTTGTTTTGTGGATGCAAAGTGAAGAGATTGACTTAATTGGTCGCGATGGTTTCCCATATAGTGCGGTGCATAAAAGGCATTGTAATCTTCGGCACAAGAAGTGAATCTTGCTATGGTTGGTCGAAAGGTATCCAAAATGGGATTGTGGATTGGAGGTGGCGGCGAAGACGACGGATAATGACATTTTGGTTGCCTAACTCATTCAATCAGATATATAACGGCAGAGAAGATATTTAAATCACCTGGATATTTCGAAATTGGATCGACGGTAGGGTTCTTGAACTGATATGGTGGCCGTATTGGGGTGCATTGCCGTCTCTTCTGTTTTGTGAGCTTGAGGAGGTGGACAGAATTGATGGTCTGGTCCGATTCCCTTGATTTCGGGGTAATCGTAATTAAAATGAAGACCCAAACTTTCTGAAGTTGGCCAAATACTAGATCCGTATGGTTGATTGACAAGCCTCGGTGCACCCTTGGTAAGATGGATGGAACCAGAGGAAACATGCGGGGCCGAGCTCCAGGGGCGCACCGGGTTTGCGAACCCTCTGGCCCTGCTTTGTGGACGGGGGAAATTTTGAGACAAGGTTGGAGGATCACCAGCGTTTTTCCAACGGCCTCCGGTTCGTGAGCGGCGCACTGGAGAGGGTCTAGTGTTAGGATCATTGGCATAAGCGAGCCTATGAATCTTTGGAGGGCGGATTTGAACTTCCACTTCCGAGTATTCACAATTGAGGCCACGGTTTGTGCAGCGCAAGCAAGCAGGGCGATGACCAGAACACTAAACCAACGATTAGCTGTATCAAAGGAAGTTAGGACCAGTAACGTACTTTAGTTTTCTTCTCTCGGCACATATCACAGGTCTTAGAGACCTTTTCACAGATGTTGGGTGGTACAGCATGCACAACAGGCCGGTCTTTCATATTTCTCAGCCGAGAAGATCGCCTTATTGACTGTCGAGAACTTTCACCGTCGTCTACCTCGGCCTGCACAAAGAGCGACGCGCCGCTTTCAGTAGCCCCGTCGGAATCTTTGCGAGCACAGTCAGCGAGACAAAGGACGCTACGATCTTGCTCCAAGTTGGAACACATAACTGATCTAGACAGAGACGAAGAAGAATAATCAAGTCGGAAAAAAAAAGACAGAGAGGCTGTTGCTTTACCGACATTCCTGGCCTCGTACTTATGGCCGAGGGCGAGTCAGATCACGGTTGTGTTGTGCCTTTGCGGCCCTTAAGATACGCATATGCCTGGGACCAGACTCCACACTTTTGTGAGTAGCTTCAGGCGCGGCACATAATATTTCGGCGATTAAATCCCCCTGAAATAATGTCTAGAGTAAGCACATTCGTTCGACTTTCCGTAATTGGACGAACGAACTTTCTTGAGTATGTAGTAAGTACTGACCCTGAGTGAGGCAGTTACGATCATGAACTTGAAGTCATACCCTGCCTCGGAGCGCATAACACAATCCATATACAACGCACCTGTCACTCTATAACCCACAAAAATAGCGTACTTAATGAGATGACAATAATAGATATGGAGGCCCGACCAGGGCTAGCTGTCGATGATGACATTTGCAGGGTAGGATGGGCGTTTACCACAACGATATGGTGGACCAAAAAGGTATAAGGTAAGATGAGGTATAAGGGAGTATGAGTTATCAGAGCTATGAGTTATGAGGGAGTCGACTGAAACACATACTCTCTCATAACTCATACCTTGGGCTATCCATCGAGGGTATGAGTTACAGTGAGGGAGTCGACTGTACATGCTAATTTACAGGCCCGGGGTCCAGTGATCGGAATTATGTACTAGGGGGAAAGACTGTAGATAGAATAAGTATGCCAAAATGATTTTCTGACAAGTGTCCGTCGAGTCATCACAAGCGTCGTGGATACTTAGATGTGAAATGGAAATATGGACACGACTTCCCGTGTTCATTGTTGAAGATGGAACCCTGCGCTTCTTCACTGCAATTAATTTATTTGAGTCACGAATCACGATGACACTTTTTTTGGAATTGGTTTATAGTCTTGAGTAGTCTAGTACAGCACGGACCGTAGACGAATGTACAAGTATCTATGCGCATTGACAAGACCAAACTGGAGATTTCAGCCCAGTTCGGTGTCCCTGGTGGTGGTAAGATGGATCCTCACTCCCAAGGTTTATTAGTGCTAGGAAAATGGTCTGCGAGTAGTAAACACAACCCGGACGGGGTTTGGATTCCGTGCATGTAGAATGTAAGCACGATATGAGAAGCAAATGCACAAAAGAAACTGTATGACAGATTAAAATTTCGAGATTCGTCCAACAGATGGCGTTCTCACCAAGCCGAGTCAGCTCCCGTTCGTGGGTAAAATAGCGTGAAGTCATGTCTGCGCTACAGGACGTTTAGGGACCAGGGATTTTCTTTAAGACGAGCTCAGAGCATGTCACTGCAGGCAGCAACCAAGCATGCCTTATTCTCGTGTCCGTGTCCCTCCTCGTTACGGGGTAAGATAAGCTGCTCTGTACCTGACTTTTTTCTGCTGAAATTGTCACTACCACAGGCCAGGTACTCTTCTCTGCGTGCTGTACTTTATGGAGCGGCATCCACGAGACCCCGTGTGCTTCCCATCCAGACACGAATTACGCCAGGTCAACGCTACCCACTTGTCGAAGAGGCCTTCTCAGGAACCATCCAACCACGGATACACGACACATTTGTTACCATACGCAGAGGTCACCGTCTGCACCGTTTCCAATTCTTCGTGAAAAACCACAAATATCTGCCTAACAACGCAGCGGTTTTTCGACTAGTTCCAGGTCGACACTGGCATGGTGACATCTTAATAATGCGGTCGGGACTTGCGACAAACGACGTTGTCAACATACGTACAGGTGATCAGCAACTAATTCAGTATGCTCTCCGACGGTAAGGCTGTGATAGAGTCAATGCATACCTGCTTCTGACCGAATCGTCGTTGTAGATTTCTTCAGGTTGTACGCCAGGGTAGACGTCTTGTGATTCCGCACAATAGGAGCCAACTTGAATTTGATTATTTGTAATACTGTAAGTATATATATTTCGTTAGTTGAAGGCAGATTTATAGGTCAGCTCAGAGATAGGGCGGAGTCCGATGAACAGGTCACTTTGTCGGAAAATCAAAAAAGCCTCTAGAACATATACGTACGTATCAGCATCATAGCAGTCGACATACAATGCATTGTAAGATGGCGCAATGTTGAACAAGCAATCAGGTAGAAGCCTTTCCCGGTGTGACCACACTGATAAAACTCGCATACATAGAACAGAGTCAGCATTGCGGAAGGTTTGAGGGGGTCCAGAAAGGCCAACACTAGAGGGACAGGGTAATTCTGGCAGTGTATTTCAAACATAGCGACTCGAGAGAGATCTACTAGTAGTTGAACAATGAGCGATAACAAGGTCGACACTTGGGAATCGGAGGTGGCGGTTGAAGGACGATGGACCAATTAAAGTACGGCAATCAGGGGCTCCCCAAGAAAGATCTGGTAGAAGGAGATGAAGATAGCGACTCGGAGTAAGTAATTACTGGCCGGGTCGCTGTATTTGGTTCAGCTCTCACTGCCAAACACGCATTGTCGCCTCGCCGGTCTTCTGAGGTTCTGTGCATAATGACGCGTGAAAGAACAAGTCGTCCTCTGCTGGTTCAAGGTTACAAACCAACAACTCCTTTGTCTTCGGCTTTTTTCCCTCCTTCTGGTCTTCAGCATTCCGGAGTCCAACAGCGCCAGCCTCCGGGTAAGACTGAAGAGGTTCGGCATGTCTGAAAATTCATCGATGCCAAACTCGGAAGTACGCCGGTAGAGCTTCCAAAAGGTTCCTGACAGCTCCCGAGCCTCGTTTCGATGTTAAATGCGCCTTGGAAACACGACGAACGGAAAAAGTAGGAGAGCCAACAAGCTAGCTGACTTGAGAGGGAGGATCGATATTATGAAATTGCAGAGGGCTGTCCCAGTCAAGTCCCAGCCTGAGTGCAAAAGCAGTATCAAAGACCGAAGTTTGTCACCCAAATCTATTTGAGAAATCAAGTACAAGGTGCTTGGGGCTAGTGAGGCTATCTCGGTGAAATATGCTTTAAGCAAGACAGAAAGACTGGCAAAGGGCTATCCCGATGCATAGAACCCACATAGAACCTCAGAACCAGGAAGTTGGGTGTCCACAGACGGGAGTCAAGCGTGTTTGGCAGTGAGAGCTGAACCAAATATGATACTAAAATGAATATATTCCTAATTTATCGCTCCAGAGGACGAGGATAGCTCCTGCGAGAGGGTTCGCGAACAATTTTGAGCTGGCCCAGAAAGAGAGATGGTGTCTATAGGGTATCGTCGCAGCTACATGAGGATTTTAATAAATTCCTCCTGTCCATGTAAGACAATAGACATACCCAATGTCGCAATGTCAATGATTTCGTTGTGGTGAGTCGCTGTACTGTTGGCTAATACGGTCAGTATTTCCTCTTATTCAACTTTGGGCAAACAAGAAACAAAAGTAATCTCCTCGCAGCTTCGGACACGGAAAACGAACATGATGAGTGGCCCATCCTTAGGGACGTTTGCTTGCCCTTCAACATAAAATTCGGAGTAGTATACGGGCGAGGTTGGGCCATCTGAGACCTACTGAATTGGCCGTCGACGTCAGTGCGGGTCGAGATCGAGCCGCTGCTCGCCTTGACCATCGGCATCCCTGCCGCTGCGCAGCATCCGACGACGTCCCAGCACCTGCGCCTGACCTGCCCGTCGGGGAATCGAAAGGGCTTGCGCAAAAAATCCAACGGGCCTCGCCTTTGAAGATGTACACATAGTTGAGGCAGGAGGTCGAAACGGAGTTGAAGGGGGGTTTGGCTTTGAAACGGTCCAAGAAGCTAAACAAAAAGCGAGCGTTCGGGAATTTGACGGGCTTCAAATAAATTATTTCATACCTTATAAAAGAAGAGATAAGGCCTGTTTGTCCGCAGATTTCAATGTGATGAACCCAGAAGAAGAGGTGCAGCAAAGATCGGCGCAGGACGATACAAAGGCCAGAGAGCTAACCAACGCGAAGTCGAAGTCCGGGAAGCGGTAGATGGACAAGACCAGAAAGCAGAACGACGCGAAGTCAAAGTCCGGGCGGCCGGGGAGCGGTGATGAGCATTCGTGTTACTTATGTGTGGGAAGTGCAGCCTCTTCGCTGTCCCATCTCTTCCCACATCTTTCCGCTCATCCTACAACACCATCTGCAAGTCATCTTTTTTGTTTTCTTTCCTTAAACCCTACAACTCTGAGTCCGCGTCGGTTGTAAATTCTGCGGCTTCGACTTCGCGTCGGTCACCGCATCGTCAACCAGATTTGATTTTGCATCGTCTGGTGTGGTTGTTTTGATATTTTTTGCTCCATTTCCGTGGTGCTGATGATATTTTATCAGATTAATCTAAACTATCGCCTGCTTCTTTTGGCCTATCCCCCATCTCATCAGACGCATCAATCTTGTCCTCGCACACTTCACGGCGTACGTGCCTTTCCAAAGCTCAGACTACAAGGATTCGTAAGACCTGACATCCTGCGCCTGTACGCCCCGGAGGCGCCATACGCTCAGAATGTACTCCGAGATATCTTCCAGTTCTTCTTTCGCCAACTCTCGGCTGGTTTTAAAGGCCAGGAGGAGCCCTACCTTAATGAATATTTCCATCTCCTCGAATCTCTATCCACAGTCCAGAGCGTCGTCCTCGTGTGCGACTTGCCCTCAGCCGACGAACTGTTGCACGAAATCTTCAAGGACCTATTCACGATCGTCAAACGCGACTTTACCAAGAAAGTCGAGATATTCATGGCGGATCTACTGGTATTACTGATTGACGAATGCACCTCGCTGCCAAGCGATGCGTTGGAAGTCATAATGGCTCAGTTTATTGTGAAAAACGCGGTGTGCCACTTTCTTCTCCTCTACACCCACACCACGTCCTCATTCGCGTTATTCAGGGTATCGAACAACCAGGGTACCGCCTTGCAGTTCAGGTCTGCAATGCCGCTGCCGATAAACTACAACGTCACGTCTGCCAATATTTCGGCGACCTCCTTACATCCTCCACCGATGAAGGTGAAGAAGACCTAGATAACATCCGGACCAGCCACGAGCTCGTCAAGAGACTCCACAATTCATGTCCCGCCGTCCTGCACGGCGTCATTCCCATCCTCGAAACAGAACTGTGCGCAGACGGCCTAAATCCTCGGCTAACGGCCACCCAAACACTGGGCGAGATGTATGCCGATAAAGGTGGCCCAGACCTCGTGAAGAAGTACCCAACGACTTGGCAAGCGTGGGTGAGCAGAAAGGCGGATGTGGCCGTAGCGGTTCGGTTAAAATGCGTAGAAGCGATCCCGCCTCTTCTTACGAACCTTCCAGATGCGCGTGACGGCCTTCACGGTACAGTGTTTCTATGGGATATGATTGTTAGGTTGCGGGCTCATGACGTTGTTAGAATTGTTAAAGGCGATGATCTTTGATCCAGATGAAAAGGTCGTGTGCAAGGTGTACTCGCATTTTGACTACGAAGCCGCTCTTCATCACGTGTTGGAAGAACAACTACGTGCGGTTGTTGGGCGAGGGCTGGACAAGAAGGTTTGTTATCTTCAATTTCTCGACGTAATGATTTATCTGATGGTATTCGATTCTATAGTCAGCTGTTCGTACTCAAGCCCTCAACAGCATTGGCCGACTGTATAGTCTTGCATATCCTGAGATGTACGTCCCAATCTGACACCTTCCTGACGAAATATTCATCTTTGTATAGTGAAAATAACGAACCGGCATCAACAAAACAATTTGCCTGGATTCCAGACGAAATTCTACAGATCACTTCAGCAAGTTCTGAGGCTAGGTCGGTCATATGCTTCATATCCAAGTGTCTTCTCAAGTTCTTTCTTTAAGATCTTTGGTGGAACAAGTCTTGTTCGACTACATCTTTCCTTTACCCACTATATCAACGTCATCGGCAACGAAGGAGAAAGAGGACGATGAAATTGCTTGGACAGACCGACTACTTAACACGATGAGATATCTTAGCGAGAAGTCGATTACGACTTTGATTGGGCTGTCCGGTTTGAAGTCAACGTGAGTACTTGTTTGTACTGAATCTGCAATTTGACCGAAATGATGCTACAGACGGCCGAACATCTACGACATATGGCTAGATAGTTGTGTCAAGAATAACGTGTCTTAATCTAGCTATCTTATTTGCGTTTCTCAACCTTCGACACAGGGAGGTATCATTGATGATGATGATGAAGAAGTTGTTGTCAAGAGACTAAAGGCAGCCACACAACATCTTGCGTGTCTGTATGTCATTTTATGCCCAAGGAGATGTCACTGACTGTTCTGCATAGTAACTCTACCGGAACCAATCAAGGCGTCTGAGGACTTGCAAAGTTTCGCAAAATTGAACGAGAACCGGCTTTACAAGTTGCTCAAGACTTGCATGGATCCGCAAACCGACCTCAAAACTCTGATTAAATCGAGCGTAAGTTTCTTTTGATTTCATCGACATCCACTATTCTAACAATTGCATTTCTATCAGAACGAATTCTTTAAGAGAACAGAGCAGCTTTCCTCTAGTATTGTCCCTACAGTGACCACAATCCTGCGGCGGGCGAGCTACAGCATCGTCAATCAGTCATCAATACCCCCCCTCCTCAAGCGTGTGCAAAGGGCCAAGACGCCTCCAGCACCAAGGCAAAGTATGCCGCAGAAAGCGCTCGGATACTGCTGATGGTGGTGGCAAAGCATTCGCCATCCTTGTACAAATCCCATATCGGCGAACTGGGATTTTGGTCAAGGCTGCTCTAATGGCGCTGGCGAATGTCGTTAGATGGGACGAGAAACTGGCGGCTGCCGTGGATAAGTACGTGATTTACGCGATTTTGCAGCTTGCTGATTGTGGCTAACCTGACTGGTATGGCTTGTATAGGAAAACAAACGAGCGGATCGTTAAGTTAGCTCTGGAGTCGGATTGGCGGCAGGCTAAATTCGCAGCGAGGTATTTGGCGTTTTCTAATAACAAGACTAAGCTCTGTGCAGAGATCGTTGAAGTAAGCATCTTCTCATACATCTTCTTCTAACACTAGCATTTCCTTGTCTAACATATTTCCCATCTCTCCAGACCCGTCAATCTCTTGTCATCCACCCCTTACAATGTATGTTCCCATCCAAACATCGACGCCATGTTCTCTATCCCTAGATTTGACTACGCGTCATCCGCCTGTCCATCTTGGATTTGACTTCACGTCATCTAATCTTTTCCTCGGATTTGACTTTGCGTCGTCCGATTCCTTCGTCAACCTCGACTTCACGTCGGTTGATCGTCTCCTGTTGCAACCTTATGCTTCGACCAACGAGGTGCAAAAAACCAACTAACTGTTGTTGCACAGTTCATTCGCACCATGCTTCACGGTTCCCGAATTGCCGCTGAATAGCTCCTGCAGAATCGCTCAATTTTGTTGTGTCATCAACAAAAATTTTCTTGTATGCCCAATATTGATACCACTTCCTCCTTTTTCTGACCAAAAACCATCAGTGAAGCCCTTGAGGTCCGAATCGGCCAGGCTGCCGTATTTTGATCTCTGCAGATTGAGAGTTATTGACTAAGAGGACATGAATCGGTTGAAGGAAGAGCTGCCTAGTACCCTGGTCTTATGGAACGCAAGATACAAATGGCCTACCCGGAAGGGAACATTCAATGGCTTTGATAAAACGCACAACTTGTTCCTCGGGACATATTGTAATCGTCAGCACACTTATGATCAACAAGTACGTTTCTCCATTTTAGATGCTCAGGAATGCTTCTTAAATCAATACTAGAATCTACAGTGGCTGGTATGACCTATTGATCCAGAGAAAGGCCTATCTCGAATATGCAACAAACACACCTAGATACGGTCGACTTCAACCAACCAGCCTGTTGAAGGAACACATCATACTTTGAAGCCAGCGGATGCAGAGACCAGGAAACGGCCCGCTACAGGCCCAAACTCCAATTCCATTTGTAGCAAGGCAGACAGCTATTGTATATGTCCCATTCATTGTAGTCAAAATTATCAGATTTTGAACAGTCCAAGGACCTCTTCAGCCCAGCTCGAGGCTGTGGGTATCCGAGACTACGAAGACGACGCCTAGTCTTGGAAAGTGATTTGGATACTTTGTTTGTCGCAACCTCGTCTGCCAAACACACTCAAGCGTCTTCATCGTTCCAACGTGACCTTGTGCTAACTTTCATATGATGCGGCTTTATATTGAGGTGATCGTGGAAGGTGAGATTGTAATAATCGGAATCGAATCTGAAGGGATCAGGTCATATAAGTATTTTGCACTAGGTCACTATCTGGATCCAGAGAGATGAGGAACTAGCGACAAGTCAAGTGAGACTGCCACTGCGGGATCAATGAATGAGAATGAATGAACTTTCATTCAAACATCATGTACATGTGCATGTGTGTATGTGGGACTCACGTATAATTTTGTCGATTCTGCTGAGTCACGAGTCCACGACGTCACATCCATGTGTCTTTAAGTTTCTCCCATTATCGTATCGTTCTCCGAGGCCTTCGCTGCATCTTTCTCCGAGCCATTCCCTCGCCGTGTCTTTCTTGCAGCCCATTCCCTGTGCCTTTCTCGCAACCCATTCCATCGCTTTGTCTTCTCCCAGCCCGTTCCCTCGCTGTGTCTTTCTCCCAGCCCAGTCCTTTCTGTGTCCTTCTGTGTCTTCCTCCGAGCCGTTTCCTCCATGTCGACTCAAACGACTACTTCTGTTGCTCAAACGACTACCGTTCTTGGCCCTATTCGTTCTATAGCACCTGCCCCGAATGCTCCCTCGCCCCATGGAAAAGCATTGTACAAAGCACATTGCCCTATTAAAGACAACAAACGACATAGGGTTCACCCATCAATGGTGATAAAGCTCCCTCTCTCAAATCGAGTACACCAACTTAGAGTATGTTGATATCTTGCACTTTATTCATATTTTCTGATCTTGTTCAAACTTTCACCTAGCCGTTGCTGGCACACCCCACCGATCGACTTGAGGCAGAGGAGCTGAAGTCAAAAATGGAAGTCAGTATCGCCAGGGCTCGGCGATTGATATCTGCTCTAGAAGAACGGCAGGCTTTGTCGGAGCTCCAGGAGCTTAGAATTTTACTGCAAGCAACCAACCAAGGCTCATCTTTCTCTTCTTTGGACCACCAAACTGCTTTGGACCTGGCCAAAGCCGCACGTGATACACTTTCCACCGAGGAGCAGCTCGCCAGGCTTAAGGTTAAGGAATGCGAAAAACATCTGGCCAAACTCCAAGATTGTGCTGAAGCTGCGCACGCACGTTTGCAAGACGCTGATGTTCAAATCATGCAGATTCTTAAAGACATTTCCGGTCGCCAGCTTCCTATCAAGCCTCCCACAAACCTTGTTACTGAGTTTGGCAGTCCATCATCATCGTCATCTTCGTCATCAAGTCGTGGTTTCATGGACCCATTTTTACCAGAAAGTTTTGACATGGACGATATCAGCTATCTGTCTCATTCCGAATCAGAAGGCGATGATGGTGATGAAGTTGGCTTTCTTCCGCATTGATAAGGAGGGACTCAATTATTAATATGTATGTGATATATGTTGTAGGCTTAGCTTGTACCTAACATGACTTGTTGTTATTCATGCTATCTAGGAAATGTATTTTACCCTGTAACGATATCTTGGGAGATGAACAAATGTGCCTTCCTCAAGCCTTCCTCAAGCCTGTCTTCTGGGAACATCTCTGTGAATGTTTCATTCAGTCACTCTCAGAATGGCTTTGTTTGTATAAGAACTGTTATCTTATAAATGTCTCACTTGGCAGCTACTCCAGCTACTCCAGCTACTCTGAACGCAACACCTTCTTTGCATCGTCTATTGCTATGGCTGCCATCAACCCATTGCCGTCTAGTAGCAACCTGGTAAGCAATGTCACTCATCAATTGTTGTTGTCACTGTTCATGAATATTTTTATTGCTCAGAATGTCGGAAAGCCTTTACCCTTAAAGGGAGCAGATTACGATAGAGAAATCTGGCCTGTCTGGCCTTTGCCAAAACCTATTTCCATGCGGCGGAGGCTATCAAAAGACACTGCTACTTCATCCCCAATGACAAGAATAAGAAAGCGGAGTTTATCGACCTGGCCAAGGAAGCTTTCATGAAGGCTTGCAAATCCAAAAACAAAGGTAAGCTAATATTCTGTTTTTATTTTTTAATTTTTTCTCTAATTTTTGAATTTTTTCTAGAGTTGAGGTCTTTACACTCCCACTGCTTTTCCGACGGAAGTCCACCGGACTGTCCGTCGGATTTGGTGTATCCAGAATGCTCAATTTTCTGGTTTGCCCTGCTGGAATTTTCCAATGCCAGTCCAGTGCCAGTCCAGTGCCAGTCCAGCCAAACTATGAGTCCACTGGACTGTGTGGGCAGACAGTCCAATGGACTAGACACCAATTCAACAGTGAAAGTCCACCAGAACTGACCAAACTACCAATGGAAGTCCAGTGGACATCCAGTGGACTCCAATGGAATATAACCAGTGGACATCCAGTGGACTCCAATGGAATATAACCAGTGGAAGTCCAGTGGAAGTCCAGTGGACTCCAGTGGAGTGGAATATAACCAGTGGAAGTCCAGTGGACTCCAATGGAATTTAACCAGTGGAAGTCCAGTGGACTCCAATGGAATTTAACCAGTGGACATCCAGTGGAAGTCCAGTGGACCATAAGGCAGCACCTCTGTTATTAGTTATTATTAAGAAAAAAATTAAATTTAAATAACAATAAAAGATTTAGTTAATAGAATATGCAGAAGAGAGTAATTACATGACTTTGTGGTAGTAATATTGAGTTTTAATGGTGCACACAAGCCCCATTGTTGGGATTATGCATTTTGTTCAGTCCGCCGGGTGAACTTTGCGGGGTGGTACAGATCGTGACGTACCGCTTTTGGGAGTCACGCCCTGCAAATCCGCCGCGCAACTTCAACTTCTTCCCACCCTTCTTCTTTCCCCCCACCACTGCCCGCTCACCCCTCACCACCCCAACGTCGTATAGGGAGCCCGTTTCGGTGACGAACGAGGTTCTGGAGCCCCACAGGTAAGCCCCGCCCCGTCATATCCCCTCTATTTCGCACTGACAACGGGTACAGCAGGTTTTGCCAACCCGAAGCCTGCGTGGGGCTCACGGTAAGTTAACCCGCCCCCTTCCTGACCACCTACTGACCGATTCCACAGCGCCTCGACCGCGTAATGCGTACGGCCGCCCTGGCCCACCGGAAATCGCCCCCAACAACCAGTCCACGGCCCCCGTTTCGCCAAAACCGCGTCGGAACCGCCCCCTTTTCGCATAGGCACCCCCGAAACCCCGCCAGTCAAGGCTACAGCACCCAACGCAGGGGCTTTTAGTGGGGTTTGCCCACCCGAGCCTCCCTGGGGTTCACGGTACGTCCCCCCCCCCTTCCTTGGCCACTTCCTGACCCATTCCGCAGCGCCCCGACCACCCACGACGACGCCCGTTTGGAGCCCCATCCACCACCTCTCGCGCCACGTCAACGACGCCCGCCATCCGCCACCTCTCGTGCCACGTCGACGACGCCCGCCATCCGCCATCCACCACCTCTCGCGCCACGTCAACGACGCCCGCCATCCGCCACCTCTCGTGCCACGTCGATGACGCCCGCCATCCGCCATCCACCACCTCTCTCGCCACGTCGACGACGCCCGCCATCCGCCACCTCTCGCGCCACGTCGACGACGCCCGAGCGCTGCGACTCCCGCGGCGCCTGTTCGTGCCGCGACGACCCGCCGTTTCGAGCCCACCCCGCCCTTCGCGCCACGCCACCGAAACCCGGGCGCTGCGGACACCCGCAGCGCCCGTTCGTCTCACCAACCTGCCCCGCTTCGAGCCCCACCCACCACCTCTTGTGCCACGACACCCGCAGCACCCCTTCGTCCCACCAATCCGCCCGTTTCGAGCCCACCACCCTCCCTCGCTCCACGTCCTCGCTCCACGTCAACAAAACCCGGGCGTTGCGACTCCCGCGGCCCCCGTTCGTGCCACCAACCGAGCCCCGTTTCGAGTCCACCCCCCGCCCTCGCGCCACGTCAACGAAACCCGGGCGCTACGACTCCCGCAGCCCCCGTGTGCCACCATCCCTGGCCCCGTTTCGAGCCCGCCCACCCCCCTCTTGCGCCACGTCGACGAAACCCGGGTTGCTGCGGCTCCCGCGGCGCCTGTTCATGCCGCGATGACGCCCCGTTTCGAGCCCTACCCACCACGTCACTGACTGCGGGACGCTGCGGCTCCCGCGGCGTCCGTTTGCGACCACGCTCCCCCGTTCCGCGCCTCACCACCTTGTTAATGTGGGCGCTGTGACTCCCGCGGTGCCGCTACCACATGCTTTCCATTCACTAAATGTTTATATGTACATACTTACCTACATACTTACCATGTAGTTACTATTAAATATTACATGATATAAAGAATTGCTGTTGTCTCGATGCCCGAAATTTTATTTAGTGGTACTTAGAAGATTTTTGACCGTTTCTGGCAGAGCTTATGTAATGAGAGTCTGACTTGACTGGATGCTTGCTCGCTTATCTCTTCCTTCATCCACCACCATCCAAGAACATCCAACACAACTGCTTGTTTGAAATGCCTCCCAAATCTAAGAAGGATGTTTCTGCTCCCACCTCACCTCCTAAAGTCCGTAGGAGTGGCAGGAAAAGGACTAGATCTTCTGCTAGCTCTGCTGCTGCCAAACCTAACAAGAAAATTGTTTTGGAAGTTGAAGAGGGTGCATCTGAAGCTGACGTTGAGGAGGAGGAGGAGGAGGAGGAAGAGGAGGAAGAGGAGCTCACTAGTACCAAGAAAGCAAAAGAAAAGAAGGCCAAGAAGTAAGAGTGTTTAAATATTTTGGAATTTACAGCTCACAGCTCAAACTTTTGTGTTTGATAGAGAAGATAAAGGGAAAGGGTATGGTTACGTTTTTCAATTCCGTGACCTATACTGATTCATATTCTTGATCCTCTGTGTTTTACTCTTTGTTTTTATTTTTTATTTACTAAATTCACTAAAATCAATATACTTAAATATATTCACAGAAAAACTACTGCCAAGTCCGCTAAAGCTGATGCCAAGAAAGCAACTGCGGATTCTCTCACTCTGTAAGTCTGTTTAATATTAGAAACATATCAATATTGAATTATTGCTTTTTTTTTTTTACAGCACTCAGAAAATTCTTCGTGACAGTGGTGTACCGATTGCTCCTCCTGCCAAGCCAATCAAGGAATCAAATCAAGACAATGTTTCTGTGTATGCTTTTTATTATTTCCTATTGTTTTAATCACTTAATAATATATATTCATTGACAGCAGTGTCCCAAATGTTCCACTTGCTAAGCCAATTGAAGAATTAGGTGGAGATAAAATTTCTGCGTATGTTTTCTTACTACTTTTTATGATCATAATTATTGAATAATATATATATATCAATAGCAATATTCTGACTGCTCCTTCTGTCAAACCTGTTGAAGAGTCAGTTAGAGATAATATTTCTGTGTATGTTTTTTATTGTTTTCTATTATTGTAATTATTTAATAATGTATACTTCAGATCTAAGAACAATTCCGAGGATACCCCAGTTGTCTCCGCTCCGAATCCAGTGAAGTCTTTCATTCGCGAGCGGGTGACTGAAGTTTCAGATGACGACGAAGATTCCAAGGATAACAAGATGAAGGATAAAGGGAAGGCAAGGGATTTAGGGGGTGATAAAGAAACAAGTGACTCCACGACTGACAGTGATAGTGATGGCGAAGGTCAAGGCAAAAACGAGAGCGATGAGGAGAGCGATGAGGACAGTGACGAGGACAGCGACGAGAATGGTGAGGAGAGCGAGGAGGACAAAGACAAAGTCGAGAGTGTGGATGCAGAGGACAATAACGAGGATGGTGGTGACGTTGCAGTTGAAGGTAAGCAGGATATAGAAATGCATGGAGTTCCCGAAGAAGAATCAGTCGCAAAGTCATTTGCGACTGTATCTGCTTCTGCCACTGCTTCTGCTTCTGCTGCTTCTGCTTTGTCTGCATCAATGGTCAATACTATTGAAACCCCTGACGACGGTGCGTTGAATAAATTTGACTGGTTAATTTTGTTTTTATTTATTTAGACATATTTAGATATGGATGTTACTCTTGAAGACCTTCAAGGAGCTAGTCGAATTACTGGTAGGTTCATTCTATTTCATATGCAACTTAATTAAAGTGCATACTTCAAGGTGGTATCGCACGTGGAAATGCGATGGGCAATAACTACAACTGGGACGACGATCCGATGACTGACTTACCTCTGTCAAAAACAAAAGGCAAAATCATCATTTTTGTTTCCAGTAACGATCCCGCCACAGTCCTGCCGAGCGAGACAGTTGCATCTTTCCAGAAGAATGTACCAATGTACCTAATGTCTAGGCCTCTTTTCGGGCATCTTGGAGAAAAATGGCATGTCATAAAAAATCCCGGTCAGCTTTTCAGTTTAACTATTTAATATTTTCTCATATAACCTAAATAGATTATACAATTTTTGTCTATGATGCCATTTGGACTCATCTCGGATCTTTTGCTGAAATTACTTCAGTCAATGGAGATGAGGAGATTACCTGGGAAACCGAGAACAACAAGCCTATTCTTCGTGTTCTTTTGGTATTTCTGGCATTTTTTTTTCTAATTGATTTATAATTTAATATCATTGTAGAGCAACTTCACTTTACCGGGTGTTTTGTCTACCAACCCAGGCTCATCTGCTGTTTCTGGACTGTCTACTACTTTTGGTTCTGGTGCCAGTCTATCTGTCCAATCTTCTGCTTCTGTGCAGCCTCAGCAATCGGGACCCAAGCCAAGGCGTGTTTTATCTCCCGATTTACTCGAGTTTGCCCGAATCCTTGATATACCGAAGGCACTGCATGGGACAGGTCTTACTTTGACACTTCGAGAAAACTATACACGCTATCTCGCTATGCTGGAGGCCGAGAAATTATTGAAGAAGATGGTGAAGGAGAAGACTTGGCCCGAAGGAATTCGCAAACCAAGTGCTACTGATATACAGCGCATCTTTATCGGTAAATCCACTTGGCATGACTCATGGGCCAAGACCTTTCCTCATTTGAAGAACTTTCCGGAAATGGTCAAGTGGTTGGAAGACAACGACGAGCAGCTCAATAATATCGACGTGTGGGGTCTCGAACGCGCTAAGTACCATTTCGAAGATCTTATCAAGTGGATTGAAAAGGGAGGAACTTTGGCGAAGAGAAAGAAAGTTGTTGTGGCTGTGTCCACGGAGGCTGGACCATCCAATGCGCCAAAGTCGTCGAAGACACAAGCATCCAAGAAGACATCCAAGGCCAGCACCGCAAAGTCCACCAAGAACAGGAAGTAAGTAGGCTAATCTTGATAGCTCAAATATTTGTACCACCACCGTGCCTATCTCATAAATAACCTTTTGTACAGTAGTTTGGAATTTTGGCTTGTGTTTATGCTCTGTGGTTGTCTGGACAGCTATTTTGGCAATTTGATTACTCTGGTTTATCTGCTCGCACATTCAGCATTGAGCTTTCACTTTGCTCTGCTGCTTTGGGTGTTGTTATTGATCCCATGTGTCACAGCAAGTCTGCCAACTGCCCCTTTCCCCGACATAGACTTCAAAGACTTTAGCGACTTTATTATTGGCAACTTTGGTCAGCAAATATCACTACCCACAGTGATTATGGTTTTACTTTCAATGACCAACAATACAGAGCTGCTTTCTTTGCATTTTAAACAAGATGCAACAGGGTCTAAAGCAACATCTTGGATTAAATGTCTAGCTCGTGCAATCATTGACCAACTTGGTGATGACAAAGCAGAAACTCTATTTTCTGGGTCTGAATTATCTATGTTCACCACTGCAACCACCAAGAACAGTAATGTCACATCATTATCACTAAAACTCAGCAAGTTCTCGCAACTATTGGGTCTTTATCCATATAACGACAAAGATAAATTCACGGGTACTTTGCAACATACATCTCATAGTGAAATCCAACCAGCTCTTTTAATTTGCCCAAAGTCATCTGTTTGTTTAACCAAAGGCTGTGGACGTTGTTTTTTAAAACAAAATACAGACACTAAAAACATCCCAAAAGTGACATTGATTAAAGGCACAGAGGTCTTTAAAAATGTCCAGTTGCTTTCTGGAGTCTGCAATACTTGTGAAACTATTTATTATGCAGACCATGAACGTACACCTGCAAAAGAAGGCACAGAAGCTATGCAATTCTTTCTGAACTCTGCAAATTATCTCAAAGTTGGCCAAAAGCTGTGGGTTGACCGCCAATTCTCAAAAGCAGTGATGAGTGGAATGTATAATCTTCATACATCTGCATCAGCTTGGGCAAATTATTTCAATGACACCTATGGCAATGATAGTGTTACACTATCTCGTCGCCAAGTTTGGGCTGCTTTTGTCCAGGAATCTACTCGGCAGGCTTCAGATCTATCAGGTGTCGACTTTATTATCCAAGATGTAGCATCAATCGAAGAAGTGACAGAGAAAGCTTTTGAGATTCTAGGAAATGATGGTTTAATTCAACCAGCAAAAGGTCATGCATGTGCAGAATGTTCTCAACCCTATCGTGCAACTTCAGATGCAACTGCTACTAGTGCACCACTAGATCCAAATAATACTACTGCACTGCCTAATCCGAATAATAATGCTCAGAATCCTACTGCTGCACCACCAGATCCAAATAATAATGCTCAGAATCCCACTGTTGCACCAGATCCAGTTAATGATGCTCAGAATGCAGTTCCAGTGAAAAATGTAACTATGAGAGTACTTGATGGAATGGTGAATGGTACAAAGGTATTTTTGGTTTATTTTTGTCAATAAAATGTTTTAACATTTAATATCTAGCATTGTGCTGCTGATGGCTGTATATCTGACTTGGCAAACTATAGAGGAGGGGCTTTTTGTCAAGTTCATGAACATGAATTTGGCAATCAATGTCGTGTCAGAGATTGTACGGGTACTTCCGTTGCTCCAACAATGGCCTGTGAAAATCACCAAAATGTTTGGAACAAGTACAAGCTGGACCACTCAGCTGGAAGTCTAGCTGGATCAAAAAGAATGTTGAACCGTCAACAAGAAAATTTGGAATGGAATTCAAAACAGCAGCGTGAATTTCAGCCACATGATCAGCCACCTGCAGATCTTAAAAAAACCAAACATTTTTTTGGTCCTGCAACCTTTTATTGTGTTGAAACAATCTGTTGTCCATGTGGTGTAGTTGAAGCATGGGCAAAATTTGCAAAGTCTGAATCTGAGTCAAATATCTTGGCTTTTCTAAACAAAGTGTATCCTACAAAGGAATCACGCCCAGACTATATTTGCATTGATAAAGCATGTCGGTTGCTTAAACATATTGCCAAACAAGGACACTGGCCAGAGTGGTCCGAAACTTCCCGATTTATAGTTGATAGTTATCACTATCAGAATCATCGCAAGACGGATATACTTTGTCGAGAATGGTGTAATCCAGCCCCTACAGATGGATCTGCTCCAAATTTGGTTATCAAAGCAAAGGCTTCTGATGGGTCAACCTATGACAAACGAGCATTTAATACTCAGGTAAAATTCTTTCCTTATAATTATCTATATACTAATAATATTGATAGGCTTGTGAACAACTCAATGCTTGGCTAGGAGGCTTTGACTCTATTCTTAAAAGAATGACACCTCAAAACTATAACTGGTTTATACATTCAATGCTAACATATCACACAAGCAAGGTCCTTGCTCGCCAAGCCAAAAAACAAAATGTTCAACAGAAGAAAGTAGAGAATGATAGTGATTAGACTGAATATATTTGATGTATTTATATTGTTGGTTTTGTTTGTATTAAAAGTTTGTTGAAAGTCCAGTAGACTGACCAGACTAGACACAAGTCAATAAACTAGGTAGGAAGACTGGTGGAAGTCCAGTGGATTTCCAGTGGACTGACCAAACTAAGACATCTGTCACTGAGAAGTCCATTGGAAGTCCATTGGACTGACCAGACTAGACACTAGTCAGTAAAATAAGTAAGAAGACTGATGGAAGTCCAGTGGACTGACCAAACTAAGACAGTCAGTGAACTAAGTAAGAAGACTGGTGGAAGTCCATTGGACTTCCAGTGGATTGGCCAGACTAGACACTAGTCAGTAAAATAAGTAGGAAGACTGATGGAAGTCCAGTGGAAGTCCAGTGGACTGACCAAACTAAGACAGTCAGTGAACTAGATAAGAAGACTGGTGGAAGTCCACTGGAAATCCAGTGGACTAACTGAACAAGACATATCAGTCAATGGGAAGTCAATGTCCTCTGGAAGTCCACTGGAAGTCCACTGGACTGACCACACTAGACACTTGTCAGTAACCCTGGTAGAAAGTCTGATGGAAGTCCAATGAAAGTCCAGTGGACTGGAAATACAGCTGGTTGGACAGTTTTTTAGCTTCACTGGACTGGGACCGGACTGGGACCGGACTGTGGCTAGACAAGTAGTGGACTTTGGTAGAGTCCAATGGATTCCATCGGAAGTCCACTGGACTGTTTGACAAGGTCCACTGGAATTGGCTGGGTCTGGACAAAGTCCACTGGAGTCCGTCGGACAATGAGTGGGAGTGTAAAGTACACCTAGAGTTTGACGTCGACGAAAATATCGTGAACGACGTGAGTAATCTGATAACCCACAAAATGAGTTACTTACTTCCATTGGGAGAACAGATACTGTCGACCTTAAATGAAGATAGTGCCACACTTTCCAGACCTGTTATTGAGGTTCATCACCAAGTAGGGATTCCAAACCAGAAATATATTCGCGATGCGCCTAAGTCACTGCTTTGCTCTCCACATCTTTCTCCTTTGTACCACCTAGTGGCCTCATTACTACAATGATATTTAAATATGCGTCCGTCTTTTGCGTCTGCCTTGACCCAATAGCCATATAGATAACTTCATTTCTCTTTCAATCATGCACAACCCGTTGTTGCTTCGGTTCCCGAACTCTCACATAACGGCACCATCATTCCTGCCGTCCATCTCTTATATCAAAGACCTCCACTCAGGGCCCATACACACTGGATAGGTCGTCTACCATTCTTCATCTACCACCGTCATGTTCTCTTTCGGGGCTACAGCAAAGCCTTCAAAGCATGATAAATGGCATCTACGCCCCCGACAATATCCTGGCACAGGGTCCATGTCATAATTTGGATCTGAGATGCCACAATAAAAAGATTGTGACGAGAATATTGCTGGGAATTGATACCTCACCAGCATGATTCAGATGGACGTGTCCGAGGGTAGGGCCTGTGGGATCAGAATTCCGTAGATGAAATTACAATACACGCACAGATCGGTTACAGTAGGTCTCATCCATTGCGCCTACCCAGGTCAGAAACGATTCCATTTACGGTACTTAGATAGTACTTAGATAGATAATATATGTCATCCATGGGCAGTTGTCCTGTTTTACTGCGCCTAGTGGCTTGCTTACAGTTGAACAACGGGACCGGTCAACTGAGGCTTTGAATCCAGCGACTCGCATATGATAGATGCCTTGAGCATTGCGAGAACTCCGATGACTCTAGCTATCAAACTGGTGCCACGCCGTAGAACGCCGTCGCAGTCATATTCGAGGATTCGAGTCTGTGAAAGCATCTGTAGAATAACGGGAACAAGTCAGGCGAGATCTGGCCGATCGTGGGAATGACCTAAGTATGGTTCTGCCTGACCCTTGCTTGATTCACACTGGCCAATGATTTCCAAAAACGAATTACATTTCGTGACTACTCAGACAAAGGACGCCTATTCAAATGTGACTCAGGTATCTGGTTTTTTTTGTCCCTGGAGCTGAGATTATTGGCGACCGACCAATATGCATTATTGTTAGCCCTAAAAGGTTTTTTTTTAATAAGGTTTGACAACCTGGAAGCCTTTAAATCTGGGCTGTTCTGGCGCTTAAATCTCCTTCATCAGCCAGCTTTCACACCGCTTTCTGCCTCTCTCGAATCCTGAGCTATGTTCGTACAGCTATTCTTTTCGTGCTTAAGACAGTTATTTCCCTCGATAAACTCTGAAGAACTTGAAGCCGAAGTCGCGGCGGGAGCCGTTTATGACACCACTCAATCTGACCAAACACCAGTCCCCGTACAAGAAGTACAACAGTTTTTGGAGGCGGTGATCTCCCTCCCGACCGGTCAATCTCTGGATCCAGTTTTACAGCACGCGGTCAACTACGAAGAAAATCTCAGGAGAATGTTCGCCAATGATCGTGGACACCTTGCCCTTCTAAATCCTTTCATTGGCATTTTTGACGTCTTCGCGCAGAAATTAGATGTCTGGAAAGTCATAGGAAGGCCCTTAAACGAATCTGACGACGATCACTTTATCATGGCCTTACCACCTCACCTTCGGAAAAAACCTTCAACTCTTTCTATTGTGCACACCATCGATGAGTTTCAGAGTAACTGGAACATCTTCACGCACAACATCCTTTCGAATATATCCTGGAATAACGTCATCGCTGCTGGTGGTTCTGTATTAGCATGCTTAGAACCTTTCGAAGGCAATCCCACCCGGGGACAAAAGAACCGGCGTTATCAATCCACCTTCGCGTCCTCGGACATTGACCTTTTCCTTTGGGGTCTGAAAGCGGATCAGGTAAGATTACTTTATACTTGTGTATTGACTGCCCTACTAATATCGCCGTTCCTTAGGCTGTATTAAAGATGGTTGAAATTTACGAAGCTATCTGTGCCACCGTTCCTTGGGAAGTGACTTGTGTCCGTAAACTGAATGTGATCTCCATCCACAGTAATGTCCCTGTATATTGTACTTTCTGTTGTCTCACCCCATCAACAGCACTCTTCCCAGCGAGGCCGATTCAAATTATCTTAAGGTTGTACCTCTCTCCTGCAGAAATACTCGCCGGATTTGATGTCGATTCTGCGTGTTTTGCCTACGATGGTAAGATCTCATCCGGATCCTCCTTTGAATATGAAATCAATGGATCACTCCACTTCAGGTCATCGTGTGTGGACCAGTCCAAGAGCCCTGGCTTCTTGCATAAGACAGTTTAACACTGTTGACTTGACGAGGAGGTCCCCGTCATACGAGGTCAGGCTTGCCAAGTATGCGGAGCGTGGATACGAGGTCTATCTGCCTTCCCTTTCTCGGGAAAGAATTGACCCATCGGTACGACGAAAGGTTCTCTGAGTTACTATTACTATGAACTAAACCCTGGCTTTCTAGATCTTTTTTCATCCATCACCGAAGCGTCCGAATGGTCTTGCCCGTTTGTTGATCCTTGAGCGATTATATTTTAGAGATCCTGTGTTAGGCGCCGCCCTACATTACCCGTGGAAACGTGTCCTTGTTCGAGGCGCTGTCTATGCGGGTCCTGGGCGTCAACTTAACATTGACTTCCAATCCAGTGACTACGATATCGCATGGGTTATCCCATATGGTCCAAGTTGGACCGCCAGAAAGATCGCAACATCCGTTACTTTAATTGTAAGTCTTCTTTTCTAGTGGCCCTTTTCGAAATCAGTCAACTACTTCTTTAGAACCACCATTTGAACGGTAGGAATATCCTATACAATCTTTACTTTTTGTACAAATGTAACTGCTCCTACAGGACCATGGAGGTTGTCTCAGGCGGGACGCCGGCTCCACCGCCACCCCTTTTATGCTGGCTCTATGCCAAATTGCGTGGGGAACTTCTGCCCAGTGCGTTGATATCTTTACGCAGTCGGTACATTTTCACTGATCTTGTCTGCAGGGATGCCCGTCTCCTTATAGCGAAGATGAGAGACAGCTCGTTGCCTCCGAGTCCAGCAAATATATTCGCGGGCCTGTTAGGTACGATGAGACTCCGCCGTTAATATTTATGGCTTATCTGACTGCCTGTAGGTTTTTGGAGGCAAACCCTGGGCAACAACTACTCACGGGCAGTTTCCAGCCGCTTGACATGAAAGGTTGGGAAGATGATGCTTATGGACAATCCGATGAAGACAGCCTCCGCTCCTAGTCTCGTACCAGGAACGTCCACTCATGGATAATCTTGTCTGAAAGTCCGCATGGGGGAAGGCAGTGTAACCATGTTGCAACCATTAGATATCAACTGTAGTCTTTAATTTGAGTCATTACAACTAGCCTTATAAGTCATTGCTTTGTGGCATTTACGAGCCTTTTAATATTGTTATAAGTTTCCAAGTTTACATGCTGGGTCCCATAGAACGGAATTTGGATATTTAATTAGAGTGAATCAACTGAATATCAAGATTTGAGACAGACAGTGGGAAGTCGTGGAATGTGCGCGAGAGATACATATTGGAATTGGCCCGAACTTTGAACTTCCATCAGCTTTGCGCTCTGGACTTAGTGGTCTGTTCCCTATCATTATTGAACCACCATTCTTCTTTGCCTTCCCAGTGCCAACGTCGTAGTGGACCTAGTTTCAAAAATTGAAGTATTCAAGAATTTCTGTTAGACTACAAATGCCTCCCGTACGCCTCGTCATGATCACAAGCAACACCGCTAGCATGCGAACGCCACTTGTGGTCGACGATTAATTTATTGACTTGTCAGTTAGTCAAATTTGTATTTAGTATTGAAGCCCCTCAAGAAATACGCGTAATCTGCTCCGATATAATTATTTTGTCTCCATTGCCCTCATAACACCTTGAAGCTGCTTGCTGGTAGTCTTCAGTGTAGGGCAACGCGACGACTCTGGACCAGATTTGAGAATGAGTTTGAGGAGGGCTGCATACAGGCTGGCAGTCGTCGTAGTCTTCAAGTCGGCCCACAAATCGCTCTGCTTTATCTGTGAATACGAAATCAGGTTGAGTCACAAAGCGAGGGCAAGAAACAATGCACCTTGTCGCACATATTACCGATCGCTTTCTTATCCTGGCCATGAAAACTCGTCCTCATATTAGGTGACCTTCTGGCCTCGGAACGCACAGACTCCTGGGCACAGTTCAGATTAGACCCAAGGACGATGACAATATCAATGTGGTTGACTAACCGACAGTCAATGTCGAAAATTTCTTGAGACCAGTTAAAGGTGTTCAGGAGGACAGCCTCAATGCAATATCCGCCGCATCCTAGTCTCCCTGGTTCGCCAATCGGCCTAGGTATCGTCTTGCGTGGGTCGCCTCCCTGAGACTTGGTGTGAGTGTTGACGTTGCAGCCCGAGGGCTGAGGCTCTGATCGTGGTCCAGGTCGCTGCCACCTTGGGCAAGACCTTCCACCCGACGTCCCGAATCCCTGACCAGACTTGGAAAGGCATCTTAGAGCGTAGGCCCGTTAACGAAGTCTTCTGATTTGGACTCGATGTGATAGGTAAGTTGAGGCAGTGGTGGTCGCGTTGACAGTTGGAATGCCTGGAGGGCATTTTAAAATTGTGGGGGTCGTTTCCATCTACCTTATGTGCTATGCTCACTTTTACATCCCAAATTTTTGTACACAGGTGTTAAACTACAGGGAGAATGTATCACCAAACTTTGTGCTTTAAAGTGAAGTTGTTCGGGCTTGAGACATAATTTTATTACATTTTGATGTGGGTAGTCCCAAGAGAACACTGCCTCGATTGCGTGGCATGGGAGGCCGGCGACCATTGGTTGGGTACGATCACAGACGGGTGCTGGGAAGGACAGCGGAGACGGACAGGGGACGGCGAAAGTTACGAAGAGCAGGACGGAACTAGGGCAGAAGACAGTGAGAAGGAGAGGCGGAATGCAAGGAGAGCTTAGAACGAGGTGGCAGGTCGGAAGTCGGGCTGGGACAGAGGCCTGGGTTGAGAGAGAATTAGTAGTCAACGACAACGACAAAAAGATTGGAAAAACGCACTATTCTTGCGGAGGGAGGAAGAAAGGCCAAATATACCGTCTACATATGACAAGGAGGGAAGGAAATGAGCGGGGGACGAGCGACACGACGAGGACGGTTCAAGTTGCAAACATTGATGCATATGCCCAGTGGAAGTCGGTCATGCGCTGGTCTGAGCAAGTCTGCACGACGGGACAATCTATGCGTTTATCTGTGCGTGCCTACAACTCTGTGCGATTCTGTGCTTTTGCAGTCCGACCCAGAGCTGGACAACCATCTGAGTTTGAAATTCGCTTCAAAGATCAAAACCATTTCTGGCTTCCCGTTTTCTGCTTCAGTTCGCTGATCTTAGCGCCGGGTCGACTCCTGCCTGTCATCTTATATAAAGCGACGAACTCTAGATTCCTCATCCCATCCTTTCTTTCTTCCCCCCACCACCTCCTCTAGTTGTTGGAAATCAGCATAAACGTAAGAGGCATAGCAGCTAAGAGGATGAATAGTTCGACTGGCAGAAAAGTCCATGACGTAGAGGATCGCTGCAGAGGGCTGTCCCTGTGCAGATGTTGTGGTAAATAAAAACTTGCCAAGGATTAACGCGATGAAGGCCGGGCACAGAAGACGAACATGCCCGACACAACGTAAGACTGGAGTAGCGTGTTTAGGAAAAGGAAGACGGCAACCCAAACAGCAGGTAGGAGGGAAGTATCCAGACACCCTTGACGATAAGCAAGTAAGGCGATTCGAACATAGAGTCAAGACGTGATTGTACGCGAAGAGCGTGTATTTGGTCACGTGATCTGAAGCGCAACGACAAGGGCACCTCATTGCTGATGGTACCGGTGGTGGTTGTAGGGCACTCCTTGGAAAAGCTAATAAAATGCTGCAGAGGGCAGTCCCGGTGCAAACACTTTGGTGGACCGGCATTAAAAGGGAAGCCGAGACATAACTATAAGAAGGAAGGGGGTAGAGTGCGCTCTGAAAGTTGGAAGCACGACGTCGATGCTATCATATTGATGCAGACGTTAGGCATAGTGTGAGTACAAAAAAGCAATGACCTACGTATACGGCGACGCACGGAAAAAAATATGTAGATCCCATCTACTGGTTCAAGACCGAATAAGATTCTAAAAATTAGGTCACTTCGGTTGCTTAATTTATAAACCAACGACTTACTCATCCAGACCTTCGTCTTCGAGCCCTATGTTTCGCTCCTTCTGGTCTTCAGTGTTCCTGAGTTTAACAGCGTCTCTAAATAAATTTGAAGGAGTTCGGCGTGCCTGAACTTTCATCGACGCGAAACGCGGAAGCAGAGAAGATCAGTGCATTGCAGAGGGTTATCCCGGTGCAAATACCACATTTTAAGGCCGACATTAGTCTCCTAAGTCCATTTGAGAGATCGGGACGGAAAGCTTTGGACTGTCTTGGTGGAAAAAAGGGCAGAACGACGCAGGAGCGAAAGGCCGAGTCGACGCCATGGGCAGATATTAGAATGCTGCAAAGAGCTGTCCCGGTGCAACAATGCCAATAAAGGGACGTGATGCTGAAGCCAGAATGGCTGACAAGTAATGAGAGAAAAAAGAAGAGCTGGAGACGATGTTCAGCGACGGAGAAACATGCAACGCGCTGACTGGAAACACGTACCCAGTTGGAAGCAGAAATCGATACAGGTGTAGAAGGCAGCGTAGAGCGTAGAGAAACAATACAGAAAACCTGCAAAGGGCTATCCCGACGCAGGTCCAGCAAAGACGATGTCGGATGGAAGTGTGGTACATATTGGTGTGTGATTGGTGTGCGAGTCGACAACCAGAGCCAGCGTGTTTGGCAGAGGAGGTTGAACCAAATAAAGCACCTCGCTCTTTTCAGCGACGGAGCAGCATGATCGATCGTCTTGATCTTGCATTCTCCCTTCGATGCGAATTGTCTACTTTTCTCGGGCCACCCTTGAAAGCACAATGTTCGGGGGCGATGTTCAAGAAGACATTTCTCGGGAAGCCCCTGAAATTTAAAGTCGTGTTCTATTCGCAACCCACATTTTACAACCAACTCCACTTGACGACACATACAATATGTTCTCAAAATCGCGTCTAACATGCCGCCTTGATTCGCTGATCGATTGGCCATCAACCCGAAGGTCATGAATCCACTTCAAGCCTCACCTTTTCACCCTCCCTGTTGGTCAGAAAGTAGCCGAAACAACATTCAGAGGAAATGCACATGAACGGTGACATTGAAGGTCATCTATAATTTTATGCGACGCGCCTTTCATTCCTCAAGCCACTACTATTTTGCCTCGCCTTCAAAGCCCTCGTTATGTCAAGGGCAATCATTCATCTATTTATTTTATTTTGAATCTTAGTATTTGCCCGGATAACAGGCCTTCATTTTCCTTTCAACGCATCAGAGCCATTTATCACTACGGTTCCAGAAGTGCTTCCAAAAGAACAAGTCGCCGTCTCTGTCGTCCACCTACTGTTTGATGGTGTCGACTTAGCACCTGTGTATATGGCGAAGGTCACCTACTTGGAAGATACCTTCGCGATCTATCACTGTCGTTCTCCGTCTCCAAGTCACAATTGCTCACTCAAAGCTCTAGATCTTTCCATACAAGTGGATTCGGAGTTCTTGGTCTACAAAGTTGTCTTGGGCGATAGGGAAAGCAGAATCGTCGGTCTACAGACACCCAGGGATCTTAAACGAGCGCAAGTAGTAGTCATTGTGTAGGTCGCCACATACCGAGTTTAATGACGTTACCGAGTATCTTTTACAGGTTCGCCATGCTCGGTCTACACGACGAAAAGTACTTAGGACAGCATTTCACCTTCGAGGCCGCTCCTAAATATTCGGTTCGTTCAAAAGAGGTTGAGGCATATAATCGGCTTACGAACGCTCACTAGTTTTTCAAACCCATCACGTCTATTACTTTGTTCAACAAGTCCTCGCTTTCAGCCTTGTTCTCTTGCTTCTGCATTTTGGTGCGTCATATTTACTTAAGAATATGGAGCTCCACCCGAGCAATAATCAACGGCTTTAGCATAAAACTGAAGATTGTCAACATGCCATCGTCGGGGCCTCTGGCGCATTTGGCTGGATCACGACGAGGTTAGAAGTCAGAGATGACACGAATGGATTTGATAGCATATCTTCTTGTCCCTTATATGGTCGACGTGGCCGAAGCAGTTACACATACTGCCGCTCTCTCAACACCTCGGGCTCCATAGGAGCTACCTACCACCCAATCTGCTCGCGTCCACTATGGCTAATGCAGCCCGACCCTGCCTTCGCCACCTCGAGCATAGTCGACATGGTTGGCGACGCCCCCATACCACTCACATCGACATGGATGAAAATGTCGCCACACCGCTTCTACCTTCAACGACGATGCGGGTAACGAGGCTTGCCCCCATGCCTGTGGCCGCCCTGGCCAGACCGGCTCTGGCTCTGGCTCGCCGGTGCATTCCCCTGCACCAAATATGCCTTTGACAATGTCCTGCGCCCCATGCCCTGTCGGTTTGCTGCTATTTTTCGCCCTTCCATTACGCGTCTGTCCACCCTGTTGCTGCTGCGCGGCCATGTGAACCTGAACTGCTCATCGATCCGCGATACGGCTTCCCCTTCGAATGATAACAGCCATCCCAATATCTCAACCCGTCAATGCCAACCTCCTGCTGAGAGACTCATTATATATCCTCGTTATTTTGATTTCCATAAATTACCTTCTTACCGTTGACATCGCCTTTGATCTTAAAGTTATACTATTAAATTAAGATTATTTATACAAGTAGTAAGTATGATTCCATCTCTCAAGAAATAATATGTACACTGGTCAGGAAAAAATTTGGACTCGTAGATGCCATGCAGGGATGCAATGGCCTACAAGCCAAGTCAAAGAAGGAGCGAAGTCAAAAAGATCTACATTATCCTTGAGGTACTGTGAGATGTTGTTTTATAGCAAAGGGTCCAAATTTCGACGTGTCTCTTTCACCCATGCACCATGCCAGATCTCTCATAAATGGCATGGTCCAATTCAACGAGGTCGTCATCTTGCCGGAGTATCTGTGAGCCATTACTGCCCTCTGGCCAATTTTCCATCCATCGGTCCACAAGCGCGCGGTCAGATTCTACTGTTATAACCCCACGATTTAAGTTGAAAGAGGCGCTCGTCGGATGGATGTAGGGATACGAGACCTCCCCTGCCAGTCCCGATAAATTAAAATCGATGGCTTTCAGGGCAACCTTGCCATGGTGTTCTACAACCAAACCATTTGCGTCGACCTTGATCATTAAATTAGTCACCTCTAGATTTCCATGTACGAATGAGGAGCCATGTGTTCCTTTGGTCTTGATGGATGGTCCCTCTTGAAGCGCTTGAAGCAAGTCGTTAATTCCAGCCTGAATCTGTCCTTTGGCAATGCAAGCTTGCTTTGGGTAGTATCTGCCAAAGTCCCAAAGCGTCAACCACCCAGCTTGGCTCTTTTCTGGAGGGGGAAGATATTCCATGAAGGCCATTGCGAGCCTGTCGTAGGATGGACTGTGCCATAGTAAGAGATTCGGCGCTAATCCCTTCTCGGCTAGGTGCATATGAACATCTTTCCCGTATCGATCTTTGGCGTCCAGGCAGATAATTTTGACAGCATAAGTAGGACTTGACTTTAGCATTTCAATGGAGGTTTCGTCGCTCTTCAGGTAGTTTTTGATTTCCCACGCATCTGACCGAAATGTCCCCAGATAGAGACGATTAGGTAGGAGTGCCCGAAGAACTTTTGTGCACAGGATGGCACGGGGATAATCCGGGTGGATGGCTTTCGGCAGGGGCAAGCCATGCATACGTCTAACGATTTTTAATAACAGTATGGAACAAAATAATGGGACATACTCCAGCTGGATTACACCTTGTTTCAGGGCGTAGAGTGCTTTTGTCGCCTGAAGCATGGTCAGACCGAAGGATGAGGGTTCAAAGGATGCTGTTAGCAGCCGTTCAATGATGGGATGTGCTGGATTTGCATTGCAAAAAGCGCCAAAGATCTTCATATCTGTACCTGAAAAATTAAAATTAAAATTGAAAAAACTAAAAGACAACGAGGTTTCTGTTATTGACACACCTTGAAGACAGACAAGTAACAATGGGGCACCGGCTGAAAAAATAGCAGACGAAGAGATGGAGGGGAGGGACAAGTAGTTTTTATAATAATTAGTTGCCTGAATCCCTGAATCACCACCAGACCCATCCTCCAACTTCACCTCGACGATCATAACAACTTGTTCCATACCTTCTTCGGATGTGTGAACGTAAACCAGATCCGCTTTACCATTGCCGATGATCTCGTTCTTTTTCCAAGAGTGCGTGGTGTCATTGGGAAAGAGCTTCTGCAACCCATGTAAATATGCGTCGACACGATTGTCGTGTAAAGGCAGAAGTTGGGGCATAGACTTAGATAAATTATCTGCTGCTTCATAAGCATTATCCCTGTCTTCCCCAATTACACCCTCGTCAATGTAGAGGTTAAATGCACCTGCTTCATGTAAGATGCAGCGAAATACAGGGTGCATCAACTCCAAGGGCGGAGGCGGGACAGCTTCTGGTGGCCGGTTGTTTCGAACGCGGGTAGCTTTATGTTTCTGGCTTGCATGCCAATATTTCCTTACGGAATGCTTGGATGGTGGAGGTTGTGTAGGCGGTCGCTTGTTAGTACCAGCAAGGGTTTGGCACTGATCGTCCAAATGGCTAAGTGTTTCGTTGAGGAGGATAAGGTCATAGTCAACACTTTTGTCCTTCGGCAAAATAAATTCCGTGTTCTCAAGGGTTTCTGGAGTGACTTTATAGCTGATCGAAGCCCGAAAGTTTTTAAGATTACGGTACCAGTCTGGCGCTTCGTTAGCTGGAATGTTCTGATGGGGGGCGAAAGTCTTCAAGGCGTCATCAACAGAGTTCCTCAGTTTAACAAGGCCGGCCTCGTCGACTGCTCCGGAGCTCTTGACGCCGCCTTGAGTCTGGCAGTTTGGTGAGTTTGTTTCAATCTCTCGCGAATATAACAACGTACAGATCTTGAACCCCGTGGCAACACCGACAGTGATTCGGGCTTGATGCTTTGGGTTTCGGAAGAGGCGGGCTTCGCGGGTTTCAGTGAGCCAGTGGACTTCTTAGAGGTATTCCTTGTTCGACGCTTGGACATTGTGATGGACTGGTGTTGAGTGAAAGTGCTCACAAGCTCACTGGCTTACGAGCTTGATGACCCCGCTCGTGCCTCAAAGTTTCACGAGGCGAAACTTTAACAGACATCCGGTTATCGATAGTAATCCCCACCAATGAATTTGCCCGTGATGTGAGCCGCCATTAGTCTGGCTGCAGGGCATGAAAGTCTTCGGTCACTGTGATAAAACAAATAGATGACTCGCCTCAGGGTAGCAATCAATGCCGTCACCAGCAACCTGGGCAATGGGTAGCCTTTGCTTGCTCTTCTGTATTTGTAGAGAGGATGCCTCACTTTACCTGATACGATTAACGTGGTAGGTGGTGATTGGTGAAATGCAGAGGGCTATCCCAGCCGGTTCGCCAGAGGCTGTTCTGAATATCTCAAGTGGCGAAAGGGAGAGAAACTGGAATCGGAATCGGACCGCAAGTAGAACATCAGTGTCAATGCGGATCATCATACAGGCGTTCGTGATGGCTGTATCGCTTATTTCGTGAGAGCCCGCTAATATAGGTACAGCCGCTTGAGAAGCGCTCACTTTGATGACTTTCCTCAGGGACAGATATCTCAATATTGAGAAAATCCACCGAGCTGAAAGTCACGAAAGAGGGCTCATTGGGTCGTAAGAACTAACTAACAGGAAATAGTTTGTTAGTACTTGCCAAAGGCGTGCTATGCAGACAAACTTACCAAGGTGTTTTCTGATTCACTATCTCCTCTAGAGTTTAGAGAGATTGAAAAAGTTTCTTGAAGACCTGCTTATCGGCAACCAACAGGAGCGAAGATCTAGAATAAAAGAAGGGACAACGGGAATGACAACTGGAAGTTTATGTCAGATCGTGATCTTGCTGATCCAAGTTGAGTCATAGGCCGATTGGTAAAACTTAGATGTGGGCGTATTGCAACGTAAGTTCCATAAATGGTTGTTGTTCGCAGCGACACCTTCCATCGCGTAATCCGCGTCGGTCAAGCGTCAGTTCGAGTATTTTGCGAGGCGCGTTTGCGCGTCGGTCAAGTGTGGGGTGCCAAAAACAATAAGTTCTGCCATCTTTCCCTTGCCGCGTGTGCTGCATATTAAACTAAATAAATTGATAGTATCCAAGGAGTTTTCGCTGTTTTCTGATAGTAAGAAGTTAAGTGAAAATATGATAGGAATTTATTAAGCACTTTTCGAATGCAAGCGCCTCTTTCGTTCATTCAAGCGGAGAACATAAAATGGCCGGCCTGCCCGGTTCTAGTGTTTTCGTGCGCAAATTGAGAGTTCCCTCCCGTTATTACGGAGACAAATTACGAGTACAAGTATATAACAAACTTTTAGTGATATCTCTCCCAGATACATTGATTCTTATGCCGAAGAGTACTCGAAACGATGTTATTCGTTATCATAAGTTTGAATCTATTTATAGTTTCAAAAAACCACAGAAAGAAGAGAGGAAAACATATAGGATTGTCCGCAGTGGATGCAGATTGCTTTGAGAGTTTTCTGGAGTTTCCTGGGACTCGGGAATGCTTGCTGGACAGGAAACGGAAGGCGGGCAGCTGTTTTAGGTAGTTCCTCGGTTCCCGTAGTTCAAAAATAGAATTTGATGGGAGATCCGCATCTGAGTTTTGGCAGTGAAAGTTAAAATCTTAAGACATAAGAGATGTTACAGTGATGATGTTATGTTTCAATAGTGTAGTTATTAAATTCGTACGAACCTTATCTGGCAAACATTCAGCGATACGAGCTGCAAGATAAACGCCTGTATAACCAAGGTACTCCTGGATGTCGGTATGTTCATGATTCTTGATAAAGACGGAACGACGTCCAGTGCGATTCGCGAGGTGTTCAATTGCATTGGAACTGGTCTTCCTGGTAGATGTCAGGCCTTCAATGAGGTCCAAAAAACAGATCAATTTGAAGAAGACGCTTTGGACGAAATAGACACGACCTGCCAGCGCGACCAGATTTACTTAAATTGAGCGGCAGGAACTACGTGCTGCAGAGGGTATACCACGCCGCGTCGCGGTGCGATGATGAGGCAAGCACTGAGTCGCGGTGTTGTCGAGTAGCGCTGGGTTTGCTGCTCTGCTGCACCAATGGACGTCGCACTGGGCATTTGCGAAGACGTAGCAGCGTGGCAGTGAGCGTCGTGCGAAGGAAGGCCGCAGGAACTTCAGCGACGAGCAGAGCTGCTACAGAGCTGGTGGGGGGCGGCCGTGGGACAGACGGACGCTACTAGCACATCTCCTGGCGGCGCTGTTGTATTTTTTTTCTTAGTTGGGCGATGGTGATGATTATGAAGCAGGTATTCACCTGTTTGCCCATCGTTACCGGCTCTCCTCTGCCCTCGCCGACTTGCATTTTCGCTGTCTGAGTACGTGCTGGGATGTACGGCGGTTAAATTGTCTCGAAGAAACAACAAAGGTGCTGGGGGCTATCCGGCGACAAATGCGTAATAAAGCGGGCTAGAGGATGGCCAGGACACAGAATCAAAGGTTGAATTGACATTGTTGGTGGATCTGTTGTAGGTACTGCAGAGCGCGTTCATGCAAACCGCCGACAAAGGGTTAATAAGGCAGCCGAGAGGACATCAGGAGAGAGGAAGGGTGTTCAGCGTTAGCGACGGAGAAATAAGCAACAACGATGACAGATGCCGAGCGTCAACGACAACGACGGAGCTGGAGACAAATACACAGATTGAAGCAGAGAGTTTTACGAGCACAGAAAGCAGCATAGCAAGGAGAGAGGAAGTAATGGTAAGCTTGCAAAGGGCTATCCCGATGTAAGTACTTACGACGACGGAAGAAGCACAAGTTGAACACAACCGATTCTGCCGAAGCACATTAACGGACCATAGGTCCGGTGCAATGTTTGGCGCATTTTGGAGCTCCGCTTCACCTTCGAAGAAGGGTTTGAGCAACCATTGCTCTTCGTCATGTTCCTCTCGTTTTCCAAAATTCTCGTTCCTAGGAGACTCGATCTCGCTCTATCCGTCCATGTAATTCATTCCTTTAATTTCAATTTCTAAACCAACCTCCGGAAGTCAACTCTCAATGGCTCGTCTCCAATGCCCATCCAATCCAATGCTAAACCTTTCTTTAGGTATGCTAAAATTTATCTCAATCTGTCTTGCAAGTTTACTGACACGTTTTTTTGATGCAGAACGCGTTATTTCTCTCGAATGAGCTCGGCAGATCAGCACCAAAATCACCCTACCACAGGGCCGAGCAGATCTCCCCCACAAACCCCTTCACGTCGTAATCAGACTTCGCGGGCCTCACGTCTGCGACGGTCTGCCCCCGGAGACGCCTCGAAAGTGGAGAGACAACCTCCAACAACGCCTGCAAGGTGTCAAGTCAACCCTTCCCCCGATCTTGCGCTTCAGTCGATACGGCAGAGATTAATCACCTCCTTCAACCTCTCGTATTCTCCGGATGACTGGCAACTTTCTTTAATTAGGAGAATCTTGCAAGGTTACGACTCCATCTTTTGTGCTGGCACTGGCTATGGCAAAAGTCTTGTTTTTGAAGCTCTCGCCATCCTTGGAGGTCATAAAAAGCTTGTCCTTGTTGTCAGCCCACTTAAGGCGCTTGAACGTGATCAAGTATGTGATTTATTATTGCTATCTAATGGAATTACTGATGAAACTATATATTCTATATTATACAGGCCGAATAGGCCATCGAAGAGGGCATTGACGCAATCGTCATCAACGAAGACACTACGAAGTCGACCGCACTATGGAAGAGTGCTCGAACATTATCCTCGATGGTGTACATGTCGCCCGAGATGGTCCTTTCCGATAGCTTTTCAAAGCTATGGAAGGATTCACAGTTACGTACCCGCCTAACTGCAGTCGTTGTCGACGAGGCTCACTGCATCGACGAGTGGGGCGGGGATGACTTTGGACCGCAATACCGTCTGCTTGAACGCTTGCGCGTCTTCACTGGCCAGGAGGTTCCGATCGTGTGTTGCACGGCCACAGCCACCACTTCGACTTTCAACATTATCTGGAAAACATTGGGATATGGAAACCGACCTTTCTGGGGTCTCGATGTCGGTTCCGACCGCCCTAATTTCTTCTACATCACTCGACCGATTATCAACAGAGCCAACCCTCTCCTTGACCTACTTTTTATCCTACCGCAATCTCTCGATGACAACACGTTGCTCGACGCCATCTCCAAGTGCCTACTTTACTTTGACTCCGAAAATGCATGTCGCCTAGCCGTCCAGTTTATACGCAAATGTCTTCCTGCCCATCTTCGTAGCTGCGTCTAGGCATTCTCATCCAACATGTCTGAGGCGGCCAAAAAGCGCAGTTGGGAGCTCTTCAAATCGGGTGAAATCCGCATTATTTGTGCCACAGACGCTGCTGGTATGGATGTCAAGTTCATCATCTCCTTTGGAATTGGAATTCTGAAGTCACTTGGCACCGTTGCTCAACGCTGGGGTCGAGCAGGCCGTGATCGTAGCACTGATGGTGTATGCCTTCTTTTGGTGCCAAAATGGGTATTCCGGCCTACTCAGTCTGCCGTGACCGCTCATGCCCTTCAGCGTGGTCGGCAGAAAGCCCTTGAGACGAAAACCGACACTCTCCGACGCGCTCGCCTTGATGCCACTCTAGAGGCCTTTATTAATATAGGTTCTAGTAATCCACCAGGTCGGATAAGTTTCCGTATAAATGATTGCTATACTGACCTCTTTAATGACAGTTTGTGCACATCAATTTGTGCGAGATAACTTTGTGCCGAGTACACCTTTGACAGTCCGTACGAGTCTCGCCGAAAATGCACCTGTCAAGGTTGGCCCTCGCTCCAGTGGATCTTCGTTCGAGATGACATGGACCGTTCTCGACCTCCAGAGGACTCCTCCCCGCACCCGATGCTGTTATGTATGCAATCCCGCTATTGCTCGATTGTATGCTGCCAGTGACAACCCCGATCCACGGCTCCGTACATTTGCATCTGAGTTTCTGCAACCACTTGGTTTGGCTGGTCCTTCTCGACCTTCATCATCAACGTCTATGAGGACTAACGACTCAACTCTTTCGACATTTACCGCCGTGACTGCTGGAGTTAAGGTCTCGTCTGAACAGAAAGAGAGCTTGCAAAAGTCCTTTATTGTTTTTAGACAACAGCTCTGGGAGGAACATGGGTCACAATCGTTTTTTTCTGCACAAATGTATCTACCACCCAAACAGCTTGAATCCTTCCTACAGCATTGTCCCAAATACCTTTCCACTCAAAACATCACACCTTTGTTCCTCCGAAGGCCAGTCAAGTGGGATTCCGCTCGTGAAACCGACCTTGAAAAATTGGTCTGCATCATTCTGGACTGGCGCGAGTCAATTCAACCAGTTGTGACGCCTACGTCTCAACGTCGTGCGCGGAAGAAGACGAAGCCCTTGGAATCACCCAGTAGAACCCCTCGTCCGGAACACGTCCCCTCGCCTGTCTTTACTCCACTTCCGCCGTGCTCATGGCCACTGCCTCGACCAATTATAAGGCATGTTGCACCAACACCGAATGGTTAGGATGTTTTTCATGGCACCCAAGCACCTCGCACCTCCATCTTTCATTCACCAGCTCACCCAGTGTCAACCCAGACAACACCAGTCCCTGTTTCTGGACCAATGTTTACCCCGCCTATGTACAATCTATACATGCCCTACCATGGAATTCCTCCGTCAACTCCTTATCCGCATAACCCTCTACCCTATAATCCTTATCGCCACTTGACTACACCCATCCACTACCCGTCACCTATGGCTTATCCGTACCCGCCTCTTGTTCAATACCTGGGCTAATATATCAAACTCCTGTCAGGCCCACTCAGAGTCCCGCCTCGCCTGTCGAAAATTCGCTGCCGCCGCCGCCCAAGGATCCCAACCCTTCGTCATCCTCGTCTCCGTGAAGATCGTCGTATGACTCGAAGTCAAGCGGGTTGCCTTCGGTATTATCAAAAGAAGTCATATTATCGAGCCGCGCACTATTTCGCTCCTCTGTTTCGGTTATTGGATAGCCCGTTGCAGGGTCGTATGTTGTAGCATTTAGATATTCTTCCAGTTTCCCATGTTCCCATCCTTCTGCTCCTTGGATCAATACGTCGATAATGGCAGAATTTTCTGGATCGTTCTTTTTCCGTCCACCTGCGGGCTTCATGGCTGGTACAATGTGTTTGGTTGGTGTGGAATGATGGAACTTGTGCTTTTCCTGGTCTTCAACAAGAATGCGCATGTCTTCCATGAATGCCACCTCCTTGGATCGTCTGGATGCATCACGACTGTTGAAAAACTGTGATACAATGTGAGTAATCTCTCTGAATGCCTCAACGCATGCCGACCCTTTCTCAATGATATATTTTATAGTTAGAGAACCTCTGCACATTCTCGAGCATAGTTGTGTTGACCGGCACCCCGAAATGCGAAGCACCAGTAACGAAGGACGCGAATCACTCTTCCAGCATCCGCGTATGCAACGGCCTGTTCAAACTCACAAAAGAATAATGCATCACGCATGAAATAGATATCGTGAGCATTCCAATCATCTTCATTATCTTTCATGGCTTCCGCAGCTGATGTTGTGGTATGCTTTTCGCAGATCTTCTTTGAGATTGACAGGACCTCATTTGTTGATGGCCTCCATGTCTTAAGCTTGGACCACTGTTTGTATCCTTGCTCAACCCTACATTGACCTCAGGAAACTGTTTGCAAGAGCGAAAGGTAAGCACTCACATGACAAGAGGCAAGATACGAGCAATTAACGAATGGCGCATCAAAGATTTGGCAGTTGCATGGACGGAGATCTTCGAAGGTTGCGTTTACCCATTTTCCGCGTAAATTGAGTTTAATTTCATGGTTTTCAGCTTTTCGGACGTCAATACCCTCTTCGTCAATTGCTATTACAGCGCAATTGGTGGCATGGATCATCGAGTTCTGGTTAGTGACTCGTTGCTGAAACCTTCGAAGGTAGATGTTAATGTTGTCAAAATTTGTGGTGAATAGATCGCGCTGGCAACGAGCTCGACTGCATAATTAATAGCATCATCAGAGATGCGTTTCTTCAGCCTTTCGACTGTTCGACCCGAGACGCAGATGCTGGCATTGCTCAAGACGGCCATCACGCGTGAACTTGTTCCGTTTATCTTCAGAAACAAACCCATCATCAACGGTAAGATATTTGTTGACTGGTTTCGAAGATTAGCAAGCTAATGGCCAGCATGACTGCCTGTTAATCTGTTAGTACCATTGCCCCTTGCATAGCCTGTCATCCTACCAAGAAAGGGTTTCGTGAAAAACCCTGCGGCGTCTTCAGGTCATCCCACTTCCTTTCTGGTTCATCATCATCACCATTTGGGACATCATTCCAGTCATTTCTTTCTTCATTGTCATCTTCAAAGTTGTCAGTCTTAATATTGTACTTCCGATGCTTGTTCGGCGAGGCTGATATGGTTCCAATGAGGTTCCATGTGAATGGTGCAAGTGCACGATAGATCTCGAGGATTGTTTTGGGTTCTAGAAGTTTTTTGATAGACTGGACGGTAAGATCCTTCAACGTTACCTGCAACTCTTTGCCTCCAATGAGCTTATCATTCTCTTCTAGTACCATCTCGACCGCGTAAGGCTCAATCATTTTACGTAGATTCTTCCTTGCTTTTGGGAAGTTTTCGAGCCAGCACGAAATATCATTCCTGCTGGGAAGGCCTTGTCCTCCAAGGTCGCAGTGTGTGTGTGCCCCAGGAACCTGGCTGCTCTACTGCGCACCTCTTTAATTTGAGACGTGAATATGAACTGTAGCAGCTGCGCGATGCTGACTTGGAGAAACATCACCAGCGTAAATATCTTCTCGTTGAGTGATATTTTTTGAATGTTCTCTTCAAGGACCTTCTTCCAGTAGCTTTCGTTGTACAGCAACTTGTCAGTAGACATAATGAGCAAGGAATTAGGGTAGAATGTCTCAAATTTCGAAACCTTCGAGCAGAATGGCTACGGTGTGACCAAAATGTGTGACAAGGAGCTATTTTGTGATCATCAGCATCATCTCTATCTAAGTATCTTATCGCCTTCTTGCCGCGTGACTCGTGTTTACTTGTATTTACTTCAATAAACTACGTAGTCACGACTCATCATTGAACTATAACCCTTGCCCGCCGCTCTCTCGCGTCGCCATGAGTTGAGAGCCCCGCTCTACCCTGTACGGCTGGGCATCCATTTACTGCCTCCCTGTCGAGGGAGACACGACCTCTCGCCTAGAGTTACAAGGCATCTCGACGGAGCAGGAGCTGCGACTTCCGCACCCTGCTCCATTTCCTACCCTTCAGCACACCCGAAGTCCCGATATCCGAACAGCGTCACAATGGTGGGGGCACCGCGGACTTCATTCCGTCGTGCTGAAGACCCTTACGCGAATCCTCGCACTCGACTTCGCCCGACCCTAGCACGGTACTACGTGTGCGCGTTTACGCAGCACTACGTACGCTTTGCTAGCCGGTCCCGTTGTAGCACGGCACTACGTATTAGCGCCTTCGGCCTGCTCTACGTACGCTATGCTATCAATCTTTTACGAAGTCGTATAGATTCAGTGCTGTGGCTCGCTCCCTGCCACGCCGAATCTCCGTCCAGCTTCCTTCGTCAAACGGAAGCCCCTTCACTCTTCGACTCCTCCTCTCTCGAGCTCGAATTCATGAGACCCTTAGCACGGTACTATGCATTTGCACGATTACGTCGCACTGCATACGCTAGGCTACTGGGTTAGAGCATACACGGTACTAAATATGTGCGCGAATCCGCTGCACTATTTACGCTATGTCATTAACTGTCGTGAATTCTTGTAGCTTGAACTGGATCGAAGACTCCTACGACAAGTCCCTAATCCCTCGACGAGAAATTGGGTCTTGTCGAACCTTACCCTCCCCGCCCCGAAATCTTTATCTTGATGATGAAGACCTTCTCTTCATTTCGGGGCGTCCCAGTCGACTGTTTTTTATTTACGACTCTCCTGTTTCATTTTTGCCACGCCTCTGATCGATCCTCGCTAGCCTTGGCCTCGTTGGACCGACTCGACAGCCTGGCTGTTTATTGCCTTTATCTACTTTCAGTCTACTGCCACATGTTTTGTGCTATGCCTTCCCTCTGCTTCGAGGCCGCGAAGCGGAGGTGTATAAGAATTGTCTCCCTGTGAACTGCGCTCCCCTTCAGTTCATTCGTCATTGCTCTTGCTCCCGGGAACAAAGCCGCCAGTTCCTCGCAAGCTAAACCGTCCCCCGCTCATAGGTCGACCTTTACGTCGAAAAACGCTGGATTACCGACTACCGCTGCCATTGCCAACAATCCACCAAATAGAAGAGCGTCCAGCCATGTATGCTAGATTTCTATATGAAACCTTGCCAGTTGCCTAATAGGCTGATACATCCAGAAGGCCAACTGCCTAACTTCCCAATTAAGTAATAAATCACATGATCTTGAGATATATGACAAATACAAAATATTGGCATGAAGGGGAATTGAACCACAGACTTTGGGAGGGTCACATGACATAGTTCCCACAGTCAAAGTTTGGTGATCAAACCATCTGAGCCATGTTTCCTTATAAATGTCTGTAATTTATGTACATTATATACCCTCCCCCACTTAAATTTATATTATTATTATAATATGTTCAGGCACTTGGCAGGGAGCTATACCAACATGTTATACACCAAAATGACGGGAAAAATGAGGGGAACACGATGGTGATACGCGCGTGACGCGTTACGCGCTTTTACGGATGTCACACGTGAAATAGCGCGTTTTTAGCTCTAAAATGCGGCGCTTAAGGCTTATAAGCGCGTATTTTATGACGCAATATATACCGTTCGAAAGCTATGATTTAACATAAAATAATGGTGAAATGAGCGTGGGAAATAACGCGCTTTCCGGGACATAAAACGCGTAAAACACCTTAGAACACGCATCAAAAGCAACGCACGCGCGTGAATTATATATAGTTAAAACCAGCGTAAAAGCGTGATTCTATTGATATATAATACATTATGTAATATGCATTTTGAAGCATGGAGCGCATCAATTTGGTCTAAAAAACGCGCTATTTCGCGTGTGACATGCGCAAAAGCGCGTAACGCGTCACGCGCGTGTCACCATCGTGTTCCCCTCATTTTTCCCGTCATTTTGGTGTATAACATGTTGGTATAGCTCCCTGCCAAGTGCCTGAACATATTATAATAATAATATAAATTTAAGTGGGGGAGGGTATATAATGTACATAAATTACAGACATTTATAAGGAAACATGGCTCAGATGGTTTGATCACCAAACTTTGACTGTGGGAACTATGTCATGTGACCCTCCCAAAGTCTGTGGTTCAATTCCCCTTCATGCCAATATTTTGTATTTGTCATATATCTCAAGATCATGTGATTTATTACTTAATTGGGAAGTTAGGCAGTTGGCCTTCTGGATGTATCAGCCTATTAGGCAACTGCCATGGGGTCATATATCAAGGTAGCTTCTATAGGTGGAGCGTCCACGCAGGGTTCGGGCAAGCGAGTCTCAATGGAAGAACAGCCGGACCGCGATGCTAGAGCTCGAGGTTCTCCTCCGCTGCTGCCAGGTGGTCCAATTCTCGCTCCTGTCAACGCGGTGGAAGCTGCTGATAGTGAGCGATTGGATCTGCGCAACGGCGCGGAAGAATGGAGTCCTGCTCGTGAAAGATCGCAACCCCCCGTTCTCCATACGCCCGAGGTTATGTCTCCTACTCCCTCCCTCGCCTCGCTTCAACGACCCGAATCGTCGGATTCGGGTCACACCGTCCAGCCATCTCCGAGTTCGAACTACTATCCATCGATCTTCGGTACAGCCCCTTGGATGCAGGACTACTACATCCCAGACGAACCTCTTCACGCGTCCGTTGAGAATTACTGCCATACGTTCGACCCTCTAGTCAATATTGACCTTTTAGATGAATACGGAGCGATCGACAATTTAGTCCCAGGACGAACAGCTGAAGAATCGGCCCTATTGCGAGACATCCTCATGCGCTGGTCTTGGAGCCACAAGATGTGCCTCTGGGAAGAGCTACCCGTAGCAGCTGAGGGCTTTTGCAACGCCAAGATAACTCTTTCGGACATAGTGGTTCGATCAGTTTCGGCGGGCAAGACCTACTACTCGCTGCACAAGGAACGTTTCATGGAAATTACGCACATTGTATTGGCGTTAATGCAGATCTTGAGAGCCTTCGCCGACTTCTTCTTCCAGAATCAGAATGCGATGGTGATCGATCCTCACTTCACTCTCTTGCAGTCCTTGGCTTTCCATGAAGACCCGAGCAACATTGTCCTAACCATACCTCCGTTGCAAAGACGTTGTACAGTAGCCGTCACTCATTACGAAACACCTCAATATGCTTAAACGATCCTTCCTCGAGTATGAAGATGCCCACTCAGTGGCCTCCTACAACTCTACTTTGCAATCGGAGAGAGTTCTCTACATGGAACGTTCGCCTAAAGCCCTACTTGCCTCTCTTCTTGCTCGAGAGGACTATCGATCAGGATTATCTCCCGCCAACATAGAAGCGCGACGAAACCTCCTGGAAGCGGAACGATTAAAGGGTCGAAGTTATTCTTCTTCACCATACATTCATCGCCCAGCAGTACCTGCCGTTCTCCCTCCCGAAGCCGTAAGGATAGAACGACAAGAATATATAGAAACTAGAGAAATCAACCAATACCTACCTGCTGCCGGTCTCGTAGCCCTTACGGAATGGCCCGTTCACTCAGCGCCACTGGTGCCGCCCCTTATTACCCTGCTCCTCCCTCAATATCTACTGGTATGAGAAGGCATCATGTAATAACCGCTATGCCTGGGATGAGTCGGTTTCCTTCTGAACAACCACCTCAAGAATTGAATACTGGGGGGCCATTGGTGACGCAACGAGGACTTCTCCAGGTGCGCGCTGAAGACCGGTACTCGCGGCCAGAACAACACACGGTGACAGCTCGGAACTCCTATCAGTTCAATAGACCTCCCAAGGACTTCGGTCCTCCAGAGCCTCCTAACCCAGATGGACCTAGTGACCCAAATGGTCCTGGAGGGCCTAGCGTCAGAAAGGTCATGAGAACGAGGTCCCACGGAATTCATCAATCGCCGAATTCACTACCATAACTTCCTCTTCACGAACGATCCGGACGGGTCTAGCGCTGTCCATCGTATCCTTCAAACTCAACCAGTGGCTTGGGGCACCATATTGAACGAGTTCACATGTCCTCATATTCGGGATCTTATGATTGCTGCGTCTCGTATGAGAGTAGCGTTGGAAGCACATCATCTACTCGCTGAATCCTTGCTGACTCAACGAACTTTACAAACTAATCGAACAACCTCGACTAATCGCCCGTATCGTTCATTCAACAAGCGCACTGCCCACGCCGCTGATAATCAAGAGGATAGTTCAAACCAGGAAGATTCTGAATCTTCAGAACGCGAAGCGGCTCAATGTTCGCTTGTCTAAAACTCGCAACAAGGGACCAATCCTTCCTCCTCTTTCTAAGTTCCCCGAAGGGAAAATAGTCAAGGGACATAACTTTGCTCGAGATGACTCAGTGACGAGTGCAAGGCTCCCTAATGGCACCTGCTTCATCTGCACTAGTCCAAATCATTACCATAAGGATTGTCCTCACTATGGAATGTTCGCGTCTCTCCGAGAAGCCCACTTAATAGACGTAGACTTAAACCCGGACGTAGAAGCAGAGTTGAATCGCGAGTATATAGCCATGGTTGTCGAAACTAAGGCCTCCTCTTCCACCTATACTCTGTGTGATAAGTCTCCCCCAAGTAAGGAGGCTATGGTGATTGATGCTCATCAAACCGGGACGCACCTTCTACATGCCCAAAGCAAGGAAGGGACAAATCATAATCAGCGACGACGAACGCAATTTGAGAAGAAGGGAAAGGAGAAAACGGTTGAACAACAACGTTTAGTGCCACGAGCTGACCGAAGAGTTCGGATAAACTCGAGAGAACGCATAAGCCCGATGGAGCCTTTCCCGACTCCTTCGAAGGATTCTTTGAAGGATGATGACCGCCCTCCTGAAGCTCCAGAAGTGATCCCTGCTCCGAAAGCCAGAGCCTTGCCCGAAGGACTGGGCTCTTTAGGGATCAGAGCTCTTCATATCAAGGCTCAAATTCATTCCCTGAACAACGGTTACGTGCAAGTTCGCCTTGACTCAGGCGCGGATATTACTCTTATGTCAGAGGAGTTCTATAAATCGATTCCCGACTTACCCCCCCCTCCGAGAAGGTCTGCGAATGAAACTATACCACTTGACGGGAAACGCAAAGGTATTGGGATTCATCAGGACGCTGCTATTTGCAACAGCCACCGATGGCTCGAATTGGAAGCTTATGTGGTTCGCGAAATCCGAGTACCGCTATTGCTGGGAGAAGATTTCCAAACTACTTATGAAATTGGTCTGGATCGTTATGCCTCAGGACATTCGGAAGTTAGGATTGGCAGGAAACCAGTCAAGATCATCCCCGCCTCGTCTGCAGCCAACGTTAACTTGGGCTTTGAGCTCCGACAAGCCTTTCTCAATCAATCTTTCGTTCTAAGGCGGACGCCGATAAAGGATTCTCGAACCTCTCAGTCACTGCCGTAAAGGATATGCGCATTGCGGCTAGCTCGGTGCGTAACGTGCTAGTCACCGCGGCCTTTGGATCGCAATAATCGTGGGTGGTGGAGAAGGTCATTATTGGAACAGACACAGCGGATGTTCTAGCAGCGCCGACTACCTTTATTTCGAAATCGGATCCTTATTTGCCAATAGCTAACCCGAGCACTCGCCCTTGGTACATTCGAGCAGGGGACGTAGTAGGATACCTTGTGGACCCTTGCTCGTTCGACAATCCCGATGAGATCGACCTTCCTCGTTATGCGGCTGCAGCTGACGGCATTCGCACTATTATCGCAGGTACTCTAAGAGAACAAGACCTAGCCACAGCTTCCTTACCTCCCGGTCCTAACGCCGACCAGCTCGAAGGCGACGAAGCCTGGGGTCAGAAGACTACTGCCCTCCCGGACAAAGAATTATCTGGCGAAGTTTCAGAGTTAGTCAATCTAGGACCGGACGTTCCAGCTGAAATAGTCCCTAAACTCACTGAAGTCTTACGGAAGAATGCTGCTGCTTTTGGAGTGGGCAATCGACTAGGGCAAGTGTCGGCGCGCGTTGAAATACCCCTGCACCCAGGCACTCAACCTATCTCTGTGCCTATGTACGGCGCTTCCCCAGCTAAACGAGAAGTCATTGACAAACAGGTCAATGCCTGGTTTGAAGCTGGGGTAATCGAACCTTCTACTAGTCCCTGGGGGTTCCCCGTGGTTGTGGTCTATAGGAATGGCAAGCCACGTCTCGTAGTGGACTACCGGAAGCTTAACGCTAGGACCATACCTGACGAATTCCCTATTCCCCGCCAGTCCGAGATTATACAAGCCTTATCGGGATCCCAAGTGTTATCGTCATTTGATGCTCTCGCGGGATTTACCCAACTAGAGATGCTGGAAGCTGATAAGGAGAAAACTATGTGGAGAGAGTCATCGCTTATTGGAGTTGGACCTTGAGATTGCCGGAACGAAACTACAGCGCAACAGAACGGGAAGCCTTAGCAGCCAAGGAAGCCCTAGTAAAATTTCAACCCTTCATTGAAGGCGAGTCCATAACCCTCATCACGGATCACGCTGCTCTTCAGTGGGCCCGAGTCTATGAGAACACAAACAGACGCCTTGCAGCGTGGGGGGCGGTGTTCGCTGCCTACCCTGGCCTTACGATAGTCCACAGACCCGGACGAGTACATTCTAATGTGGACCCGCTGTCCAGGCTACCTAGGATTCCGCCGCATGACTCACCCGTTTGTGATAACTCGGTAAACATAGTACAAGAACAATCGAAGCGAGAGGCAGCCCAGAGAGCCGAAGACAGAATGCATAATGCCCCGGCTCCCAAAGCTGCCTTTGCAGTATGGTGGTGGGAAGATGCAATTGATAAGCGTGCATATCCCATACAGACGAGGAAACAGCGTGCCAAAGCAGACGCTGAACCGACAATGGAGCAAGAGACTGGCTCAACTGAAGGACTACCTCCTCAAGACGATCTACCGTTCCCGAATAATGACCATTGGACCTATCCCGCTGGAGTGAAGCCCCCGTCGATGAGTGAGGAAGAAGACTGGAACTCTAGAGCACATTTATTGATATCCTTGAGCCCTGAAGTGATAGCCCGATTCACTGATGGGTACAAGTCAGATTCCTTCCTCAAGAATCGATACGTGGATGAAATTCATAACCCTAAAGCTGTCGTCACCCCGTCCAGATTCCGTAAAGGATCGGATGGGCCCCTCTATTTCATTGACGCGGATTGGAAGGCTCGCCTATGTGTGCCTAAGGGTCAAGTCAATTATGTCCTCAAATTCATGCATGACTCGCCTTTTGAAAGTGCACACGCCGGTCCCAAACGGTTTATTGCCCGATTACAGGAACTGTACTTTTGGAACACTATGGCGAAGGACGCTGAGTTATACTGTTCCTCCTGCGACGTATGTCAGAAAATCAAGGTAGATCACTTGAAGAAGATAGGACCTCTACGCCCGGCGCACATCCCTGCACGACCCTTTGCCACCGTCTCCCTAGACCTCATTACTGGGTTACCCCCTTCAGGTGAACAGCAATTCACCGCGGTACTAGTCATTGTCGACAAGTTGACGAAGTTCGCAATAATAATCCCGACCCACAATACCCTTAGTGAACAGGGATTCGCGAAACTTTTCGTAGATCGTGTGGTCAACGTATTCGGGTTACCTCAACGAATCATCGCTGATAGGGACAAGCGCTGGGCCACGGAATTTTGGAAGGCTGTAGTGTCTTATTACGGCAGCGTAATGACGTTAGCCTCTTCACACCACCCCCAAACAGACGGTCAAACGGAAGTTCTAAATGCTACGATAGAACAGATGTCAAGAGCCTACGTTGCAGAGGATCGCGCCTCTTGGTCTGAATGGTTGAGCGTATTAGCCTTTGCCTACAACTCCTCCACCCACTCCTCCACCTCTTATTCCCCCAATTTCTTGCTCTTCGGATTCAGTCCGAGATTGATTTCTGCTGCCTTTTGCAAGGAAGTTGACCCGGCTGCCCGGCCTTTCCTGCCAAGCCAGAAAGCGGAAGACTTTGTTGTAACTATTGATCAAGCCCGAAGATTCGCTCGAGACGGCCTCGTTCTAGCCTAGGAAAGGCAAGCAAAAGCCTACAATAAAGGACGGCGTTTAACAGAAGAAATCAAAGTTGGAGGTCAAGTTCTCATCAATCCCCACTCATTGAAGCTGGTAGACGTAGAAGGCACTGGAAAGAAATTGGTCCAGCGAACTATCGGTCCGTTTGAAGTGACGGAAAAGATCAACCCCATGGTTTACCGACTAAGGCTACCTGATACCTACCCCATGCATTCTATTTTCAACATTTGTCATCTGAAAAAGTACCACCCCTCGCCGCCGGAACTCGGAGAACGCATTATCTTACTCTCTACTCGAGATGGTATTGCTACTTCAGAAGAAGAAATCGAGGCTATACTTGGTCACAAATACACCTCGAAAAAGACAGGCAGCCGTCGCATGTACCTCGTTCGGTGGGTTGTCGGATATAGGCGAAGTAAGATTTGTTCGCAAAGCGATCGCGTAACAGATCGAAGGCAAAGCTGTACTACGGCTGAAAGGAAGAGACTGCATTTAAATAAGAACATGAAGGCGGTGGCGTGTTGTCAAATAGTAGCGAGGGAATGGCAGGAGCATGATATGTATCTAAAGAACGTGGTGTCGAATTAGCAAGTAGTGTATCAATGAAGGTAACCCAGAAGCGAGCTTGTGAGCGTGTGCGCGGCGGCTTAGTATTACTTAAAGAACGCTCTCACTGCCTGATTCATCGATAATACTATTTCCGTGTGATTTTCACTCTGACACCCCACTATCATGATTCAGCCGAGACTTGGCTGAAGTTGAACGTTGATCGCCAGGACGCCTAGTACCTCGGTCAATATTGTCAGCAACGCGCCATTTTCAGACCTACGCCAAATTAGCACCTACCCGAATCCTTCTATGGTTAATGACATGATGGCAGTCAAGGTTGGAAGTCAGATATATTTGTTTATAAGGAATGAACTGGGCCAGGTCAATGCTACAGTGCTGCTGGAAGGAGGAGGATAAGGACTGCAACTACGAATCCAGTAATCCAGCTACATACATGTCCACTAGAATTATCCTCAACTGGGTGCGAATTCCACTGCTTATTCCACTCCTTCAAAATATTTACCACTCCAAGAGTATCCTTTGTTGGGTGAACAGACCACGGTTTGCAGAAAAGAAAGTATGCTACCTCCTCCTGTTGATTCTGCGATATTACATCACCGGACAATGCAGCAGGGCCATGTTGGTCTGGAGCTCGGAAGCATAGACAGCGGCAGGGAAGTTTTCCTGAGCCGCTCAAAGCATCGAGCCAGAAAGGATCAACGCACGCCTGAGCATCTGTATGAGCCACAATCACTGCATGCCAATATGTTAGTGGCAGCCTATTTTAAAACTGTGGCCCGGCCTCACTCATCATTAGATGTAAGTCTTTTCTTCTATTCCTGAGAAGAAACTTGAACAAGGCTGGAATTTCACATTCCTGTTCTGGAAATTGACATTCAACATGGCAAGCCTGCGATAGAAAGCCAATAAACGCATACCTGAGGAACGGGAAAACAGGGCGACAATGCATTTTTTGTCCTCCATAGTGTAATAGCGAGTCAGGGCTTTGATGTAGTTAATTGTTGAAGAGTAGCCGGTCTGCCTTAAACCTAATCAATTGGGAGCAATTGTCATCTCTTGAATGAGAAATGAGGGGAAATCAGTCTGACCAGGCAAATCAACGATAGTGAGTTGAGTAGAAATACAACCAGGGAGCTGCAAATCGACGTAAATCGCCCCTTGAGAGTGGGACGACGACAAATAGATGTTGATGTACTCTCGATCAATGTCGTCCTCACTCAAACCAAGTATGGTCGAAGGGTTCTGGTCAGCAGAAAAAGCAAGGAGCTCGGCCTTTCGGACAAGATACCATAGCTCTAGAGGAGTTGATGCTGTGTCCAAGACTACCTGGCGATTGCTATCCAGGCTGAGCTTGGAGAACCATGTAGGAGACTTGAAGTAAGCAACAGATACACGCGCTGACCATATTGTGGATGGCTGCAAGTGCCACTCTATAGGGCAAGTAGTACTGGTCCCCAGCAGTATCTAAAACAGTCTCTGAATTGAATCGCGAGGCAAGCAAGCAGGGTCCACTTACACCGCATATATTGGACACCAAGGTCGACTTCCCTTTAGGTTGTGTCAGATTCCTAAACCGAAGATTCAGGATATCAGATAGTTACCAGTGCCCTTTGCGCCAGCAAGGATAATCCGAGGGTATGGAGAACTCATGTATCAGGCAAAACTGAAAGATGGTATATGGGCCGGGGCTTTATACCGTGACTCCTAGGAGACCCGAAGCAGGACAATAAGCATGACCTAATACTCAGGAACAGAAAATGTTTGGACGGAGTGTCAAGTTCTGGATTGTTTTTGAGTACGATTCCGCACTGATCTTCAGATCGGCTTTGAGCCAGAAACGGCACAGAATCGTATATATCAGGATCCTTCCTGCCACTCACACGTCAAATTCAAGGATTGGCGAATATAAATATTATTATGACTCAACGTTGCACTCCGTCCAATACTCTGGCTTGGTCTGGAGATCGGTGATTGCTCCCTCGCACAAAAGCCAGTGACCAGTCGCCGGACTCTTCGGTTTATCGTTTTTACTAGTTAATTAAGATCGACGTCGCCTTCGGATTTCAATGTGTGAAATCACGAGCAAGCAACGACCCCCATAGCGGCTTGTGCATTAAAACGTATAAGATGGGAATGTACAGTAAGATCATGAATATAAGTGATATGCACAAAGATCTCTTGGAGTTCAACTAAAGTACGTCAGTCGACTCAGCGAAGAAGGGTCACATTCTGAATGAAAAGTCGCACTGACATCTTCCCACACCCAAAGAGCTGTTCTGCCGTCAGTCGACCCCCCCTGCAATTTGTTGATGAAGAGAAGAAGCCTGAAGAAAGAAGATCAGGCAAAAAATATTATCCCAATTCAAATGACGAACTGCGACCGCTTGGCGACCGCCCGGTATGTGCCTGGCAGAAAGTGTTAGCTAGTGTTCTATACACAAAACGACTTGCCCAATAACGGCACCAGCCAAGCACAAATATTCACTCCAACTTTCTGAACCCCGACGCTGGCAGAGAGTTTCCAAAGAAATTTTTGACTCCGAGTAAAGACCATCATTGCCAAAGAGACCATGATTTGGAGAAAGAGGAAGAATGACCTGAGTCGGGCGAGTAACGAAGTGTCGACCAGCTTTCTTGTTCTTGACGGCACCTAGGATTCGGAGAAGGTTGACTAACATCATACCATGAGCAAATTCCGACCGATCGTCAAGTCCGTCGATTTCACAAGCGTTTTCGGGAATGCCGGCGAAAGGTAGAATGTAGTCGAGATCTAAACCCAGGTTGGCGTAAATGTAGTCGACGAGTGCCTCGACATCTTGTTTGGACGCTTGGTTGAAGGGTACGACAGTCAGAGCCGACCCACGGCTGCCGAAAGACTGGAAGGTGGATTGGTAGTACTCGACCGTCTTGCGGTTGTAGCTGGAGGTCGTGATAACGACATGGGCACCCCCAGAAAGAAGACGTTTCACAACTTCAACTCCGATTGAGCCTTTGCCGACTCCAGTCAGAAGGGCATTCTTGTCCTTGAACGTAGTGCCTGAAGTCGCAATTTCATGAAGGATGTCGAGGTATACACCAGTCAGATTAATGCTGTACTCCCAGGTGTTGCCGACTTTACGCTTCAAGTGGAGAAGGGGTATTTTGTCGAATGCAAGCGACATTACTGGAGTAACACCAGTAACTTGGGGGCGAAGGAACTGGGAGGAAAAGCGACGGCTGCGAGGTGTCCCGACACGAGGGGGGCGAGAATCAGGCGACTTGTGGAGGGATCTGACGACGCCTTCGTATAGAGCTTTAATGCGATTCTTCTGGCCGGAGCTAATCTCTGGCAATGACTTGACAACAGTCCACAGTTTGAGGACATCATTTTGGACAGCCTCAGACACTGTGTCACTTCTGGCCATCTCTTCGACATATGTTTCAAGCTTGCGAACAACTTCCGAGTACTTGATTTCACCCTTTTCGGTTACCTCGGTGTAAGGAGCAGTAGGGAAGGTGATTGAAAAGACGAAAAATCATATGAGAATGGCGATCGACTTCCGTGAGGTGGGGTAGTGGCGGTCAAGAACAGGAGTTCGTTGGAGTAACGTAAGTGGTCGGGTTTGTATTTGTATCAAGCTTTCGAACGGTTTACCGACTGGTGCTTATCGTCGCCGCGGGTAGGGCGACGCAATGAACTGCACTGTCAACCGCGGGTAGGGTCGACGGTGAACGAGGAACATCGTCGCCGCGGGTAGGGCGATGCGATGAACTGCAAAGTCAGCCGCGGGTAGGACTAACGACGAATAGGAACGCCACAGCCGCGGGTAGAACAGACGATGAAGGGAAAACACCATCCTCGCGGGTAGGGTCAACGATGAACAAAAAACGCCATCGCCGCGGATAGGGCAACGAGGGTTACGTCGTCAGCCATGGATAGGGCCAACGATAAATAGGAGGGCGGGCGAAAGGTACAGGCATGCACCGAAGCAAAGCTTCGGGACGGTCCATCATGAGCCTGCCAACGGCGAAGGGAGATGGGGGTGCGACCTGCTGTAACCCACATCCTTCCTCATCTTTCCGCCATCCCAAAGAATTCAACGATAAAAAACGGCTGGGAGGTACTCACGGAGGCATCACGAAGCGAAGTCGTCGTTTAGAAGTTGGTGGTCAGGGATGCAGATGAGGCGGGCGGCGGGATCCACAGGCGGTTGATATCGCCGCGGCAGCCTGGGCCGCTGGCTGCGAGTTTTTTTTTTTTTTTTTTTTTTTGAAATTAATGGATTATCGTGCTACAGATCAGTCGGTACTACGACGCACGGGCGCAGTCCGAGAATTTGGTACCCAATTTGTCCCCGCTCGTCTTCTTCAATCGGGAAGGTTTGGCCCTCCTGTTTGACGAAAGGGAGCTTCCTGCGTCTGAAAATATAAACGATTTAGTGACATTAATATTGACAACCAAAAATCGTCGGATGTATCCGATCTTGGTAGAGCCTCAATCATTGGAACATGGACAACCACCCGATGTAGACTGCAGCTAAGAGGCTGAGTAGTTCGGCTGGCAGGAAAGTTCATGACGTAAAGGATCGCTGCAGAGGGCTGTCCCTGTGCAGATGTTGTGGTAAATAAAAACTTGCCAAGGGTTAACGCGATGAGTGCCGGGCACAGAAGACGAACATGCCCGACACGACGTGAGACTGGAGTAGCGTGTTTAGGAAAAGGAAGACGGCAGCACAAACAACAGACAGGAGGGAAGTATCCAGGATAAGCAAGTAAGGCGATTCGAACATAGAATCTAGCTTAATTGTAGGTGAAGAGCGTGTAATTAGTCACGTGATCTGAAGCGCGAAGACAAAAATGGACCTCGTTGCCGATGGTATCGGTGGTGGTCTCCTTGGAAAGGCTAATAAATGCTGCAGAGGGCAGTCCCGGTGCAAACACTTTGGTGGGCCGCCGTTAATAGCGAAGCCGAGACATAACTGAGAAGGAAGGAGGGAAGAGTGTGCTCTGAGAGTTGGAAGCACGTCGTTAATGCTATCAAATTAATGAAGACGTTAGGCATAGAGTGAGTGAAAAAAAGTAATGGCCTACGTATAAAGCGACACGCAGAAAAAAATTGTAAATACCATCTACTGGTCCAAGACCGAATTAGATTCTAAAAAGTTAGGTCACTTCGGTTGCTTAATGTATAAACCAACGACTTACTCATCCAGACCTTCGTCTCCGAGGCCTGTGTTTCGCTCCTTCTGTTCTTCAGCGTTCCTGGTTCTGAGTTTAACAGCGTCTCTGAATAAATTTGAGGGAGTTTGGCGTGCCTGAACTATCATCGACGCGAAAGCCGGAAGCAGAGACGATGGATCATTGCAGAGGGTTATCCCGGTGCAAATACCACATTGAAGGCCGACGTTAGTCTCCTGAATCCATTTGAGAGACCGGGACAGAAAGCTTTGGATTGTCTTGGTGGAAAAATGGGCAGAACGACACAGGAGCGAAAGGCCAAGTCGACGCCGTGGGCAGATATTAGAATGCTGCAGAGGGCTATCCCGGTGCAGCAATGCCAATAAAGTGCCGTGATACCGAAGCCGGAATGGCTGACAAGGAACGAGAGAAAAAAGAAAAGCTGGAGACGATGTTCAGCGACGGAGAAACATTGACTGAAAACACGTACCCAGTTGGAGGCAGAGATCTATACAGGTGTAGAAGGCAGCGTAGAGCGTAGAGAAACAATACAGAAAACCTGCAAAGGGCTATCCCGACGCAGGTCCAGCAAAGACGATGTCGGATGGAAGTGTGGTACATATTGGTGTGTGATTGGTGTGCACTGTGCGAGTCAACCAGAGTCAGCGTGTTTGGCAGAGGAGGTTGAACCAAATAAAGCACCTCGCTCGCTCTTTCCAGCCTGAGCGTGATCGTCTTGGACTCTTGATCTTGCGTTCTCCCTTCGATGCGAATGTCTACTTGCTCTGGCCACCCTTCAAAGCACAGCGTTCAGCGGCGTTCAACAAGACATTTCTCGGGAAGCCCTTGAAAGTCGCGTTTTATTCGCAACTCACATTTTAGAATCTACTCGACACAAATCTTTTCGAACTTGAAGGCTGTTAAATTTAGCTGCTCACAACAATGAGGTGGGTTATGAATTTTCCGTTCTTTTTATCTGAGTATTTATATATAATATTATATTGGACAGGGCCCGACAAAGATGTCGTTAGAAAATCTGTATATCCTAAATCATTGAAGAAGTCGGTTCGATAGGAGTCTAGCTGTGGGACATCTTCGAGAGCCTGTCTGTAATGAGATGGACCCTCGCACACACCCACGTTGTCGACCCTCAATGAGGTTTGACACTTGCCCCTCCTCTCAACCGCATCGTAGCTCGCATGACAGCTTCTGCCTGCGCTGGTGCATTCAAACCCATTATCAATTTGTCATAGTCCCGCCAAGAGGGACAGTCGTGACCCGGCTGGCAGGGTGTCTGTGGCTGTAGCCGGCCCCGGGGCCGCGCTCCTTGCGCTGTCGCACTTATTCATTCGTCTGCAAAGCAGATATGATGGCGCTGATCAGGACGCTGAATGAGCTACTTTTGAGCGAAGAAGAGTGGGCTGGGAAGAGTCCGAAGGAGAAGAGGCGGAGTGCTGGAGAGCAGGCTGTGGCTGGGACAGCTGGGAAGGTGTATATGGAGGTTAAGAAGGAGGGCGGTGGTGATGAGGACCTGGACGAGGACGATGCGATGGAGGAGGAGGAGCCGGAACAGACGCGGGTGGGTGTGTACGCGACCGTGAAGGAGAAGGCGACCGGAGACGAGAAGGAACGCGTCGGAGTTGCAGCTGCGACTGAGCGGCCGAGAAGGCTCCTCAAATAATGTGTTGTTGTCAAGCTGGATAGGCGGAATCGAGCGGAGAGGTTGGGCGGAATGTCCGCTGTCAATGTCACTGCGCCTTTGCTTCAAATGCTCACAGCTGTAGACCCCGTCATTCGCAACCTCCGCCCTAGCCTCCTGGCCCTTGCAAAACGTGCCCCGCCGATCCTGTTATTTCAATTTTTTACCTCTTCCGGGGGCAATGGTACCCGCGCAAGGTTTTATAAAGGGTATCGGCTCTCTCACAAAACACGCCCGTGCACCTAGAATGAGGATAGCTATATGCGCAAGCCGGCACGTTCTGGGATAATAAAGGCGATAAGGCCCTTTGATATGGCTATTCCACCCCAGTTTCGAATAATCCCAAGTCATTGTCCCCAAGCACGGGGTTCGAAGGCCACCGTCACGTTTGCCTTGATGCCAAGACGTTTGGATATATCTAAGCAAAGTCGAGCGCATAGCCCTAATGTTTGTCGTTTTCGAATCTACTTCTGCCTCATCCTTCAGCTGAATCTATAATGTGCCAACGCAATCGAATCACTGAAACCGATGCATATGACGACACCCTCAACATGCACGCCCATCAGCATACCTTTGACAAGTTTAATTTGAAATACAATCCTATCTCCTCCTTCACCCCCAGTCGCAAGCCATATTTATTCTTCTTCTAATGCCATGTCAGCGGGCGTGCGAAGGAACAGACCTACCATCCTTCCTGGTAGCTCTTTTTATACGACGGAGCATCGCCATCCAGCCCCAATCCGCCGTTGACTCCATACTTAGGATATGGAATCTTTCTTCTGGAAATCTCAACCAGTCCATTCATATATAGTTTTTTGTCTGCCCTTTTTTCGAGGAATCCTTCAAGTTGTATCAAACAAGTTGAATCTCTCTGCTTTATGGACACGCTTTGGGGCGTTCTACGCCCATGGTCTCATAGCGCCATGCCCTGGACAGCCACAACTTACCCTCTTTAACTCGCCTTTGGTTATTCCCGTGGAATGGAGCTAACAAGACTACAGTTTCTTCAAGAGAAGTTGACAAGAGTTCCTCTCGGTGCCCTCTCCACTACATGCCTTGCTGAGCCATGACCCACAACCGGTTATAAACCAACTTTCCAAACCAACCCTCATATCCAAAATCTGGCCTTATTCCTTATTCTTGCGACTGCGACGATGATTTTCTGACGTGGTTTTCAAATACAACTTGAGCATCGCTCGAACTGGCCAATGCCCTTCGTATTTTCCAAGGATCCCATGATGCCTCTCGACCTGTCAATGAGGTCGACACAATCAAAAGGACGGTAAAAAGTAAACACAAAGCGTCAATCCAACCGTTTCACATATGTCCGTCACCTTTCTACTATTCTGTTTACTATATGACTTGGTCCTGTCTAACTTCTGATCGGCAAGTTTCTTCACAAACATCTGTTGGGTGTAAATTCAATCGAAATTCAGTTCTAGAAGAACGACCACGACTTACATGTACTTTGTTGAATTCCTCCTTTCCCCAAGGAGCAACGGCCTCTTCAATGTTATATCCTCCCGATCGGGGCCGTCCAGGCTCTCCTGCTGGCTTGGGTATCTTCATGAGGGTGGGAATGATAGTTTGGCCGGCCTCATTCTCCGACAGTTCAGACAACTCAGATTCACCATCAGTGCTCGCATTTGACGGTTCGTCTTCGTCGTCAGAACCAGCAAGCGATGGCGTTAGCTCACGTTCAGGTTCAGAATGCGAGATATTCATAACATGTTTCGCTGGAAACTTTAAGCGCGGGGTGATCGGAGGGTTCTTCGACGAGACCTTGGCGGAAAACGGGATACGGTGGGTTATCAAAGGAAGTGGCCGAGAGATCATTATGCGAAAGAGCTGCTGCCAATGTTGGGAAAGGGCACTAGCTGTGTGTCTCCCCTTTTAAAGGACATTGTCCTGACTCGAACACCCACGGTAGACTTTCTCAGGAGTTAATTGGTTGACAGGGTCACTGGAGAACAAGTTAACGATTTAACTTACTATATACATGGATAGAACTCACTGTACGGACAAAATCGGACATTACGTCAATTACTGGGTTAACTACTGGGGCTTGACCGCCGCATCATCTTATTGTTATTGTTATACGGAACTCCTCCACACGCTGGTCTGGATGACTCACTAGTCTAATTCGCCACCGGCAGCGGGTTCGCCTATATCTTTCCGCCGCCTCTATCGCCCTGCCCTCGTGTGGTCAGTCAATGCGTGATGTGGTTTCGTAAAACAACAAAGAGGAATTTAGAAACTCGAATTGTTATGGACACAGCGTAAACGTCAGCACAAGGAGTTCTCGAACCACATGCCAAGACAGTTCGAGAGAGTGAAAACGGCAGCATTTTAGGAGGAGAGATGTGCATGTAGGGTACCATGGGGGGGCAAGAGGGCTGCTGAAGGACATTGCGATTGTATTTGCGGTTGCAGCTGGAGTAGACGACTCGGACAAGCTCGGACACGGCTTTCGTTACTCGTAAATAAGTTTGTCATCGATGCCTATGACAGTAGTGGCTTTCCAAGTTGAGTTAAGCTAGGGTAAAGAGAAATATCCGCTTCCATCCAGAAAGCGAAGCACGCGACCGGTGAGGAGGGGGGACTATGCCTAACTATGTCCGATCCTAAATCATCTATTTTGGCCATTTCTGTCATGATCAAACACCTCTCGATAGGTAGCTCACAAATTTCGCCAGTTCATACGCACTATGGATCTTACCCAATTTTCGCGGAAACTGTACGCATAATAGGATCGGACATCAAAACACGAGAACCTTTGTTTGAAATGGTTATCGGGAAGGATTTGTTGGGATCCTGAAAAATTTGGACAAACGTAAATTAAGGCTCGCAAGGTTAGTCACTCCAAAAAAAACTTGGGGTTCGTGTTGATTGGAGCTGTGAGATTGATTGTCTTGCCCATGTCCTGGCTCCAGAGATTACTGTGCGCATAAGGATCGGACCTCAGTGAATGACGGATGTTTCTGTCGTCATTTTGGATCGGCCTCAGTTATCCTGGTGCGTACAGTTTCGGAAAAATTCGGGTTGAGCTCCCTAAAACCATCGATTTCCTTACGCACCAGGATCGAACATTAACTGGTCTCCTCCCAGTCGCTGCAGCACTGCGGAGCGGGCCGATTGCTTACCGGTTCGGTTAGCTCAGTGACTCGTTCTTCAAGTTCTTGGTACGATTACCCTCACGGTCCCTGCACAACACCGTGGCTTAACATTTCGTTATAGTAAGGCCTTAAGGCACAGATTAATTCACCTCAGCCTGAATCTGGGTTGACCTATTTCACCTGACTCGCCGATTCTTTGTTACCACGCTTGTTGGTCCTCACATGGCCTCGTAGCTTGGGTATATAATAAGTATAGTTACCTAGCCATTGGTGTCATTGCGTCTACTACTCGTCATTGTACACTTTTTCTTTTGACCAGCCCGTTCAACTTTTGCGCATAATTTCAAAGTATGCGATCGTCTTGCTCGTCTTTCAATTTTTGGTGATTTGACTGTTACAGAAAATGAACAACCAGCAACACTATGAACTGGGCCGATCTTTGAACAGGGCTCTCCTTCAATGGAAGCTCATCAGGATCGAACTTCAGGATATAGAAGTGATGCGGAAGAGCGAACTGCAGAACATCACGTCCTTGGTGGAGAGCAGCAAAAACCTTTACTTGAAACTTCAAACCGAAGTTCTTGATATTTTATCTGAAACCAGTGCTCCAGGTGGGGATACTATATTTTTCCCAATCCGCGATACATGCTTAAAAATCTTCAAGATACGTTCTCCGTGGTTGCCAAAAAAAAAGAAGACCTTGATTATGCGGAGGATTTCTTTCACGTCATCCAGAGGTCTTTGGATAGGCTGATACGTGATACAATCGATGCACAAATGAGGCATGCTCACCTTTCCCTACGATTAGCAGAGATTCGCAATCTCGAGGAAGAGAAGGAGGTGAAAACCGCAGAAATTCTCACTAAAATGTCAATATTGTCACCCACGACCACGCAGTAAACCCGCCGTATTGGTATTATCCCGAGTCTCAAGTTCGAATAATTTTGTTGAAAAAAAGTACGAGTCTTATTTATAGGGCTCGTTCTTTTATCCTGAGGTCCTCAGGGTGTTAGTGCGGCTAAATGATACGCTATACCAGCCAGCAAACGCCGTTATCTAATTTTAGTTCAACCATATGCTTCTATTAATAATGCCATCAAAAGTCCGTCCTCAGCACCGTTTATTCATTATGTATTCCTTTTTTTTCTCTGCACGGAATGTTATCCTTTGTAGATATTCTCAATCCCTTTGTCTTTGCGAACACAACCATGTAATTTTTTCCCTCGATTTATCTTGCAATGCGATGGATGCGCCTGCACCCCATCCGGATGTGCTCATTCGTTATAAAAATAGATTTTACAGGTTCGTTCTCCTTTTGCCTTCATACTTCTCTGTCCCTTCATTTTGGTAAACGTCCAATTGCCTCACAAAACGAAACAAACGACCACGGCGACGACTGGAATAGGCAAAACCGCTGTTCGTGTAATGGCAGCCGTCCATCCCGGCTTCCCGTGTCCCACCTTCGGCCTCCTACATCCCATGGCTCATTTCTATCACCTTCACGTTACGTTGCCGGCGTCCCAGGTGCATGAGCCTACATCGTTAACCGGGCCGCGTAGTTAATGTCGCCACTTAGCGCCTTGCTTCAAAGTTCGAAGCAGGACCCACAGCCCGCACCTGCACCAAGGCGCAACTAGAACGAAATGACAAATGAAGGAGGTGGCAGTAATGATGGGCAGCGGCGACAATGACGACAAGGAGATAGTCGAGACGGCTTTTACGGCAGGCGATCCTGAGAGTTACAGGATGGGTGGTGATGCTGAGAAGGCAGGCTGTCTTGCAGTGAGACCAATGCTTGACTTCTTGCTGGATTTTCGACTGATCTTTGCACAGAGGATGATGTACGCGGCAAGGGGAGGTGTAGGTGACACGTTCGTTAGTTGACAAGGCCGGCGGGCCATGGTAGGCAATGGTAGAACGTTGACATTGTCGTGAAATGCCGACGTTCCAAGCTTGAGGTGCGCTGGAAATGAGGTGAGTAATGGCGATTCCAAGGGGATAAAGGCTGCGAAAAAACTTGGTAAGTCGGTTTATGTGTCTATCGCAATCCATACTACTTACCGTGGCCAAAAGACTAGAATTTCACCTTTGCTTGATGAACCCTCAAGAGCATACACATCGCCTGCGACGAGCACCGAGTTTTGTGTTAGGATGGATTTAGCCCGGGCATCAGTGGGGGTTGCCTAGTATGCTGCGAATGAGGCTAGGTGACTTATTCTAACCCTTATGAATTATATTACCCTCTTCTTTGACTTACAGAGCTTACAGGCCATCGGTTACCTCCCCGTCATCTCCTCTTTGCTGGGCCTCCTCCACTTGTGTTAAAGTGATTATTGCAGTCCCACACCCGCCGACGGTCCGCCCTCTTACCATCATGTAAATGTTTATAGCCGGCCGCCGACTTTGTTGATGCAGTCAAAGCAGACACACCACCACCATCACCATCACCTCCTCCTCGGGCTAACATCGACGTGGATGGTGTGGCCCCAGTACTGCTGCCGCCGTTCCACATACGTCAACATCGCTCACGCTCGGACGACACACCGTTGACACCATTTCCACCTGCGTCAATGGAGCCACACGACTGCTCCCTCGACTGCCGTTGAATTCAGTCCATTTCATAGGCTCGGCTACCGTGGTCACACTGCCGCCAATACCTCCCTGACGGTTGCAAAAAAACCTCGCGCCCATCATCGCCCTGTCCGCATTAATGGTGACCTTGCTCATCACCCCAATTTGCCGATATACGAATCTGTTTGGCCGCCACGCTCCCCATAGTGCGTTCGTTTTTGATCTGATCCAAGGGGTGCTGGCAAACTGAACATCGTGACTGGGCACTACGACGAATAAGGTGCACCACCTGGCTCGTCTAGCGGATACGATGCTGCACTCTCGGTTTTTCACCCTCCTCACCCTGACACCCTCCGACACACCCGAGCCGGAAGCCCCTAGCGTGTTGGCTAGAGGACCAGTTCGATGGTGGAGGGCAGGCAATCTGGCATGGCAGCGGCGACATCATGTGCTGACCTTGAGCTTCCATGGTGTATGGCAGTTTGAGCCCGCGTTTTTTGTAGGGGTCAGAAGTACAGGCACAGTGGGCAACAGCAGCCCGATGAACGGAAGGGGAAGCACGAGTGGCATGGAAGTCTATAACCATCAAGCCGTATCAGTGAGCTTCATTTGTCTTGGCCTTTATTTCTCGTTTTACTAAAGTGAAAATTTCGGAGCAGGATCGTTTTGGTGCCGAAACAGTGTCCGCAGTTCTCTGTCCAGGCAATGTGCTCAGTCAACTAGTCACGGAGGAGGTGTTCCTTGTATTTAGAGTATGTGTTCCGTCACCACCTACCGTTAGCACTGTTGTGCTTTCTCTGACATCAATGACACTGTTTTCTGGCCTTTCTGTGTCTACTGCCATAGAAACACTATTTGATTGAGTTTCACGGATTTGCTCGTTCTCATTCGCAGACCCGTATGCATCCTTTTCAACCTCATTAGACGGTACTTATTCATAGTGGAAGCTCAGCCCAGCATGTACGTTTTTTACACTGAATTTCTTAGAGTGAAAGAAAACGGGGGACTCGAATATGCCATGCTAAGCAATGGCCTACAAAGCAAGTTATCATAGAAGAAATCTTGCAGTGGAGTTCGAATAAGTGACTCTAGAAATGAAACGAAGGGCTGGCTTTGGAAGTGTCTTTGCTTTCTTGCTGCTCGACCCTCCGGCGCCATAAGCTTGATCACCTGCTCGTTTCAATTAGCCCGCATCACCAATGCTTGAGTTTCTGCCATCTGGTCAACTATTTAGACGCGGAGAGAACTCTTGCTTCGTAGGAAGCAGACTAAGACTTTTAATCTCGAGGACAGCTTATGATCAATCCAGTGTCGAGCCGCTTTGCTTGCTCCAGTGTACCACGTAAGCGGAAACGTGCCACAAAGCGTTCAAATTTTCGGCTACGCTGCGCAACACAGACGCCCCAGAGGTGTCCAAATCATAATCCACAACGAGGGTAGCAGCAGAATCCCCAGTACCAGCGATAGCAAGAGCCAGGTTCCGTTCATCGGAGTTCGATATCATAGGAACTTCACAGCCAATGGAGAGATTTTCGAGTTGCCGTGACGAAGCAAGATCGGACAAAGGAATGGGCATTTGAACGGCATAACCTCCGCGAGATGAACCAAGGCCAAATAACGAGAATAAAAAAAGGGTACCTTACAGTACAAGCCTGTTTTGGCAGCTTTTGAAGAAGCCAAACATCCGCGTCAATTTTTCCCTTCAACAGTTCCAAGGAGTCCAGGAGAGGTTTTGCACAAACGTTGATCAGACGAGCGAAAAGGCTGTGAATTGCTGTGAATTTGGGAGAAGTTGGATCTTCCCATCCGCCAAAAGTGTAAATTTTAGTGAGAATCGCACCTCGCAACCTGTGAGTTCTCCTGCGAAAAGTAGTGTGAATCGGTCGAGCGCCGAAATTTTGGCGGGGGTGGCTGTGCCCGCGCTGTGACTGGGTGTGATTCGAGCTTCGCAATTCACGCTCATGATCAAGACCTGCGAAATTACGTATCCGCCGACCTGGCTCGCTGCGCCATCCTAGCGCTTTAACGCAAAAGAAAGTCGCATATCCCCAAAATTTTCTGCAGATTTGTGTAGATTATACGGTGAAAATTAAGATTTGTGTATATTATACGGTGAATTACTTATTCCCAAAATGCAAAAGCAGTAGAAATATAGCCCACACAATACATAATATGTAAGTATATCCCAAAAATCAGCTTCAATTTTGCGCCGTAAAATTTGGCTTTGTTTGCTCACCGATTTCACCCTCCTAGGCCTATACGAATGATTGCTCCGAGTCGCTTCGCTCGCAATAATGTTCAGCCTCGCTGCGATCCAGTACTGACCCACCCTCTTTCGAGGATTCTGGGCGTCTGGGTAGCGGTCAATTAGTGACTCTCCAACAGAAGTTGGCTCTGAGCCTGTTGATTTCGAGTGCTGCAGACCCATGTACGTGTCATGGTTTCCCTCCTCTAAATTGTCTTTTGCCGTGGTGTTACCCAGAGAGCTGCCCTCCGTAGCCCTCTAAGGATGTAATGGCAATTTCGTCGGTAAAAATGCACCGTGCCAGAATTGTGCCAAGAAGCTATTCTCAAGGCATCTCCCAGACTAACTAACGGCAACACCTATGAATACCTGGACTCCTTCCGACATCCAGATTTGGTGCTCTCAGAATATATTCCCTGATCATTATCCTCCGACCTTCCTTTTTGATGAACCATGCCGGTGTTTAAAAATTGTCAAATGGGACTTTACTGGCCTTTTTGTTGCATTGGGATAGCCCTGTGCAACACCTTGGTCCCTCAACTGTACAAGCTGTCTTGGTTTGCTCATGTTATCTGGCACCATTGCCCAGGGTGTCAGACGTTGGAAACCAAACTTTTACTCAGAAACCTGTATAGAAACAATTCCTGTGAACCTCGTTTGACTTGACCTACCGCATGCCGACTATATCGGTGGTCACAATCCCAACGATCGCAAGTGGTACTTCGCAGCTCAGGTCCAACCCTCCCAGAACCCCGGTCTGAACCGTCTAAAGCCAAACGGCAGTGTGGACGAACACCTCATGAGAGCACCCTGAGTATTGGCCTTCGATAGCTGGTGGGAAGCCATGAGCAACATGAGCCAGTACGACCGCCTGTGGCAGATTACGCACTACGTCTTATGTTGGGGAGGGGCCGCACATCTTTACATGTGCCGAAGACCAATATCGGTCACCCGAATGCCAGAGCCGTGGAGAACCTGTTCCTGAGGGCTTGTGTCTTCGGGTGGTCAGAAAACTTTTCCACCGATTCATTCTTGATCTGGGCTACGAGGTTATTGATGACAAGTTTGTGAGAAGGAAACTGGACCGTTCACCAGTTGTTCTGGTATCCCGAAGACATCGGGAGGGTTGTAGTCAAAGATGAGGTATGAATCTCGCTTTTCGATTGTGCTGATTGTCCTAATCATTTTTCTTAGAGATCTTCCTATGTCTCAGAGGTTCATGAAGTTTGACCGCATCTACTGGAACTGCGCTTCTTCAAATTTAGGAGAAACCTTCCTTTGGTTATCCTCTTGTCAAGCTTAATCTCGTTTGGGTCATATATATTCCCCAACGGGCACAATTTACTGGCTGAAGAGGGGTTTCCGTCGAGGGCGAGTCACTTTCTAATATCTCGTGGCCGACTGTACAAGACTGTCTTGAAACGGCGCAATTGTAACTCTTCATTCACACCTATTGAAGAATGGCAAAAGGACGAAAATCGAACCCACAACCTGACTGTATGCTCCCTGGACTCTGTCATTATTTGCAGCTTCATGTGAAATGATTCTCAGTTATAGAACTTTCTGGCGACGGTTCGAAAGTACGATGTACAATATGTCTGGCGGGCAAACAAAACGGCGGTGGGTGGATCAACAAGGGGTGTTGCTAATCATTTAAAGTCGGAAAACCATGCCAAGTCTCTCGAAGATCCGTTTGCCTCACGACGCCCCCTTAATCATAACGAGGTCAAATGTACCGCCGCCGCCAACTGCTTAGTTTAAGTACCGTTCTGGGCAAACCCAAGATGTATATATTTTTCATTAAACTTGAAATATTAAGCCGGGCGTAAATGACAAGAACGAGCATTCAACTTTCTAAGCCAACATACATCAACCAAGCTCCAAGTCCCTACTACTCCAGTCTCTGGAAGTCGATCCAGTCGAAGGTGGGTGCTGCGTCAAGTTCCCGCTTTTGGGTTTCACTCAATCGCTTGTACCATTCCTCGTCATAGAAATTGATGGGGAGTCCTGGAGGTGCTTCTCTTGAGGTCTCTGTTGCATTCAGCCTCCTCTTTCTCGCCCTTGGTGCATTCCCAACGACGTTATCATAACAATTCTTGAAATTACGGTCCCGGTCGATCGTAATCATCCTAGCAACCAAGGCCCGCTTCCTCCAACTCATTTTTTTGACGAAATATACCTTCTGCCCATCGTCGTCAATTTCGCTTTCGTCCGAGCTCATCCCGGCGGCTCCTAAGGCCTCTAACACGTCATCCAGATGTCCCCATATGATACCACCGTCGCCTTTCTGCGACATAGAGTTTTGAACAGTTATACGGCTTCGAACTGCAAATCTCTATTCCACGTGAATTTAGTTGGACTGGAACTAGAAGGCTCCATATTACCACTTACTTCGTTTCTTCGTGAATTTCGTCTCTGTCTGGTGAGCAGCTTCTTATGCTTCATCAACAAACGCTTGTTCATTTGAGGGTAGGTTTCTCCCGCTCTCCGGGTTGCTTGCTTCACCTGCTTTTTCAATCTCTTGAGCCGGTCCATAAACATGGTCTCAATATCTTCCTGTTCTTCTTCGTCCCTGACAATGTATTCGGCCGTATATTTATCCATAAAGATCTCCAACAGTGCATAGTTCCAAGGACCTTTGATATTAACCCAGTCCGGAGCGTATGGTGGGGTGGGTCCAGGACCAGTCTCGTTCTCATAAGCAGTAACCGCGTCGTCCTCAGCCTGGTTGGAATCAACGACATCGGCGTCTTTCTTGATTCCGAGCATGCTGTTCATTGTATTCCGAACTGCTCTCTGAAAAAGAAACTTTTGATTGAATTGAGGTGGAAGTTGAATAAAAATCTCACTAATTGGTCATTCCTTTGAGGAGTCGTGTGTCTCTGTGGTGGCAGTTTAAATTGTCGATTTCGGCCACGGCTATACTTCTTTTGACGTGCGGTCTTATCACCGTAAGAAGGTAGGCATGACAGCTTTTCTGTCAACCTTGTTACACAGTCTGTAAGGGTAGAAACCGCCAGTTCCAAAGAACCCGGCTTCAGGTGGAAGTTCCATTAAGTTGTTCCTAGTCAACTAGTCGGCCATACTCTACCTGGTCATTTCCGCGAGTAGGGCCCTAGAAGCGAAATACTTAAACAAAGTCTCGGCATTGTCATTGCTCTCCGTACCGAATGGAATTCGCCAGAAGGACCAGCATTGTCAGTTTTCGTGGGGTGGGCAAGTGCCAATTTGGGACCCGCGCCAATGATAGTTCCGGGAAATTTTGCAGCAGCGAGGTAAACCGGGTTTTGTCTTGGCGAACTGGTCATCATTTGCTTACTTCCGTATTAGTGACTAGCCAGATAACGCGAATACTACTCACCTCTTGAATTTCTCCTTCAGATTCGTTCGTTGCGTCGTAATCGTCGTCCTCGGACTCTTCCTTGGATTGCTGCTTCTGCTTTCCCTTCCCTCCTGTACTTGCTCAGGCAGGAAGAAGTAGACAGCTCAATAGAAACTCACGTTCTAGGTGTCTTTGCGTGTATGTTGCTGAATGACGTGGTCGGCTGTCTTCAAGCATGCTTGTATCAGGGTTTGAACTGTCGGCGCCAGCACGGCGAACGATTGCAGAGCTGCCCAATTGAGATGGTTCACTGCAAATTCTATCTTCTAATCGTCTAGAGAGGATTTCAAATTCCAGTTCAGCCTTTTCTGCGCGGGCGACCGCTGCATCGATTGATGCCTGCCAGCCGCCAACTTGGTCAACAATCTGTTGTTCTCTGCGTTGCAACTCTTGAAACTTGGGGGATGTGAGTTCGACCAGGCAGCAACTAAAAAACTAGAGAGACGCGCCATTTCCATCAGCATAGCTGGCGAAATTTCCTTTATTTGAGGCGAAGGCGGCCCTTGAGACGCTGGTAGATGAATTGGGTGATCCTTCGACACGTCCATAAATATTTTGAAGTACACGGGTTTAAAAGTTGAAACGTACCGAGGCCATGGAACAGTCTTCCTCGCCTGTGTAAGAGGTCGTCGGATTGTTAGTAGAATTTGGTTCTATTACAAAACTCATCGCGGGACAGTGGCTCAGTTTGCTTTCAGGCCGTCATTAAATAGGTTAGCTTGGGTTTAGCGGCTAACTGGAATTGGCCGCAGCCAGGTCGTCCGGTCTGATTCGTTTTCCTTGCTGTGACTCAACTTGCAACTGTGTGGAAAGGTGCAAGAATGCAACCCTATCCATGCGAAAATCATGGCAATAGATCGTGATATGATAGACAATTGAAGTTGGTGAGGCAAGACTGCACTTCCCTGATAAGGGCCTCTCGATTTCAAAACGAATTAGACTTCGTGACTCAGTGAAAGGAAATTACGGCTCCAGGGCCAGAACAAAATCCAGAAACCTGAGTCACGACCGGATAGGTGTTACTTCCCAGTGAAAGTCGACTCTGAGTTTAGCCGCAGATATCCGCAAAGTATCTGCAGATTCCGGTGACTGTCGGGACGTCAGAAAGTCGCGGATGAAGTGGGATTTCGTCCCTTTTGCGGATTTTTTCCCGCAAATTTCCGCACTTGGCTCAGATTTCTCTGCCGTCTCCCTTAGTTAACCGCGAAATTCTGCAGTAAGCCTCGATTTACAGAAATATACTATTCGTTCTTGTACCCCATATTTTTCCCCTTTAATCTGAGAGAATCCGAGAGAATCCGAGAGAATAAATGTATTATCTGCGTCTACCTGCGCCTATCTACGTCTAGCTGATACCTACAGCCACCTGGGCCCAGTTCTCCGTACTACTCTTGGACTGACCGTCATCGAAAGAGACCGAAAACCTGCGAATTTCATTGAGATCGGATAGAATATATTAGATGAATGATGTTAGTTTCACCCGAGCTTCATCGATGCAGCTAATACAAGCTTTCGAAATCGCTCTGAGCCGCCACAATTCAGTAAAAGTATGATAAGCCAAAATAAGCAACGCACCTTACAATTTACATTCAATACAGCGAGTAGAGGTTGCGTCAGAGAGCTCTAGGAATAACTGCGCGGGTAAGCGGATCTTCATTGAAGTGTTAGCCAAGGAGAAACCCGTAGAACCGTAAAACTACATACCGGCATGGAATGGACAGAAAGCCAACGTTGCAAAGAAGCCGTTTGAGCCGATACAGAGTCTGCGAGAGGTGACGTTGGTGATGAGCCGAGGGCGCACCAGTAGTCCAACTATAGCGAAACTTGCTCACCTTGCAGTAAAAAAGCGCATATATGCGGAAGAAACAGTCAAATGCACCAATTGGAGGCGAGAAGAAAGTCCATCTGGGTAACGAGAGTACATGGAGTCGCCTGTACATATAACGATTAGTGTACATTCGTCTAAACGGAATCTCAACTCACCTCAAGCCCGTCAGCCAAACTCAGCACGCCTCTGGGTGCCCAAACATCCATCTATAACGCCTGCCGAGCTTTGAAATGTATTCGAGACGCCTGTAGCACGGGGAGAGCACCGGCCAGTGGGAGAGGAGAAAACGGAGCAGGGGGATGGTGAGGAAGGTGGGGGAAGGAAGGAAGGAGAGAATGTGGATGTTCGTGAGGGCCTTGGATATATATACGATTTTCCCGGGGCTTGTCCAGTCGACGTCGAGAACCAATCGGCAATGGAAAGTTGAGATGACGTTGACGAAAGAAAGCAACGAAAGACCGCGGCAGGGAATCTCGGAGAGACGATATTTGCAGCTCCGCGCGGAACTGTGCAGAGTCGAGATTCATGATCAATCTAGACATACATACAGGTTGGACTTCGGAATACAAGATTAATTTTGTTGACAAGCGTTACGTCACATGGCGTGCTTTTCTCATCGCACGGTGTTCTCATCCTTATGTAGATCATCTTACTTCTCCCTGTGACGGTGTCTTCTCCGATCGCATCCCCTCCGCCATGGCTACCCTGACCGCTACCTCTGCTGAAGTCGCCTTTCATACTACTGATCGCATTTCCTCTGCCATGGCTACTCTGATCGCTACCTCTGCTGAAGTCGCCCCTCATACTATTGTGCCAGCCTCAATGGACCCCTCACCACTCTCATCCAAAACACTCTACAAAGCCAGTCGCCCAGGTCATGACACCAAACGTCATAGGATACACCCCTCTATGATGCTCAAAATCCCCTTGTCTAACAGGGTAACTCACTTCAGAGTATGTCAAGATCTTATGCATTTTATTCATTTCCTCTAATGCCTGTTCAACGTAGCCACTGCTGGCACGGTCAAGCAACAGGCTTGAAGCCGAGGAGATCAAATCCAAAAAAGACGTCAGTATTGCGAGAGCTCGAAGACTTATATCAGCATTGGAAGAAAGACAAGCGCTGTCCGAACTTCAAGAGCTGAGAATTTTGCTTCAAGCAGCCGACAATGGTTCATCATTTTTGGCCCTTGATCATCAGATGGCTGTGGACCTTGCTAGGGCAGCAAGAGACACCCTCGCTACTGAAGTGCAACTAGCCAGACTCAAGGTCCAAGAGTGTGAAAAGCATCTTGCTAAACTTCAAGATATTGCCGAAGCTGCTCACGGTCGTTTACAGGATGCAGAGCTTCAAGTTCATCAAATTATGAAAGACATTTCCAGCTCCCACCTTTCTGTGAAGCCCCCGGTGAATCATGTCACTGACTACTCATCATCATCTTCCGATTTGTTTTCTCGTGGTTTCCTGGATGCATTCATGCCTGAATCCTTTGATTCGGTAGATATTGATATCGGATATCTACCAGAGTCGGAAGATGACATGGAAGGCAAGGAAGAGGGCTATGACATAGAAGACACAGAAGAGGACGACATAGAATACGACGGCAATGACGGCAATGATAAGAAGGGAACGGACAATTAATAAGAAGGAAATGGATGATTAATAAGTACTTTATTTATGCCTTTCATTGTCGTTATTCATGCTATGATTGCTATCTAGGACTTGTAGTTTATCCTGTAACAATGCCTTTAACGATATCTCTCCAAACTGTCAGCTTCTGTGAATATGTCTTCTGGAACGTGCATTCTGTCTTCCTCTCTTATCATCCTGTGTGTCCTTTCTTCCTCTCATATTTTCTTCCTCTCTTATCATTCTGTCTCTCCATTTCTTTGTCTCTGTCATCTCCATCTCCCGACATTGTCTCTGTGTTACTGTCTGTCTATATCTGTCTATATCATGAACGTCTCAGTCTGGACTTAAAGGCACTTTTTTCAAACAACCTTTTCCTTACTTCCTTCTATCACCATGGCTTGTATGTTAATGTCCTTCATTCTATTGCGATTTTCCTGATAGTTTGCCCCACAGACACATCTCAACAGGATCTTACCATTGGCCGTCATATGGTAAGAAACGTCACTCATCAGTTGTTACTGTTCATGAATATTTATCGTTACTCAGAACGACCCCTCCTTTCATGTGTTTGTGGTAAGCAATTTCACTCATCAGTTGTTGCTATATATCAATATTTCCCATTACTCAGAACGACCCTCACGACATGGGTATGCCCGCGGTCAGCATCCTGAGGACCAGAAAACGAGTGCCTGCCCACGCAAAAGAATATGGCCCAGAAGTCAGGCAGATAATGCCTTTGGCGAAAACCCATTTCAGCGCCCACGCCATCCTTAACCATTATTATTTAGTGCCGCCTCCCGAGTCAGAAATGGTCAAGGAACTTTCGAACCTTGCTCATGAAGCTTTTCGAGCAACAACGCGACTTCATCCGAGTAAGCTAATGTTACTATTAATATTCCTGTTTTCAATTTTTTGCTAGCCATTCAGATTAACGATAACATCTTGAAAGACGTCAGTTTTCTAATTATCGACCATAAGAGCTATTCACTTCCATTGGGAACAGATATTGTCCACGCTTTATGAAGATTGAACTGACCTTAGGAAACTCGCGAAGCCTATCATGGAGTCCTACTTCCATTTTAACATTCCTGACGAGGATTACATACTAGAGAGAGGAATGTCGATTGTTGAGGCAAGAGCTGAACAAGTTAATGAGCTCACATTTGCACAGTGATGGTGGAATGCTAAACATCAACTACAGGTAAAAATTCTCATGCTGACGGCTGAAATGATACGAGACCAGCCAGCTTATAGTGGATTCCATCCCATGGCGTATATGAGGGGGAAGGACTTCCGGGAAGTACGCTTTAGTCACTTAGCTTTCTTTAAAATATTACTAAAAAATTTAAAGGGACTGGTAGGCCCATGGAATCACAGTTTTTGCAGAGATATCATCGTAGTTCTTGCGCACGAACTGCCAGGTTCACTATTCGAGGCATATCCTCATGTATTCGGGACAACAACATTCTGCGTGCAGCTGGTAACACCTGGGTTCGCTGTGGTGAGCTATTCTTACTTCTTTAATTAAATTATCTGAGAATTCTTTTTTAGGGACGCTCCATGTTATTGCAGTGTATAGATGGGAACTTCAACCCAAACTTTCGCTTCAGTGATGATACTCATCGACCCATTTATTGAGAAATCGAAACAGACATCAATCGGGCACTCAACGACCCTATCTCCAGTTCATATTTACAGAAGACTTATGAAAAATGGTTTCGTTACATGATGCGAGTTTATTCCTTTCTTTAATTTTGCTATATTAACTTGGTATTATCTAGTAAGTGTGGCGAACACCTCAAACAGTCAAGGGCACCAGGACTGGACGATAACAAAAAGGGCAAGAAAAAGGACAAGGGTGTCAGCTTAAAAGCTTGGATGGATGTACCGGCGGCATCAGGACCTTTGACACTGCCCATTCGGTCGATGCGCGCAACACGTCCAGTACCCTATGACCGACCTACTCCTTCTTTAATGGAACGTCTGTCCTCTGCCTCCACTTCCTCTCATCCATCCCATTATCATCTGGCTGCACCATCTCATTATGCTCCAAGCTCATCATCTGTTGCCTCTTTCCTTGCTCATTTTGAGACTAGTTTCCAGCAACAGCAGCAACAGCCACTTCACGATGCGCCCGCGCCCGATGTGTCCACAATGTCTGTCTCATCGACTTACCCTGATGTGTCCATTTACCAGGATGCGGCCTCCACAATGTCATACGAGCAACAACTAGACGAACAACAACTAATCCAGCAACTGATCAACCAATCGCAACCCATTGAACAGCCTGTTCAACAGTGGCCTCAGCAGCAGCAGCAGCACCCTGACCACCCCGACCAGTGGATGGGCATACAGTCGCAAGCGCAACTGTATGCAGGCCCCGCCGAACTCCAGCCACTGCTAATAGACCAGGCAGGCAAGTTTATTATTAACTGATGAAGCAACTATTGCTCACTTTATTCCAAGATGAATCAAACAGTTCCGCTTTCATAACTCTCTTTCCATTCGATGACGGTCTCTTTCGATTCAATGAATAAGCAGTGCTCTGTCCTCATGTTGTTGTCTTTATTGTCGTAGTCTGGTCTGGTCGTGGTCGAGGTAGAGGTAGTCGTGGTCGTGGTCGTCGTGGTCATTGTGTGGTCGAGGTAGTCGAGGTAGTCGTCGTCGTCGTCGTCATCATGGGTTGTTGTCGTGGTGTTGTCTTGCCTTGTAGTTGTCTTGCTTTTTGTATCAAGTGGTATAGCTGGTCTTTGTAAATTATATAGCATTGTTATGAGTCCTATTTATTTCTTTTATCAATCTGAACCGACCAAAAATTTGGCGGGGTGTAACGCTCAACTTGCCAATTGCTATTTTTAGTTTTCCCGTGGTCGTCGGTGTCGGTGTCGGTGTTTGTTCAACCATCCCCCATTGTCTCTGTGCTGTCTTCCTCCCTCTTTTCTCATTTCTGTCTCTCAATTGGAAGCTTCAAATTTGTTCCATCAGTCTACTTTTCCGTACGCATTCCTTCTCTAAGTACTTTATCTAATTACCGAACTCTGACAGGCTTGTTTGAACTTGTTTCAAACCTTACGCCTTGGATTGTCAGAATACAGTAAACGTTGACGATCATCATCGATGCTGTGCGCCCATCCTCTCCCTTGAGATGTGGGCCGGTAGGGAGATACTTAGGGTGGAGAAGATGGGTCAAAGAGCACGAGGGGAGGCTAACAGGTAAGTACCTCAATTCGCATCTCCTTGTCCATCCACCTCCCTGCTCATCCGCACCGTAGATGGAGGCATTTCTCCCACTTATGCTTGACGCCTCTGCTGTTCTTATCTGTTTTAACGACAATATCCTTGCGCCCATCATGGGCTCCACCTGCGGCTTCACGATGACACCATTGCCGTGCTGGTCATTACCTCCTCCCGCGGTGTCTGCGCTTCTTGACGACCCACCGTCTTGTCCTGCATTTCCCCCTCAAGCTTGACATCTCTATCGTCCTTGTTTGCTACTGCGGTCTTTCGACAACGGTATTGACGTGCACGGTCGGCGCATATCCACACCCTCGCACACTTTCAGTAGCATCCTAGGTAACAACCGTAACCGCCCCAGCGACCCCCAGCGACCACTTGGTTGATATCGGTCGCCGTCAACGGCATTCGCGAGGCCGCTACAGCTCTGCAACTGTCCACGCAGACTCGCGAGCCCTGTGCCAGGTCACCAGGTATCCACGCCAGCACAACCATCACCCACTGTCCCCAACCTCCCCTTATCCACCTCTCCGTTGACCGCCGTCGCCGTCGACAACGATTGGCAATCCGGATACCCCCTGCGTCACGTCATCGCACCCACATCCTTTGTCCATGCCTACGAGCCCCGCGCCACTGCCCCAGCCCGCTTAATCCAACCAACGCCATCTCAACGACCCCAAAACCTCTGCCCCCAAACCCGTCACCGCGCACTCGCGATCCCCTGCGAACCGTCTCTCCCGTGTTCTCCGTCAACGTTGCTCGCTCGTCATTGGCCTTGCCCATGATTCTTACTATCGACCCCAATGCAGAGCCTCAAATATCAGCAACCCCTCCCATCTTTGTGCTTAGGAGACGCTGTCCATTTTCCGATGAAATGGATGATAGTGTCACGGATGCCCAACAATACCACCACTGATGTCCAACTCTTCCATGAGTTGTGCCCACATGACGACGATCGCGGTAATGTTGCCACATCATGCTTTTTCATTTCCACCAGTCCATTGTCCGCTGTGCTGTTGCTTTTTAGCGACGTCTCTCCTGTCATGAGCATCCACCGTTCAGTCATGCTCCTTTCAGTGTTGTTCAGGCATCGACCCAAACCAAACACCATAGTCAAACCGTAGTATATTGTCTTCCCTAGATAGTTGTGTAGTCGTAAATAATGTTTTAATATATTCAGTGCAATCCACCAATCCAGACATGTCATATTGTAGAGGAAACTAGTAGGGTACCCGTGCTCCACACGGTGGAATTTTCTTTCATATGATACATACATATTACATAGTAGAAGATGCCTTGACAGCTGTGGGCTGCTCGAGGCGCTCGTCGTCCTCCACATCCGCTTTCACCAAAAGCCGCTCCTAGCATGTCCGCCAGAGGATATTGGGGTTTATCAAAGTCTCCGCGGTCTTCAGTACTCTACCTCTAGAGGCAACACGCGAGGCGACATCGATGTCTGGTCAATCAGGTTTAGTGAGTGTGGTTTTGACTCTTGAGATGAACCGTCAGTGTCTGTCACCGGGTCCTCAATGTCAAATGGATGGATAGTCGCCGCCGTGGGCAGTTTCGGTGTACCAAGCGTCTTGAAGGTTGCAAAAGAAGACGTCGGGTCGAGCGAACACAGTGACACGAGAGGGTGGATTAATCTCAGGACATTAGTTATCCTAGTGCAAATACCACATTGAAGGCCTACATTAGGCTTTTGAATCCATTTGACAAAGGTCGGGACAGAAAGCTTCGGACTATCTTGGTGGAAATGCATACGAAAACACTGAAAAGGGGTAGAACGACACAAGAGCGAAAAGGCAGTCGATGTCGTTGGCAGATGAGACTGCTGCAGAGGGCTGTCCGGGTGCAACAATACCACCAAAGGCCTGTGATACTGAAGCCGGAATGGCTGACCAGGAATGAAAAAAAGACGAGCTCGAGACGATTTTCAGCATTGGCGACAGAGAAACATACAACACGCTGACGCTGACTAGAAACATGTGTCCAGAGGAAGCAGAGATATGTATGCTTCAACCAAGCTACAACGCAATAAATAATATGTATCAGCATCTGATGTGGGGATGGCACTCCCTGAAACGATAAAGTGCTTCAGGGGGTGGTCTCGGTGAGAACACAGAGCTAAAGGCGAAGGCGAGACATAGTGGGGTAGGAGTAGGAAGGAGGGTAAAGAATGCCCTGATACTTGCCTGGTACGGTGATCGGAATCCGTGATTTTGGGACCAGAACATGATCCACTATTCCGAGGACCTTAGATATGGGATAGATATAGATACAGAAATATAATAATGTACGTATACGACAACACGGAGGAAATCAAGATTTCGTTGAAGGGTCCAAGGTTACGAACCAACGACTTATTCGCCTTCTGTTTCCTTCGCTCCTTCTGGTCTTCAGCTTCTGGAGTTTGATAGCGCCAGCGTCGACTCCAAAGGTTTCCAGGAGGTTGAAAGCCCACAAGGGTCGTTTCGATGTAAAATGCATTTCGAAAGCACCATGAAAAGCTGGAAAGGGTTGGGCGAGCCGACACGCTGAGTTGAGACTGAGGGTCAATATAAGGGAATTGCAGAGGGCTATCCCAGTGCAAAAGCAGTATAGAAGACCGATGTTAGTCTCTCGTATCTATTTGAAATTTTGAGTAAAGGGTGTTTCAGACTATCTCGGTGGAAAGTACTTGAATGTGCTTCAAGTTACAGAAACACCAACACCGGACACATTGCAGAAACGAAAGGGTTGGGTCAACGCCGTTGGCAGATATTAAGGTGCTGCAGAGGGCTATCCCAATGCAGCTACACCAATAAAGTACCATGAAAGCTGGAATGGCCACTCAAGAAGTGGAGAAAAAGAAAAAGGCTGAAAACTTGGATAGTCACCTCAGCAGTGACGACGGAAAAACAAACAACACACTGACCTGAGAGAAACATATAGAGGGTGGTAGGACGTTGTCCAGGTGTAGAAATATAAGCAATACAGAAAAAACTTGCAAAGGGCTATCCCGATGCACAGAACTTCAGCGAACCAGGAAGTTGGGCGAGGCGACGGAGCCAAGCGTGTTTGGCGGTGATAGCTGAACCAAATAAGGCACCCGCTCACAGCGTCCACCAGGCGATCACTTCACTCGCTATCCGAGTCGTCTCCGAGTCCTTAGGCCTTAGACCTTAAGCTTCTAATCGAGTAAGCACATATGCGAATATTAATGTTCTCTTTCTCGGGAACGCCTTTGCCCAGTGAAGGCACAAACATTTAATTACCAGATCTTTCTCGGTCCCTCTTCCTTCAACCACCACCTCCCGAGTTCGGCCTTGTTCTCGTCTCACTGCTTCGACGCCTCATGCTAGCAAATTATCCATACTTCTCATTGGACTTACGTAACACCAGTCGGTGTGCCTTCAGTAGTTCATAACAGGTTCGTCGGCACACGTCTCACCAACTCCATTCCCAAACTTCCCCTCGAGACTGACGAATATTTCTTGTCGCAGTCGGCCTCCCTTTGGTGCTGGTGCTATTTGGTCAGTCCACGACCTGTCAATGATAGGGTAATTATTCGCGCATTTGTCGCTGATCCCTTCTCAACTTCCCGAGCAAACTGAGGTTCAATCCTGTCCTGCTCATTCACGCTCAACAGCGTTTCACTGACGCCTTGGCCACCAGGTCCTGGGAAGATACGGCCTGCTACAGTGATCTCGACGAGTTCGTCGAAAGTAATAGGAAGCAAACCGGGCCGGAAACACGACATCGGAGCACCGGAGTTAGATTGGATGGTGTTAGGTGCGGCAGAGTCGAAGCGGGGCACATAGCCTGGGGTGAAACGTGAGTTACGGTCCTCGTTGTCCTGTTGTCTTCCCAATCTGACACATCCATTAGCCCCGGCATCGACTCGTCCTCCTCATCCAAACTCCCATTGTCACGCTTCACTCTCACTTCCACTCTCCTCATCTGTAGTCTCGTCCGCTCCCAGCATCTCGTGGTCACCGTCTGACTCGTCGGATATCAGGTCTGTCGTGGGTGACAGAGGAGAGTATGCCTTCAGAAATAACATCAGGGTCCTCCAAGCAGTCTTCAAGTACTTCTGTCAAAGCGAACCACGCGGCCTCTTCCTCCTTGTCGGCTTTGGCTGTCGCTGCCGCAGCCGTATTCGAGCTTTCCTTGTCCTTCCCTCCTCATGTCAGTCCCTGCCCCTCCGCCTTGAGCACATTAATCGGCTTGAAAATGGTCGCGCTTGCCGCAGTTGAAGTTTTCAGCATCCCACTTCGAACCTCCTCCACCTCTTCGCCCTTCCATGAGTCACTGGAGTAGAACGCCTCGTTCTCGTCCTTCGGCCTTTTTCCGTTTATTATGCAACGATTGAATTTATCTGTCACGGCACGCATCAACTCGTCAGGGGACAAGGGTTTTGCCAGGAACACTGGATGTCGCGCCGATGGAGAAAGGAGATGGTAAGACGGCGGTAGCGAGCTGACAATGATGGAATAGAAGTCGTTGTCGGAAGGTGTTTTTGCCATTGCATTTCGACCCACTGCTCTGACTAAAGGCTTGCAGCAAGCTTTCATAAAAAGTGAATACATTTACATTTACATTTTTCATTTTGTTGTTTGGCAATAGCTTCCCCTTGTTTCCAGATTTGCAAATCCTTCTTACAGTCTAGTCCACCCTTTTCTCGTCAGCTTTGAGCACCAGAATCTGTGAAGGTCAGTCTGTGCAATCATGTCACTGGGAGCTATGGCTGTTCTGTCACATATTCATGGTAGCTGCGAGCATCAACGGACCCTAGGATCTCAGCCTTGTAGATGACCCAGTTCTTGCCATCATCATCGTTTAGCCTTGGCACCTGCATGAAGTCATCTGCAAGTTTAGAGGTAGTCATTTCAATGGCAGTATGATTGTGATTGATAGAGATAAGAAAAGGGATTTTGAGGTAAGAATGTTGAGGTTAGATACAGGTTTGGGGCCCATAACCTACTTAGGTGTACTATGGATATACAGATGTTGGATTGATGATACTGATATGGGCGATATATGTGCCAAATACTGAGCAGGATAGCAAGGGGGTCTGGAGCAAAGGGAGTATGTGTACATGAAGTAAAGTAAAGCAAGTGATACAAGATGCACAGATCAGTATGCATCAAGATTTATTTTTTCCTCTTTTCTTTGGTTGACTTCTCTGCTGCATTGTAACTAGCCTTTCTTGTTTTGCTCCTCGTTCCCAGAACTTTTTACAGGCATTAAGTCCTGTTTGAGTCATCTGTATTGAGGTGCCAAACCGTGTTGCACAGTCGTCACTGCTGCTTTGTAAAGTTGCATGTTGGTCTACTTTGCCTCTCCAATAAATTTCAACAAGTCCCAAACAACTGCAGTCCTTTAGAAATAAGCCTTCATGAGATGAAGAGAAAAAATACCGATTAAAATCAACACCAATCCCATACTCCCCCCATATGAAGCCTCCACCATGTATCTTGTCATGATCAAAATCTTGATGTAATAAGAAGTGCTTTTGATCAGAATCAAAATAGGCTGGCCACCATAGACCATAGGCAATTGGCAGATGATCACGGTCACAGTGCAGAAAATTGGCAAAGTCGTCCCTAGTAATTGTCAGGCAATTGGCAAAGGGGTGGTCTAGAGACATCCCATCAAATATTGCATCACCAAAAGATGGAACTTTGTTTCTGGATTTGATTTAATTGATTTAAATTTCAGAAGAATACAGGAATACTTACATTGATGCAGTGTCCTCCATTACTGAATGGGCTTTTGGATGTATACTACATAGCCCACGACGGTAAAAATCAGCAACTTTGGGTAAGTTTGGTAGGCAACTCTGATAACTAAGATGTATTTCAAAGTCAAGGCATATCATTTGAATGCAACAATGAACATACATTGCCTTTGCAGTATTGCTCGACCGTGAAGCATAAGAAGGCAAATCAACATTCTTTTCCATTGATGCATGCCAACCTAGCCCAAACATTGCACCCAGTTTTTTCCGTAGGCTTTTTGCTGAAAATATATCTTGTTCATGTTCTTCTGGTGTATTTTCAGGGGTGAGGAGGTTTTTATCCTGAACATTTGGTCGCTATATATGAGGGTTAGAAAGTTTAAAAACAGAAAGAAAAAAACATGCATTATGGGCACCATTGTTCTGCACTGGTGGGACAGCCAATGTCCAATCCATCAGCGTACCAAGCACAGTCATGCAATCAGAATTTTGGAGTTGTGTTGGGGTTTCCCATTCAAATGGTCTGGTTTGCATCATCAAATATTTAGCTTCCAGTTTAACTGATGAAATAATAGTTTACTTACTTGATCTGTACCATAAATACAATGACATCTTGGTCGGGGTTTTCATCAGCACCAACTTCATCAATGCCCACATGTAATCCTGGCATATGTATCCATTGCATTCCTAACTGAATAAAAGCAGGATCATTCATTTTTATTGGCTCGTTGGTTTCCTGCTCTAAAAACTTTAGTTGCTGGAATAAATCAAGTTTTTTTTTTATGAGGTGGATGTGGACTTTTTCTCCAACAGGAAGAAGGTCTCCAATGACCTAACATTGTTAGTTGTGGTTTATGGATCATGACAGCATTCAATAGATAATAGATAACACATACATTTTTAACCATGTCTTTAATTTGCTGCTGCCATCTTTTTTCTTCCTCCTCTGAGTATTGTTTCCTGGCCTAGTTCAGAAATGAGCCAAGTTGGTGACAAGTTTCAAGGAAAGCAGCATGTACGTCATTTAGAGCTGCGTCAATTTTTGTACGAACAAGTTCATTGATAAGTTGGGTCATCTGATCGTCGTCTTCTCGCCTGGCTTTTCGGCCCAAGTAGGCACGTTGTCGTTTCCGTTGCTGTCTTGTACGGTTGTCGACATTGTTGTCGACGTCAGCATTTACATGAGGAGTCGCAGACGATTCGCCAGCAACTTCGGAATTAGTACGAGTTCCTATTGTGATGTGAGTATCTTTAAGTAAAGCTGTGGGGACATTAACTCACTTTTGCTCATTTTAGACTCAATGAGAGAAGTCAAGTCTTGAAGTCGTATCTCGTCGACTCTCGAGTCATCAGTAACTGATTGATCAGACTCCCACCAGTCACGGGACACTTATGTCATCCGAGCCAACCGGTTAACGGAGTGAAAATTCTGAAGGATTGTTGTTGGTAGTAGGTACATAGAACTCATATTTTCACTTTCATGTATCCCATGTAAATGTATATAATGTATGATTTATAAACAGGCAGGGAAAAAGCATTCCTATTTACAAAAGAAACGGATATTTTAAAAAAAATTCTATTCCCAACGGAAACATGCAAATATACAGGCATCGATTCGCTCGTCGACACACGCGGGACGAACATACTCGAACATACATGTACAGGCAGTTTGACACGCACGTCATGCCTTCAAGGGAATCGCGAGAAAATAAGACGTCACAGCAGTATACCTCGTCTCGCCAAGGTGTTTGTACGTACTTAGTCGGATGCTGCAGTGAGGGATAGCATCGGCTGGTAGGTTGCCGCGCGGGTGACAAGGGCTGGTGCTGCTGGCGTGGTGGTCGGCCATGTAGCTTGCCGCTGCACCTGTTTCCCGAGACCTGTCGTCGGTACATTACATCACTAATCACAGTGACTTGGGAGCGAGCTGGGAGATAGGTCTAGAATGGGTCAGCGAGCATCAGAGGCAGACTCGCCCTCTGCCACGCCCGCAACCTCCGCCAGCCCACGGCGATGTCTGAAGGACAATGCCGCCTGCCAAACTAGGTGGACGGCTGCGTTGGCTTCCTCTTATCCGAGCAGAAGCAGCATGAACTGCTGCTTCGTCACCTTTGCATCGCTGTATCCGAGCACTGCTGTGCTGCTGCTGCTGCGTCTCCCGCCATCTCAGGACCGTTGCGTAGCTCCAGAGGCGGAGGCAACATAGAGAGAGGTTGGTGGTGGCGTTTTGGAGCAGCAGCGATGAGGTGAAGTGAATAGGCCTTTCAGGGGATAAGCAATAGGTGGGAGGAAGTAGAGTAGACAAGCTCGCAACGACAACGAACCCCACCCATCGTCTCATCCGAAATCCACGCCCTCCTACCCTCGAGAGATCGGAGTCACTTGAACCACGGAATCTACGAGCTGTGAGTCGGCCTGGCGAATGGCAGAATCTATAAGAAACCTACCTTGAAATGAAAACTCAGTGGAAACCTTACTATCTGGCCAGAGCAAATGCCGATTCATAAAATCACAGCATATTCTCCCCACCTGCTGTTGCTCCTACCCATCGGAGCCCTCCCTGACGATATCGGCGTCGTTGTTCGGGTCCCTACAAGTTCTGAATAAGCTTAATTGAAGAAAGAAACGAAAAATTGACCTAGCAAGCCTGTCAGATTCAGATCCGGCATGTTGCTGTTTTGTCAGATCACTATCCGCTCGAAATGTGCGGGTCCTCTTGCGGGTGCTTAGAATGCGTACGTCGTTATCTCTACAAATGGCGAGTAAGTGCAGTCAATGGGAGCAAAAATTCAAGACGTACTTTCCACCCGCATGACTCAGCCCTTAATTAGAACATGCCCCCCTCCACACTGAAGCATGGCACACGTTGAATTGGTATCTTCGAAGGTACAGATAGGGCCTATGAAATGTAAGTTACACGTTTGATTTTGATAAGGGAGGAGTAAGAACTACCTTTGGTATCCAATGAAAGCTCACCGTCGTCTCGTCGAGTGGTGATACACTCCGTCCTTCAATCCGAGTACGAGCCCGGCGTAAGCTATTTCGATGTTGACGTCGTTTCAAAGCGCAAGAAATTATTAGCTGGTTTGGTTAGAAACATGAAATACAAGACTGACTCCAAATAGTCTGACCAAACTCGTCATACCCAGCACTGCAGCTTCAGGATCTCCCTCATCTTTGTCGCAGCTTAAATATATTTACTTATGATTAGCCGTCGTAATTTCGTTGCCCTTATGCACACCAGAAACTCCCTCCTTGCGATTCCGACCATTGTCAAGATGAGGATCCTGATGCTTCTTCCAGACCTGAGCAAATGAAAGTGCGGAGCAGCTCAATGTCATCGTCGAGTATCAGCTTAGCTCTTGAAGAGATTCGGCTGATCTTAGATTGCGTTACGCCACGCAGTCGCAAAGCTAATCACAACGAACAACCAAGTGAGTCATTAATACGATACACGAGCGCCCGAGAATGATTATTGCGCACCTGTAGCCACTCGCGATAGCCGATAATCCTGCGTTTTGAAATTTGCTGGTCCCCGAGGGTTGTTTCGATGTAACATGCATATCGAAAGATATGAAAAGCTGGAAAGGGTTGGGCGAGCCTACACGCTGAGTTGAGATTGAGGGTCGATATAAGGGAATTGCAGAGGGCTATCCCAGTGCAAAAGCAGTATAGACCGATGTTAGTCTCTCGAATCTATTTGAAAATTTGAAATTTTGAGTGAAGGGTGTTTCAGACTATCCCGGTGGAACTGAATGTGCTTCAAGTTACAGAAACACCGACACCGGAAAGGGTGGACGCATTGCAGAAACGAAAGGGTTGGGTCAACGCCGTTGGCAGATATTAAGGTGCTGCAGAGGGCTATCCCAATGCAGCCACACCAATAAATCCATGAAAGCTGGAACGACCACTCAAGAAGGTGAGAAAAAGAAAAAGGCTGAAAATGGTATTCAGCACTGACGACGGAAATTTTTTTATTCTCACGACCTTTTAGAGGGTATCTCGCGCACGTTGATGAAGGGTACTTGGAGTGATTCGAGAGAGGTACGCTGGGAGGGTTGTCACTAGATGCGTAGAAATGGCAGAGAAAAGTTACCTCAGGATAGTGGACATGAAGATCGCCCAAAGTTGAATCAGTGAGTAAATGCCTCCAGCGTAAGAACGTAAACCCAATAACAAGTCCTCCGACAGCGTTTAGAACGAGCTTGGCCATGAGAGATGTCGGATCCCTCCAATGGGCCTCAGCATCACGATTGAGCAGCTCCCACATTTGGTATGACCACGAAGTCGCGAACTCGGAGCGGAGCTCAGCGGGCGACTGCGGCCTTCGGTACGGATGGCCTCAATCTCGTCTTGCACTTGCTTCGCTTCCGGAGACGCTTTCCATATCTCGTACCAGTCCTGTTGGCTGGTCGCGGTGGCGCCGGCTCCGATGATGTCGAGCATGTACTTCGCACTGATGCGCAGATGAGAAACTAAGAACATCCAGCGTCAGGAGAAATGAACTTACAGGATATTCAGACACTGCCGAGGATGACTGGGAATATTAGTTGGATAAGGATCACGGAGAGAAGAGGACAGATCACACCTTCGAAGCTAGAGCGAACCGTTGCGAAGAGGTGGATGCCGGAGTTTCTGGATCGCCGAAAGTAAACTCAGCTTCATCAGAAAAATAAATGTCTACAGTGGCGGCGTCAAGTCATCAAAATCGCACAGCTAATCGTGTCCTGGGAAGAGCAGTCGGGACCTCCATGGATGGTTGGTCGTCGCGCCCGAGCACCGTGAGGTACAATTATTCTGACCTGGTTGGTCTTCATTCTGCTGAACCACGATCGTCCAATCCGCGTCTCCAATTGGTTGACGATATTCCCAACGGTACCTAATAGAGAGCAAGATTAGTGCAGAATCACGATAAAGCATACTGTGCATACCCACTGTCGATTAAGCCGAGCTCGAGCTCGAGCACAAAATCGAGGCCTCTCGTGAACGCCTCCGCTACACTCAGATCATAAAGGAAAATGGTACAGGTCCTCAGTTCATCAGAGCCGCTCAGATGAACGAGGGCCCGATAAACCCAACAGTGGATCAGGCCAGAGAAGATATTGCTGGAAGTCGTCACGCTTGAGAGACTCCAGGCCCAAGAACGCGCGTTGCGTCAAGTACATAAATTGCCACTAAAATCTAAAAATTCGCTGGAACGAAGGCGAACGTCCTGTTCTATGGCAAAAAAATCAGCACGCAATCCTGGGGAGACGCAAGAAAATAAGACCCTCACGTTGGGCGGGATTTTTCAGGGAGTTTGATAGACGTAGAATAAGGTGGTGCATCCAAAACAAAAAGCTAGAGGTTTATCTAAGCTGCATGGTGGTCGTCGCGCAAGAGGAGCCTGAGAGTCTAGACGTCTAGACTCGAACTTCGAAGTCTGAGTCGTGGACACAATCATAATCACGTGACACACGGTAATCGGGCCTTAGTTGACGCTTCTCTCCACTAGATCTCCTCACGATCAACAAGTTCGGCCACCATCCTAGGTATGTCTCCATCGCGCTATTGGCATCGGTTTTTTGAGGCTTATTTTATCTATTTCGAGGCTTACTGACTCCATTTATTGGAGTTCATCTTTAAGAGGGTCCACCTACCACATGCAATTTCCCTCGTCGTCTCCATTATTTCGTTTGTATGATTTGTACTGTTCTCGGCGAGGTATGTACCTTTGCCACCACATTCCATCTTGTCCTACTTCTATCATCATTGTGATATCTCTCGCTTTTATAGCCTACTGGAACGAGTACAAAGTTCGCCAATATGACAGAACTGACCTTGCAAGAGTTTGAGCGAGAACATGGGGTGCAGCTGGAGAAGATCCCAAGATCCCATTGGAGGGATGGGACCATTGAGAAGCGGGTCGAAAGGCGTGTTTTCGTCTCATTTCTAATTCAAGACATCTTATAATGCAGGCCTATCTTCTCTCCGATAGATTGTATGCAAACCTGCGGGCTCGCTGAATGGAGTGGGGCATTCGAAAGCGTATGAAGAAGCGGCGACATCTTCGTAAGTTTGACCCTTGCTCATATGCATACTAGTAAATGTAAATTTCGTGTGTTTGGCTAATATGAACTCGTACTTCTAACTTGGCAGTGAAGTTCTTGTTCTTGGCCAACGAAGGCATGGTGGCGGGGCAAAAGTTGGAGACAGAGCCATTTAAAGCCACTCACGAGCAGAATGATTATGAGGTAAGGATTTCATTTCTTGAATACCCCTTCTATCTATGCGCACTCGCATTCACACTCTGTCACTATTTAACTTCCTTCCGATTTTCCCTTGTTATCTTCTCTATCGCTTTTTGACATGTACACCCTTCACAGATCCCGTGGTCCTGCGCAACATCATAGCCGACGAGCGCGTCGCTCACTTCTTTGGACGGACGTCCTCGTACCCTTATCCATAGAAGAATTTGTTGTCTCTTGCATCGAGATCAACACCAATATGCTGTGCCCAATTGACACGCCGTCCATGCACCCGCTATTGCGACATGTCCTTTGATTCTTACCCTCGTACAAATTAGAGTGAGTCGTCGCTTTTCTTGCCCATGTAATCCATTTCCAACCGTTTGCCTCGTGTAGATTTCCATCCCTGTGTCTACCTGAATCGACGAATGGATCGTTGCGGAAGTCCTCCGGAATGAATTTATCCTTATCCAATTGCTGTCGACAGCACGGTCGACTTAGAAAACAAAGCAGAAGCAACAATATAGCCTTCTGCACGCTTCCTCGCATATGTTGCGGAGAGCATCTCAAAAGACACCAAGTCGACCAGCGCACGTACCGCGTTGCTCCTCAACGTGCTCAAGTACTTTACGACATCATACCTCGCGGCCAAGGATATCCATACCCTCGTGTCCAGCGTTGACACTGTGTCGCGCAAAGTCGTTCTCGCGGCGTATTTCAACGCCGTCGCCACGATTAAGGCACACCACGCTTCCGGCATTCCCTCCCAACCCAAGTCGGCCCTTCTCTCAGCCCCTCTACCCAGAAAAGCTTCCGTTTTCGCTCTTTTCGGCGGGCAGGGCACCAATGATGTCTACTTTGACGAACTCCAGAATTTATATGACACCTACAAGCCTTTCATTGCACCATTCCTTACTGCGGTCACGGAAGACGTCCTCGTACCGTTGGCTGAAGAAGAATCCGACTCGACTTTCTACATTCATGGCATTGACGTGCTGTCTTGGCTATCAGGAGCTACATCTCGTTCCTCAGTTCCGTACTTGGCGTCAGTCCCAGTATCTTTCCCACTAATCGGCCTTACTCGACTTGTACAATACCTCGTCGTCTGTCACATCGAGGGCCTCACTCCTGGAAAACTTCGAAGCTGCCTCACCGGTGCGACTGGACACTCCCAAGGCATAGTTTCTGCTGTCGCGATCGCCGCTTCAGCCTCTTTTGAGGCCTTCGTCAAGAACTCCTGCAAAGCCTTGAAATGGCTCTTCTACTCCGGCCTTAGGGGTGAAGAGGCATTCCCTGTTACTGCCTCGGAGCCTGGCATTGTTCAGGATTCCATCAAAGGTGGGGTGGGTACCCCGAGTCCTATGTTGTCGGTCACGGGTTTAAATTTGAGCTTGAAGGAGCTTCAATCCCACACCGCAAAGACCAAGAAACACCTGGCGGCCGATTCTCAGCTTTTTGTCTCCCTCCACAATGGGCCCAAGGCATTTGTCGTAACCGGCCCTTTTTTTGGCCTCGTTACAAGCCTACGCAAGGTTAAAGCCACAGCCGGTCTTAATCAGAGCAAGGTGCCTTTTTCTCAGCGAAAACCGGTTTTTTCTATTAGTTCTATTAGGTTCTTGGTCGTTGGTGTTCCATACCACAGCGCATACCTGTCGGAGGCAACCAAAAACTTGTTGAGGAAGATTTGGAAGAATTATGGAAGGTGGAAGATCTGAAAATACCTGTTTACAATACGGAAGATGGTAAGATTTTTTTCTATTTTCATGTTATTGCAAGTTGACAATGACGCACCATCATTAGGTTCTGATATGCGCGACCTCCAGTCATGCGGCCAACACTATACCTCCTCCTCGCCTCCCCGATGAAAAATCAACCTTGGTGCCGCTTTGGATACCCGCCGCTTTCTATACCAGTACTGCCACCCCCTTGTGGTAACACCTTTCGGGCCAACACTCCGCAACCGGTCGACCGATCCACGCGAAGGAGATGAGCTACATACGAAACGGCGAGGAGAGGTACCGACATGCCTTGTGTGTGCCCAACTCGTCCTTTATTGCGGCGCCATCGTTGGTGAAGTTTTAGGTGCTGGTACGTCCTTTCACGCCATTTTGCAAATTCTTACATTGACCTTTGTTTTTCTGCTGTCAGCTCCACCGCCAAGCTTGTCTCTGCCTGTGTGGCGCCAACGGTTTTCTTCCTGGCCGCCTTCTCACCATGCCAGTGTAACCGGCCCCTGCATCACCAACGCTGCCACGGAGCCCACACCCTAGCTGCCCGCTACAGCTCCGCTTCTCCTATTCCGCATTCGCCAACACCTACGCTCCTTCTCATTGGCCCAGTGCACTGCCAGACCACTTTGTAAACAATAACGCACCTCATTTTCTTCTGTGCTCTCGACATTATCTCCAGGCCGTAGCGGTCGCACGACGTCTTGACGATCAATCCACCTGCATTATCTTCGGTCACTCCTGCCTCTCTTTATTTTGGTTACCGTTTGCCGTTTGACCCCGCGATTACTCCTTCCCAGCACTCACTCTTACCCCTCCTCGATCTGGATAAACGTTTGCGACTTCCACGGCACCACGATCCCGGCCTTGTATTTCCCTGTGCTGCACCCGTGGTATTCTGGCCTCTTGTGTGAGACACTGTTAGCGTCTCTGGTTCAGTGGTGAAACGCCTACGACCTTCGGGCGGGCAGAGGTGTGATGACCTTGGTATAAACCAAAGTCGGAGAGCGAGATAAGAGAAATAGTTGGGCTGATAAGGGTAACTCCCTCTTAGATCTACGTATGTAGATCTCTAAGATCAGTCAGTAGGCCTTAGCGTACTCCTCAGCCTGGTTAACAGCAGGTAGTGAGGGAAGTAAGCGTGTAGGCTTCTTGAAGATGATAGTAAGAGAGTTATATTGACAAATGTGACGAGAATGACTATATCTACCAGATGTCACAGTAATGTGACATCATATGTAACTAGCCATACCCTATAGTCCAGATAGTATCAAGTAGATGGAAAGGAAAGGTAGGAAGATGGGAAAAGCTATCTTACAGAGCCCCCCCACTTTCCATCTGCGCTGACAAAAAGTAGAATAGATGTTGGAAATCAAAGAAAATTTCTTGAGGTTGGAAAGAAATTTAAAAACAAGGAGGTGTTGGGGATGGATGGAGGGAATCCAAAATTTAAAGGATAAAATGAAAGGTGAAGTGAGTTTGTAAATGAGCAAAGAAAATAGTAAAAATGGAAAAATGGATTTGTGCTAAGAGCCCATAGTTAAAAACAGAAAATGAACTCCAATGAAGTGGCAAAGTTAGATCCAAGAAGAAGAAGTGAAACTTTAAATGAATAGAAAAAATTTGGTAGTCATATATAAAGGTGGCCAGGCCCATTTAGAACAGGGATCACTGAGAGTAGGCTTTGATCAGCCTACTATACCTATAGCCCTCCCAGAAAATTAATCCTCATATAGCCCCCCCAGCCTCAAGAAATTGCAAGGCAAGAGTTTGAGGGTGCTAGGAGATGAGACAGAACATTGGCAGTTCATTGGAGGAGGAGGAGACACACTGGCCAGAAAGGATAGAAGAGTTGACAGGAACAGGAAGTAGGCATATTGGAGGAAACATGGAGCATGGATGAGGCATAAAAACATAGGAGTGAAGGGTCAAAATCATCAAAATCCCAATTTGCGAAGCAACCACCGGTCAGATAAACATGTTCCGGATATCCCCAGAGAGCTGTGAATCAGCGCTTTCGAACGCGTCCAAAATCGTCGCAGGAAGTCGGGGCGATGATGTACCACAACAGAATTTGTGAAACTGCGCAAATGTTGCCAAAAAGCTGATTTCCGGAGCGAATACCGGGCGACTTGCTACGTTTAAGATATCTGCGGAACCGCATGTGTAATACCTTTAAAATGTGCGAAGTATCTTGACGGAATTCGGAGCCGATGGAATGCGGTGGGGTAATTCGTCAAAGTGAAGGTAGGAACTCTGTATTGCGACGGCTGGGGAAATCATTGGGTAAATGGCCACGTATGCGATATCGGATGAACGGCGCAATCGACTGCTTTCGAATGGGCCCAGAATTGTCGCGATAAACGAAGCTGATGAGGTGTGATGGTACAATTCGTAAAAATGAGCCTAATTGGTTAAGAAGCCAATTTCCGGGAGCAATACTTGACGATGTGCCATATTTGAGGAATTGCTTGAATGATGCGATTAACGGCTTTCGACCAAGCCTAAAATCGTAGAGAACGAGCAAGATGTCGATGAGGTAATCGAAAATTTGTCGAAATCCAGTAAACAACCGAGATATCCACTCCTTAGACCATAACCCATCAATAAAGAGACGATAACCTCTCCAGAATTCCTTTGGAAGGTAAGATGCATTCCATGTAAGCCTTCCGAGTGCAGAAATGGCGTGACCGGTGGCTAGCAAGTTGACAAACTTAAACCTCAAGTTTCTGATGTTGGCCATGAGGATTCCGCTCCTGTAAGCTTTCCAGATATTGTTCTGCCATAAACTTAATATCGTCGGAAAGCTACGGACTAGGACTTTGCAGTCCGCAAAAGATCGTAGCGAAATTCGAAGTTGATGATCCTTCATAGGGCAGTATGTATCCCAGGGTCCATTGGTTATAGCGGCAGAAAGAGCGGACAGTTGATGATTGTTGTATGCTTGCTGGAATGGAGTGCTCGACGCCATTTTGTTGATGTAGAAATCGTCAAATTTGAGTGACAGGAGCCCAAGGTAGGTGGAAAATCGTCGAAATCCTGAAAATACTCTACATAACCAGACTGAAGCAATGAGGTGATAACTGAAGAAGCAAAAGGGATCGATTGAGTACTGGTTTGCATGTTTTATAGCTCTGTTGAGTGAGGAAAAGGTAGAGCCTTGCTTCAATGACCTGAGGGGCTGAGAGTTTCTTATACCAGTCCCAAACAATCCGTTATTGTGCGTCGTCCACCTATCGTATCGCCATAAACTGAATATCACCGGAAAGCTATGAATCAGGGCTTTCCATAGCACTAAAAATCGTAGCTGAATTCGGATCCGATGATCTGCGATAAGGTGTATAACAGGAAGGATGACGTTGACGATAGCGAAAGGAGCATTAAACGCAGGTTGACGAATGAGAACTTGCTGGAAAGAGAGCATTGAGAGCTTTCCGTAGATATCTTGGATATCAAGAATGGCGGCCGCGTTGGTGAGATATCTACTGATTTGTCCAAAATGCGAGATTGACAAAAGCGAGCACTGAGCGGCGAGCAACGGGCGTCTCAATAAGCTCCAGGTGTAGTCGGAAAGGTCTTTTCGAGGCCGTTGGAATAAGCCTGTGACGACAGAAGCGAACCGAACGAGTGCAGAGCATTGGGGCGATGAATCTGAAAGTTGTTGATCGGTTTTCGAGGCAAAGAGTGAAAGGACTGAGACGTTCGAGCGGCCAAAATCATCGCTTAAACGAAGGCTTTCAAGCTCAAAAAGAATCGCGGCAATATCCATCCTGGTTGTTAAAATACAGTCAATTCTCACTTTCTGTTCCGGTCTCTTTCCTTCCCTTCCTTTCCACCACCATCCAGCGTTCTTTAAACTCGATCCATTGGTTATCATGAATGCTACACATGATCGGGTACAGTTTATGATGTGCGCGGTATGGTGCCACGTCAGAATTTGTGTATCGAAAAACTTGAACAACGTCGACATGACGAGTGCTACTGAGATAGAGGTTGGCTGCTTCGTCTCTGTATACAGAGTTGAAAGCCTAACCGAGCTCGACGACTCTGTGTGCAGAGCTCGAGTCACAGTAACCGGAGGGAATGGGCCATCTCCTCTCCGATTCCAACAAACAAGGACGGTGCTGATAATCCGAGTCCGCAATGTTTCAGGTATTGAACCTCGCTTGTCTTGATCGCAATGGTTAGATTTGTTGATGACTAGAAATTCGAGGCAAACTGGACTGAACGGAGGCAGATGTGGAGATGGACGAAGCCCAGATGGACTATGAAAATGCGGTTGGATTGACGGAGGAAGAGTATGTGGGACCATGTAAGATGGAGGCCGTTTCGTCTCTGTATTCGGAGTAAAGAGCCTAACCGCACTGGGCGGCTTTCGATTCCAACAAACAAGGATGGTGTCAACGGTACTCGGTGTTTCTGATAGTATGCCCCGATCGCCGACGTCGGATCCATTAATGTCCTGATATTGTCGGCGGCTTGATGAGATGTACAAGGACGGACTGGGTAGACGAGGTAGGGCAACAGAAGTTTGACCGAAAAGCGACAATGGTGATGTATAGATGGTTGGAGGTGGCGTGAGCTGCACGTAGGTGTCTGCAGACCAGAAAGGCAAGTCTAGCTGGGCAACAAACAACCTGCAGTCTCGAAACAAGATTGCAAGTCGACCTCCAGGAGTTTGGTCTTCGAAACAAAGACCTGACACCTGAGGGATCGCACTCTGGAGCGCCAACAGATATAGCAAAGTAGTCAGAGGCTGCCTGAATTCTGTATGCAGAACTCGCAACCTAACTGCGCTCGGTGACTCTGTATGCAGAGTTCGAGTAGCAGTAATCAAAGGCGATGGGACTCTCGCACTTCGATTCCAACTAACGCGGCTGACATTGAGGATCTGTTGTGTTTCTGAAAGTGAAAGTTGCTTGTTGAAGGTTCGTCCAATGAGAGTTGGCGCCGGAGGGGTATTGAATGGACGTAAACGCAGGATGGAAGGGCTGTGGAAATGTGGTTGGATCGAGGGAGTAAGAATAAGCCGTAACTTCAAAGCCGGATGTTGTTTCGCCCCCATACGCAGTGTTATGGACGTGACCGCGCTCGGTGACTCCATATGTTGAGTTTGAGCTGTAATAACCAGGAGAGATGGCGGAGGGTGATATCGCAAGGCGAAGTTGAAGTCGTCACTGGAGTCCTTCTGCCTATTAGCCCCCCCAGCATTCGCTGTCTCTCCTTCTACTATTACGGTTGCCCTAAGTTGATATTGATGGTGGTCGGAAGGGTCGCAGAGATGCGGTAGGGCAAAAGGAAAGAGGTCTGCCCATGGTGCGAGAGACGGAGGTTGCTTTACTGGATTTGCGCTGATCTCGGAAAGTGGCCGTGTTGGATTCAACTGACCGAATGGTGAGTTTGAGGGATTGGCATCCTGGGAAAGAGGAAGAGGGCCAGACAGACACCGAAGCCTTGGCTGGACCATCGAAGTTGAAGGAGTTGGGCGTGACGTGAAAGTTGGAGGCCTTCCTGTTAGTGTCTCTACAGTCTCATCAAAAGACGATAAACCCCGAAGCATAACAAACGACTTGGAGTCCCGAAACAGGACTACAAGTTGACGTCCAGGGTCTAGGTCTTCGAAACAAAGACCTGACTCCCGTAAGGTCGAGCTTGGAATTAGGAGAAGGAGTGTTGCAGAATTGTCACCGTTGTCGGATATCGATGACGTGGATGGAACAATGAATAAGTGTGAGCCTGATGGGCTACGAAATCGCGGTTGGATGGATGGGCTTGGAGAGTGAGTATGCGGCGCTGTAGGAGCTGGAGACCGTTTCGCCTCCGTGTACGGAGTTGAAGATCTAACCGTACTCGGTGACTCCGTATACAGAGTTCGAGTTGCGGTAATTGAAGGCGATGGATTTTCCGCGCTCCGATTCCAACAAACAAAGGCGGCGTCAACGGTCGTCGGTGTTTCTGACAGCATGCCTTTATCATTGATGTCGGATCCGTCCAGGCCATTGGACTGGGTGAGAGGCGGCATGATTGACGTGACAGGGGGTGAAGTTTTGATGCCGCTAGACTCAAGCAAGTCAGAACGAGGACTGGTTGGTCTCCAAAGGCTAGGCCAACTGCTCAAAAGCGGCTTGCAAAATTCTGCAAGAGAATAGCCGAGCGATGGTGCAACTCGAATGGAGATCAGTGAACTCACTCTGTCCACGCGCTTTTCCGCATCCCGGTCTCTGTCTCTTTTGACTAGCTTTGCCTCTTGTTCCTCTTCTTGTCCAGAAAATTCCAGTACATTGGTTCGACCGTTTTCCTTCAAGCTATTTGCTGCCAAAACCATTGAAGATCTTGACAAAGAATCTTGTGCGCACGTTGAAAGGACGCATCGTGAAACCAATTGAGAAGATTTGAATTTGAATGAATGACCGGAGGGACACAGCGGATGACGATGAGGTGCTGTGAAGTCCTTGTACTCGACCATGCACCTACTTTCCCCCCCAGCGTCTGCTGCGTCACTAACTACAGTTATTGGTGAGGTGGATGGAACATCAGATGGCGACTTGGATGCGCGGGAGTCAGACGGGCTGCGGAAACGTGACTCGATGGCTATGATCTTCATTGTTGAAGGCGCGGATGGGCTGCGAAATCGCGGATGGATAAAGGCAGGGAGAGCAGGTCGCGACACCGAAGCTGGAGGCCTAGCCGCACTCAGTGACTCCGTAGGCAGTATTCGAGATTCGATAACCGTCGACAAAAGGACTTCTGCACTATGATTCCAACGAAAGGGCATCGCCTCGAAGTCCTGGAGCTGTGGAGGTCCTGTTGGCAGATCTTCTTGTTCAGGGTTGAATGCGTTGACAAGAAGTGTTGTCTTGCAAACATCTGGTGCGGTGAGAGGGCGCATTTTCGAAATAACGGCTGCCGAAATGGTGAAGCCTGCTGGAATGCCGTCTTGATTCTCTGCATCTGAATCTCCACCTTGTACCGCCACACTCGTCTCTTGGTCCTCCTGTTGTCTACCCAATCCTTCCAAGCGTGTTTGATTCCAGAGTTTCTCGTGACCACTTTCTGCCTCGAATGCTGGAAATCTTGTGGCTGGATCTGTCTGGCATGCCGTAGGAGAAGTGTTCAGAACTGATTGAGCCATTGACAGAGAATGAAGTTGGAGAGCGGACAAAGGGGGTGATATTGTGGTTAAAGAACACAAGTTACGAGGTACGACAAACAACTCACGATCCCGAAACAGGATGGCGAGTTGACCTCTGGAAGTCTGGTCTTCGAAACAAAGACTTGACCGCAGGAGGATTGTGCTTGTAAGAGACCCTGAAGATGGTGCGACCACGTTTGCGAACTCTGGGCGTGGAGTGCGAATCGCGGAAACGAAAGACAAAAGGCCACGCGTACTTTGATTCCAACTATTGAAAGCCGTACTGAATGTCCTTGGTATTTCTGACAATAAGCCTTGCCCTTCGAGATCGGATTCATGTACTGAAAAGCAAGTGTCGGACGGGCTGCGGAGTTGCGGCTGGATGGATTGAATGAAATTGAGTTGAGCCGCAGACGCTGGAGGGTGCTTCGCCTCCGTGTACGGAGTTGAAAGCCTAACTGCACTCGGCGACTCTGTATGCAGAGGTCGAGTAGCAGTAACCGAAGGCGATGGAAGTTTCGCACTTCGGTTCCAACAATCAATGGCGACGTCGAGGAACCGTGACGTTTCTGGCGGTGAATTTTCCTCGTCAAATTCTGATCCATTGGTAAAGTCGGACTTGGTGGACAGCACGGGTAGCACAATAGGGTGCAAGGTTGAGATGTTAGCAAGTTCTGGCGGGAAAGAACGAGATCCAGTTGGTATTTGAGAGCTTGCTTGATGGCTCAAAGAAGGTGGGCTGACTTCTACAACAGGATGGCCGAGCGCGAGTGTATTTTGATGCAAAACTGTTTGACTTACTCTGGCGTCCGCACCCAGATCCCTCTCTCTTTCCACTGCTTGTCTCTCTTGAGCTTCCTGCTTGCCTAATCCTCCCATCTGTGTTCGACGGTGTTCCTCGTCATGTTTGCGACTGCATTCTGTCCTGGATGCCAAAGATCTTGTGACTGGACCTGTCTTGTTAGACGTCGATATGGGGCTTGAAACAATTTGAGCAGGAGAGCGTGATGGAACGGCGGACAACTTGGATGTTAGGGTTGAAGTTGAAGGTGAGGTCTGAGTTGATCGACCGTGTGAACCGCCATTGATCATCGAACGGGTTGGCTCCGAGATCAGGGACGATGGCGGATCAGCCTTGCGAACATTTGCGGGAGCCTTTCTTGGGGGTGGTGCTGACACCCGCTCGACGAATCGGTTCAACTCGTCCATGTCGGGGTATTGACCGTCCTTGAAGACCCGATCGAGGAGCCTGACCGCCATTTGCATGCGCTTCGTGAAGGAAGTCCATAAGGCTATAACGTGGTTAGTTTCACCATATCTTGCACCATTTAGAGCTTGATGTAGAGTGTCCCCTGGGGTGATTTGAAAATGAGTGTCCCGGTTGAAGATATCTGCTGCCGATTTAATGAGAAATTGAGTTTGGGCAACAACAAAGGTGATCCGTTGAAAAAATGTGGGGTTAACCAATATATTGACAAGATGATCCGATGGGATCCACTGGCAGAAGAGGTCTCTGGCAGCCACAGATATGGAATATGTGGAGCCAAAGACAAGTAATGAGGGTTTGTTGTAGAAGAACTTAGCTAGATCATCAAGGGATCCCATGGTGATAAAGCTTGAAGTCTTGAAGGTTGCCGACCAGGTAAAGGTAAAGACGTCTCCCACAGTGTCCACCTTTGTGAGACACTGTTAGCGTCTCTGGTTCAGTGGTGAAACGCCTACGACCTTCGGGCGGGCAGAGGTGTGATGACCTTGGTATAAACCAAAGTCGGAGAGCGAGATAAGAGAAATAGTTGGGCTGATAAGGGTAACTCCCTCTTAGATCTACGTATGTAGATCTCTAAGATCAGTCAGTAGGCCTTAGCGTACTCCTCAGCCTGGTTAACAGCAGGTAGTGAGGGAAGTAAGCGTGTAGGCTTCTTGAAGATGATAGTAAGAGAGTTATATTGACAAATGTGACGAGAATGACTATATCTACCAGATGTCACAGTAATGTGACATCATATGTAACTAGCCATACCCTATAGTCCAGATAGTATCAAGTAGATGGAAAGGAAAGGTAGGAAGATGGGAAAAGCTATCTTACATCTTGCATCACCAATGCTACCACTGAGCCCACACTGCAGCTGCCTGCTATAGCATCACTTCTCCCGTTCCGCGTATGCCAACACACGCCCTCCTTGTTGGCCCAGTGCATTGGCCACCTTGTAAGGAGTCGCACCTCTCATTCGCTTTCCTGCGCTCGACGTTATCTCTAGGGCAAGGCTTCTCACAATGTCTTGATGGCTAAGCTACCCCCATCATTTTCACCACGCTTCATATTGTGCCAGCACAACCGCGACCCACGCTCGTTCTTTCCTTCACGTAGTTGTGTGCACCCGCACTGAAGATTTTTGTGTCGTACAACGTCGAGGGTTTGCTATCGACGCCTCCGCAACAGCTTGTCGCCGTAATCATGGGCATCGTGAAGCTGCAGGGTACGTCAAAGGGCTGGTTGATAGGATGTTGAGGTGCGGATCTGGCGCTGCGCTCATGTCATTAGGTTAAATTCATACTGGTAATTCACTGTAGTCAAGTCTCGAGAGCAAAAGTTAAAATGCTGTAGCTAATTTCAATTTGCTTTTTGCTTGTGCCATTGTAGTTAGCAGTAGAAACACTGCCTGCTCATCAAATCCACTTACCTACCAGGGACCGCTGGTGGCTGTTTAACTATTTGGGTCTTGAGTTTTTCTGTAGAGAAAAGCGGGCATCTGCAGTGATTTATGTTTCTGTCTCGACTTTGATTTTTTTTAAAAAAAGTACTTGTATATGCAAAGCAATGGCTCACAAGACAAGTGAACTTACAGGAAGTATTTCAAAAAGCACACAAAGGCGCCTTGCACAACTCAGCACAAGAAGGCCCAAGACTGTGTTGAAGACATGGTGAGAGGACATCCTAATAACATGTTCATGTCAAAGGGCAAATATAATTTAATCCACAGATATCTGTAACATCAGGATGACCATTGAACAACCTAATCAAAGCAACCACCAACTCCTTCATCAGAGGACCAACCACCAACCTCTTCACCAGACCAATCACCAACTTCTTCATCACTTTCGAAAGGGTCCTGATCGTCTCTATGAGTCAACTTCGGCAACAAACGACGACGAATAAATGGTGTATTGCTGATTTCACCACACCAGTCATCATGCGTCCATTCACCAGTGGGGGTATGGTAATAGACTCTTCTGCTGCCTATGTCAAACGGACCATTGACACCGGCATCCTCGTCAAAACTATGGTTCAGATAAATTCGGTTAAGCTTTGTTAAACACTTTGCCCATCTTTGGACCCAGTCCTTCTCAAGACCAACATCATCTGCGACAAGGACCAAAGGAGTCTTGATGACCACAACTTCAATATTGCGAAATTTACGGATACACTGCGACCAACCAGGTCCAGCCCATGGGTTTCTGTGTCCTGATTTCTTGAACTTGAACCTATCAGCGAAAAAATTCCAAGTACAATTCAGCCAACCAGTGCGTACCTCTTTAACGTGCCAATCAAATTTTACTCTAATGACCCTCAACGATTGAAGTGCAGGTGCCCATTTAGATAGGCTGCGCATGAAATCTGGACCAGATTGGGAGTCACAGTCGCAGATAATATTCAGCTCTTCCAGGTCCAGCATCTGAAACAAAGACCCAAGCTTTTCGAATGCATTCACATCAATTGGAACGAATGTTTCAAGAGCGACCAGATCACCAAATGTGACTCCAATGGTCAAGGTGACAATGTCGTAAAATTTTTTGACCATCTCAAAAAGAGAAAGGATGTCTGAGTTGCTTTTGAGATCAGAAGCCATGGGGCGCTTCAGGGCTACGCGCGTATATGGGTGGACAAGTCGGACAGGATTGAGATGGGTGACGGCGTCGCCGTCGCCGTCGTTGTCACAGCCAGATGCGAATATTTTTAGAATGAGGCTGAACACCTCAACAGGTACTGCAGTGATGCTTTGAATATCTTTGTGCAGAGAGGAGAATAATTAACAGACCTCGCATATTTTGGACAAGCCCAGTGGTTCTTGCTGAGTTCATTTTAGGGATAATCACTAGCAGGAGGAGTAGACTTGGTTGTCTTAGAAGGATCCGAATCACGGGGATACTCGTTTTCTCTCGTAGTGGGAACGCACGGAGTGGATCCAGGAAATTGGATTACACACTAACACAATTGAACGTTTGAACAGGGAACCAGTCACGCGTTCCAAACCACCATCAACAAAACGTGAAGAAACGCGGCTTGCGGCTTGGGCACCGTCGGGGCCGCCTCCCCCTCGAGACCAGGCCACGCCTACAACCTTAGGCTCAGCGCCAACCGCCAAGTCACCCCACACGGACAAAATCGTCAAGAAGAGCAGGATTGATGGAACCCACTCACCACAACCGTCTCGGGACCTACCACTCCCCACAGAGTCAGTCAGTCACCCCCAAGCCACCTGCATCCGCAGGTCCTGCAACGAACCCGAACAAGGTGGAGCACCGCGTCCACCCGCTGCTGGTCCTTTACAACCAGCTCAACACTCTTGTGACAACCGTGTCGCACCTCATGACCTTTGACCGCCCCAATTCAGAAGACCCTCGCCCAAAGGCACTTCTCATAAAGACACTGTCAGCCCTTAGCTCCCTAGGCTCTTTCGCAGACTACCTCAGCCTGGAAACTTCCCAAGGCGAAACTCAAACGCCCTCTGGTACTCCCACTGACCCACCGAACCCAACAACAACAGCACCATCTTCGTATGCTGACACTGTCAAGACCACCTTATCCATCCCCACTCGCGGGAAGACGTCGAAAACTACACAACGAACCAAACAGGCGGTCAAGTCAGCAGTTCCCTCCACGCGCCGCGATCACTCATCAAGAGTGATAGTCGACTTCCGTGAATCTGACGTCCAGATACTCCAAGGTACTGTTCCCAAAGCGACCCCACTCACCCTCCGTACCTCCCTCAACAACCTCTTCTCCAAAGCACAAGTCAATGCTAACGTCAGTGCAGTGACAATCACGAAGACCGGAAATGTCATCGTTGCCCCCACTGCACCATACACCGCATCTCAACTTGCATCTAATAAGGTTGACACTATCGTGCTGATACGCAATTTGCAGCGCATGCGGGTATGACGGGATCGATCACTCACTCATTAGCGTCTATGAAGACACACCATGGCACTGCGTGGTTGTCCATGGCATACCAAAATTGACCAACACCCCACAGGAGGACTGGGTGGAGGGTGAAATGGATACAGAGCTCAAGACGTACAACCCATTGCTCAACTGGCTGTGGAGTCCCAAACATGGCCGAGATTGCCGAAAGGACGACTGGAGTCAGAAAGAAGTAGTCTCGATTTGCTTGGCAATGTGGTGCGCTTCATTGGAAGGATGAGATTCTTTCATGGCCTCCGAATCAGGAATCCTACATTTGGGATCCGGACGTGCTGTTCTCAAGGTTAAGTGCAGTTGCTGCGGCTTGAAGACCCCCCGAGCCCCTCCGAGCTTTAACATGCCGCCTTCATTCAATGTCGTCGTGTCGTCGATTGGCCATCAACCCGATGGCTATGAATTCACATCAAACTGCACCTCTTCACCCTCGTTGACGGAAAAGAGCCGAAACAACAGGCCGCACTACTCAGAGGCAATACACGTGACATTCAAGGTCTATATACTGGGCAACAGAATGTCAGTGAAGGGAGCTAGCACAGAACAAGTGAGTCAGCTTCAACTGGAAACGAAAATGCCAACTAACAACGACAGGTAAACGATCTTTTACTTACCAAGGAAATAATACATAAATACCCCGAGAAGTACGAAGGTTTTGTGCCATTGGCTTATATGTGGCACTCACGTCAATGGGTCTGGACTCCCGCCGCCGCACCATTTCGTGTACAGCGCGGTATCGCTTGCGGCAACTTTACCTGTGTCCAAGCGGTTTCTGATCCCGTCGCTGGGGCGAATATGTCTATAAGTCTCAACAACCAATTAGCGGAGTTGATTTCGAATCAAACAGCTCGTTTTGGAGGATTTGCGGCTCTTGCTATGCACAGTGCAACCGCAGCTGCATTAGAGCTCACGCGTACGGTGAAGGAGCTCGGATTTTTGGGTGCTTTGGTGAATGACTACCAACAATCTGGGTCCGACGGCCGTAAGTCCTACTTGTCGTTTTAGAGATGCGAGATAGTCAGCTATTTAACACGACAGAAACACTTCTCTACTACGACCAACCTGAATACGTCTCTAAATTCGCTAGCTAAGGCGCGTTCTCCGAGTTCTATACAAGTATATAGTTTATTACTTGCTTGAAGTTCTATTTTGTTTGGCAACAGTTGTGGTTCAAGTCCTAAAGACATTTGAGACGGTCTTTCTTGTCAAGACCTCTGGCTTTCCCAAAAACCTGAAGACATATGTTACAAAGACAAAGATGACTTACCAAAGACAAAAATTGCTCAAAGACATCCCAAAGACGGAAACTCTGAGAAAAGATGTTGAAGACGCCCGCTCCAAAGACAAAGACGCCAAAGGCGAGTTGGACGTTTTCCTGATAGGGTGTTGGAATAGCTAAGGCAAACTCGATATTACTACTACTACTACTACTAGGACCCGGGAAGCTCACGCTAAAACCTGTATAGGCCCTGCAAGCCCATTTTCACTGTGTGGAGTAGGAACTGGATAATGCAAGAATCTTAGTGGTAACTTGTGAGAATTTGTGACATCACCGTTCGACGTTCAACTTGAACATTCAAATATTCAATGTCTGAGCTTCGCATCAAAGCACCTTTTCCTATCTACATCCAACGCATGCCAGGTGTGTTCTTGCTCGGATTCTTGGGCAACATTCAGGAGCTAATTGTCCTTACTTCAGCATACGACATTTCACTGCCCGTACGTCCTTCGCCGTGTGTCCTGTCAACCCAGGTTCCTGTTGTTCCTCTCTCGGGAAGCCCTTGAGAGTGTGCATCCAGCAAATCACAAACCTCGCCATCAATCTTTCTCGGAAAGACCGCGTCTAATGCCTTCCGTAACTTATCAATATGTGACTTTGGCTGAAGTCATGTCAAGCACTTCACAAAAGGATCTCGATAAGACCGGTGGCTTTGCTCAATTGGTTGGCGGTGACATATTCTACTCACCCAACTCGACTCGCATCATCGACGTTCCACAGCGAATCTCATGTCCAGAAAATCTCTTTGCAACTATCCGTTATGACGTTCAACTGATCAGAGGACCACAATGGTGGTGTCCAGAGCTCGCCTATCTTGCTTTCATGCCAATTCGGCCGGACTTCTCTGGCGATGTCGTGGCGTGCCTCTCCCGTTTACCGATTCCCATATGCCAAAATGGACAATTCTGTCTCAACCCCCGCACCCAAGTCAGCTGGAAACAGTTGGAAAGCAATCTCATCGAGACGACGAAGATTCTCATCACCAAATATCATGTACCATTAGTTCCACCTGCCCTCCCGAGTGACGGATTCATGCGTCGCTATCCCAATCGCAATCAATGCAAGATCGCCATCCAGAGGTCAAGAGACTGGTTCGTTGTGTTGATTGGCGCGCTTTCATATACCCTCGCCGTATCAAATTCGATTGAGGGGTCATCTCGAAGTTCCGATATCCCCAAGTGGTATTCAGAACTCGCAGAGGGCAGAAGGTTTTCCCAAACCTGGTTAGATGGTATAAGGATGTTATCGAATGCACTTAGCAGCTGTGACCTGCGTGCTGGTGCGTTGCTGGATGTTATATCGCCTTCGGAAGGGGATTGTTCAGTTGACTGGCTATGTGACTCCAACGTCGCGGTCCACTATCGTTGGGGGAGTGCAGAGGCTAAGGCTGCAAGATCAGATTGCCGGCTCGAAAGACTGCGACCACTTCCGCATCAATTGCAAGGATTGGCAACTTTTCTTACAACAGAAGTGTCTTACAGTGGTTGGGGCACAACCTGGGACCCCAACTCGGCGAGCTCCTTTCAGACTCGGGGTAATTCTTGGCCTCTCAAGCGTGTCCATGATGGGACAGATAGCAGTGATCGTGTCATGAAACGGGCTCGCACGGAGCGTGATCCTTGGGAAACAGGACCTACACTTGAGTCGCCGCCGGCCCAGCATACCCCTCCTCCACTCCAGATTTTAAAAACCATCAGCGAGAAACCATGGGAGGACTACTTTAAACGCCGTCAAGAAGCAGACGCCAGACATATCCAAAATGAAACGCAACAACAGAAGCAAAGTCGTGTAGCCAAGGCCGCCAATCCGCCGACTATAAAAACGACCATTTACGAGTGGGTCGAACAGGACGACGGTTCATACAAGCGCCAACAGGTTATAAGGGCACATTTCCATCGGATATGGTCGGACTATGGAAAGCATCAGAGGAAATACGACCCTATTCGTAATCAGTGGGATGTCTGCGAAATGTTTGGTCCCAAGGATGAGCGTCAAATTGCGGAAGAAGTCGAAGACCAAGCCATTCGTTTCAATGTCACAAAAGAAGATTATATCAAGACGAATGTTTCGCGTGCTATTGATGCGATGATAAACGACGCTGTTGACAAAGGGATTGCTTGTGTCAGGGTTATGCCTGAGGTCGAGTGTAGAGCGTCGTGTACGCCCCCAACACCTACTGAGCCACAGCCGACGTTTCCAGCTCCTTGTCAGATGGGCGCGATATCACTGGAGGCACCAGACTGTCAAGGATCCATACCTTCTATGGTCTGTTTAACCAGTCATGCCCAGGCACCGCTTGAAGCTCTCCAAGATTCGAATACTATGCCTGTGGCCTCGACTCTTCAAACATCGCAGGATGGTGACGAAAGTCCTCCACTGGCTGCTGGACCTCTGCAAGCGCTCCCTGCACCCATCCAACTGAGGCATCCAATACCTCTGCCGGTTACCAACAGTCCAAGCCCCAGCTCTTCGTCGCCTGAATTAGCTCATGAATTGCCCCTTCTCCCCCTTCCGTTCAAAATCCATTGCGATGCTTCAAACACATCTTCTGGAGTCTCACTGAGCACTGTCTCTCATGAGCTTGTCGTTTCTCCCATTGATGCGCTCACTTCTATATCTTCTTCTCCAGCGTGTTCAATTGAACAAACGCTGAATGTGTTGCCTCCAAATTCTCTGCTCGATGGCCAAGAGCCGGGTCATCGTGGCCCTCATACCGTGGAATACGATCAGGATGAACCTATGGGCCCCTGGTTAAGCACTGCATCCCACTACCCAGGCGAGATGGATGTTAGGCCTATTGATTTTCTCTCCGAAATGGATGTGGGTGGCAATGAAGGTCTCTCCATTGAGTCGTTTGTAGAGGGGGAAGACCACTACATCATTGAGACTCTCCACCATGTGTATGGTTTTCTCAAACCAGGTGATGCGCATACGGAAACCCCTGACACAGATCCTTCTATGATAATGAGGCTGAAGGCCGCAACAGGCTTCGATTTCAAAAGCAATGATAGCTTCTTCTCGTTACCCTTGGCCCATTGCGCTTCAAAGTTTGTCAATCTGCTCGGCAATCCCACAACCAATCCCGACAATGGTGTTTGGGATCTAGCTTGTGACAACCAATTTGCCGTTGCGAAGTCACCACTTCTCAAATATGTTTGCGCTCTGGAGAAGGGTCTGTATATCTTTGATTTTCAAGACAAGGCCACAGTGCCCTGGCACATTGCTGTTGACAATGCGGCCGATGTCCTCCAGATTGCACGCATGAACCCTCGATACTGTGATTATGAAATTGCGTGGCGGTTGCTGAATATAGGCGTACCCTTTCACACATTTCTCATTGTCGAAAAAATCTCTCTACCACGGATTCTACCCTCTTTGCCACTTCCTATGCAGCCTTTAGGCTATGTATTTAGCATGGAGGATTATCGAGTCTATATCCAACGCCGAAATGCCTTCCTTCGTAAAATTGGACATTCAAGAGCTGCGTTACTGAAAGGAGGGATAATCAGGCGCCTTGCATTGGAAGTACTTGATCTTCACGATGCTCTCGAAGGACCTTCCTACCAAGTACGGGAGAACGGTGAAGGATATGTTGTCAATGGACACGGCACATCATTTATGTGTGATGACGACCTCACAGTTGACGAGTTGAACCTCATTGCTGGCACCTACAAATGTGAGACAGGTATGTTGAGATTAGTTTTGGCTTCTTCAAACAGCCGATTTTTGATCAATAGCCACCAAAAACTTGTATTCCCACAAGTCCTGGTTCCCCCTTCATGATACCTGGAAGAAAAAGGCAGTTCTCAGCCATTGGACACCGGAAAATGAAGCAGAGTATCTCCGTCGCATTGAGGAAATTAAAGGAGGTGCTCAGCCTCTTACCGCATCGCAATGGGCCCAGAGAGTGAAACCCAACAGCCACGCAGTTCGCTTGTCAGCACGCAACAAAGATGCATCCTCTAACCTCCTTAAACAATTATAGTTTGATCTTTTCTCTTTGCTTGTGGCACCTTACAGTACCATCCTTTCCACACTGTAAATTATTTCTAGCACATATTTATAACGAACCTTGCCACCTGACAGAGCCGTTTTGCAACACTACTAAGTACATATATCTTCTCTTGTTTGAACAAACTCATAATTTTTGTCCAAAATTCTGAAGTCCAACTTGCATTCCATCACCATGCTTGAATTTGATAGGAACAATATGCAGGCGTACTAAACTGCTAGGTCGTATCACACGAAATTAAACTCGGAACACTATCACTCAGACGTGTTGCAATTTCAAAACAATCAACACTCAGTGCACCTCGTCGCACATGAGGAGTCAAACAACTGGAAAATCGTCTAAATGAAGCTAGGCGTCATCTCCTCATCCAGTTCCCGAGTACGTCCACCGGACGACGTGGTCGAACAGGTACAGCAGGTCCATGATAGTGTTCTTGCGCCTTAATGCCAATGGCGTAGAAGAGATTCCTTCAGTGTTCAGTGGCTGAAAGTGAGCAATAGAGTCGGCCACCAGGGTTGCGAGGTTGTCTTCAACACGGGCGGGTCGCTTGCCTTGGCTTTGGCAGCCATTGTCGACGTTTCATTGAGGCCGTCTGATCTTGAGATGATCACGAGCTTGCAGATTTAATTTCAACAACCATGAGGGCAGATAAACCTGGATAAACCCCTTACGAGGGATCTCGAAAAGTCCATCCTTCCTTCGCCAAGTCGCTATTACTTAGCTAACGCTGAACACCCTTTTTCTTTCTTTCTCACCCCTGAAGAACCATTTCGGTTTGATCGCACTTTAAATTTATTGGCGGCTTGCACGAGGAATACCCTCTGTAGCACCCGACAATAACATCCGCCAACGATGTCAATTCAACCCCTTCGATTCTGTGTCGTGGTCATCCTGCCATCCTCTGCCTCGTTTTATTACGCATTTTTCACCGGACAGCCCGTAGCACCGTTTTCTTTCTTCGAGCCAATTTATCCGCCGTACATACCCAGATAGGTAAAACGCCCGACACCGACGATAGGAGGAAAGTCGGTAACGAGAGGTAGGCAGGTAAATACATCACTACTGCCCCTAGCTAAGAAAAAAATACAACAGCGCCGACAAGAGCTGTGAGGTGGCGACGATATGCCCTAGGTCATAGGTGGTTGAGATCTTTCAGTCCGACCAACAGGGTCGAAAATGGGCGGTGTCGGTAGAGCCCAGTGGAGTAATGATACTACATTCGGTTGTTTACAGTCAACAAAGGCGGACGACGATTTTTTCCAAAACGTCCAAAACGTCTACCATTTTCGCAAAAAGTTGTAAGGGGAAGACGGGGCATTGAGAATCTGAGATGGAAGAGTAGAGGTCGAGGTTGAGTTGAACCAAGGAATTTGGTGCGACCGGCCAGTGTATCGTTTCCCCCTGTCGCTTGAAGCCGCTGGGCGGAAACTCAAAGGTGGTGAGCTCCACGCTCCTGAGTAAATGGTCGCCGATCGGCATCGGCTTGAAGTCTAATATATTGCCAATCTCTGCCGTGATAGGACCCACGGCGGTTGAGGATGTGGATGGCAGGGGTTGCATTAGCTATGCCAGTGTAAGGTGAAGGAGGTAGCAACGGTGGCTTGGCGTGAAGGGGGCCATGGTGAAAGGGCTGCGTCATCCACATCGATGTCGCTGGGAGTGGTGGAGAGGCTGGGAGTGGTGGAGAGAGTGTGACTGCAGAATCAACAGGCGGGGCGGTCGACTGTAACCACGATGACCAGCAAACTAGACACAGACCTGCATTAGCCAAGATGCAGGTGGAAGAGGCAGCGACTGTGGCACGGCGTCTAGACGATACCAGCTACTCCGACGCAGTGGGTTCCCGCGTCGAGGCCTTGTTGAGTTCCAGTACCCTCGGGCGGCAGTTCCTCACTGATGTGAGGACACCAGACCTCAATTGCCAGCGGCCGACCTCGTAGATGGCGGGTGGGCCAAATGACCTTGCTGTGTCTGGCAGCAAACATGATGTTATGCGATGGCAGCGTGCTGACAGGCACTGGAATGTGCTGAGGTGCATGTTAGTTGCGCATCGGGGGTGGTGGTGTTTGTGATGTACCTAGTGTATTCCCCCCACTTTAAATCCTGCGATTTCCCGCCCAGATCTCACATTAGATGGAAGGAGCAGGTGACGGAAATAAGGCCAGGTTGGAGGGGGCAGAGACGTGGTCAGCCATTGACGTGGGGGAAGAAGGCCGCCGGGGGTGGAGTCGTATCATCCACGCCGAGATCAGAGGTAGAGGCAGCGTGGTGTTGTCGTCATCCGGCGCATCGAGGTTAGAGGTAGTGGAGGTATAGCGGCGTCGTCCGTGTGGATCCGCGTGGACGTCATTCGAGGTGGTGGAGGCGGTGTGACCACAACAGCAACGTTGACGAGGTGGGGCAGTTGACGGATCTGTGGGGCTCGAAGAGGCGGTTGTGGGCTGCGTTAGCCAACGTGGGGAAGAAGCGGCGACGTGGCGTCACCTGCATCAGCGTTGTAGGCCGTGATGAAGTCATCAACTATGTCGACGCAGGTGGAAGCGGAAGCGGCAGTGGTTGCGGCAGTATCGACCTCGATGCCCGAGGTGGTGGATGTGGTGTAGCTGCTTTGACCGTCGACGAGGTGGGATGGCGATCCATGGCCGTCGAGGAGGCGGATGCGGGGCTGCGATAGCCACGTCGACGCAGATGGAAGAGCGTGCAACAGGTGGTGATGGGGCGACTACGTCAACGAGGTGAATAAGCAAAAGTATCACTTGTTTTATCAGGAAGTACTCACATAACAGGCGGTGGTGCCACTCAACGAAGCACACTTTGAAGACAGTTAGCCAGTCGAGACGTGACGGCGAAGGGCAATGGTCTTTTCTCCACTTTTCAGCATCGAGCAACATGGCCTTCGCCTTGACCAGGTCAAATCTACGGGCGCGGAGAAATCTAGGGTAGTGGATATGTATCAGATTTACAAAGCGCTGAAGTGGAAAAGATAGGACTGCGAAATGCATGGGGCCATCGGGAAACATCGCACGAGCACAATTTCGTGCATGCTTCGCAGTATTTGATGTAGTGGGTCACGCGTTGACGGTCTCCGGTCTCGTTGCGTTGCATCGGCTGCATGTGGGCTCGTCCGCGAGTTTGAACTTGTGCAGAGGCGCGTGCCCTGTGCGTAGCTGCGTGAGCAGACTCGCGTTCCTCCTCGGGATTTTCTTGCACATTACTCTGAACTTCGGGGAGGGTGTTGTCGGGTCGATGGCCGCTATTCTTTCATATCTTTCTGATTTCTTGAAGTCTTTCTCATGCATCACTTTCCTTCTTTTCTGTAGCTCCTGCCGCGACGCCGCTTTGCTCGCTGGGAAAGGCGCCTTTAGGATGCCGGTTTTCCTTCCTCTGTCTTTTCTTTGCCCTCTGCTGCTGTCTTCGCCTCCCCGTCCACTCTCTCGCTCGAGTCCCTTCTACTCCCTCGTGCCCCGGGACCCATCTGAACTTGATGCTGATGTTTGGGTGGTCCTCTCTTATCCTGTCGTGGGTTGCTTGTACTTCCTTCAGGATGTGTGCTCCCGGTTGCGCTTCCCGCTTGGTGTGTGCCGTGAGCGAGGCCTGCTTGTCTACTGCAATGCTCGCCGTTATAGAGAGGACACCAATGTCATCAGCAGTGAGACCCCAAACAGCCAATGCTCGTCAAAGAGGCGCAACATGGGGGTCAGAGCCTTCTAGCATTCCGTACAAAGCGAGGGCACCTTTTTCTTGCTGAGCGGCCTCTTTTTCGATTTGGGCGACAACGAGTTGAGACATTGTCTTGCTCGACGGCTTCTCCGGCACACTTGCCGTACTGCAGTTCTTCTTGTAGTTGCATATGTTCATGCGACAACCATTCCAAAATTTGCATACGACGGAATGAAAGTTGATGTGAACAATACCCGATGTCTAGAATAGGGAGAGGACGCTTAGAGGGAATTTCTTTGGCAATCGACAGGGCACCACGTCCTGGGGCAGGTACAGATCGACCCGCATTTATCACTGTAAAATAATATTTAAGTATAGCAGTGCCACAAAGCGATGACCGTCTTACGTTGATGTTGATGGAAATGCAAGAATTCCGCAGATCGGTGCACCCAGTTCTAATGCTGTATTCGCACTCATGACGATGTGGACGCCAATGCCTTGCATTTACATAAATAAACAGTATAAGAAGGGAACGACGATCTTACTTGAGATTCCATGAACCAAGTTACAGGTCAGTCAATAGATAATGCTACTTACCCCTGCACGCGATGTTGTAGCAGGACGGGACGTTTCCGTCGGCTCACGACCCATGGCAAACTCTGTCTCCGCATTGCTTGTCGCTTTCATGTTGGCGAATTCAAAGGAACCGTCTTCACTGAGGTCATCAAAGCATGACCTTGCATTCTCCAGACAGGATGGTATCTGAAGCGATCTCTAGCGATTGAAGGGAGGTAGCGTTAACACCAATGTTAAATCACTGGCTGTGGAGTGTAAGAGGGAATAAACTTACCAGGCGCCGACAGGAATTTTGACTGGGCCACTTGAAGACAGAAGCAGGAGATTGATCCACCCAGCAGTGGTGTTGATGAACCTAGTCATGAATGGATTGAGTAAACGGGAAGCATTTGCAAACCATTAACCTCCGAGACTTACGTTTCTTGGAGAATATCATTCTGCACCTCTTTTTCTTCGCGACGGTCCTTGAACATTTTGACCATGCTAATTGTCCCGCCCATGCCGCTTCCAAGGGCGGTACCGATATGTGAAGGATGCATGTGCTTACACAGCTCATAAGGGTCCGTGATCCCTGAGGCCTGAGGCATTGAGAGCTTCGATGGTGCTGACTAAAGCCCACAAAGTTGAGCGGTCAACTTGGGCGATAATATTGTCCGGAATTCCATAGCAACCGGCATACCAACCAGTAGGGATCTGACCAGCTATTACCGTTCGGCTGAACTTGAATGCTTTCGGAATGAACACACATACTCCTTTCTTGAATTTGGCAAACCATTGCCCACCCTCTCCTGCCCAAATGTCGCATTTTATCCGCAACTTCAATAGGCTCGAGGTCGTGAATCAACTCAACATCTTGGTTGAAGGTTTTCTTGTTGGGGTCGTAACCCCGGAAGAGTCCGGGTTCTGTTGAGATGAGTTAAATAAACTAGAATAGTCTGCGAGTTTGAAACATACCAATAAGGCGAACAACTACATGAAGAAGGATTTCCTGCTCGCAGCGGCCCCTGGCATCCTTGTCGTCGACAGGCTCATCCGTTTTGCTGTAAACACATCCAACATACAGGGATCCGTCTTTGAGACGACCATCGAAGTGCTTTATGAAGCCCATGATCCAGGCCATTTCAATAAAGCCTTCGATGGTGAAATCTCCACGAGCTTCCATTTCCCATCGTGTTCGTGAGCTTCCCCAAGGCCCTACTTCTCCGAAGGCTGTGATGATGATGACCTTGTCGAGATCGACGAGTCCGCGGAGGTGCGACAGATCTTGCAGCGAGTGGGAAGTTTCTAGAGACGGGAATTCAAAGCAGAAGATCGCTCGAGGTTGTACATCCACCGTTTGAAGGAGGCGCTCAGCTTCAAGACCATTGATGATTTTGTAGTCGGCTGAATTGTCGCGGGTAATGGCACGACGAAGGTCAGCCTTCTGGTTAAGTTTAGTGCGTATGCGGGAGGTAATGTCAGCGAGGTCGGCTAAACGATCCATTCCACCATTCAGGTCGGCTCAGATAGGTTCAACTTGTGTGATGCTGAAGAGGAGAGGATGCATAAGACCAAGAATGCTGAAGGAAATGGCCGACGAGAAAGTGCGGACACCATAATTTTCGAGTTCATTCGCGACAATGTTGGTGGGACCCATCAGACCGTTTCAACGTGTCCACCTGTTCAATGAGATTAGATAACGCAGGGGGGCAGTATAAACAAAACGACTTGCCCAATAACGGCACCAGCCAAGCATAAATATTCACCCCAACTTTCTGAACCCCGACGCTGGCAGAGAGTTTCCAAAGAAATTTTTGACTCCGAGTAAAGACCATCATTGCCAAAGAGACCATGATTTGGAGAAAGAGGAAGAATGACCTGAGTCGGGCGAGTAACGAAGTGTCGACCAGCTTTCTTGTTCTTGACGGCACCTAGGATTCGGAGAAGGTTGACTAACATCATACCATGAGCAAATTCCGACCGATCGTCAAGTCCGTCGATTTCACAAGCGTTTTCGGGAATGCCGGCGAAAGGTAGAATGTAGTCGAGATCTAAACCCAGGTTGGCGTAAATGTAGTCGACGAGTGCCTCGACATCTTGTTTGGACGCTTGGTTGAAGGGTACGACAGTCAGAGCCGACCCACGGCTGCCGAAAGACTGGAAGGTGGATTGGTAGTACTCGACCGTCTTGCGGTTGTAGCTGGAGGTCGTGATAACGACATGGGCACCCCCAGAAAGAAGACGTTTCACAACTTCAACTCCGATTGAGCCTTTGCCGACTCCAGTCAGAAGGGCATTCTTGTCCTTGAACGTAGTGCCTGAAGTCGCAATTTCATGAAGGATGTCGAGGTATACACCAGTCAGATTAATGCTGTACTCCCAGGTGTTGCCGACTTTACGCTTCAAGTGGAGAAGGGGTATTTTGTCGAATGCAAGCGACATTACTGGAGTAACACCAGTAACTTGGGGGCGAAGGAACTGGGAGGAAAAGCGACGGCTGCGAGGTGTCCCGACACGAGGGGGGCGAGAATCAGGCGACTTGTGGAGGGATCTGACGACGCCTTCGTATAGAGCTTTAATGCGATTCTTCTGGCCGGAGCTAATCTCTGGCAATGACTTGACGACAGTCCACAGTTTGAGGACATCATTTTGGACAGCCTCAGACACTGTGTCACTTCTGGCCATCTCTTCGACATATGTTTCAAGCTTGCGAACAACTTCCGAGTACTGGATTTCACCCTTTTCGGTTACCTCGGTGTGAGGAGCAGTAGGGAAGGTGATTGAAAAGACGAAACATCATATGAGAATGGCGAAGAAAAAGATAGAATGCCGAAAACATACCGTCTTTATAGACTGGAGGCTTCCCAATGACTTCTCGGGTGTGAGCTGCTGCCCGAACTCTTTGGCTAACTTGTAGGTCTAGCCTTTGGAAGGATCGCAGTGGTCGATGTTATACTGCATGTACTGGAGCATGTCTGGGTCCGCGCGATTGAGGAGAGTGATGCAAGGGGCAGTTATTCACGATCAACGGTGGTCAGACGCCCAAAGATGATGTCGTAAAACATAAGAGCATCTTGACGAATCCATTTCCAGGACGAGTCGAAGTCGCGAGCTTTAAGTGGATCAAACCGAGCTTGAATGCCATCGACATACTTCGCCGTGTTCGCGGGTTATGCTGTCCAGTTTGGCCTGCAAAGTCAGGCTGTTGGCCTTCTCTTGATCGAATGTGATCTCGCCAGCACGGGATCGCGCCCAAGATAGTGCATATAAGTTCCATGTGTTGGGCGGCAAATTTCTCCTGATCGGTTTGAAACTTGAGGAACTCCTCGCTGTTGGTCACGGCACCACGCCACCTCCACCGGCGAGGCAAGCGAGATACCAGAGCGTTGGGGATAGACTGAAACAACAGTGTCAAGCCAAGCCTTAACCTCGGCTTCCGATGCAAGCCGCTTGGGAGGTTCGAAAGTTGTAGCAAGCAGGAGGACACCATCGGCACAAGCGGGTACAAGGCCCTGGGGCTGACTAGCATCCGAAATAAACAACAATGGGGGGGAAGAGCAAAGGCTCTGTTTTTATTGATGGCTGAAGCATTGAAACCACCCGCATTTTCCCTCCAACGAGACGCGAAACCAAGCCGTTGCTGTACTTTCCGAGAGCGCCATTGAATCCGCTTCCCAACGCGGAACCAAGTTCTTCAAGGCAAAGCTCGCCTTTCTCAGGTGCAGATGCAAATTCTTGCTGGAGATCACCCAAAATTTCATTTTGCAAGGTCGACTTGCCACCGACAAGGTCTTTGATCGTCAACGCGTTTCTTGAGCTTCTGTGCGACGACAACAAGTAAGATATCGGTAGCCTTGATAGGCACGTCTTTGATGCTGGATACAGGACCAGATGGAGCTGGCATAGATACAGGGGCGACAGGGGCAGCTGAAGGAACAGCTACGGAAGCGGTTGGCGCAGGTTCGTCAGCAGAAGGTGCCTCAGCCTCGTCCTCATATTGGTAGTAAATTTCCGTGACGTTTTTCGAGTGGCAAAGAATGGCGCGTGTCATGCTGACAGATCCATCTTGTGTCTCGTATTTGGCCTTCAGAGTGCGAGTAGCCATCCCTGTCAGCGTTGGAAAGGGCCCGAGCTCGATGAGGCGTTCGAACTTGAAGGAAGTGAAGAGGAGATCTTGAGTTTCAATCCAACGAACATGCGATGCAAACTGGTAAGCCAGAAGTTCAACGAGGGTGATGTATGCAAGCTGTTGACGGTTCTCCGGGCTTGCCCACTTCTCATCTTCCCCATTTCCTGAGCACTTTGTCGAGCCTGGGGGATGATGTTTGGTTGTAAATAACCTGCGCGTCTTCGCGCGACACCTGGAAGGGCTTGGCGATAAGATCAGGGATGTATTTGCCAACGAGCATGTCAGGGTTAAGGTGGGCGGCGTTAATCTTCTTCGATAGGTCTGGAGATATCTTATGAACAAAATGCCATACCATACGGGAATTGGAGACTTACAAGCACAGAATGGAAGGACACCTGCCCAGAGATAGCGAGAATGGAATGGTACATCAACAGCGGGGAGAAGGACGGTTGCAAAGCGAAGTTCCAACTTGATATAACCTTCGGCCTTTTGATGTTCCTGGGCTTTCTCGAAACAAGCCTTGACAATGTCTGAAAGCATTTCTTTGACCTTCTCGACCATGTAGGTTTCGGTTAACTAAGATTTGGTTAGCCCATCTTCCCGAATATCAGAACTGTTAAAAGTGTCATACCTTGGCAATGTCAATTTTTTGGATTTTTAGGTAGTTCAGGACTTTTGTCATTGTTTGCAGAGCCGGAATTCTCCAGCACAAACATATTGCTGACGCTAGTACCGATAACTCATTAGTGAGGATATCGACATATAAAAGGCAGGACACACACCTCGACATTGTAGTTGACAATCTCAAAGAGGGAACCAGATATAGAAGCAATGGTATCGATGACCTCACGGAGAGCTGCGTCGCTGAAAGTTGGGGAAATGCGACTAACAGCACACATGGCATAGTTGAACCGGTTCTCAGAATCGCGTTCAATGGAGCGTTGCATGGTAATACCACGATAGAATGTGACGCTGACGAGGGCGGAGATATGGAGAACGTCGGCGATCGAAGCAAGGGCCGAATATTCCCGAGGGAGTGACCAGCAAAAGCGTAGTCCTTCTGAACAAATCCCTTCATGCGCATGTCCTCGAATGCGGCCTTTTCAGTGACGACGAGGGCAAATTGAGTGAACTGGGTGGCGAACAAGAGACCGTTGGGATGGCCGAAGGTATATTTCTGACTGCGGACATCGATATCAGCAAAGAGAGGCAATGTCTTGACATGTCCAACCTTATTTATAGTATCATATGTCATCTCCGTATACCTCTGGCGGATAGCCTGGCCCACCGAAGTGGATTGTCTTCTCCTTCGAGTTGTCCTTGACGATCTCGACGATGGGGAAGCCGTACACGGCCATGAGATGAGCATCAGCGCCATGCCCATACCGGGCTCCTGAGAACCTTGACCAGTGAAATAAACCGTGGTAGGTTGAGAAGCCTCGGCCGACCCTTGTAAGACCTTTTCACCTCGGTCGTTCGTGGTCTTGATACTGACGACGATGTTGCCGTCGCGCATGCCGATATGACGGAGCTCGACTTCCAGTGCGTCGCCAGGAAGAACCATGCCGACGAAGTTAACGTCGTATCTAGATGAACGATGTCTGATGAGAAAAATGTAACGAGAAGTTAAAAAGTAATTAGCCGTACGCAATAACGCGGTCTGGGCGGCCATTTGCGACAATGTTCTCACCATAGTGGCGCGTGGCAGCACTGGACCAAAGGCCATGGGGAATAGCAGCAGGAAGCGAGGCGAAGTCGGAGAAGTACGGATTTATGTAAATAGGATTGAAGTCGCCAGAAATCTTGGAATATGGTTCGTTCGTTAAAGGAGCGCTGAAAGCGGTGGAAATGTCGGCAGCCAAGAGAGAATACCCTTTGTTGGCGAGGGGGGTAGTTAGACCGCGGGGAGTTCCATGGCGCTGAAAGTAAGAAAGGACCGGGTTTTCCAGCGAGGCATCCTGTTGGAAATCAACTGATCCAACCCTGACCAACACCTTCACTTGGTTGCGAACGAAAATATCGCCATTAACAGAGACCTTGCGGAAGGCCGTCCGGTCCTTGAAGGCAACTTGAGACTGGATACGGAAAATGAGAATAAGGAGAGGTGACGCTGAATTCTCCCAGTCAAACCACTCCTTGGAATGCAAAACGCCAACTGCAGTGTCGTTCTCCAAAAGAACACTATAGTCGGGCTCTTCCGTTGTGTCGAATGTGTTCTCGTAGTCAACGAAGCGGCCACGGTATAAGAACGCGGAGACCACTTCGATCACGCGCTGCCCCTGACGGTAAACATGTCCCTTGACCTTGACGATCTTGCCCTCCAGTGCATCGCCGATGGCGACGATTCGAGCTTCGGCTTTGCATACATCGCCAACAGCCAAAGACTTGGCACCGTTGACCGTGCGGAAACCCTTTGAAAGGTGAACAAGTTTCAGAAGATCGCCATCAATGGCTGCGGGGAATATGGATTTCATGATGGCCTGAGATATATAAAGGTTATAAAGGAGAAATTGTATAATATAATGTGGATAAACATACCTGCCAGCCAGTGACAATTGCAAAGTCCATGAGAGCTTGGACATTCTCGTTTCTCGCAAACGACCCTGCTTGTTTGCCCACAACGGCGCAGAACTGCTCGACGTCCTCAGCTTTGATAGTTACCTCAGGACCAACAAACTTCTCGCGAATGTCGATGGGAGGAAGTACCTCATTGCCGCCGTACCAGGAATTTCCAGTAGGTCTCTTTAATGCGTTGGTTGCGGTCGGTGGCACTCTCATGGATAGGCGCAAAGCCTTGGGTAGGCTTGTATCTGAATTGAAAAGAAAGAGGGATGTGGCTGCTCAAACGCTCCTCAAAGATCGTGACTGTGATGAGCTTCTCTTCGCATTATAGTTGATCTCGAGGGCCTTGAAGTCGTCGACGTGCTCGCCGTAAGAACGAGCAGCACCATAGGTGGTGACCGACTTGGGACGAGAGCCGGCGTACTTGACAACAACCTTCTGCTCGGCTTGAGGAGCGAGGATACGACGTAGCGGTTTGTCGATCTCGGAGCTTCCCTTGGATGAGGATGGTCGAGGTGAGAAGTGTGCGGATCCAGCCTAGCTCCGAGCCGCTTAAAGTCTCCAACTATGCGAAAGTCTCAGGAACCTGGGAACCGATTTCGAAAGTGACAGCTGAACCGCTCTCGGTGCGGACAACGCCAGGGAGGTTCTTCGCAGCGGGTTTGGGTTCCACAGCAAGATAGTCGATAGAAGGTACGGAGGAAGCATCGCCCGCATATTTGCGCTCGAGGAGGTTGGATAAGAGACTTGTTGATGTTGCCAAGTAGGTCTTTGACGGGTTCATCTTTCACGACCGACCACTTCGCGGCTACTGGGCCTTGTAAAATGCAGACACGCTGAGGATCTTGGTCGAAAACAGCATCGATATCTTCGGCGGCCCACAGAGCATCCTATTAGATTGCCGTTGAAATAGTAAACATCTGGAGGCAAGCTTAAGACGAGAATATCAGATGTCAAAGTCGCGTACCTTCTGGAACATACTTCAAACGATGCATCGAGCACCGGATTGACGGGAACAGGTTTCTGCGGAATCGCCCGGAAATAGGCTGTGTCTTCAGCAGCAAGCAACTGCTCAGCCGCAAGAGGGTGATGTTAAAAAAAGCTGGAGATTCAGAGTACAAACTGTGAATGGTCGCGTTGTGGTTTAAGTTCAAGACGTCCGGGCCGGGGGGGGTGAACAATGTCCTCGCCCTCCTGCGTTCTGTGCTCGTTCCGCTGCCCCAGGCTTCATTGACTCACGATGTAAGTTTCCACTACTTACTTTAAATATTCTTTTCTCACTCACTGTCCACCAATTTTTAGGTGCATTCGGACACAAACGAACAGGGCGGAACGCCAGCACATGTTGCGAGCCCCCCTCCGTTCTAGGGGCTGTGGGCAGACATTCTGACGATCTAGGACCTCCTCAGGCGTGGTGAAACGTCCTTTGGTGAGTGCGTTGCATATTTCAAGATCTTTTTTTTTGAGATCTCGAGTAACTCGTTTGTCTCAGTGCGTGCTATAGTCTGATATTGGTCGATAAACGGGGTAATGTTTGTCATTGTGACGCTGTTCGGATAACGGGACTTCGGGTGTGCTGAAGGGTAGGAGATGGAGCAGGGTGCGGAGGTCGCAGCTCCTGCTCCGTCGAGATGCAGCATCAGGTCTGTGTTAGAAGAACTCAACTTCAAACTGCCCACAAAATCTGTTGAGGCACTTCGTGGAGCATCTGTAGATTTCGTAACATATATGATTTTATGAGGATGCAAAGCATTTTATGGCCTCCATCTTCTGTCTTTGAAAAATATAGGGTAAAAGACGTACATATAATGGAATACAATAGGCACTACAACAAGTGCAGTTGTCAAGTTGTTAGAAACACAATTGCAAGAGACTGGCTGGCTTGAGTTGTTGGAATGGCATAGCAATGGCATGAAGAATGTTAATAGGTGTTCCATTGCAGCAGTGTTGTTCGACTTGTTCAGAGAGCGGCGACTTTGAAGTCCCTAGATTAGGCTGCTCAGTGAACAGAGCTTATGATTCCAGTACCAAAAGAAATCAAGTTGACAAGGACTCTGTCATACTTTTGGAAGGGAGGTTGAGAAGAGAGAGAAACCACAGTGACAGTGATAGGGCCATGAAGACAAGCTGGCTTATGAGCCATCACTACTTGCTGAAAGTTGTTTAAATGAGAGCAACATCTATATGTACAGATAGTGTCAAAAAGTGTCAAAAAATGGGTATGTTAAGCAGCAACGGTTATTATAAACATTATATGAACATGTGATAGAAATGAATTGCATTGTGAAACTGATGGTAGGTGCCACAAGCACAGAGAAGGGTCCAACTAGAGTTGTGGAAGAAGGTCAGAGGATGCCTTTTCATTGCGTGCCGACAAGCGAACTGCGTGGCTGTTGGGTTTCACTCTCTGGGCCCATTGCGATGCGGTAAGAGGCTGAGCACCTCCTTTAATTTCCTCAATGCGACGGAGATACTCTGCTTCATTTTCCGGTGTCCAATGGCTGAGAACTGCCTTTTTCTTCCAGGTATCATGAAGGGGGAACCAGGACTTGTGGGAATACAAGTTTTTGGTGGCTATTGATCAAAAATCGGCTGTTTGAAGAAGCCAAAACTAATCTCAACATACCTGTCTCACATTTGTAGGTGCCAGCAATGAGGTTCAACTCGTCAACTGTGAGGTCGTCATCACACATAAATGATGTGCCGTGTCCATTGACAACATATCCTTCACCGTTCTCCCGTACTTGGTAGGAAGGTCCTTCGAGAGCATCGTGAAGATCAAGTACTTCCAATGCAAGGCGCCTGATTATCCCTCCTTTCAGTAACGCAGCTCTTGAATGTCCAATTTTACGAAGGAAGGCATTTCGGCGTTGGATATAGACTCGATAATCCTCCATGCTAAATACATAGCCTAAAGGCTGCATAGGAAGTGGCAAAGAGGGTAGAATCCGTGGTAGAGAGATTTTTTCGACAATGAGAAATGTGTGAAAGGGTACGCCTATATTCAGCAACCGCCACGCAATTTCATAATCACAGTATCGAGGGTTCATGCGTGCAATCTGGAGGACATCGGCCGCATTGTCAACAGCAATGTGCCAGGGCACTGTGGCCTTGTCTTGAAAATCAAAGATATACAGACCCTTCTCCAGAGCGCAAACATATTTGAGAAGTGGTGACTTCGCAACGGCAAATTGGTTGTCACAAGCTAGATCCCAAACACCATTGTCGGGATTGGTTGTGGGATTGCCGAGCAGATTGACAAACTTTGAAGCGCAATGGGCCAAGGGTAACGAGAAGAAGCTATCATTGCTTTTGAAATCGAAGCCTGTTGCGGCCTTCAGCCTCATTATCATAGAAGGATCTGTGTCAGGGGTTTCCGTATGCGCATCACCTGGTTTGAGAAAACCATACACATGGTGGAGAGTCTCAATGATGTAGTGGTCTTCCCCCTCTACAAACGACTCAATGGAGAGACCTTCATTGCCACCCACATCCATTTCGGAGAGAAAATCAATAGGCCTAACATCCATCTCGCCTGGGTAGTGGGATGCAGTGCTTAACCAGGGGCCCATAGGTTCATCCTGATCGTATTCCACGGTATGAGGGCCACGATGACCCGGCTCTTGGCCATCGAGCAGAGAATTTGGAGGCAACACATTCAGCGTTTGTTCAATTGAACACGCTGGAGAAGAAGATATAGAAGTGAGCGCATCAATGGGAGAAACGACAAGCTCATGAGAGACAGTGCTCAGTGAGACTCCAGAAGATGTGTTTGAAGCATCGCAATGGATTTTGAACGGAAGGGGGAGAAGGGGCAATTCATGAGCTAATTCAGGCGACGAAGAGCTGGGGCTTGGACTGTTGGTAACCGGCAGAGGTATTGGATGCCTCAGTTGGATGGGTGCAGGGAGCGCTTGCAGAGGTCCAGCAGCCAGTGGAGGACTTTCGTCACCATCCTGCGATGTTTGAAGAGTCGAGGCCACAGGCATAGTATTCGAATCTTGGAGAGCTTCAAGCGGTGCCTGGGCATGACTGGTTAAACAGACCATAGAAGGTATGGATCCTTGACAGTCTGGTGCCTCCAGTGATATCGCGCCCATCTGACAAGGAGCTGGAAACGTCGGCTGTGGCTCAGTAGGTGTTGGGGGCGTACACGACGCTCTACACTCGACCTCAGGCATAACCCTGACACAAGCAATCCCTTTGTCAACAGCGTCGTTTATCATCGCATCAATAGCACGCGAAACATTCGTCTTGATATAATCTTCTTTTGTGACATTGAAACGAATGGCTTGGTCTTCGACTTCTTCCGCAATTTGACGCTCATCCTTGGGACCAAACATTTCGCAGACATCCCACTGATTACGAATAGGGTCGTATTTCCTCTGATGCTTTCCATAGTCCGACCATATCCGATGGAAATGTGCCCTTATAACCTGTTGGCGCTTGTATGAACCGTCGTCCTGTTCGACCCACTCGTAAATGGTCGTTTTTATAGTCGGCGGATTGGCGGCCTTGGCTACACGACTTTGCTTCTGTTGTGGCGTTTCTCTTTGAATATGGCTGGCATCTGCTTCTCGACGACGTTTAAAGAAGGCCTGCCATGGTTCCTTGCTGATGGTTTGTGGAACTTGCGATGGAAGAGGGGTATGCTGGGCCGGCGGCGACTCAAGTGTAGGTCCTGTTTCCCAAGGATCACGCTCCGTGCAAGCCCGTTTCATGACACGATCACTGCTATCTGTCCCATCATGGACACGCTTGAGAGGCCAAGAATTACCCCGAGTCTGAAAGGAGCTCGCCTCTTTGGGGTCCCAGGAAGTGCCCCAACCACCGTAAGGCACTTCTGTCGTAAGAAAAGTTGCCAATCCTTGCAATTGATGCGGAAGTGGTCGCAGTCTTTCGAGCCGGCAATCTGATTCTGCAGCCTTGGCCTCTGCACTCCCCCAACGATAGTGGACCGCGACGTTGGAGTCACATAGCCAGTCAACTGGACAATCCCCTTCCGAAGGCGATAGAACATCTAACAATGCACCAGCACGCAGGTCGCAGTTGCTAAGCATCTTCGATAACGTCTTTATACCATCTAGCCAGGTCTGGGGAAACTTTCTGACCTCTGCGAGTTCTGAATACCATTTGGGAGTATCGGAACTCCGAGATGACCCCTCAATCGAATTTGATACAGCGAGGGCGTATAAAAGCGCACCGATCAACACAACGAACCAGTCTCTTGACTTCTGGATGGCAACCTTGCATTGATTGAGGCTGGCATAGGGAATCATAAATCCGCCACTCGGGAGGGCAGGTGAAACCAGCGGTACACGGTATTTGGTAATCAGGATCTTCGTCATTTCCATGAGATTGATTTCCAACTGTCGCCAGCTGACTTGGGTGCGGGGATTGAGAGAGAATTGTCCATTTTGGCATGTAGGACTCGGTAAACGGGAGAGGCACTCCACGGCATCGCTGGAGAAGTCTGGCCGAATTGGCATGAAAGCAAGATAGGCGAGCTCTGGACACCACCATTGTGGTCCTCTGATCAGTTGAACGTCATAACGGATAGTTGTAAAGAGATTTTCTGGACATGAGATTCGCTGTGGAACGTCGATGATGCGAGTCGAGTTGGGTGAGTAGAATATGTCACCGCCAACCAATTGAGCAAAACCACCGGTCTTATTGAGATCCTTTTGTGAAGTGCTTGACATGACTTCAGCCAAAGTCACATATTGATAAGTTACGGAAGGCATTAGACGCGGTCTTTCCGAGAAAGATTGATGGCGAGGTTTGTGATTTGCTGGATGCACACTCTCAAGGGCTTCCCGAGAGAGGAACAACAGGAACCTGGGTTGACAGGACACACGGCGAGGGCAGTGAAATGTCGTATGCTGAAGTAAGGACAATTAGCTCCTGAATGTTGCCCAAGAATCCGAGCAAGGACCCACCTGGTGTGCGTTGGATGTCGGCTTACACCAAAGGATAGGAAAAGGCGCGTTGATGCGAGCTCAGACGTTGATGGCGCTGTTACATTTTTGATCGTTTCCCTGTTATGGCCAGTATCTCATCATGTGGCGGATACTGGATACCGGAAACTAAAATTATGTAAGCGATGCACGTGCCATTCTAGGCTGTTCCAAATGTCAGCGTGACCATAAGCGCGTCGCGCGTCGCGTTCATACCTGATTCATGCCAGGTTTGTGCCAGGTTCTACCAAACACCCTGGGCCATTTTTGTAGTACAGTATACTTTATATAGCTCTCAATAAATTTGTTAGACAATCTCTCTGAGGAAGTGAACTTTCAACTGTTGGAGTTTGTGATCCCGATTCGGGTATTTACAGTTGTTATCACCAGATACTTTGTCCTTCCACTCGTTCGTTCTCCTCCTTTACCTCTTACCACCATGTCGTAGCACGCTTATGCGATACCTTGCCCTTTCATATTCCAACATCAACTTCCAAGCTGGGTCAGAAGAGAGTAAGAAGAGAGTGGCTAGTTTACCTCTACAACTGTAACAACTCAGTCAATTCCTGGTCAAATAACTTCGATTTTTTGGTGGTTTCAACTGTATAGCATAGTTTTATTTTTGCAAATAAACATTTTTACAGCTGAAAGCAAAACGTTAGGCCACCCGAGTTTGACACACGTACAGACCTAAAATGATCCGAACTTACGTCAGGTAGCCCTGTCGCTGGGCCGGCATATTTGCGGCGGCGGGGATTGTACGTCCATCATTTTCTTAGCCCACCGGAAGACCTCGGCTATCGAAATTTGCAAACTCCGCCCTGTATGTGTGTTGATCTGGGGTGGCCTATCATTTTGCTTTCAGCTGTAAAGCATTTTTCCGGAGGAAAGGTTGAACCAAACAAGTCCAGATGATTAATGTGATGCATTGGGCAATGCCAAAGTCCCCAAAACCAAATATCTGACATAAGGACATCACCGGGAACTCAAAGCTCGCCCCGCCCGTCCCGGCGTCCCCTGAGAAGATATGTGGAGGCACCCGGACATAATCTAAGCGAATGACAATCTACGCGAGTATCCAGGTCATGAAAAGAGAAAAAATGGCAAGAAAATTCTAAAAACGGTCAGTATCCGTTTTCTGAAAATATCTAAGCGAGTATCCATGCCCAGATGACACGGACAGTCCCTGAGTCTCCGAATGCAGAACGGCCCTGCTGGCCAAACATATTCGGCCGGTTAAGCGCGAAACTTTCCGCGCTCGAGAGCCGCTTGCTGCGCATTGAGAATAGGCTGCGTGAATGACCTGGGGAGAGATAGAGAGGAGTGTTTTTCTTTCCTCTCCTTCCTTCCCTCTCTTTTTCCTCTTTCCTTTTTCGGAATTTCCTTTTCTTTATTTTTTATTTTCACCACAACTACTAGCTTTGTAGGCCAATGCTTTGCATGGCATTTACGAGCCCTTCTCCTTTTAAATCTATCTTTCAATAATAAATTTCCACATTTACACGCTGGGTCTGATGGAATGGAATTGTAATTAAAGTAAATTAACTGAATATCAAGATTCGAGGCAGAGGAAATAAAGAAATAAGAAGTTATAGCCTACGGCTAACAATCCTTTAAAATTATAATATAAGTTGAACGGTTGATGTTTAATTGAGGGACACAAAGCGGGAGCGGAGAGAGGCAGTGTGGCACACAAAAAAGCGAAGCTACTGTTATCAGAGGCATTTTGAAAAACGCCTCTGGTAAGGTCAAAACGGGTTTTTGATGGTAGTTAAATCCACTCAGCTCCCGCTAATTCTGGTAGTTTTGTAGATAACAGGTTTCCTGATTTATTTAGACATTCAGAGTGTTACATTGCAAGGCTACAGAATAAGGAAATACTACAATTGTACCGCTGCCTTCTACACGTGTATAGGATCTCTGGCGCTTCCAACTGGGTTCATGTTTCCAGTCAGCGTGTTGCATGTTTCTCCGTCGCTGAACATCGTCTTCAGCTCTTCTTTTTTCTCTCATTCCTTGTCAGCCATTCCGGCTTCAGTATCACGGCCCTTTATTGGTACTGTTGCACCGGGACAGCCCTCTGCAGCATTCTAATACATGAACAACTTGAACTCCCCCTCCTTAAGTAATAACATACTAGACAGTACCCGTGCTCAACCCGTGCTCCGCACGGTGCTAAAGTGTTATTCTCGATGTGTCGTGTACATGAAATTGGTGCTACAATAACAATATCAGTACAGAAAGGATAATGGTAAATGTGCTGATGGTGAAGCTAGTGTAGGTATAGTCTGTGGCAGGTCTGGAAGGGGCTGTGCTAGGATGAAGGGTAACCAAATCTAATTTCCTGCATCCTCATGTTTACGCTTTGTAGGGGAGTATTGGCCATTCAGCCTGAGCTGAAGAGGAAGCCTGTAGTTGACGAACAGGCAATCGGACTGGCTGGACATGTGGAGGGGAGGACACTGAGTAAGCTGGGACAATTGACGGAACAGGAGTCGCCGGTGCAGATGGAGCTGGAGATGACGTTGCCGACGCAGGCCCTTTGCGGTTGCGGTTGCCTGCGAAAAAGCTCTTGCCCTTCTTGCCAGTGGCAGCCGTTGTTGGGTTGTGCCGCCGGTGATCAAACCCAGGTGAAAGGCGGAGGTCAATGTAGGCACCATTCCCGGGGTCGTAAGTCTGAGTGATTTCGAAGCGTGTTTGTAAAGGGGGTCATATTTATGGTGCTCAATCAGTAGGTTTTGGAGGACCAAGAGAAGGCCGAGATGAAGATAAAGGCTACTGTTTCGTTGAATTTGAGCTTCAAGTACCGCCCGAGGCTCATAGAGGTTCAACTGAGCTCATGAGCATAACGCGGCAAGCGTCCCTGCGATGGTGTGAGGGTACCTGACCAATGATGGAGTCCGCCAGTACTTCCAGATATAGCGAAGGCCAATGTTAATGTGACGAGCGGATGTATGATGACGAGTGGGATGAATGGGACTGAAAATGGGTACCGTTGGAGGTGGAATGGTAGATAGACGCGTTCTGTTTCTGAGCCTGGCATGGCGGGCTCGCGGTCGTGGTCGTGGTCGTGGGCGCGAGAGGGTCTGAGCGGGTTTGTGGTTGATGTGGCATAGGGTGAGAATGTAGATGACAATGTATGAATGTTTGGCGTGCTCAGGCGCGCGGGCGACGGCGTGCGCAGTTTTTCGAGTTTGTCCAGAGCCTTGCGAGGAGACAATGGCGAGTACCAGAATTCGAGCAAGGCGAACGCCAACAAGGCCATGGAACAGATGAAAGGAAGAAGGAATAGCGTAATGTCAGACAGTGTCACACATAAATTCAAAAGTGCATACATACCAATCGGTTCCGGATGAGGTTCTTCACTTTCTGCAGCGCCAACACATTCTTGCTCGAGCTCTTTATATTCATATTTTCGTTGCTGTCAGTGAGAAGCTGAACAGGAAAACCATTCAGGTCAAATCTAGGACTGGGCGAAAGCAGGCAACAAACGAAATTGTCGAGAAGTCTGAAGAGTGGCGAAGGGTGGGGTCAGACAGGTGCTCGTGCATTTTGGTAGGTTTCTATTGTAGCCTTGTCCATAGAGTTTGGACAGCTTTGTGGAACCGAGTCCCAATTCAGGTCGAACAGTCGACGTTGGCGCAGAGCTGAAGTCAGCGAAGACTACTGCATCCTGCAGGGTTTTGGAAGATATTGCAAATTTGCGGGCGCCGAGGAAACGAGGATGAAACGTCCATGCGGCCTAAGATTGCGCCTGGGCAACAGTTAGGATGGTAATTTCATTATTTCTATTGGCTCTGGCATGTTACATACCGGTTTTTGAGTTACATCCAGAAGCACGACTGGAGGACTCGCAAAGGGCTGTCCCGATGCATGAAGTGATGGACAATGTGCATTCGATTTCAGAGGAGATCCATGAAGGGTCGTCAATCCTCATTTTCGAGTCAGCCTGCCCATATAAATGATAAGACTTGGCTTCCATCGGAGGCTCAGGCAGCGACGCGGCAGCAGCCAAAGTAGGGGCCGCGATCACAGGGCAGTAGAGGAGGACCGTAACTGACAATTGCTGACAAGTGCAGCGAGACTCTTCAGTAAATTTGAAATCGAGTCGGCCCCGAATATTGACCCTCTCTCTGCGACGAACACCTTGGCTGCCCCTGCCTCCACTGTTATTATTTTCATTGCATTACCCTATATTTGTGGGTAAGATGAGTCGGGTGCGCGTTGAATAAGTGTGCGCGGTGTGCTCGAAGACGAGCAGTGAAGGCGGTCCGAAGGCGGTCCGAATGTGGCTGCGGTGAGATCACAAAGGTGGTGTGCGAGTTGGACAACAACAGCCAGCGTGTTTGGCAGAGGAGGTCGAAGCACAACGTTCGAACTTCGGCGGCGATGTTTTACAAGACATTTCTCGGGAGGCCCTTGAAAGTCGTGTTTTACTCGCAACTCACACTTTAGAACCTACTCAACATAAATCTTTTCGAACTTGAAGGTAGCTTGCTCACGACAATGAGGTGGGTTTTGATTTTTTGGTTCTTTTTACCCGAGTATTTATATATAATATTATAATGGACAGAACCAACGAAGATGTCTTTAGAAATCTGTATGAGCACCATCCGCGCCGGATGGGTGATGAGGGGGCAGGGGGTCGATGACGGATGAGAAGACGGAGAGTGGGAAGAACCGTACCCCGGTTTCTGCTGTTAAGGAGGGGGGCAGTTGGGGCCATGACTTAGAGACCAGGAGTAAGACAGATACGCAGGAGCACCAGCACCAGCACCAACACCAATCCTGGCAGTAGCAGCCATCGCAGCACCGACGCAACGAGCGGGAAAGAGAGAGGAAGAGGCAGGAAGACGAATGTGGCGAGTGGATCGTGCTCGATATGGGCAATGATCATGGTAAGTTTTTCAAATCTTCGTTTCAATTGTAATTACGATTTACTAACTACAATTTTCGTTTACCTACAGCTTTCAACAGCATCTTGAGAATCTTCCATCGATATTTCTCCCAACCCTTGACGTCGACTTTCGTGCCTTCTTCGATTACGGGTTTGCCTACGCTGTCGTCGATGATGACGACCCATTCCCAATCGCAGCCTGAATCGCGTTCAACTTCGCATTCAAACCTGCCAACGCAGCCCAATAGTCCTGAATAACAAACTGGAGCATGAGCAAGGCTTGCGAGAGACGTTGTGGTGGCCAGGACCGATGAGCTGGCGCAGGTGGGTTCACATTTCATATTCCCCTTTGCATTACTTACATTATTTTAGCATCCCAATCATCTCCTCAGCGCCGCCCAAGTCTTGCCCTTGCAGCTTGCGATTGGCCAACGGAGAAGACAGTTGACTGTTATCCGGTCCCTGGACTGCCTTCCACATTCGACGAGCATTCGGAGCGCCTGACTTGTGTTCGGTGCCCGCCCTATGGGTATGAGATGCTTGGGAGGGGTGTTATGGGAAATTACTGAGACTGTATCTCTCTTTGGCATGGCTCAGGAGGGCTGCCTGCACACTATGCTGGTGAGGAGGACAGCATTTTCATGTCTTGTAGACGCTTAGTGTGCTCGTATCAGTATCGCACTGCATGCAGTAGGTTAGTTTCTCTATAAGATATTTAAATTTATGTTCATTGAGCGAATCTCCATAAGACTCAAAGGAAGATTTGAATTTTAAAAAAAGTGTAAGTGGACTCCTGCATGCACTGTCCTACAAGCTAGCTGTGATGGCTGGCGAGACGCTACATAGGGCTGCTTTCTGGGGCTGTGTCCATCCCTTCAAACAGCTCAAGGATGCTGCTTAGCTAGTAGACATTTGAGTTCCCATACAGACGTATAAATTGGGGAAACTTACTCTTCAGTCAGGTCGAGAGGCCTTGAAGCCTTGTTTCCTGCTTCAAACATCACAAAAAATCCTTTCACAGCAGCAGGGAAGGTGGAAGGCATGTCTAATGCGCCTTTTTTCCACCATTGAGGGTGAAAGCCGTTGGTGCTGAGGACCATCGTCCTGTCTTTTGGATGGTGCATTGTTCCATCTGGCTGAGTGTCTAAAATTTTCTGCCACTTGAAGTCTTGCTGGCTCTTGGGAAGTTTAACAAATGTTTGGTAACCCTCTTTTATGACATGCAAATCGCCTGGGCCACCTAACTCGTCATCGGGGGGGCTGTTTGTCGAATAATAGACTTTGTACTTCCCGCCCAGTTTCGACGAGATTAAGGGGAACTGTTGAAAGAAGACGCGCGTGCCGTCGCTGAGCACTTCGCTGTTCATGGGGTGCAAATGGAATGCCAAGAGGGAAAATGGCTGCGGGGTGAGGCCTGAAGGAAGGGAGAGACCCTGGTGAGCCGAGGACCTCACGAAACTTGGAGACTTGGTGTGTGAACCTTTGTGAACCTTTTTGGGCGGTCTAAGTTTAACTACTCAAGGAAAAGAATTAATTAATTAATTCTTCGCAGAGAGAGAAGGGGAAGGGAGAAAATAAAATACTCGCTCACGGATTGAATTTAAATTCTCAAAATCCATTTAGTTTGAACCTCGTAGGTAACGAGATAGAATGCACTAAAAAGATGGAAATTTTCCGGCGCCTGCGGCGCGATGTTTGGGTGCCCAAAGGCACCACGGAAAACTCATCTATGTGCGCTTGAGCTAAACGGCCGCGCATGAGAGATATGATTTGAATGTGGAATATTACATCCTGTCAATTACTCTTAGAATAAGCTTGTTTCAACATTTAATCACCAAAGTACTTAGTCCAGGATGAGTGGGTCACAAGCCTCAAAAAGGTAGAAAATGGACTTTTGCACCCGTTTTTAGACAAAATTTCGCGAAACTAATAAATTTTGAATCGGCCAATATTCTTTCCCATCTATTAGTTCCCATTTTTCCAAATTATGTGGAGGAAGGTGGCATATTCATCCTTGAAAGGCCAATTTACTGATCAGATCCACCAATGAAGCTATTGAAACAACTCATTTACTACATTAAATTCAGAGCACATGTGTAATAGCTATTTGAATTTGTATTTAGGTAGTTTGAGAGCACGTTTGAATTTTTTCAGGCTGATCAGAGTTATGTGGAAGGGTACAGCCCTCGTCAAGGCGGTCTCTCCTCCAAATTACGGCTTCCTAAAGCAGTAAGTCGAGTTAATTAATGCGGTAACTCGTGTGAATAAATGTAGTAAGTTATTTCAAACTCAGATAGGTTTTTGGCAGACCACACCCAGGGCCAAGGCTCCTAGAACCAGCACGCTCGTATCGCTCAGGGAGCTTCATCCTACAGCGGGACACGTTATCTTATCAATAGGCGAACAAAGGTAAACTCATCTAAGGGCTCCAACTCGCGATAGAGCGGCTGGCAAACTTTGGATTCGGTGATCTCGGTAACCAGGCACATTTCCCTTCAACACAACTCCCGCTTCAAGTTGTCACCTGTTGTCACGCTTCCGACTGTTCCAAGACTGTCCGCTCTGCAGTAGCTCTTCCCTTTGATTCCTTTCCACTTTCATACGAATAATGATCTACCATCCTCATACTCTAAATGCACAATGCGACCCATATGTATTTTTTTGATTATCTGCACTCATTTCGAGGAAACTTTGAACCTTATATGACAAGCGCCCTGCTGTTTATTTTCTTCCAACTGATTTCACTGCGGACTCAGCTCTATCGCGAGTTGGAGCCCAGTTTCGAGGTTTGAGCTCGAACTAAATCACATAATGCATTATATGCGCGCAGCCACTGGGACTCTCTTTCTTGGCGGGACGTTCGAACTTGGAGAAATTTCGATGATTTGCCTTCGGCCGGCATGTTTCTAAAAATAACTTATTTCCTTTCCGAGATTAGAGTTCGAGTTCGAAAGTGAACAACTGTTGGAGCCCTTAGATGAGTTTACCTTGTTTACCTATTGATGAGATAAGAATGTTTACCTATTGATGAGATAAGATAATGTCTCCCCCGAGCGATAGTACCGTGCTGGTTCTAGGAGCCTGGGCCACACCTATAGCGCCCCTTTTTGAAAGTTTCTCCTCCGGGTTCGCCCTTCCGTCGCTTGAGGAGTCTACAAGTACCAGCAAGTATCGATCGTAAGTCACTCATTCCCCTCCCACTCCCAATACGCAGTGCCGTCGAGAGCCCTCACCTCTGGCTTATCCAGGCTTATCCTGTTCCAGGCTTTTGCGTGTTATGCTACTCTGTACGTACAGGTACTACCTCCGACTCATCGTTATATACATTTTCTTGTGTACACCGGCCGTGGTTTTTTGACCTATAAAATAGATACCTACCGTTCATTAGGCCCCGCCTTTTTTGGAATTTTTGATAGAGAAATGAAGTCTCGATTATTCATTTTAATGTTGTTTTAATGGCTAAATTGTTAGCTATAGTCTCCTTACACGTGAAAAATCTGTCGAAGTTGTACTTACAATGTAATGAACTTGTGGAATTACTTAGGAGAAATCAAAGCCTTCTATCCTACTCCAGACAGGTTTGAAGACTCAGGATTCGACTACAGTTGCTGGACAGAAGTCTGCGACAAAAAATTTCTACAATGGAAGGAATGTTACAGTAATCCTGAAACCGGCTCCAAAGACAGGATCATGCCTCGCCTCCAACCAATAAACATGAAGGCGTAGGGAAGTGCACTGAAGGGTTTCACTGCAGTTCGGCAATGTCACGCTGTTCTCAACAAAAAGGCAGGAGAGGCTATCCTGATTGCACATAATGAGAGAGTGGATTGCTCAATGCGGCGCTGTGCGCAGTAGAGGCTTGGAGAATATTCATGCAGCACAGCGAGTATTTGCTTGAGTTGCCTTTGCCAAACCCGCTAGCTTTTTTCATTCAAATTCCAATCAAATTCTCATGCTCTTGCTGGTGTCTTTGCATGGCATTTTACGACGACATGTACAGAAAATATTTACAACTAATTTCATATCGATATGTAGGCCTAAACACAAATTTAATACATACAAATGGGTTTTGGGCAGGCTCCAGACCCCTCCTAACTGAGAGGCTGGGACCATGGCAGAACAGCCCTGCGCCTAAAGTGACTGCACTGGCGTTCGCCGCGTAGCTAGGGAGGGGCAGAGGTGAGCGTTGAAGATTAGGACTTGTTTCTTTTATTGATCATGACCCCACTTAACTTACAAAAGGTCCTAAGTATATACATATTGTAAACAGCAAGGTGTTCTGCCGGAGAAGACCGTTTAAATTTAAAGTTCAAGATGGATGACTGACTCGCCTGTTAGTGTGGTGTGAAATACACTTCCTTTGTAGGCCATTGCATTGCATGGCATATTCGGGTCAGACCGATCGGGGAATATCAAGATGTGAGGTTGATGGAGTTACAAGACCAAAGCCTTTGCCAATAGCGGGGACAGGGAAGTCGGGGGTGGCGCCGCAGCAGGAAAGACCTAATTATTTAATTGCGGGCCATCGACGTCGAGGATGTGTCACTTAAGCCAATCATGGCCAGGGAGAATGACATAAATTCAAATCAATGGCGGTTGTCCAAGGACGAGAGGCGGTGAGCGGAACAGAATATTGCAAAATAAGAACCTGAGATGGCGGAGAAAAAGACTGAGTGGTTCGCGCGACGATGGCCGTTTGGAACCAGGAGAAAGAAGGCGAGGAAGAGATGTGCGGTGAAAACCAGCACAAATGGCATTCGACCTCGAAGGTCAGAGCCCAGAACAAGATAGCGTGTCGCTAAGACGATCGCCTTGACCGACAGAGGCTGAGAACGAAAGTTATTAGGCTGACAAGGCGATGACCTTCGCCAAAAGCGAAACAAACACGATTCTTGATGCGACGTATACGGTTGCCGACGTAGGAAGATACGGCGGAAGGAAAAGTGAACGTTGATGGGAACGCGCGGTTATGATCAGCGGCGGCGGTTGTGAGGTCTTAGTGATGCCCCACTGATTCCTGCAGGATTCCGGCCGGAATATCGCAATTCCGCGGATTCCTGCCGGAATCGGAATGGCAGGGGGACCAGCCAAAAGCCCCAATTCCGTGGGCTATAATCCGGCGGAATACGGCGCGGAACGTCCGGAATGGGGAATTCGGTGGGATTCCGCGGCGGAATAGCGAGCTACATCAACGATTACGTAACGTTCCCACCGCCCGTGCTTGTTGATTCCGCCACGCCGTGCCGGTTTCTTTCTTTTCAACCACCACTATCCCTCCCCTCCCCTCCCTCCCGTACCCTCGACTTTCCACCCCCACGTCGACCAGCGTGCCCACGACTCCCTGGCACCACGTCAACCTCGCCACGTCACGGACCCCGCCACATCGCGTTGCCCGCACCGTAGAACGTCCCCGACCCCGCCACCACGACTCCACGCACCTCGCTGCCCCTTCGCGACTGCCACCTCACGGGCCCCAGAGGGCGAACAGCGCGTCTGCCACGTCGCAGCGGCTTACGGAGTGGGGGGAAAGGGCTCAGATACCCGGTAAGCACCCCCAAACCCATCCACATGTCCCGCCCCCCCGTTGATTCCACAACATCCACCTCAGACCCGTCCACCGCCGTTTCGAACCCACGGCAGCCACGAGAACTGCCACGTCGACCCCAGCTCGACCCCTCCGCCGTCATTTTGAATGAACAGCGGCCACGTCGACCCCCACTGCCGCCGGTTTGGCCTCGCATCGCCCCCCGGACTCATTCCGAGCCCACTGCCGCCTCATTAACCCCCGCCACCTCTGACGATACGCACCACCCGTGTGCTGGAACTCCCGCGGCGCCCATTTCTAACCACCAGCACCCAACGCCCATCCGCTCGCATCCGTTTTGCGGACGGAACCCGATGCACAGCACCCCGCCTCCGCTTTTCGAGCCCGACCCTACCATCGACACCACGAGGCGCCACACCTGTCGCCGCCACGTCGACGCCTACCACCACTGCGTAGCCCGCGCCACGTCGAACGAACGCCGGCCCTGCCTCCACGACCTCACAGCTCGCTGACGTGGCGCGAATACCACGTCGCGGAGCTCGAGAGACGGGTAAGCACCCCATCCACCATCTTAAGCCCCCCGTTGACGCGTTAGCCACAGCCGCCGCCATTTCGAGCCCACTCCACATGTCGCCGCCTCGGGCCCAACATCGACGTTGCCGCTCCGCCACCACCACGTTCCCCTCGCCACGTCGAACGAACGACCACCGCGACTCCACAGGTCAACGAACCGCGGGGTTTAGGGAAACGAACGACCACCGCGACTCCACAGGTCAATGAACCGCGGGGTTTAGGGAGTGGGGGATAGGCCCACGGGCGCCCGGTAAGTCCCCAGCCTCGTCACTTCCCATTGAACTCACGCCGTCTCGTTTAACCCACCCGCGGCTGCTGCCACACTCACGCCCGCCCTCCAACTCCCCGCGCCGACTCGTTTCGCGAACGGCCGCTGAACTCCCGTGGCTGGTCTGCTGTGTTTTGTGTACAGCACCCACCCCCCTCCTCCGCTTATTGTAAATATAATTAGAATAGTAATATAGTAATTAGAATAGACTACAAGTAACAGTAATGTAATATATGATGTTTAATATCAATAATAGATTATATTTGAGACAGTGAAGTTTGAGTAAGAAAAGCATCAGTCAGATGGCCTGTGTTACACTACAATTGGTACTATTCCCCCTATTCCTTAGGGAATCCTCAGGGAATATAGGGAATCCACAGGAATAGAGGGAATAGAAGGAATTCCCCAAGGAATAAAGGGAATTCCCTCCATTCCACTGGGAATCCTACAGGAATAGAGGGATTCCTGCCATTCCTAGGGAATCAGTGGGGGAATGAAAAGTACTGGCGGTTGTCTGTATTGAACACGATCCGGGAAATGAATGATGGATCGCGTAAGCCGGTAGAATGGACGGATGGAACCAGGAACCAAGAGGATCGAGAAACACGAAAGGTGAGAGATTTGACGCGCGAAGTCAAAATATTGACCAAGGAACGAGGGACCAAGAACCAAGGAGACGAAAGAAGCTCAGGAATGCGACGGAAAGTCAAGAGCGATGGAGAAACTGGCAACTACCAGCAAAGAAGCTTGGAAAACGCGAGAAGCAAGAGCAGCGGCGAGCCCGCCCGACAGAGTTCGCGGGCGCTCAAACACGATTGACGAGAGCGAGCGGCTGACACGAATCAAGATGCACTAAAGAATGAAAGGCGGCGTCGAGTCCAAGGAACGAGGAAACGAGAGGAGACACCGGGTCATCGACGAGCAGGGATTCGAGAGGTTGGTGGTAGAATCAAACTTGTAAGGAACCATATCCGAAAGGGCCCGAAGCCGAAAGGGAACGGCACGGAAACGACGTGAGAAATGAGAACGCGCGGACAAGGATATGAGAATAAACTGGAAAGGAGACTGAATGGGAGGCAAACTAAGGAGTGAAGCATGAAGATAAGATAAGATTGGAACGACGTCTCCGAGAGGTACAGGCGGAATGCCCATGCAGCTCTCAAGAAGTAGAGTACGCGTTAATCGCCCACGGAAAGTCGGACTGGCTGGGGGTCTCAAGAGTGTATTGCTGAACCGGTGCACGTGAAACCAGAAGACATTTTATCTACAGCGGGGGTTCATGATCACGGCCTTCTGCAGCGTGTGGAGAGCTCGTGTATGCCATCTGTAGAGGGCTGTAGAGGAATGTGACCGGATACCTCTTTTGAACAATCGCCTCCACCAACAACAGGCTTCTGCAATGATCATGAAGAGCATTGTCAAATTTCACTTGTACAGTCGATGCAGAGATATCTTTTGAACTGTAACGTAGATTGCTTGAACCCAAAGCCTAAAAATAGTCAATTGTAATCTTCCTTGCAGGGTAAAAATTGGGTGAATGTCATGGCTTTGTGAAACTTTCAGCGAAAAGTATTGTCATACCGGCCACGAAGGGGTCTAAAGTCTGAAAGGGTCGGTTTCGAGCAGTTCAGGTGGCTGACAATAGTAATTTGTGATAGATATGTCAATTAATTGGTTGCGAACTTGTGCGAAGTCATCAATTCCCACCGAATATAGCAGTGAAAACCTATGGGTTTTCCGCTCAGAGGGGTATGGGTTATGGGTTACTGCGGTTGTATGGGTTATGGTGTGCATTTCCCTGCGAACCAACTCGGTGGACCGAAAAATGTATGGAGTTTAAGGGAGTATGGGTTATCTAGGCTATGGGTTACGAGAGAGTCGACTGTACCTTACAGCCATTGTCATGCCAGCACATCGCCAGGTTGTAATCATTTGCTGATGGGGACCAGAGAAGGAAAGAAAGGCGGAGATGTGATCCCTCGATATTTGAGGCTGGGCAGTTTTTGCGAAACGTGTTTATACATCCAACGGTACCAAGGTCAGAATAATAGAGCTTCGTGTTCTTTGGTACATACCAAATTTCATCTTATAAAACCTGTCTAAAAATTGCATCTCTCCTTTGAGACGGTGAGAGTTCCTTCACTGCTTGTCATAGCAGTGGTTAGCCCATCGCAACCGTGAAAGGATTTGGTGCCCTGCAATCAGTACGGGAAAGTTTACAGGTCTTTTCCGCACCTGCAGGCCGGCAGTTACCTGATAGGGACCGCGCAGGTTATAACTTATTCATCCATCCGTCCATCCTTACATCAGTCGCAACATACATATTCGGATGTTCGTCATCGAACCCAGTAGTCGCTCTTGATCCCGTACTTATACATCGACCATCTCGTTCGCAACAAAGCTCGGTCCTTTTCGCTTCTGTGTGACTTCCAGTGTTTCTGTCGATTAGCCACTACAGTCTTCCACCTATACGCTATTTACCCGTTTTCTGCGAGGTGTTTGGCCGACGTCTATATCCATGATGATTCGTTAGCCGCCCATAGCGATATCACCAACATATTGCTATATGATGCCCAGAAACAAATCTTTGTCCGCGTCAGGAGGTGGAACATCTATCTCAGTGGAGCGAGATCGTCCAACATTGATGGCGGGTTTAACACAGGCGACGGAACGAAAATAAGAATGGCGAGGAACTGATTCCAATGAGCCGTGTTCTGAAGGCAGATTTGCCCTTCCCATGGACGTGTTGAACCTCGAATTCTTCGAGGTCGAGAAGAAACCCCGACCATGCGTGTTCGAACGACTTCAGGTCAGAGCGCACCGCATTGCGGTGCTGCCTAGGCTTCTCCCTGTCCAGCTTCCGTTGTCCGTATGTTTTAAACTGATGCTAATTTGAGCAGCACACCCAACCAACCGCGGAGTCTGTGGGCTGACAATGGTGTGGATTTTGTGATGTACGTCCGAGCCATACAGTGACAAAGTACACCCAATAACGAGTTTTGTATCCAATTTCAACCTTCGACGACAGGCGTAGGTCATGCATGGGGTGTCCGTTTACACCGCATTTTAACTTTAAACGGTTCAGACCTGAGTTGTGGGACTCACCGATGGCATCATCGAGGTCACACTCTGAGCTGCGAAGTACTACCAGCGGTCGTTGGGATTATGGCCACTGATGTAGTCGGCATGCGGAGGGTGCAGTCGAACAAGTTTCACAGGAATCGTTCTTGTTCGGAATTGTTGACGTTCCCAATATCCGACAACTTCCTGGGCAACGATGCCATAAAATACTGAGCAGGCCAAGACAGCTGGTACAATTGAGCGACAAAGATGTTGCACAGGGCTATCCCAATGCAACAGTAATGACCCATTCGACAATTTAGAAACTTCTGCGTCGTTCATCCAGAAGCAAAGTCGAGCGATAATGATGAGAGAGCTTGGTTCCGAGAGCACCGAATCTGGATCTCGCAGAGTCTAAACATTCACAGGTTGTTGGCATTGGTCTTGGATATGGCGCGAAGCGCTTCTTGGCACGATTCTAACACGGCAACAAATTTTCCGACTTTGGATCGGAATGGAGAAATCATGAACATGCATGTTCTGCAGCACTCGAAATCAACAGGCTCAGAGCCAACTTCGGTTGGAGAGTCACTAATTGACCGCTAACCAGACGCCCAGAATCCTTAAGAGGGTGGGTCAGTACTGGATCGCAGCGAGGCTTGCTGAACATGTGTCAACATTTCGAAGTTTTAATGTATATCCAGAGGAAGCAGAAGTCCGTATAGAATGCAACGTAGACGTAGAACATGAAGAAACAATGCAGAAAACCTGCGAAGGGCTATCCCGACGCGGGTCCAGCAGAGACGATGGAATTAGGACTGACAGCGTGCAGTGGGTCGACAACACAGCCAGGGTGTTTGGCAAAGGAGGTTGAATCAAATAATATTCTCTTCCTTGTCATGTGATCTCGTGCTTGCATTCAACAAAGTCGTCATTGTACATGTCCGACGTCCATGTTCATGCACGTTCATGCACTTGAACTTATACGACAAGCGAATGGATCGGATTCAACAACAGCGTGACATACGAGACATTCTTTTTACCTCTACACAATATCTTTCAACTTTTTTTCTATCCATCATCTCTCGAAGTGACGGCCAAAACGAGGACGAGTTGAACAATTTCTACACCAGAAATCAGCAGAGGTCGAATGATTCAGGAGCAAGCATAGGCCAACGGCATTGCGAGGCGAGGGAGGTAAGTCCTTGTGTTGTAAGGAAAGTAGATAAAGCTCATCTTGTGGTTGAGACCTGTTCGAAGAAGCGGCCTCTCACAGAGCCACCAGAACCGTCTCTCTCAGAGCAACTAGAGCCGTTGTCTAAAAAGATCAAAGTCTCAGGCAAACAAATGCCGCCTCCCCCAGGCCCTCTGAACATTAAACATGACGCAACTGAGGGTCCGATTCCGGCGGCTGTTCATGTGGAGAAGCCGTTATCTCAAGTAATGGAGATCCAACCTTTGAAAACCGTTCAATTCCCTCCACTTGAACTCATGCACTCTGCATTCCGTCAATTCTTATATGTAGCACTCGGTGGCCCACTCAAATTCCCGGGATCCAGAATCCCTCTGGGTTTAAAGGATGCAGCAACGGCTGGATCAAATTTAATAGGATCTGTAGGCGAAAATTTGAACAAGTGTAGAGGTCTCCATGACAGTTTCCTGGAAGGTCTGAAGATCATCTTTCCCAATGACAACCAACATTTCTGGGTAATAAAACGTCCCAAATCTGTGGGAGTCTACAATGCCGACCTTACCTACTTACTGAAGCGTGGCTCCACCAACCTACCGCTCATTATGGCTCAAGTTAGCCCGGTCGAGGATAATTCCTCTGACACCCAACTTCGAATATCCTATGCGCAATATCTGTCCTCCATGCCTGACCCCTCTTTGACTGGAGCCCCCGTTTTTTTAATCTCTCTTAATGGTGGGTGAGGTCGTCTCGCCCTTTAGCTGAACTTATGCCTTCTGTAGGGACATATCTGAAGATAAGCGGTGGCTTCTGCTATGCGAAACAGTCGGATCCAATCATTGGCCTTCTTGCTACAGTATATCTGGAGCGTAATGGTTATTCCGGGAACGAACGCACGGCAACATCAATGTTGTACGCGTTAAAAACCGCACTTCTAGATTTGACGTAGGTTTGATTGCATTTTATTTGCGTATTCTTTTTTTTCAAAAGTTTGGTTAGCGAAATTCCTCCCCTGATCAAGACTACCAACCCAGACCACCCCCGCATCATCCCATGCACAGACATAATCGCGACCATCGAGCCTTATCGTCTATACCTAGGGCAATTCCGGAGCGACAAATGGCATCTCAAAAAATACCTGAACAACGACAGCACTCTTGTCGCAAAGATGGAATCTGCAGAACGGTACATCGTAAAGATAATTTGCCTCCGCATGCAAGAGCAATATGGGATTGATGTTCACTTGCATCTCGACGATAAAGGGCTGGCGCCTCAGTTGTTGAGGTGGCACAAGCGCCTGCATGACGGTCTTGCAATGGTTTTTATGGAGTATCTTGCTCCTCCCGAAGAAGGCCAAGCTGGCTGGTTAACACTTCACGACTTCGGCATTGACCATCCAGAGCAAGCGCAGGCTGAAAAGGGCGCTATTGAAACAGTCATTTACGAAGCTATTCTGAAGGCCCTTCAGGAGAAGAACTTCGTCCATGGCGATTTGCGACCGAATAACATAATGATCAACCTCAACAAGAATGGTTCGCTCGTGAAACAGAATGGCAAGGTGATTCTGAAAGTAATCGATTTTGACTGGTCAGGGATGTCAGATCAGGTCTTTTATCCTTACAACCGCAATGACTCCATCCTGTGGCCTGGGAGAACGATGGCAATCACGAGCGAAGATGACCACATGTTAGTGAAGATGTGGATGAAGCTCTGGCCAGTGCCTGTAGCTAAGCTAGAAGGTTAAGAGCACAATGCACAGGTGGCACTCTGGACAAATTCAGTCGAGTATCAATATACATACGCTCATTAATCCCCCTGTATACGCCGTTGTACCTGTACAAATTGTCTATGTAGCACTGGATGGCCTCTAGGGTTTTAAGTTCTTACCCAGTTTCAAGTTTGGATGTCTAAAACCTCCAACTCATAATTAAGAAGACCACGTCTGGTAAATCTTTAAAATCTTACTCAACTTCGATTGCTTTATGATTATGAAGTCGCTTCCCAATGTGACATCCCGCGAGAGCATAACAATCCAAATAAAGCTGGAACATTGCTTAGACGATGATTATTTTTACTAAGCTTCAATTGTTTTTCAGAGCCGCATCATTTTCAGTAACCGAAGTAGTTGTCCTGGTGCCAACCTACATGAATTTATTGCCCGAGTTTATGGCTCACTCGTGTTACTGAAGAGATAGGTGCACAGAGTATATCAAGGAACCGCAGATGAGTGTATGTTTTTTTTCAAGTTTAATTTTGATTTCCCTTAATTGACGGCGTCAAGTAGCAAACGGAAGCTGATGAACCCGGAAGCCTTCATGAATTCAGCTGTCAAGTTTGGGGGGCAAGTTTGCGATCAAAAGGAATGATGCTCGGCTTCCATTAGCAGGTTTGTTTCTCAGGTAGCTCAGGCTCTCTGCTAGCTAAAAGGGACAGAATGCGGCTGCTCGGAGAGACCTGCGGCGACTTTGGCAATTCCTGGCTTTCCTTTCGTACATACGACAAGCACGCCATCAATCCCTCGAGGCATCTGTACATATTTTACTTATCGCTCTCCGCCGCGCACTTATTTTATCCGTTACAGGTCTGTTGGTCTTTGGCCCCTGTTCCAGGAGAGTAGCTATGGCACCAAGGGGTTCTGGCGGGATATGCTGCTGCTTGTGTGATTTCTGGGCGGTTTTCAGGAGAGGCTCTGAGCATAGTAATTAATCCAGCCTGCTTGACAAATTATTACTTTTTTATTGATCCATACGGCGTTATGTAGAGCCACCAGCGCGCGACCTGCAGCGCTGCGCGCTGCCAGGGCCAGGGCCGCAAATCTCCGTGACAAAGGCTGGCGCCCTTGTCCCGAGATTGGCAGCATTCGCCCCGCTGATCCGGTTAAGTCCGGGTGTTCGAAAACCGCTCCTCTGGCGGCTGCCATGTAGCCGTCTTCCGACACCGCTGGCGTCATTCCAGGCGACCTCCTATGGGCGCTTTTCTAGGAGTAGAGTCGCCCAACGCCGTCGCCTTTTCGCCCTCTGAGTGCCGATCGTTGCTGGCATTTTTAGAAGCCAGTTCAAGCCAGCTTCCAGAAATACTTGGTGCCCTACCTTCAAAGCTAAGCTGCCTGCTGGCCTGCAGGGTAGACTGCCCAGAGTATCTTCTGTCGGTTCCATCTCAGCAGGAAAACCTGTCCTTTGGCTGAGCATGAAGTTCATTCCCTCTAACCAGCTTGTTGGCAGACTTCTCAAAGCCATGCTCCTAACTCCTCGCTTGGGGCTGAAGATCCTTTTGCATGGCCGCCCTCCCTGGATTCTGGTCGCCCTTGCCCTGGCCAGCAGCAACCTATGGCTTCAGAAAGGGAGAAACCCAGGCAAGAAATGACCGGCTCTAAACTTGCAAGCGCCTTCCCTACCCCGCCTCCGGAAGCGGCGACCAACGCGTTGGATTGGAGTTTGCAAACCCTTTACCCAGGAGATATGACGCCGTTGCACTCTGGAAATTTGCTCCGCGGTTGGCATTCGCTGCAGGAAAGCCAATGGAACCTGCCTGAAACGCCCCGGATCGAAAGATGCTTAGGCGACCTTTTACGCGTACCCGATGAAAACTCCTACGCGGGAGACCTTGATGTGTCGCAGATTTCTAGCTTCGTAAATTCACCCTGCGGCCTCTCATCGCAGCAAGATATTAACAACCCTTGTCCAAACCCATGCAGCCTTTGCACGACTTCTTTCCTGATGCAGTCTTCATCACCACCCTCTGAAACAGAAGGTACTGGCATAAGTCCAGTGGATATGCTCAAACAGAACCATTTCCCTGGAATTGTGGTGCGGGATTTTCAGAACATAGACGTGGATATGGACGTTGATGGGATGGACCCAGATAGTGGGCCAGAAACAACTGGTCAGCAAATTCAATCCTCAGAAATCCAAAGTGCAGGCTCATCAGCAAAGGGGGGTTGAAGTTGCTGTTACCGGTAATGGAGGAGCTGCACGCAAGGGGAATAACGGGCAAGGCGGAAAGACCAGCCGTAAAGGAGCGGGCGGTAGTGGAAGGGGTGGAAAAGGAGCAGCCAAGTCCACCAAAGGAAGGCGAGAAAGGCAACAGAGACAGATAAATGCCGGCGACGGCGGCGGCAACGGAGGCGGAGGTGGTGGCGATGGAAACGTTGCTGGCAAGAAAAAATGTCCTCGAGGAGCTAAACGGGCGGCAGCCGCTCTGCGAGCCAAGCAGGATCGAGCCGAACACCTGCAACGAAGAAGGTTTGGTCCTGAAGGGCTTGGTCCTGCAGCCAATTCCGATGACGAAGATGGAGGAGGACTGAGTCAAGAAGAATCTGACGAAGAAGAGAACGATGAAAGTCAAGCTTTGCGTCAACAGAACCCTACGTATTCTGGAGATTCTGGAGCCAGCAGCCATCCAATAAGCAAGTAAGGCGATTCGAACATAGAGTCTAGACGTGATTGTACGCGACGAGGGTGTTTGGTCACGTGATCTGAAGCGCAACGACAAGGGCACCTCATTGCTGATGGTACCGGTGGTGGTTGTAGGGCACTCCTTGGAAAGGCTAATAGAATGCTGCAGAGGGCGGTCCCGGTGCAAACGTTATTAATAGCGAAGCCGAGACATAACTAGGAAGGAAGGAGGGTAGAGTGTGCTCTGAGAGCTGGAAGCGCGACGTTGATGCTATCAAAGTAATGAGGAACGTTGGGCATAGAGTGAGTACAAAAAAGCAATGGCCTACATATACGGCGACGCGCGGAAAAAATATGTAAATCCCATCTACTGGCTCAAGACCGAATGAAATTCTAAAAAGTTAGGCCACTTCGGTTGCTTAATTCATAAACCAACGACTTACTCATCTAGGCCTTCGTCTTCGAGGCCTGTGTTGCGCTCCTTCTGTTCTTCAGCGTTCCTGGTTCTGAGTTTAACAGCGTCTCTGAATAAATTTGAGGGAGTTCGGCGTGCCTGAACTATCATCGACGCGAAAGGCGGAAGCAGAGACGATGGATCATTGCAGAGGGTTATCCCGGTGCAAATACCACATTGAAGGCCGACGTTAGTCTCCTGAATCCATTTGAGAGACCGGGACAGAAAGCTTTGGATTGTCTTGGTGGAAAAATGGGCAGAACGACATAGGAGCGAAAGGCCAAGTCGACGCCGTGGGCAGATATTAGAATGCTGCAGAGGGCTATCCCGGTGCAGCAATGCCAATAAAGTGCCGTGACACCGAAGCCGGAATGGCTGACAAGGAACGAGAGAAAAAAGAAAAGCTGGAGACGATGTTCAGCGACGGAGAAACATTGACTGAAAACACGTACCCAGTTGGAAGCAGAGATCTATACAGGTGTAGAAGGCAGCGTAGAGCGTAGAGAAACAATACAGAAAACCTGCAAAGGGCTATCCCGACGCAGGTCCAGCAAAGACGATGTCGGATGGAAGTGTGGTACATATTGGTGTGATTGGTGTGCACTCAGCACTGTGCGAGTGACCCACGCGGCGTCAACCAGAGCCAGCGTGTTTGGCAGAGGAGGTTGAACCAAATAAAGCACCTGGCTCTTTCCAGCGTGATCGTCTTGGACTCTTGATCTTGCGTTCTCCCTTCGATGCGAATGTCTACTTGCTCTGGCCACCCTTCAAAGCACAGCGTTCAGCGGCGATGTTCAACAAGACATTTTTCGGGAAGCCCTTGAAAGTCGTGTTTTAATCGCAACCCACAGCTTACAACCAACTCCACTTGACGAGACATACTTATGTTCTCAAAATCGTATCTAATATGCCGCCTTCATTCACTTTCGTAGGGTCGTCGATTGGCCATCAACCCCGAAGGTCATGAATCCACTTCAAGCCTCACCTTTTCACCCTCCCTGTGGGTCAGAAAGTAGCCGAAATAACAGTCAGAGGAAATGCACGTGAACGGTGAGTCGGTGACATTGAAGGTCATCTAATGATCTATAGTCTTACGCGCCGCGCCTTTAATACCTCAAGCCACTGCTCTGCCTCTCCACGTCATTCTTCTTCGTACCACCTAGTGACGTCACAACTACAACGGTATTCAGAAATGTTTCCGAACTTTTGCTCTGCCTTGACCCAATAGCCATGTAGATAACTGGCCTTCATTTCTCTGTTTAATCATGCACAACCCGTTGTTGTTTTGGTTCCCGAACTCTCCGTACTGACGCCATCATTCCTGCCATCCATCTCTTATTCAAGTCCCTCCACTCAGGAGCCACATATGAGTCATTTCGTGCTACGAACACTCATCAGGATGGAGCCTCTCAGTTTCACTCATAGCGTCACTCTGGTAAATCATTGACTGCATTGCGGAATAATAATACAGAAAGGCCTGACAAACACAATGGGAGCCCCCGAGCCTCGCCCGAGAGGTTAGAGCAAGCTGGACAGGAATAGATGTTCAGATTACTAGGATTATAAATTAAGAGAATTGTTGCCATTTGCCAGTGTAGTTGAGACTGTGATATCGGTATAATGTGCTTGTGGGGAAAGACCATAATCAACATGATCCTCACTGCCATAGAGTTGGTGTGGTTTCATCTTGAAAGCGCTGGCGTTGGTTAAAATAGACGTTGCTGGGGATGTAAGTCCGAGGCCCATTGCGGTTGGAAAACTGCCACGATCACCACGATCACCGGGTAGTGAGTTCAGGTAACGCAATTCACCAAGATCTAAGCGATTATTATGAGCACTCATTTTGGTTCAGAGAAAGTGAAAAAATTGACCATGACTATCTCGTGGAGCATAAAATGCTCTGAGATCTTCGTCACAAGCAGCGAACTTTGCCTTTGAAGTTTTCGCTTGTCGAAAGGTATCAAAAATGGAATTGTGGATTCGAGTCGGAGGTGGCGGTGAAGACGATCCAATGCCAAAGAGTTGGTATGGTGGTTTCATATTGGAAACACTGGAGTTGATTGGAATAGATGGCTCTGGGGATGCAAGTTCTAGGCCAAATGAAGTCGGATAATTGCCGTGATCACTGTGCTGCGGGGTTGGATACCGCAATTCACCAAGACCTAAGCAACTGTCATCAGCACATTATTTTGTTGATACAAAGTGAACAAATTGACTTAATTGGTCGCCACTGTTTTCCATGTATCCTGAAGCATATAAGGCATTGTGATCTTCGTCACGAGAAGTGAACTTTGCCTTCGGAGTCGCTTGTCGAAAGTTATACAAAATGGGATTGTGGATCGCAGGTGGCGGAAAAGATGACGGAGAAAGGCTTTTTGGTCGCTTAAGTCAATCAATCTAGAAATATGATGATAGAGAATCACCTGGATATTCCGAAATTGAATCGACGATAGGATTCCTGCAGTGACATGGTGGCCGGGTTGGGGTATCTCGTCGCTTCTGCTGTTTCGTGAGTTTGAGCAGGTGGACAGAATTGATGGTCTGGTACGATTCCCTTGGATTCGGGGTAATCATAGTTAAAATGAAGACCCAAACTCTCTGAAGTTGGCCCAAAACCAGAGCCGTATGGTTGACTGATGAGCCCCGGCGCGCCTCTGGTAAGTGGGATGGAACCATAGGAAACTTTCGGGGTCAACCTCAAGGGGCGCCCCGGGTTTGCGCGCTCTCTGGCCTCGCTTTGTGGACGGCAGGAAGAGCGAAACAAGGTTGAAGGATCACCAGCACTTTTCCAACGGCCTTGAGTTTGTGAGTGGCACACTGGAGGGGGTCTGACGTGGGGAACCTTTGGAGGGCGGATTTGACCTTTCACTTCGGGATATTTGCAATTGAGGCCTCGGTTTGTGCAGCGCAAGCAAGCAGGGCGCTGACCAGAACACTAAACCAACGATTAGTGTATCAAAGGAGGTAAGGGACCATAAAGTACTTTAGTTTTCTTCTCTCGGCACATATCACAGGTCTTGGACAACTTTTCACGGATGTTTGGTGGCGTTGCATGCACAACAGCAGATCGGTCTTTCATATCTCTCAAGCGAGAAGATCGCCTTACAGACCGTCGAGAAATTTCGCCGTCTTCTATCTCGACGCGTTCAGTAGCCCCGTCGAAATCTTTGCGAGGATGCTCGGCGAGACAAAGGACGCGAGGATCTTCCTTGGAACACATAACAGACGGAGACGGGGAAGGGGAATACAAGATAAAGTCGGAAAAGGAGAGACCGAGGTTGTTGCTTGACCGACACTGCCTAACCTCATATTTATGGCTGAGGACGAGTCAGACCATGGTTGTGTTGTGCCACTGCGGCCCTTAAGATATGTATATGCCTGGGAGGAGACTCCACACTCCTGTGAGTAGCTCCAGGCCCGGCAAAATAAAATTTCGACTGGATAAATTCCCCTAACATATATAAAGTCTAGGGTTAAGCACCTTCGTTCGACTTCCCGTAATTGGAAGAACGAACATTCTCTCACCTTCGAGTGTTGACCCTGAGTGAATTATGAAGTCTCGACATCCTGCGAGCGCATAACACAATATTAATCCAGATCCAACGCGCACCCGACTCATCTTTGTAGCACCAAATATAGGATAATAAAATGGAGGCAGGAGCAGGCGAGCTGTCGATGATGACCTTTGCAGGGTGGGATGGACACTCTGTGGTCCAGATAGCCAGACCTGTGAGCGCATAAGCACTCAGGGCCGTCGCGCAGAGACCAGGACAATATTCGAGGCTGACTCGATTTCAAATCTACTGAAGAATCTCGCTGGCATCCACTTGTCAGTTGTGGCCCTCATCAACTGCTGACCTGTCGCTGCGTAAGCACCCCGAGGGAGGCTAAGCCCTATATAGGTGGGCTGACTCGAAAATGAAAAATGGACCTCTGTAATTGAATGAACATTGTCCATGGATTCATGATGAAACGCGGGCGGCTTTAGATTAAGCACTCGGGGAAGGTGAGTCACATTGAGAATTGATCTAGCTGCTGGATTGGCTGTCATGATCAGATTTGAACCTGAGGGCTGTAAAGGTGCGCTAGATCACTAGCACTATCCAGATCCAAGAGCCTGAGATGAGGAACTAGCTTCACTTCCCCAGCCTTGTTGCGCGATCGGTGGAGAGGATGGAGTAAGCAAGGTGGTTTGCATGAGTTGGAGAGGAGTCGGGCCGTCATGCCTACACGCCCTCACATCCCAGATTACAACACTGTAGCTCATAAAGAAAACAACGCAACGGCGTCCATTGATCCTTGAGACAGAGGCGACGTACTCTTTTATACCAACGGCTGTAATTCTGGATAGACTGCTTTTCCCTTGGCCACAAGTCATTCACCGAATGTGTTCTGGTATGGTAACAGAGTGGAGAGTCCTCGAGCAGGCGGGCGAGGATTGATAGAGACGACGAGAGTACTCGTTGTGTTAGTGGTGGTCGGGTACAGGAAGTGAGGAGAAATTTTATTGCAACTACGATACACACAGGTTATTGCAATTAGCTTTTTGACTTATGTATACAGCATCCGTATGATATTCTACATGAGGTCAAGTCATTATCGTCGTCATCAACAGCAGGAAAGAGCGTTACTTACCAAGTCAAGTTCCATGCCCCATTGCGGTTGTGTTGACCGGGTGTTCACTTCAAGTTGAACCAAATGTGGACCGTCAAGGGTTTTGCGTCGCGTTGAATCGACGCGACGACAAACGTCTTTTGCTAATTTTCAGTGGGAAATGCGTTGGAAATGCGGTTATTCTAACTTATTGTGCCGACGACACTAGGACTCACTATGCAATCCCTGCATACAAGGTATCGAGTATTTGCAAGTGGCGGTGTCATGGGAGTTCACGCGTTCACGTACTTGCTTATTCGATTTGGGCAACATTCAGAGGGTCAGGGCGATCAGAAAATGGCGGTAATACTCTGACTATGTATCTCAATATTGTTATGCGGAACTCCACACACTGATCTTATGTAATGATCTTAAATGATGACTCTGGCCTGATTCACAGTTCACTACTTGTTCACTACCGTTACAGTTACTTACCCCCATAAGCGATCCTCGACCTGCTCCGCAGAGCTGGAGCGCGAGAGCGACTGTTATGGGCAGCGATAACAGAGAACCTGCGCTCTTTGACGATTCATCAGTCTCGTCATCTCCTCCTAAGCCATGCTGCCATGTTCAATCTCGGTATTGTTGATATAGTACCTCAAACTGTCCCATGTCCCTGATGTGATACGAGAACTCCTTGCACTCTCCTAGGCCTAGCGCTGAAGTTTACGCCGTGACCGAATTGATTCGTATCTCTAGATCTGATCTTTTGTTTCGTCACCGGTTTCAGAACGTGGATGCAGACGTTACGTTATTCGCTGGGCTTCCCTCTCTATTGTTTTACGAAACCGCATCATGCATTGAGCCTATGTATATGATTCACTTCGCTCAACTCACGGGCTCAGCGCGCTTAGCGCCGTACTGGTTTGGTCAGATATTTAAAAGACTAACGAGGAGTGTCAAATTTTCTCATCACGTCTGCTACCATCCTCTTACCATGCGCTTACCACAGGCCTGGCGAGCTCTCTTCTCGCGAAATGTGCGTTTTGCTCTCTGCTATATTCCGTTGGTCGTCCTTCTCATTTTCTCCAGAGGTACTCCCTTCGCGCCAGGCTTGACGGGCACCGCGGCCCTATCAATTGCTTTGCTATCGTCGGGGATGCCGAGCTGCTTGCGAGTGGAGGTAGGTCAAGCTGGCTATAAGTGTAATGATACTTTGACTGATTCATGCAGGAGATGATGAGTCTGTTCATATCTGGGATCTGAAGAACTTCAGACTGGGCCAGACGCTTGTTGATTCTGGAGGGCATTGGGGCCAGATAACCTGCCTCACTTGGATTCCTTTATCCAACGGCTTACCGGGAAACGGATTGTTATGCTTAGGAACGGGGAGGGGGCGGTTGGCCATCTATCGGCGCCAACGAAAAAGGGTAAGTTTGGATCTGGACTCGTATCTTTGGTTGCATTTTAACGTCTCCGAAGAGCCAATTTGTTGAAGCTTGTGATACTCAGATCTTCAACTTGGGCAACAGTGTAGAAGCTGTCGCCTTTGACGCTGCTCATCATCGACTTGTGACAACAAGCCACAACGGCAACGTCAAGATGTTTCGATTAGGAAAAGACGGTAAGATCATATCCTTGAAATTGAGACTACAGGCCAATGACCAATAATATTCTCTCGATGTCTTAGGGAACTTATCAGCTCCTTTGTGGGCCGTGGACCACACTGAAGCCATTCCACGTTCAGTACATTTTACCAACAGCGGCGAGGAGGTCGTAATCTATGGTCTTGAGTCTGGAGAAATGTAAGAATTACTCTGATCCAATGCGCACTCGAGACCCACAGCAGGAACCAGGTCGTTTTGGGACTCGCAGACGTCGGTGGCAAAATATTCAAAATCCATCAAGAGTCCCATGTTTGTTTCTCTTTGGTATCCTTGAGGAATTGACGTTTACAAGAATTCTCAGTGGCAACGCTTGTGTCGATGAAGCTGGGAAGAACGTTGTGATTGACAATATCGGCACAGGTTTTGAAGTGTACCCGGTTGGCCGTTCTACTGCCACGCACTTTTTTGAAGTCCCTGCCGCACGCCAACACATCAGGGGAGTAGTATTCAGCGAGAAAGGATCAGCGATTATAGGAGGCAGCGACCACGGCAAAATCTACCTGTTTAATCTCAAGGCCTCGGAAACACATTTTGACCAGGTAATGACCCACGGAAGCCCATTATCATTTATTCAGGCAGTAGCGGTAAGACCTCAGAATCTGATCAAAAATTGAGATACTTAGACTTTTTCTTAGTCTGCTAGCTCGGACGACCGTCATCTTATCATAAGCGGCTCATCTGATAATAAATCTGATATCTGTGTATGGGAGAAGCCGGTGAGTAGTTGCGGCTGCTGTTGCTTCGTCACGCTGATGAGTTTGCTTGGGAAGACGAAACGCGCGCAGGAACGAAGGTTGTACCAGGATCATCGGCGAGGAGATTTGCTCGTGATTTTCATCCTCTTTCTCGTCAATATCTTTACATGGTTTCCTGCAGTAAGACCTTCTGTATGTGTCTCTCCCCTCCACTGAATTAGCTGGTTGAACTTTTGACAGCGGCTTGCAACCTTTCCATCACAGTTCCGATTTCCTTTCGACTCTCCAACTCGCGACACTATCCCAAACTCTCATTCCCACCACAAGAACGCACTCAGTCAGATTGAATATGTGAAAAAATTCGAAGATATTATTCTAGAACAGCATGACGATCGATTATGGACCAAGGTTCCCAAAAGGATCCCAGAACCGCAAGGAAAGGTCCTCGAGCCGAGGTCTTAGTGATGCCCCACTGATTCCTGCAGGATTCCGGCCGGAATATCGCAATTCCGCGGATTCCTGCCGGAATCGGAATGGCAGGGGGACCAGCCAAAAGCCCCAATTCCGTGGGCTATAATCCGGCGGAATACGGCGCGGAACGTCCGGAATGGGGAATTCGGTGGGATTCCGCGGCGGAATAGCGAGCTACATCAACGATTACGTAACGTTCCCACCGCCCGTGCTTGTTGATTCCGCCACGCCGTGCCGGTTTCTTTCTTTTCAACCACCACTATCCCTCCCCTCCCCTCCCTCCCGTACCCTCGACTTTCCACCCCCACGTCGACCAGCGTGCCCACGACTCCCTGGCACCACGTCAACCTCGCCACGTCACGGACCCCGCCACATCGCGTTGCCCGCACCGTAGAACGTCCCCGACCCCGCCACCACGACTCCACGCACCTCGCTGCCCCTTCGCGACTGCCACCTCACGGGCCCCAGAGGGCGAACAGCGCGTCTGCCACGTCGCAGCGGCTTACGGAGTGGGGGGAAAGGGCTCAGATACCCGGTAAGCACCCCCAAACCCATCCACATGTCCCGCCCCCCCGTTGATTCCACAACATCCACCTCAGACCCGTCCACCGCCGTTTCGAACCCACGGCAGCCACGAGAACTGCCACGTCGACCCCAGCTCGACCCCTCCGCCGTCATTTTGAATGAACAGCGGCCACGTCGACCCCCACTGCCGCCGGTTTGGCCTCGCATCGCCCCCCGGACTCATTCCGAGCCCACTGCCGCCTCATTAACCCCCGCCACCTCTGACGATACGCACCACCCGTGTGCTGGAACTCCCGCGGCGCCCATTTCTAACCACCAGCACCCAACGCCCATCCGCTCGCATCCGTTTTGCGGACGGAACCCGATGCACAGCACCCCGCCTCCGCTTTTCGAGCCCGACCCTACCATCGACACCACGAGGCGCCACACCTGTCGCCGCCACGTCGACGCCTACCACCACTGCGTAGCCCGCGCCACGTCGAACGAACGCCGGCCCTGCCTCCACGACCTCACAGCTCGCTGACGTGGCGCGAATACCACGTCGCGGAGCTCGAGAGACGGGTAAGCACCCCATCCACCATCTTAAGCCCCCCGTTGACGCGTTAGCCACAGCCGCCGCCATTTCGAGCCCACTCCACATGTCGCCGCCTCGGGCCCAACATCGACGTTGCCGCTCCGCCACCACCACGTTCCCCTCGCCACGTCGAACGAACGACCACCGCGACTCCACAGGTCAACGAACCGCGGGGTTTAGGGAAACGAACGACCACCGCGACTCCACAGGTCAATGAACCGCGGGGTTTAGGGAGTGGGGGATAGGCCCACGGGCGCCCGGTAAGTCCCCAGCCTCGTCACTTCCCATTGAACTCACGCCGTCTCGTTTAACCCACCCGCGGCTGCTGCCACACTCACGCCCGCCCTCCAACTCCCCGCGCCGACTCGTTTCGCGAACGGCCGCTGAACTCCCGTGGCTGGTCTGCTGTGTTTTGTGTACAGCACCCACCCCCCTCCTCCGCTTATTGTAAATATAATTAGAATAGTAATATAGTAATTAGAATAGACTACAAGTAACAGTAATGTAATATATGATGTTTAATATCAATAATAGATTATATTTGAGACAGTGAAGTTTGAGTAAGAAAAGCATCAGTCAGATGGCCTGTGTTACACTACAATTGGTACTATTCCCCCTATTCCTTAGGGAATCCTCAGGGAATATAGGGAATCCACAGGAATAGAGGGAATAGAAGGAATTCCCCAAGGAATAAAGGGAATTCCCTCCATTCCACTGGGAATCCTACAGGAATAGAGGGATTCCTGCCATTCCTAGGGAATCAGTGGGGGAATGAAAAGTACTGCTCGAGCCTTATGAGAACGAAGGCAAGAACCAGATACAGGTCCGTAGACGGCCTCCTATCCAAATCTGAAATCAATGATTTCTGTGGGAAATATCACGTACCTCCCAAAGTTGATGTTACGTCGACGCCCAATGCCCATGTTGCACCGTCAGCGGTAGACCCTGGTTAGACGTAAAATAGTTGTAACAATGTATCCATATTTTCTAGTTAAGATCTCATATCGCCTTCGTCAATACAACACCTTGCTGTTTCCGAACTTGAATCAGTGATGTGATAAGAGGTCGAATTTGTTTGCTGTGGACACATTCATTAAATACTCTTGAAATATTCAGAGATATTCTTGCTCAGTTGACGAAGGTGAGTATGCTGTGAAATGTTGATGGTTAAATGGTAGGACAACCGCTCTGTTCTTTTGTGCCAGTATAAAGTTAAAGTGAGACTTAACAAAAAAAACATCCTCATATTTCCGAATTTTTTTGGGTAGGGTATACGTGGCTTGTAAGCCATTGCCTTGCAGTATGGCATTTACGAGTCCATGATTTCATTCATTTTTCTCTTCTTTTCCTCTGGGCCACGGGCCATCCTAGACGCGAGAAGGTAGGTATTTTCAGAGGTCAAAAACTCACGGATGAGCAGGATGCAACCTGTAAGCAAAATACTAAGGCACAAGAAATCAAACAGACTAGTACCTAACCTTCACATACGAGCCTCAATGGGCGTTAGAAATGGGCGGGATGTCGAGGTGCGAATTACTGAGGCAACCCTGTTTGGGGCAAGCCTCACTGACAGAAATCACGCAGAAAGCCAGGACAACATTGAGGCTTTGTTGCTCATGATAAGAGAGCGAATAATACAAAACAATTTAACTACATACCTTCGTTGCTCGTGGTAAGAGAGGAAGAGCAGCGAAGGTAGAATGAAATTTTACGCGTACGGTTACTAGGTACCATGTGATGAGGGCGGATTTAAAAGTGATGGGAGACGCGTGTAGATTTCATTACGCCAAAATCTGTAGCGTGGTTGCTCGCTCCCCTCACACCCCTCATAATCATATAGCAATCGGAGTCGAGTGAGATTTTAAAAAATTTACCAGCTTTGGTCTTCATTCTGAGTAGACGTCCGAACTAGTAAGACTTTTACATATAGACATCCAGTGTTAAAGACAATTTGTACAGGTACAACAGTGTATGTTTTTGACGTAAATTGATACTCGACTGAATTCGTCCAGACTGCGACTTGTATGTCATGCATGCTCTTAACCTTCTAGCTAAAGCATGGGCACTGGCCAGGACTTCATCCACATCTTCACTAACATCCGGTCATCTTCTTTCGTTATTGCCATCGTTCTCCCAGGCCACAGGATTGATTCATTGCGGTTGTAAGGATAAAAGACCTGCTCTGTCACCCCTGACCAGTCAAAATTGATTACCTTCAGAACCACCATGCCATTCTGTTTCACAAGGGAACCATTCTTGTTGAGGTTGATCATTATGTTATTCGGTCGCAGATCGCCATGAACGAAATTCTTCTCCTCAAGGGCCTTGAAAATCACTTCGTAAATGAATGTTTCAATAGCGCCCTTTTCAGCCTGCGCTTGCTCTGGATGGTCAATGCCAAAGTCGTAAAGCGTTAACCAGCCAGCTTGGCCTTCTTCGGGAGGAGCAAGATACTCCATAAAAACCATTGCAAGACCGTCATGCAGGCGCTTGTGCCACCTCAACAACTGAGGCGCCAGCCCCATATTGTCGAGATGCAGGTGAACATCAAGCCCATATCGCTCCTCCACGCGAAGGCAGATTATCTTCACGATGTACCTTTCTGCAGATTGCATCCTTGCGACAAGAGTGTTGTCATTGTTCAGGTATTTCTTGAGATGCCATTTGTCATTCCGGAATTGTCCTAGGAATAGACGATAAGGCTCGAGAATCGCAATTGTGTCTGTGCATGGGATGGTGCGGGGGTGGTCTGGATTGGCAGTCTTGATCACGGGAGGGATTTCGCTAAACAAGCTTTTGAAAAAGTATACACGAATAAAATGCAATCAAACCTACGACAAATCTAGAAGTGCAGTCTTTAATGCGTATAACATTGATGTTACCGTACGTTCGTTCCCGGAATAATCATTATGCTCCAGATAGACTGCAGCGAGAAGTTGGATATTTGGATCCATATGTTTCGCATGGCAGAAGCCACCGCTTATCTTCAGATATATCCCTACAAAGGCATAAGTTCGGCTACAGGACGAGACAATCACACCCACCATTGAGAGAGATCAAAAAAACGGGGCCTCCAGTCAAAGAGGGATCTGACATGGAGGACAGATATTGCGCATAGGATATTCGAAGTTGGGTGTCAGAGGAATTATCCTCGACCGGGCTAACTTGGGCCATAATGAGCGGCAGGTTGGAGGAGCCACGCTTCAGTAAGTAGGTAAGGTCGGCATTATAGACTCCCACAGATTTAGGCCGTTTTGTTACCCAGGAATGCTGGGTGTCGTTGGGAAAGATGACCTTCAGACCTTCCAGGAATGTGTCACGGAGGCCTCCACAATTGTTCAATTTTTTTCCTACATTTCCCATTAATTCTGATCCAGCGGCTGCTGCATCCTTTAAGCCCAGAGGGATTCTGGATCCCGGGAATTTGAGTGGGCCACCGAGTGCTACATATAAGAATTGACGGAATGCAGAGTGCATGAGTTCAAGTGGAGGGAATTGAACCGTTTTCCAAGGTTGAACTTGAGATAAGCTCCTCTCCATGTGAACCGCCGCCGGGATCGGTCCCTCAGCTGCGTTATGTTCGATATCCAGAAGGTCTGGGGGAGGCGGAATTTGTTCGCCTGACACTTTGATCCTTTTGGACAACGGCTCTGGTTGCTCTGTGAGAGACCGCTTCTTTGAACAGGTCTCGAGTACAACATGAGCATTATCTACTCCCCTTGCAACACAAGGACGTACCTCACTTGCCTCGTCTTGCCATTGACCTACGCTTGCTCCTGGGTTATTCGACTTTTGCTGATTTCTAGTAGAGGGGTTGTTCAGTTCGTTCTCCTTTTGGACGCCAGTCGTCACAGTTCGAAAGATGAGGGATAGGAAGAAGGTTGAAAGATATTCTGTAGAAAGAATGTCGCGTATGCCACGCTCTCGTTGAATTCGATCCATTCGCCTGTATGAGGTCAAGCTGAACCAGGGAGGTGTACAATAACAATGGTCAAAGACCTTGTTTGTAACTTTGAAGCCAGAGATCACATGACAAGGAAAGATGGAATCAGACGGAATCATGATTCATGGATTTCAACTTTGTAATCTAATCTAGTAATCATAAGACTTGTAGGCCGGTTGCCACCGGCAAGGGCCCACTCCCTTTCTTTCACAGTCAGTCTTCCCCGATTGTTAACAAATCTGCATTGTGTATGATACTGGCTAAAAGGTTGGGTACAAGCTTCGTCTGACTCTGTTCGCGCTTCCATCCTGATATTTGATTTCTTCTTTGAGCAGCCGATGCAGCCTTGGCAGGTGGCCCGCTTCATTGTGGGTCAAAGCGCAAGAACTACTGACCATGGCCATCATCGCAGGACGGCTCAGGACGCGCGAATGACGAATTGAACGCAAAGTCAGGGTGACACAAATCTACGGGGGTAAAACGGGGGTACGTGACGGAGAAGCAGAGCCGGCCAGATATTCTTCTGCTGCCTGCATATATCCGAGCAATACAGTGTGAGATGAAAGGATGGGTGTAAAAATGAGAGCTACGGGTGTAGAACCAAGCAGAGCGGAAAATAGCATGGTTGGATGTGGTGAGCGCCCATTTGGCGCCCGTATAAGAATGCGGCTGTCAATGCACGATGGATGAATATGCTTGTGAATTTGAGTCACAGATGTCACATCGGCATAGCTGGATCACAAGACATGCCGTCTCAAATTGCGTTTTTCACTGAAAAGGAAATCCAATGGTCTTATAAAACCCACTACCTAAATCCTATACTATCCCATTCCAGGAGTTTGACCATTCCAGGAGTTTGACCACTTCGATTTCCTCAGGCAATTCTTATCCGACCGCCACAAAACTTTGCATATGTACTCTAGTAGTCTATCCCAATAAATATATCCAAAAAAAATGAGAGTTTTACGACTGCATCCTGCAAAACTGAGAGAGGGTGATTTTGATTACCTTCAAAGGGCCAAGGTATAGCAATGTAGACTCAGATCCAGCCCGATCGCGAAGTCCGCGTCCCATGAAATTTGGACAAGTCATTTAGGGTATTGGTGCGATCCCAAATACCAAATTTTATATTTGAAAGTGGATTGTATCTTTTAGAACTCGAGGAAAGGTCGTTTTGCGGTTTTGAAAAGTGACACATCGTGACAGTTTTCCTGGGAACCAGGGCAAACCCGACGAAAAAGTAGCGGTGATTTGTTGTGACAGCACCGTTACAGGATGGTCAATCTCCTGGAACCTTCGACTTTTGAGCACCGGAAGGGCTCCGTTGTCGCCTCTGCTCAACTTTTAAGGAAAAAATTTGATATTCAGATATAAGACAAAATGCCGCATATTCTGGCAAAGTTTGAGGACAGGAGGATAAGTAGTTGCATTGTAATTTGACGAATAGTGATAAATTGGTCAAACTCCTGAAATGGGATAGTAGGTCTTAGGAAAAGTCCTGTGAATTTTAAAGTCCGCTTACAGACTTTTATAACTCCGCCGTGACCCTGCCCTGAGCATCGCGCCAAAGACTTCACTATCGATTCACAGCGATTCACAACTTTCTGGCGGATGGGAACGCCTATTCACAACTTGAGAGGTTCAATTCACAATTTGGTTCACAAACTTTTGGCAGGGAAACGGGCTCGTTTGGCGAAGTCTTGACAGGCTTCGCTATTCCCTTTGCCCACATAGACTGCGCCAAACCCTTTTCCGTCCCCACCATACAGCCTTCCTCCTCCAACTCTTACTCATGCAACCTTTCTCCAGTCAACCTCTTTCCAGGTAGGACTACCGATACTAGGACTGCATTATCTTTGGTAAGCTGTTTGTTCCTCTACAGATTCTGTATGCGGAGCAAATCACGCCGTAGTTCATCGCCCTTTCTGCGTCGCAGGAACTCGAACGGCTCCCGATGGAGTTCAGGTCATTGACTGGTTGCTGCTTTACGAACCGCGCGTTTTAGCAATGGTAATCAAGATGTTGGAGAAGAAAATTGTCAACTGTGGAATCACCATCACCCCGTCCAACCGCCTGGCGCATCTCAAAAACGCCGCCCGTGAACACTGCGCCCTAGTGACGCTCATTGAAAAAGACTGCCCACCAACCACCCCAAAGCACGACAAGCTTCGCCTCCAAGCTTTGAAAATGGAGTCTTTTGACGAAGCTTTTTCGCCTGGGGGTTATGATGTGATCTTTCCACGCGACCTTCCTACCCGTCTTCCATTCGCAGTTTTTTTCACGTTGCACTCCAGGTTTCCGCACATGCTCGATCTTCCGCTCCAGCTTATTTATACGGTCCAGATCGATCTGGAGAACTTCCCATCACCGCTGCCAGCTGTAAACGATCAGGTCCGAGAATGGTTTGCCGAAATCGCCAGTCGTTCCGCTTTGAACCTCGAAGTACCAGAGAGGGTGAGGTCGGGACTTGTGGTCAACAACCCTCAAATTTCAAGTTGGAGAAACAGGTTTTAATTGTTTTAATTATTCACATTCATTCTTGGTCCTCGTGTACTGTATAAAGACTTCGTGTTTGTACTGTCCAATAAATTTTTTCCTTGAGCAACATGTGGATAGTTTGAGTGACCGTAGAACATTTCTTGATAAACATGTGGATCATCCCACACCCGACGAAGCCCGACGAAACCGGCCTCTCCCAATCTTTTCGAAAAAAGCATACATAATGCTTAGTTCTTCGGTTCTCGGGCATACCTTTGTCATATTTTATCTGATTGAACCCTAAGTGAAACGGTGCAATGGTTTCATCGGATTCGATATTTCTCTCTGACGCAGCACGGTTTTAGAAGGGAGTTCTCCAGCTACCATCAATATCATTTGCACAGGCTATAGTTAGAACAGAATAGAACTCGGCGAAACTTCCAGAAATGGTCATGGTAAACCAAAATAGTAATCCATGGTCAGAAGCGGGTGTGAGCGTGTGCCTGGCGGCTTTGAAGCCGCTGAACTTGAAGAGTGGTTTATGTAGATCCAAGTCAAAATTTCCACTGAAAAATGTCAAAGAAAAGGTTTCCTCCCCAATGTACTACATGTACTACATTCTTTGCGGAAATAACTTGACACTTACGGTTTTCCAAAATCGTACTTCGACACATTTAAACTCAAGCCATACAGACCCATAGCCGTATTTACAGAGAAAGTCGGCTGTGATTCAAAGACCCAGATTTGTATGATCGGCCATCGTTCACTAATGACATTCACTGAAATATAGCGACACTTTAACAACCAGGCTCAGATAAATATGGTACATTTGGTATATTTCTATGTCGTTTAATACTATAGGTGTAATTTATGCTTTATTTGTTTACATGGCCTGATCCCTGTCGCACCCGAGGAAGAAAAAAATGGGCAGGTCCAAGTACAAAGCCTTGTTAGAAGAGCGCTGGGGAAAGGGATGGCATTAGCTTTCGATGGGAAGAAGGAGAAGCAGACGAAATCGATACTAGAGAAGAGGAGAAGAGAAGAAATGGTTGATGGGCGGGAGACATGCCCACAAACAACAACGCAACGTGAAAGTAAATACAAACACAAATATGAACATGACGAAAGAAGAAAGAGCTCATTGAATGTGCTTAGGCAGTTGCGGGGGGAGGGCAGTGACAACTGCCAGTTGGGCATTGGATCCAGAGAGAGAGTTGGTTCGATAATCGAATTTGAAGTCGAGCTCGAAATCGAAATGAAGCCAGTCGGGTTCACGTATTGATTTCATCATACCTGAAGAAAAACAAAGGGAAAACGGCATGAGAACTTTCACCCAAAAACCCATGTTCGACTATCCACATAGGACCAACCCAATCATGGATTCTCGGGGTATCAGCACGTCGAGTGAACGAATACATGCCATCATACGGTGGCGTGCCGCTTGACTCTCGTAACCTTCACTGTCCGATGTACACGTCGCGATAACGAGGGGTGGATAGGCAATGTTGGGGGGAAGCATTGGCGTCGGTTTGAAAGACGGGCGGGATGTGTGCGACGGCACCGAGAGAAGGGACAAAGCCTGGCCTTATCCCCTATCGCTTTGCGTCGCGTTTTGAGCTACATATTGACAAGGCAGCTGTTCAAAACAAGGTTCAGCAACCTCAATGATATAAGGCTCTTTGGTATTCTTGAGAACGAGGATATACAAGAGATAAAGATAGACGCACACAGTAAAAAGCGCCATAGCACGCTCCGCATTGTATCTCCGCATCCTGTGGAATTGACCGCTTGCAACCGGGGCAGCAGTAGCGGTAGGCCATTGTCCGCTCACGGAGCGGGACAGGAAGACCGAGATCGAAAGTGGTCATCTAGAAAGATGAAGGTAAGTACAGATAATCGTGATATTTCATGACAGACAAACAAGTGATCGAGGATGAAATTCTGAGTAAAGTGAAAGAATGCAGAGGGAGTATGTTGGTCTGCTTGAAGATCCGTGGGACCTTCTAGCACAGAAGTTGCCGCCTTTCTCGAGGTCACATGTTCGTGTTGATGCATTCAAAATAGACGCCCGTCAACTAACATGATGATTTAAAATATTGGTAGGTTTCTAAGTTTCTAACAAACCGGACCTGTCTGTTGACATAGAGCAAGGTATGCATCATAATAGCGTACCTAAGCTCTCGAAAGCCACTAAGTTCCGAGGAATACGACGAGGGCTCTTGGTCGGGAAGTTTCATGGAAACACCAGGCCCTACCGAGCCGCTGAAGAAAATATGTTATGCTGCCGAATGTTCGACCTACGGTTTCAACCCTGTAGGCGAAATTTAAAATAGACAAGTACAGTCGGTCCTTCCTCACTCCCCAAGTTCTCACCTCGTCAGCCATACCCAATAAGGCTGCCAGTTTTTACAGGAAGCGGCCACAGACAGTCCACGTCTCAAAGCATAACCTGATCGTGATTTCATTTGTCGACCCGTGTATATCAGTCCCTGGTTGCATTCTGTAAGTGCATGCTTTCACTCCTATAACTGCACAACTTACAACAGATTCCTCTATTCAGGCGGAGTCCTTTACCGCCTCGACACATTCAAACTACTTTGTGCAATCGAATTTAATCGACGCATGTAAGTCCTACTTCTGTTTCATTCTACCGTCACTAAATCTGTAAGATTGGCTAGAGGGGCATCGGCGATTAGCAAAGCGCAAAAGTACATTGCTTTCACCAATCTCGTCGATGACATCAATATTTTACTTTGCCTGATTTGACATATCATGGCTCTATTCGACAGGCAGTTGATCTATGCAATAATCTGACCTTGGGTTTGGTATTTATCGATGACGAATTTATTATTTGCGGAGGCAAAGGAGCCATCTTCATGTATTGGATACTGCCCCCTGCGTTATCTAATCTCATTGAACAGGTGGACACGTGGAAAAGGTCTGATGGGTCCCACCAACATTGTCGCGAATGAACTCGAAAATTATGGTGTCCGCACTTTCTCATCGGCCATTTCCTTTAGCATTCTTGGTCTTATGCATCCTCTCCTCTTCAGCATCACACAAGTTGAACCTATCTGAGCCGACCTGAATGGTGGGATGGATCGTTTACCCGACCTCGCTGACATTACCTCCCGCATACGCACTTAACTAACCAGAAGGCTGACCTTCGTCGTGCCATTACCCGCGACAATTCAGCCGACTACAAAATCATCAATGGTCTTGAAGCTGAGCGCCTCCTTCAAACGGTGGACGTACAACCTCGAGCGATCTTCTGCTTTGAATTCCCTTTTCTAGAAACTTCCCACTCGCTGCAAGATCTGTCGCACCTCCGCGGACTCGTCGATCCCGACAAGGTCATCATCATCACAGGCTTCGGAGAAGTAGGGCTTGGGGCCGTACTCACAACCATATGCAATTAAAGGCACTGTGCATACCTCACAGATCGGTTAAATCATCCTTGTCAATCACTCGCGTACTGTCCAGTCCAAATTCGAGAGTGCCGTCTTCGTTGAGGCGGAGATAAAAGACTTGTTGCAGTCGTTCCCTCCCGGCGAGTCGAGTTGTCGTTTGAGGTTCGAAAACCGAAAGCCGTGAGGTGCGCGGACGGGCTGCCGCGGTAGAAACCCTGGCTAGCGAAAGCTCAGAGCTGGTCCTGGAAACTAGAGTTTGGACTTACTAGATGACAACGACCCATTCGTGATCCCCGAAATCGGCCATGATCGCATCAGAGCGCATTCCTATAGCCGCTACGAACTGGGTGAAGGACGTGTTGCGAGTGTTGGTTGCCTTGAAAAGGTGGTCTCGGTAAAAGTGAATAGTATACTGCATGTTGGTGAACTAATCCGAGTTGTATGAGCAAGTAAGCAAACCAAGGAAAGTGAAGCAACATACCAGTGACAGTCGTGGTGGCGGTCAAGAACAAAGGTTCATTGGAGTAACGTAAGTGGTCGGGCTTTTATCGAGTCCTGTCGGGGCTGAGGCCTGAGGGCCTGGTCGGAACGTAGTGGGAAGTAGGCAAGAGAGCGCAGAGCAGATTAAGCCCTTTTGAATGGTTTACTGACTGGTGCTTATACATTGCTGGCGACCACCCCATAATTTAATTGGCGCTCCGGCGAGGCTAGCTCTCGTGCTTTCGAGACGCCTGCGATCGTTCACACATTCTTCGCTGCAACATTCAGTTACCCAAGTGTTCAGAAGAATGCACGGCGACGGTTGGACTGTGTTCTTCGAGGACGGGTGCCTATGTTCAGCGACGAGCCGGGTTTGCCATATATTTCTGCTATAGTGAGAAAGGTGCTCAATTGCGGCATGGTTCTCGTCATCGCATAGTATAGGTATCGATGATAACGTGGGGCCATTAATTCAAGCCTGTCTATCCTATCAGTAGCTCGACAAAGAAGTTAAGTCATGAACTCGGTCCTCTGGGTCGCAGTCGCAAAAGCGCTTGCGGCATTCCATGCTTCGGAGGCCTTGCGTGTCCCAGATTTCGGCAGCTCTGTCACCGCCGGATTTTCTCCACCTTTATGTGTTCATCTGGCCTGCTCAGAACCTTTCAGACTTGGAGGGACTGAAGTCAAGGATTTGTCGTTATCATATAGCATGGGCCGATCGATATCGCTTTCACCGTGATTCCTCCCTTCGTTCCAAAACTATGACGGAGTTTTTGGGAACCGTAAGCTTTGTTCACTTAGCGGCCAAGTTGAAACTGGAGTAGCGCGTGTAGGAGGGGGAAGAAGGCAACCCAAACAGTAGGCAGGAAGCCAGATACCCTTGATGATAAGCAAGTAAGGCGATTCGAACTCAGCCATTGGCCAGAAGCACCTGATCACGAAGAGCCTGCGAGCCTGCGCGAATGTAAATTGGTCACGTGACCTGAAGCACAACGACAAGCCCACAGAACGTTGTCAGCAGTAGTAGACGTGGTGCACTCCTTTGGACAGCTCATAAAGTGCTGCAGAGGGCAGTCCCGGCGCAAACACGGCCGCTATTAATAGCGAAGCCGAGACATAACTATAGGAAGGAAGGGTAGAGTGAGCTCTGAGAGTTGGAAGCACGACATTGATGCTATCAAATTAATGAAGACGTTAGGCATAGAGTGAGTACGAAAAAGTAATGGCCTACGTATACGGCGACGCGCGGAGAAACTAAGTAAATCCCATCTACTGGTTCCAAACCGAATAAGATTCTAAAAAGTTAGGTCACTTCGGTTGCTTAATTTATAAACCAACGACCTACTCATCCAGACCTTCGTCTTCGAGGCCTGTGTTTCGCTCCTTCTGGTCTTCAGTGTTCCTGAGTTTAACAGCGTCTCTGGATAGATTTGAAGGAGTTCGGCGTGCCTGAACTTTCATCGACGCGAAAGGCGGAAGCAAAGAGGATGGATAGACATCAGAGCATTGCAGAGGGTTATCCCGGTGCAAGGCCAACATTAGTCTCCTGAATCCATTTGAGAGATCGGGACGGAAAGCTTTGGACCGTCTTGGTGGAAAAAAAGGGCAGAACGACGCAGGAGCGAAAGGCCGAGTCGACGCCGTGGGCAGATTTTAGAATGCTGCAGAGGGCTGTCCCGGTGCAACAATACCAATAAATGGCCGTGATACCGAAGCCGGAATGGCTGACAAGGAACGAGAGAAAAAAGAAAAGCTGGAGACGATGTTCAGCGATGGAGAAACATTGACTGAAAACACGTACCCAGTTGGAAGCAGAGATCTATACAGGTGTTGAAGGCAGCGTAGAGCGTAGAGAAACAATACAGAAAACCTGCAAAGGGCTATCCCGACGCAGGTCCAGCAAAGACGATGTCGGATGGAAGTGTGGTGCATATTGGTGAGTGATTGGTGTGCGAGTCGACAATCAGAGCCAGCGTGTTTGGCAGAGGAGGTTGAATCAAATAAAGCACCTCGCTCTTTCCAGCGTGATCGTCCGAGTCTTGGACTCTCCTCGGCTCTTGCTAAACACTCCCCGTTCGGCGTTGGATACATATCTCGCAATCAGTAGTATTGCTCGAATGAACGCTGGTGGTGCAGTGGGTCGGAAAACATAACGGGCATATGCCCTCACTTCCCTCTACCCACTTCGTGACGCGGAAGAGTTGGTTGACACCAGAGAACATTCAACCTCAGACGACCACCACCCGCTGAGTCCTTGGGCGGCTACGCTGACTCCGACTACGATCCCGGCCCTGCCTCGACGTTGACTTTGACTTTGAATTCAACTTCTATTGTGACACAGAGAACCGTTACTCCGCCTGTCTCGATATCTATCCTCTGTCAAGCATTATCTTATCTACCGAATGACAATTGAATCCGAATTGGGGCTGGGAAGCGGCAAGATGAGCCTAGGATCAGGTTTGCAGATGGCTACGGTCATGCCTCTGCCCACTATATCCGCCCACGTTGTTTGTTCCAATGCCGATGCCTTGTCATTCTAGTGCTTGTGGGTTATTGAGCCGATCTTCCGGCTTGCTGAGCAAGGTTTTTGTAGGCGCCGGGACGGGAGGGCTACTAAGGAAGCAAGCCTATGCGGTATCAATTAGGGAGCATCAAGCTACATACCGTCTATGAAGGGGAGGGTATAGGGATAGTTCTAGGCCTTGAACTGGTGCGCAACGAGTTGAGGGTGCGAGCAGTGAGGATTGGAGTGGACAATCAAGCAGCGATCCGAGCCACGGGGCTCATACGTCCGGCACCGTCACACTACATCTGGGATCTCATCCACGAGAGGCTCAACATGGTGCTACGTCGACACCCGAACCTGCGTCTGCGCATTGTTTGGACACCAGGACACATCGAAATTGAAGGAAACGAGGCAGCCGATTGGGAGGCAAAGAAGGCGGCACAGGAAGGATCAAGTGAACGAGGCACACTCCCAGCCCCACTACGGAAGAAACTACCATACAGCAAATCAGCCGTCCGACAGACCTTTGCCCAAAAACTTAAGAAAGCAGCAAAGAAAGCATGGATGACATCACCAAGGTTTCAACGCATGGAGAGATACGACAAGACTATGCCGTCCATGGGTTTCATGCGATTAGTGCGAACCCTGCGCCGTAAACATGCCAGCACTTTATACCAACTGCGAACAGGCCACGTTCCTTTGGCGAAGCACCTCCACCGCATAGGAAAAGCTGAATCCCCACGATGCCCATGCTGCCAACGAGAAGATGAAACCGTCCACCATTATCTTATCCGATGCCCAGCACACCGAGCAGCACGCAATGCACTGATAAGAGAGGCAGGCAGGGCGGCCTCATCCATGACAGATCTATTATCACAGGCTACACTCCTACCAGCCTTATTCAAGTTCATAGCGGCCTCAGGACGGCTTCGATCTGTCTTCGGAGAATACTCACCAGTGGAGGCTGAGGACAACGCATAGAACAAGCTAGAGCAACCGACCGCGATCTGAGGAGAAGATTCAATCTATCATACCCCCACCCATTAACTAACTTACTAAATGTGGGACACCACACGTATTGTCGCGGTTTTTGTCTCTTTCCCAATGCGCCGCAAGGTGCAAAGGGGGCGAGCCTACCGCTTGGGGTCGCATTCCGTGAGACCCAAGCTGCTGATCCAGATAGAGTGCTTATGAGCCACCAGTAGATAACTAGACAACTATTTAGAGCACCGTACTGTACATACCCCACCATATGGCTCAGCCACAAAGGGGAAGTTCGTGGAATTAAAAAAAAAAAAAAAAAAAGGAAGCAAGCGATCTGGGATCACTTCAATGTATTGACTGACATGCAGACCCTCCCACATCATTGTGTACCTGGACAAGTTGTCAGCGTACACCCAAGTTGACAATGCCGATGCTTTTCGTCCTTTGTGTACTCAGGGAATGTAGTCTCTGTTTGTTCACTCTTTTCTGTCGTTACTTATTCAGACTGCTTTTGTACGGCTAGTGTCCTCCATCGGAGTGTTGGTGCATGTCTGTTCCCTTTGACTTCAGGCTCAGCCAATTGGCAAATGCACCAATCTCAACCATTGTATGGCTGTAACCTGTCCGAGATAAGATTTTGGACGACCTTGATGAGCCATCAATACAAATATTGTAGAAAATTATGAATCTTATACGGCGACTGCCTAAACTCTGCCGCCTTCTTTACGATAAAAGCAAAGAAAAAAAAATTATACGGAGACCAGCTGGAATAGGTCAATACTAGGACAAGCAGCACCATTGACTGGTCCATCGACGGCAGTCTTTTCGCTGTTGGTCGCACTGGCTCTGGCCTGATCAGTAACCGCAGCCAGCGATCCCGTGGCATTAACAAGCTCCGGCTCCTCTGGAATCACCTTCTCCCAGAGATAAACCATAGGATTGGAACCACTTGATCCACTGGCTATCAAATGCCGGTTGGATTTATCAGTTGTCGCTGCCACTACTTGCATGTCATCGTCTTCTCCCAAAAGTCCGTTAGCAAGGCCCAAACAAATAACCAAGGTAAAAGCACCTCTTCCCGTTTTCAACATCCGGATGCATTCGTTATTGGCGACGTCCACGACTTGAACTTCACTCTTTGCACTGGCACAAACAGCAAGCTTGTCGCCTTCCAAAAAAAATGCATTGCTTTATCAGACGTCGGCTATCAGCAGAGGCAGATGGGAAGGACCGCATCTGCGTCGTCGCATGAAATTGGTAAACATTGAAGTGACCAGTTGAAAGGTTGTCAACCAAGAGTGTGGTTCATCGGACGAAAGGGTGGCGTTTCCTCTGGAATAAAAGAATCCGGTAAGTCTGAGCACCTTTATAATCATAAAGAACAGTTACTGACACTCCACCGGCCAGTCCCTTTTTCCACAGAAGTTGATGGTTCTGGACCTCCAAACAGCTCCTGGAAAATTAGTTAGTGTGGGACGGCGGTATTGAAGTGGTAGCCTACATGTCTCCCGTTTCAAGCGCCAGCGTCAGAATACTCTGATTGCTCCCTCCGAAGAAGATTGCCCGGGGTATAACGTTTCCAACGGTTGTCGCCCAAAGTTCTTGCAGAACCGGGGCCGCTGCATGCGTGCTTGTCAGCTGCTAGTTTAATGGTAATCTGACGACTCACTCTTCTGTACTTTAAACATTCGTAGGGCCCCAGAATGGCTGGCAAGTGCAAGGTGGGAGTTCTGATGATCGTAGGCCACCTCCACCGCGTCATTCAAGTTGAAAGGTGAAAATGTTGCACCCTTCTTCCATGCAAGGATATCCATTGTGGCCGACTGGTTGACACTATAAGCCAAAGAAAGACTACTTTTTGCACCCACCATACATTCTCTCTGCAAAGGGACTAGAGTGACTGACCCCCTTCCAGACCCCACACAAAGCCATGTGTTGTTTAAACCGGTGCGGGGCTCAAGATAGACCCAATTGAGCGTGGTAACTTGACCGCCTTCGTTTTGGAGGGTCTGCTCGCATTTGAATGTATCAGTATTCCACACTCGGGGCTTCTCATCGTCCTCTGCTGTACCGTAAGTCACTGAAGGAAGATAATAATAATATACGTGTACCGCCGGTGAAGAGGAGATTCCCATCATCGGAAAAGAGGAGAGCATTAACGGCCCCAGTGGCAATCCCCAACTCCTTACAAAGGACGAACTTGGGGGTCTAGCGAAAAAGAGAGAGAAAAGAAGTCAGTCGTTGAGGCGATGACGAGAAAGCTTGGTAGTAGAAGTCATTTCAAGAACAGGGTAATCGCCTGTGGAAGTTCGACTGAGGCAACGCTGAGGGGAAATAGTTATAAATTTAAAAGGGGTTTTGGCCATCTTTACATATCAGTACGAAAGAAATTCGGTTCCAATGGGTTGGTCGATGTAGATCGCTATTGTGGGTGATAGGGCCGACTTCGCTGTCACCATCACGGTGTCGAGTATCTTGGCCACATCGGCAGCGTCCATCATGTCCTCGTCGGCATTCTTCCTCACATCGCTACAGTATCCAGAGTCTTGAGCCCTCCAGAAAACAAATTCGCCTGTGCCATTTCGGAACTGCAGCGAGTCCGAAAGAGGGTCTGCTTTGCTCTTCAGGATGTTTATCCCAGCCGCCCTTATCCAGTCCAGAAACGATGTTTATGCTGATAAAGATGGGTTTATCCCCGTTTTCGACAAGTTGTGGAACGGTGGTGGGATTCCCAGGTAGATCTAGCTCTCGGTCGTTTAGAACAAAGCCTGATGTACAACATTATACAGCAAAAATTAGTTGCAGGTGCAACTATTGCGTCATTGGATGCTTTCACGGCAGTTCTCGCAGCTTCAGGGCGACAAGAAAGTATGATCGGCGTATTCAGCAATTGGAAACATCTCCAGGTACATTCGCCGTCAGGCACCGGCGCACGCAACTGTACTCGTTGACCACTTACCTGTTGCAACCCTCGACCGCTATAGCGAGTTCACCCGTTCCCTTGAAGGCCGCCAACTATTTCACCACTGCGTATCCAAACTGTTCTCGAACCAATTTACAAGGCTTGGCGAGAGGGTACGTCGAGATGATTTGCGCCGATGGCTGGACGAATAATTCTTGATGCTTATGTCGTCAACCATCCACAGCAATGCCTTGTAGCAGATTGCGTGCAAAATCGGTGTCCACGCTGTTTTGTAACTCCTAACGCTAAAGACCGGGGTAGCTTTGAGGACTTGGGACGGACGCGGGCATTGAATGAGGTATGAATACAGATCCCGAGGGAGGAACGTGTACAATTTAATAAGAGACAGAATCAAACCTAGTGATCAAGGCCAGTTGAGGACGATGAAGTTCGTAGGAAATGTTACAAAGGGTTATCCCGATGCAAACATAACCGCGGCTAAGCAAACGGAGACGTAAAAAACGATCAAGATTGATGACGAGAACAGATGATAGGACTGGGAATGCTGCAGGGGACTATCCCGATACACATATAACAGTGGATAAGTAACTGCAGATTGATATAGACGCAAGCGTTATCGAGGAGGTGAGCTGAGGGAGGCAGGAACAACGATGAGGGCAAATGAAGAGGAAATACTTCGCAGCGAGGCATCGCCATGTGATGTCCGGAAAGAGCGTGCCGTGACGCGCGTGACCCTTGACGCCGACGTGAACTTCAGCAAAACCTTCAAAGTTCGTGTGCATGTACTTACTGCATCATACAGGGTCCCACAAATTTATAGTCTACTTTGTTGCCGCCTAGTCACTAATCTGGGGTAGGAAAGGGGATGCATCAAAGCTTAAGCTTCTAAGTTCTAACACATATATGCGGACATTCTTTCCTTAATCCCCCTGGACACGCTGTTGTAACAGTACAAATTGCCTACATATGTGCCTGCCTGTTTTGACTTCACCTCAGGCCTCGGGATGTTGAGATTCTGCCCTGACCGTGTTCTTGACTTGGACACGCGCTTCGAATATGGAGACTACGACAGTCATAGATCTAACTTGGGACTCTTGGCGAGATTTCGAGCAGTTTCTGCAACAGGAGGAAGCTGCGTTGTCAATCGAATTTCGGAAGATCTAGACACTTACTGGGAAGCAGAAGTATGCAGAAAGACAGCGTTATACCTGCCTTGAAGCTTTGAAGTGCAACAATAAACAGGCCATATTTTTTCAATAAGTAACAGCAAACTGAGAGGTTTTGAAAAATAACAGCATGTTCAAGGACCACCGCGCAAATCTGATTCCAACACTAACTCCTCTAACTACAAATATAACTCGCATGCCTCTGCTTGTCCCTTAATAGTGACCACTGACTGTTCCTCGTTTTCGTCATCAGTCAACTCGTGGTCTTGAAGCTTTGGACCCATTTTGAGAACTTTGCGCCACATTCGGTCATCAAACTGTTCGAGAATACTATCTTCAAGCTTCTCGACATACTCAATGGCATCACGTGTTCTCAGGATGTGAGCGCGTGCAGTCGAAAGACCGGCACTGGTTGGTGTAGCAAACGCCGCCTGAATTTTCTTTGAAAATTTTGCCATATTATTGCAATAAATCAGCGAGCCGCTTTAATGACAAGGAGGCAGCCTGACCATTTTCACCGCTGGGAACCATGTAAATAAACCGGTGATGATGAGAACTAGGATCAGGACCAACTCTCCCCGACGGTGATCCTGATATCTTCTTCGTTCCTGCGCCGTTTTAGTCTTCCGAAGGGGCTTATCGGCACGAACGACGGAGAAAAGGAGACACTCACTGGTTTTTCCCAGATGCAAATGTCGAATTTGTTATCAGAAGACCCGCTTATAATAAGATGACGTTCATCCGAGCTACCACACTGAGTAAAGGAGGGAAAAGAATCAGATAAGCACCCAAATTATCGTACAAGTACAAAACACGGAATCTCACTGTTATTGCCTGGACCAAGGATAGTTGGCTTCCGTGTGTCAATACTTGGTCGGGAACATCAGATGATGTCAGATGGAACAGATAGATTTTGCCGTGGTCGCTGCCACCCACGATCGCCGTCCCTTCCTCGCAAAACCCTACTCCTGTGATATGTTGGCGAGCACTCGGTACCTCGAAAAAGTGCGTTGCGGTGGAACGGCCCACTGGACAAACAAGAAAGCCTGCGCCAATATTGTCGATCACGACATTCTTCCCAGCATTGTCGACACACGCATTGCCGCTAGAGCTCTCGTAAGCTCGAATTTCACAAGAATAACTGAAAAAACAAACATTGGGCTCTTGATATATTTGGAATATTTTATCGTCGACGACTGTGAGTCCCGATATGACCTAGTTCCAGTTTGAGAGCCTTGATGCGGCTTAGAGAGGAGTAAACCTCACATTTCTCCTGATTCAAGGCTGTAAATTGCCATGTCCTTACCGTGGTTCAAGAAATGTACAGAGCGTGGAATGGCTTCAGTGTAGTCTAGAGTCCACAACGCAGTTGAAAGCATCCCTGGCGGAAAAGCGTGGCCGATATCAGTCAGTCGCTCAAGTATAAAATATCGATCTACCATCTTTGTCTATATGAAACATTTTGACGCTGCCGGCGTGGCTTGTTGCCACGAGTCGTTGGTGAATAGGATCGAAGGCGAGGGCCTCAAGACTGTTCCCAGGGTCGAAAATCTGAACATCACAAGATTCTACAAACTGCTTCTGATTATTCATGCGCGTGAGGATACGATAAGCTTAAAAACTTACTCTCTGGCATTGGCGCCGATAGACAACCAATCGTCCTTTGCCTGTTCCAAAGCATATTAATCCATTTCCAGATAAATCGTTGGTAACATTGATCCAATCCAGGCAGGTTATTTGGCCCCAATGCCCTCCAGGCCGGGTGAGTGTGTCGCTCAGTTTGAAATTTGTCAAATCCCAGATGTGGACACATTCATCGTCAGCTGTACAAGGTAAGATCCTATTTGCTTTCAATATTACCATGACATACCTCCGCTAGCAAGGAGCTCGAGATCTCCGACGATAGCAAGACAATTGATAGGACCACGGTGCCCGTCAAGTCTGGCCCGCAAGAAGTAATTCTATCAAGCTTTGTTAACACTAGTAGCTGCCAATGGTATCATTCATACTGTGGTAAGTGCCATAGAAAGAATCTGATATAAGGCCGGTAAGAGTTATGATTTCAAATCATTAATTTTACCGGACGATTTCAAACAGAATCATACTCATTCTTGCCTAAGTGATTTCATAATTCCCAGAGATTGAATCATATCTTTCAAGAAGTGATATGATTCCTGAAATCATTCTGAAATCATTCTGAAATCATAATTTTCCGGTAGGAATTCATTACAATTTCATTTTTTTTTCAAATCATTATGGATTTCATAAATCCACAGGCAAATATTTAATGATATACCCCATTCCAAATCTGGAAATAGATCAAATTGACTATTCTAATGGCTTAGGTAAGTACCCTGCTGGCATGCAGGGCCAATTTAAAGTAAATTTCAATTTGAGGCACAAATATGAAGAGACCAGGTGCTGGTGATGACAAATAAGGCATTTTCAGAGTATGTACACTGATTATATAATTAATTCACAGCTATAAAGCGAAATGAAATGACTCTAAAAAGGTTATGAAACAGAAACTTGGAATGAAATCCTGCCAGAAAGATATGAAATCGTCATATATAAGTTATGATACCACTTTCAGAAAGATATGATTTAATCTCTGGGAATTATGAAACACTTAGGCAAGAATGAGTATGAAACCATCCGGTAAATTAATGATCTCGAAATCATAACTTTTACCGGCCTTATATCAGATTCTTGCTATGGCACTTACCACAGTGGAATGATTAAATTGGCAGCTACCAGTCTTGTTAAATGGGCAACTCGCTCTACCTAGAGAGAAAAACGCACGTGCCGCAAACAAAAAGGTCGCCAAACGGGTTGGAAACACATATCAAAGATATGCGGTTTGAGTTGGTCGGATGAAACGCCTGGTGTTTAAATATCCTCAGCCGCATGACTGTCAGCTACATGAGTCAATGAAACTGGTATGAGTCAATGAAGTCAGCTGGGAAAATATTCTCATGGTTAGCCTCCTAAGGGTTATTATGCATCTCACATGAGTATCTATGAGTACCGCCAATCCGTTTTTCCCACCGAATGCTTCGAAGTCTCACAATTGACATTAGGGCGATTCACAGTCGCCCAACTTGAGCTCAACTTCATGTCCGACTTTGGTCCCAACTTCAGCCCAAACCTGAAGGGAATTCCGTTGGGCTTGGGTGTTTCACGGTAGAGTTGGCAATCTCCCTATTGCACAATTGTTCGTCACACTGCTTTTTTGGTTCACACTATATCTCATTTAGTCAGGTAAGCCGTCCATTTTTGTGACTCACCACAAACTCACAATCATATTGAAGAGTTCCCAGCAAATGTTCTAGTCAGGGAGTCCGAGTCGCGTCGGTAATTTCAGTTTCGCATCCCACCCACATATGTAAGTAAGTACCTATCTTCAGAATATCCTAGCCAAATTGTGACTCGTAATTTACTACGCGACAATATCCCTAAATGGGCACAGGGTTCATATTCATCCCAATTCGGGAGATCATACCTCATATACGTGAATATCGAACCTTGCAGGGATGAATACGGGGATGGATGAAACCAAAGTGAGTCGAGTGATGGATTATTCAATTGGAAGGGAACTTAATTGCAACAAGTCAGGCTGTCGCCACTCCACTGATATCTTCTATAAGAACGATGAGTGTCAAGTCGAACGATTGTCCCTCAATGAGCTTCACAGTTGACCCAAATTCAACCAACAACCCCTTGGGCTCGTACACTGGCGAGCCAGATTTCGCCATGCAATCGGTAAGTCTCTCAATTAAACCCCATATTTGTTAAATTTCTTACGGAGATATGAAAATCCACCCACATGCATCTCAGACCGTGCCTGTAGAAATTTCGTCAGCCATGCTAATCGAAAGAGTATGTTGCATTGATCTGTTTGGAAGTTGTTATGGGGTACTGACGTCTTCAAGTTTCAGGAGTTGGACCGCAGGGAGCAGCAGGTTCTTGAGCAATGTCATGGCTGGCAGGCGTCAATCAATGCAGCAGTTGCCCGAGCAGAAGTGGCCGAGATTCAAGCCAAACGCCTCGCTAAACGATTCGAGGGTATAGAACATAGGCAAATCCACCGTTCAAACAATAGTGAATTCATTTCTCCTCACACTGTGGGCACCCCAGACCGTGACACAAGTATGCTTCTCGGAGAAGATAATAGTCACCTTCTCTATTCAGCAATCCATCCACAAGAGTATCCAGTCCGAGCTGGCCTGGATGCTGACAGAAGTATGAGAGAACCATATAGTAGGTTACTTTGAGCTCTGTTCACTTGCCTGTTGTTGAGCCAAACAGGTGGAAAGGAACCAGAGGGGCAACAGACCGAGGACGAGGACGAAGAGTACGACGCAACAGACGAAGAAGAAGAAATCCTGGCGGTGAGTAATGGTTGCACTGAATGACGGTGGCACTTATACGCGGAGATGTAGATGGTGACCAGCTCGCCAAGGCAGAATCCGATAGACCTTGCCGTTGCAAATTTTCCCAGGACTATCATAGGCGCGGGCCCCCGCTTGGCGCTCCTTGACAGGACGAAGACAGGTCCTGCAGGTCCTTCTGGTGAACCCCATACGGTAAGCAGAACTTGTCGGCACGTTGTACATTTTAAGTTGCGTATTTTATTCACAGGACCCTACTCCCCATGAAAATGTTCAGGTCTGCCAAGGTTCATTATTTATCTGAGGTGAAACCGCTAACCGCTTTTTCGCATGAAGCTGGGTTCTTTAAAACTGGCTGTGTCAACCCTCACCGGAAGTGTAACAAGACTGACAGAGCAGTTATCACGCCTACCCTATTACGGGGATAAGGTCGCTCGTCAAAAGAAATATGGTCGAGGTCGAAATCGGGAATTTAGACCGCCCCCGCAAAGGCACACAACTCCTCAACGGAATGACCAATTAGTAAGTTGAATTCCTCTTTTGATCCTTGGGTTAATTCAATGAATATTTTATTCACTTTCAGAGAGCGGTTCGGAACACGATGAACGACATGCTTGGGATCAAGAGAGACGCTGATATAATGAACTTAAATAAGGCCGACGATGATGCGATTACTGCCTACGAGAACGAAACTGGACCTGGACCCACACCACCGTACGCTGCCGACTGGGTTAGTATCAACGGCCCATGGAACCATGCTTTGTTCGAGCTCTTTATGGAGAAATATAAGTCCGATTACGTTGTCAGAGATGAAGAAGAAGAAGAAGAAATTGAGACGATGTTCATGAACCGACTTCGGCGACTGAAGAAGCAAGTGAGGCAAGGGACTCCAAGAAATGAAGAGACCTACCCTCAAATGAATAACCGCTTACTAGTGAAGCATAAGAAAGTGCTCGCCAATCAGAGGCGGAATACACGAAGAAACGAAGTAAGTGATCAGTGGAACGTTCAGGTTTCGATCCGACCAAATTCAAAACAACAGAGATTTGCAGTGAGAAGCCGCATAACTGTTCAAAATGCTATGTCGCAGAAAGGTGAAGGTGAGATTATATGGGGGCATCTGGACGACGTTTTAGAGTCCTTGGGAGCCGCTGGAATGAGCTCTGATGAAAGCGAGGTTGACGAGGATGGGCAGAAAGTATATTTTGTCAAGAAAATGAGTTGGAGGAAGCGGGGTTTGGTTTCTAGGATGATTACGATCGACCGTGATCGCAATTTCAAAAACTGCTATGACAACATCACCGGGAACGCACCAAGGACAAGAAAGAGAAGGGTGAACGCAACTGAGACCTCGAGAAAAGCACCCCCCGGTCTCCCCATCAACTTCTATGACGAGGAATGGTATAAACGATTGAACGGAAAACAAGAGCGGGAACTTGGAGCAGCACCTGCTTTTGCTTGGACCGACTTCCATGTGGTGGGCAATAGTGAAGAACGTTATTAGTCGCAGACGGCTTCGCCGCCTGGGCCCTGGTGGCAGGCGGACGCATGGGAGGCTTGCTACATCACTCTCGAACGAGAGCCGATGAGCCTGGTCCAAGGCCTGGTCATCAAAATTGGAGATCCGGCTGTCGGCTCGCTGCACCTTTGGACCCTGCTCAGGGAAGAATTCTAAGCGACCTATGTAATTTTAGCGTTTCGGCCTACCGATATGAACTTAGCTGTAAATTACCCGTGAACGCTTGGGCGTAAATTCGAAAATAAAATGTTACCAAACTATCACACACAGGCCATCAGCAAAAGTGCACTTTTAATATATTCAGTTTCGGCGAATATATATAAGAGCTTCAAATTGTCCCATCCGCATGTCATTGTGGTCTCGAAATATGAGAGAATATATTTGGAATAAAATTGAGCCGAATATAAACAGAGTAAAATTTGTATGAACGAATATGAGACCCATAGAATTATTGCGAGCTCTTAAAAGAGAGAAAGGGTACATTGAGGGTCGCACTCAGTACTCTGCGTAACCAAGTGTAGCCAGGTCTTCAACGACTCCTTCTCCTCCATCCTCGCCTTCCTCGGGTTTCTTTTCGATGTCATCCTCGCCTTCCTCGCCTTCCTCGTCAATTTCCTCCTCGTCCTCGTAGCCGTAGTCAATGAGCTCGGATTCTGAGAGCTCGTCATCGTCGCAGCCTTGGGTCTGATTCTCGTCAACGTCGGGGTTGTCCTGATCTTCGCCTTCCTGAGCTTCCGTGTGCGGTTTCTGACGACTGTCCCGAGAACTGATATCCATCGCGTCTCGATCTTTTTTGAACACGTCTGTCGCGGCCCTGATTTATGCATGGCCAACACCGCCGCCTCGAAATCACATCATCATATCACGGTCAGCAAACCTATCATGAAAATATGAGAAACAGGCTAATGCATGTGAGATAGAAAACTTACATGTTGACATAGTAACAAACCCAGTCCTCATCTTAGTCCAGTAATGATCGAGCGATGGATGGGCCAAGAAAGTCACCAGTCCGACTCCAAGAAAATCAAGGAATAAGGTGCACGGCGCGAATCACGTCAGCTGGGTCAAGAAAACCAAATGCAGAGGGGTCATCGCCGTCAAGAAAGCCGACCTGGTGCAATCTTTTGGCTTTCCATCCTCCTGGTTCCTTTGTGTCAAACCTGAACCACCGCACAAAAAGAAATTCCATTTTTTTTTTTGGCTCGGACCACCTCGAATTAGCCCTCATCTGCGTGATCATGGCATGGAAAATCCCCACAATGTGTGCGTACCAACAAGGATGCGCATTCTCGGGGTCGTCTTCACGAGACAGGACCATGATGTCGCCGTGAGTTCGTGGGTTGAGAGAATCTTGGGCACGGCGCACGTCGTAAGTTGTGTAGTTGACGCGCAAGACTGTGGCGATAGATACGGTTGTTGAGAATTGATATAGTTGAGTGGTCTTTGATTGTGAATGTGGTTTCTTGGCCATCGGAATTGCGTAGCCGACTGAGGAGGTGGTCCTTGAGTTGCAACAGAAGTTCTAATTGAATGACAGATATAGAATAAGAAATAGGGAAAAAGGAGATAAACGTACCACAAGGGCCTTACTTTACGATTATCTGCCAATCATTTGGGTACATCCACCTTATGACGAACAAATGACAAACATCTTTGGAGATATGGTGGTGATTTTCTGGAGGCGTCGGTCTAAGTGCTTCCTCATCCTCGAGAGGAGTAGTTTTTTCAAGGTGCTACCCTGTCTTCATCACACGCTGTGCCCGGAAAAGTGTTCGTTCCCTGAAGACGTGGCGTGCAATCCCTCGGACATGGTCACCCTTGCGCACACAGGGATAGAATTGTTTTGAACGCTTGTGCTCGGACTCTCCCTATCCAATTTTTAATTTCATTATAATCGAGTAGATTGGAACTTACATTCTGCGAGCTCGTTGGCAGTGTTTACAGGAATTGACGTGTTGGGAATATGATTGACCAGCGGGGAATTCATTTTTGCATCCTGGACATTTGGACGGTTTAACCATTACACTTTTTCATGAACCAAGAGAAAAATGACTGCATTACATAACCGAGGTCGGATTTGAACTTGTCAACTTCAACGTTTGAAAACCGCACAACTTCCGTTTATGGTCACTTTGGCTTTGTTGTCGTTGTTGAGCTCAATTTTGCTCGCAGCGAGATGGATTTCCCCATCCATACGCGAATCTCACCTCGGTTTTCTTTACTGGGCTTGGACAACACACCAATGAAGAGGACGAAGACACCCCCAAGCTTCGGAAACGTACGTATATGCACCTTCTAACAAATACAACCTGTTGACATATTCTTTAGCGGCATCGCAGTGGAGCTTAAGGTTTACAACGCTATCATCAAACTACACCGTCTCTCGAGGCTGTCACGCTAGCCGGTACTGATCATCCGCGGGCGTTACAAAACCTCGTACACATGGTAAGTACATATATGCTATCAAAAATATAGTCTCTAATGCTTTGATTGGTTCCAGCTCGAAACTCAATCACAAAGTGCACGAAACTCACTCGGATGTTTCCCACATCAATGGCTCCATCTGTGAGTACATCAAATGGGACTGTAATCGTATCGACTACGACAGGGAGGACTGTCGGTTGCCTGTACCAAAAATGAGCTGGGGTTGGTGCTTCACTTCTTTACCCCATGGCCATGCATGACCACCTTTTTTGCCATCCGGAGGAGCTCCTGTAAGTTTGTTGTTACCCTATCCTTCATGTCTAAATACATTCACAGGCAAATCATGGAGGATGCCAACAACGGAGAGATTGAGATTAGTGAATCAGAATGGCCGGCATATCTGTACCCAACCAGCACCAGTCCGGATGTCGAAGATGACCGCAAAGGCCTTTTTCGAGGGAATTTGCTTCCAATTGTAAGTTCTTTAATTTAGTACGTATATGTAGTATTGCATGCTGACAACCTGGTATTCAAGGCCTTTCGAGGTTATTTTACAAGCCCGCAATCGGCACTGGAACCCATGTCAACCGCAAAGGGTCGGCCCAGTAAAGCCCGTATTCACAAACTCACCGAGGTAACAGGTCGCGCTGTCGCGTATGTCTGCGTCATGGTGAGTATTAAATCTGCTCAAACCGGCTTCACTTGATGCTAATGATGCTCATCAAGGTTCGCATTGGCTTACGTGGAATGGGGTGGGTCCTCAATGATAGGTCTTTCGAATACAATGTTTTCTATCAGAACATTGTTCGTATGTTCGAGGACGACCCCGAGGATCCATGGGTCATCAAGGCCTTGAAGTGGTGGAATGAGTAACACATCCTTTCCTCGAGTTGCAACTCTTCGCTCACTACTTCTTTACAGGCAGGTTCCGGGGCTCCCAAAGTCCACAGCTGCGAAGAAGATGAAGAAGGCTGTTGGTCCAGACGGTCGAATTCGCGACCCAATTGCAAGAAGCGCTGCTCAACGCGCGGCTAAAGAAGAGGCTGCAGGTAAGTCCTTTCTGTTATTTGGTCTTGCAGTGGTTGATTAAAATTTCCAAGCATTGAGATCTGCAGAGGCCGACCAGGACAGACAAGCCCACGTACCTACCACCACCGCCACTGCAGACTCCGAGTCGGCAGATGCTGCCCCCACCACTGCATCCGAAACGCCATCAAGATCTATGCCACGCGAACCTGCCCATCCATCACCAGCACGCCAACCCACACTTACGCCTGCGATCGTCGCCGGTCGCGTTGAACAATCGCGTTTACCGGCACCTCTGATCAGCGGCGATCGTGACAAATCAAGCGTGCCGCCTGACGACGTCGACATGGAAGTGACAGATCCGGCTCCTCCTGTATGTTGAGCCATTCGTCAACACCCCTTCTCATTTTCTTTCACTACAGATCAAAAAGGCTTGAATTGCCGCAGCAAGGCCATGATGATGAAGTCATCCCTTTATTGTGCAATACTGTCGATAAGTTGTCCGGTGTTGTCAATTTTGAGAGATAGGTAAAGGCGAATTCAAGGCTGCTTTTCCTAGACAGTGTCTTACAAGCTATTTGAATAGTAAAAATACCGCCGGATTTTCTGAAGTATGTAAGCGACGAGAAACTTGCAGCATTACACAAATACGTTTTACTCGTACCTTTCTCCTCCATTGTCCCGCAAAATCGTGCAGTGATCCACGCAGTGTATATTAAAACTGAAACTATACTCTTATTTATCCAAACGCAAGATCATTCGTAAGAAGCTCGCGCCCTATGACTGGCACCCACAGTTATGGAGCGCAATCCGACTCTTTTGACCTATGATTGACATGGCCCGGGGGTCACACAGTTGACAAGGTGGGGCATGGCCGAGGCGGAGGTGGACTGGGACAGCAACGCAATGCATAAGATGTGGAAGCATTTTCATGTCTACATTTATTCAAATTCTACATCCTCCAGATCTGGCTCATTACTGTCTGAATGGTGAGGGATAGCAGGTACTACCTGATGAAGCTGATTTAGTACTGATCAGGGCGGGCAATGTAGAGAACTCACCCTAGAGAGAGAGGCAATCAACACAACGGCTTTCCCAGAAATTTCAGAAGAAAGAGACGCAAAGTGGCAGTCGATATCCTGGATTTTGAATATTTCAAGTTCCCCAAGCTCTACATCCCAGACAGACAACCCAAGTAGGGGGTATCTTGGTTGTTTAATGAGGGATGTCGGCAGTTTCTTGAAACAGCGGATCGCAACGAGAGTGTGAATAGCATGGTTATTCTCTGAGACCGGTATCTTGAAAATCAACTGGATAACACCAGGAGAGCATGAAGGGCCCGTAGACGAGTTTTTGATCATAACACAGGAGTTTCCGTAATGTTTTTTAAGAGTGGTGAAACGCAATCCACGAAGAACGACATGGGTCATAAATTGTGCCTTCTGTGTGTTGATGGTTGGGTTGTAACCAAGAAGTGCCTTCCTCAGCTCGGCTGATAGCTGTGTAGCAAGGTGAGGATTCCATGCCCACTCTGATTCAATTCCAGGTTCTTGGAAGATCGACGCAAAACCAGCTATGTCAGACGTCAGTGTGCTACGGATTTGAGGGTCAACTAGCCGATTGAAGATAGGTTGACAGGCATCTACAACTTGGGGATATTGGTTGGGCTTGTAAACCATAGCCCGGAGGTTGGCAGAGCGGGTAAAGCTTTCTGAAATCGTCTTTTCTAGCTGGCCTAAGAAAAAATTATTATGATCAAGCTGAGGGTTGTCCTTGCCCGGCAATGACGTACCAAATTTGAAATTTGTCGGAATCCGCTCCAGCATTCCAATAATCCGCTCAAATGGGAATGTCCACCAGGAGTGTACAGGTCCAAATAGAAGGAGATAATCATACAAATGTAACGACATATGATGGTTGGGCAGGAATTTGTATTGCGGGAAGATGTTTTTGATGCCTTCCATGTAAGCCTTCATGTGGGACAGATATGCAGTTGCAATTGCAGGAGAGGACGTGCGGGATGAGGCGAGAATAACAGCTGAAATTAGGTCAACTGTGACATTTAATATTTCCCTACACTTTTGCGATCGTGAGTCATCAGAGTCATGCAAACCCCAAAGCTTGAAAAGAATAAGAGGGAGATGTGTAACCCCTAGTGTACGCCATTGGTCTGCTTTAAGCTTCCCATGAGACGCAGCACCAAGGTTTGACGGAACAGGAGAAACCCATGATGGTTTCGTTATTTCTGATAAATCTGACCACATCTTTCGTAACTCATCGTCTGTTAAAACTTGCCGAAGACGAGTAAAAGTATCTGCACCGGCATCCCGTTGCTCCATTTGGTTGAAACGCTAAAAAATTTCAATTTCTGTCATGTTCAGAAACAGACTCACTACTTACCCAAGCTAGGAGCTTTTCAGCACAGACTTTCCTTGATTGAACAGCCTTTCCATTATCATCCATAAATATAGTGCTTTCATCGACTTCAAGCTCAACACAAGCAAAGGCAAGTGCTCTGTTATGCATGCGTTCGAGTTTCTTCATGACTTTTTCTGGTGAAGCTTGTATCTGTTCATTGAGGGGGTTCTGAAGCTGCTTTTGAAGCTGCTTCAACGACTTTTGTTCATTATCAGTGAAGTCAGTGGGAGGTTGAGACAGGTCAACAAGAATAACTGCATCCTCATTTGTCTTGGACTGGCCAATACCGATGACGTTACGGAAATGTTCCTTGATGAGGCCAAGAAATAGGTTATGCATAGCATCGACGACAATAGATCGAACCAGATCAAAATATGGGAGACGAGATAGTTCAGAGTAGCGGATGCCTGAAGCGTCAAATGCTGCTCGTTGGGAAGCTTCATCAAGAGCTTCAGCAAACATTGTTGACCAGTGTCGGCACTCAGTATTTGTCCTCTTCTTCCAGGATTCGTAATTTGTACTACCATATCCCTCCTTTGATTTTGTACAGTGACAAACAGAACAAAAATGCTCATGTTTGAAGGAAGCAAACCCTGCTGTTTTTCGGGCACCAGGAAGATCCGAAACTACGGCGATCAGAGCACATTGAACCACACGACCAGAAGGATAATTGCAGGTGCGTGAAAACCATACACCAGGTTCCCAGAAATCGAGGAGGTCATCAACAAGTGGTGTCAAATAATGGTTTAAAGAATTCAGTGGAGGTTCATTTGGCCCAGGTACTATGCCAGCAAGGAACATGTTCTCTGGCTTGTAGCGTTCTTCTGGAGGGAGGTTAAGGCAGACAAGGGAAATAATTCCAACAGATGCCTTTTTCCCTCCTTGCTTGTTGGAATATGGATTGAAAAAATCCACACAAAGGGTAAACACATAGTGACCTTCATTCCCAGTGGTTTCGCTAAAGAGCTTCCCATTGGGGCCTTTGAAGTTACGAAGAAACTCGGCATCAAAAGTATCATGCATTTGCTCTCCAGAACCTTTCTTCTTCCAAGCATCACTTGCACGGTCCTCAAACCCACGCCTTGAGTGCATTGCAGCAAGCCAGTCTTTGAAATCAAAGGAAACAAAGGTTTTGATCGGCACCTGAATTTCAAGATCCTTGATGATTCGAGGTCGAGTAAGAACGGTTCCACACATAGGGCCATTTCGAAACCGTCTATGCTTGCAATATTTTGGGTACTCGGCTACTGGACAACCTTCCCGGAACTCTGGTTTATATGTGCGGTGACAATTAGGATCAGGGCAAACAGCGAAAATGGTAGATTTTCCATCCAGCCGAAATTGATTTGTCGCAGAGTCGGGGTCGATAGGAAGGTCATGGAGAAGTTTTGCTGTTTGAGGGGATATATTACTTTGAGACCCGAGGATGACAAGTTTAACGATGTAGCCCATCATTTCCAAGACAAAGCGACACGCTGAGCGCGAGGCCTTGGAGACAATCTGTAACGCCGCTATGGTGAAGATCATCGCCTGAATTATCGGGTTTACGCCTTCCAAAATGCTGCGGTGGTGATGCTCTGTGCAAAAAGCATTAGCGAGATATAAGTTGAAGAATGGACCAAACCAATCACCCGTGTCGTACTCCATTATATTTGAGTCAGAGGAGGTAGCAGTTCCGCATTTACTTGCTTGTAATTGCCACGATTTCCGAGCATCTCTGAGCTCCTCAAGAAGGCCATCTAAACGTTCTTCGATGCTCTCTTTTGCAGAGGTTACTTCTACGAAGCTTGTCTTGATGCCCTGCAATTCTGATTTGAGATCTCGGACGTTCTGAAGCTCTATCTCAAGTGGAAACGCCTGAGTTTTATTAACTGGGACACCGATGGATCTGATCTTGGAGGATGTTGATGTAGAAACCTCTCCAAATCGTTGTTCGATGGTCTTCAACCGATCAAAAAATTCGCCGAGACGCATTTTTTTAGAAGTGAGGGGTGCTGACCCTCTGGACGATGACGGCTCTTGTACACCCGCAGCAAGATGTGTGTCCAACCGGTCGACATCTGAACGAAGTGGCGTATTCATCGCCCACAGCCTGCCCCCAGACTGCATCATGGGACCTGAGACCTTGTCTGCAAGAGACATTGATGTGACGAAAGATTCGATGACCTCGTTCGTCCTATGGAGTGCTTCAGCCCGTGTCGCTTTGCCCTTCTTTCGATACTCGGCTACTGCATGTCGGTCGTATGTTCTCTGGTCTACCTCAGTCCCACCGGGGACGCTCCCACACTGATTGACCGAACACTGGCAGAAAGGCATTTCGGGCGCCTTTCCAAGTATAGGAGGCAGAGGGACGAAAAGACTTGCACAGCCTCGGCAGAGACGAGATAATGCGGAATTGCGTTCGCAAAGCGCCCTGTTTAAGTAGGTAACCTAGAAATGATCGGTCCAAAGTGAAGAAATATACCCTGGGATTCTATAATGGGCTTTCCCGATACAGACCCGGCAGGGAATAGGATTTGAGGATGGATTGGAAAGTTCGGTTGTAGCTGTGACATGTGACATGTACATACTCAAGTTTGTGACGCATGCGCATTTGGTGATTGCGGCAGATGGACTCTGGAGCGAGCCTTTAAATTTAAATTTCTGATTTACAAGCTTGGTGATCGTTCTGCTGCCAATATTGCTCATCGTTCACTCGGAATACCGTCGATTGACGCCACGAAACGACATATCGCATCAAAACCGCTTCAAGCTTCTCCAGGCTTCCCGACGCCAGGGGAACTTACGTCTAACACGGAGCATTGTTATCCCTTCTTATCCCGGTACTGATGGACCTATCCCAGCGCCAGGTTCACACCTGGGTTCAACTGCTGTCGTCATTCCGACATCAATGTTAATAGACGAGCTAAAGTTCAAGGTCGGCTTCGATGGGAACCACGAACAAACTACATCCTCGGTGTCTGCAGAGAGCACGGCCACGAATGTGCCCTTGAATTCCGTTCAATTGCTCAGGCCGACGCCGTGGCTGATTGCTTGAAAAAAAGAAGATAGTTCATTTTACAGAAGAGGTAAGTTATTTTTATTTGAACATTAACTAATTGCCTCTAACAAGAATTGATGACACAATAGGCAAAGGTCATCGGCGGGAGCATTCTGACGGAGGAGCCCAGCGAATATCTGGTCCGAGTCGCTCGACCGCATCATCCCAGGACTTTGAAGAATTGCTCATCAAGCTCCTCTGATGCTCTCGCGACAGGGAGCGGTCTGCGCCGCCCTCGTCCTTCATCTCTGCCGTAAGCGCGAATGGGCTCGGCGCTGCGGCTAGTGCTGATATGAACGCGGGGTAGACCCACAGGTCTCGCCGCTGAGCATAGAGAGGGGCGTTGGTGGAAGGAATGGCGCAATTGAGCATGAAATTATGAAGGTTTGTTGGTGAGCATTTAGCCAATTTCTCTCCCATTCTTCCCTCGAAATATAGCTGATAAATACAACTTGTTGCAGATATGGCCCCTCTGTTTCCGGCTACCAAAGTGTCCAGCCAATTAACCACGACTCACGTCGGGCAATGGTTGCCCTCATTTTCCATTCCACGCGCTTCATAAAAGGGTTCTCCTCTTTCCTCTTCGCCCTCAACGTCCTCCCACAACTTCTATGCCCTTTCGCATACCGCAAGTCATGATCCAGGTCGCACTCGATACCTGTTATTTGGTACAGTGCTCATGATTTCAAGCAGCCCTGTTACGCATAGGAAACAGCATTTGGTCCTGCATATTCAACCCCTGGGTATGCACTATTCATTCAGACCATCACCACGCAAATTTTATGCCACATATCACAATGATTGGCTACAATTGCCTTGTTAACGCGACACGTCGAAATTATGTCAATCAGTTGTAACAATCTAATAGGCCCTGCATTTATGAAACCAGATCTGCTATATGCACCAGAAGCGCTTAGGCCATCATGAAGTCCATATTCCCCCCAGCCATTGATGGCGATCTTTTGTCACTTGTTCACCTTTCAAAGCCGCATGGTCAACGGTGCCAAGTCTTTGGCTGTTGGCGATGTATGCAAAGCCGAAGCTCGAATCGTCGCCATCATCAATGCACTGGAGGGCAAGATCGTCAAGGTCAAGGGACATGTTTACCGTCAGGGGCAGCGCGTGATCGAAGTGGTCTCCGCGTTCTTATACCGTGGCCGCTTCGTTGACTACGAGAACACATTCGACACAACGGAAGAGCCCGACTATAGTGTTCTTTTGGAGAACGACGCTGCAGTTGGCGTTTTGCATTCCAAGAGTGGTTTCACTGGGAGAATTCAGCGTCACCTCTCCTTGACGGTACCACTCTCATTTTCCGTATCCTGTCTCAAGTTGCCCTCAAGGACCGGACGGCCTTCCGCAAGGTCTCTGTTAATGGCGATATTTTCGTTCGCAACCAAGTGAAGGTGTTGGTCAAGGTTGGATCAGTTGATTTCCAACAGGATGACTCGCAGGGAAACCCGGTCCTTTCTTACCTTCAGCGCCATGGAACTCCCCTTGGTCTAACTACCCCCCTCGCCAACGAAGGGTATTCTCTCTTGGTTGCCGACATTTCCACCGCTTTCAGCGCTCCTTTAACGAACGAACCTTATTCCAAGATTTCTGGCGACTTCAATCCTATTCACATAAATCCGTACTTCTCCGACTTCGCCTCGCTTCCTGCTACTATTCCCCATGGCCTTTGGTCCAGTGCTGCCACGCACCGCTATGTTGAGAACATTGTCGCAAATGGCCGCCCAGACCGCGTTATTGCGTACGGCTAATTACTTTTTAACTTCTCGTTACATTTTTCTCATCAGTCATCATTCATCTAGATACGACGTTTACCTTCGTCGGCATGGTTCTTCCTGGCGACGCACTGGAAGTCAAGCTCCGTCATATCGGCATGCGCGACGGCAACATTGTCGTCATCGGTATCGAGACCACGAACGACCGAGGTGAAAAGGTCCTCCATGGGTCGGCTGAGGCTTCTCAACCTACCACGGTTTACGTTTTCACTGGTCAAGGTTCTCAGGAGCCCTGTATCCGTTCCTACTCAAGCGTCGACGCAACCGCAGATCCATGTTCGTACCACCAGCCACTCCGGCACTATATCGAGCCTCGCGGACTCACAAATGGCCCCAATCCCAGCACTCGTCGTCGAATCCCCTAACCAGCTGGAGGAAGATAGACGCGAGTGTTTGAAGCTCGTATTTATGGTCTTGAGCGAGGCAATGGAGGAACGTGCAGAGAATGAAGTGTATTTCCGGTGAGTTCACTTTTCTTTCGCGTCAAGACATTCATTCGGAAAGTTCGAGAAGTTGATGAGTCCATTTTTATATATTTATCCAGACAAAAGTAGGATACGAGTCGTTGAAGTTGGCGTTGCAGAGCATACCCTCGTCTCTGATTACCTTGCCTTCATCTACCGCTACCTCGTCTGAAGAAAACGTCCCAACATTAACGTCAAGCGAACTTCTTCATCTCTCTTTTCCTGGCACTCGGGCTGGCTGATTTCTCGACCCCAGTTGTCGAATTCTTTACCGATCTCCGGATGATGTCGGTGGAAGAGATTGATGAGAGAGTCAAAGAACTTGTCTCGTAGAACGGTTCGGGGTCAAGCCCTAAAGATGGAGTGACAGGGACGCCAACAATTGAGCACGGGGTGCGTTCAAGGTTCTATGGGACATCGCGGAAGCCGACTCCGACTCCGATCCTCCCTTGGTAAAGAGGATGCGCATGCCCTGTATAAACTCTTCGAGGCACTTTTCGTGGTCAACACTCGAAATGGTGGTGTTCTGTCGAGTCTGGGCATCGTTGGCGGAGTTGTACAGCGGTTTAGGGAGTTGAGTGCTGGCAGTGGAGTGTCTTCTTTATCTTTGCCCGTCGCCCGCGCCTATAAACTCTTCTGGGGAGAAGGATAAGGCCGCTGCCGAAGAAAAGGGCAAAGACATAGAGAAAGAGACAGACGACGAGCGAAAGGTAGAGAAGGATATGGTTGAAGAGTCGAGTGGGAAAGACGGGGAGGCGAAGGAGAAGGATAATGACAGAGAGAGGACGAAACCCGTCCTACAGAAACTATTAAGGAGACTCTTGGAGATGGGTGCAGGCACGGCGGGAGCAAGGGGACTCTTCAAAGCTGCAGTCACCTATTCATCCCCTGCGGCCTCTACCGCTGTAGATAAGCCCACAACCGCAACGCCGACTTCATCAAACCAGAACCCAAGCCCGAAGCTAGACGCCGAGATGCTCGACGTTATCCGGTTCGGCATGAAGAGTCGATGGGTCGAGCATTTCTCCATGGAAGGCTGGGCTGGCGTGGTGCTTGGGCTTGGACCTACTGAGGATTATTATGGGAATGGGCCTCGGGGGATGAACGGGTACGGAAGTACGAATGGTTTTGGACAAGGCCAAGCAAGTTGGAATCCCCGTTGGAAGACGCTTCCGAAGGATGGGCTTACCTTCTTAGTATGTCTCTTCCGATACATATAATCACCAACGACCTTTTTAATGGTAACTCTAGATGTGGTTCTTCCCGTGCTCTATGCTTTCAACTCCATATACACTTTTCTCTGCCACATCTCCGTCTGTATCGCCGTCCCCTGAAGTATCGCCGTCTTCTTCTTTCAACCTTTCCTCGCCATCGCCATCGATACTCCAACATCCCAACTCAACTTCGTCGTCCCAGAATAGTACACGGACGCACTTCCGCGTTGTCCTGCATCCGGATGGCAAGCTCTCGGTTTTTACCAACAGCAGCAGCGCATCCTCCGTTTTCAGCACTTCGGGAGCTGGAGCCGGACAGGAGACGGTGTTCTCTGCTGCTGGTGCCAAGTTTAGGAAGGGCCGGTGGACACATCTGGGCGTGGTCTGGTACCAGAGGAAGGGGCAGGCGGGCAATCCGAATCTCAGTGAGTTGTTGGCTTTACCTATAGCGGAAAATTGAATAAGAATGCTAATTCATTAGGGCTTTATATCGACGGCGTATTCGTTAATGCTGTGAACCTCACCTATCCGAAGGTTGATGCGACTTCGACAGGATCTGATTCGGCGGGGGCTGGGTTGCGGTTTACGATTGGCGATCTGGGGTCGCCTCCGGGTCTCAATTCTAAGGAGAAGGATAAGCCCGGGATGAGCTGGTGTCTTGCTTCTGCGTATTTGCTTGGCGTGCCTCTTGGTGTAGATTTTCCCTCGTTTTTTCTTCGTTAACTGGTATCTAACGATTTGCTGGGTTCAGCGGACGACCTGCCTCGGCTCATCCACCACCTCGACACCGGATCTTTCCAGGACCCCGAGCTCGTCAAGTTCCTCACGTACGAGGCGTCCACGTCGTTGAATACGTACCTCGGCTCTGCCGCTGCAGCCCACTCTATGTCGGGTGCGCGGAGCCCACATGCCACCACCAACCGTGGGGGGTCAGTCCCAGCAGGAGGAAAAGCCAACGTGAAGACCTCTCAAATGCCGATCGTCAAAGCTTTGCGAGAAGGTATGCCCGCTATGGGCCTGAAAGAAGAGACCCTGGTATTTGTGGTCGCGCCTGACGCCTTTGCGTGGGGGGTCGAGGGGGCTGGTGGTGCTGGTGGGGGGCAGGATGAGGAAGGTGTTGGCCGTAGTGGCGGAAACTGGTTTAGTGGTGGAGGCAAGGGCGAACAACGTGCTAGTGCCAGTACTAGTGATGCACGGCCCGTGGGCGGTGTGTTTGTGGTCAAGGCAGAAAGCCTGGACAGTTGCGTTGTGGAAGATTGGTGGTGCGGCTGTTGGCCTGCGCCTCGTACAACTCGCTTCTGTAGGTTTTAATTTCTTCCTTCCTTAAGTGTTTATTCTTATTCATATCTGACGTTGACCTCTGTACCTCTTATGGACTCCCCATGAACTTTCTCGCACACTTGGGATATTGACGGACGGGCTCAAGAATAGTTGGCAGAATTCGGAAGATATGGAACGATTAAGTGTGTTCCTTCTCTTCTTGGCTTTATGTAATCTCTAACTCAGGAGGTTATGAGATCTTGGGCGACATCCTGCGCAGCAAAGCTCGCCTTATTAACCTCACTGCTTTTGAGACGTCGTTTGAATCCTTGGGTATCAACTTCAACATAACTGAGTAAGCCCTGATCACATTTTAGTCTTTTTGGTCGAGACATAAATTTTTTTCTGCAGGTAATCAACAATCGTTAACCCCCTCGGATATAGAGCACTCGCCCTGGATTTCTTCCTCTGGTCGCAGACACGCACGGAAATCCAGCGAGCCCACTTGGAGCAATTTAGCACCCTCCTTGAGGTCAGCCGGTACAAGGCGTTCAATTGGAAGCAGAGACTCGGCAAGACGGGATTGGTCAGGAAGATGCTCTCTGCAGACGGATCGGTACAACTTTTCTGCCAGCAAGGACGGAGCTGAAATGCTTGGGCAGCTTGTTGAAGCGTTGGATGCTACATTGAAGGCACCTGGCGGGTTTGAGAAAGAATATGTCAAGGCGGTTGTGGCATATCTCGCAGCAAATTTACATGAGAGTGGGTACCCGAATCGTTCGCCGCAAGTCCTATCTAAATCGAGGTGACTAACTGTTGCTTGATCATAGCATCCGGAGGAGACCACTCACCCCATTCTATTATTTCAAGATTCGAATTTAAAGTACCTCCACGCGAAAAAGCCGAACTCGTTCTGGCACTGCTCGTCATCCTGTCGTCACAGGCCTATTACACTAAATTCACAGCTTCGTTGCCACTTACCCGCATTCTGTTGCTCCTTCTCGGTGATCGTCCATCACCAGCCGTATCCGTGTAGATACTCGGCCTTATTGCAATCAGTATTAGGACGTCAAGCGCGTTCAGCAGGAAGTTTGAGCTTGTTAGTGGGTGGAGCGTGCTGAAGACAATTTTGCCTGGTGTATGGGATCCGGCAGTCAATAGGGCGGCATTTGATTTGCTCTTGGGAAGGGTCAACATACTAGGTGTAGAGGGCAGTCAGGCTACGACCCCGAAGTCGGCAACGAGGAGAGATGATAGGGAGAGAAGGGGCAGTGCGACGGTGTCGTAACCTCACATCTTGCCCACTATTATCTCCGCCTTGCAGACGGGCTTGATCGCTGTCGCTAACCACTGTCATGTCTCTGAAACTGATGAAGGTGCGATATCCTGCTTCTCAAGGTGAAGACTGTTTTCCAACCATCTACTTCAACCCTCAGAGGCCGCAAATCTGTCCTGGTCAACGGAATCCACCATGGAAATCCTTATTGAAGAACTTACCAACCTCCATGCTACAAGCTCAACGTTTCACCAGATATTCGAGTCGCAGCAGACGACCCAGTTGTTTATCAACACCTACAAGGCGAGAGTCCGGGCTCAGAGATAGCAACGGTGTTACCACAATTGTATGACCTTGATTCCAGTTGTCCTCACCTTGGCCACCACAACCAACCCCGCTTACTCCCTCGTCATTAGCTTCATTCATGTCATTGAGCCAGTTGTTAAAATAAAACATAGGCATGTTTAGCTTTCTTCCGAGAAATTTACTACTGTGCAATCCTGAGCCACAAATACCGTTCTTGAGTATTCCCCACTCCTATCAATGATGCCCCACCAATTTCTAGTTTTTGCTCTTCCAACTACGCTGGATATTGCTCTCAAGTCTGTGACAGTCTGGGTGGTGGCGGTTTGATATGTGGTCAACTGCTTTGAAGCATCCCGTCCTTTTGTAACACAAGGCGTAATTGCTGCAAGAAGCCTGGTTTCACCCCTTATATCACCCCAAAACAGGTCGTTGAGTACTTGGAATTCCAATATCATGTCTAGCCTCCCATAGAAGATTACCGAAAAACTTACTGACTTCAACGTATTTTAACATCAACTACTGATTGGGGCACTGCGGCTGCTGCTGTGATGCATGCGTACGTAGGGCCGGGCATGCGAGTTGACAACGACCGCCAAGCGAGGTGAGTCTGTCTATGACTCTAAACGTCGGCGCAGCCGGAAACTCATCCTCCCTCCTTTCTGTCCCTTCTCTAGACAACTTTTCTCGTCGACGCCGCGCTTATTTGTTTCGGGTGTACAGGGCGTTGTCAGGTCAGAAAAACACAGAAATAGAAGAGAATGAAACGGTAAGCACGCCATTCTGACAATTGAATACACAAAACCTACCGACTTTTCAGCATTTGTTGACGTCGCTTACAACTTTTTTGGGCGCTTCCGTGGCTGCTGCGATACGGGCAAGAGTCGGGCTGAGCATGCAAGTTGACAATAGCACGGCGAGTCCGCCCCTGAGCCTTCAAACATCGCCGCCACGGGAGGCTAAGCCACATCTTCTTCCTCTCCTCCTCTTCCTTTAGGCTGACTTGGAGTGTCCAGCGCCAACGCTTGTTAACAAGAGGTGCAGGCATACCCTAGTTGTACGCGGTACATATCATCCTCCGAGTCCGCCCTCACACTTTGCAGTGCCGACTATCCTCTTTGCCATTGCCTGTCTCTTGCCTGCAGCCCTCCTCTCGCATTCCCACATCCCCCCGTTCACGCCACGCCACAAATGAGTGATGACGGCGACGACGACTGGCATAGTCGAGGCCACTGTCCATGTAAGCTTGGCCTACCCCTAAGCTTACAGGCTAAGTTACAGCAAACAAGACGTATATCTCTCGCGCGGCATTATGAGAAGATAGCCAAAGTATCATAAGGCCAACATGGTGCGCCTGCGCGTATTGGGATAGCAACAAGACAGTGCGTATTGACCATTTTCTCAGAAACAAGACCCGCGGTAAGCCATAGATTTGGGCCTCCTTTAATAACTTAAGGGATGCAGACTCAACATCAATGGCTACTGCGCAGCCGTTGCACATGTGCCATAAAAATCCCCAGCGTCTCCCGTGCCCAAGGTCGTCAGGAGTTCGACCTCCTTGCACTTTAAGTTCAATCCAACCCAGAAAAACAAATAGGGTGGGGTTCAGCGGGAGAGGAACCGTCACAAGATCCGGCAGCGGACACCCAGTCATATCCACTCTTGTATGTCCTACATAGAAATCTAGTGATTGTATTTGAGACATTCCAATGTAAAGGCTTGAATGAGAACCCCCCCTGGACAGCTGATTGCCTTGATTTGGGTATCCTGTTCAAAAATACGTACTTTTTGTTGGTGTTAGGAGAGAGCGAGAACCAGCACAGAGAATCACGGCATAGGCTGATAGCATAGGCATCCTGAGCGACGGTACCGCCGAAGGCGTTGACCTCAGTCGCCCAGACATGGGTTATGTGACTCCTGACGCAATCATCGAACAACGAGTCAACGACGAACAAAGTGCCCCCAAGTGGCACTTGCTTGTGCTGATGACGCATAAGACAGGACTGGAGGCAGCTCGGTATTGGAAAATTTAAACGGTACCGCCAAAGGCATTGACCTCGCCCGCATGTCTCATGAAGATCCTGAAGCAATCATCGAACAACGACGAACGAAGTGCCCCCAAGTGACACTCGCTTGTGCTGATGATGCATGGTCTGGAGGTTTGCTCGCTTGCTGACGATGCATAAGTTTGCGGACATTATTAGTCTTGCACTTACATTCTCCGCCAACACAGCAAGCTCATATGGCCTACGGCGGTCAGTCTGTGAAGGCTGTCTAATGACTCTTACCAGGTCTTCAGAAGGGCACAGCGCAGGAATTGTAGTGGCATTGCCATGCAAGTACTTACTTTCGGGGGTTGAAACCCCTGGGTCTGCTATCGAAGGATCCGCACCCTCCGTCCCAAAGTGTCTTCGTCAAATTTGGCCCATTCTGTCTGAGGAAAGGCCCACACGATGAAAATCCTGGTAGACCAGATCAGACGCAACGAAATGCAACGAACTCCGTGACACATAATCGAGAGCTTATGCAAACTCGGCTGACGACTAAAAAGTACGATATCACCATCGATAATATGCCTCTCAATTACATCTCCGATGCTCAGGAAAGGAAGGAGGGCAGATCATGCTCCGAGAGTTGGAAGCCGACGTCAAGCATAAGATGAATATAAAATTTTAATGCCGTACGTATAGCACGATGCGCAAAAAAATTAAATTTGGTCTGGTGGTTCTGAAGTTCAAGACAGGAATAAGATTCTATAAGATAGGTCAGTTCGGTTGCTTAGTTTACAAACCAGCGACTTACTCGTCCAGACTTTCGCCATCGGGGCCTGTTTCGCTCCTTTTGCTCTTCAATTTTCCCAAGTCGAACAGCGCCTCCAAATAAGTTTCAAGGTTCGACGTGTTTGAACTTTTCATCGACGCGAAAGGCGGAGGAAAGTTCGCGATAGTAACTAACCGCCGTGGGCAGCTTCGGTGTACCAGGCGTCTTGAAAGTTGCGAAAGAAGACGTCGGTCGAGCGAACACAGTGACACGAGAGGGTGGATTGATCTCAGGACATTGCAGAGGTTTATTCCGGTGCAAATACCACATTGAAGGCCAACGTTACTCTTAGTCGCCTAAATCCATTTGACAGGGGTCGGGACAGAAAGCTTCGGACCATCTTGGTGGAAATGCGTACAAAAACACTGAAAAGGGGTAGAACGACGCAAGAGCGAAAAGGCGGTCGACGTCGTCGGCAGATGAGACTGCTGCAGAGGGCTATCCCGGTGCAACAATACCACCAAAGGCCTGTGATACTAAAGCCGGAATGGCTGACCAGGAATGAAAAAAAAAAACAAGTTCGAGACGATGTTCAGCATTGGCGACGGAGAAACATGCAACACGCTGACGCTGACGCTGACTGGAAACATGTATACGAGGTAAGCGAGTTTTTGAACAATAAAGCCTAATACTGACCTTGGTTGATATTGGCAGCTCCTCCGCCTCCTTCAGCCCAAACGACACCGGTTTCCAACACGAACGAGTGCACCAGCACTCGTTCATGTCCTTGATGCTGTGCGAATCGTGCCGCCGCCCGCAGGAATGTGCGCGGCCACCTGGGTATGGTGTGTCGAGTTGGGCGGGGGTGCGGAAGATGATGGGGGGGGGGGGTCAAGAAAGGTGGAGGGGATGTTGGCACACAGGGAGGTGGATGGGTCATGGCAGGTGCAGAGGGGAACCTTTGTGGTTGATATTGGAATTCCGATGGTGAAGTGCAGGCTGCATGGGCACTAGAACGAGTGTAAGCTTGTATTCGATGATAATAGAAACTGCCACTTACCTCGTTATCGATATCTTGACAGCTCCTCCAAATTTGACGGATTACACGGCGGCATCACGCCAGCTGACCACCTTCCCTTTACAGCTGCTTGCAAAATGATAGGCAAGCGATACTTGAGCAATCGAAGATCGGACAGTTATACTTATGAAATATCAACCCACGAGCTCATGTCAAAACCGGATATCGCTGGGAACTTGATGTGAGTCGCTCCGGAAGGAAGGTGACTCCAAAGTCTCGCACTCGATGTACGCGTCCGACACCAACGTATCGCGTCTTCAAGAGCTGTGACAAGTCTGGTAACAATCTCAACACTTCTGGTAGCGCCACGCTTAGTCTGCGAGACACTCAGCGACCGAAATCTGGCACGCTCAGCGACCGAAGCGCGACACGCTCATCACGCGATCCATTTTGTCCTCAGTATTTTGTCCGGGCAAAATACAGAGTAAAATATCATGTTTTGACTCCAATATTTTACCCGTGAACACAATATAAGGCAAAATATCAGGTCAAAACACGATACTTTGCCCGCAAATAAAATACAAAGCAAAATATTGTGTGTTGACCTGCGTTTAAAATTTCTGGGTATCAGTGCCGCTTTGCCACTTGGCTAAATCAGCAATTTTGCATGATGGAAAATCTAAGCAAAATACTACATTTTGAGTCAACCTTTGGCCTCCACAAAATGTTATATTTTCATTCAGTGTAAATAACAACAAAAGTCATTCTTTTGTCAATGTTTAGCCAGCAGGGAAAGTGTTTGATTTAAACATTAGCAAAATTTTAGCAAAATCTGATCTCTTGCCCTGATCTTGCTTAAGGCAAAAGAAAGAATTTTGACGACATTTTGACTGCTAGCCAAAATCCTAACAACCTACCCAATATTTTGACCCTCTGTCAAAATAGTCCCACCCCAGCTGTGAGGCAGTTCTAACAAGCCTAAAACGGCCTGGTCACGTGACCGGGAAGGCCCTGATTTTTACGAATTTTTTGATACCAAAATCATCAAAATTGGCCCAGTAATGGCTGAGATACAGAAACCATGCAGGGTCACTATAGCAGTGGGAGAATTTCCAACCATTGCGTTAGAAACCATTTCTGCCTGCTATGCAGGCCGGAAAACAAGTTCTTTTACTACGTAAGAACTTGTAACAAGATTAATTCATACGTCGCTTAGTTTTTATCAGATTGCCTTGAAACAAAGTGTGTAATTATCAGAAAAATCAGGGCTAAAAGATGGTGTCACATATGTATTGTCACACCTTTATGTGACTTACCAAATACGGAATATTGTTTGAAATACACTATATTGGGAGATTTAAAGGCATTAAAATAAAATAAAAATACAGATGATGTTTTTTTTACCTAAGGGATGGTCTGTGCACACATACCACATGACATATCCCTGAGAATATTTTGGTCTAACTTGGTGCCTCAATTGATTTCAAGGGATTTGCACAAAGTCCTGCTGTGAGTTTGATTATGTAAGCTTCTAAAACATTATTTTCATGTTATTTGGTCATGTTTTGCAATGTTTGGTGTGCCTTTTATGGGTTATCCAGTCAGTTTAACACCAATTTTCCGATTTTCACCAAGTTGAGCTGACTGTTTGCCAGATTTGGACACCATGACATCATTGCAAAACATATGTAAATATTTGTACATTATTCTACATTGGTCTGGGCAACACATTTTAGCATATTTAGCTCACTGAAATCTGTTTTAAGTGTAAATTCACACAAATTTGCGCTTTTTGGGTTGTGTGAACAAGTCACATGACCTAATCAACCCTGGATACACATGCCACATGAAAGCCCTGATTTTTACAAATTTTTTGATACCAAAATCATCAAAATTGGCCCAGTAATGGCTGAGATACAGAAACCATGCAGGGTCACTATAGCAGTGGGAGAATTTCCAACCATTGCGTTAGAAACCATTTCTGCCTGCTATGCAGGCCGGAAAACAAGTTCTTTTACTACGTAAGAACTTGTAACAGAGGAGCTAACAGCTATGGAGGAGAAGGTTGAAACAGTTCGTCCTAGTAAGAAGAAAAAAGATAACAAGGCCAAGCCATCAAAGGAGAAAGAAAAAGAGACTGGGGGCCCAGATTATGAGCCTGGGATGAAAGTGCCTTCGGCTGTTCTTAATGAGTGTCATGACTCCTTTCTAGCAGCCGATGAACGGCGTATTAAAGCCAACACTGTGTTTTTTGCTGATACTGGTCTTATGGGTATACTTTGTCGGCATGATCGAGTATTGTGGCTTGCAAACATGACATCTGCGGGTGAAAAACAGCATTATGCCTTGGCGTTATTACACAAGTTGTTTGAACATATCCCAGAATCTATGCGGGTTGGCTTATTGTATGATATTGGATGTCAACTCCATAGAAGTTGTACCAAGTTTGATTTTCTCGGTGACTTTCAGGACCGTATTGTATTTGGAATTTCAGTATTCCATGCATATGGTCATCAATGGCCTTGTCAAATTATATATCACCCGAGAAAGTGTAAAGGCTTTGGATTAACCGATGGTGAAGGTTGTGAGAGATTTTGGAGTGCCATAAAAGCATTGATTCCTTCTTGCCGAGTCTCCAGTTATTTTAACCGTATCTACACCATTGACACCAAGATCAAACATCTTGATCAGAAATCTATGCTGGACTTGGGTCTGTGGATACGGAGGAAATGGATCACAGCTGGTAATCGAAAAGCTGAAGCAGCTGAAATTTTGGAAGAGTTGTACAACCAAGGATATACAGAGAAATTTTTGCGAGAACAGTGGGATAATCAGGTTGCTGAACAAACTAAACCTCTAAAGCGACAATCAAAGCATTTGGCGAATAAAGAAATTGAAGAAATATTGGCGTTAACAAAAAGTCTAGAGAATAACAAGAAGGATTTGAATAAACTTGAAAAGATGCTTGTTGACGGGGAATATGAGGATGGTCTGGACCCAATTTCTGTAACAGAGTCAATTGAAGAACTCAACATTAAAGTGAAAAAAATTCAAACTGCTATAGCTTATAAAAGAGGAAAGCTTTCAGTTGATGGAAGACTAAATTTGAAAAATCTTATGGGAAATGAATTTTTGAAAATTCGTATGAATGCCTTGGCATTGAAACAGCGCATTCGTGATCGACTTCGCCAGAGAAAGTTTGAGATTGAAAGCTTGGAGCGGGCTTATAGAAATACTATAAATCATTCAAAATTGCAAAAGCACACTGAACAATCATTCAAAAAGAAGGAACCAGGTATTCAAGCACTTGCCAGAAACTACAACAAATTGTGTTCTGAGTTGGTGAAATTAATTGACTCAAGAAAGGCACCTAGGGGTGCAGTTGCTCCTTTGCAAATTGAGTTGGATGGCTTATTCAAGCTGGATGTAGATGATGATATCTGGCAAGATATTGGATTGACAGATGATAATGATAATCCTTTGGAAATTCCAGCCTGGCTAGGAATTGATGATGTACGAATTGGAATTAAAGCTTTGCTAGGGTATGATCGCTGTGTTGAAGAACAAAGACGACTTAGGGAAGAAAAGCTATCTATGCAACAATGGATACGAGAAGAATGGGAAATATTAATGGTGGCCTTGAATTGGGCTCAGGCACATCCTGATGTGATATTTCAACTGAAAGAGCGGAAGAAATATCTGCTGAGGCTTTGTATTGCATGGCAGCCACAAGTTTTGGTCATTCCTGATGTATTTAATGAATCTTGGGGACCAAGTGAGGCTGAAATAGCTGAAGCAAAAATGTCTGAAGTTACAGAAAGGGTTTGGGGACCAAAAGATGTTGAAAGAGCCAAAGCAAATGAGTTTGAAGTAAAAGAAAGTGATTATGAGGAAGATGAGGAGGCTGACTTTGTAGGAGAAGAGCAGGAGGACATAGATGAGGCAGAACTACTGGATAATATCGAGATAAATGCAATGGAAATGAATCTAGAGGCTATATATTGAGTGTCATATTGGGGGTCTAAGCAGTATGACTTGGTCAGAGGCCATTGCTGCGCAGGGCAAAAACAAGTTCTTACTTTGGGGTGAGGCAGTGCCTGAAGACTTACACTGTTATTAAACAAATACATATTAAATACGTAAATAACATGTAGTCCGCTCAAATCTGAACCGATTGGGATGATCTTATACTCGAAAAAAGCAGAAAAATAAGGCGAATCTAACAAGCCTAAAACGGCCTGGTCACGTGACCAGGAAGGCCCTGATTTTTACGATTTTTTTGATACCAAGATCATAAAAATTGGCCCAGTAATGGCTGAGATACAGAAACCATGCAGGGTCACTATAGCAGTGGGAGAATTTCCAACCATTGCGTTAGAAACCATTTCTGCCTGCTATGCAGGCCGGAAAACAAGTTCTTTTACTACGTAAGAACTTGTAACAAGATTAATTAATTGACTACAATAAGAACTTGTAACAAGATTAATGCATACGTCACTTAGCTTTTATCGGATTGCCTTGAAACAAAGTGTGTAATTATCAGAAAAATCAGGGATAAAAGATGGTGTCACATTCGTATTGTCACATCTTTATGTGACTTACCAAATGCGGAATATTGTTGAAAACACAGTAAATAAGCTATATTGAGAGATTTTAAAGGCATTAAAATAAAATAAAAATACTGATAATCTTTTTTTTACCTAACAGGTGGTCTGTGCGCACATATCACATGACATATCCCTGAGAATACTTTTGTCCAAGTTGGTGCATTACCAAATCCAAGGCAATTGCACAAAGTCCTGCTGTGAGTTTGATTATGTAAGCTTCTAGAACATTATTTTCATGTTATTTGGTCATGTTTTGCAATGTTTGGTGTGCCTTTTATGGATTATCCAGTCAGTTTAACACCAATTTTCGGATTTTCACCAAGTTGAGCTGACTGTTTGCCGGATTTGGACACCATGACATCATTGCAAAACATATGTAAATATTTGTACATTATTCTATATTGGTCTGGGCGACACATTTTAGCATATCTAGCTCATTCAAATCTGTTTTAAGTGTAAATTCACACAAATTTGCGCTTTTTGGGTCGTGTGAACAAGTCACATGACCTAATCAACCCTGGATACACATGCCACATGAAAGCCCTGATTTTTACGATTTTTTTGATACCAAGATCATAAAAATTGGCCCAGTAATGGCTGAGATACAGAAACCATGCAGGGTCACTATAGCAGTGGGAGAATTTCCAACCATTGCGTTAGAAACCATTTCTGCCTGCTATGCAGGCCGGAAAACAAGTTCTTTTACTACGTAAGAACTTGTAACAAGATTAATTAATTGACTACAATAAGAACTTGTAACAAGATTAATGCATACGTCACTTAGCTTTTATCGGATTGCCTTGAAACAAAGTGTGTAATTATCAGAAAAATCAGGGATAAAAGATGGTGTCACATTCGTATTGTCACATCTTTATGTGACTTACCAAATGCGGAATATTGTTGAAAACACAGTAAATAAGCTATATTGAGAGATTTTAAAGGCATTAAAATAAAATAAAAATACTGATAATCTTTTTTTTACCTAACAGGTGGTCTGTGCGCACATATCACATGACATATCCCTGAGAATACTTTTGTCCAAGTTGGTGCATTACCAAATCCAAGGCAATTGCACAAAGTCCTGCTGTGAGTTTGATTATGTAAGCTTCTAGAACATTATTTTCATGTTATTTGGTCATGTTTTGCAATGTTTGGTGTGCCTTTTATGGATTATCCAGTCAGTTTAACACCAATTTTCGGATTTTCACCAAGTTGAGCTGACTGTTTGCCGGATTTGGACACCATGACATCATTGCAAAACATATGTAAATATTTGTACATTATTCTATATTGGTCTGGGCGACACATTTTAGCATATCTAGCTCATTCAAATCTGTTTTAAGTGTAAATTCACACAAATTTGCGCTTTTTGGGTCGTGTGAACAAGTCACATGACCTAATCAACCCTGGATACACATGCCACATGAAAGCCCTGATTTTTACGATTTTTTTGATACCAAGATCATAAAAATTGGCCCAGTAATGGCTGAGATACAGAAACCATGCAGGGTCACTATAGCAGTGGGAGAATTTCCAACCATTGCGTTAGAAACCATTTCTGCCTGCTATGCAGGCCGGAAAACAAGTTCTTTTACTACGTAAGAACTTGTAACAAGATTAATTAATTGACTACAATAAGAACTTGTAACAAGATTAATGCATACGTCACTTAGCTTTTATCGGATTGCCTTGAAACAAAGTGTGTAATTATCAGAAAAATCAGGGATAAAAGATGGTGTCACATTCGTATTGTCACATCTTTATGTGACTTACCAAATGCGGAATATTGTTGAAAACACAGTAAATAAGCTATATTGAGAGATTTTAAAGGCATTAAAATAAAATAAAAATACTGATAATCTTTTTTTTACCTAACAGGTGGTCTGTGCGCACATATCACATGACATATCCCTGAGAATACTTTTGTCCAAGTTGGTGCATTACCAAATCCAAGGCAATTGCACAAAGTCCTGCTGTGAGTTTGATTATGTAAGCTTCTAGAACATTATTTTCATGTTATTTGGTCATGTTTTGCAATGTTTGGTGTGCCTTTTATGGATTATCCAGTCAGTTTAACACCAATTTTCGGATTTTCACCAAGTTGAGCTGACTGTTTGCCGGATTTGGACACCATGACATCATTGCAAAACATATGTAAATATTTGTACATTATTCTATATTGGTCTGGGCGACACATTTTAGCATATCTAGCTCATTCAAATCTGTTTTAAGTGTAAATTCACACAAATTTGCGCTTTTTGGGTCGTGTGAACAAGTCACATGACCTAATCAACCCTGGATACACATGCCACATGAAAGCCCTGATTTTTACGATTTTTTTGATACCAAGATCATAAAAATTGGCCCAGTAATGGCTGAGATACAGAAACCATGCAGGGTCACTATAGCAGTGGGAGAATTTCCAACCATTGCGTTAGAAACCATTTCTGCCTGCTATGCAGGCCGGAAAACAAGTTCTTTTACTACGTAAGAACTTGTAACAAGATTAATTAATTGACTACAATAAGAACTTGTAACAAGATTAATGCATACGTCACTTAGCTTTTATCGGATTGCCTTGAAACAAAGTGTGTAATTATCAGAAAAATCAGGGATAAAAGATGGTGTCACATTCGTATTGTCACATCTTTATGTGACTTACCAAATGCGGAATATTGTTGAAAACACAGTAAATAAGCTATATTGAGAGATTTTAAAGGCATTAAAATAAAATAAAAATACTGATAATCTTTTTTTTACCTAACAGGTGGTCTGTGCGCACATATCACATGACATATCCCTGAGAATACTTTTGTCCAAGTTGGTGCATTACCAAATCCAAGGCAATTGCACAAAGTCCTGCTGTGAGTTTGATTATGTAAGCTTCTAGAACATTATTTTCATGTTATTTGGTCATGTTTTGCAATGTTTGGTGTGCCTTTTATGGATTATCCAGTCAGTTTAACACCAATTTTCGGATTTTCACCAAGTTGAGCTGACTGTTTGCCGGATTTGGACACCATGACATCATTGCAAAACATATGTAAATATTTGTACATTATTCTATATTGGTCTGGGCGACACATTTTAGCATATCTAGCTCATTCAAATCTGTTTTAAGTGTAAATTCACACAAATTTGCGCTTTTTGGGTCGTGTGAACAAGTCACATGACCTAATCAACCCTGGATACACATGCCACATGAAAGCCCTGATTTTTACGATTTTTTTGATACCAAGATCATAAAAATTGGCCCAGTAATGGCTGAGATACAGAAACCATGCAGGGTCACTATAGCAGTGGGAGAATTTCCAACCATTGCGTTAGAAACCATTTCTGCCTGCTATGCAGGCCGGAAAACAAGTTCTTTTACTACGTAAGAACTTGTAACAAGATTAATTAATTGACTACAATAAGAACTTGTAACAAGATTAATGCATACGTCACTTAGCTTTTATCGGATTGCCTTGAAACAAAGTGTGTAATTATCAGAAAAATCAGGGATAAAAGATGGTGTCACATTCGTATTGTCACATCTTTATGTGACTTACCAAATGCGGAATATTGTTGAAAACACAGTAAATAAGCTATATTGAGAGATTTTAAAGGCATTAAAATAAAATAAAAATACTGATAATCTTTTTTTTACCTAACAGGTGGTCTGTGCGCACATATCACATGACATATCCCTGAGAATACTTTTGTCCAAGTTGGTGCATTACCAAATCCAAGGCAATTGCACAAAGTCCTGCTGTGAGTTTGATTATGTAAGCTTCTAGAACATTATTTTCATGTTATTTGGTCATGTTTTGCAATGTTTGGTGTGCCTTTTATGGATTATCCAGTCAGTTTAACACCAATTTTCGGATTTTCACCAAGTTGAGCTGACTGTTTGCCGGATTTGGACACCATGACATCATTGCAAAACATATGTAAATATTTGTACATTATTCTATATTGGTCTGGGCGACACATTTTAGCATATCTAGCTCATTCAAATCTGTTTTAAGTGTAAATTCACACAAATTTGCGCTTTTTGGGTCGTGTGAACAAGTCACATGACCTAATCAACCCTGGATACACATGCCACATGAAAGCCCTGATTTTTACGATTTTTTTGATACCAAGATCATAAAAATTGGCCCAGTAATGGCTGAGATACAGAAACCATGCAGGGTCACTATAGCAGTGGGAGAATTTCCAACCATTGCGTTAGAAACCATTTCTGCCTGCTATGCAGCCGGAAAACAAGTTCTTTTACTACGTAAGAACTTGTAACTATTAAGAAAAATGTTTATGTTTTGTTTTGTACTTTTGTTGTTGTTGTTGTTGTTGTTTTTGTTTTTGTTTTTGTTTTTGTTTTTGTTTTTGCTTTTGTAATTAGAATAGTTGGTGAATTAATGACTTGCGGATGACTTGTGGTGGGTTCGGATGACCTGCAGTGAGTTGGTTAATGTTGGAGCGAATTCATCGTATCCTTATGATGACTTGTGGATGACTTGCGGTGAGTTCCGGATGACTTGCGGTGTGTTCGGATGACTTGCGGTGTGTTCGGATGACTTGCGGTAAGTTGGTTAATATTGGAGCAAATTCATTGTATCCTTATAATGACTTGTGGATGACTTGCGGTGAGTTCCAGATGACCTGCAGTGAGTTGGTTAATGTTGGAGCGAATTCATCGTATCCTTATGATGACTTGTGGATGACTTGTGGTGAGTTCCGGATGACTTGTGGTGTGTTCGGATGACTTGCAGTAAGTTGGTCAATGTTGGAGCGAATTCATTGTATCCTTATGATGACTTGTGGATGACTTGCGGTGAGTTAAGATGACTTGCGGTGTGTTCGGATGACTTGCATTGAGTTGGTTAATGCTGGAGAAAATTCATCGTATCCCTATCATGACTTGCAGATGACTTGCGGTGAGTTCCGGATGTCCTGCAGTGAGTTCGGATGACTTGCTGTGAGTTGGTTAATGCTGGAGCGAATTCATCATATCCTTATAATGACTTGCGGATGACTTGCGGTGAGTTCGTATAACTTGTGGTGAGTTCAGATGACTTGCAGTAAGTTGGTTAATGCTGGAGCGAATTCATCGTATCCTTATAATGACTTGCGGATGACTTGCAGTGAGTTCCGGATGACTTGCGGTGAGTTCGGATGACTTGCATTGAGCTGGTTAATGTTGGAGCAAATTCATCGTATCCTTATAATGACTTGCGGATGACTTGCGGTGAGTTCCGGATGACTTGCGGTGAGTTCGGATGACTTGCATTGAGTTGGTTAATGTTGGAGCAAATTCATCATATCCTTATAATGACTTGCGGATGACTTGCGGTGAGTTCCGGATGACCTGCAGTGAGTTCGGATGACTTGCTGTGAGTTGGTTAATGCTGGAGCAAATTCATTACAGATTTCAGTGAGCTAGATATGCTAAAATGTGTTGTCCAGACCAATCTAGAATAATGTACAAATATTTACATATGTTTTGCAATGATGTCATGGTGTCCAAATCAGGCAAACAGTCAGCTCAACTTGGTGAAAATCCAAAAATTGGTGTTAAACTGACTGGATAACCCATAAAAGGCACACCAAACATTGCAAAACATGACCAAATAACATGAAAATAATGTTTCAGAAGCTTACATAATCAAACTCACAGCAGGACTTTGTGCAAATCCCTTGAAATCAGTTAAGGCACCAAGTTAGACCAAAATATTCTGAGGGATATGTCATGTGATATGTGTGCACAGACCATCCCTTAGGTAAAAAAAACATCATCTGTATTTTTATTTTATTTTAATGCCTTTAAATCTCCCAATATAGTGTATTTCAAACAATATTCCGCATTTGGTAAGTCACATAAAGGTGTGACAATACCTATGTGACACCATCTTTTAGCCCTGATTTTTCTGATAATTACACACTTTGTTTCAAGGCAATCCAATAAAAACTAAGCAACGTAAGAATTAATCTTATTACAAGTTCTTATTGTAGTCTAATAATTAATCTTGTTACAAGTTCTTACGTAGTAAAAGAACTTGTTTTCCGGCCTGCATAGCAGGCAGAAATGGTTCCTAACAAAACCAATGGAAATTCTCCCACTGCTATAGTGACCCTGCATGGTTTCTGTATCTCAGCCATTACTGGGCCAATTTTTATGATCTTGGTATCAAAAAATTTCTAAAAATCAGGGCTTTCATGTGGCATGTGTATCCAGGGTTGATTAGGTCATGTGACTTGTTCACACAACCCAAAAAGCGCAAATTTGTGTCAATTTACACTTAAAACAGATTTCAGTGAGCTACATATGCTAAAATGTATTGCCCAGACCAATGTAGAATAATGTACAAATATTTACATATGTTTTGCAATGATGTCATGGTGTCCAAATCAGGCAAACAGTCAGCTCAACTTGGTGAAAATCAGAAAATTGGTGTTAAACTGAGTGGATAACCCATAAAAGGCACACCAAACATTCCAAATATGACCAAATAACATGAAAATAATGTTTTAGAAGCTTACATAATCAAACTCACAGCAGGACTTTGTGCAAATCCCTTGAAATCAATTGAGGCACCAAGTTAGACCAAAATATTCTCAGGGATATGTCATGTGATATGTGTGCACAGACCATCCCTTAGGTAAAAAAAACATCATCTGTATTTTTATTTTATTTTAATGCCTTTAAATCTCCCAATATAGTGTATTTCAAACAATATTCCGCATTTGGTAAGTCACATAAAGGTGTGACAATACCTATGTGACACCATCTTTTAGCCCTGATTTTTCTGATAATTACACACTTTGTTTCAAGGCAATCCAATAAAAACTAAGCAACGTAAGAATTAATCTTATTACAAGTTCTTATTGTAGTCTAATAATTAATCTTGTTACAAGTTCTTACGTAGTAAAAGAACTTGTTTTCCGGCCTGCATAGCAGGCAGAAATGGTTCCTAACAAAACCAATGGAAATTCTCCCACTGCTATAGTGACCCTGCATGGTTTCTGTATCTCAGCCATTACTGGGCCAATTTTTATGATCTTGGTATCAAAAAATTTCTAAAAATCAGGGCTTTCATGTGGCATGTGTATCCAGGGTTGATTAGGTCATGTGACTTGTTCACACAACCCAAAAAGCGCAAATTTGTGTCAATTTACACTTAAAACAGATTTCAGTGAGCTACATATGCTAAAATGTATTGCCCAGACCAATGTAGAATAATGTACAAATATTTACATATGTTTTGCAATGATGTCATGGTGTCCAAATCAGGCAAACAGTCAGCTCAACTTGGTGAAAATCAGAAAATTGGTGTTAAACTGAGTGGATAACCCATAAAAGGCACACCAAACATTCCAAATATGACCAAATAACATGAAAATAATGTTTTAGAAGCTTACATAATCAAACTCACAGCAGGACTTTGTGCAAATCCCTTGAAATCAATTGAGGCACCAAGTTAGACCAAAATATTCTCAGGGATATGTCATGTGATATGTGTGCACAGACCATCCCTTAGGTAAAAAAAACATCATCTGTATTTTTATTTTATTTTAATGCCTTTAAATCTCCCAATATAGTGTATTTCAAACAATATTCCGCATTTGGTAAGTCACATAAAGGTGTGACAATACCTATGTGACACCATCTTTTAGCCCTGATTTTTCTGATAATTACACACTTTGTTTCAAGGCAATCCAATAAAAACTAAGCAACGTAAGAATTAATCTTATTACAAGTTCTTATTGTAGTCTAATAATTAATCTTGTTACAAGTTCTTACGTAGTAAAAGAACTTGTTTTCCGGCCTGCATAGCAGGCAGAAATGGTTCCTAACAAAACCAATGGAAATTCTCCCACTGCTATAGTGACCCTGCATGGTTTCTGTATCTCAGCCATTACTGGGCCAATTTTTATGATCTTGGTATCAAAAAATTTCTAAAAATCAGGGCTTTCATGTGGCATGTGTATCCAGGGTTGATTAGGTCATGTGACTTGTTCACACAACCCAAAAAGCGCAAATTTGTGTCAATTTACACTTAAAACAGATTTCAGTGAGCTACATATGCTAAAATGTATTGCCCAGACCAATGTAGAATAATGTACAAATATTTACATATGTTTTGCAATGATGTCATGGTGTCCAAATCAGGCAAACAGTCAGCTCAACTTGGTGAAAATCAGAAAATTGGTGTTAAACTGAGTGGATAACCCATAAAAGGCACACCAAACATTCCAAATATGACCAAATAACATGAAAATAATGTTTTAGAAGCTTACATAATCAAACTCACAGCAGGACTTTGTGCAAATCCCTTGAAATCAATTGAGGCACCAAGTTAGACCAAAATATTCTCAGGGATATGTCATGTGATATGTGTGCACAGACCATCCCTTAGGTAAAAAAAACATCATCTGTATTTTTATTTTATTTTAATGCCTTTAAATCTCCCAATATAGTGTATTTCAAACAATATTCCGCATTTGGTAAGTCACATAAAGGTGTGACAATACCTATGTGACACCATCTTTTAGCCCTGATTTTTCTGATAATTACACACTTTGTTTCAAGGCAATCCAATAAAAACTAAGCAACGTAAGAATTAATCTTATTACAAGTTCTTATTGTAGTCTAATAATTAATCTTGTTACAAGTTCTTACGTAGTAAAAGAACTTGTTTTCCGGCCTGCATAGCAGGCAGAAATGGTTCCTAACAAAACCAATGGAAATTCTCCCACTGCTATAGTGACCCTGCATGGTTTCTGTATCTCAGCCATTACTGGGCCAATTTTTATGATCTTGGTATCAAAAAATTTCTAAAAATCAGGGCTTTCATGTGGCATGTGTATCCAGGGTTGATTAGGTCATGTGACTTGTTCACACAACCCAAAAAGCGCAAATTTGTGTCAATTTACACTTAAAACAGATTTCAGTGAGCTACATATGCTAAAATGTATTGCCCAGACCAATGTAGAATAATGTACAAATATTTACATATGTTTTGCAATGATGTCATGGTGTCCAAATCAGGCAAACAGTCAGCTCAACTTGGTGAAAATCAGAAAATTGGTGTTAAACTGAGTGGATAACCCATAAAAGGCACACCAAACATTCCAAATATGACCAAATAACATGAAAATAATGTTTTAGAAGCTTACATAATCAAACTCACAGCAGGACTTTGTGCAAATCCCTTGAAATCAATTGAGGCACCAAGTTAGACCAAAATATTCTCAGGGATATGTCATGTGATATGTGTGCACAGACCATCCCTTAGGTAAAAAAAACATCATCTGTATTTTTATTTTATTTTAATGCCTTTAAATCTCCCAATATAGTGTATTTCAAACAATATTCCGCATTTGGTAAGTCACATAAAGGTGTGACAATACCTATGTGACACCATCTTTTAGCCCTGATTTTTCTGATAATTACACACTTTGTTTCAAGGCAATCCAATAAAAACTAAGCAACGTAAGAATTAATCTTATTACAAGTTCTTATTGTAGTCTAATAATTAATCTTGTTACAAGTTCTTACGTAGTAAAAGAACTTGTTTTCCGGCCTGCATAGCAGGCAGAAATGGTTCCTAACAAAACCAATGGAAATTCTCCCACTGCTATAGTGACCCTGCATGGTTTCTGTATCTCAGCCATTACTGGGCCAATTTTTATGATCTTGGTATCAAAAAATTTCTAAAAATCAGGGCTTTCATGTGGCATGTGTATCCAGGGTTGATTAGGTCATGTGACTTGTTCACACAACCCAAAAAGCGCAAATTTGTGTCAATTTACACTTAAAACAGATTTCAGTGAGCTACATATGCTAAAATGTATTGCCCAGACCAATGTAGAATAATGTACAAATATTTACATATGTTTTGCAATGATGTCATGGTGTCCAAATCAGGCAAACAGTCAGCTCAACTTGGTGAAAATCAGAAAATTGGTGTTAAACTGAGTGGATAACCCATAAAAGGCACACCAAACATTCCAAATATGACCAAATAACATGAAAATAATGTTTTAGAAGCTTACATAATCAAACTCACAGCAGGACTTTGTGCAAATCCCTTGAAATCAATTGAGGCACCAAGTTAGACCAAAATATTCTCAGGGATATGTCATGTGATATGTGTGCACAGACCATCCCTTAGGTAAAAAAAACATCATCTGTATTTTTATTTTATTTTAATGCCTTTAAATCTCCCAATATAGTGTATTTCAAACAATATTCCGCATTTGGTAAGTCACATAAAGGTGTGACAATACCTATGTGACACCATCTTTTAGCCCTGATTTTTCTGATAATTACACACTTTGTTTCAAGGCAATCCAATAAAAACTAAGCAACGTAAGAATTAATCTTATTACAAGTTCTTATTGTAGTCTAATAATTAATCTTGTTACAAGTTCTTACGTAGTAAAAGAACTTGTTTTCCGGCCTGCATAGCAGGCAGAAATGGTTCCTAACAAAACCAATGGAAATTCTCCCACTGCTATAGTGACCCTGCATGGTTTCTGTATCTCAGCCATTACTGGGCCAATTTTTATGATCTTGGTATCAAAAAATTTCTAAAAATCAGGGCCTTCCTGGTCACGTGACCAGGCCGTTTTAGGCTTGTTAGAATCACCTCATTTTTCTGCTTTTTTTGAGTATAAGATCATCCCAATCGGTTCAGATTTGAGCGGACTATGCATTATTTACTTATTTAACATATATTTATGTCGTAACACGCACCCACAAAGTAAGAACTTGTTTTTGCCATGCGCAGCAATGGCCTCTGACCAAGTAATATGATATAGCCACAGAGCTATGAAACTACAGTTGCATAGCCATAAAGCTATGAGAGTATGTGTATATAAGATTCCCGGATATAATAAAAAACTGCAATTTCTTTCAACTCAATGGCTGACTCTGCGGTTGCTTCTACCTCTCATCGTGCTATGGCCTGGAATCAAGGCAATTCCAACAAATCCTCTCTTGCAAATCATTTGTCTCTTGCTATTCTTTCCTCCAAGGCTATACTACACTTGGTCAGAGGCCATTGCTGCGCATGGCAAAAACAAGTTCTTACTTTGTGGGTGCGTGTTACGACATAAATATATGTTAAATAAGTAAATAATGCATAGTCCGCTCAAATCTGAACTGATTGGGATGATCTTATACTCAAAAAAAGCAGAAAAATGAGGCGGTTCTAACAAGCCTAAAGGCCCTGATTTTTACGAATTTTTTGATACCAAGATCATCAAAATTGGCCCAGTAATGGCTGAGATACAGAAACCATGCAGGGTCACTATAGCAGTGGGAGAATTTCGAACCATTGCGTTAGGAATGTTTTCTGCCTGCTATGCAGGCCGGAAAACAAGTTCTTTTACTACGTAAGAACTTGTAACATTGACCCTCTTATTGTCAATGCTCTCTTTGCTCAACAAAAGGAAAAATCTGAAAGCAAAATCCACAATATCCAAACTATCTCTTTGGAGATGAATATGAAACCTTTTGCCCACGCTATCATTTGGTCTATGTTTGAGAAAATCGAACACCAACTTAATATCCAAGATCCACCAGCATATGTGTCAACAGCAGAAAAGCTGGCAAAAAGTATTCTTTCTCTTTATCCTTTATTTGTTTGGGAAAATAAAAAAAGTGAGAGTTTGGCGACCCTTTCTTGGTATGTTTTAAGATATTTCATTCTCTATACACTATTAATAAAGCTTAACAGGTGTATTGCAGCCTACACCTTGGTTATCAACCCAGAAGCCATTGTACATCTCAAGGTCAAACCTCTTGGCCATGCTAATCAGAAAGGCTTTGCAATTTATGCCACCAAGGACATTATAAAAGGAGAATACATCCTAGAACTTCTTGGATTAATGCCAGAAGATCGCACAAAACACTTGGTCAGAGGCCATTGCTGCGCATGGCAAAAACAAGTTCTTACTTTGGGGATGGAGAGATACCAAGATTGTTAGATAAATACATGTTAAATAAGTAAATAATATGTAGTCCGCTCAAATCTGAAGCTATTGGGATGATCTTATACTCAAAAAAAGCAGAAAAATGAGGCAGATCTAACAAGCCTAAAATCTAGTCCTGATTTTTACGATTTTTTTGATACCAAAATCATTAAATTTGGCCCAGTAATGGCTGAGATACAGAAACCATGCAGGGTCACTATATGAATGGGAGTATTTCCGTCCTCGGCGTTAGGAATGTTTTCTGCCTGCTATGCAGGCCGGAAAACAAGTTCTTTTACTACGTAAGAACTTGTAACAAGATTAATTAATTGACTACAATAAGAACTTGTAAAAAGATTAATTCATACGTCACTTAGTTTTTATCCGATTGCCTTGAAACAAAATGTGTAATTAACAAAAAAATCAGGGCTAAAAGATGGTGTCACATGCGTATTGTCACATCTTTATGTGACTTACCAAATGCGGAATATTATTGAAACCACAGTAAATAAGCTATATTGAGAGATTTTAAAGGCATTAAAATAAAATAAAAATACTGATAATGTTTTTTTTACCTAAAAGATGGTCTGTGCACACATATCACATGACATATCCCTGAGAATATTTTGGTCCAAGTTGGTGCATTACCAAATCCAAGGCAATTGCACAAAGTCCTGCTGTGAGTTTGATTATGTAAGCTTCGAAAACATTATTTTCATGTTATTTGGTCATGTTTTGCAATGTTTGGTGTGCCTTTTATGGGCTTTCTAGTCAGTTTAACACCAATTTTCGGATTTTCACCAAGTTGAGCTGACTGTTTGCCTGATGTGGACACCATGACATCATTACAAAACATATGTAATTATTTGTACATTATTCTAGATTGGTCTGGGCAACACATTTTAGCATATCTAGCTCACTGAAATCTGTTTTAAGTGTAAATTCACACAAATTTGCGCTTTTTGGGTTGTGTGAACAAGTCACATGACCGATTTGTCCCTGGATACACATACCACATGAAAGCCCTGATTTTTACGATTTTTTTGATACCAAAATCATTAAATTTGGCCCAGTAATGGCTGAGATACAGAAACCATGCAGGGTCACTATATGAATGGGAGTATTTCCGTCCTCAGCGTTAGGAATGTTTTCTGCCTGCTATGCAGGCCGGAAAACAAGTTCTTTTACTACATAAGAACTTGTAATTACACTGATCTTTCTACAATCACCCCTCATCCTGATAACCGCAACAAGGACAAGAATTCTTCATTTGATGAAAAGCTCTTGATTGGCCCTATAAGATTTATCAATCATCGCTGTTTCTCATATAACGTTGAGGTGAGTTTCAATTTTTGTTTACTAAAACATGATATCAATGCTATTATTTGAACAGTTTGTTACAAGTTCTTACGTAGTAAAAGAACTTGTTTTCCGGCCTGCATAGCAGGCAGAAATGGTTTCTAACGCAATGGTTGGAGATTCTCCCACTGCTATAGTAACCCTGCATGGTTTCTGTATCTCAGCCATTACTGGGCCAATTTTGATGATTTTGGTATCAAAAAATTCGTAAAAATCAGGGCTTTCATGTAGCATGGGTATGAATTTCCACTTGAAACAGATTTCAGTGGGCTAAATATGCTAAAATGTGTTGCCCAGACAAATCTAGAATAATGTACAAATATTTACATATGTTTTGCAGTGATGTCATGGTGTCCAAATCTGGTAAACAGCCAGCTCAACTTGGTGAAAATCCAAAAATTGGTGTTAAACTGACTGGATAGACCATAAAAGACATGCCAAACATTGCCAAACATGACCAAATGACTTGAATATAATGTTCTAGATGCTTACATAATCAAACTTACAGCAGGACTTTGTGCAATTGCCTTGGAATCAGTTGATGCACCAAGTTAGACCAAAATATTTTTAGGATTATGTCATGTAATATGTGTGCACAGACCACCTGTTAGGTAGAAAAAACATTATCAGTATTTTATTTTATTTTAATACCTTTAAAATCTCTTATAATTAGTAAAAGAACTTGTTTTCCGGCCTGCATAGCAGGCAGAAATGGTTTCTAACAAAACCAATGGAAATTCTCCTACTGCTATAGTGACCCTGCATGGTTTCTGTATCTCAGCCATTACTGGGCCAATTTTTATGATTTTGGTATCAAAAAAATCGTAAAAATCAGGGCCTTCCTGGTCACGTGACCAGGCTGTTTTCGGCTTGTTAGATCCGCCTCATTTTCCTGCTTTTTTTGAGTATAAGATCATCCCAATCGGTTCAGATTTGAGCGGCCTATGTATTATTTACCTATTTAACATATATTTATGTTGTAACACACACTCCCAAAGTAAGAACTTGTTTTTGCCATGCGCAGCAATGGCCTCTGACCAAGTCTTTAGTGATCAAATCCTCCAGATAAACTCCTGTATCCTTCAAAAGATCTTTTCTCTTATCAAAGGTCTTTTCTTCCTTTGCCTGTGACTTCTTTGCCGATTTTCTATAAGCCAGAAAAGAATCAACAAAATGAACAAGTAGGAAGAAAATTACAAGTTCTTACGTAGTAAAAGAACTTGTTTTCTACACTTGATAGCAGAAGGAAATGGTTTCTAACGCAATGGTTGGAAATTCTCCCACTGCTATAGTGACCCTGCATGGTTTCTGTATCTCAGCCATTACTGGGCCAATTTTTATGATCTTGGTATCAAAAAATTCGTAAAAATCAGGGCTTTCATGTGGCATGTGTATCCAGGGTTGATTAGGTCATGTGACGTGTTCACACGACCCAAAAAGCGCAAATTTGTGTAAATTTACACTTAAAACAGATTTCAGTGAGCTAGATATACTAAAATATGTTATCCAGACCAATCTAGAATAATGTACAAATATTTACATATGTTTTGCAATGATGTCATGATGTCCAAATCTGGCAAACAGCCAGCTTAACTCAGTGAAAATCGCAAAATTGGTGTTAAACTGACTGGACAACCCCTGAAAGACACACCAAACATTGCAAAACATGACCAAATGACTTGAATATAATGTTCTAGATGCTTACATAATCAAACTCACAGCAGAACTTTGTGCAATTGCCTTGAAATCAGTTGATGCACCAAGTTAGACCAAAATATTCTCAGGGATATGTCATGTGAGATGTGTGCACAGACCATCTCTTAGGTAAAAAAACATTATTAGTATTTTTATTTTATTTTAATGCCTTTAAAATCTCTTAAAATGGCTTATTTACTATGTATTTCAAATGACATTCCGCATTTGGTAAGTCACATGAAAATGTGACAATACATATGTCACACCATTTTATAGCCCTGATTTTTCTGATAATTACACACTTTATTTCAAGGCAATCTGATAAAAACTAAGCGACGTATGAATTAATCTTGTTACAAGTTCTTACGTAGTAAAAGAACTTGTTTTCTACACTTGATAGCAGAAGGAAATGGTTTCTAACGCAATGGTTGGAAATTCTCCCACTGCTATAGTGACCCTGCATGGTTTCTGTATCTCAGCCATTACTGGGCCAATTTTTATGATCTTGGTATCAAAAAAATCGTAAAAATCAGGGCCAGATTTTAGGCTTGTTAGATCCGCCTCATTTTTCTGCTTTTTTTGAGTATAAGATCATCCCAATCGGTTCACGTTTGAGCGGACTACATATTATTTACATATTAAATATATATTTATTGAATAACACTGTAAGTCTTCACGCACTGCCTCACCCCAAAGTAAGAACTTGTTTTTGCCATGCGCAGCAATGGCCTCTGACCAAGTTAGAAAGTATACATGGCCGCGTTAACAATTTTCTGACGTTGAGGATTACTATTAAAAGGCAGTATTAAATATTATTCTTAGCAAAGTATATCTTACATACCTGGCTTTGGTCTTTCCTTTGGACTTGGTCAAAGGAGGTTCATTCTCCTCTGAGCTGGTATTCTCCTCACTAAAAGAAGAAAACCAATAAGAAAAAATTAGTTTAATTCCAAGAAAAAAGCAAAAAGAACATACGCCTCATCATCTATGAAATTGGCATCAGAATCGTCTTTTTCATCTTCATCCTCCCCCTCTTCTTCTTCCTCTTCATCATCTTCGGTCTGGTCTTCATCTTCCTGTGTGTCTTCTTTGTCTTCACTATCTAGCCTTTTCACTACCACCGTCAGACTCGGATGCAGTCTCTTCTTTAATGGCTTTTGTAATCTTTTTCTTGGTCTGGATTAAAACAATTGGCGATCTGAGCTTGGAATTTTTAGTTGGAGTGGTGGGATGCTTTGGCTTTGATATATGACAAGGTTTTTTGGGTGACTTCTGTTCTGGACTAAAAATATGTTTAATATGAAGTCTATAAAAATTAGATATCAAAATACCTTGGGGTAAATGCTGCAACTGTAGTATTTTTCTTCTTTGACTTGGAGCTGATTGGCAGAATAATTAATAAAGTAATCAAAAAGTTTAAACCAATTACTCACAGGCTTCCCAAAGCTGCTTGTGGATCCGCTACTCTTTTAAACCTTCTGGGAGTAAACCTAAAACCAGGTCAACCTTAAAATATCAAAAAAATAAAAAAGCAAAAATATGGAGGTGGAGATTGATCAGACCTGCACTTCAGTGACCCACTAAACATAACCTACTAGGTTGATTAATTTCTGATAGGAAATACAATCTAGAGGAGGCTCAGAAAGATTTTGTAGAAACATATTTCAGCCAAATATTCTTTTTTCTCCCGAAACATTCCTCTATACTGAAAGGATTATTTTTCAAAAATGAATAATGTTTCTTGCTATAAATATTTTATACATAAATATAGAAATATTTATGTGACGGGCAGAAAGGTTTTCTTGTTTCAGAATATATTTGTTCTTAGAGAATATATTTGTTGCTGAAGGGGTGTCAGGGGTCCTTTCAGTGCCAAAAGTTTTCTGGGCATTTCTGGTCCTTGCTAGGATAGGTAAGAGCCCCACAGGTGTAATACAGCAAGTAATACCAGAAAGAGCAGGCCAAAGAAGGAATAAAGCAATGTACTAAATTATAATTATCAGAAAAGCAAAAAATATTACCATTTAATTTATTACTGCTGTAGATTAATAATAGTAACATGACAATTAAAGTAACTTAGTTTACAATGAGGCTAATACAAATATGGAGAAGAATTTATTCCCGTATGTCTTGTATGTTTGCTTTGAAATTGTCTATGACATGTGAAAGCTCACAGCTATATTGTCCTGGATCTTTGCTTTGCCATTGTCTATTTTTCTTGTCCTGGATTTTGGCCTTGACATTATCAATGGCATTGGAACAGTTGCGGCTATATTGTCCTGGATCTTAGCCTTGATGTTATCAATGGTATTGGAACAGTCGCGGCTATATAGTCCTGGATCTTAGCCTTGACGTTATCAATGGTATTGGAACAGTCGCGGCTATAAAGTCCTGGATCTTAGCCTTGACGTTATCTATGGTGTCAGAGGACTCGACTTTCTTGTCCTGGATCTTAGCCTTGACGTTATCTATGGTGTCAGAGGACTCGACTTTCTTGTCCTGGATCTTAGCCTTGACGTTATCAATGGTATTGGAACAGTCGCGGCTATATTGTCCTGGATCTTAGCCTTGACGTTATCTATGGTGTCAGAGGACTCGACTTTCTTGTCCTGGATCTTAGCCTTGATGTTATCAATGGTATTGGAACAGTCGCGGCTATATTGTCCTGGATCTTAGCCTTGACATTGTCAAAACATTTTCACACTAAGGTCTAAAAATATTTTCAGGCACAAAAAATATTTCCCACTTAGTTCAGAAGATATTTTTTGAATCTTAGCCTTGACATTATTAATGGTATTGGAATAATCACGGTTCTACTGTCCTGAATCTTTGCTTTGACATTGTCTATGGTGTCGGAGGACTCGACATTCGGCTTCTGGATCTTTGCCTTGACATTGTCAATGGTATTGGAATAGTCGCGGTTGGATTGTCCTGGATCTTAGCCTTGACATTGTCTATGGTGTCAGAGGACTCGACATTCGGCTTCTCGATCTTTGCCTTGACATTGTCAATGGTATTGGAATAATCACGGTTCTACTGTCCTGAATCTTTGCTTTGACATTGTCTATGGTGTCGGAGGACTCGACATTCGGCTTCTAGATCTTTGCCTTGACATTGTCAATGGTATTGGAATAGTCGCGGTTGGATTGTCCTGGATCTTAGCCTTGACATTGTCTATGGTGTCAGAGGACTCGACATTCGGCTTCTCGATCTTTGCCTTGACATTGTCAATGGTATTGGAATAGTCGCGGTTCTATTGTCCTGGATCTTAACCTTGACATTGTCTATGGTGTCAGAGGACTCGACATTCGGCTTCTCGATCTTTGCCTTGACATTGTCAATGGTATTGGAATAGTCGCGGTTCTATTGTCCTGGATCTTAGCCTTGACATTGTCTATGGTGTCAGAGGACTCGACATTCGGCTTCTGGATCTTTGCCTTGACATTGTCAATGGTATTGGAATAGTCGCGGTTCTATTGTCCTGGATCTTAGCCTTGACATTGTCTATGGTGTCAGAAGACTCAACATTTGGCTTCTGGATCTTTGCCTTGACATTATCAATGGTATTGGAACAGTCACAGCTATATTGTCCTGAATCTTTGCTTTGACAATGTCAAAACATTTTCACACTGAGATCTAAAAATATTTTCAGGCACAAAAAATATTTTCCCACTTAGTTCTGAAAATATTTTTTGAATCTTAGCCATGACATTATCTATGGTATTGGAATAGTCGAGGCTATATTGTCCTGGATCCTCGCTTTGACATTGTCTATTCAGCTTGTCTTGGATCTTAGCCTTGACATTATCTATGGTATTGCAATAGTCACAGCTATATTCTTCTCAACATTCACTTTGACATTATCTATGGTGTCAGAGGACTTGCCTTCCTTGTCCTGGATCTTAGCCTTGACTTTATCAATGGTATTGGAATAGTCGCAGTTCTATTGTCCTGGATCTTCGCTTTGACATTGTCTATGGTGTTGGAGCACTCGACATTCGGCTTCTGGATCTTAGCCTTGACATTATCAATGATATTGGAACAGTCACAGCTATATTCTCCTGGATCTTTGCCTTGACGTTGTCAAAACATTTTCACACTGATGTTTAAAAATATTTTCAGGCACAAAAAATGTTTTCCCACCTAGTTCTGAAAATATTTTTTTGAATCTTGGCCTAGACGTTATCTACAGTATTGGAATAGTCGAGGCTATATCGTCCTGGAACATCGCTTTGACATTATCTATGGTGTCAGAGGACCTGCCTTGCATGTCCTGGATCTTAGCCTTGATGTTATCTGTTGTATTTGATAACTCAATGTTAAAAGAATTGCTTGTTAATTTTTTCCAGCTTCCACAATCTGACCTTTAAATACTTCAAAATTCTCTTATGATCCATTCAAACAAAAGTACACATATATTTTGCCCCGTTAAAACATTTCTGACTGTATATATAGACTTATTTCTCAATCTCCCCAAAAAATTCATGATCAATATTTATACAAATCACCATTTGTTATATTACATTCTTTCAACCCTAAAATTATCTTGAAGTGCATTTGACTCCATATCATCAAGAACTTCTGCATCATTTTCATCATCATCATTTCCAGACCATTCCATTTCCTCATCTTCAGCAATGGAAATCATACTGTTCTCTTCAAACATATCACTTTCTTGGGTGTTTTCATTAAACTCGTAAGCCCTTGCATCTGCCAGTTCCTCATCATTAGGACCCCAGCCAACATCTGCATTAGAAGGAATAATCCTAACATATGGTTCCCAAGTCACACAAAGTCTTAATAAATGACTTTTGCGACCATTGAGTTGAAATACAAGATCAGGATCTTTTTCTGACCATATAATTGCATTTACCACCACATTCCACTCTTCACAGATCCATTGAATCATTGATAGTTTCTCTGCTATCAGTCTTCTTTCTTCTTCCACACACCGCTCATAGTCCAGCAGTGCCTTGATACCCGATCTCACATCATCATTTCCTAGCCATGCAGGAACTTCAAAATCATGGTCATTTTCATCTGTCAGACCCACATCTTGCCAAATATCATTATCAACATCGAGTTTGAACAGGCCATCTGGTTGAATTGGCAAAGGAGCAATAGCACCTCTAGGTGCCTTTTTTGATCTGATTAATTGGGCTAAATCAGAGCACAATTTGTTATAGCTCCTTGCCAAAGTTTGTATACCTGGCTCTTTTCTTTTTATTTGTGTTTCGGTATGTTTTTGAAGCTTTGAATGATTGACTGTGTTTCTATAAGCACGTTCCAAACTTTCAATTTCAAACTTGCGATGTCTTAAACGGTCACGAATTCTCTGCTTTAATGCCAAAGCATTTATGCGCATTTTCAAAAATTCATTTCCAATCAGCTTTTCCAGATTTAATCTTCCATCAACTGATAATTTGGCTTTTTTGGCAGCAACGGCTTTTTGAGTTTTTTTAACCTTGCTTTCCAGATCTTCCATCAAGTCAGGAATCACAACTGCTGTGAACCCATCCTCATATTCTCCAGTTATAAGCATTGTCTCCAATTTTAAAAGTTCTTCTTTATAATTGGTTATATTTTTAGAAAGTGCCAAGATCTCTTCAATTTCTTTATTTGCAAGATTTTTTGACTGACGTTTCAAAGGTTTTGTCTGCTCTATAACTTGAGCTTGCCATTGTGCTTTTAAAAACTCTTTGGTATAACCTTGTTCATAAACCTCTTCTAAGACCTCCAAAGCTGAGTTCTTTTTGGTTATTGTAGCTACCCACTTTTTTCTCAACCAGTTTCCCAGACCAAGCAGAGACTTTTGATCTAGATGTTTAACCTTGGTATCAATAGTGTAAATGCGGTTGTAATAGCCAGAGACCCGACAAGAGGGAATCAAAGCTTTGATTGCACTCCAAAATCTTTCACAACCTTCGCCATCAGTCAATCCAAATCCCTCACACTTTCGGGGATGGTAAATAATTTGACAGGGCCACTGATGCCCATATGCATGAAATACTGAAATTCCGAAAACCAGACGATCAAGAAAGTCGTCCAAAAAGCCATATTTAGCACAACTTCGGTGCAATTGACAGCCAATATCATAAAGAACTCCTATCCGCATAGTTGCAGGAATGTGTTCAAAAAGCTTATTCAGCAAAGAAAGTGCATAGTGCTGTTTTTCTCCTGCTGAGGTCATGTTTACAAGCCACAAAACACGATCATGTCGACAGAGTAAACCCATAAGCCCTGTGTCCGCAAAAAAAAGTGTACTGGCTTTGGCTCGACGCTCATCAGCAGATATAAAAGACTCATTACAGCCATCCAAAACTGAGACAGGAACACGCATTCCTGGTTCAAAATCAGGATCATCAGTATTACTACTGTTAGTCTCCTGAATTTTTTCCTTGTTATTTGATTTACTTTTGCCTGGTTTAGTTTTAGCAGGCCGAATCGCTTCAACCTTTTTCTCCATTTGTTCCACATCTTCTTGTGGAACAAAGATAGTTTCTGGATGTGTGTGTGGAGCCTGCCAAGCATTTCCCTGAGACTTACGGCGCTTTTGAGTAAAACAAGCATCAATGCAGACAATTGCATCGACTCTGAGAAAAGATCAGAAGGTAATAAACATATATAAGCAACTCCAAGCTCACAAATCCTCTTTCTTTTGCCAGTTATTTCCACCAAAGCAAAGAGGACACCTTTCCCGAAGGTACTCACTTGGTTGGTCCTGAAACTGAGGTAGATTGGTGTTTGGAGCTAGAGATACAATTAGCCAGATGTTCTTTGTATTGAATAATGGTAATACCTGACTCTGACAGATCCACCATTTCAATATCAGGAATATTTTGCGGTTGATAGTGGAGGTCTATGAATAGAAGATCAATTGATAGAGCTAGGAAATTAAAGAAGTATACATACCATCAGTCATAACAGCATCATCCTCATCATCCATGGACAAGATAGATCCCCGTACCCGATCCAAATAATCCCGCATCATTAAGTTTTTGGTGTTTGTCAAAGTTGCATACCAATGCATTGCACTTCCAAAGCGTGCCCGAAGATTATTCTAATCAAGATAATTAACCCCATACAAGCAAAGCTCAGATTTGTAGGCGAAGACTTACTCGAGTGGCCAGCTTGAATTTGCGTGCACTCAAAAATCCTTCAAGTGTTTCACACCAAGCAGTGGTATTAGGAGCTGCATTAACAAACAGCTCCTGTGCAAATTCCAAAACATTCAAGTCAATAGCCAAAGAAGGTAAGGAAGGAGCACAGGGAAACAAGCCACGTGAGAGCAATTGCAAAGCTGGTTCGGTGCAAGTGCAGAGTTTAATCTTCTCAAGTCCTATAACCAGAGTTTAACTAATATAGCATAAATTCAAGTATAAATAAAGTCTTACTTTCAAAATACACACAGGAGACATCAATAATTCGACCTTTATCACATCCCCGACAGCCTTGGGCCTTCCTGGAATCATTTAAATCACGAAGGCCAGATGTATCATGTAGGAGGCCAAGATATGGTTTAAGTAAAGCAGGTATAATATCTTTACTCCATTTGCGCCATAGCCGTTGCTTTTTCAAAGCCCGCTGTTCTGCACCTGCATCTACACCTTCATCTGCAAGACCAGCTGGTTTATCAGATATGTCCTCAGGCAAGTTGTCCTCTACACCACCTGGAGACACCTGAGAATAAAGCCCTGATTGTGTATAAACTAAGCCACTAGGACCAGATTTAGCATTAAAGCCATAATAAGCCCGAGTTTTAGACAAGTCTTCAACTGGAATCAAGGTCCCAGCAACAGGTTGTTCCTCAGCCCCAGACACTTTCTTAGAAGCACGGCGGAAAACAGAAGTCATGGTGATGGCAAGAAGAAGGAAAGAAAGAAAGATGTTTCAAGTAGGACCATATTATATACCTTTCACCCATCACATCTTTCAAGAGTTGACAGATGTGATGTGTCAATCATGTTTGACATGTTAGTCAACACACCTTTTATATCCCATGACCAAAATAGAATTGAAAGCGAAGTTAGGTCACAAAAAAACTACGCAGTATATACAGCAAAAAAAAAACTGCAATAAGTGATTAGCAATAATCAGATTACAATTCATAATAATAATAAAAAGCTTACTGATGGCGAAGTGCAAGAACTCGTATGATACATTCATTCCTCACTAAAGAGGAAGCTGGTGTGGAACCGAAGGCGCCCGTCCAAAGTACTCGAAGAAAGTTTGGCAGTAGAAAGGATATGCGATAGCTTCCACTGCCAAAACTTGATGGGACGTTGAACTGAAGGATGTCGACGAAGTACGAGTGATTGCAGACATTGACCTCAGCCGGCCAGAAGGAGATCCCGGCCAGGTGCACAACAGCAAACGGAAAGCTTCAACGTACTCCATACGGTCCTCCCAAGCAGGTGCTCCGAGCCCTTCATCAGTGCTGGGAATGTCAACTCGCACGAAAGACTTGCCATGAAAGCAAGCCGCGACCATCAAATCTCGTTCAAGAGCCACATATTCCGATAATCCCTCGCGGGGTACAACACATCGGTCGAGGGCAAGCATTTCGAGGCGGAAATTGAGATCATACAGATCCCAGATGATCTCCTTCATCAACTGCAAACTCATCCTCACATTGCCCTCCCGAACTTCCTGTGCAGTGGCAATAACACGTCGTTTCCACACCAAACGGACGGGACCAGAGATTTTCGAGAGATCCAAATTAAAGAGATCCCGAAGCTTATCTGGCGACAAAATACGACCGGAGGGGTTGGCTTGTTCCGCAGGAAAACCGAGCTTTGGACCAACACAATACAGGAGATAATTTTTCCATTCCTGAGGAATGGGAATTCGATCCCGCTTCGATAAACGAGACGTTGTCCGATAGATCCATGCTGCGCGAATAGCTAACCAGCCAATAAGGTAGGTTTGCAGCCGATCTTCCGCAAGCTTCTCGTTAGCAAAGACGAAAGGGTCGAGAACTGGTGACCCTCTAAGAAGGTGAAGATCGTCATGATCCCATATCAACTTCCACTCCTTCTTGACGCGGCCCAGCGCCTCAGGCCAGCCACGGTTCGCGAGAGGGAATCTTGCCGAGGCAATAATCCTGAACTTCTCTGCATTAATGCTGACATGTTCGAGAAGGTGCCTAGTCAGGAGCCTGGGTACGTAAACGGGAGTAGGCTTAGTAAAGCGAGGAGGCAAGGCTGGTGCATATGGCGCAGGAGGCAAGGCCGGCGCAGGAGGCGCAGGAGGCGGGGCCGGCGCAGGAGGCGCAGGAAGCATGGGGGCGGTCCGAGAGGTAGCAGCATTAGCATCACTGGTTAATGATTCAGCTAGATAACCAATTAGAAGAAGTATTGACTAAAAAACAAAACAACTTACTGCCATGATGAGCGTATCCCACGTCTTCTGGCGGAGCCTCGTTGTACGCGCTATGACCGAGACGGACGCAATACTGGCGGAGGCCTTGTGAAGCGCGATTGCGAGTCGCGGAAGCAGGCCCATTATGGACAAACATGCTGCCATTCGGCAACGGGTCGAGGACGATGTGGGCTGGAACCGAAGGCTCGACATGACCCAAAATGGTCATGCGATTCGAAATTTGGTCGGGCGTACGAACAAGCCAGGTGGGTATGCCGTCGAGGAAGCCTTTAATCGCGAGTTCGGCACTGCAGGTGACGAAGCTGATGATTGTCTTGTCGACTGGATGGGGTTTGTCGTCCTCCAGAGGACGTCGGTCCTTCCATTTCGAAAGGTATTCATAACAAGCGAGGGTTTCTAGATAGTAACGCTGAAAGGTGGTAACGGTGAGGAGCGTGAGGATATAGGACTGAGGGGCACTGTTGAGGGTGACATTGGCAAGACGCATGCCCATCTCGCAATACCGCAGCTCTGCAATCTGGGTGGGCAATAGTTCCTTCCTGGCAAGGAAAGTTTTCACCGTCTTCTCGAGTTTCTTTCTCATTTCCAGGAACGAGGCCCCCAGATCCTCACGAATTCGACCAATGTCGGCAATGGCAGAGCCTGGTTCCGGCACGAAGTCGGACGGTTTTAAGTCATACCAGGCGAGGCCATGCTCATGGCCGGGAATTTCGGCATCGGAGGGCCTGCAGAGGATGAATGGTATGTAGTACGTGCCCATAAAATGCCACAGGGGCCATAGTGTTAGGTCCCTGAAGGCAAAACGACCGTCAGCTCGGGCAAAAACCGTCATTGTGTCCTGGCACAGGTTGGGGATCCAGTCCATATTGGGAGAGGTTATGATGAGATTCGTAGGGCGGGGCATGCCATTCCGGTCGACAAGGTTGGGGGCCAGGCATTGGAGGCCAGGTACGGCGTAGTCGAGGTCCCTGGGGAATTCAGCAACGACGAGAGCGTCGACCCCCGAAAATGCTACAAAAATCAAAACAAGTTCACGATATAAGAAATCAATGGACGTACGCCGTGTTGAGCTGACGAAATTCTCAAAGATAGCCTTATGCGTGCCCTTTTCCCGCTTCCTTCCATAATAATCAACGTAGTAGTCGACTATGTTAAGTTAGAACACGACGAAGAAGTTAATAGAGGACGATAAAACTTACGCGTCATGGTGCGTGTCGCCTGCAAACTTTCCTGTACAGAAAAAGGAAGGGCGAACTTTCAGCAAAGGAGGCTTCAAAATATCCTCCCGAAGAACGGGGGATCACAGATGACAGTGACGATGGGTGAGCATGTCAACCCATCGTACGGCACACTGAACAAGTCAGGCATGCTTCGAGCGAGTGCAGCGGAACAAGTCACCCTGCACTCGTCGAGGTAGATCGAGGGCGCCAACACACCAGCTATCCCGTTGAAGATGAAACTAAAGCTCACCGTGGATGTTGAGAAAGCCTGTCGTAGGCTGGCGAACGAGGGCGGCTTTGGAGAGGTGTCCTGCAAAGACCGATGGCGGCGACACGAGGGTCCAGCGAGGCAACGGGTGACAGTGGGCTAACGAGTACAAATTAGCGAAAGCAGGCGACAGTCCTCCCGACGAACGGGGATCAGAGACGATAGTGACGATGGGTGAGCATGTCAACCCATCGGACTCGGATGGCACACTGAACAAGTCAGGCATGCTTCGAGCAAGTGCAGGGGAACATGTCACCCTGCACTCGTCGAGGTAGATCGAGGGTGCCAAACACCAGCTATCCCGTTGAGGATGAGACTGCAGCTCACCGTGGATGTTGAGAAAGCCTGTCGTAGGCTGGCGAACGAGGGCGGCTTTGGAGAGGCTTCCTGCGAAGTCCGATGGCGGCGACACAAGGGTCCAGCGAGGCGGCGGATGAGCGTGGGCTAGATGAATACAAGTTAGCAATAGCCAGCGACATGTGAGCTGAACTTACCGAGCGTACAAGTCAGCTAACTTATGTGGTAGGAAGACGAGGGAAAGAGGGAGGAAGCAATTCGAAGTCCGCGTAGAGACACGGCAAATATTTCCCTAAGTTCATATTTGGGTTAGAGCTGTTGTCTTAAGGATAATGTTTACCTACAAAATCAACGTTCATTTGGTGTATTGGTAACGATCACCGAGGCTGTGAGCTAACGCCTCCGGGTCGGACCGAGGTCTTTCATGATGCACCGCGTTCGATTCCCAGTAAGTCCATTTTATATTATTTTTACTTCCCACCTATTTACCTGTCTGTATCGTGAAGCAACACATTTTTTTAAATAAAGAATATGAGTAAGTTCTTTTTTTCCGTTCCATACCAGTTTTTCGTACCCTTCGCAGTCCGCTTTGCACACATCTCCTAGGTGAGCGTAAAATTCACACGATGACCGATTAGGCGCCAGCTGATCTTATCTCTATCATGAACGCCGTCAACCCGAAATACACCAAGGTTGACTTGCTCGCCTTCGGCTTTCATTGACTCCCGGCCTTCGACCACAACGTACCCCAAGGCTGACATGCTCGCCTTCGGCCTGAGAGTGAGCGGACATGTCGCTCACTCTCGTTCATTGTTGCCTTGCCGCCCATTGGTTATTCGACTCTCACTTCGCTCCTCAGCACGATCGACAAGAAGTTCACCCGCGTTCCGCTTCCATCGACTCCCGGCCTTCGACCACTTGTGAAGCAGCCATTGCTGTGCATGGCAAATACGAGTTCTTTATGTTTTTATTGTCTAAATAAGTTCATCAGTATCAAATACCCAGCTATTGATTATAATTTTTAGACTAAATAAAAACAGCATAAAATATTTAAAGACTCAAAACAAATCACACAATTCCTCAGCATCTACAATTAGTAATGAAATTATTCATTTGAATAATAAATTGAAGTATTTGAGGAATGGTGCAAATATTTGTCAATATTTGTGAGCATAAATATACTCAGCAAATAACACAGAATTTTACAAATTTTATGATACAAAATTCATGATATTTGAACAAGAATTCAGGAAGCTATGATATTATAATATATTTAATCTCTTATCTTGGGCATTTGCTTAACAATTAAGTTATCAGATTGCATGGTATAAATATATTTGGACTCAGAAAAAATTTCTCTTATTTTACAGATGTTTTTTGCTTTCCACAACTTTCCCACGCTTGGATGCAAAGTGCTTATTTCTTGAATAATACAAACAGAACCAAATATTTGCAAATAATTATCCACCTATTTTATTGCCCTGAATTTCCTGGATTTTCTGATATTAAAATTATGTAATTTGAGTCAGAACTGAGCATGTTAGAGCCTGATTATTGATTTGCAAACTCGCGTCCAAAAGTCATTTCTCAATGAGGAAATTACCTGGTCACATGATATTAATATATTTGTAATCAGAAAAATTCAGGCTATTTTTCAATATTTTTTCCGGATTTATTACATAACATTTCCACCCCGCAGATCAGATCTGCATGCTAAAAGCCTAATAATTCGATCATGATCGACATTGTGCACAGCATGACGCACGCCGAGGTCAAAAATGACTATAGTCGACCCACTTTTGACCTCGGCGTGCGTCATCATTCAATTAAGGATCGTGATGTCATTAATGTGCAATATTCATACACATAAGTACTTATTTTAGGCGTATCTCTATCAATTCTCCACGGATTCTGATGAAATAAATTGTAAAATTTTCAGAAAATTCAGGGCTATAAATCATACTAAATGTGCGTTGCGGGAATCGGACTATTTGGTGACGTATAGGCATTATAAGAGTCATTGACGGCATATCAGAGTATTGCATCATTGGTTACCAAGGGAAGTGATGGATCTGATGTCATAAATATAGCAATGTGATGTCATTGATCCCATCAATCAATCAAGCTAAATTTAGAATGTGTTACTTTAAGCAATCAATACTGAGGATTGATGTATTTTATGCTATTCTGCACCAATTTTCCTGAAAAAAAAAAAGATATTACTTGGAAAATTAATGGGATCAGTTTTTATTAAGAAGGTTTAGCAGTTGCACAATTGAATGATGTATTATTTTGGGAATCAATCACATTGGCAACGTGCAACAGATGGTTACTAGGGAAAATGATGCATCACGAATCAATCAAAGTTGTCATCAAATGTGTTCTCACAACTTCATTTTTTGAATTAAAAGACTACAAACATTTGTAGCCACTAGGAACAAAGACTACAAAAAAAGTGAAGCCGTGAGAGAAAATGAACGAAAAATGTGGTCGCACTGCAAGCAAATTAGCAGAAAGTCAGAATAAGAACGAGTTCTTTTACTAACGTAAGAACTCGTAACAACGTACGCCATGGCTGACATGCTCGCCTTCGGCCTCAGAGTGAGCTGACATGTCGCTCACTCTCGTTCATCGTTGCCTCACTGCTCATTGGCTATCCGACTCTCAGCACGCAAGTTCGCCCTCTTCATCTCACCCTACACTTCGCCCCTCAGCATTATCATCTACCCCGTCGACCGCCTTCGCTCTTCGAGACACCCTTGGCCAACTTTGTCGACCACACCATAACTCGCCCACATCATCCTACCCCCACTTCGCCAACCTCATCGACTACTCCGTTACACACCCCGTGGTCAACGACGTCGAGAACGCCACAAGGCGATTCGCTCAATATGATGCCGGGTTATCTACTAGGTGAGTCCCCACTCTCATTCAATGTGCCCCACTGACTCGGATCTGTCTCAGTTGCCTCGACAGCCTTCGCGAACCGACCACGATTTGAGGGAATCTTCCCGACAGCCGAAGGCATGGTTACTTCGAATGAATATCAAGATCAAATTTTACATACGAGGTACGAATCTACAGCTTTAACACACAAATAAAAGTACTGACACAGTATCATTGAAGAATCCGAAGTCATATTTTCGGGCTACGACTGCAAGACGGAATCTATGCAGACCAGCGTATAGACTGCCGAGTATGAATTGGCTGAGGGATGGGTAGATGGGATACCTTATCGACGAGGAGGCAGGCAATTCAAAACCGTCGGCTACGCGCATTCATTGCGAACCGGCCGGTTACATCGTCAATACCTCGAATAGGAACTTAATGCTCCTTTGGGATGTGACAGGTCAGGGTAAGTATTATCGTCCGACTCCTATTTTCACGAACTTCAACATTTCCTTAGCACCGCGCAGCCCGACGATGGCTTTACAACTATAGATTTAAGGTGAGGTTATCATTATACACTCATTTACTTTACTTATTGAATACATTTCAGGAATTTGATGTTAGAACACTTGAAAATTCAAGTTTATTTGCGACTCCCGATCGGCGTGATCTCTTGGTTTTACGTTTTCGGGATATCCCATCCTTCGGCTAGCTCACATTATTTAAAGTGCGCGCGTTAAATCTGACAACCTTTCTTTCCACCCAACCACATCATGCCACCGAAACGCAAAGCGACAGACGAAAAGCAGAAGAACTCGAAGGAGAAAAGAGCAAAGAAGGACAAGGTATGCCCTCGTTCCCCCTTTTCGTCTTCAAAGCTAACTTGTCAATGTTCAAGGAGCCTGTGGACGATGCGAAGGTCAACAAGGCGGCGACGGCGACGGCGACGGTGAAGGAGGTCAAGGTAAGTCGTGTTCAAGGTATTCTACTTGGTTACTGCTAACAATTTCTACAGAGGAAACGAGGCCGACCACCCAAGCACCCGCAAAACCGGGTCTCCGCAAGCCACGTCGAGTGAGTCTTCACTGCGACATAATCCTCTCGTGGTTCGGGACAGGAGCGAGGGTTATAGGTTGACATGTTCGCCTATTTCTTGAGGACTGTTGACTTGTTCGCGGTCCTCCCATTTCGTCGTTGATTTGTCGCGTCGACTGTTAGCTCGTTTCGTTCCCGTGCCACGAGGGTTTGACAATATGACCTGACGCGCTCTCCAGGTCGGCCCCGGCTTCGGACACTCCAGTAGGCAGGGCTTCTGCCCACTCGTTGCCCTTGCCCTCGCCTCCGCCAGCACCACCCGTCGTGTAAGTTTTAGCCAAATCTGCTTTGTGTTACTGCCTCTTCACCTATCGGGGCTCGCTGACTTGCCCAGCTCTCTGATGTCGATGGCTTGCTCGCTATACCACCTTTTGCCTTTCTGTCTCCCACTCTTATCAAACCACGAACTTACGAGTGCTCTATCTAGGTTTCCCCCCGCGGTTAGTCACCTTTCTGGACCTTCGGTCCTTGATGTGGCCCATAAGTACGTATTCAACCTTTTCGCCATAATTCACTCGTCCTAATTGACTCTTTCAGCTCTGAGGAGGGTGTAGGCCCTCGTCTTACACGTTCTCGGAAGAAGCAGCAGGCAGCAGCAGCAGCGGCTCCTCTTCCTGCCCCTCCGGTTACACTACCGAGACCGCAACCTCGTCCGATCCGTCGTGATGATAGCGACTTCGAGAGCCCCCTCGATGACAGCGATCATGGTCACAACAAGGCGAAGAACAAAGCCAAGGCGAAATTGCGCGATGCTAGGAGGAAGGCTAAGGAGACTGTTCGGCAGACCTTGGGCTCGCCCGCTTTTCGCCACGAGCTTGCAGTTTCTGCTGGGAAACGACGGCGCGAAGACGACTCAGCGGATGAGCGTGAAAACGCTCCATTGCGGAAGAAGCATCACCCCGAGGCCGACGTCGAGCGCGAATCCCAACGACCTGCAGCTCCCAAGGAGTCACCCCGTTGCCGCTTCACCATAGACGACAAAACGCGCGCCGAACGGAAGGCTAAGCTAGCCCAGCTTGCTGCGAAGAAGACCTCCGAGGCCTATGGCCAATTGTCGGCTGCCGGTTCGGGAACTCGCAAGAAGCTCGCGGCGGCTATGAAGCCCAAGGTTATCAGAACGGGCGGTCTTAAGTTCGACGGCATTGTTATAACCCGCCGTACCGGTACTTCTGTGCCGAGGAAAGGCCCAGATACCGACGACGATACGAGCGATGATACTGACGACACGACCGACGGCGAGAAGGAGGATACCGACACAGGTGATGAGACTGAGCCATCGGACGACGGCAGGATGGACGACGACGACGATGACGAACATCGCGATGGGGTTTTTGACCCTATCAAAAGTGGTCATACGGAAGACGAGAGTGATGGGCCAGGCCTAGTGCATGATGAAGCATATGGTGGTGGGCTTGATGAGGTTACCGAGGCTCGTTCCCGCCGTGGAGGCGATGATATATTTGTTGCACCACCTTCACGCCCTCTCTCATCATTCAGCCAGCTGCTTGTGCAAAGCAACACCTTCAAAACTGGACCACCTCGTAAGAACCGCAGGAACTCGACTCCGCCGACTGAAAGTGGGACCAGTGGGTCTGACTTCGAAAAATTGCGCCATGAGGCGAAGGTGACGCGGGCCTTCCGGGATCGTCGAGAGGAGCTTTCGGAGACAGTCGATTCGGATGATATGGGATTGGCTGATGATGTAGTCGCGTCAAGCCCAAGTCACCCTGTTCATGCCAAGCTCGATAAAGGGAAACAAAAAGCTGTCGAAGATCACCAGTCAGTTGATGAAGATCACCAGTCGGATGGTTCAACAGTTGATGAGGAGGGTCCAAAGGGAGATATCAAAGTCGGCCGTATTTCGCACACTTCCACTGCTGGTGCAAGAAAGCTTGGAGAAGATTTTGCGAAGCTGGTAGCCAAGTATGCTAAGGCCAACAGGATGACCGAAGAGAAGGTTTTGCAATATGCTAACATTGCCAACCCTTTGATGCGGGCAGTCAATTTTTGGAACAAATTCCAGCAGTGGAGGGCCAGGAATGCAACTGATGCTGAGATTGAAGGATGTAAGTTATCTTTCTTTTATGATATTCACTTTACTGATTATTGAATTTATAGTGGATGACTTTCGTAGAACTGTTAAGCGGGAGTACCGTGACTATAAAAAACTTCCGAAAGATGAACGTCAAGCTTTTCGGGAGAAAGTTGAGAAGGACTTGGAAGACCTTGCATCAGATGAAACAGCAACACTTAATCCTGCTCGTCGCCTGTTAGCAGCAGAACGACAAATCCAAGCTGTCGTATGTTTTATTCTCAAATCGTCTAATGATTTATGTGCTAATATTATGTTACTCATTTAGCTGACTGGTGTTAATCGACTAAACAAGGACTTCCTTGCTTTTGGAGCAATTGTTCATGTTGGTACCAATGCAGTAGCCCGTCAGAATTCAGGAGTCATTGCAGGAAATGACGCTGGTGAAATGCTCATTAAGACTCACAAGTTCCATGTCCAAAGTCTGATCGACAACATTACCGACAAGTGTAGTTTGGAGCATTTTTTTTGGTGCATATATAGAATGTTAACATTTTTCTAGGGCTGGGCTGGTGGATGCTCGACTCAAGGCTATGCTGACCAGAAAGAAACCTGCTGAAGATAAGGATATAGCTTCAGAAAAGGCCAATTCACCAGCTGAGGCTGATAATAAGACGAAGCCACAATATCGTCAGGAATTCTCAAATGAAGTTCGCAGACAGATCAGTAAGTTGCTTTCTTGTCTATTGTTTGTTAGGATATAGACTAATGATTTTTATCAGATTCTGCTGCTCCTGGGCTGGCTGGTCGTAAGACAGTTCCATGGGTTAATTTGACTGAGCGAGCAGTGGCCTATAATTTCCGCATTGTTGGATGGCCTGATCTTATGGTTCCAACCTACCCTCATCAAGGCCTTTTTGATCCTGCGAAGCAATCGTTACAAGCATGGAAGCATCTTGTCGACATGCTTGATAAAGGAAAACTTAAGGTCGTTCCTTGGAGTAAAGGTATGTTTATTTGTTCTTTGAATTTGAGTAATACTTATAAATTTTAAAATTTAGAGGAGCAGAAAATTCCTGTTGGTTCGGCTGCATATTTCAAAATACCACTGCTGGTATCAAATGAAGACAAAGTCCTGGTCATGGTACAAGATGTCAAGCTAGCTTCTGGTAACACTGGACATTCAGTCTCTATTTCTGCTCCACATCCGAAGTCAAAGTCATCATCAGCATCTACTGCTCCTCTTCATTCGAAATCTGCGAAATCGGCAAATCACACGGCAGTACCTTCTGGTCGTACCCTTCTCATATCCTCTGCTGTTAATCAGTCTACTCCCACTCAAACCACCTCCCCAGTCAAAAATTCGGAGATTGCTGACTATCAGAAGGAAATCCGCCGATTGCAAGCTCGTATCGCAGCTGCTAGTCTGCCTTCCCATGATGGTTCTTTCACTGGCTATGACGTTCATGGTCCTGAAAGTTTACCTGTAAGCGCGAAGGATGATCTTTTCGACTTTGACTATCCCGAGGTTACTTTGCGCAAAAAACCAGCCCACCAACGTGAAAACGAGCAACGATTTCCCTATCGCAGCGAACTTGGCCGTACTCAGCCTGCACAGCATCTTAAAGGCCAGCCCCTTGGTACCTCCTCTCGATCAGGCCCAGCAGTGTCTCCTGGTTCTTTTTATTCCACCAAAAACAAGGTTCCTCCTTCAAAACGTGGTTTATTGGCCTATAATCCTGCTTCCCAATCTGTTCCAAAGTCGTCCGCTCCGGTTTCAATTGCACACCCCCGTTCTGTTCATTTTGATGATGAAGAACATCAGGAAGATGAGGATAGGTCGGGTAATGCTCCATATGACCGATTTTACATGACACGATACAGCAGGACAGGCCAGGAAGGCCCTAGCAGAGAAGTTTACCTGCCTGAGGATACCAATTAACCAGTGGTTTGGCTGACGAGATGAGTAGTGCATTGCCTTTTTTGTTTTCATTTTAATGCCTATGTAGAAAGTGCGCTGGTTTTATTTTCCAATAACTCCTTGTTTCATATGACTTTTGTTTCTTTTAATTTACACTCATTTACTCCCTTTATTTCTCTTCTAATTTTACCCTTAGTGCTTGTTCATTCCTTTGGTTTTCTTGTTTACAATCACATTCTTTGCCTTGTTTCATATGACTTTTGTTTCTTTTAATTTACACTAATTTACTCCCTTTATTTCTCTTCTAATTTTTAGCCTGAGTGCTTGTCCATTCCTTTTGTTTTCTTGTTTACAATCACATTCTTTGACTACATTTACTTTCTTTCTAATTGCCTTATTCATATTCATTCCTTTTGTAAATAGACTTTGTTTGTTTACTGTCACATTCATTTTGTTTTTCAATTACTTAGGCATTAATTTCTCCAGGCTTTCTCTACTTGGAACGGCAATCCTTCCTGCATTTTATTTATTAACGTACTCTCTTCCACTGCTTAGCAGAGCATTCCTGTCTTTACAGTTTCTACTTTGCATACATCATGGTCTAGTTTCAGGATTTCCTTTTGCTACGTATCACTGCATGTTTATTGTTGATGCATGTCTGGTATTAGTAAATTGGGGGTTTTCACAGGACACTAATAATTTGATTATGCTTTTCATGTGTTCTGATCATGTGCAGAATGTAACTGAGAAATTAGAAATTAACCATACTTCAGAAGCGAAGATTCAGGATAATAGAACCGCGACTGTGCCAATACCATTGACAATGTCAAGGCAAAGATCCAGAAGCCGAATGTCAAGTCCTCCGACACCATAGACAATGTCAAAGCGAAGATTCAGGACAATAGAACCGCGACTATTCCAATACCATTGACAATGTCAAGGCAAAGATCCAGAAGCCGAATGTCGAGTTCTCCAACACCATAGACAATGTCAAGGCTAAGATCCAGGACAATAAAACCGCGACTATTCCAATACCATTGACAATGTCAAGGCAAAGATCCAGAAGCCGAATGTCGAGTTCTCCAACACCATAGACAATGTCAAGGCTAAAATCCAGGACAAGAAAGTTGAGTCCTCTGACACCATATATAACATCAAAGCGAAGATTCAGGATAATAGAACCGCGACTGTTCCAATACCATTGACAATGTCAAGGCAAAGATCCAGAAGCCGAATGTCGAGTTCTCCAACACCATAGACAATGTCAAGGCTAAGATCCAGGACAATAGAACCGCGACTATTCCAATACCATTGACAATGTCAAGGCAAAGACTTGTGGGTGTGGGCCATTGCTTCGCATGGCATGTATGAGTCCTTTTTAATTTCAAAAGGTTAAAAGTTAATGGCACAACCAGACACCTTGAAGGCCAGAAGAGTGTCCTAGATAATAGTAAAGAGTAGCTAGAGACCATAGCAAAAAAAACTAAGTCAATAGCTGCATTAGTGATGGAGGAAAGAAACAAAGAAGTTTCAAAGTTCAACTTATTATATATAGTGGGAGAAAGCTACCCAATTCGGCAATTACCATTTTAGAACAAAAACCAAAGTTGTGGGAAATGATTGAGACCCCTGGATCTATTGAAACCATGTGACTAACTTCCTTTTTTATTGAGAAAAATGCAAAAAACTCAAAAAAAGCCAGTACTTTTGTGATTTTTGGACTTAAAATGTCAATATCTCAGGGATGGAAATAGCTAGTCACATGATTTTTGGGATTTATAATCAAAGGACCTAAATCTATTATTTGGTCAAAAATTTCCTTTTTGGGAAATATTTTTCCGCGGTGTTGAATGATCAATCAATTAATGAAATTTTCAACTAAGTTCTGGGTTTATAAAGAATGAGTCTTTGATAAATCAAAGGACTCATAATCCAGAAGCCGAATGTCGAGTTCTCCAACACCATAGACAATGTCAAAGCGAAGATCCAGGACAATAGAACCGCGACTATTCCAATACCATTGACAATGTCAAGGCAAAAATCTAGAAGCCGAATGTCAAGTCCTCCGACACCATAGACAATGTCAAAGCGAAGATTCAGGACAATAGAACCGCGACTATTCCAATACCATTGACAATGTCAAGGCAAAAATCTAGAAGCCGAATGTCAAGTCCTCCGACACCATAGACAATGTCAAAGCGAAGATTCAGGACAATAGAACTGCAACTATTCCAATACCATTGACAATGTCAAGGCAAAGATCCAGAAGCCAAATGTCAAGCAGAATGTCGAATCCTCTGACACCATAGACAATCTCAAAGCAAAGATCCAGGACAATATAGCTGCAACTATTCCATTATCATTAATAATGTCAAGGCAAAGATCCAGAAGCCGAATGTCGAGTCCTCCAATGCTGTAGGCAATGTCAAAGCGAAGATTCAGAACAATATAGACAAGCTAAATAGACAATGTCAAAGCAAAGATCCAGGACAATATAGCCGCAAATATTCCAATACCATTTATAATATCAAGGCACAGATCCAAGACAAGCAAGGCAAGTGCTCCAACAGCAATATTCCAGGACAATATAGCCTTGACTATTCCAAGACCGGAGATAATGTCAAGGCCAACATTCAAAAAATATTGTCAGAACTATGTGGGAAAATATTGTTTGTGCCTGAAAATATTTTTAGACCTCAGTGTGAAAATGTTTTGACATTGTCGAAGCAAAGATTCAGGACAATATAGCTGTGACTGTTCCAATACCATTGATAATGTCAAGGCTAAGATCCAGGACAAGAAAGTTGAGTGCTCCGACACCATAGACGATGTCAAAGCAAAGATTCATGACAATATAGCCACAACTGTTCCAATACCATTGACAATGTCAAGGCAAAGATCGAGAAGCCAAATGTCGAGTCCTCCGACACCATAGACAATGTCAAAGTGAAGATCCAGGACAATATAACCGTGACTATTCCATTACCATTAATAACATCAAGGCTAAGATCCAGGACATGCAAGGCAGGTCCTCTGACACCATAGATAATGTCAAAGCGATGTTCCAGGACGATATAGCCTCGACTATTCCAATACTGTAGATAACGTCTAGGCCAAGATTCAAAAAAATATTTTCAGAACTAGGTGGGAAAACATTTTTTGTGCCTGAAAATATTTTTAAACATCAGTGTGAAAATGTTTTGACAACGTCAAGGCAAAGATCCAGGAGAATATAGCTGTGACTGTTCCAATATCATTGATAATGTCAAGGCTAAGATCCAGAAGCCGAATGTCGAGTGCTCCAACACCATAGACAATGTCAAAGCGAAGATCCAGGACAATAGAACTGCGACTATTCCAATACCATTGATAAAGTCAAGGCTAAGATCCAGGACAAGGAAGGCAAGTCCTCTGACACCATAGATAATGTCAAAGTGAATGTTGAGAAGAATATAGCTGTGACTATTGCAATACCATAGATAATGTCAAGGCTAAGATCCAAGACAAGCTGAATAGACAATGTCAAAGCGAGGATCCAGGACAATATAGCCTCGACTATTCCAATACCATAGATAATGTCATGGCTAAGATTCAAAAAATATTTTCAGAACTAAGTGGGAAAATATTTTTTGTGCCTGAAAATATTTTTAGATCTCAGTGTGAAAATGTTTTGACATTGTCAAAGCAAAGATTCAGGACAATATAGCTGTGACTGTTCCAATACCATTGATAATGTCAAGGCAAAGATCCAGAAGCCAAATGTTGAGTCTTCTGACACCATAGACAATGTCAAGGCTAAGATCCAGGACAATAGAACCGCGACTATTCCAATACCATTGACAATGTCAAGGCAAAGATCCAGAAGCCGAATGTCGAGTCCTCTGACACCATAGACAATGTCAAGGTTAAGATCCAGGACAATAGAACCGCGACTATTCCAATACCATTGACAATGTCAAGGCAAAGATCGAGAAGCCGAATGTCGAGTCCTCTGACACCATAGACAATGTCAAGGCTAAGATCCAGGACAATCCAACCGCGACTATTCCAATACCATTGACAATGTCAAGGCAAAGAAAGATCCAGAAGCCGAATGTCGAGTCCTCCGACACCATAGACAATGTCGAAGCAAAGATTCAGGACAGTAGAACCGTGATTATTCCAATACCATTGACAATGTCAAGGCAAAGATCGAGAAGCCGAACGTCGAGTCCTCTGACACCATAGACAATGTCAAGGCTAAGATCCAGGACAATCCAACCGTGACTATTCCAATACCATTGACAATGTCAAGGCAAAGATCTAGACGCCGAATGTCGAGTCCTCCGACACCATAGACAATGTCAAAGCGAAGATTCAGGACAGTAGAACCGTGATTATTCCAATACCATTAATAATGTCAAGGCTAAGATTCAAAAAATATCTTCTGAACTAAGTGGGAAATATTTTTTGTGCCTGAAAATATTTTTAGACCTTAGTGTGAAAATGTTTTGACAATGTCAAGGCTAAGATCCAGGACAATATAGCCGCGACTGTTCCAATACCATTGATAACATCAAGGCTAAGATCCAGGACAAGAAAGTCGAGTCCTCTGACACCATAGATAACGTCAAGGCTAAGATCCAGGACAATATAGCCGCGACTGTTCCAATACCATTGATAACGTCAAGGCTAAGATCCAGGACAAGAAAGTCGAGTCCTCTGACACCATAGATAACGTCAAGGCTAAGATCCAGGACTATATAGCCGCGACTGTTCCAATACCATTGATAACGTCAAGGCTAAGATCCAGGACAAGAAAGTCGAGTCCTCTGACACCATAGATAACGTCAAGGCTAAGATCCAGGACTATATAGCCGCGACTGTTCCAATACCATTGATAATGTCAAGGCTAAGATCCAGGACTATATAGCCGCGACTGTTCCAATACCATTGATAACATCAAGGCCAAGATCCAGGACAAGAAAGTCGAGGACTATATAGCCGCGACTATTCCAATACCATTGATAACGTCAAGGCTAAGATCCAGGACAAGAAAGTCGAGTCCTCTGACACCATAGATAACGTCAAGGCTAAGATCCAGGACAAGAAAGTCGAGTCCTCTGACACCATAGATAACGTCAAGGCTAAGATCCAGGACTTTATAGCCGCGACTGTTCCAATACCATTGATAACGTCAAGGCTAAGATCCAGGACTATATAGCCGCGACTGTTCCAATACCATTGATAACATCAAGGCTAAGATCCAGGACAATATAGCCGCAACTGTTCCAATGCCATTGATAATGTCAAGGCCAAAATCCAGGACAAGAAAAATAGACAATGGCAAAGCAAAGATCCAGGACAATATAGCTGTGAGCTTTCACATGTCATAGACAATTTCAAAGCAAACATACAAGACATACGGGAATAAATTCTTCTCCATATTTGTATTAGCCTCATTGTAAACTAAGTTACTTTAATTGTCATGTTACTATTATTAATCTACAGCAGTAATAAATTAAATGGTAATATTTTTTGCTTTTCTGATAATTATAATTTAGTACATTGCTTTATTCCTTCTTTGGCCTGCTCTTTCTGGTATTACTTGCTGTATTACACCTGTGGGGCTCTTACCTATCCTAGCAAGGACCAGAAATGCCCAGAAAACTTTTGGCACTGAAAGGACCCCTGACACCCCTTCAGCAACAAATATATTCTCTAAGAACAAATATATTCTGAAACAAGAAAACCTTTCTGCCCGTCACATAAATATTTCTATATTTATGTATAAAATATTTATAGCAAGAAACATTATTCATTTTTGAAAAATAATCCTTTCAGTATAGAGGAATGTTTCGGGAGAAAGAAGAATATTTGGCTGAAATATGTTTCTACAAAATCTTTCTGAGCCTCCTCTAGATTGTATTTCCTATCAGAAATTAATCAACCTAGTAGGTTATGTTTAGTGGGTCACTGAAGTGCCTTGTGGACCCTTGATGATGTACCTTTAAAAACCGGAGCTAGACTTCTTTTTCAATATAAAATGAAGAAATTTGAATTCGGTTACTAGGCCGGTTTGAAAATGCATCAGGACAGCTGACCAGAGATTAGTCTAGAACCCAATTTTTAGGCCTTGGCATTATCATGTGGGATCATTTTTATATATAACAACACAGACAGTGATTTGCTTGCTATATAAACTGTCAGAAACCTTATTTTTACAATTTGACAGTTCCTGGTTTCTACGTCATTCAGAACCTTGGTTGATAGGGGCTATATATATTTGTATGTAACTTTCGTAAGTGATGTGAAATGTAAATCAAGTTTAACTTGGAAAAAATCGGATCTTCTGTTTGATCCGATATTCTTTTGGGAAACCTGAGAGGTATAAGAAGCCACAGATTTCTTTCTGTCTATCCGTCGTCTTTCTTCAAACTTTCAACCTTCCAACCTTATACTCAGCTCCTAATGCCTAAAAGAAAAGTCAAGGAAAATGCCTCCTCTTCAGAGGAGAATGAAAAAAGTCACAGGTAGATATCTAGTTATTAGTCTTTCTTTGATTTATGCTGAGAGTTATGGCTATTATTATAGTTCTAGTAAAAATGAGACGTCAGACAATGCTTTTTTGTGTGTTCTGATCCTTGTATTTTATTTTGTTTAAAACTAAACTTCTTTGCAGGTCTGCACTTCAGTGACCCACTAAACATAACCTACTAGGTTGATTAATTTCTGATAGGAAATACAATCTAGAGGAGGCTCAGAAAGATTTTGTAGAAACATATTTCAGCCAAATATTCTTTTTTCTCCCGAAACATTCCTCTATACTGAAAGGATTATTTTTCAAAAATGAATAATGTTTCTTGCTATAAATATTTTATACATAAATATAGAAATATTTATGTGACGGGCAGAAAGGTTTTCTTGTTTCAGAATATATTTGTTCTTAGAGAATATATTTGTTGCTGAAGGGGTGTCAGGGGTCCTTTCAGTGCCAAAAGTTTTCTGGGCATTTCTGGTCCTTGCTAGGATAGGTAAGAGCCCCACAGGTGTAATACAGCAAGTAATACCAGAAAGAGCAGGCCAAAGAAGGAATAAAGCAATGTACTAAATTATAATTATCAGAAAAGCAAAAAATATTACCATTTAATTTATTACTGCTGTAGATTAATAATAGTAACATGACAATTAAAGTAACTTAGTTTACAATGAGGCTAATACAAATATGGAGAAGAATTTATTCCCGTATGTCTTGTATGTTTGCTTTGAAATTGTCTATGACATGTGAAAGCTCACAGCTATATTGTCCTGGATCTTTGCTTTGCCATTGTCTATTTTTCTTGTCCTGGATTTTGGCCTTGACATTATCAATGGCATTGGAACAGTTGCGGCTATATTGTCCTGGATCTTAGCCTTGATGTTATCAATGGTATTGGAACAGTCGCGGCTATATAGTCCTGGATCTTAGCCTTGACGTTATCAATGGTATTGGAACAGTCGCGGCTATAAAGTCCTGGATCTTAGCCTTGACGTTATCTATGGTGTCAGAGGACTCGACTTTCTTGTCCTGGATCTTAGCCTTGACGTTATCTATGGTGTCAGAGGACTCGACTTTCTTGTCCTGGATCTTAGCCTTGACGTTATCAATGGTATTGGAACAGTCGCGGCTATATTGTCCTGGATCTTAGCCTTGACGTTATCTATGGTGTCAGAGGACTCGACTTTCTTGTCCTGGATCTTAGCCTTGACGTTATCAATGGTATTGGAACAGTCGCGGCTATATTGTCCTGGATCTTAGCCTTGACGTTATCTATGGTGTCAGAGGACTCGACTTTCTTGTCCTGGATCTTAGCCTTGATGTTATCAATGGTATTGGAACAGTCGCGGCTATATTGTCCTGGATCTTAGCCTTGACATTGTCAAAACATTTTCACACTAAGGTCTAAAAATATTTTCAGGCACAAAAAATATTTCCCACTTAGTTCAGAAGATATTTTTTGAATCTTAGCCTTGACATTATTAATGGTATTGGAATAATCACGGTTCTACTGTCCTGAATCTTCGCTTTGACATTGTCTATGGTGTTGGAGGACTCGACATTCGGCGTCTAGATCTTTGCCTTGACATTGTCAATGGTATTGGAATAGTCGCGGTTGGATTGTCCTGGATCTTAGCCTTGACATTGTCTATGGTGTCAGAGGACTCGACGTTCGGCTTCTCGATCTTTGCCTTGACATTGTCAATGGTATTGGAATAATCACGGTTCTACTGTCCTGAATCTTTGCTTTGACATTGTCTATGGTGTCGGAGGACTCGACATTCGGCTTCTAGATCTTTGCCTTGACATTGTCAATGGTATTGGAATAGTCGCGGTTGGATTGTCCTGGATCTTAGCCTTGACATTGTCTATGGTGTCAGAGGACTCGACGTTCGGCTTCTCGATCTTTGCCTTGACATTGTCAATGGTATTGGAATAATCACGGTTCTACTGTCCTGAATCTTTGCTTCGACATTGTCTATGGTGTCGGAGGACTCGACATTCGGCTTCTGGATCTTTCTTTGCCTTGACATTGTCAATGGTATTGGAATAGTCGCGGTTGGATTGTCCTGGATCTTAGCCTTGACATTGTCTATGGTGTCAGAGGACTCGACATTCGGCTTCTCGATCTTTGCCTTGACATTGTCAATGGTATTGGAATAGTCGCGGTTCTATTGTCCTGGATCTTAACCTTGACATTGTCTATGGTGTCAGAGGACTCGACATTCGGCTTCTCGATCTTTGCCTTGACATTGTCAATGGTATTGGAATAGTCGCGGTTCTATTGTCCTGGATCTTAGCCTTGACATTGTCTATGGTGTCAGAGGACTCGACATTCGGCTTCTGGATCTTTGCCTTGACATTGTCAATGGTATTGGAATAGTCGCGGTTCTATTGTCCTGGATCTTAGCCTTGACATTGTCTATGGTGTCAGAAGACTCAACATTTGGCTTCTGGATCTTTGCCTTGACATTATCAATGGTATTGGAACAGTCACAGCTATATTGTCCTGAATCTTTGCTTTGACAATGTCAAAACATTTTCACACTGAGATCTAAAAATATTTTCAGGCACAAAAAATATTTTCCCACTTAGTTCTGAAAATATTTTTTGAATCTTAGCCATGACATTATCTATGGTATTGGAATAGTCGAGGCTATATTGTCCTGGATCCTCGCTTTGACATTGTCTATTCAGCTTGTCTTGGATCTTAGCCTTGACATTATCTATGGTATTGCAATAGTCACAGCTATATTCTTCTCAACATTCACTTTGACATTATCTATGGTGTCAGAGGACTTGCCTTCCTTGTCCTGGATCTTAGCCTTGACTTTATCAATGGTATTGGAATAGTCGCAGTTCTATTGTCCTGGATCTTCGCTTTGACATTGTCTATGGTGTTGGAGCACTCGACATTCGGCTTCTGGATCTTAGCCTTGACATTATCAATGATATTGGAACAGTCACAGCTATATTCTCCTGGATCTTTGCCTTGACGTTGTCAAAACATTTTCACACTGATGTTTAAAAATATTTTCAGGCACAAAAAATGTTTTCCCACCTAGTTCTGAAAATATTTTTTTGAATCTTGGCCTAGACGTTATCTACAGTATTGGAATAGTCGAGGCTATATCGTCCTGGAACATCGCTTTGACATTATCTATGGTGTCAGAGGACCTGCCTTGCATGTCCTGGATCTTAGCCTTGATGTTATTAATGGTAATGGAATAGTCACGGTTATATTGTCCTGGATCTTCACTTTGACATTGTCTATGGTGTCGGAGGACTCGACATTTGGCTTCTCGATCTTTGCCTTGACATTGTCAATGGTATTGGAACAGTTGTGGCTATATTGTCATGAATCTTTGCTTTGACATCGTCTATGGTGTCGGAGCACTCAACTTTCTTGTCCTGGATCTTAGCCTTGACATTATCAATGGTATTGGAACAGTCACAGCTATATTGTCCTGAATCTTTGCTTCGACAATGTCAAAACATTTTCACACTGAGGTCTAAAAATATTTTCAGGCACAAACAATATTTTCCCACATAGTTCTGACAATATTTTTTGAATGTTGGCCTTGACATTATCTCCGGTCTTGGAATAGTCAAGGCTATATTGTCCTGGAATATTGCTGTTGGAGCACTTGCCTTGCTTGTCTTGGATCTGTGCCTTGATATTATAAATGGTATTGGAATATTTGCGGCTATATTGTCCTGGATCTTTGCTTTGACATTGTCTATTTAGCTTGTCTATATTGTTCTGAATCTTCGCTTTGACATTGCCTACAGCATTGGAGGACTCGACATTCGGCTTCTGGATCTTTGCCTTGACATTATTAATGATAATGGAATAGTTGCAGCTATATTGTCCTGGATCTTTGCTTTGAGATTGTCTATGGTGTCAGAGGATTCGACATTCTGCTTGACATTTGGCTTCTGGATCTTTGCCTTGACATTGTCAATGGTATTGGAATAGTTGCAGTTCTATTGTCCTGAATCTTCGCTTTGACATTGTCTATGGTGTCGGAGGACTTGACATTCGGCTTCTAGATTTTTGCCTTGACATTGTCAATGGTATTGGAATAGTCGCGGTTCTATTGTCCTGGATCTTCGCTTTGACATTGTCTATGGTGTTGGAGAACTCGACATTCGGCTTCTGGATCTTTGCCTTGACATTGTCAATGGTATTGGAATAGTCGCGGTTCTATTGTCCTGGATCTTAGCCTTGACATTGTCTATGGTGTTGGAGAACTCGACATTCGGCTTCTGGATCTTTGCCTTGACATTGTCAATGGTATTGGAATAGTCGCGGTTCTATTGTCCTGGATCTTAGCCTTGACATTGTCTATGGTGTTGGAGAACTCGACATTCGGCTTCTGGATCTTTGCCTTGACATTGTCAATGGTATTGGAACAGTCGCGGTTCTATTATCCTGAATCTTCGCTTTGATGTTATATATGGTGTCAGAGGACTCAACTTTCTTGTCCTGGATTTTAGCCTTGACATTGTCTATGGTGTTGGAGAACTCGACATTCGGCTTCTGGATCTTTGCCTTGACATTGTCAATGGTATTGGAATAGTCGCGGTTTTATTGTCCTGGATCTTAGCCTTGACATTGTCTATGGTGTTGGAGAACTCGACATTCGGCTTCTGGATCTTTGCCTTGACATTGTCAATGGTATTGGAATAGTCGCGGTTCTATTGTCCTGAATCTTCGCTTTGACATTGTCTATGGTGTCGGAGGACTTGACATTCGGCTTCTGGATCTTTGCCTTGACATTGTCAATGGTATTGGCACAGTCGCGGTTCTATTATCCTGAATCTTCGCTTCTGAAGTATGGTTAATTTCTAATTTCTCAGTTACATTCTGCACATGATCAGAACACATGAAAAGCATAATCAAATTATTAGTGTCCTGTGAAAACCCCCAATTTACTAATACCAGACATGCATCAACAATAAACATGCAGTGATACGTAGCAAAAGGAAATCCTGAAACTAGACCATGATGTATGCAAAGTAGAAACTGTAAAGACAGGAATGCTCTGCTAAGCAGTGGAAGAGAGTACGTTAATAAATAAAATGCAGGAAGGATTGCCGTTCCAAGTAGAGAAAGCCTGGAGAAATTAATGCCTAAGTAATTGAAAAACAAAATGAATGTGACAGTAAACAAACAAAGTCTATTTACAAAAGGAATGAATATGAATAAGGCAATTAGAAAGAAAGTAAATGTAGTCAAAGAATGTGATTGTAAACAAGAAAACAAAAGGAATGGACAAGCACTCAGGCTAAAAATTAGAAGAGAAATAAAGGGAGTAAATTAGTGTAAATTAAAAGAAACAAAAGTCATATGAAACAAGGCAAAGAATGTGATTGTAAACAAGAAAACCAAAGGAATGAACAAGCACTAAGGGTAAAATTAGAAGAGAAATAAAGGGAGTAAATGAGTGTAAATTAAAAGAAACAAAAGTCATATGAAACAAGGAGTTATTGGAAAATAAAACCAGCGCACTTTCTACATAGGCATTAAAATGAAAACAAAAAAGGCAATGCACTACTCATCTCGTCAGCCAAACCACTGGTTAATTGGTATCCTCAGGCAGGTAAACTTCTCTGCTAGGGTCTTCCTGGCCTGTCCTGCTGTATCGTGTCATGTAAAATCGGTCATATGGAGCATTACCCGACCTATCCTCATCTTCCTGATGTTCTTCATCATCAAAATGAACAGAACGGGGGTGTGCAATTGAAACCGGAGCGGACGACTTTGGAACAGATTGGGAAGCAGGATTATAGGCCAATAAACCACGTTTTGAAGGAGGAACCTTGTTTTTGGTGGAATAAAAAGAACCAGGAGACACTGCTGGGCCTGATCGAGAGGAGGTACCAAGGGGCTGGCCTTTAAGATGCTGTGCAGGCTGAGTACGGCCAAGTTCGCTGCGATAGGGAAATCGTTGCTCGTTTTCACGTTGGTGGGCTGGTTTTTTGCGCAAAGTAACCTCGGGATAGTCAAAGTCGAAAAGATCATCCTTCGCGCTTACAGGTAAACTTTCAGGACCATGAACGTCATAGCCAGTGAAAGAACCATCATGGGAAGGCAGACTAGCAGCTGCGATACGAGCTTGCAATCGGCGGATTTCCTTCTGATAGTCAGCAATCTCCGAATTTTTGACTGGGGAGGTGGTTTGAGTGGGAGTAGACTGATTAACAGCAGAGGATATGAGAAGGGTACGACCAGAAGGTACTGCCGTGTGATTTGCCGATTTCGCAGATTTCGAATGAAGAGGAGCAGTAGATGCTGATGATGACTTTGACTTCGGATGTGGAGCAGAAATAGAGACTGAATGTCCAGTGTTACCAGAAGCTAGCTTGACATCTTGTACCATGACCAGGACTTTGTCTTCATTTGATACCAGCAGTGGTATTTTGAAATATGCAGCCGAACCAACAGGAATTTTCTGCTCCTCTAAATTTTAAAATTTATAAGTATTACTCAAATTCAAAGAACAAATAAACATACCTTTACTCCAAGGAACGACCTTAAGTTTTCCTTTATCAAGCATGTCGACAAGATGCTTCCATGCTTGTAACGATTGCTTCGCAGGATCAAAAAGGCCTTGATGAGGGTAGGTTGGAACCATAAGATCAGGCCATCCAACAATGCGGAAATTATAGGCCACTGCTCGCTCAGTCAAATTAACCCATGGAACTGTCTTACGACCAGCCAGCCCAGGAGCAGCAGAATCTGATAAAAATCATTAGTCTATATCCTAACAAACAATAGACAAGAAAGCAACTTACTGATCTGTCTGCGAACTTCATTTGAGAATTCCTGACGATATTGTGGCTTCGTCTTATTATCAGCCTCAGCTGGTGAATTGGCCTTTTCTGAAGCTATATCCTTATCTTCAGCAGGTTTCTTTCTGGTCAGCATAGCCTTGAGTCGAGCATCCACCAGCCCAGCCCTAGAAAAATGTTAACATTCTATATATGCACCAAAAAAAATGCTCCAAACTACACTTGTCGGTAATGTTGTCGATCAGACTTTGGACATGGAACTTGTGAGTCTTAATGAGCATTTCACCAGCGTCATTTCCTGCAATGACTCCTGAATTCTGACGGGCTACTGCATTGGTACCAACATGAACAATTGCTCCAAAAGCAAGGAAGTCCTTGTTTAGTCGATTAACACCAGTCAGCTAAATGAGTAACATAATATTAGCACATAAATCATTAGACGATTTGAGAATAAAACATACGACAGCTTGGATTTGTCGTTCTGCTGCTAACAGGCGACGAGCAGGATTAAGTGTTGCTGTTTCATCTGATGCAAGGTCTTCCAAGTCCTTCTCAACTTTCTCCCGAAAAGCTTGACGTTCATCTTTCGGAAGTTTTTTATAGTCACGGTACTCCCGCTTAACAGTTCTACGAAAGTCATCCACTATAAATTCAATAATCAGTAAAGTGAATATCATAAAAGAAAGATAACTTACATCCTTCAATCTCAGCATCAGTTGCATTCCTGGCCCTCCACTGCTGGAATTTGTTCCAAAAATTGACTGCCCGCATCAAAGGGTTGGCAATGTTAGCATATTGCAAAACCTTCTCTTCGGTCATCCTGTTGGCCTTAGCATACTTGGCTACCAGCTTCGCAAAATCTTCTCCAAGCTTTCTTGCACCAGCAGTGGAAGTGTGCGAAATACGGCCGACTTTGATATCTCCCTTTGGACCCTCCTCATCAACTGTTGAACCATCCGACTGGTGATCTTCATCAACTGACTGGTGATCTTCGACAGCTTTTTGTTTCCCTTTATCGAGCTTGGCATGAACAGGGTGACTTGGGCTTGACGCGACTACATCATCAGCCAATCCCATATCATCCGAATCGACTGTCTCCGAAAGCTCCTCTCGACGATCCCGGAAGGCCCGCGTCACCTTCGCCTCATGGCGCAATTTTTCGAAGTCAGACCCACTGGTCCCACTTTCAGTCGGCGGAGTCGAGTTCCTGCGGTTCTTACGAGGTGGTCCAGTTTTGAAGGTGTTGCTTTGCACAAGCAGCTGGCTGAATGATGAGAGAGGGCGTGAAGGTGGTGCAACAAATATATCATCGCCTCCACGGCGGGAACGAGCCTCGGTAACCTCATCAAGCCCACCACCATATGCTTCATCATGCACTAGGCCTGGCCCATCACTCTCGTCTTCCGTATGACCACTTTTGATAGGGTCAAAAACCCCATCGCGATGTTCGTCATCGTCGTCGTCGTCCATCCTGCCGTCGTCCGATGGCTCAGTCTCATCACCTGTGTCGGTATCCTCCTTCTCGCCGTCGGTCGTGTCGTCAGTATCATCGCTCGTATCGTCGTCGGTATCTGGGCCTTTCCTCGGCACAGAAGTACCGGTACGGCGGGTTATAACAATGCCGTCGAACTTAAGACCGCCCGTTCTGATAACCTTGGGCTTCATAGCCGCCGCGAGCTTCTTGCGAGTTCCCGAACCGGCAGCCGACAATTGGCCATAGGCCTCGGAGGTCTTCTTCGCAGCAAGCTGGGCTAGCTTAGCCTTCCGTTCGGCGCGCGTTTTGTCGTCTATGGTGAAGCGGCAACGGGGTGACTCCTTGGGAGCTGCAGGTCGTTGGGATTCGCGCTCGACGTCGGCCTCGGGGTGATGCTTCTTCCGCAATGGAGCGTTTTCACGCTCATCCGCTGAGTCGTCTTCGCGCCGTTGTTTCCCAGCAGAAACTGCAAGCTCGTGGCGAAAAGCGGGCGAGCCCAAGGTCTGCCGAACAGTCTCCTTAGCCTTCCTCCTAGCATCGCGCAATTTCGCCTTGGCTTTGTTCTTCGCCTTGTTGTGACCATGATCGCTGTCATCGAGGGGGCTCTCGAAGTCGCTATCATCACGACGGATCGGACGAGGTTGCGGTCTCGGTAGTGTAACCGGAGGGGCAGGAAGAGGAGCCGCTGCTGCTGCTGCCTGCTGCTTCTTCCGAGAACGTGTAAGACGAGGGCCTACACCCTCCTCAGAGCTGAAAGAGTCAATTAGGACGAGTGAATTATGGCGAAAAGGTTGAATACGTACTTATGGGCCACATCAAGGACCGAAGGTCCAGAAAGGTGACTAACCGCGGGGGGAAACCTAGATAGAGCACTCGTAAGTTCGTGGTTTGATAAGAGTGGGAGACAGAAAGGCAAAAGGTGGTATAGCGAGCAAGCCATCGACATCAGAGAGCTGGGCAAGTCAGCGAGCCCCGATAGGTGAAGAGGCAGTAACACAAAGCAGATTTGGCTAAAACTTACACGACGGGTGGTGCTGGCGGAGGCGAGGGCAAGGGCAACGAGTGGGCAGAAGCCCTGCCTACTGGAGTGTCCGAAGCCGGGGCCGACCTGGAGAGCGCGTCAGGTCATATTGTCAAACCCTCGTGGCACGGGAACGAAACGAGCTAACAGTCGACGCGACAAATCAACGACGAAATGGGAGGACCGCGAACAAGTCAACAGTCCTCAAGAAATAGGCGAACATGTCAACCTATAACCCTCGCTCCTGTCCCGAACCACGAGAGGATTATGTCGCAGTGAAGACTCACTCGACGTGGCTTGCGGAGACCCGGTTTTGCGGGTGCTTGGGTGGTCGGCCTCGTTTCCTCTGTAGAAATTGTTAGCAGTAACCAAGTAGAATACCTTGAACACGACTTACCTTGACCTCCTTCACCGTCGCCGTCGCCGTCGCCGCCTTGTTGACCTTCGCATCGTCCACAGGCTCCTTGAACATTGACAAGTTAGCTTTGAAGACGAAAAGGGGGAACGAGGGCATACCTTGTCCTTCTTTGCTCTTTTCTCCTTCGAGTTCTTCTGCTTTTCGTCTGTCGCTTTGCGTTTCGGTGGCATGATGTGGTTGGGTGGAAAGAAAGGTTGTCAGATTTAACGCGCGCACTTTAAATAATGTGAGCTAGCCGAAGGATGGGATATCCCGAAAACGTAAAACCAAGAGATCACGCCGATCGGGAGTCGCAAATAAACTTGAATTTTCAAGTGTTCTAACATCAAATTCCTGAAATGTATTCAATAAGTAAAGTAAATGAGTGTATAATGATAACCTCACCTTAAATCTATAGTTGTAAAGCCATCGTCGGGCTGCGCGGTGCTAAGGAAATGTTGAAGTTCGTGAAAATAGGAGTCGGACGATAATACTTACCCTGACCTGTCACATCCCAAAGGAGCATTAAGTTCCTATTCGAGGTATTGACGATGTAACCGGCCGGTTCGCAATGAATGCGCGTAGCCGACGGTTTTGAATTGCCTGCCTCCTCGTCGATAAGGTATCCCATCTACCCATCCCTCAGCCAATTCATACTCGGCAGTCTATACGCTGGTCTGCATAGATTCCGTCTTGCAGTCGTAGCCCGAAAATATGACTTCGGATTCTTCAATGATACTGTGTCAGTACTTTTATTTGTGTGTTAAAGCTGTAGATTCGTACCTCGTATGTAAAATTTGATCTTGATATTCATTCGAAGTAACCATGCCTTCGGCTGTCGGGAAGATTCCCTCAAATCGTGGTCGGTTCGCGAAGGCTGTCGAGGCAACTGAGACAGATCCGAGTCAGTGGGGCACATTGAATGAGAGTGGGGACTCACCTAGTAGATAACCCGGCATCATATTGAGCGAATCGCCTTGTGGCGTTCTCGACGTCGTTGACCACGGGGTGTGTAACGGAGTAGTCGATGAGGTTGGCGAAGTGGGGGTAGGATGATGTGGGCGAGTTATGGTGTGGTCGACAAAGTTGGCCAAGGGTGTCTCGAAGAGCGAAGGCGGTCGACGGGGTAGACGATAATGCTGAGGGGCGAAGTGTAGGGTGAGATGAAGAGGGCGAACTTGCGTGCTGAGAGTCGGATAGCCAATGAGCAGTGAGGCAACGATGAACGAGAGTGAGCGACATGTCAGCTCACTCTGAGGCCGAAGGCGAGCATGTCAGCCATGGCGTACGTTGTGGTCGAAGGCCGGGAGTCGATGGAAGCGGAACGCGGGTGAACTTCTTGTCGATCGTGCTGAGGAGCGAAGTGAGAGTCGAATAACCAATGGGCGGCAAGGCAACGATGAACGAGAGTGAGCGACATGTCCGCTCACTCTCAGGCCGAAGGCGAGCATGTCAGCCTTGGGGTACGTTGTGGTCGAAGGCCGGGAGTCGATGAAAGCCGAAGGCGAGCAAGTCAACCTTGGTGTATTTCGGGTTGACGGCGTTCATGATAGAGATAAGATCAGCTGGCGCCTAATCGGTCATCGTGTGAATTTTACGCTCACCTAGGAGATGTGTGCAAAGCGGACTGCGAAGGGTACGAAAAACTGGTATGGAACGGAAAAAAAGAACTTACTCATATTCTTTATTTAAAAAAATGTGTTGCTTCACGATACAGACAGGTAAATAGGTGGGAAGTAAAAATAATATAAAATGGACTTACTGGGAATCGAACGCGGTGCATCATGAAAGACCTCGGTCCGACCCGGAGGCGTTAGCTCACAGCCTCGGTGCAGCCATGTCAGCTAGATTTATGTATGAAACACTGTGTTTAGGCAGTCGGGCCTCATACATCCAGAGTGTGTTTAACCAGTACTGCCTTTAGGCAGTCCCTACGTATTTTACTCCTCTAGGGTGGTTGGGCGTGCCGGGGGTGGGTCTATGGGTGCTCTAGGGTGGCGGGGGATAGTAAATATATATACAATGCCCCCCATGACGTCGGGCACTGTCTAATGGGTGCTGCTCATCATTTGGGCGCTTTTGGGCGCCTTTAGGCGCGGGAATAAATCATGCAGGGTCTCTAAATATTGATAGCAATTAAAATTGGCTGCTGCTCGTCATTGGGGGCGGGTTTCGGGGCTGAAAAAGCGCCAGGCGGTATATATTAGTACCCACATACCATCTGGGATGTTGGTCACCCCGTCGGGGAGGCGCGACACGGCTAACTCGAATCTGCAAACGGATGCCATGAGTCCCGACGGGGTCCTAGTTCCATTTTTGGACGCGTCCCGCGCCTTTTCGGCTCCTTTTGGATGAGCGATAAAAATAGATTTGTGTAGTTTTCGTGCAATATTCCTTTCAATATTTCCGTCCCCTCACTTCTCAATGCATATTCGTAATGCCCTTGTAAATACGAACCTAATGGTATAATTTTTATTGCAAAATGTGTACTGGAAGTGATCAAACAAATGAATAATTCCTACGGGTACCGTAGGATGAGTGTTATAAATAGATTTCTACCAAATGTCTACCGTTTTTACAAGTTCTTACGTAGTAAAAGAACTTGTTTTCCGGCCTGCATAGCAGGCAGAAAACATTCCTAACGCAATGGTTGGAAATTCTCCCACTCATACTGTGACCCTGCATGGTTTCTGTATCTCAGCCATTACTGGGCCAATTTTGATGATCTTGGTATCAAAAAATTCGTAAAAATCAGGGCTTTCATGTGGCATGGGTATCCAGGGACGATTCGGTCATGTGATCTGTTCACACGACCCAAAAAGCGGAAATTTGTGTGAATTTACACTTGAAGCAGATTTCAGTGAGCTAGATATGCTAAAATATGTTGCCCAGACCAATCTAAAATAATGTACAAATATTTACATATGTTTTGCAATGATGTCATGGTGTCTAAATCTGGCAAACAGCCAGCTTAACTCAGTGAAAATCGCAAAATTGGTGTTAAACTGACTGGATAACCCATAAAAGGCATACCAAACAATGCAAAACATGACCAAATAGCTTCAATATGATGTAATAGATGCTTACATAATCAAACTCACAACAGAACTCTGTGCAATTGCCTTGGAATCAGTTGATGCACCAAGTTAGACCAAAATATTCTCAGGGATATGTCATGTGATATGTGTGCACAGACCATCTCTTAGGTAAAAAAAACATTATCAGTATTTTTATTTCATTTTAATGCCTTTAAAATCTCTCTATATAGCTTATTTACTGTGTTTTCAACAATATTCCGCATTTGGTATGTCACATCAAGATGTGACAATACGCATGTGACACCATCTTTTAGCCCTGATTTTTCTGATAATTACACACTTTGTTTCAAGACAATCCGATAGAAACTAAGCGACGTATAAATTAATTTTGTTACAAGTTTCTTATTGTAGTCTAATAATTAATCTTGTTACAAGTTCTTACGTAGTAAAAGAACTTGTTTTCCGGCCTGCATAGCAGGCAGAAAACATTCCTAACGCAATGGTTGGAAATTCTCCCACTCATACTGTGACCCTGCATGGTTTCTGTATCTCAGCCATTACTGGGCCAATTTTGATGATCTTGGTATCAAAAAATTCGTAAAAATCAGGGCCTTCCTGGTCACGTGACCAGTTGATTTTAGGCTTGTTAGATCCGCCTCATTTTTCTGCTTTTTTTGAGTATAAGATCATCCCAATAGCTTCAGAACTGAGCGGACTATGCATTATTTACTTATTTAACCTTTATTTATTATCGGACTTACCTTAAAAGTAAGAACTTGTTTTTGCCATGCGCAGCAATGGCCTCTGACCAAGTTGCCCTACACTGGGCTCACCATATTCCTCCCTTCACTTTTATAGGCACAGCTGTAATCAGTATAAAAATGCGAACCTATCCATACCAATGTCATGGTTAAATAGTTAGTGGAAGGTTCAGTAATACCCTCAAAGCGGTCATTTCTAGTTTCAGAGAAAACATCAATTTAATTATTCAGTAGTGTTTACAACATTAAAGCTTCGTAGACTACATTAGATATACCAGCTACCTATGGTAAAGCAGGGAGAACAGCGGCAGCAGTAGCTCCCCGCCTGTTCAACTTGCCCTTCTCACTTTTGCCTTCTCCGCCGTCCCTTCATACTCTCGCATTCACGCCGCCGGTCGCCGTGGGGGTGAATTCCCAGCTGGGGGAGGTCATTTGCTGTCGTCAGACGATGGAGTATAGGGAGAGCGTGGTGCGTGGTCGACGAGGACGAGCACCGTCCTAACCTCCACCCTCCTTGCCAGTCATACGACCCATATCGGCATCCCCCACCATAGCGGTCCACAGATAATGTGGACTACAAAAGGGGGGGCGCCGGTACCTAGGGCAAACGGCAGGGCAAGGGGCTGGGTGGGAGGCCAAAGGGAGGGTGGGCTGTTGAACAAAGCGAAGGCGACGGCCTTCGCGTTCAACTCGTCGGTCCGCGCTGCGGCTCTGTCACCAGTTGGGCGAATGGAGAGTGCGGTGGGGTGGACAAGTTCGTCGGCGTCGAGTGACGCGCGACTGAAAGGCGAAAACGGCAGAGGGGATGCGGGCAGTACAAGGGACAAGCGACGACCGACGGCGTTGGCCAGAATGGAAGCGCGAGGGCGAAGGTGACGAGCCAACGCCATCGTTTCCCCCTTTCTCTCGCAGCCGTGTCGTCGTCGATGTATCCCAGCAGCACCCTGAGGGTGCTGCTGCTGCTTCTGACCCTACAGTCAATCTGCCCGAGACCCAGCAGCGGTGTGACGCTGCTGTTCCTCTTAACAGCTGCCACCACCGCCCGCCTCTCCTATCGCCCACACTCACGCCCACCCCGCCCTCTCCGTCGTCCTCGCCTCCCTTGTCGACCACGCCGTGACGGGGACCTTGGTGGCCATCGTCGTAAACACGCGCGGCGCATGGGCGTGGAATCGAGGGTCGGTAGGGCTGAATCGTGCCGCGGCGCTGCGCCCTGCGTGAAGTCGCGAATTGGCGAGGTGGAGTTGAGGCGTCGGGAATTGGCAAGGTGGAGTTGAGGCGTCGCGGATAGGTATGGTGGGGAGTCGAGAGCGATGGTGCCGTGCTCTGAAAGCGCCGGCCCACATGCGCGAGGCGAGGGGCACGCGACGCGCAGTATTGAGGCCTTGAGGGAGCGAGGAGGAGAGAGGAGGCAATGGTGGTGGTGGTGGTGGTGGTGGTGGTGGTGAGAACAAGAAATCAACATCAACGTTGTTGATCGGCTCTCAGGAAGCCGTGTGATTGGCTGATGCAGTCGGGCCGGCAAGACTCCGATCCGTCTTCAGCGTTTCGGACATCGTCGCGGCCATTCCTATGTATACTCTGAAGTGCGGAGATCATCGGTATATACTGTATATACAGTTTAGAAACGATATATAGCCTTAAATGAATAAAAAATAAAGAGTACCATTCATTTAAGGTGGGTGTATATCGAATGTTGGAAAATGACGAGGAATTTCTTTGATCATTCATGCCTAAAAGCTATGAAGTAGAGGTTGGGAAGGTTCACAATGTAGTTCAGTCTTGTAAAGTATCTAGAATCTTTTAAATTAGTATATATTTACCTCTCAAAGCATTTTCTTGAATTTAATGATGCCTGAAGCACCTGAATACCGTTTGTTCAATCTCACTGTCTGACCGAAATCACCACGCTCAGATGGCCATGCTCGTATCGCACCATTTCAGAGTAAAATTACTCACCGGACATATGAGAATACGTTAGTAATTTAATTCTAAATCTACCCTACTATTAGTTTCTTGACCTAGAGACCGTGTTATAGACGTCTTCGACGATGGCCAGCCACGACGGATATCCCGGTCCGTTCGCGGGAGCCAATCAGATCGATCGCCGAATACGCCGAACAGCAGTTCAACCGCCATCAACACTGGTTGATCTTGCTTTCCACCACCACCACCGACTTCCCTTCTTTGCCTCTTGGCCCCTCCCGCCCCTCAACACCTCAAGAACATGTTTGGTACGTGTTTTTATGTCATTTATTTGTTATATTACTTATTTTCCTATCTCAGCAGCTCTATGCACGGACTTGAACGCCGTACCGCACGTCGCGAGCCCCCCCTCCGCATGAGGGTTGTGGGCCGACGTTCCAACGAACTCGGGTGGGAATCAGGTGAAAGATAACGAGGGGAGACCCTGGAGAGGGAGACCCGCACGGTACGTCGCGAGACGAGTCGTATCTCGACTCGTCTTGCTTTCCTTTCTATCCCGCATGCCCACAGCTTATTCGCGCCGCGATAGGCTGGTTCGGAGCGCTGCCTACCACGATATCGTCCCCACCTGCTACACAACCTCCAACATCGCCTCCGCTTCCCCACGAGACACCCGCGACCAGCAGGAGGAGCAGCAGCACGATTGCTGCTGCTCGTACGACACGAATACTCCGGGTACGGAAGCAGCAGCAGCAGCAGCAGCAGCAGCAATACTGCTGCTGCTCTGCTTGGGTAACAAGGAATGCGTGGCGAGGAGGTAACGTTATTCGTTACCTCCTGACTCTCATCTCCCGAACCACCCCTCAGCCCGTCCTCGCGCTCGTGGCCAACGCATTCAGTTGTCGGCTACCCCTCCGCTCTCCTCGTCCCACTGGCGTAGCGGCGAGAACTCAATGCCACCAGCACCACCATCGCCATCGCCATTCAGGGTGAGCTGCTTACGCAGGCCAAGGGCAAACACGAACCACGAAGAACGAACGCGAATGCGACGGCGTTCGTGTTCGTTCGCCCTTTGGGCCCCCATTTCCTCTAACTACCCACTGTCCACTGCCCCTGCCGACGTCTCCCAGCCCGCAGTCCACGTCACACGTGAGTTGCGATGCATGTGAGATGACGCGTGGGATGGACGAAGTGGAGCACAGGCTGCAGCGTCCACCGCTGCAGCCTGTTCGCTACTTGTCGCTACGCGGCGGCAAGTGTGTGGTGAGCGAGTTTGGGATGGGGTCACCTGGGATTCGCCGCCGATTCCCGCCACCTTACGATCCGCACCCACGACACGAATGAGTACCACGGTGTGAATGCGACGGTCGCGTAGGGATGTTGGTGAAGAATGGGAGCCGGGGACCGTTTCTTGGGTCAGTGGAGGATCCGTATTGCCCAGCTATGTAGCCTTACCGCCGTGTAGTAGTAGAATATTTATGAGTATAATTTGTTTTTTGCAATGACCCGCACAAATAAGGCTCGAGGGAGTAGCTGAGCCTTCCAGTAGGCATTTACTCATAAAATTGGTATTAATAGGTCCGCATTTCTAAGCTGATTACAGCTGTGTCTACCCAAGTGAAGGGAAAGGCAAACTAAGGACGGGATAGGGCAAAAACGGTAGATATTTGGTAGAAATCTATTTATAACACTCATCCTATGGTGCCCGTAAATATCATTCGTTCGTTTGAACCCTTCCCGTCCATATTTTGCATTAAAAAATACATCATTAGGTTCGTATTCACAAAGGCATTACGAATATGCATTGAGAAGTGAGGGGACGGAAATATTGAAAGGAATATTGCACGAAAACTACGCAAATCTATTTTTATCGCTCATCCAAAAGGAGCCGAAAAGGCGCGGGACGCGTCCAAAAATGGAACTAGGACCCCGTCGGGACTCATGGCATCCGTTTGCAGATTCGAGTTAGCCGTGTCGCGCCTCCCCGACGGGGTGACCAACATCCCAGATGGTATGTGGGTACTAATATATACCGCCTGGCGCTTTTTCAGCCCCGAAACCCGCCCCCAATGACGAGCAGCAGCCAATTTTAATTGCTATCAATATTTAGAGACCCTGCATGATTTATTCCCGCGCCTAAAGGCGCCCAAAAGCGCCCAAATGATGAGCAGCACCCATTAGACAGTGCCCGACGTCATGGGGGGCATTGTTTATATGTATTTACTATCCCCCGCTACTCTAGAGCACCCATAGACCCATCCCTGGCACGCCTAACCACCCTAGAGGAGTATAATACATGGGGACTGCCTAAAGGCAGTACTGGTTAAACACACTCTGGATGTATGAGGCCCAACTGCCTAAACACAGTGTTTCATACATGAGCATGGCTGCTACAGGTGCTCGGTGATCGTTACCAATACACCAAATGAACGTTGATTTTGTAGGTAAACATTATCCTTAAGACAACAGCTCTAACCCAAATATGAACTTAGGGAAATATTTGCCGTGTCTCTACGCGGACTTCGAATTGCTTCCTCCCTCTTTCCCTCGTCTTCCTACCACATAAGTTAGCTGACTTGTACGCTCGGTAAGTTCAGCTCACATGTCGCTGGCTATTGCTAACTTGTATTCATCTAGCCCACGCTCATCCGCCGCCTCGCTGGACCCTTGTGTCGCCGCCATCGGACTTCGCAGGAAGCCTCTCCAAAGCCGCCCTCGTTCGCCAGCCTACAACAGGCTTTCTCAACATCCACGGTGAGCTGCAGTCTCATCCTCAACGGGATAGCTGGTGTTTGGCACCCTCGATCTACCTCGACGAGTGCAGGGTGACATGTTCCCCTGCACTTGCTCGAAGCATGCCTGACTTGTTCAGTGTGCCGTCCGAGTCCGATGGGTTGACATGCTCACCCATCGTCACTATCGTCTCTGATCCCCGTTCGTCGGGAGGACTGTCGCCTGCTTTCGCTAATTTGTACTCGTTAGCCCACTGTCACCCGTCGCCTCGCTGGACCCTCGTGTCGCCGCCATCGGTCTTTGCAGGACACCTCTCCAAAGCCGCCCTCGTTCGCCAGCCTACGACAGGCTTTCTCAACATCCACGGTGAGCTTCAGTTTCATCTTCAACGGGATAGCTGGTGTGTTGGCGCCCTCGATCTACCTCGACGAGTGCAGGGTGACTTGTTCCGCTGCACTCGCTCAAAGCATGCCTGACTTGTTCAGTGTGCCGTACGATGGGTTGACATGCTCACCCATCGTCACTGTCGTCTGTGATCCCCCGTTCTTCGGGAGGATATTTTGAAGCCTCCTTTGCTGAAAGTTCGCCCTTCCTTTTTCTGTACAGGAAAGTTTGCAGGCGACACGCACCATGACGCGTAAGTTTTATCGTCCTCTATTAACTTCTTCGTCGTGTTCTAACTTAACATAGTCGACTACTACGTTGATTATTATGGAAGGAAGCGGGAAAAGGGCACGCATAAGGCTATCTTTGAGAATTTCGTCAGCTCAACACGGCGTACGTCCATTGATTTCTTATATCGTGAACTTGTTTTGATTTTTGTAGCATTTTCGGGGGTCGACGCTCTCGTCGTTGCTGAATTCCCCAGGGACCTCGACTACGCCGTACCTGGCCTCCAATGCCTGGCCCCCAACCTTGTCGACCGGAATGGCATGCCCCGCCCTACGAATCTCATCATAACCTCTCCCAATATGGACTGGATCCCCAACCTGTGCCAGGACACAATGACGGTTTTTGCCCGAGCTGACGGTCGTTTTGCCTTCAGGGACCTAACACTATGGCCCCTGTGGCATTTTATGGGCACGTACTACATACCATTCATCCTCTGCAGGCCCTCCGATGCCGAAATTCCCGGCCATGAGCATGGCCTCGCCTGGTATGACTTAAAACCGTCCGACTTCGTGCCGGAACCAGGCTCTGCCATTGCCGACATTGGTCGAATTCGTGAGGATCTGGGGGCCTCGTTCCTGGAAATGAGAAAGAAACTCGAGAAGACGGTGAAAACTTTCCTTGCCAGGAAGGAACTATTGCCCACCCAGATTGCAGAGCTGCGGTATTGCGAGATGGGCATGCGTCTTGCCAATGTCACCCTCAACAGTGCCCCTCAGTCCTATATCCTCACGCTCCTCACCGTTACCACCTTTCAGCGTTACTATCTAGAAACCCTCGCTTGTTATGAATACCTTTCGAAATGGAAGGACCGACGTCCTCTGGAGGACGACAAACCCCATCCAGTCGACAAGACAATCATCAGCTTCGTCACCTGCAGTGCCGAACTCGCGATTAAAGGCTTCCTCGACGGCATACCCACCTGGCTTGTTCGTACGCCCGACCAAATTTCGAATCGCATGACCATTTTGGGTCATGTCGAGCCTTCGGTTCCAGCCCACATCGTCCTCGACCCGTTGCCGAATGGCAGCATGTTTGTCCATAATGGGCCTGCTTCCGCGACTCGCAATCGCGCTTCACAAGGCCTCCGCCAGTATTGCGTCCGTCTCGGTCATAGCGCGTACAACGAGGCTCCGCCAGAAGACGTGGGATACGCTCATCATGGCAGTAAGTTGTTTTGTTTTTTAGTCAATACTTCTTCTAATTGGTTATCTAGCTGAATCATTAACCAGTGATGCTAATGCTGCTACCTCTCGGACCGCCCCCATGCTTCCTGCGCCTCCTGCGCCGGCCCCGCCTCCTGCGCCTCCTGCGCCGGCCTTGCCTCCTGCGCCATATGCACCAGCCTTGCCTCCTCGCTTTACTAAGCCTACTCCCGTTTACGTACCCAGGCTCCTGACTAGGCACCTTCTCGAACATGTCAGCATTAATGCAGAGAAGTTCAGGATTATTGCCTCGGCAAGATTCCCTCTCGCGAACCGTGGCTGGCCTGAGGCGCTGGGCCGCGTCAAGAAGGAGTGGAAGTTGATATGGGATCATGACGATCTTCACCTTCTTAGAGGGTCACCAGTTCTCGACCCTTTCGTCTTTGCTAACGAGAAGCTTGCGGAAGATCGGCTGCAAACCTACCTTATTGGCTGGTTAGCTATTCGCGCAGCATGGATCTATCGGACAACGTCTCGTTTATCGAAGCGGGATCGAATTCCCATTCCTCAGGAATGGAAAAATTATCTCCTGTATTGTGTTGGTCCAAAGCTCGGTTTTCCTGCGGAACAAGCCAACCCCTCCGGTCGTATTTTGTCGCCAGATAAGCTTCGGGATCTCTTTAATTTGGATCTCTCGAAAATCTCTGGTCCCGTCCGTTTGGTGTGGAAACGACGTGTTATTGCCACTGCACAGGAAGTTCGGGAGGGCAATGTGAGGATGAGTTTGCAGTTGATGAAGGAGATCATCTGGGATCTGTATGATCTCAATTTCCGCCTCGAAATGCTTGCCCTCGACCGATGTGTTGTACCCCGCGAGGGATTATCGGAATATGTGGCTCTTGAACGAGATTTGATGGTCGCGGCTTGCTTTCATGGCAAGTCTTTCGTGCGAGTTGACATTCCCAGCACTGATGAAGGGCTCGGAGCACCTGCTTGGGAGGACCGTATGGAGTACGTTGAAGCTTTCCGTTTGCTGTTGTGCACCTGGCCGGGATCTCCTTCTGGCCGGCTGAGGTCAATGTCTGCAATCACTCGTACTTCGTCGACATCCTTCAGTTCAACGTCCCATCAAGTTTTGGCAGTGGAAGCTATCGCATATCCTTTCTACTGCCAAACTTTCTTCGAGTACTTTGGACGGGCGCCTTCGGTTCCACACCAGCTTCCTCTTTAGTGAGGAATGAATGTATCATACGAGTTCTTGCACTTCGCCATCAGTAAGCTTTTTATTATTATTATGAATTGTAATCTGATTATTGCTAATCACTTATTGCAGTTTTTTTTTTGCTGTATATACTGCGTAGTTTTTTTGTGACCTAACTTCGCTTTCAATTCTATTTTGGTCATGGGATATAAAAGGTGTGTTGACTAACATGTCAAACATGATTGACACATCACATCTGTCAACTCTTGAAAGATGTGATGGGTGAAAGGTATATAATATGGTCCTACTTGAAACATCTTTCTTTCTTTCCTTCTTCTTGCCATCACCATGACTTCTGTTTTCCGCCGTGCTTCTAAGAAAGTGTCTGGGGCTGAGGAACAACCTGTTGCTGGGACCTTGATTCCAGTTGAAGACTTGTCTAAAACTCGGGCTTATTATGGCTTTAATGCTAAATCTGGTCCTAGTGGCTTAGTTTATACACAATCAGGGCTTTATTCTCAGGTGTCTCCAGGTGGTGTAGAGGACAACTTGCCTGAGGACATATCTGATAAACCAGCTGGTCTTGCAGATGAAGGTGTAGATGCAGGTGCAGAACAGCGGGCTTTGAAAAAGCAACGGCTATGGCGCAAATGGAGTGAAGATATTATACCTGCTTTACTTAAACCATATCTTGGCCTCCTACATGATACATCTGGCCTTCGTGATTTAAATGATTCCAGGAAGGCCCAAGGCTGTCGGGGATGTGATAAAGGTCGAATTATTGATGTCTCCTGTGTGTATTTTGAAAGTAAGACTTTATTTATACTTGAATTTATGCTATATTAGTTAAACTCTGGTTATAGGACTTGAGAAGATTAAACTCTGCACTTGCACCGAACCAGCTTTGCAATTGCTCTCACGTGGCTTGTTTCCCTGTGCTCCTTCCTTACCTTCTTTGGCTATTGACTTGAATGTTTTGGAATTTGCACAGGAGCTGTTTGTTAATGCAGCTCCTAATACCACTGCTTGGTGTGAAACACTTGAAGGATTTTTGAGTGCACGCAAATTCAAGCTGGCCACTCGAGTAAGTCTTCGCCTACAAATCTGAGCTTTGCTTGTATGGGGTTAATTATCTTGATTAGAATAATCTTCGGGCACGCTTTGGAAGTGCAATGCATTGGTATGCAACTTTGACAAACACCAAAAACTTAATGATGCGGGATTATTTGGATCGGGTACGGGGATCTATCTTGTCCATGGATGATGAGGATGATGCTGTTATGACTGATGGTATGTATACTTCTTTAATTTCCTAGCTCTATCAATTGATCTTCTATTCATAGACCTCCACTATCAACCGCAAAATATTCCTGATATTGAAATGGTGGATCTGTCAGAGTCAGGTATTACCATTATTCAATACAAAGAACATCTGGCTAATTGTATCTCTAGCTCCAAACACCAATCTACCTCAGTTTCAGGACCAACCAAGTGAGTACCTTCGGGAAAGGTGTCCTCTTTGCTTTGGTGGAAATAACTGGCAAAAGAAAGAGGATTTGTGAGCTTGGAGTTGCTTATATATGTTTATTACCTTCTGATCTTTTCTCAGAGTCGATGCAATTGTCTGCATTGATGCTTGTTTTACTCAAAAGCGCCGTAAGTCTCAGGGAAATGCTTGGCAGGCTCCACACACACATCCAGAAACTATCTTTGTTCCACAAGAAGATGTGGAACAAATGGAGAAAAAGGTTGAAGCGATTCGGCCTGCTAAAACTAAACCAGGCAAAAGTAAATCAAATAACAAGGAAAAAATTCAGGAGACTAACAGTAGTAATACTGATGATCCTGATTTTGAACCAGGAATGCGTGTTCCTGTCTCAGTTTTGGATGGCTGTAATGAGTCTTTTATATCTGCTGATGAGCGTCGAGCCAAAGCCAGTACACTTTTTTTTGCGGACACAGGGCTTATGGGTTTACTCTGTCGACATGATCGTGTTTTGTGGCTTGTAAACATGACCTCAGCAGGAGAAAAACAGCACTATGCACTTTCTTTGCTGAATAAGCTTTTTGAACACATTCCTGCAACTATGCGGATAGGAGTTCTTTATGATATTGGCTGTCAATTGCACCGAAGTTGTGCTAAATATGGCTTTTTGGACGACTTTCTTGATCGTCTGGTTTTCGGAATTTCAGTATTTCATGCATATGGGCATCAGTGGCCCTGTCAAATTATTTACCATCCCCGAAAGTGTGAGGGATTTGGATTGACTGATGGCGAAGGTTGTGAAAGATTTTGGAGTGCAATCAAAGCTTTGATTCCCTCTTGTCGGGTCTCTGGCTATTACAACCGCATTTACACTATTGATACCAAGGTTAAACATCTAGATCAAAAGTCTCTGCTTGGTCTGGGAAACTGGTTGAGAAAAAAGTGGGTAGCTACAATAACCAAAAAGAACTCAGCTTTGGAGGTCTTAGAAGAGGTTTATGAACAAGGTTATACCAAAGAGTTTTTAAAAGCACAATGGCAAGCTCAAGTTATAGAGCAGACAAAACCTTTGAAACGTCAGTCAAAAAATCTTGCAAATAAAGAAATTGAAGAGATCTTGGCACTTTCTAAAAATATAACCAATTATAAAGAAGAACTTTTAAAATTGGAGACAATGCTTATAACTGGAGAATATGAGGATGGGTTCACAGCAGTTGTGATTCCTGACTTGATGGAAGATCTGGAAAGCAAGGTTAAAAAAACTCAAAAAGCCGTTGCTGCCAAAAAAGCCAAATTATCAGTTGATGGAAGATTAAATCTGGAAAAGCTGATTGGAAATGAATTTTTGAAAATGCGCATAAATGCTTTGGCATTAAAGCAGAGAATTCGTGACCGTTTAAGACATCGCAAGTTTGAAATTGAAAGTTTGGAACGTGCTTATAGAAACACAGTCAATCATTCAAAGCTTCAAAAACATACCGAAACACAAATAAAAAGAAAAGAGCCAGGTATACAAACTTTGGCAAGGAGCTATAACAAATTGTGCTCTGATTTAGCCCAATTAATCAGATCAAAAAAGGCACCTAGAGGTGCTATTGCTCCTTTGCCAATTCAACCAGATGGCCTGTTCAAACTCGATGTTGATAATGATATTTGGCAAGATGTGGGTCTGACAGATGAAAATGACCATGATTTTGAAGTTCCTGCATGGCTAGGAAATGATGATGTGAGATCGGGTATCAAGGCACTGCTGGACTATGAGCGGTGTGTGGAAGAAGAAAGAAGACTGATAGCAGAGAAACTATCAATGATTCAATGGATCTGTGAAGAGTGGAATGTGGTGGTAAATGCAATTATATGGTCAGAAAAAGATCCTGATCTTGTATTTCAACTCAATGGTCGCAAAAGTCATTTATTAAGACTTTGTGTGACTTGGGAACCATATGTTAGGATTATTCCTTCTAATGCAGATGTTGGCTGGGGTCCTAATGATGAGGAACTGGCAGATGCAAGGGCTTACGAGTTTAATGAAAACACCCAAGAAAGTGATATGTTTGAAGAGAACAGTATGATTTCCATTGCTGAAGATGAGGAAATGGAATGGTCTGGAAATGATGATGATGAAAATGATGCAGAAGTTCTTGATGATATGGAGTCAAATGCACTTCAAGATAATTTTAGGGTTGAAAGAATGTAATATAACAAATGGTGATTTGTATAAATATTGATCATGAATTTTTTGGGGAGATTGAGAAATAAGTCTATATATACAGTCAGAAATGTTTTAACGGGGCAAAATATATGTGTACTTTTGTTTGAATGGATCATAAGAGAATTTTGAAGTATTTAAAGGTCAGATTGTGGAAGCTGGAAAAAATTAACAAGCAATTCTTTTAACATTGAGTTATCAAATACAACAGATAACATCAAGGCTAAGATCCAGGACATGCAAGGCAGGTCCTCTGACACCATAGATAATGTCAAAGCGATGTTCCAGGACGATATAGCCTCGACTATTCCAATACTGTAGATAACGTCTAGGCCAAGATTCAAAAAAATATTTTCAGAACTAGGTGGGAAAACATTTTTTGTGCCTGAAAATATTTTTAAACATCAGTGTGAAAATGTTTTGACAACGTCAAGGCAAAGATCCAGGAGAATATAGCTGTGACTGTTCCAATATCATTGATAATGTCAAGGCTAAGATCCAGAAGCCGAATGTCGAGTGCTCCAACACCATAGACAATGTCAAAGCGAAGATCCAGGACAATAGAACTGCGACTATTCCAATACCATTGATAAAGTCAAGGCTAAGATCCAGGACAAGGAAGGCAAGTCCTCTGACACCATAGATAATGTCAAAGTGAATGTTGAGAAGAATATAGCTGTGACTATTGCAATACCATAGATAATGTCAAGGCTAAGATCCAAGACAAGCTGAATAGACAATGTCAAAGCGAGGATCCAGGACAATATAGCATTGACTATTCCAATACCATAGATAATGTCATGGCTAAGATTCAAAAAATATTTTCAGAACGAAGTGGGAAAATATTTTTTGTGCCTGAAAATATTTTTAGATCTCAGTGTGAAAATGTTTTGACATTGTCAAAGCAAAGATTCAGGACAATATAGCTGTGACTGTTCCAATACCATTGATAATGTCAAGGCAAAGATCCAGAAGCCAAATGTTGAGTCTTCTGACACCATAGACAATGTCAAGGCTAAGATCCAGGACAATAGAACCGCGACTATTCCAATACCATTGACAATGTCAAGGCAAAGATCGAGAAGCCAAATGTCGAGTCCTCTGACACCATAGACAATGTCAAGGCTAAGATCCAGGACAATAGAACCGCGACTATTCCAATACCATTGACAATGTCAAGGCAAAGATCGAGAAGCCGAATGTCGAGTCCTCTGACACCATAGACAATGTCGAAGCAAAGATTCAGGACAGTAGAACCGCGACTATTCCAATACCATTGACAATGTCAAGGCAAAGATCGAGAAGCCAAATGTCGAGTCCTCTGACACCATAGACAATGTCAAGGCTAAGATCCAGGACAATCCAACCGCGACTATTCCAATACCATTGACAATGTCAAGGCAAAGATCCAGAAGCCGAATGTTGAGTCCTCCGACACCATAGACAATGTCAAAGCAAAGATTCAGGACAGTAGAACCGTGATTATTCCAATACCATTGACAATGTCAAGGCAAAGATCGAGAAGCCGAACGTCGAGTCCTCTGACACCATAGACAATGTCAAGGCTAAGATCCAGGACAATCCAACCGCGACTATTCCAATACCATTGACAATGTCAAGGCAAAGATCTAGAAGCCGAATGTCGAGTCCTCCGACACCATAGACAATGTCAAAGCGAAGATTCAGGACAGTAGAACCGTGATTATTCCAATACCATTAATAATGTCAAGGCTAAGATTCAAAAAATATCTTCTGAACTAAGTGGGAAATATTTTTTGTGCCTGAAAATATTTTTAGACCTTAGTGTGAAAATGTTTTGACAATGTCAAGGCTAAGATCCAGGACAATATAGCCGCGACTGTTCCAATACCATTGATAACATCAAGGCTAAGATCCAGGACAAGAAAGTCGAGTCCTCTGACACCATAGATAACGTCAAGGCTAAGATCCAGGACAATATAGCCGCGACTGTTCCAATACCATTGATAACGTCAAGGCTAAGATCCAGGACAAGAAAGTCGAGTCCTCTGACACCATAGATAACGTCAAGGCTAAGATCCAGGACTATATAGCCGTGACTGTTCCAATACCATTGATAACGTCAAGGCTAAGATCCAGGACAAGAAAGTCGAGTCCTCTGACACCATAGATAACGTCAAGGCTAAGATCCAGGACAATATAGCCGCGACTGTTCCAATACCATTGATAACGTCAAGGCTAAGATCCAGGACAAGAAAGTCGAGTCCTCTGACACCATAGATAACGTCAAGGCTAAGATCCAGGACTATATAGCCGCGACTGTTCCAATACCATTGATAACGTCAAGGCTAAGATCCAGGACAAGAAAGTCGAGTCCTCTGACACCATAGATAACGTCAAGGCTAAGATCCAGGACTTTATAGCCGCGACTGTTCCAATACCATTGATAACGTCAAGGCTAAGATCCAGGACTATATAGCCGCGACTGTTCCAATACCATTGATAACATCAAGGCTAAGATCCAGGACAATATAGCCGCAACTGTTCCAATGCCATTGATAATGTCAAGGCCAAAATCCAGGACAAGAAAAATAGACAATGGCAAAGCAAAGATCCAGGACAATATAGCTGTGAGCTTTCACATGTCATAGACAATTTCAAAGCAAACATACAAGACATACGGGAATAAATTCTTCTCCATATTTGTATTAGCCTCATTGTAAACTAAGTTACTTTAATTGTCATGTTACTATTATTAATCTACAGCAGTAATAAATTAAATGGTAATATTTTTTGCTTTTCTGATAATTATAATTTAGTACATTGCTTTATTCCTTCTTTGGCCTGCTCTTTCTGGTATTACTTGCTGTATTACACCTGTGGGGCTCTTACCTATCCTAGCAAGGACCAGAAATGCCCAGAAAACTTTTGGCACTGAAAGGACCCCTGACACCCCTTCAGCAACAAATATATTCTCTAAGAACAAATATATTCTGAAACAAGAAAACCTTTCTGCCCGTCACATAAATATTTCTATATTTATGTATAAAATATTTATAGCAAGAAACATTATTCATTTTTGAAAAATAATCCTTTCAGTATAGAGGAATGTTTCGGGAGAAAAAAGAATATTTGGCTGAAATATGTTTCTACAAAATCTTTCTGAGCCTCCTCTAGATTGTATTTCCTATCAGAAATTAATCAACCTAGTAGGTTATGTTTAGTGGGTCACTGAAGTGTTTTTATTTAGTCTCAAAATTATAATCAATAGCTGAGTATTTGATACAGATGAACTTATTTAGACAATAAAAACATAAAGAACTCGTATTTGCCATGCGCAGCAATGGCTGCTTCACAAGTTGGAAAAGATACTGGAAAGCATATGCTGATCGCAGTGAAAATAAAAATGGTGATTTTATTTGAGATTATGGCTAGAAGATATTTAAAATTTAGACAATAAATTTTGACTGAATATATAAACCAAAGCCCACAGTGTCAAGGCCTTCCTTGTTTTAAGGATTTGACACTGGGCTGTTGGGGCATTGAGAGGCATATGCATAACATTGGTTGCTGCATATTCTTTTCTTTGGGAAATTGAGAGGCGTATGCGCAATATTGATTGCTGCATACACTTTTATTTAGGCAATCGAGAAGCATATGCATAATTATGTTGGTGCAGGATTATCCAGCATCTAATGGAGCTCCTAATAAAAAATAAAAACTATTTTTCAGCAGCTTTTCCAAGCGACAAGTATGTGGGTTTCAACACTGTTCTTGATGCTTGTTGATTATGTGTCGTTTTTTTTCCTTGCAGTACAAATATATTGCCTATGCCATCGCAGAACTGATCAACTTTTCACTCTTTGCATGCCTCCTGTCATTGTATTAGTCAAGGTATGTGCGCAACCTTGGTTGCTGCATATGCTTCTCTTGTTGGAGCAATGAAGAGACATGTGCACTGCATCAGAGAATAAACATATGCAACAAGCACATTGCTACCTCTACCTCTGTGACACAATTTGCAGCTTGATGTATGAAGATGATGAGATTGGATAGGCTATGTTACAAACAAAAAGACCTATATTTTATTCCTGCCTTGTTGCACTGGCAATCTAAGATTAGTCATTGGCGACCAGAAAAGAAACGAATTATTGCTGAGCTCACTTTTTTTCATTGTTGCTCTATTGTTGCCAAATGTCTTACCCTCCAAGAGTTCCAATCCCTTCAAATGTGCTGCCATCTACCAGCAGGTTGCATGTCAGCAGCAGCAGTCTCTTTCAGTCAGGTTGATCCTCAGTTTATTGATTGGACCTCTTTGCTGAAGGCTACCTTCAGACACCTCCATCTGCTCAGATTTCTGCAAAATTGAGGCACTTTGATCACTTCAGTGGCCCCCCAAAACTAACCTCTTAGGTTGATTAATTACTGATAATACAACCTAGAGGTACATCAAAAATTGAACTTTCAATATTGGTTGATGTTTGTTTGGTTACTGATGTCAGACTGATAGCATAAACATAAAACAAACAAAGTTATAGCGTAAATAATACAAATGTGGTATTTTAAGAAGACTATCAAGCTGATGACAATGGCGATGGTGGGAGTGGTGTTAGAGTTGACATTCGTGATGATGCGCATGTTGTCGGTGGGGGTGATGATAAAGACGATGATGCAGGTGGAGGAGATAAAGGAGCTACAGGCAATGAAGGAGGTGATAAAGAAGGTGAATGAATTACCTTTGGCACCCTGCGACGCTTTAAAGGCTTTTCAACTACAACTTCCTCTTCCTCTTCTTCCTCCTCTTCCTCGTCACCAGCTTTATTGTTATCATCCTCCTCCTCCTCCTGCCAGTGGTCAGGTTCCATATCACGCATAGTCAAATACGACGCTTCTATCTGCTCTGCTGAGAGCATAAACCCTTTGGCGATACCCAAATTGTACTTCCTATTGCCTTCTGTTTCTCCTAACCTTGCAAGGGACACAGAGGCTAGAGATACAACTTGTCAATATAATTAAAATATAAAATAGCAAATATAAACTCACTTAAAGCAGATTTCAAATGTGCTAGGGGCGTTGCAGTATAGCCTGTTGGATCTGAAAAGGTGAAAACCTCATATTCAGCTTCAATAGCATCATTTACAGCTTGTTCCAAGATTACAAGTTCTTACGTAGTAAAAGAACTTGTTTTCTACACTTGATAGCAGAAGGAAATGGTTTCTAACGCGATCGTTTGAAATTCTCCCACTGCTATAGTGACCCTGCATGGTTTCTGTATCTCAGCCATTACTGGGCCAATTTTTATGATCTTGGTATCAAAAAAATCGTAAAAATCAGGGCCAGATTTTAGGCTTGTTAGATCCGCCTCATTTTTCTGCTTTTTTTGAGTATAAGATCATCCCAATCGGTTCAGATTTAAGCGTACTACATATTATTTACATATTTAATGTGTATTTATTTAATAACAGTGTAAGTCTTCAGGCACTGCCTCACCCCAAAGTAAGAACTTGTTTTTGCCATGTGCAGCAATGGCCTCTGACCAAGTGGTGTTCTGGAAACATAACAGAATTTGACGCTTCAGAGCTGCAGGCGTACACCCCTTAGCTCCTCTCAGCTCTGCTTCCATAGTTTTCTTCTTATAAACCAAGAGTGCAGAAGCCTGTTGAGCCATGAGAGGGATCCACAAGGAATGAAAGGGATTCCTGACTATTTTGCCCGATGGAAATTACGAGTTCTTACGTAGTAAAAGAACTCATTTTCCACACTTGATAGCAGAAGGAAATGGTTTCTAACGCGATAGTTCGAAATTCTCCCACTGCTTCATTTTTTGTGAGCGACCCTGAATTAAAAGTCTACAAACCTTTCTAATAGTGTCAAAATCATTATTGACCATGGGAATGGTTGTCTGATGTCCGTTGCTAGGGTCTATTTTTAGCTTTTGTTCCTGGACACCTAATCTAAGGTTAGGTCTTGCCAGTAACGTGACTAATTATGAGGCTTCTACATATCAAATATTATTCTTTTTAATTTTTGGTCTGTTATATGTTATTGCTCTGGTTACTATGGTCTATGTATAGCTTATATGGCTAAACCCTGAAAGTTTCTATTTATTTCAGTTTTATTGAATGAAGTACGCTTTTCTGAAGTTTTTTTTTTTTTGGGTTGCCGGACCCCAGGCCGGAGCACAGTCGGGCCGGTATTCCGTGCAGCCATATAAAAAGTTGTTTTAACATTTTTGATGTATAATGAATATATGTATACAGTTGTAGTATTCCCAATGCTACTCTGCATGGCAACTACTTTTGAAATAATTTTTTAATAGTTACAAGTTCTTACGTAGTAAAAGAACTTGTTTTCCGGCCTGCATAGCAGGCAGAAAACATTCCTAACGCAATTGTTTGAAATTCTCCCACTGCTATAGTGACCCTGCATGGTTTCTGTATCTCAGCCATTACTGGGCCAATTTTTATGATCTTGGTATCAAAAAAATCGTAAAAATCAGGGCTTTCCTGGTCACATGACCAGTTGATTTTAGGCTTGTTATAACCCCTTCATTTTTCTGCTTTTTTTGAGTATAAGATCATCCTAATAGCTTCAGAATTGAGCGGACTATGCATTATTTACTTATTTAACCTTTATTTATAGTCGGACTCACCTTGAAAGTAAGAACTTGTTTTTGCCATGCGCAGCAATGGCCTCTGACCAAGTGTAAAGTTACGCTTTGCTTGAACTTTACCTGGAACCCTTAATTCTATATAGGTTATTTATCCGGTGCACTTTATATATATATTATATTCAAATTGTTCATATATCCTTTCATCCAAGATAGCCTCTTGGGGGCCCCCCTGAGCTTTAGCGAAGGTGGGGGGCTAGTTTGGTGAAAGGATATATATGAACAATTTGAATATAATATATATATAAAGTGCACCAGATAAATAACATATATAGAGCATCAATGGTTCAGTCTAATGTCATGTCGGAATACTACAACTGTATACATATATTCATTATACATCAAAAATGTTAAAACAACTTTTTATATGGCTGCACGGAATACCGGCCCGGAGCACAGTCGCGACTGTGCTCTGGCCTGGGGTCCGGCAACCCAAAAAAAAAAAAAAACTTCAGAAAAGCGTACTTCAATTGTTTTGTTAGTTATAGCAGTTCATTACCAGGTTTAAAACTGTATCTCATGTCTGTAGAATCATTTGATCAAATAAAATCTGCATAGTGGTATATTACATCTATAATACTATTCTATATACATTATTTCTATATACATGCCTTAAAATAAACACTTTATAAACATACATGATAATGTTAAAAGTCAGCTGCGAATATCTATCAATAGCAAATTTACTCGAATTTAGTTGTAAAAATTAGGCTGATAACTTACTAATCCAGATGGCCTCGCTGCTTGTGGTGCTCCACATACTCCAGCTCCAACTGTCCAGTAGATATTATCAGGTCGAGGTTGTATGTGGTTAAAATTGATGCCAGGCATAACATAACCTATTTCACCTTCTGCAGGAACAGTTTGGCATTTGAGGAGAGGCCAAAGAATACATCCGCGATCTCCAACAGCTCGAGGAGTCAGTGGACAGACTGGATCAATGCAGCATCGATGCTCAAGTGCCATGGTGTTCCCACCTATTTCAATATTATGAAGATCGCAAGTAGTGATGAATCCTCTATTGGCATATTTCCTTTGCATGTTGGTAGAGATTTCTTCAGCTTCATGCCTTCCAAGGTAGGGATTGTTGCGGTTTTGGTCAAAGGCCATCCATGGGTTGTTTAGAAAGATGTGGAAGTGAAGAAGTGCAGGGTAGGCAGAGAATAGACCTTTTGGAGTGATTGCATTCATCATCGCGGTGGTTGGCTCGTAGAAAATTGACTTGGTCAGAGGCCATTGCTGCGCATGGCAAAAACAAGTTCTTACTTTGGGGGTGAGGCAGTACCTCAAGAAATGTTATTACATAAATAAATGTTAAATAAGTAAATAATATGTAGTCCGCTCAAATCTGAACCGATTGGGATGTTCTTATACTCAAAAAAAGCAGAAAAATGAGGCGGTTCTAATAAGCCTAAAACCGCCTGGTCAGGTGACCAGGAAAGCCCTGATTTTTACGAATTTTTTGATGAGTATCCGGAGTTATAGTAACGACCTTCTTGCCCAACTTGCGACTTGGTCAGAGGCCATTGCTGTGCATGGCAAAAACAAGTTCTTACTTTGGGGTGAGGCAGTGCCTGAAGACTTACACTGTTATTAAATAAATACACATTAAATATGTAAATAATATGTAGTACGCTTAAATCTGAACCGATTGGGATGATCTTATACTCAAAAAAAGCAGAAAAATGAGGCGGATCTAACAAGCCTAAAATCTGGCCCTGATTTTTACGATTTTTTTGATACCAAGATCATAAAAATTGGCCCAGTAATGGCTGAGATACAGAAACCATGCAGGGTCACTATAGCAGTGGGAGAATTTCCAACCATTGCGTTAGAAACCATTTCTGCCTGCTATGCAGGCCGGAAAACAAGTTCTTTTACTACATAAGAACTTGTAACAAGATTAATTCATATGTCGCTTAGTTTTTATCAGATTGCCTTGAAACAAAGTGTGTAATTATCAGAAAAATCAGGGCTAAAAGATGGTGTCACATATGTATTGTCACACCTTTATGTGACTTACCAAATGCGGAATATTGTTTGAAATACACTATATTGGAAGATTTAAAGGCATTAAAATAAAATAAAAATACAGATAATGTTTTTTTTACCTAAGGGATGGTCTGTGCACACATATCACATGACATATCCCTTAGAATATTTTGGTCTAACTTGGTGCCTTACCTGATTTCAAGGGATTTGCACAAAGTCCTGCTGTGAGTTTGATTATGTAAGCTTTTAAAACATTATTTTCATGTTATTTGATCATGTTTTGCAATGTTTGGTGTTCCTTTTATGGGTTATCCAGTCAGTTTAACACCAATTTTCGGATTTTCACCAAGTTGAGCTGACTGTTTGCCAGATTTGGACACCATGACATCATTGCAAAACATATGTAAATATTTGTACAATATTCTAGATTGGTCTGGGCAACACATTTTAGCATATTTAGCTCACTGAAATCTGTTTTAAGTGTAAATTCACACAAATTTGCGCTTTTTGGGTTGTGTGAACATATCACATGACCTAATCATCCCTGGATACCCATGCCACATGAAAGCCCTGATTTTTACGAATTTTTTGATACCAAAATCATCAAAATTGGCCCAGTAATGGCTGAGATACAGAAACCATGCAGGGTTACTATAGCAGTGGGAGAATTTCCAACCATTGCATTAGAAACCATTTCTGCCTGCTATGCAGGCTGGAAAACAAGTTCTTTTACTACGTAAGAACTTGTAATTCCAAAGGTGAATGTCCATTCTTGATGATGAGAATCTGGATTGTGTATCTTGTGTCCTTGTGGGAAAATACGATGCGGTCGCAGATGACAGGATTATATGAATGGAATCTGGTATCAGGAATATGGAGAGTGTAGTCATTGAGGATTTTGTTTTGGAAGAGTCAGACAGCATAGGTAGACATGACTATATTGAGATTGTTGGAGTTGAAGCGCTGGTCTTTTGCAAGGAGAGGCTGAAGTGTAAAGGACCCAGTGATAATGGCCTGATAGTCTGCCAGAGCTGACATGAATGTCTCTAGAGTGAATCCAAAATCCTTGAGCATGTCTCCAATCAAGTGGCAGAGGTACTGGTTTAGACAAAAAAGGTGACTTTTGCTGGTTTCAGCAAAAGATTGGCGATCATATGCAGTGAGGTGGTCGAGGATTACAAGTTCTTACGTAGTAAAAAAACTTGTTTTCCGGCCTGCATAGCAGGCAGAAATGGTTTCTAACGCAATGGTTGGAAATTCTCCCACTCATATAGTGACCCTGCACCAATTTCTGTATCTCAGCCATTACTGGGCCAATTTTTATGATCTTGGTATCAAAAAATTCGTAAAAATCAGGGCCTTCCTGGTCACGTGACCAGGCGCAATTAGGCTTGTTAGAACCGCCTCATTTTTCTGCTTTTTTTGAGTATAAGATCATCCCAATAGCTTCAGATTTGAGCGGACTATGCATTATTTACTTATTTAACCTTTATTTATAGTCGGACTCACCTAGAAAGTAAGAACTTGTTTTTGCCATGCGCAGCAATGGCCTCTGACCAAGTTTTATTCTGTATGCCAGATGGAAGGAAGGACATTTTGCTGCGCTGAATTGCATATGTTACTTTGTTGACTGTTCACATAATCAGATATCAATAGCCAGATAAATAATAACACAAGCTTACTGATATTGCTGCTTAGGATTCCAACAGATTTGGCGAGAATCAAGATAAAAGCCTGAACATCTGGTCGTAGAATTTCTTCCTCAGCCAAAGCAATCAAATCAACAAGATTTTGGCTATTTCCCCATTTGGCCCAGAGAGTTTTGGATGCATGTTTGAGTTCGTCCGACAGATGAGGAATGCTATAGTTGATCTCAAAGATGTTAGGCCTCCTGATTGCCCAGTCTTTACCAACAGGAATTGGTGTAGTTGCACCCAAGTCAATTTCCAAACAACCTGCAGCTTGGCGAACCACGCAAATGGCATGACGACGAGATTCTTCATTGTTCATGGATTGGTTAACAATAGCTTGAACAGTGCCTTTCCACAACATCCTGAGAGCTTTGCAATTGTACTTTCTTACTGGAAGGTTATTGGAAATGAAGCCTTCTAGATGAAGATCTCCAGTATGCTCTTCTGCAGGATACTGAAGTTCTTCAGACACTATTAATTTTAATTAGTAAGTTATGAAGTTGAATACAAGTTTGATTACTTACTATTTGTATCTTCTTCCATTATGGTATTATTGTTCTCTGTATGAAAAATATGGAGTCAAAACCATTAACAAAGTTATAAACTAAACTCATACCTGTGATTGGAATAGCAGATTCACTTGACATATCGGGTTCATTTGCAGATGCCTTCAGAAGTCGAACCGAGCGACGACGGTAAGGAGTTTCTATTATTTGTAAGGTTAGCATCATATCAACTTTGAATTCAAATGTAACCCACCAGCATGGGTTGCTTGCTTTTGAGTTCGACTTTTTGCCATAATCAGGAAGAATAAAGTGTATTTAGAGAGTAGTAGTGGAGAAGAAAGGAAAGGAACTGAAGAAATTGGATGACCTCGAGCCAGCTTATATATTGTATCAGCTAGTCTTCCCTGAAGCAGTGACAGACTCTTTTGCGGCAAGCTCCAGAAGATCTGCAAGATCCGTAACCTTTTTTGAGTTACAAGTTCTTACGTAGTAAAAGAACTTGTTTTCTACACTTGATAGCAGAAGGAAATGGTTTCTAACGCAATAGTTGGAAATTCTCCCACTGCTATAGTGACCCTGCATGGTTTCTGTATCTCAGCCATTACTGGGCCAATTTTTATGATCTTGGTATCCAAAAAATCGTAAAAATCAGGGTCTTTAGGCTTGTTAGAACCGCCTCATTTTTCTGCTTTTTTTGAGTATAAGATCATCCCAATCGGTTCAGATTTGAGCGGACTACATATTATTTACATATTTAATATGTATTTATTTAATAACAGTGTAAGTCTTCAGGCACTGCCTCACCCCAAAGTAACAACTTGTTTTTGCCATGCGCAGCAATGGCCTCTGACCAAGTGCCTAAGATCCGCAACGCTATTCAATACTGAAGATCCATAAGTAAACATGATCCGTAGGCTTGTACAAGATCTGCAACACCATTCAACACCAAAAATCCATAAGCCTGTTTGCTTTGTAGTATACACGTTAATTTACTTGCTTCCGACGACTTTATTTAAATTACCTAGAAGACTAATTGATATATCACAATAACTAGTAAGGACTGTATATTACTATGGCTTTTAATGCTACATGAATCCAATCGTTAGAAGTCCAGTTTCATAGAAATCTCTAATCTTTTAGTTTCATTCGACTCAGACGATCTTGCGCTTCTACAACTTCATCTGTGGCATATCCAACCTTTCTCTTTAAAGAAACCTGCCTTACTGTCTGGTTTTTAGATCGATTGCGTGCTATAGCAGCTTCCTAAAAGTAGAGTGATGTTAGAGTTGACTTATTTATGAGTGCAATAAGTCAATATGCACTCTTAAAGAAGAGGTGTCCAAAATGGTAATTGCCTGAAGAACTGTCAACATCCTATATCTTTCATTTTTCATTTTAATACAAATGAAAGAAAGTTGGGCTTCGACAATATCTCCACAGCGGAATTTTATAGGATTGATTTTCTGATATCTGTTCAATAACTATTAAAGATTGCAAACAGTATAATCTGAATGGAAGCTTACTTGATTTCTTGGTCAGGGTCATTGATAAGTTCATAGTACTCAACTTCATTTTCTGTTGTATGAACAAATTGATCATCAATACCCATAGCAGCTGCAAGGATTCCATGTGGATTGACTTCATTTGAGAAAGGTAATATTTCATCGGTGATTGCTTGTTTGCAAAGTGTAAAGAAGCAATTGTTCATATCAATTGCTGGATGGCCTTCAAATAGTGCAGAATTCCAGTCCTCAAGAGCACCTTGTGGAAAGGTGCGTGAGAATATCTGGTGAATGTCTTGAGCATTTTGTATAGCCTGAGAGAAGAGAGTGCTGCCCAGTCCAGTGAGTGTTACTGATTGTCGCATGAAATGTCGTTGTTTTGGTTCTCTGCATATGATGTTTAGTACTGTCAATCTTATTAATATTTCAACAACAGTTCTGACTTACATATTAAATGGCTGCGATATGGGTGGAAGTGACTTCTGGCTCAATACACCTTGAACACGTAGAACAACTTCTTTGGCATCTTCATTACTCAAAGATGGGATAAGTTTCCAGATTTTGTTTTGTTCTAAAGGAGTGACCTGGACCTGGTCCTTGATTCCATCTGTCTATTTTTGTTTCAGTCACATTTGTTATTTTAAGATACACCATGACATACTGCATTGAAATGACATAACTGTTTTCTTTTGTGTACCTGGTTTTCCGCAATTCTTTCCACTTTGCTCTCTAAAATCTTGTTAATTGCTATTACAATGATCATGAAAGTCCAACTGACCAGTAGCTTTCATATCGTAAAATTGATCCATAATATTTTAGTGATAGATCGAAGAAAGAAGAGATAGGTTTCCAAAATTCTGCACTGGCTTTTATAGCCATGTTACACCGGTATGATCGATCCGGTTGAATTCTCTTGCGTTCGTAAAAAAAGCATTAACATTTCCTTTTTAGCTATTAAATTGATCTAGTTGTTGTTTAGCCTTGTGCACTTCAGTGACCCACTAAACATAACCTACTAGGTTGATTAATTTCTGATAGGAAATACAATCTAGAGGAGGCTCAGAAAGATTTTGTAGAAACATATTTCAGCCAAATATTCTTTTTTCTCCCGAAACATTCCTCTATACTGAAAGGATTATTTTTCAAAAATGAATAATGTTTCTTGCTATAAATATTTTATACATAAATATAGAAATATTTATGTGACGGGCAGAAAGGTTTTCTTGTTTCAGAATATATTTGTTCTTAGAGAATATATTTGTTGCTGAAGGGGTGTCAGGGGTCCTTTCAGTGCCAAAAGTTTTCTGGGCATTTCTGGTCCTTGCTAGGATAGGTAAGAGCCCCACAGGTGTAATACAGCAAGTAATACCAGAAAGAGCAGGCCAAAGAAGGAATAAAGCAATGTACTAAATTATAATTATCAGAAAAGCAAAAAATATTACCATTTAATTTATTACTGCTGTAGATTAATAATAGTAACATGACAATTAAAGTAACTTAGTTTACAATGAGGCTAATACAAATATGGAGAAGAATTTATTCCCGTATGTCTTGTATGTTTGCTTTGAAATTGTCTATGACATGTGAAAGCTCACAGCTATATTGTCCTGGATCTTTGCTTTGCCATTGTCTATTTTTCTTGTCCTGGATTTTGGCCTTGACATTATCAATGGCATTGGAACAGTTGCGGCTATATTGTCCTGGATCTTAGCCTTGACGTTATCAATGGTATTGGAACAGTCGCGGCTATAAAGTCCTGGATCTTAGCCTTGACGTTATCTATGGTGTCAGAGGACTCGACTTTCTTGTCCTGGATCTTAGCCTTGACGTTATCTATGGTGTCAGAGGACTCGACTTTCTTGTCCTGGATCTTAGCCTTGACGTTATCAATGGTATTGGAATAGTCGCGGCTATATAGTCCTCGACTTTCTTGTCCTGGATCTTGGCCTTGACGTTATCAATGGTATTGGAACAGTCGCGGCTATATAGTCCTGGATCTTAGCCTTGACATTATCAATGGTATTGGAACAGTCGCGGCTATATAGTCCTGGATCTTAGCCTTGACGTTATCTATGGTGTCAGAGGACTCGACTTTCTTGTCCTGGATCTTAGCCTTGACGTTATCAATGGTATTGGAACAGTCGCGGCTATATTGTCCTGGATCTTAGCCTTGACGTTATCTATGGTGTCAGAGGACTCGACTTTCTTGTCCTGGATCTTAGCCTTGACGTTATCAATGGTATTGGAACAGTCGCGGCTATATTGTCCTGGATCTTAGCCTTGACGTTATCTATGGTGTCAGAGGACTCGACTTTCTTGTCCTGGATCTTAGCCTTGATGTTATCAATGGTATTGGAACAGTCGCGGCTATATTGTCCTGGATCTTAGCCTTGACATTGTCAAAACATTTTCACACTAAGGTCTAAAAATATTTTCAGGCACAAAAAATATTTCCCACTTAGTTCAGAAGATATTTTTTGAATCTTAGCCTTGACATTATTAATGGTATTGGAATAATCACGGTTCTACTGTCCTGAATCTTCGCTTTGACATTGTCTATGGTGTCGGAGGACTCGACATTCGGCTTCTCGATCTTTGCCTTGACATTGTCAATGGTATTGGAATAGTCGCGGTTGGATTGTCCTGGATCTTAGCCTTGACATTGTCTATGGTGTCAGAGGACTCGACATTCGGCTTCTCGATCTTTGCCTTGACATTGTCAATGGTATTGGAATAGTCGCGGTTCTACTGTCCTGAATCTTTGCTTCGACATTGTCTATGGTGTCAGAGGACTCGACATTCGGCTTCTCGATCTTTGCCTTGACATTGTCAATGGTATTGGAATAGTCGCGGTTCTATTGTCCTGGATCTTAGCCTTGACATTGTCTATGGTGTCAGAAGACTCAACATTTGGCTTCTGGATCTTTGCCTTGACATTATCAATGGTATTGGAACAGTCACAGCTATATTGTCCTGAATCTTTGCTTTGACAATGTCAAAACATTTTCACACTGAGATCTAAAAATATTTTCAGGCACAAAAAATATTTTCCCACTTCGTTCTGAAAATATTTTTTGAATCTTAGCCATGACATTATCTATGGTATTGGAATAGTCAATGCTATATTGTCCTGGATCCTCGCTTTGACATTGTCTATTCAGCTTGTCTTGGATCTTAGCCTTGACATTATCTATGGTATTGCAATAGTCACAGCTATATTCTTCTCAACATTCACTTTGACATTATCTATGGTGTCAGAGGACTTGCCTTCCTTGTCCTGGATCTTAGCCTTGACTTTATCAATGGTATTGGAATAGTCGCAGTTCTATTGTCCTGGATCTTCGCTTTGACATTGTCTATGGTGTTGGAGCACTCGACATTCGGCTTCTGGATCTTAGCCTTGACATTATCAATGATATTGGAACAGTCACAGCTATATTCTCCTGGATCTTTGCCTTGACGTTGTCAAAACATTTTCACACTGATGTTTAAAAATATTTTCAGGCACAAAAAATGTTTTCCCACCTAGTTCTGAAAATATTTTTTTGAATCTTGGCCTAGACGTTATCTACAGTATTGGAATAGTCGAGGCTATATCGTCCTGGAACATCGCTTTGACATTATCTATGGTGTCAGAGGACCTGCCTTGCATGTCCTGGATCTTAGCCTTGATGTTATCTGTTGTATTTGATAACTCAATGTTAAAAGAATTGCTTGTTAATTTTTTCCAGCTTCCACAATCTGACCTTTAAATACTTCAAAATTCTCTTATGATCCATTCAAACAAAAGTACACATATATTTTGCCCCGTTAAAACATTTCTGACTGTATATATAGACTTATTTCTCAATCTCCCCAAAAAATTCATGATCAATATTTATACAAATCACCATTTGTTATATTACATTCTTTCAACCCTAAAATTATCTTGAAGTGCATTTGACTCCATATCATCAAGAACTTCTGCATCATTTTCATCATCATCATTTCCAGACCATTCCATTTCCTCATCTTCAGCAATGGAAATCATACTGTTCTCTTCAAACATATCACTTTCTTGGGTGTTTTCATTAAACTCGTAAGCCCTTGCATCTGCCAGTTCCTCATCATTAGGACCCCAGCCAACATCTGCATTAGAAGGAATAATCCTAACATATGGTTCCCAAGTCACACAAAGTCTTAATAAATGACTTTTGCGACCATTGAGTTGAAATACAAGATCAGGATCTTTTTCTGACCATATAATTGCACTTGGTCAGAGGCCATTGCTGCGCATGGCAAAAACAAGTTCTTACTTTCTAGGTGAGTCCGACTATAAATAAAGGTTAAATAAGTAAATATTGCATAGTCCGCTCAGATCTGAAGCTATTAGGATGATCTTATACTCAAAAAAAGCAGAAAAATGAGGCGGATCTAACAAGCCTAAAACGGCCTGGTCACGTGTCCAGGAAGGCCCTGATTTTTACGAATTTTTTGATACCAAGATCATCAAAATTGGCCCAGTAATGGCTGAGATACAGAAACCATGCAGGGTCACTATAGCAGTGGGAGAATTTCCAACCATTGCGTTAGGAATGTTTTCTGCCTGCTATGCAGGCCGGAAAACAAGTTCTTTTACTACGTAAGAACTTGTAACAAGATTAATTATTAGACTACAATAAGAACTTGTAAAAAGATTAATTCATACGTCACTTAGTTTTTATCAGATTGCCTTGAAACAAAGTGTGTAATTATCAGAAAAATCAGGGCTAAAGGATGGTGTCACATAGGTATTGTCACATCTCTATGTGACTTACCAAATGCGGAATATTGTTTGAAATACACTATATTGGGAGATTTAAAGGCATTAAAATAAAATAAAAATACAGATAATGTTTTTTTTACCTAAGGGATGGTCTGTGCACACATATCACATGACATATCCCTGAGAATATTTTGGTCTAACTTGGTGCCTCAACTGATTTCAAGGGATTTGCACAAAGTCCTGCTGTGAGTTTGATTATGTAGGCCTCTAAAACATTATTTTCATGTTATTTGGTCATGTTTTGCAATGTTTGGTGTGCCTTTTATGGGTTATCCAGTCAGTTTAACACCAATTTTCGGATTTTCACCAAGTTGAGCTGGCTGTTTGCCTGATTTGGACACCATGACATCATTGCAAAACATATGTAAATATTTGTACATTATTCTAGATTGGTCTGGGTAACATATCTAGCTCACTGAAATCTGTTTCAAGTGTAAATTTACACAAATTTGCGCCTTTTGGGTCGTGTGAGCAGGTCACATGACCTAATCAACCCTGGATACACATGCCACATGAAAGCCCTGATTTTTACGAATTTTTTGATACCAAGATCATCAAAATTGGCCCAGTAATGGCTGAGATACAGAAACCATGCAGGGTCACTATAGCAGTGGGAGAATTTCCAACCATTGCGTTAGGAATGTTTTCTGCCTGCTATGCAGGCCGGAAAACAAGTTCTTTTACTACGTAAGAACTTGTAATTTACCACCACATTCCACTCTTCACAGATCCATTGAATCATTGATAGTTTCTCTGCTATCAGTCTTCTTTCTTCTTCCACACACCGCTCATAGTCCAGCAGTGCCTTGATACCCGATCTCACATCATCATTTCCTAGCCATGCAGGAACTTCAAAATCATGGTCATTTTCATCTGTCAGACCCACATCTTGCCAAATATCATCATCAACATCGAGTTTGAACAGGCCATCTGGTTGAATTGGCAAAGGAGCAATAGCACCTCTAGGTGCCTTTTTTGATCTGATTAATTGGGCTAAATCAGAGCACAATTTGTTATAGCTCCTTGCCAAAGTTTGTATACCTGGCTCTTTTCTTTTTATTTGTGTTTCGGTATGTTTTTGAAGCTTTGAATGATTGACTGTGTTTCTATAAGCACGTTCCAAACTTTCAATTTCAAACTTGCGATGTCTTAAACGGTCACGAATTCTCTGCTTTAATGCCAAAGCATTTATGCGCATTTTCAAAAATTCATTTCCAATCAGCTTTTCCAGATTTAATCTTCCATCAACTGATAATTTGGCTTTTTTGGCAGCAACGGCTTTTTGAGTTTTTTTAACCTTGCTTTCCAGATCTTCCATCAAGTCAGGAATCACAACTGCTGTGAACCCATCCTCATATTCTCCAGTTATAAGCATTGTCTCCAATTTTAAAAGTTCTTCTTTATAATTGGTTATATTTTTAGAAAGTGCCAAGATCTCTTCAATTTCTTTATTTGCAAGATTTTTTGACTGACGTTTCAAAGGTTTTGTCTGCTCTATAACTTGAGCTTGCCATTGTGCTTTTAAAAACTCTTTGGTATAACCTTGTTCATAAACCTCTTCTAAGACCTCCAAAGCTGAGTTCTTTTTGGTTATTGTAGCTACCCACTTTTTTCTCAACCAGTTTCCCAGACCAAGCAGAGACTTTTGATCTAGATGTTTAACCTTGGTATCAATAGTGTAAATGCGGTTGTAATAGCCAGAGACCCGACAAGAGGGAATCAAAGCTTTGATTGCACTCCAAAATCTTTCACAACCTTCGCCATCAGTCAATCCAAATCCCTCACACTTTCGGGGATGGTAAATAATTTGACAGGGCCACTGATGCCCATATGCATGAAATACTGAAATTCCGAAAACCAGACGATCAAGAAAGTCGTCCAAAAAGCCATATTTAGCACAACTTCGGTGCAATTGACAGCCAATATCATAAAGAACTCCTATCCGCATAGTTGCAGGAATGTGTTCAAAAAGCTTATTCAGCAAAGAAAGTGCATAGTGCTGTTTTTCTCCTGCTGAGGTCATGTTTACAAGCCACAAAACACGATCATGTCGACAGAGTAAACCCATAAGCCCTGTGTCCGCAAAAAAAAGTGTACTGGCTTTGGCTCGACGCTCATCAGCAGATATAAAAGACTCATTACAGCCATCCAAAACTGAGACAGGAACACGCATTCCTGGTTCAAAATCAGGATCATCAGTATTACTACTGTTAGTCTCCTGAATTTTTTCCTTGTTATTTGATTTACTTTTGCCTGGTTTAGTTTTAGCAGGCCGAATCGCTTCAACCTTTTTCTCCATTTGTTCCACATCTTCTTGTGGAACAAAGATAGTTTCTGGATGTGTGTGTGGAGCCTGCCAAGCATTTCCCTGAGACTTACGGCGCTTTTGAGTAAAACAAGCATCAATGCAGACAATTGCATCGACTCTGAGAAAAGATCAGAAGGTAATAAACATATATAAGCAACTCCAAGCTCACAAATCCTCTTTCTTTTGCCAGTTATTTCCACCAAAGCAAAGAGGACACCTTTCCCGAAGGTACTCACTTGGTCGGTCCTGAAACTGAGGTAGATTGGTGTTTGGAGCTAGAGATACAATTAGCCAGATGTTCTTTGTATTGAATAATGGTAATACCTGACTCTGACAGATCCACCATTTCAATATCAGGAATATTTTGCGGTTGATAGTGGAGGTCTATGAATAGAAGATCAATTGATAGAGCTAGGAAATTAAAGAAGTATACATACCATCAGTCATAACAGCATCATCCTCATCATCCATGGACAAGATAGATCCCCGTACCCGATCCAAATAATCCCGCATCATTAAGTTTTTGGTGTTTGTCAAAGTTGCATACCAATGCATTGCACTTCCAAAGCGTGCCCGAAGATTATTCTAATCAAGATAATTAACCCCATACAAGCAAAGCTCAGATTTGTAGGCGAAGACTTACTCGAGTGGCCAGCTTGAATTTGCGTGCACTCAAAAATCCTTCAAGTGTTTCACACCAAGCAGTGGTATTAGGAGCTGCATTAACAAACAGCTCCTGTGCAAATTCCAAAACATTCAAGTCAATAGCCAAAGAAGGTAAGGAAGGAGCACAGGGAAACAAGCCACGTGAGAGCAATTGCAAAGCTGGTTCGGTGCAAGTGCAGAGTTTAATCTTCTCAAGTCCTATAACCAGAGTTTAACTAATATAGCATAAATTCAAGTATAAATAAAGTCTTACTTTCAAAATACACACAGGAGACATCAATAATTCGACCTTTATCACATCCCCGACAGCCTTGGGCCTTCCTGGAATCATTTAAATCACGAAGGCCAGATGTATCATGTAGGAGGCCAAGATATGGTTTAAGTAAAGCAGGTATAATATCTTCACTCCATTTGCGCCATAGCCGTTGCTTTTTCAAAGCCCGCTGTTCTGCACCTGCATCTACACCTTCATCTGCAAGACCAGCTGGTTTATCAGATATGTCCTCAGGCAAGTTGTCCTCTACACCACCTGGAGACACCTGAGAATAAAGCCCTGATTGTGTATAAACTAAGCCACTAGGACCAGATTTAGCATTAAAGCCATAATAAGCCCGAGTTTTAGACAAGTCTTCAACTGGAATCAAGGTCCCAGCAACAGGTTGTTCCTCAGCCCCAGACACTTTCTTAGAAGCACGGCGGAAAACAGAAGTCATGGTGATGGCAAGAAGAAGGAAAGAAAGAAAGATGTTTCAAGTAGGACCATATTATATACCTTTCACCCATCACATCTTTCAAGAGTTGACAGATGTGATGTGTCAATCATGTTTGACATGTTAGTCAACACACCTTTTATATCCCATGACCAAAATAGAATTGAAAGCGAAGTTAGGTCACAAAAAAACTACGCAGTATATACAGCAAAAAAAAAACTGCAATAAGTGATTAGCAATAATCAGATTACAATTCATAATAATAATAAAAAGCTTACTGATGGCGAAGTGCAAGAACTCGTATGATACATTCATTCCTCACTAAAGAGGAAGCTGGTGTGGAACCGAAGGCGCCCGTCCAAAGTACTCGAAGAAAGTTTGGCAGTAGAAAGGATATGCGATAGCTTCCACTGCCAAAACTTGATGGGACGTTGAACTGAAGGATGTCGACGAAGTACGAGTGATTGCAGACATTGACCTCAGCCGGCCAGAAGGAGATCCCGGCCAGGTGCACAACAGCAAACGGAAAGCTTCAACGTACTCCATACGGTCCTCCCAAGCAGGTGCTCCGAGCCCTTCATCAGTGCTGGGAATGTCAACTCGCACGAAAGACTTGCCATGAAAGCAAGCCGCGACCATCAAATCTCGTTCAAGAGCCACATATTCCGATAATCCCTCGCGGGGTACAACACATCGGTCGAGGGCAAGCATTTCGAGGCGGAAATTGAGATCATACAGATCCCAGATGATCTCCTTCATCAACTGCAAACTCATCCTCACATTGCCCTCCCGAACTTCCTGTGCAGTGGCAATAACACGTCGTTTCCACACCAAACGGACGGGACCAGAGATTTTCGAGAGATCCAAATTAAAGAGATCCCGAAGCTTATCTGGCGACAAAATACGACCGGAGGGGTTGGCTTGTTCCGCAGGAAAACCGAGCTTTGGACCAACACAATACAGGAGATAATTTTTCCATTCCTGAGGAATGGGAATTCGATCCCGCTTCGATAAACGAGACGTTGTCCGATAGATCCATGCTGCGCGAATAGCTAACCAGCCAATAAGGTAGGTTTGCAGCCGATCTTCCGCAAGCTTCTCGTTAGCAAAGACGAAAGGGTCGAGAACTGGTGACCCTCTAAGAAGGTGAAGATCGTCATGATCCCATATCAACTTCCACTCCTTCTTGACGCGGCCCAGCGCCTCAGGCCAGCCACGGTTCGCGAGAGGGAATCTTGCCGAGGCAATAATCCTGAACTTCTCTGCATTAATGCTGACATGTTCGAGAAGGTGCCTAGTCAGGAGCCTGGGTACGTAAACGGGAGTAGGCTTAGTAAAGCGAGGAGGCAAGGCTGGTGCATATGGCGCAGGAGGCAAGGCCGGCGCAGGAGGCGCAGGAGGCGGGGCCGGCGCAGGAGGCGCAGGAAGCATGGGGGCGGTCCGAGAGGTAGCAGCATTAGCATCACTGGTTAATGATTCAGCTAGATAACCAATTAGAAGAAGTATTGACTAAAAAACAAAACAACTTACTGCCATGATGAGCGTATCCCACGTCTTCTGGCGGAGCCTCGTTGTACGCGCTATGACCGAGACGGACGCAATACTGGCGGAGGCCTTGTGAAGCGCGATTGCGAGTCGCGGAAGCAGGCCCATTATGGACAAACATGCTGCCATTCGGCAACGGGTCGAGGACGATGTGGGCTGGAACCGAAGGCTCGACATGACCCAAAATGGTCATGCGATTCGAAATTTGGTCGGGCGTACGAACAAGCCAGGTGGGTATGCCGTCGAGGAAGCCTTTAATCGCGAGTTCGGCACTGCAGGTGACGAAGCCGATGATTGTCTTGTCGACTGGATGGGGTTTGTCGTCCTCCAGAGGACGTCGGTCCTTCCATTTCGAAAGGTATTCATAACAAGCGAGGGTTTCTAGATAGTAACGCTGAAAGGTGGTAACGGTGAGGAGCGTGAGGATATAGGACTGAGGGGCACTGTTGAGGGTGACATTGGCAAGACGCATGCCCATCTCGCAATACCGCAGCTCTGCAATCTGGGTGGGCAATAGTTCCTTCCTGGCAAGGAAAGTTTTCACCGTCTTCTCGAGTTTCTTTCTCATTTCCAGGAACGAGGCCCCCAGATCCTCACGAATTCGACCAATGTCGGCAATGGCAGAGCCTGGTTCCGGCACGAAGTCGGACGGTTTTAAGTCATACCAGGCGAGGCCATGCTCATGGCCGGGAATTTCGGCATCGGAGGGCCTGCAGAGGATGAATGGTATGTAGTACGTGCCCATAAAATGCCACAGGGGCCATAGTGTTAGGTCCCTGAAGGCAAAACGACCGTCAGCTCGGGCAAAAACCGTCATTGTGTCCTGGCACAGGTTGGGGATCCAGTCCATATTGGGAGAGGTTATGATGAGATTCGTAGGGCGGGGCATGCCATTCCGGTCGACAAGGTTGGGGGCCAGGCATTGGAGGCCAGGTACGGCGTAGTCGAGGTCCCTGGGGAATTCAGCAACGACGAGAGCGTCGACCCCCGAAAATGCTACAAAAATCAAAACAAGTTCACGATATAAGAAATCAATGGACGTACGCCGTGTTGAGCTGACGAAATTCTCAAAGATAGCCTTATGCGTGCCCTTTTCCCGCTTCCTTCCATAATAATCAACGTAGTAGTCGACTATGTTAAGTTAGAACACGACGAAGAAGTTAATAGAGGACGATAAAACTTACGCGTCATGGTGCGTGTCGCCTGCAAACTTTCCTGTACAGAAAAAGGAAGGGCGAACTTTCAGCAAAGGAGGCTTCAAAATATCCTCCCAAAGAACGGGGGATCACAGACGACAGTGACGATGGGTGAGCATGTCAACCCATCGTACGGCACACTGAACAAGTCAGGCATGCTTCGAGCGAGTGCAGCGGAACAAGTCACCCTGCACTCGTCGAGGTAGATCGAGGGCGCCAACACACCAGCTATCCCGTTGAAGATGAAACTGAAGCTCACCGTGGATGTTGAGAAAGCCTGTCGTAGGCTGGCGAACAAGGGCGGCTTTGGAGAGGTGTCCTGCAAAGACCGATGGCGGCGACACGAGGGTCCAGCGAGGCGACGGGTGACAGTGGGCTAACGAGTACAAATTAGCGAAAGCAGGCGACAGTCCTCCCGACGAACGGGGATCAGAGACGATAGTGACGATGGGTGAGCATGTCAACCCATCGGACTCGGACGGCACACTGAACAAGTCAGGCATGCTTCGAGCAAGTGCAGGGGAACATGTCACCCTGCACTCGTCGAGGTAGATCGAGGGTGCCAAACACCAGCTATCCCGTTGAGGATGAGACTGCAGCTCACCGTGGATGTTGAGAAAGCCTGTCGTAGGCTGGCGAACGAGGGCGGCTTTGGAGAGGCTTCCTGCGAAGTCCGATGGCGGCGACACAAGGGTCCAGCGAGGCGGCGGATGAGCGTGGGCTAGATGAATACAAGTTAGCAATAGCCAGCGACATGTGAGCTGAACTTACCGAGCGTACAAGTCAGCTAACTTATGTGGTAGGAAGACGAGGGAAAGAGGGAGGAAGCAATTCGAAGTCCGCGTAGAGACACGGCAAATATTTCCCTAAGTTCATATTTGGGTTAGAGCTGTTGTCTTAAGGATAATGTTTACCTACAAAATCAACGTTCATTTGGTGTATTGGTAACGATCACCGAGGCTGTGAGCTAACGCCTCCGGGTCGGACCGAGGTCTTTCATGATGCACCGCGTTCGATTCCCAGTAAGTCCATTTTATATTATTTTTACTTCCCACCTATTTACCTGTCTGTATCGTGAAGCAACACATTTTTTTAAATAAAGAATATGAGTAAGTTCTTTTTTTCCGTTCCATACCAGTTTTTCGTACCCTTCGCAGTCCGCTTTGCACACATCTCCTAGGTGAGCGTAAAATTCACACGATGACCGATTAGGCGCCAGCTGATCTTATCTCTATCATGAACGCCGTCAACCCGAAATACACCAAGGTTGACTTGCTCGCCTTCGGCTTTCATCGACTCCCGGCCTTCGACCACAACGTACCCCAAGGCTGACATGCTCGCCTTCGGCCTGAGAGTGAGCGGACATGTCGCTCACTCTCGTTCATCGTTGCCTTGCCGCCCATTGGTTATTCGACTCTCACTTCGCTCCTCAGCACGATCGACAAGAAGTTCACCCGCGTTCCGCTTCCATCGACTCCCGGCCTTCGACCACAACGTACGCCATGGCTGACATGCTCGCCTTCGGCCTCAGAGTGAGCTGACATGTCGCTCACTCTCGTTCATCGTTGCCTCACTGCTCATTGGCTATCCGACTCTCAGCACGCAAGTTCGCCCTCTTCATCTCACCCTACACTTCGCCCCTCAGCATTATCGTCTACCCCGTCGACCGCCTTCGCTCTTCGAGACACCCTTGGCCAACTTTGTCGACCACACCATAACTCGCCCACATCATCCTACCCCCACTTCGCCAACCTCATCGACTACTCCGTTACACACCCCGTGGTCAACGACGTCGAGAACGCCACAAGGCGATTCGCTCAATATGATGCCGGGTTATCTACTAGGTGAGTCCCCACTCTCATTCAATGTGCCCCACTGACTCGGATCTGTCTCAGTTGCCTCGACAGCCTTCGCGAACCGACCACGATTTGAGGGAATCTTCCCGACAGCCGAAGGCATGGTTACTTCGAATGAATATCAAGATCAAATTTTACATACGAGGTACGAATCTACAGCTTTAACACACAAATTACGAGTTCTTACGTAGTAAAAGAACTCGTTTTCTATACTCGGTTGCAGAAAGAAATGGTTTCTAACGCGAACGTTGGAAATTCTCCCACTGCTTCATTTTTTGTGACTGACCCTGAATTAAAAGTCTACAAATTTTTGTAACAGTGGGAAATTTTTATTGAGCATGGGAATGGTTGTTTGATGCCGGTTGCTATGGTCTATTTTTAGCTTGTGTGCCAAGAAACCCAATCTAGGGTTAGAGCTTCTTGATAGCGCTATTAAGCATTGCAGTTTAGAGGTTTTTTTTTTCTCTTTAACTTCTCTAATAGCATATATTGCTCTCTAAATTACTACTTCTTTGAGCTTGTCTTTTAAAGCAAATGAATAAAGATATTCATTGTTTGTATAGTCAAATACATATGTGGCTACATTAATTCGGTCCCAGCTTGCGTTGCTCTTTTTGTTTCGCTCTTTTGTCCTTTTTGGCTTTGTCTCGCTCCTCAATGTTAATCTGATCTTTGCCCTTCTTAGATACTTCTGCCTCCTCCTCCTCCTCATCTGGTATTTCCCTGCAATCTTCACATAAGCATTCAGCTCCATTCTCCTTGAAGTAGTCAACCCCATAGCAAAGCAATATTTCTTCTTTGGCTTTGATATTCTTGGTTGCCATAATGGTAAAAGCATATGTGTCTCGAATAGCAATAAACTGTCCAATTTTATTAATATTAAATACCTGTAAACAAGAATTGAAACTCACCTCAACATTATAAGAAACACAGCGATGGTTAATGAACCTAATAGGTCCAATCAAGAGTTTTTCTTCAAAGGAGCCATCATTGCGGTTGTTTTCATGAGGAGTGATTGTGGACAGATCAGTATACTTTTCAGCACGATCCTCTGGCATTAAACCAAGGAGTTCTTGGATGTATTCTCCTTGTATGATGTCCTTGTTGGCGTAGATTGCAAAACCTTTTTGTTTAGCATGGCCAAGAGGTTTGACCTTAAGTTGCACTATGGCTGCTGGATTAATAACCAAACTATAAGCGGTGATACACCTGTGAGGCAATATTAATAGTATATAGATAGATAGATATTTTAAAACCCACCAAGACAGAGTTTCCAAACTTTCTTTTTTCTTGTTTTCCCAGACAAGTGCAGGATAATGATGAAGAATACTGGTTGAAAGCTTTTTCACAGTGGCTATATATCCATGTGGATCTTGAAAATTAAGGTTGTGCTTGACCGTTTCAAACATAGACCAAATGATAGAGTGACCAAAAGGTTCCATATTTGTATTGAGAGAGATGGTTTGGATATTATGACTTCTGTTCTTGGATTTTTCCTTTTGTTGACCAAAAAGAGCATTGATGATAAGAGGGTCAATGTGAAGTATAGCCTGAGAGGGAAGGATAAAAAGAGACAAGTCATTCACAAGAGAAGATTTGTTGAGATCGCCTTGATTCCATGCCATAGCATGATAAGAGGTGTAAGTAAGTGCAGTGTCAGCCATTGAGGTGAAAGAAATTGAAGTTTATTGTTGTATCCTGGAATCTTATATAGACATACTCTCATAGCTTTAGGGCTATGCTATACTACTTTCTTGGCTTTACAGGCTGCGCAATACTATGTTCATAGCTTTAGGGCTGCGCAATACTACTTTTTTGGCTTTACAGGCTGTGCGATACATGCATAGCTTTAGAGGCTGTGCAATAGTGACATGCATAGCTTTATGCCACTTACATAGCTTTAATATTCAGCTACGTGATACTAATGGCTGTACTTACATGCTAAAACAATAAGCATTTACAATAAATGAAGTAACATGCAAAATGTGACAGTTTTAGAAGCAGTCTACACTATTATTTTATTTTTTTAACAGTTTAAGTTACATTATATTTGAACATCATGTCTACTCAGACATTTTCTTATTACGATCAAGACTTATTGAGTTATAAGTCTTTTTGGCTCATAGATGTTGTTGTTTAGGTTAGCATCTTGGGGGCCCCCCTGAGCTTTGCGAAGGAGGGGTGGCTAACCTAAACAACAACATCTATGAGCCAAAAAAACCTATAAATCAATAAGTCTTGATCGTAATAAGAAAATGTCCAAGTAGATATATGATGTCATATTGAATGTAACTTTAATTGCTTGGAAAAAGAAAATAATATTATACTCTGATTATTTATATTGATTAAAACATGTAGACGAAAAATGTAAAAGACGTGATAAAAACAAGTTTCAGAAAACCCTAACCTTATAATTTTGGTTGTGGCTGTGAGGGCTCCGTCGCGACGGAGCCCTCACAGCCACATATAAACCCTAACCTTATAATTTTGGTTGTGGCTGTGAGACCTCGGTCGCGACGGAGGTCTCACAGCCACATATAAACCCTAACCTTATAATTTGGATGGTGGCTCGTTAATAAGCTCAGATGACATTATAATTAACATGGCAGTTGACTGATTATCACTAAAATCTACATATATACATGAATATAACAAAAATATGATTCTACTTTGCCAGAAATATCTATTCAAACATGATTTACGATTTTCTAATTAACAAAGTTTTTCTGATAACTTACCAATGCAGATGGCCTTCCAATACCAGGATTTCCACATGTACTTGCTCCAATAGTCCAATAAATACTGTCAAGTGGTGGTTGAATATGGTTGAAATTGACTCCAGGCATCAGATATTGCATATTTTCAGTAGCAATGCATTTGACGTTAAGAAGTGGCAGATTGATGCAGCCAGAATCGCCAACTACGCGTGGAGTCATAGGACAGACTGGATCAACACGGCATCGATGCCTAAGTGTCATTGAGTCCATGCTTGTTTTGACATTGTGTAAATCGGATGTGGCGAGAAACCCTCTTCGGATGTATTTGTCATAGATATGTGAAGAAATTTGACTGGCTTCGTATCTTCCAAGAGATGAACTGTTTCTGTTGGTCTCGAAGGCTATCCATGGGTTGTGTAGAGTGATTTGATAGGAAAGGAGTGAAGGATAAGCCGAAAATAGACCACCAGCAGTAATTGCGTTCATCATAGCAGTTGTTGGCTGATAGAAGATTGACTCCAGAGGAGTGTGTTCCTCTTTGACAAGAAGAATACACACAGAAGCCTTTACATTCTGCGGTTTGAAAATGATGCGGTCGGAAATGATGGGGTTATAAGTGTGGAATTTGGTCATTGGGATGCAGGGTTCATATCCAGCAAGAACCTTTGTTTGAAACAAATGAAGATGTTGGATAGACATAACAATATCGATGTTGTTGGTAAAGAAGCGCTGAGTTTGTGGAAGGAAAGGCTGAAGGGCAAAGGATCCAGTGACAAGAGCATGACAGTCCTGTAAGGCTGACATGAACGTTTCAAATCTAAAACCAAAGTTTGCCAACATATCAGCAAGCAAGTCACAATGGTATTGATTCATAGCCAAAAAATGGCTTTTGCAGGTCTCTGCAAAAGACTGATGATCAAGACCAGAAAGGTGATCAAAGATCTTTGCTTGAATACTGGTTGGAAGGGCAAATATAGCAGTTCTCTGAACTGCATATGTCACATTATTGACTATAATTTTACTTAGTTAGAAGATTTATAAATGAGAAGGAAAGAAAAAAGCTTACTGATATCAGAATTCAATATACCTACAGATTTAGCAAGAATCCGAACAAAAGCCTGAACATTTTCTTCGTTGGCTTCTTCTTCTGCAAGATAAAGAAGTTCGAAAAGGCTTTTGCTAGTGCCCCATATGTCCCAGAGTTCTTTGGATAGACAAGCAAGATCTTTGGACAGAAGTGGAGTGCTCTTTTGAATCTCCTGGTAGCTAGGTTTGGCCAGTGCTCTTTTTGTGCCCACAGGTAGTGGTACAGTTGCTCCTAAGTCCATATTAAGGCAACTGGCTATTTGGCGGACAACGCAAAGAGCATGACGACGGGTTTCTTCATTTTCATCCAGAGATTTATCAATAATTGTTTGAATGTTCCCCTTCCATAACGATAGGAGGAATTGATTGTCATATTGGCCAGTTTTGGTGTTATTGGAAAGATAGTTTCGCAGAATTGTATCTTTTGTAGGTACAAAAAGCGTCAAATTATTGGTTAAAAATGTGATTTTTAGTTGAAGTGCTTACCATCTGGATTACTTTCTTCTTCTATTTTGTCGTTTTGGTCTTCAATATCATCTTAAAGAAAGTATTCGAATTAGAATCATATAATAAACAAAAGCCCAACATACCTTTGATCAACATACTGATATCGTCCTGTATATCATCCTGTATATCATCCACTTGACTGTTTGTCTGAAGTCTTGCAGACCGACGACGGTAAGGAACATCTATTACTATTGTTAGCTTCTATCAAGTATTTGATACAAAATCTCACCACAATATGTTAGCTTTTTGCGTTCACTTTTGCCCATAATGATATCAAGCAGAATAGAAGTAGAGTTAAGCGTAGAGGACAGGCAAAAAGTGAAAAGTAGTTGAACTTGGGGAGAAAAAAGCGATATTGCCTTACACTCTTTATAAGATTTGTAGTCTTGGTTCCTTCCGTATTCAGGGTTTGGTTTAGCAAGATCCGCAAGATCCGCAAGATCCGAATAATATATTTTAAGATCCGTATGTATCAATTCCTGACATGAATATTAGTTAAGATCCGAAGCTAGGTTCCGACATTCCACAGGATCCGTTTTCACTCTAGCGTTGCCTTGCATTTGCCTCTTTGGAATCTTCTCAATTTGTTATTAAATTGACAATGGCTGTTTTGTTGGTTCTAGTTGGTTCTAGTTTATAAGACAAATTTTAAATGATCTGAAACAATTTACGCTATCGATTAGTTATCTAATTTCATACGGCTTAGTCGATCTCTAGCATCGGCAATTTCATCTGCTGAATATCCAACCTTCCTTTTCAATGAAACTTGTCTTACTATCTGGTTTTTAGACCGATTGCGTGAAATGCTAGCTTCCTAAATGTCAAAGTACCTTTTTAGATAGATAGTCAATAGATCAAATAAATACTCACTCGCAGTGGTGAGGTGTCAAGAATTGTGAGTGCTCGAAGGACTGTTAGCATTCTATGCTTTTCATTCTTCATGCGAATGCAAACAAAGGAAAGTTGCGCTTCGACTATATCTCCACATCGAAATTTAATAGGATTGACTTCTTCGTATCTGATAAATTTTATTAGTGGTTAGATAAATCTAATCAAAAAACATCAGTTACCTTAATTCTTGTTCATGATGATCAACAAGCTCATAATATTCAACCTTGTTTTCGATGGTATGAACGAATTGGTCGTCTTTACTGATAGCTCCCTCCAGAATTCCATGAGGATCGACCACGCTGGAAAAAGGTACTATTTCTTCAATAGTGGCTTGTTTGCGAATCGTAAAAAATCGGTTATTCATGTCAATTGCCATATATCCTTCAAAGGTTGTAGAATTCCAGTCTTCTAAAGCTCCTTGAGGAAGGTTGCGTCCAAATATCTGGTGGATTTCTTGAACATTTTGTATCGCCTGATCAAATTTATCACTGCCAAGTCCAGTGAGAGTAACTGATTGCCGTAAAAAATGGCGCTGTCTTGGTTCACTGTATACTATCAGCTTGAGTTTATAAAAAAGTAATAAGACATTGGCTTACATTTGAAAAGTCTGTGATATTGGTGGAAGTGATTTTTGGCATAATACTCCTTGTAAGCGTAGAACAACTTCTTCAGCATGGTAATGGTCCATCGCCTGAATAAGTTTCCAAGTTTTGCTTTGCTCTAGAGACGTAACCTCAATCTTGTTTTTAATGCCATTGTCCTATTAGCTTGGCTTTAGTTTGGCGTATATAGTATATGTGAAAACAAGTCCTCAACATACCAAATTGAAATTACATAGCTGCATTTTTTTGTTTATCTGGCTATTGGCCAACTTTTCAACTTTACTTCCTGCAATATGATGAGTGTTCCATATTAAAATTTCAAGACTTTTACTTGCCAGTAGCTTGAATATCAAAAAATTGGTCCATTATGATAGTAATTGGAGGATGATAGATGTAAAGAAAGGATGGTCGTGAACGTTGTCTGTGCTCTTAAATTGGTTTCTCTTCTAGACCAATTGATTTTTTGAATAGGGGTCAGTCAAGTCTTTGCATTTCCTCATTTGTCTTTGTGATCCTATTTTAGCCGATGGAAGGATCTTCTCTTTCTTTTTTGTTCGGAACCGTAATAAGTTCCTGGAGCTTAGGACGTAATAGATGCTTCTTTTTCTTGGCTTCAGCTTCAATTTTGACAGATTATGTTTCACCGAAAATCATCCTCAGGCACTTTTACGTATCATTCTCTCAGGTTAGCCCCAAAAAGTTTAGAGAAATTCGAATATGATGTAAAAACCATCTTCTAGACTTAAATGAATTTGCAGCCGGATCATATGGATGATCCGGATGATCTGATTCATTTTGGGCAACCTCAATGAAACCAGAAGGTATAAAGTCTCCATGTTTTCCAAGCACTTCTTTATTCCCTCCTCTTCAACGATATGGTTAAACGCAAAATTAAAAAAGAAGCATCTTCCGAGTCTGGGGGTACTAGTGATAGGTGAGATCTTGGTTCTTATTTCATTTCAATATAGTCTAACAACTTTTCTATTGTATTAATAGTGAGAAAGAACAATCTGATACAGTCTTGTATGATTTATTGGTTTTTCCTACTCGTTTTTTGCTGTATTAAACTTTGTTATAGATCTGATTGTCCAGAACCACCGTGAGTTGCTGGGATTTTCTACTCCAGGATTCTAAAGTTGATTCTTGTTATAGCGTAACGCCTAGAAAATCTAAACGAATAAATAAAACTTCAAGCGCTAGCCCGTATGTGTTTGGCCCAATAATGTGGAGGGTTTTATTTGACTTTTTTAAAACAGATTCAAGTCAACTAAGAAAACTTCAAGCAATGTTTCCTTTTCCCCTAGGTATGTTCAGTTTAATCTTAAGTTTTTGATATTATATTCACCCAGAAAAAAAAAAGTCCTGAGGCCAAGTCTCCAAAAAAACGCAGGCAGATTCTGGATCTCAGTTCAACTACTCCATCTTCCAAATCTTCTCCAACTAAACGGCCCAACCTTGCTCGTCCAATTGTTTTGATACAATCCAAAAAGAAGATATCATCAAAGAGTCTTGTCAAGAATGCAGACAGTGACAATAGCAAGAATGATGAAAGCAATGACGAAACAGATGATGAAACAGTTGATGAATGTGAAGATCCAGGTGATGAAAGTGAGGAGGAGGAGGAGGAGGAGGAGGAGGGGGAGGAGGAAGCTGAAACGGATAGCCAAATTGAAGATTTTTTGGATTTAGAAGCGTAAGATTATTTATAATGGCTTTCAACTGAAACAAACTAAACTTTTTTTAGTGAAGAACAAAGCTCGGACAATGCTGACAGTTCTTATGAGCAATCTAGGAAAAAGTAAGTTGTTACTATTTATTTTTTGTTACAGTTTCTTAAGTGCAGAGCTTTAGAAGCAATCAGAAGCGTCAGAAAATAGTGGATGCTGCTATGTATGTTTTTATTTTTATTTTGTGTTTCTAATTATAACAGTCTTTTAGTGGCAATGCTTTAAAGTCCAAATCCAAGGCTGGTCAAGGCAATAATAACAAGAAGTCTACATCAAAAGATACTGAAGTGTATTTGGAAGATTTGACAAAGGATCCTGTTATCACGTATGTATTTTTTCTTTCATTTTAATGATTTTTATTAAGTTTTATATAGACGCCCAAAGCTTCGATCTTGCCAGTTATTTGACAAAGACTTGGTGGATATATTTCTTGCCAAAACCTACAAGAACCTTCCTAAACTACCCAGGTATTTAAACAACATTTACTTAAATTGATATATTATTAACAAAGTTTTAGTGGATATACCAATAACCGTTATCTCCCAGCTGGAGAAGCTCCCGAACCAATGATGTATATATCTGAATTGCTTCCAGGATTGTCGAAAATCAGCAAAAAGTATGGTTTAACTTATAGTTTCAATTATTCTCCTGAATTCTAATGGGCTTAACAGATACTTGCTTGAATTATTTACATTCGTCTCCGACCATGGCACCAGTACTGTCAATTTGTCAAGAATTGAGCCTTGCGATCTTATCGCAAAAAAACCAGATACCGGATCTATTTATCCTCTGGTATTTTTACGTCACCAGAAGACTCCTGCTCTCTGTCTTAGCATCATTTCTGTTGATGAAGACTATACGCGACATCCCAAGGACATCAATGGTTCTTCTTACAAGATTTTGACAGGCGTTATTCAGACCATGGAGTATGAAAGATTGATAGCTACACTTTGCCTGGTTTATAAAGTGCCAGGTATCAAAACGCTAATGACCAACAACCGTTGGTCTTTTTCATCACGTCCTGGAAGCTCCAATGGCAATTCTCAGAGTAAGTTTTTTTGATTTAAATATCACTGAGTACTGAAATTTTTAATAGATACCTACAATCGTCCAACTTCCTTTCGCTCTGCTGGTTCAAAGAAACTGAGTCCAGCTAATACTCGTCAACCACAATCTCAAGGTTCTAGATGGAAAATCGGTTATACCAGTGATGAAAATAGTAAGTTTATCCTACTTCCTGTTTGTTGTAAAAGTTGTTGATTTTTTTCTATAGTTCCAATTCTAGATGGGCGATCTATTCAGATTGATCTTCCCAAAGGTTTACGCAAGGTTGTCGAGACTCTTCCAGCCTTTACAGAAGAAATTCCTCCAGGATCTTTAACACTTGTTGGATATACTACCTTGGGTTACAATTCAAAGAAATCCCCAGATGAGCTTACTATCGGTACTAATATTTGTTGGGCTGTGGTCTTGGCAACCCCAAAAGCGTGAGTTTAGTTTTTTTTGGGAAAGATATCATTTTTTGATAAAATATGACCAGGTAGAACATTTGATGATTTTCCTAGATCTATGTGGCATGATGATCCTTTATTTGTCATGCTAGGTCAACGATTGTCAGAGTTTGTATATTAACGAATGTCTTCTCGCTTCAACAGCAGCTGTATCATTATTCAACTAATGATATTCAATTGCCCACTTTCTATTTTGCATTATATCTAGTCCTTGTGTATTTTGTAGCTTATAATCAACAAGCTCATTTCAGATTCAATGTCGTTTCTTTTGGAGTAGTGGTTTTTCTAAGGTTAGGGTTTAAATGTGGCTGTGAGACCTCCGGCGCGAAGGAGGTCTCACAGCCACATTAAAAATTCTAAGGTTAGGGTTTATATGTGGCTGTGAGACCTCCGTCGCGACGGAGGTCTCACAGCCACAATAATTATGATAAGGTTAGGGTTTCACAGTAGGTAAGTTCAGACTGCTTCAAAATGAATTCATCCAATACAAAAACTAAAGTTTAAATAACATGCATAAAGAAGTCAATTTTCCTTTCTACTGATCCCAATAATTAAAAATTTCTTGGTGACAGGCACGAACCTTTTGATATTTCTGTGCTGCAATATTGTTTTTGCGAGTTTTGGTTCTATGATCACCATTGGAGACCCTAGGAGGTCCACCACCACCACCACCACCATCTCTATCTCCTAAAGCAGCCAGCAATGATTCTTCATTTGCATTAGGCAGATTTGAAAGAGTAATGTCTTCAGACCGCAATGGAAGAGTTGAAGGAAGCATAGTTCCGTGCATTGTGGATCCACTAAATGACCTGCAAATATTGAAATTAGTAAGAAGAGTATGAAGCTCTACATTATTTAAGATTTTATACCATAAGGAGTTGGATCTAGCAACCACATACTTCCGATAGTCGCCGTAGATAAAAGCATATTCTTTCAAGTCCTTGCGAGCTTGAAGTTGATATTGAGCACATATACCTGGAACTATATCGTCATCGCTATGCAAAGGTGCCGTATAATTGTTGCATGAATAGCTTGTGGCTCCTGAAGTCCCAAGTCTGTCTCCTTCGGTAGTTGCTTGATCTAGTTTTGCAAAATGTTCGAATGAAATCATTCTAGCTCCTTCTGAAAGAATCATAGATGTCTAAAAATTGCAAAGTCAGCATAAAAAAGAGGTTTTGTAAGTTTGGTACCTCTGCATCATTGAAAAGTATTTCAATTCCCTCGCAATCCAAAGCATCCATTCCAGAGTACATAGTATAGGCATCGCCAAGTCCACCACCCATTGCAGCGCGGAATCCACGGGTGACCATAGATCCTTGGGAAAAATATTGAAACTGAGAACCTCGCTTAATCTTCTTAAGATTGAGTTCTTGAAGGCGTTGGTGATGAGATACTAAACGTTTATAAGCCTTTGGAGGGTAGATATTATAGACCCAAAAATCCATCTGCAACAAAACGTAGATAAGCAACTAACTATTAATTGATAGTCAAATTATACCAATTCTGTGGGTTCATCCTGATTATAGAATTTGAAAATCTGGATACCACATCGCTGGATAATGTCTTCATCATAGGTAACTTCTTCTAATTGAAGTCTAGGATCGGATGGATGAAGAATTACAGGTTTCTGTCCTTCTTTAAGATCATTTCCCTTTTGAATAGATCAGTAAAACTTCAAATAAAAAGATTTAGCATACAGGAATAGCCTCAATTTGATTTTCTGGGCTTGCAAATGAAACCCCTTGTCCAATTAGAGAAGGATCTAGAGGGTTTTTCTTTATGTAAATATTCTTTCTGCATTTTTGGTCTTCCCCAAGAGAAGCACAACGAGGGCAAGGAGCATTGAAAGTCTATACAGTCATTAGCAACATTTATAAATCATCTTAAAAAACTCACAGTACGCCCATCCAGTATTCTGTCACCTAGATCTCTCTTCATGTCACGATACTCAACGGTTCTGCGAAGAATAGTTTCTAGCTCTTTGTCTTCATATTTTTTGAGAAAGCCCGAGTTGTAAATGCCTTTTAAAATTTGCATAAAGTCATTATATATCTGGTGGGCACTGTCAACTATAGTCAAGGGTTCAAGCTGAAAGACAAAATAAGTATAGAAATAGTTAAAAAAGTAAAATCTGACATTAAATTTTTTGGTAGGTGTTGCGGACTGGTTTATTTCATTTAAAATGAAGCCGAGCCACTGGCGGATGGCCAACTGAAAGTTATTACTGCTTAAAAAGCAGTAAACTGAGGAAGGATAAGCTTGTCGAGGAATTACATCTGGATGATCCTTGATGAATCGTAAAAGTAGTTTTCCCGTAAGTTTCTTTTGTCCATTTATCTAAAGTTTCTAAGATATTAAGCTAAGAAAATTCAGAAAATGAAACTTACAAGATTGGGAAATCTTTCTATAGCATTCCAAGTATGCGCTTCTTCTTCTGGTATCCAAGAATACAGAATCAAACTGAGGGATTCCATTATTCTATTTTTCCTTAAGAGCTGGACTGAAAATGGTGCTTTGGATCGAAAAAGCATATCCGGAGTACTCCAAAGCTGAATGCTTCCAGGAAGAAGTGAGTTCTAGATAGTTGGGTTAAAAGTAGTATAGTTCAAGTAAACAATCAATTTTACCTTAACAGCCTTCTTCCAGGAAACCTGTGAATAGATACCAGACTTTACTCTTCTCATTTCCCTTAAAAGCCTAACAACATTCAGGTATTGTTGATTATTGATCTCTTCAGAAAGATCAGGCATCTATAATTTGATAAAGTCAGACTCTAGCTGAATCTATGTGATTGACTTACTTCTCTGAACTGATAAGCACTATCCAATAAAGATTTCCAGCTTTGACATTTCAATATCCAGAAATCCGGATTTGCTTGTAGGATATTATTCCAATCAATTTGGTTTTTTGAAAGAATCGGCATCTGGTTGAATTCCTGAAACTTTACTGAAGGCACTGGAATGTCCGCAGAAACACTAGTTTCCTGTTGAAATGTCCTTTCCGGGGCTTTTCTAGATCTTTTCCTAGGGGGTGAGCTGGTTACTGAAGAATTCTGATGGTCTTCTTCTATATTAATCTCATCTTTATCTGCATTTAGCTCCACCGCATCTTCTACAGTTATCAAGCTGGTTTGCGTAATATGTTCAAGGAAATTCAATTGATGATGCTGGGCCTGGTTGGTTCCAAACTATTTAAATGTAATTAGTTGAATCTTCAGTCTAAGATTTAACTTACACGCATTTGATCAAGAGAGTACTGGAATTGACCCAAGTAGTCAATTGCAGATTCAGGATCATATTCCTGTAGATATTGAATTCCAATAAAGAAAGAAATGATATCCACAGAGGGAATGTTGTCCACTTTCATGACAATGCTCTTTTGAAGCCAGTCTCTGATAGGTTGAATCTAACCCAGTATCACAGATTTTTGTCAGATCTTGTCTGGACAGCAGATTCTACTCACAAATCTGGGTTTACCGACAATCTTGGCCATTATCTCTTTTTCCCACAAGGCTCCTTTGACTCTATCCTCTGGTCCTTTTCTCAATTCAACCAAGGAGGCAGTTAATAGAGTACCAAGTTCCTGAGAGAACTTGGAAATGGGCACAAGAACTGGAGCAAAGGAGGACATGATGGTAGATGTTAACAAAGGAGATAAAGCTATGTTCTCTCAGGATGTCGTCCAATCTCGCACCTGAAAGCAGTCATGTGGTCTCTCTCTCTCTCTCATTAGTTTTATTGAAATCTATTCTATATTACATAGTATTCTAGCTATTTCTACAATACCAGTAGCCCAGTAGCACCCACAAGCCATTGAACAATGATATTGTCAGCACAGGCAGTGTCAGAGGAGTTGCACGCTAACAACAATAATGACAACGCAGGCAGAGGCCCAGAGGACTTAACCCTCCAGGCACCATATCCGCGAGTTGTTAAGCCATCAAGCAGCGATGACGACGTGGGCACAGGCCAGAGGGATAATCCCTGGCACTCTACCCGTGGGCAACAACTAAGGCATAGCGTCTCCCGGCGCTATGCCCGCGAACCGTCAAACAAATCTTGACGTGGCGAGAGGGATTTCGGAATCCCTCTCGCCACGTCGTAATTGTTTGAGCGAGCAAGAGCAGCCGCTGCTCCCGCTGGCTGCGCTCGCTCGGTACACTCTTCCCGCCCTCCCAATTCACCTCCCGAGCCCTTTCGAGCAGCAACGATGATGCAGATAGAGGCCAGACGGATAATCCGTCTGGGCCCTCTACCCGCGGACAACGACGATGGGCGCTATGCCCGCGAACCGTCGAACAAACGAGCGAGTGCAGCCTCTGCTCCCCGCTGGCTGCTCTCGCTCGCTCGTTACCCTCCTCCCGCCCTCCCAACGCACCCCCGAACCCTCTCAGCAACGACTAAGAGCGAGCGAGAGCAGCCCAGCGGCTGCTCTCGCTCGCTCGGTACCCTCCTCCCTGCCAAATCCACCCCCGAGCCCTTTCGAGCAGCAACGACGACGCAGATAGAGGCCAGACGGATAATCCGTCTGGGCCCTCTACCCGCGGGCAACGACGATGGGCGCTATGCCCGCGAACCGTCGAACAAACGAGCGAGTGCAGCCTCTGCTCCCCGCTGGCTGCTCTCGCTCGCTCGTTACCCTCCTCCCGCCCTCCCAACGCACCCCCGAGCCCTCTCGAGCAGCAACGACTAAGAGCGAGCGAGAGCAGCCGCTGGGCTGCTCTCGCTCGCTCGGTACCCTCCTCCCTGCCAAATCCACCCCCGAGCTGTCTCGAACAGCGGCAGCGACGCAGACAGAGGCCAGAGGGATTTATCCCTCTGGGCACTCTACCCGCGGGCAACGACGAAGGCATAGCGCCAGAAGGCGCTATGCCCGCAAACCGTCGAACGAACGGTGGCAAGAGGGATCCTCTTGCCACGTCGTCATCGTTTGAGCGAGCGAGCGCAGCCACCCGCTGGCTGCGCTGGCTGCGCTGGCTCGCTCGCCGCCCTCCTTCCGCCCTCCTCCCGCCCTCCCTACCCACCCGCGAGCCATCGAGTGACGACGAGGGCACAGTGCTGGAGGGTTTAACCCCTCCCGGCACGATGCCCGTGAATCCCCACCAGGCAGTCTGCCTGTGAGCCGTCGAACGAAGACGAAGGCCAGAGGGATGGCGATCCCTCGTGCCTCGTTATCGTCGTTCGAGCGAGCAAGCGCAGCCGGCGAGGAGCCCCGGTTGCGCTGGCTCACTCTCCCTCCTCCCTCCTCCCTCCTCCCTTCTCCCACCGTCCTGCCGTTCTTCCTCCCGGGGCGCCGAGGTGCTGGATGCCCGGCCCACATCTCTTGAAGGAGGGGCTCCGGAGCGGTGGCGAAGTGGGTGAGAAAGGGGAGCCCGCCCAGCCCACATCTCTTGAAGGAGGGGCTAGAAAGCGGGTGGCGAAGTGGGCAAAGGAGGGGAGGTGAGGAGGTGGGGGAGCGGGTGAGAAATAGCGCGGTGGTGGTGACCGCGGAGAGGGGGAAGGGAGAGTGGTGGCAGGCGTGTGGGCAAACGGAGAAACGCGAAGTTGAACTTCAACGTGAAGTTCAACTGGCACGTGACTCCGCGGACCGCCGGAACCGCAAGGACCGATGCCACGGTGGCACTCTCTCTCTTCCCCCTTCCATCACATTCCCTCCCTTGCCCTCACCTCGACTCTCCGCTTTCCGCGTGCCCCTCCTGCAAGAGATGTGGGCCGGATAGCTGCTGTACGTCCCACATCCCACGCGAGCACCCACCGTGGCGGTCAACGCGAAGACACGCGGTCAACGCGAAGACACGCGGGCAACGACGCGGTCAACGATACGAAGACACGCGGTCAACGACGCGAAGACACGCGGGCAACGACACGAAGACACGCGGTCAACGACGCGAAGACACGCGGTCAACGACGCGAAGACACGCGGTCAACACGAACACGCGCAGTTAAGACCTACGAGACAGCGAGCGGCGAGGGCGGTGTCGAGACTGACAGGACGACGCGACCTCGTTGAGGTGGGAGGCGCGGCGCGGACTGGGCAGTGAAAACCGTGGATATCACGGTCGCCTCGTCGTTTGACGAGGCGCGCGGCAGGCATAAGGGGAGGGGACAACGGTAGCAGGTAAGCACGCTACAGATCGTCCCCACCATCACTAACCCGTCGCCAGCCCAAACTGCGGGTGCGATACCCCTTCCCATTCCCGCGACGTCGACCACGATGGGCAGACACTGGCTAAAACCCACTGCAACGCTCTTGCCCACTCCCGCGACGCTCGTCACCACCCCGCCATGGTCGCACTCGTGCCTGTACGCCACCACGATGGTATCGAGGACCGAACGAGGGGGTAAAAGCGATGCGGGGAGGGAAAACAGGAGGGCCCACAAGGTAAACCGCCGCATCATCACTCCCCGCGCCCCACTAATATGTTCAGTGTAGGATATCGGGGCGTGGACAGCCAGCCTTGCGAGTCCTCACACCTCTCCCTCGCTTTCTGGTGCAGCCACTGCTGCCTACAGACCCCCCCTGAATCTGCCTCCACTGGTGCACCACCGCTGGTGCTTTTTGCCAACGCGAGGAGTCCACCCCATGGTACCCACAAGCCATCCTGCCCCTGAAACACGTAGCGAGGCCGATTGTGACGGTGACGCGAACACAGCCAGCCAACTTGGTCAGAGGCCATTGCTGCGCATGGCAAAAACAAGTTCTTACTTTTAAGGTAAGTCCGACTATAAATAAAGGTTAAATAAGTAAATAATGCATAGTCCGCTCAGTTCTGAAGCTATTGGGATGATCTTATACTCAAAAAAAGCAGAAAAATGAGGCGGATCTAACAAGCCTAAAACAGCCTGGTCACGTGACCAGGAAGGCCCTGATTTTTACGAATTTTTTGATACCAAAATCATCAAAATTGGCTGAGTAATGGCTGAGATACAGAAACCATGCAGGGTCACTGTATGAGTGGGAGAATTTCCATTGGTTTTGTTAGGAACCATTTCTGCCTGCTATGCAGGCCGGAAAACAAGTTCTTTTACTACGTAAGAACTTGTAACAAGATTAATTATTAGACTACAATAAGAAACTTGTAACAAGATTAATTCTTACGTCCCTTAGTTTTTATCGGATTGCCTTGAAACAAAGTGTGTAATTATCAGAAAAATCAAGGCTAAAAGATGGTGTCACATGCGTATTGTCACATCTTTATGTGACTTACCAAATGCGGAATATTGTTGAAAACACAGTAAATAAGCTATATTGAGAGATTTTAAAAGCATTAAAATGAAATAAAAATACAGATGATGTTTTTTTTACCTAAGGGATGGTCTGTGCACACATATCACATGACATATCCCTGAGAATATTTTGGTCCAAGTTGGTGCATTACCAAATCCAAGGCAATTGCACAAAGTCCTGTTGTGAGTTTGATTATGTAAGCTTCTAGAACATTATTTCCATGTTATTTGGTCATGTTTTGCAATGTTTGGTGTGCCTTTTACAGGTTATCCAGTCAGTTTGAAACCAATTTTGCAATTTTCAGCAAGTTAAGCTGGTTGTTTGCCTGATTTGGACACCATGACATCATTGCAAAACATATGTAAATATTTGTACATTATTCCAGATTGGTCTGGGCAACACATTTTAGCATATCTAGCTCACTGAAATCTGTTTTAAGTGTAAATTCACACAAATTTGCGCTTTTTGGGTCGTGTGAATGAGTCACATGACCTAATCAACCCTGGATACACATGCCACATGAAAGCCCTGATTTTTACGAATTTTTTGATACCAAAATCATCAAAATTGGCTGAGTAATGGCTGAGATACAGAAACCATGCAGGGTCACTGTATGAGTGGGAGAATTTCCATTGGTTTTGTTAGGAACCATTTCTGCCTGCTATGCAGGCCGGAAAACAAGTTCTTTTACTACGTAAGAACTTGTAACCCAACGCCTCCCGACGCCTCCCGCGGCGGTTGGCCCGCCCTCTCTAGGCCCTCCTGTGGAGCCAACGACCCCAAATGCACCGGCGTTCGGACTCTCGCCAGCCACCTGATTCACGGACAACACCTGCCTGGGTATTCCCGCGACCACAGGGTTTCGGCGTCCCCGTTTCCGCCTCCACCCCCGTTTTTCATTTGCCCACCCACCCATTTGCAAACGGCGCCGAACATCTGTGGGTTTCGACTTTCCAGGTCCACGCACGAGGGTTTAGGGCCCGCTCAGTTGACGAGGTGGCGGTATTTACAACTCCTGGACGGTTCACGTTTGTATAAACGTTGACACTGTTTGTATGCGCTACCACTCTCCCTCTACCTCATGTGTGTCCTTCCGGATAGGCGGATAGAGCACCCCCTCCGGGGAGGACTGCCTTCACCTCTGAGTGTATGAAGATGTTAATGCATGCTACCTGGAGCTTTACCCAGCCTTTGCCCCTGGGAGGCACTGAAGGAATTTCAGCAGATGTAAGGCTCTGGCTGTGATGGCCATCCGATGTCGTCTGCTGGGATTTTCAACAGTCGCCATCTCAACTTGCAATCGCCAAGTCACCCGCAACACCCGCACCCTCACCTGCAATGCCTGCACCAATGCATCTGCACCAACGCACCTGCACCAACTCGGTGAGCTGCCCTCTTCTCCCCACCTCTGTTGGTATTAATTATTACCCCTGTGGGTATCTCTTTTCTTCAGATGTAGTGCTGTTTTTTGTTTCTTTAATGTATCTGTTCTTATTCGCCTTTATATGCTTTGCGCATCTGCTATTTTTTGGTGTTGAATTTTTTATTTTTTATTTTTTATTTTATTACTGTACTACATCCACTTTTGCTTTAGATTTAGATGAGGAGGTTTTAGTTTTGTAGATCATATCGTAGTTTTAGATATGTGCCGGAGGTTTTGAATTGGGTTAGGGTTTATATGGTGGCTGTGAGACCTCCTTCGCGACGGAGGTCTCACAGCCACCGCATAACCCTAACCCAATGTTTTGGTTGGTTTTCAGCCAAAAGCGTCAAACGCGTGGCCTCAAACGCGTGGCCTCAACCTTGCGTCAACTTGGCGTTCTTTTTTATACTTTCGCTTTCTTTCGCTCTTTCATCTACACTTCTTAGTATGGCTGAGGCTTCTAGCTCCTCTGAACCAAATTCTTCTGGTATTTACAAGGGTTCTAGGTTTGTTAGCTTTATAACCCTTACTTTCTAGATGCGCCGGCTCTGGTTAGAACCAGATCCTTGGTTTTGGCAGGCTATCCTTGGGAGACTGATGGTTTAGCTAAAAGTTCTTATTCAGAGCTTTTTGAGGAGGATTCTTTATTCAAGGTAGGATTTTGAACCCCAGAAATCTATAGGCAGCTACTAATTGCAGGTTGGAACTTTAGTCTTTGGCTCAGACTATAGACCGCTTTGAACGCCACTTCAGTGAAGATATCTTCAGTCCAAATATTCTATTGGATGAAAATGCACTTGGGCGCCACCTTCTCTTAGAGGGTTTACCCACTGAAAGCACTGCAGTAGTGCGCTACCAGGGCAAATCACATCGCACACGCCAGACTTATATGGACATGGCAATCTTTCTCTCTCTTTTTCGTCTCATGGATGTAGCCTTAAAAATGCAGGAAAAGGAGGTAGAGGTCCCAATCCCTTTGCATAAAAGGCAGAACTTCCCCCAGTTGACTTTTAAAGCAAGTTCTTGATATTTTCAAAGTTCGCAATTTTAATTAACAAAAATTCAGAGAGCTGCCCATTTTAATGATTCTCGATTGCTTTTGATCCAAGGTCGACAATATTTTGAGAGTTACAAAGCAGTGGAAAGCTTGACTTTTGATACTGGCGATATTCGCATTCAATCCCTTCGCTTCTTAAACCTGCTCAACAAATCGGATAAGGGATCTCAAATCTTTTGGAACTTGCTGGATGCCTCTACACATGTTCGTTACCTCATGACGAATGAATTTTACTCGGATTCTCAGGTCTCTAAAATGCCGGACATTCCTGAAGACATGAAGCTTCTTTACTTGCCTTCTGAAAGGTATGTCTTTTATAGACCTTGGTTCAACACAACCTTAACCTTTCTTATGATAGAAATCTGGATGTAACGGACATTGAGCTAGAAGAATTCAAAGTCCTGATCAAGAACTGTGAATCTAATGGCTTTCGTCTGCCTCTACAAATCGCACTGTTCATTTCACCAATATTTTTACTCATTCCAGTCAAGCTACGGTCAGCGTCTTGGGACCGAGAAGAGATTTTACGGGTTAGTTTTAAACCTCAAAGCTACTTCTATTAGACATCCTCTCATTCAAGTTATCTAGTTTGCAAAAGCATTGGGAAATCAAAAGCCCAAGCTTTTACAGAGAATCGAAAAAGAAATTTGGTTTTCTATATTGGAAATAGCGACAGGCAATAAACAGCCATATACTGCAATGAAAGTTCTGCTAGAGAATCTCCCTTGGTCAGAGATTGAAGAAATGGACGATTTCACTCTAGAATATTTCAAGCCTGGTATTAATTTCTCTTTTCTTTGCCTATGAGCCTCTTTATGGAGTTGATCCTATTTACCAGATCCTCATTCTCATTCTCAACTGCCTTCTCTTGGAGAGGTTAATCTTGAAGGCCAGGTTTCCAAATATTGGCCAAGGGCTTCAAGTCTACGGCCATTACTCCAGCCACCGCCTTCTCTTCCTGAACCCGCAATTATACCAGATACAACAGAGCCAGCACAAGAGCCTGTTGCTGGGCTTGAGCAGGAAGCTGGAACCATTCCTGTGGACAATGAGCAAGCTACCGCTAATCCAATTCCTGCGACTCAAGGTAATTTTGATCAATATTAACCATTTATTTGCCTCTCAACATGTTTAAGCAGACACCTCAGCACCTGAGCAAGGCCTCCGTAAATCATCCCGCAACACCAATAAGCGGCAACTCGAAACCCCAGCTGAGTCACAACCTGCTGAAAAGAACAAGAAAAAACGCAAGCCGAAACCTCCGCGCCAGAGGCAGCCCAAGCCCAAGCCAAAACCGAAAAGCGCTCAATTTATTGTAGAATCTGAGGTCAACTTGTTTCCCTTACAGGAAGACCAGAAGACTTTTGTTCGACCCAGCGACATCAAGATGACTTTTCCTGACGATAAATTGGTTACTCAAGAGAGACCTGTAAGATAATGTTATATTTATGCTTCTGACTTGGCGCGCTAACCAAGGCTTATAGAAAATAGAGTCTTATAAAGACAAATCATCAGTCATCGTCTATGATGCTCTGGGAAATGCGAGAACTATTTACCCCTCTTTTCACGTATGCCACTTATTTATTTTGAGTTATCAAGATATTAATTGGCTGCATTCCTTCTCTTAGAGCAAAGCTTATGCCCAGAAATTCTATCGGATTCATGCAGCTATTGAAAGTTGCTATATTGATGGCAAACCACGCCATGTTTTACCCAACGGGAATAGTGCCTTTGTGATTCTTGATGAAAAGGAGTTTAACGCCAAAGCACCTAGCGAGATTCAGCGGCTGATGCGTCACAAGCAAATCATCGAGACAAACTGCGATTATCAAAACTACGATTTCACTCGACGTGGTCTCAGTAAGATTTCTACTTTATCTGCGGCTATAGAAGTCCAAGGTAAAATTGGACCAATTAATTTGAAAATTTTAGTCTAACTGGAATTTTGTCAGACTACTCGATCAAATGCAAAAAGAACCCAAATTTACGCATACGCACGGGAACTTTGCAGCAAGTTTTGGATTGCGCGCTACAGGACAATGGGAAAATCCTTAACGTTCTGGACCTTCCTAACACCCTGGCTTCTCTTCAACCTGTCAGACATCCCTCCAGTGAGCTAGTGGCTTGGAATGCGACTCTCAACGAACTTTATTGCCATAAAGATGAAAGATTTCCGACTGGTGACATGCGGTGGCATCTTGTAGCCACAAAAGGCGCTTTGCATTTTGCTCATATTGACAGCGATGGTCAAGGCACTCATATTGAAGTCCTCAATCCTGAGGGGTCTAAATACTGGATTATAGCGTCTCCTATCAAAACTGGCAATCAGAGTGAAGAATTCCATGCAGCAGCTTCCCTTGAGCTTGCTAATATTCGCTTGTTTCTCAACTTTAATCTGGAACTACCCTCGCTCAAATATTGGATTCTTGAAGGTGTTTTACTCACGAATAAAGTTCGATTGTAAGTCTGCCTTTAATTTAAATCTACGTTCACCAATGACTGTTGGTTAGGAATATGATGCCAGATACCACTCACCTGGTGTATACTGCAACTCATACCATCTGTGGGGGTGGCCATCACTACGCTTCGTGCACCATGCAGCATACTATGCTGGGCATGATGCATACGTTCATTCTTGACGATTTTATTTCAAACACCAACCACCCTCCTACACGTATGATTTTATGTCGGATTGCAACATTCTACTATCATGGTCTGGTATTGAATAAATATAATGAAGATGGTAGGTGTTTCTTTCTAGTTGTTCTCTGTATTCTAATATAGCTTCTATTATAGAGGACTCCTATGCACACTTACCTGATCTCCAGAGTTTTTCCTCTGTTCTTGATCTGATTGCATTTTGCAACCTCATTATATTTATCAACGTTTTGGACTTCAAAACCTATCAATATCCAAGTAGCCCATTCAGTATCGACATCGACGACCTTGAAAGCCTTTCCCACGAGCGTCTTGCATCTATTGAAGCATTTGACTTTAACGCCATTTCTCCAGTGGATCGTCAAAGATATCAACATGCCAGAGGACTTGCGTACGCTCTCATTGACTGGCTTTTTAAAGCAGTTGATATCATCGAAATTGCCACCGGAGAAATCCTTGAAGATCCATATTCCAGCTTATGGGTTCCTTACATTTCCCAGCAAGCGTCGGCTCTTTTGAACTACAAAAGACTTGCAGAGAAGAAGAAACTCAAAGGCGCTCCAGGATGTACAGCCTTATGGCTAAAGCGACAAATACTTCTATGTTTTGAGGGCACTGACTTGGAAGCTTCGGTGAATGATGCTATTGAAGCCAAGCATAGTATTCTAGCATTTCCCAGCCCCGAAAAATACACCACACATCGTCGAGAATTTTTACAGTCAGATTTAGGTGAGTTTTGAATTTTTATTGATTTATATAAACTAATTACCTTATTGCATGCAGTTGACAAGGACATAATGCTCTGGGGTGAAACTGCTGGAGATCGCAAATATCAGAGGGGTTCTTTGTTGGACTGGAAGCTTTCTCAGGAAGAGTTTGACAAGGCATATTCTGCAGTTCTAGAGGCTTATGAAGAAGATCAACAAGATGGCGATACAGAGGAAGAGGAGGAGGAGGAAGAGGAGGAGGAAGAGGAGGAGGAGGAAGAGGAGGAAGAGGAAGAAGAGGAAGAGGAGGAAGAGAAGGAAGAGAAGGAGAAGGAAAGAGAGAAGGAGAAGGAGGAAGAAGAAGAAGAAGAAGAAGAAGAAGAAGAGGAGGAGGAGGAGGAAGAGGAGGAGGAAGTCCAGAATGCAGTTGCAAGGCCCTCAAAGCGTCGCAAGATATCACATGCCAAGATACTGCAGTCACCTCCATTGTCACCTTCAGTTTAGTCTCTGGGCTTCATTGGCGTACCTACTCATAGTTGTATAATTTACGCGCATAAATTCTATTTGTTTGCAATGTGTTTATAATAACAGCCATGACATCAGTTGCCAAACAAATATCAACCAATGTTGAAAGTTGAATTTTGACAACCGTTCTTTTTTGCTACTCCCCATCTATCTCTATCTTTACCTCACATGAAGTTACGCATTATCCTACTAGTATTCTTCTTGCTTATACTTGGAGAGCTCAATCAAATCAGCTTTCTATCTCAGCCACCGCAAAACTTTGCTTTGTGTATGTCTTTAATATACTTCAAGGTTTCAATTCAAGACTGACTCATTTGACTTTAAAAGCTGATACGTTACTCTTGCAAAAGGCAATTTGCCTGCACAACACAAATGATATTCAAAATTCCTCTGGCATTTTTGGCATTAGCATTCAGCGTACTTTTGATATTTCTGATATTTCTGGCATTGATATTCAATATACCTCTGATATTTCTGGCACTAGACTTCAATGTCTATTTGATATATCTATTACCAAGACTTTTCATAAATTGAATGTCTTCAATCTTGATATTTCCAACCTATTTACCGAATGTAAGGCTTATCTTCGTCTGTTACAAATGTTTGAAGCTTTTGTGGAATATATTTACTTGACTAGTGGTTCCTTAAACAAGCTATTTTTATATGTATATATGGCTTTATTAGACACTGATGTTTTTTATCAGGCACACAGAGTGTATCTGCAACTTATTAGAAATCTTCTTTTGAAACATGAATATTCAAACTTTATGCGGCTTAACTCAAAATCTTCTCTATTGGCCTTGCATCAGCTTGCTTTATTTACTTATGATGTATCTCCAATATTGGTATCTTCCACAATTCAAACTCTTATCTTAGCCAGGATTTCAATGATTAGTATAAACACAGAAATAAGATCTATGGAGGCTTGGTATAGTTATCAGCAGCCTCTATCTAATTTTTGTACTGCTAATTTTTGTTCTAAACAGTTGATAAATAAAATAAAATGTTCAATAGCACATAACTGGGATGGAAGTGATTGTGTTCTTCAACCTGATAACTCTTCTTTCTTTGGAGCTGGTAAGGAAAAATCTCTAACATATGCTTCTATTTTAAAATACATTCTCTTTCAAAATTCCGCAATCTGTAAAGATAATACAATCTTAAAATATAGTGGTCATATGGTATTGAAGGAAGCTTTGGACAAATATACAGATAAGAATGACATTTTTTTAGCGCAGGTACCCTTGGAATTATTATGTGATAAGATTACACTAAGTCAAGCCCGCGCTATTGCAAAGTGCCATGATATTAGTAAAATAAGTAAACATTCTTTACCAGCTTTAATGGCTGTACTATCTTCTCATCAGTGTATTGGAAACTGTACTGGCTTTTGTACTGTTTTTTCTCTTGCACCAGCTATAATAACACCTGCAACACCTGCTGAACGTAACCACACTTGGTATAACAAGCTTGATAAAGTCAAAAAAGCAAATCTTATTGACAATATAGTAGCCCAAAAGAACTTGAAGAAACAGAAAGATATATCACAGTCTGAAGAAAGAAATAAAGCTTTTCCTCCTCAGCCACCATCTAAAAATTTACTTTATAAAATCATTTCAGGCTTTATACAAGATACAAGTCCTTCTCAATTTATTGAAGCAGGTTGTGCAATCTGTGGAAGATTGACACCATTTAGAAATCTAATACCATTAAGTGAAATAAAGGATAAATTAAAGATATTAATAAATCCAGGTATTACTCGCAAAGAAAGAAAAACTTCTACAGATCCTATTTCTGATATTAATGGTCCAATTATTGATTCAAAATGTACTCATGCATGTAAAACCTGTTGTGCTAGTTTGAAAAAAAACAAAATACCTTCATTTGCCTTAGCTTCAGGTTTTTGGATTGGTGAAGTACCAGATGTGCTTAAAAATCTGACTTATGTAGAAAAGCTTTTAATTGCACGTGTAAGACACAACAGATGCATAGTCAAAGTGGCATCAGGCAGATATAAAATGAGAGCCAATGCTATTACCTTTCAAAATCCAGTACCAAAAATATATGATGTTTTACCACCTCCAGTAAAAGAGCTTGATGAAGTTCTTGCATTTATATTTACTGGACCTTGCAGACCCACCAAAGATGATATTAAACGCACTCCTTTACTTGTCCGTCGCAATCATGTAGCTAATGCTTTAAATTGGCTTAAATTAAATCATGCAGATTATTCTGATGTTGGTATCTCAAAAGACAACTTAATGCAATATCCTGAAAGTGACTGTCCTGTTGTTATTGACTATAGAGAGTCTATTATAAATAAAGATCCAGAAGCCACTAGCATACATGATAATGAAGAAGAAGATGGTGTAGAATCAGGTCCTTGCTCATTTACTGTTCAAGGTCTTACAGGACAAGAGTTTTCAGAGCTTTCTATTGATACTATAAAGGCTAAAGCTTTGGAACATCTTATGAGCAATGGAAAGATTTTATTTGCTGGTCATTCTGAAAAACCTTGCTCAATATTTAAAAATCCTCAGTTATTTCCTTCTATGCTTCCATGGCTTTTTCCATATGGTCATGGTGGTATAGGTCAATCAATAATGAACAAAATTCATTCACCTTTGGTTCAGAAAAGACATCTGTTAATGTATCATGATAAAAGGTTTCAAACTGATCCCAATTTTCCTTTGATTGCATTTAATCATGAACAGATTTCTCAAAGCACAAATCGAGGAAGATTAGTAGTACAAAGATCTTATTTTTCAGAAATGGCTAATCGCCTATTAAATCTTAATCATTCAGTGTTATCTAATATTAGCAAGCGCCTTTCTCTTGGTGAGCGGGTAAAACCTGAAACTGAGGAAGAAAAACTATGCTATAAAGTCATACAAGACTTGGATACAATTGGCGGTCATGTTGAAGGCTCTTTAGCAGGTAAAAAGTCTATGCGCAATGAAATATGGTCTTTGATTTCCTATATAGGTGCTCCTTCTTGGTTTATTACACTTTCTCCTGCAGATAGTAAACATCCAATCTGTCTTTATTTTGCTGATAAGGATATTGAGTTCAAACCTGAGATTTGTCTACCAGATGAAGCTTACCGCCTTGTTGCTCAAAACCCTGTGGCAGCTGCAAGATTCTTTCATTTTATGTGTGAAACCTTTATTAAACATGTATTGGGTGTTGGCAATAACTCTCCAGGCTTATATGGTAAAACAAATGCTTACTATGGAACAGTTGAACAGCAAGGTCGTCTAACTTTGCATTTACATCTTCTATTATGGATTAAAAATTCACTTTCACCTCAGGAGATCAGAGATCGCATCATGGATACTACTTCTGACTTTCAAAAACAAATGGTTGAATATTTGGAAAGTGTTCATCAAGGTGAATTGTTAAATGAAAAGCCATTAGCTGATATCCTTGCATCTTTTAAATCTAAGCAAGAACAGACTGGTTATTCAGATCCAACAAAAACAATGCCAAAACCTCCACCTGAGTTATGTAAATCAAAAAATTGTACAGATTGTTCCAAATGCAAAGAATTAAATGAATGGTGGGTCAAATTTGAAGAAGAGACCAATGATATACTTGCAAGATCTAATAGACATGACTGTAGAACTGATATTGAAACCAAAGATGGTAGATCTGTAAGAAAAGGCTGCAAAAATAGCAAAGGTGAATGTAAAGCAAGATTTCCTAGAGATATTGTTGAGAATACTATGGTTGAACCTCTTACAGGTGCTCTAAAATTGAAAAAAGGTGAAAGTTGGATGAATACATTTACACCAGCTCTGTCTTATCTTATTAGAGCAAATACAGATGTAACAAGTCTTTTGTCTGGAACTTCAGTCAAAGCTGTTGTTGCTTATGTTACAGATTATGTTACCAAACCAGGTCTTACAACTTATTCAATCTTTGATACAGTACGCCAAATATTTTCTAAAAATTCAGAGTTACTAGGTGGTAGCAGTAGTCGCCAAGAAACTGCTAGAGCTTTAATGACTAAAATGGTCAACTCACTTACATCCAAAATGGAAATAGGAAGTCCAATGGCATCTTTATATTTATTAGGAAATCCAGATCACTATACTCAGCACAAATTTATAAAGTTTTACTGGAGACTCTATATCCGCAAAGTCAGAGATGCATGGGGTGATAATGATAAAGAAGAAAGTCCAGAAAAAGTTGTTCTTGATAAGAATCTTGGAGACTATGTTGGTCTTTCTAAAGTTGATGATTATATTTATCGCCCAAACATACACAAAAATATCACTTTATATGAATGGATTCGCAGATCAGAATCTACAAGGCGCTCAAAAAAGAACTTGAAAAAATTTGACTCCTTGCAAGATATACTTAATGGACAGCTTGATAATATTGAAGAAGAATTATTAAATGAGGAACTGGATTCAAATGACGAGCTAGATCTTATTTCACAAGTTGGTGGTGGCAAATCCAGCCAGTCAGATGATGAATTAAATATTCAAAATAGTACTATCAATAAACCTGCTGAAACAAGTCTTAATATAAAGTATAACTTCTTACCTGGTCATCCTCTGTATAGAACACATGAGGTAGTTTATAAAACCAATGATCCTTTAGTAGTTCCAGTGTTTTTAGGTGGCATTCTTCCTAGAAGTGATCAAGGTGATAGAGAATATTATTGTTCAACAATGTTAACACTTTTTAAACCATGGAGAACTGGAAGAGATCTTAAGCTTGAAAATCAAACCTGGGATGAAGCTTTTAATGCTTTCAAATTTGCTAAACATCAAAACCAGTTGATGAAGAATTTCAATTTAAGATATGAATGCAATGATGCCAGAGATGATTACTCTGCTAAATTGAAAAAAGGTGCAGCTCAAAAGAATAGTATATTTGGATCTTGGATTAATAATGAACAAACTCTTAATGAACTAGATCAGACAGCATTAGATTATACAGATGATGGTCCACTAGCATCTTTTGATAATGAACAAGACATGTCTGAACTTCTTATCAATGATGCAGCTAAAACTGAAGAAATGGCTCAGATTGAAAAAGTAGTTCAAAATATAGGCTGGCTGGATAGCTCCAAAGACAATACTATAAAACCTGATAGCACTTTTAAACCTACTGAGAATTTCAATAGCAGTGAATGGAATTCTATAGTTGATGCTGCTAAAAAAGATGTTATTGCTCAAAGAATGAAGGATCTGCCATCAGGTATTAATAAATCTACTGATAACCATGAGTCTCATGATGAAGTTGTAGTATCAGATATATCATATATTAATAAGGATTTCCAGGCTGAGAAATTGAATGAACAGAAATTCATTGATGATACTGTTAGTAAATTTAGTTTGAATACAGAACAAGAGCGTGCATTCCGCATTGTGGCTAATCATGCAACTCTTCATAAAACTGAACCTCTTAAAATGTATCTAGGTGGAATGGGTGGAACTGGTAAATCTCAGGTTATTAAAGCTTTAATTGCTTTTTTTGAACTAAGAAAAGAAAAACATCGCATTATGATTCTGGCTCCTACTGGTTCAGCAGCTGCTTTACTCAAAGGATCTACATATCATTCAGCTCTAGGTATTCAAACTGAGGCAATGAAAAAAAATGAACAAACCAATTTAGCTCAGGTTTATGCTAGACTTGAAGGTGTTGAATATATTTTTCTTGATGAAGTTTCAATGTTATCATGTCTTGATCTTTATAAAATCAGTGCTCAGCTTGCTAAACTTAAAAATATTGTTGATAATCCATTTGGTGGTATGAATATGATTTTTGCTGGAGATTTTGCTCAATTAGCACCTGTTAAAGGTGCTTCTCTTTACAGTGGAGGAGTTGGTACAACAATTAATGCTGCTATGACAGAACCTGGCCAACAAACTGCAATAGGCAAAGCTTTATGGCATCAGATAACTACAGTTGTGATTTTGCGACAAAACATGAGACAAAGATTCCAATCTCCTGCAGATACTAAACTTCGCACTGCTTTAGAAAATATGCGCTATGCAGCCTGTACAGCTTCTGATATTCAGTTTCTCAGAACAAGAATAGCTGGAAAAAGAAAGGATCAGCCCAATATTGCTAGTTCATTATTCCGCAATGTCTCAATCATTCTAGGTTTAAATTCTGAAAAGGATAAAATCAATGATCTGGGATGTCAGAGATTTGCAAAAGACACTGGTCAGACTTTAACTGATTTTTATTCTGTGGATACTATTGGTGAAAGTGTTCCACCTGAAACACTTAGACTTTTAAAGAGAAAAAATCCTCAGGCTAAAACAATCAGAAAAAAACAAGTATCTCTTCCTTCAAAACTTCAAAATATTCTATGGAATATGAGATATTCAATGACTGAAACTGTTCCTGGAAAATTGTCTTTATGTTTTGGAATGCCAGTTATGATTCGCAATAATGATGCTACAGAATTATGTATCACACGTGGTCAAGAAGCTCATGTTGTAGGCTGGCAAGCTTCAAAAGGTGCTGAAAATCATTTGGTTCTTGATGTTTTATTTGTCAAACTTGATTCACCAGCTAAGACAATTCAACTCAAAGGTCTTCCTCAAAATGTTGTTCCTTTAACTCGCTCTAGCAAGAGTGTTCTTTGTTCAGGTTTAAAATCTCCTATTTCAATTAATAGATCTCAAGTTTCTGTGCTTCCAAATTTTGCAATGACTGATTATGCTTCACAAGGAAAAACAAGAGAATACAATGTTGTAAATTTGAATAGTTGTAGAAGTCATATGGCTTATTACACTGCATTATCTAGAGGTTCAACTGCAGAAGGCACAATTATTCTTCAAGGCTTTGATGATCATAAAATTACATGTGGTATATCTGGTTATCTAAGACAAGAATTCAGAGAACTTGAGTTATTAGATGAGATTACTAGACTCAAATATCTTGATCAACTTCCTACTTCAATCACTGGAAATCTTAGAAATATTATCATAAGACAGTATCAACAAATCAAAGGCACAGGTTATTGTCCACCTTGTATAGATAAAGCACTACAATGGTCTAAAGAAAAGCCAATGGAAAATACAGCAGCTGTTAAAGATAGTCCATGGACTATTATCAATAAAAAGCCTGTGGTTTCAAAAGCTAAAACATTTGTTGCACAACACTTTCAGCCTGCCAAAGGTTCAATCCCAGTTAAAGTAAACAATTTAAAGAGAAAAATAGAAGATACTGAAATACCTATAGTTCCATTAGAGGCTAAGAAAATAATTAAGATCAAAAAACCCAAAATTACTTATGATATTGAACTTCAAGGCTTAAAATGGGATTCAGTCAATTATAGCTGTTCTTATGACTCATTATTTACAATATTGTTCAATTTATGGTCTCAAAACAAAAAACAATGGACCAAAGAGCTTAGTCAATATGGAGAATTTACACAAACTTTGGTAAAGGGATATAAAAATGTTCAAACTGGATCTCAAACATTATCTGCAGTTAGAGATTTGGTTAGACATGAATTAAAAACATCTCAACCAGATAAATTCCCTATAGGGCATACAGGAACTGATATCCGTGATCTTTTACAATCAATGTTCCAAAAGCCCAATCAGAAAGATATCAGTTATGAAAAGTGTAGTGATTGTAATTATGAAGCAACTTCTCAAATTCAATCTCAATCTTTGATATTTATTACATGTTCTTCACATAAATCTACTCAGTCAAACTTTAAACACTGGCAAAACCAAAAGAAATATTGTGGACTATGTACTAAAAAAGTTTGTATCACAAGATATTTTACTATTTCACCAAGTTTTATATGTTTTAGTTTGGAGGTTAAAAAGATTATAAGTAAATATATTAAAATTGAAAACCAAGACAAGAGTATAACTAGATTATCATTAAAAGGTATTATATATAGTGGAAGCAATCATTTTACATCAAGATTTATAGTTAATAATGAAATCTGGTACCATGATGGTATTTCTACTGGTGCTAAATGTATAAAAGAAGGACAGTTAGATGATTTTGAAGGAGATTTATTATTTAAGTGCAAAAAGAAAGAAGCAGTGGTTGTTATATATGGAGTATGAATTGATAATAATTATACAGAGCTGATAATATACTGGTAGTTTGTAGAGTAATTTAGTTTAATTGCTAATTAGCTTTTTTCTAACTAATGTAGTTTAATTCAAACAGTTAAAAAAGTATTGGTAACAAGTGTACTATTATAGATAAGAAGCAGCAAAGAAAAAGAACTCGTTTTTGCCATGCGAAGCAATGGCCTCTAAACAAGTAAAAGTACTGACACAGTATCATTGAAGAATCCGAAGTCATATTTTCGGGCTACGACTGCAAGACGGAATCTATGCAGACCAGCGTATAGACTGCCGAGTATGAATTGGCTGAGGGATGGGTAGATGGGATACCTTATCGACGAGGAGGCAGGCAATTCAAAACCGTCGGCTACGCGCATTCATTGCGAACCGGCCGGTTACATCGTCAATACCTCGAATAGGAACTTAATGCTCCTTTGGGATGTGACAGGTCAGGGTAAGTATTATCGTCCGACTCCTATTTTCACGAACTTCAACATTTCCTTAGCACCGCGCAGCCCGACGATGGCTTTACAACTATAGATTTAAGGTGAGGTTATCATTATACACTCATTTACTTTACTTATTGAATACATTTCAGGAATTTGATGTTAGAACACTTGAAAATTCAAGTTTATTTGCGACTCCCGATCGGCGTGATCTCTTGGTTTTACGTTTTCGGGATATCCCATCCTTCGGCTAGCTCACATTATTTAAAGTGCACGCGTTAAATCTGACAACCTTTCTTTCCACCCAACCACATCATGCCACCGAAACGCAAAGCGACAGACGAAAAGCAGAAGAACTCGAAGGAGAAAAGAGCAAAGAAGGACAAGGTATGCCCTCGTTCCCCCTTTTCGTCTTCAAAGCTAACTTGTCAATGTTCAAGGAGCCTGTGGACGATGCGAAGGTCAACAAGGCGGCGACGGCGACGGCGACGGTGAAGGAGGTCAAGGTAAGTCGTGTTCAAGGTATTCTACTTGGTTACTGCTAACAATTTCTACAGAGGAAACGAGGCCGACCACCCAAGCACCCGCAAAACCGGGTCTCCGCAAGCCACGTCGAGTGAGTCTTCACTGCGACATAATCCTCTCGTGGTTCGGGACAGGAGCGAGGGTTATAGGTTGACATGTTCGCCTATTTCTTGAGGACTGTTGACTTGTTCGCGGTCCTCCCATTTCGTCGTTGATTTGTCGCGTCGACTGTTAGCTCGTTTCGTTCCCGTGCCACGAGGGTTTGACAATATGACCTGACGCGCTCTCCAGGTCGGCCCCGGCTTCGGACACTCCAGTAGGCAGGGCTTCTGCCCACTCGTTGCCCTTGCCCTCGCCTCCGCCAGCACCACCCGTCGTGTAAGTTTTAGCCAAATCTGCTTTGTGTTACTGCCTCTTCACCTATCGGGGCTCGCTGACTTGCCCAGCTCTCTGATGTCGATGGCTTGCTCGCTATACCACCTTTCGCCTTTCTGTCTCCCACTCTTATCAAACCACGAACTTACGAGTGCTCTATCTAGGTTTCCCCCCGCGGTTAGTCACCTTTCTGGACCTTCGGTCCTTGATGTGGCCCATAAGTACGTATTCAACCTTTTCGCCATAATTCACTCGTCCTAATTGACTCTTTCAGCTCTGAGGAGGGTGTAGGCCCTCGTCTTACACGTTCTCGGAAGAAGCAGCAGGCAGCAGCAGCAGCGGCTCCTCTTCCTGCCCCTCCGGTTACACTACCGAGACCGCAACCTCGTCCGATCCGTCGTGATGATAGCGACTTCGAGAGCCCCCTCGATGACAGCGATCATGGTCACAACAAGGCGAAGAACAAAGCCAAGGCGAAATTGCGCGATGCTAGGAGGAAGGCTAAGGAGACTGTTCGGCAGACCTTGGGCTCGCCCGCTTTTCGCCACGAGCTTGCAGTTTCTGCTGGGAAACGACGGCGCGAAGACGACTCAGCGGATGAGCGTGAAAACGCTCCATTGCGGAAGAAGCATCACCCCGAGGCCGACGTCGAGCGCGAATCCCAACGACCTGCAGCTCCCAAGGAGTCACCCCGTTGCCGCTTCACCATAGACGACAAAACGCGCGCCGAACGGAAGGCTAAGCTAGCCCAGCTTGCTGCGAAGAAGACCTCCGAGGCCTATGGCCAATTGTCGGCTGCCGGTTCGGGAACTCGCAAGAAGCTCGCGGCGGCTATGAAGCCCAAGGTTATCAGAACGGGCGGTCTTAAGTTCGACGGCATTGTTATAACCCGCCGTACCGGTACTTCTGTGCCGAGGAAAGGCCCAGATACCGACGACGATACGAGCGATGATACTGACGACACGACCGACGGCGAGAAGGAGGATACCGACACAGGTGATGAGACTGAGCCATCGGACGACGGCAGGATGGACGACGACGACGATGACGAACATCGCGATGGGGTTTTTGACCCTATCAAAAGTGGTCATACGGAAGACGAGAGTGATGGGCCAGGCCTAGTGCATGATGAAGCATATGGTGGTGGGCTTGATGAGGTTACCGAGGCTCGTTCCCGCCGTGGAGGCGATGATATATTTGTTGCACCACCTTCACGCCCTCTCTCATCATTCAGCCAGCTGCTTGTGCAAAGCAACACCTTCAAAACTGGACCACCTCGTAAGAACCGCAGGAACTCGACTCCGCCGACTGAAAGTGGGACCAGTGGGTCTGACTTCGAAAAATTGCGCCATGAGGCGAAGGTGACGCGGGCCTTCCGGGATCGTCGAGAGGAGCTTTCGGAGACAGTCGATTCGGATGATATGGGATTGGCTGATGATGTAGTCGCGTCAAGCCCAAGTCACCCTGTTCATGCCAAGCTCGATAAAGGGAAACAAAAAGCTGTCGAAGATCACCAGTCAGTTGATGAAGATCACCAGTCGGATGGTTCAACAGTTGATGAGGAGGGTCCAAAGGGAGATATCAAAGTCGGCCGTATTTCGCACACTTCCACTGCTGGTGCAAGAAAGCTTGGAGAAGATTTTGCGAAGCTGGTAGCCAAGTATGCTAAGGCCAACAGGATGACCGAAGAGAAGGTTTTGCAATATGCTAACATTGCCAACCCTTTGATGCGGGCAGTCAATTTTTGGAACAAATTCCAGCAGTGGAGGGCCAGGAATGCAACTGATGCTGAGATTGAAGGATGTAAGTTATCTTTCTTTTATGATATTCACTTTACTGATTATTGAATTTATAGTGGATGACTTTCGTAGAACTGTTAAGCGGGAGTACCGTGACTATAAAAAACTTCCGAAAGATGAACGTCAAGCTTTTCGGGAGAAAGTTGAGAAGGACTTGGAAGACCTTGCATCAGATGAAACAGCAACACTTAATCCTGCTCGTCGCCTGTTAGCAGCAGAACGACAAATCCAAGCTGTCGTATGTTTTATTCTCAAATCGTCTAATGATTTATGTGCTAATATTATGTTACTCATTTAGCTGACTGGTGTTAATCGACTAAACAAGGACTTCCTTGCTTTTGGAGCAATTGTTCATGTTGGTACCAATGCAGTAGCCCGTCAGAATTCAGGAGTCATTGCAGGAAATGACGCTGGTGAAATGCTCATTAAGACTCACAAGTTCCATGTCCAAAGTCTGATCGACAACATTACCGACAAGTACAGGTTTGGAGCATTTTTTTTGGTGCATATATAGAATGTTAACATTTTTCTAGGGCTGGGCTGGTGGATGCTCGACTCAAGGCTATGCTGACCAGAAAGAAACCTGCTGAAGATAAGGATATAGCTTCAGAAAAGGCCAATTCACCAGCTGAGGCTGATAATAAGACGAAGCCACAATATCGTCAGGAATTCTCAAATGAAGTTCGCAGACAGATCAGTAAGTTGCTTTCTTGTCTATTGTTTGTTAGGATATAGACTAATGATTTTTATCAGATTCTGCTGCTCCTGGGCTGGCTGGTCGTAAGACAGTTCCATGGGTTAATTTGACTGAGCGAGCAGTGGCCTATAATTTCCGCATTGTTGGATGGCCTGATCTTATGGTTCCAACCTACCCTCATCAAGGCCTTTTTGATCCTGCGAAGCAATCGTTACAAGCATGGAAGCATCTTGTCGACATGCTTGATAAAGGAAAACTTAAGGTCGTTCCTTGGAGTAAAGGTATGTTTATTTGTTCTTTGAATTTGAGTAATACTTATAAATTTTAAAATTTAGAGGAGCAGAAAATTCCTGTTGGTTCGGCTGCATATTTCAAAATACCACTGCTGGTATCAAATGAAGACAAAGTCCTGGTCATGGTACAAGATGTCAAGCTAGCTTCTGGTAACACTGGACATTCAGTCTCTATTTCTGCTCCACATCCGAAGTCAAAGTCATCATCAGCATCTACTGCTCCTCTTCATTCGAAATCTGCGAAATCGGCAAATCACACGGCAGTACCTTCTGGTCGTACCCTTCTCATATCCTCTGCTGTTAATCAGTCTACTCCCACTCAAACCACCTCCCCAGTCAAAAATTCGGAGATTGCTGACTATCAGAAGGAAATCCGCCGATTGCAAGCTCGTATCGCAGCTGCTAGTCTGCCTTCCCATGATGGTTCTTTCACTGGCTATGACGTTCATGGTCCTGAAAGTTTACCTGTAAGCGCGAAGGATGATCTTTTCGACTTTGACTATCCCGAGGTTACTTTGCGCAAAAAACCAGCCCACCAACGTGAAAACGAGCAACGATTTCCCTATCGCAGCGAACTTGGCCGTACTCAGCCTGCACAGCATCTTAAAGGCCAGCCCCTTGGTACCTCCTCTCGATCAGGCCCAGCAGTGTCTCCTGGTTCTTTTTATTCCACCAAAAACAAGGTTCCTCCTTCAAAACGTGGTTTATTGGCCTATAATCCTGCTTCCCAATCTGTTCCAAAGTCGTCCGCTCCGGTTTCAATTGCACACCCCCGTTCTGTTCATTTTGATGATGAAGAACATCAGGAAGATGAGGATAGGTCGGGTAATGCTCCATATGACCGATTTTACATGACACGATACAGCAGGACAGGCCAGGAAGGCCCTAGCAGAGAAGTTTACCTGCCTGAGGATACCAATTAACCAGTGGTTTGGCTGACGAGATGAGTAGTGCATTGCCTTTTTTGTTTTCATTTTAATGCCTATGTAGAAAGTGCGCTGGTTTTATTTTCCAATAACTCCTTGTTTCATATGACTTTTGTTTCTTTTAATTTACACTCATTTACTCCCTTTATTTCTCTTCTAATTTTACCCTTAGTGCTTGTTCATTCCTTTGGTTTTCTTGTTTACAATCACATTCTTTGCCTTGTTTCATATGACTTTTGTTTCTTTTAATTTACACTAATTTACTCCCTTTATTTCTCTTCTAATTTTTAGCCTGAGTGCTTGTCCATTCCTTTTGTTTTCTTGTTTACAATCACATTCTTTGACTACATTTACTTTCTTTCTAATTGCCTTATTCATATTCATTCCTTTTGTAAATAGACTTTGTTTGTTTACTGTCACATTCATTTTGTTTTTCAATTACTTAGGCATTAATTTCTCCAGGCTTTCTCTACTTGGAACGGCAATCCTTCCTGCATTTTATTTATTAACGTACTCTCTTCCACTGCTTAGCAGAGCATTCCTGTCTTTACAGTTTCTACTTTGCATACATCATGGTCTAGTTTCAGGATTTCCTTTTGCTACGTATCACTGCATGTTTATTGTTGATGCATGTCTGGTATTAGTAAATTGGGGGTTTTCACAGGACACTAATAATTTGATTATGCTTTTCATGTGTTCTGATCATGTGCAGAATGTAACTGAGAAATTAGAAATTAACCATACTTCAGAAGCGAAGATTCAGGATAATAGAACCGCGACTGTGCCAATACCATTGACAATGTCAAGGCAAAGATCCAGAAGCCGAATGTCAAGTCCTCCGACACCATAGACAATGTCAAAGCGAAGATTCAGGACAATAGAACCGCGACTATTCCAATACCATTGACAATGTCAAGGCAAAGATCCAGAAGCCGAATGTCGAGTTCTCCAACACCATAGACAATGTCAAGGCTAAGATCCAGGACAATAAAACCGCGACTATTCCAATACCATTGACAATGTCAAGGCAAAGATCCAGAAGCCGAATGTCGAGTTCTCCAACACCATAGACAATGTCAAGGCTAAAATCCAGGACAAGAAAGTTGAGTCCTCTGACACCATATATAACATCAAAGCGAAGATTCAGGATAATAGAACTTGGTCAGAGGCCATTGCTGCGCATGGCAAAAACAAGTTCTTACTTTGGGGTGAGTCAGTACCTAGGGACCTGTGATTAAATAATGGATATTAAATAAAGAATTAAATAAATAAATGTTAAAGACGGAAATAATAGACAGTCCGCTCAAATCTGAACCGATTGGGATGATCTTATACTCAAAAAAAGCAGAAAAATGAGGCGGATCTAACAAGCCTAAAACGGCCTGGTCACGTGACCAGGAAGGCCCTGATTTTTACGAATTTTTTGATACCAAGATCATAAAAATTGGCCCAGTAATGGCTGAGATACAGAAACCATGCAGGGTCACTATAGCAGTGGGAGAATTTCCAACCATTGCGTTAGAAACCATTTCTGCCTGCTATGCAGGCCGGAAAACAAGTTCTTTTACTACGTAAGAACTTGTAACAAGATTAATTTATACGTCGCTTAGTTTGTATCGGATTGCCTTGAAATAAAGTGTGTAATTATCAGAAAAATCAGGGCTATAAAATGGTGTCACATATGTATTGTCACATTTTCATGTGACTTACCAAATGCGGAATATTGTTTGAAATACACAGTAAATAAGCCATTTTAAGAGATTTTAAAGGCATTAAAATAAAATAAAAATACTAATGATGTTTTTTTACCTAAAAGATGGTCTGTGCACACATATCACATGACATATCCCTGAGAATATTTTTGTCCAAGTTGGTGCATTACCAAATCCAAGGCAATTGCACAAAGTCCTGCTGTGAGTTTGATTATGTAAGCTTCTAGAACATTATTTCCATGTTATTTGGTCATGTTTTGCAATGTTTGGTGTGTCTTTTAGGGTTTATCCAGTCAGTTTAACACTGATTTTGTGATTTTCACCAAGTTGAGCTGGCTGTTTGCCACATTTGGACACCATGACATCACTGCAAAACATATGTAAATATTTGTCCATTATTCTAGATTTGTCTGGGCAACACATTTTAGCATATTTAGCCCACTGAAATCTGTTTCAAGTGGAAATTCAGACAAATTTGCGCTTTTTGGGTCGTGTGAACAGGTCACATGACCGAATCAACCCTGGATACACATGCCACATGAAAGCCCTGATTTTTACAAATTTTTTGATACCAAGATCATAAAAATTGGCCCAGTAATGGCTGAGATACAGAAACCATGCAGGGTCACTATAGCAGTGGGAGAATTTCCAACCATTGCGTTAGAAACCATTTCTGCCTGCTATGCAGGCCGGAAAACAAGTTCTTTTACTACGTAAGAACTTGTAACCGCGACTGTGCCAATACCATTGACAATGTCAAGGCAAAGATCCAGAAGCCGAATGTCGAGTTCTCCAACACCATAGACAATGTCAAGGCTAAGATCCAGGACAATAGAACCGCGACTATTCCAATACCATTGACAATGTCAAGGCAAAGATCCAGAAGCCGAATGTCGAGTTCTCCAACACCATAGACAATGTCAAAGCGAAGATTCAGGACAATAGAACCGCGACTATTCCAATACCATTGACAATGTCAAGGCAAAAATCTAGAAGCCGAATGTCAAGTCCTCCGACACCATAGACAATGTCAAAGCAAAGATTCAGGACAATAGAACTGCAACTATTCCAATACCATTGACAATGTCAAGGCAAAGATCCAGAAGCCAAATGTCAAGCAGAATGTCGAATCCTCTGACACCATAGACAATCTCAAAGCAAAGATCCAGGACAATATAGCTGCAACTATTCCATTATCATTAATAATGTCAAGGCAAAGATCCAGAAGCCGAATGTCGAGTCCTCCAATGCTGTAGGCAATGTCAAAGCGAAGATTCAGAACAATATAGACAAGCTAAATAGACAATGTCAAAGCAAAGATCCAGGACAATATAGCCGCAAATATTCCAATACCATTTATAATATCAAGGCACAGATCCAAGACAAGCAAGGCAAGTGCTCCAACAGCAATATTCCAGGACAATATAGCCTTGACTATTCCAAGACCGGAGATAATGTCAAGGCCAACATTCAAAAAATATTGTCAGAACTATGTGGGAAAATATTGTTTGTGCCTGAAAATATTTTTAGACCTCAGTGTGAAAATGTTTTGACATTGTCGAAGCAAAGATTCAGGACAATATAGCTGTGACTGTTCCAATACCATTGATAATGTCAAGGCTAAGATCTAGGACAAGAAAGTTGAGTGCTCCGACACCATAGACGATGTCAAAGCAAAGATTCATGACAATATAGCCACAACTGTTCCAATACCATTGACAATGTCAAGGCAAAGATCGAGAAGCCAAATGTCGAGTCCTCCGACACCATAGACAATGTCAAAGTGAAGATCCAGGACAATATAACCGTGACTATTCCATTACCATTAATAACATCAAGGCTAAGATTCAAAAAATATCTTCTGAACTAAGTGGGAAATATTTTACAAGTTCTTACGTAGTAAAAGAACTTGTTTTCCGGCCTGCATAGCAGGCAGAAAACATTCCTAACGCAATGGTTGGAAATTCTCCCACTGCTATAGTGACCCTGCATGGTTTCTGTATCTCAGCCATTACTGGGCCAATTTTTATGATCTTGGTATCAAAAAAATCGTAAAAATCAGGGCTTTCATGTGGCATGTGTATCCAGGGTTGATTAGGTCATGTGACCTGCTCACACGACCCAAAAAGCGCAAATTTGTGTGAATTTACACTTAAAACAGATTTCAGTGAGCTAAATATGCTAAAATGTGTTGCCCAGACCAATCTAGAATAATGTACAAATATTTACATATGTTTTGCAATGATGTCATGGTGTCCAAATCAGGCAAACAGTCAGCTCAACTTGGTGAAAATCCGAAAATTGGTGTTAAACTGACTGGATAACCCATAAAAGGCACACCAAACATTGCAAAACATGACCAAATAACATGGAAATAATGTTCTAGAAGCTTACATAATCAAACTCACAGCAGGACTTTGTGCAATTGCCTTGGATTTGGTAATGCACCAACTTGGACCAAAATATTCTCAGGGATATGTCATGTGATATGTGTGCACAGACCATCTCTTAGATAAAAAAAACATTATCAGTATTTTTATTTTATTTTAATGTCTTTAAAATCTCTCAATATAGCTTATTTACTATGTTTTCAACAATATTCCGCATTTGGTAAGTCACATAAAGATGTGACAATACGCATGTGACACCATCTTTTAGCCCTGATTTTTCTGATAATTACACACTTTATTTCAAGGAAATCTGATAAAAACTAAGTGACGTATGAACTAATCTTATTACAAGTTCTTATTGTAGTCAATTAATTAATCTTGTTACAAGTTCTTACGTAGTAAAAGAACTTGTTTTCCGGCCTGCATAGCAGGCAGAAAACATTCCTAACGCAATGGTTGGAAATTCTCCCACTGCTATAGTGACCCTGCATGGTTTCTGTATCTCAGCCATTACTGGGCCAATTTTTATGATCTTGGTATCAAAAAAATCGTAAAAATCAGGGCTTTCATGTGGCATGTGTATCCAGGGTTGATTAGGTCATGTGACCTGCTCACACGACCCAAAAAGCGCAAATTTGTGTGAATTTACACTTAAAACAGATTTCAGTGAGCTAAATATGCTAAAATGTGTTGCCCAGACCAATCTAGAATAATGTACAAATATTTACATATGTTTTGCAATGATGTCATGGTGTCCAAATCAGGCAAACAGTCAGCTCAACTTGGTGAAAATCCGAAAATTGGTGTTAAACTGACTGGATAACCCATAAAAGGCACACCAAACATTGCAAAACATGACCAAATAACATGGAAATAATGTTCTAGAAGCTTACATAATCAAACTCACAGCAGGACTTTGTGCAATTGCCTTGGATTTGGTAATGCACCAACTTGGACCAAAATATTCTCAGGGATATGTCATGTGATATGTGTGCACAGACCATCTCTTAGATAAAAAAAACATTATCAGTATTTTTATTTTATTTTAATGTCTTTAAAATCTCTCAATATAGCTTATTTACTATGTTTTCAACAATATTCCGCATTTGGTAAGTCACATAAAGATGTGACAATACGCATGTGACACCATCTTTTAGCCCTGATTTTTCTGATAATTACACACTTTATTTCAAGGAAATCTGATAAAAACTAAGTGACGTATGAACTAATCTTATTACAAGTTCTTATTGTAGTCAATTAATTAATCTTGTTACAAGTTCTTACGTAGTAAAAGAACTTGTTTTCCGGCCTGCATAGCAGGCAGAAAACATTCCTAACGCAATGGTTGGAAATTCTCCCACTGCTATAGTGACCCTGCATGGTTTCTGTATCTCAGCCATTACTGGGCCAATTTTTATGATCTTGGTATCAAAAAAATCGTAAAAATCAGGGCCTTCCTGGTCACGTGACCAGGCCGTTTTAGGCTTGTTAGATCCGCCTCATTTTTCTGCTTTTTTTGAGTATAAGATTATCCCAATTGGTTCAGATTTGAGCGGACTACATATTATTTACTTATTTAACATGTATTTATGTAATAACATTTCTCCAGGTACTGCCTCACCCCCAAAGTAAGAACTTGTTTTTGCCATGCGCAGCAATGGCCTCTGACCAAGTTTAGACCTTGTGTGAAAATGTTTTGACAATGTCAAGGCTAAGATCCAGGACAATATAGCCGCGACTGTTCCAATACCATTGATAACATCAAGGCTAAGATCCAGGACAAGAAAGTCGAGTCCTCTGACACCATAGATAACGTCAAGGCTAAGATCCAGGACTATATAGCCGCGACTGTTCCAATACCATTGATAACGTCAAGGCTAAGATCCAGGACAAGAAAGTTGAGTCCTCTGACACCATAGATAACGTCAAGGCTAAGATCCAGGACTATATAGCCGCGACTGTTCCAATACCATTGATAATGTCAAGGCTAAGATCCAGGACTATATAGCCGCGACTGTTCCAATACCATTGATAACGTCAAGGCCAAGATCCAGGACAAGAAAGTCGAGGACTATATAGCCGCGACTATTCCAATACCATTGATAACGTCAAGGCTAAGATCCAGGACAAGAAAGTCGAGTCCTCTGACACCATACATAACGTCAAGGCTAAGATCCAGGACAAGAAAGTCGAGTCCTCTGACACCATAGATAACGTTAAGGCTAAGATCCAGGACTTTATAGCCGCGACTGTTCCAATACCATTGATAACGTCAAGGCTAAGATCCAGGACTATATAGCCGCGACTGTTCCAATACCATTGATAACATCAAGGCTAAGATCCAGGACAATATAGCCGCAACTGTTCCAATGCCATTGATAATGTCAAGGCCAAAATCCAGGACAAGAAAAATAGACAATGGCAAAGCAAAGATCCAGGACAATATAGCTGTGAGCTTTCACATGTCATAGACAATTTCAAAGCAAACATACAAGACATACGGGAATAAATTCTTCTCCATATTTGTATTAGCCTCATTGTAAACTAAGTTACTTTAATTGTCATGTTACTATTATTAATCTACAGCAGTAATAAATTAAATGGTAATATTTTTTGCTTTTCTGATAATTATAATTTAGTACATTGCTTTATTCCTTCTTTGGCCTGCTCTTTCTGGTATTACTTGCTGTATTACACCTGTGGGGCTCTTACCTATCCTAGCAAGGACCAGAAATGCCCAGAAAACTTTTGGCACTGAAAGGACCCCTGACACCCCTTCAGCAACAAATATATTCTCTAAGAACAAATATATTCTGAAACAAGAAAACCTTTCTGCCCGTCACATAAATATTTCTATATTTATGTATAAAATATTTATAGCAAGAAACATTATTCATTTTTGAAAAATAATCCTTTCAGTATAGAGGAATGTTTCGGGAGAAAAAAGAATATTTGGCTGAAATATGTTTCTACAAAATCTTTCTGAGCCTCCTCTAGATTGTATTTCCTATCAGAAATTAATCAACCTAGTAGGTTATGTTTAGTGGGTCACTGAAGTGAATAAAAACAGCATAAAATATTTAAAGACTCAAAAAAAAATCACACAATTCCTCAGCATTTACAATTAGTAATGAAATCATTCATTTGAATAATAAATTGAAGTATTTAAGGAATAGTGGAAATATTTGTCAATATTTGTGAGCATAAATATACTCAGCAGATAACCCAGAATTTTGCAAATTTTATGATACAAAATTCATGATATTTGAACAAGAATCCAGGAAGCTATGATATTATAATATATTTAATCTCTTATCTTGGGCATTTGCTTGACAATTAAGTTATCAAATTGCATGGTATAAGTATATTTGAACTCAGAAAAAATTTCTCTTATTTTACAATTTTTTTTTGCTTTCCACAACTTTCCCATGCTTGGATGCAAAATGCTTATTTCTTGAATAATACAAACAGAACCAAATATTTGCAAATATTTATCCACCTATTTTATTGCCCTAAATTTTCTGGATTTTCTGATATTAAAATTATGTAATTTGAGTCAGAACTGAGCATGTTAGAGCCTGATTACTGATTTGCAGACTCGCGTCCAAAAGTCATTTCTCAATGAGGAAATTACCTGGTCACATGATATTAATATATTTGTAATCAGAAAATTTCAGGCTATTTTTCAATATTTTTTCCGGATTTATTACATAACATTCTCACCCTGCAGATCAGATCTGCATGCTAAAAGCCTAATAATTGGATCATGATCGACATTGTGCACAGCATGACGCATGCCGAGGTCAAAAATGACTATAGTCAACCCATTTTTGACCTTGGCGTGCATCATCAGTCAATTAAGGATTGTGATGTCATTAATGTGCAATATTCATACACATAAGTATTTATTTTAGGCGTATCTCTATCAATTCTTCACGGATTCTGATGAAATAAATTGTAAAATTTTTAGAAAATTCAGGGCTATAAATCATACTAAATGTGCGTTGCGGGAATCGGACTATTTGGTGACGTATGGGCATTATAAGAGTCGTTGATGGCATATCAGAGTATTGCATCATTGGTTACCAAGGGAAGTGATGGATCTGATGTCATAAATATAGCAATGTGATGTCATTGATCCCATCAATCAATCAAGCTAAATTTAGAATGTGTTACTTTAAGCAATCAATACTGAGGATTGATGTATTTTATGCTATTCTGCACCAATTTTCCTGAAAAAAAAAGGATATTACTTGGAAAATTAATGGGATCAGTTTTTATTAAGAAGGTTTAGCAGTTGGGCAATTGAATGATGTATTGTTTTGGGAATCAATCACATTGGCAATGTGCAACAGATGGTTACTAGGGAAAATGATGCATCACCAATCAATCAAAGTTGTCATTAAATGTGTTCTCATGACTTCATTTTTTGAATTAAAAGACTACAAACATTTGTAGCAACTAGGAACAAAAACTACAAAAAAGGTGAAGCCGTGAGAGAAAATCAACGAGAAATGAGGTCGCACTGCAAGCAAATTAGCGGAAAGTCAGAATAAGAACAAGTTCTTTTACTAACGTAAGAACTCATAATATAATCATTGTTTAAATTCAAACTAAAAGCCATGTTTACCTTGTGGTTTATATTTGAAAGAAAAACCAAAAAAAATCAAATTGGCTGTGCTCGGCAAAGATTTAACTCCAGGGCTACAGAATGGTCATAAAGATTGATTTAACAGCTGGCAATTAAACCAGAGTTGTTAGCTTTCAACTGCACCATATGATATATAAAAGATGAAAGACTTTCTTCAATGCAGGACAATGAATAAAGCAAGCATAGACAACAGATCTGACTCAGTAAAGCCAAAATCCGCCAAGAACCTCAATATCAGGGACAAAGACATCAGAAAATATAGTGATTGAGATGGAGCAACATAATACGGCACAAACGCCAATGAAACTCAAGAGTGCAAACTAAAGTTGAAGTTGTGAAAAGCATTACTTGTAGTTTTCTAATTGGTTGCAACCCTAATAAAAAGAGTTCGGCTTTAGATGTAGGAATTGTGATAGATGGAATAACTTACATGATAGTGCGAAAGCCTTCACTTTTGTTGAGCTCCAACTGTGGATATATTGGTGGGCAGAGCGCAAAAAATGGTTTGAGTTGTTTTGATGGAGGGTATATAGCCGCGGAGAGAACAGGATGCCGATTGACATCAAGCATAGTGAGGACAAGAAAGTCACAATTGCCTGTTCCGTAATCCGAACTACCCGAGAATAGTTTGAGGTTAAAGTTGATGTGAAAAACCAAGAAGAAAAACTTACAGCAGAAGATATTCATATGAAGTGAACGTGAATCCACCACCCAACTTTCTTGCCAGACATCAACAGGAACGCATCAATGCAGGCAAAATGGTTTGCTCAACGAGTTTTTGGAAACTTTGTATGCTAAAATACAGATCGTTCATATTCCTGAAGTTGCACCAAAAAGCAACAGAACTCGAATCTGCAAATCAAGTCAAGTTGTATTGTGACTGCATACTTACTATCTATCAGTCCAATTGCGACTTTCCTGCTGTGTAATGAACTATCAGTGTTGTAAGGATTCTTCAAAGCTCAATAATACTCACCAAGCAAAGAGACAGGATAGAATGCTAGAATGCTTAGAGGAAGGTAATATGTTGGTTTGAGTGGAAAAGTTGAAAGGAGAAAATTCTCGCAGGGATGAAAAGAAGTGTCTGTGATGTGCTGGCTGCTCATGTTTGCACTTGTGCCCCGCACCTGCACTTGCTCCCACAGACCTCGCCAGAGTTGGAAAGTGTCATGGTGCTTTGCAAAGCGCGTTCCGGGACTACTACATTGCGCTGAAGGGGCTCAAGAAGTCGGTTGGAGTTCCAGCGGCTGCGAACGTCATGGCCATGGCTTATGCAGGCAGATAGTGAAGAGGTGTGGGACCGCTTGGTCCTATGTCTTTCTCCTTGTCTTCATATTTTCACCCCTTGTCATTGTCATCGTTAGTCAATGACACTGTTCTTGCCGTCGCCCTAGCCATTTCCACTTTGTTTGTGGCAACCCCAAACACCTATGCACCACCAACTCCAGTATTTCCTGAAATCCTCCTCGCTGCGGCGGCTGACTATACAAGGTGCGCGATCAAGCTTGAGCTTGAGAGTCACGTTATGGACCAGGTGTTGCTGGCCAGGGGACAGGAGGCACTTTTGTGTGTGCTCAGGTCCCCATTCATTCCAGGTTCTCCAGTCCTCAGGCTATTACACGAGCTTGAGGTGCAAGAGAACCTCCATCCCCTCGCGAGCTCAAGACGGTGTTCTTCATAGTCATCTCCAGGGTTCTATGTGATGTCACCAAACACGACTGCAAGGACATTGTCTTCCTTTGAGTCATGATTCGCGAAGATAGGTATTTGAAGAGCTTGCACACAATTTTACCTTGATCAATGCCCATTCTTCTGACTTGCCGATTTGCCAGATGCTAGCTGAGGACAATATTTTTTGTATTTGGCTTTTGCTCCATCATTTCCCATCCATTCGTCACTCTTTCCCCTCACATCTGATCCAACAACACATACCCATAATTAAGGGTCATATAGTTCATAGCAACATTTCAATTCCTTGGCCTCAGTAGTGTGACAATGTTGCTACACATTTATTGACTTGGGTGAGTGGGCCATTGCTGCACATGGCATGTATGAGTCTTTTTTAAGTTGGATAGAATATTAATCCTATAGAAAAAAGCATAAAATACAAAGAATATTGTGCTGTGCAATGAAGTCTGGGCCAAAAAGTATGATCTTATACTCAAATTGTAGGGATTTTTAAGGTGGTCATTTTAAGCATAAATGCGCTCTGTCATGTGATGTGTAGGGGGCAAAAAATGGGATTACGAGTTTTTACATAGTAAAAGAACTTGTTTTCCACACTTGATAGCAGAAGGAAAGTTTCTAATGCGAATGTTGGAAATTCTCCCACTGCTTCATTTTTTGTGACTGACTCTGAATTAAAAGTCTACAAATTTTGTAACAGTAGGAATTTTTTTTGACAGTGAGAATGGTTGTGTGATGGGCGTTGCTATGGGCTATTTTTAGATTTTGTGTTTAAAAACCTAAGTTAGGGTTAGATCTTTGGTATAGCATTACTGGGCACTATGGCGAACATTCTTTTGCAAAGCAAATATGAATTCTAAACTAACTACTATAGACTGCTTGGAATATTCTAGCCTACCAAAAACACTAAAAAAGCATACCAGAAACCCTATTCTAGCCTATAAACAATCAACTAATATGTGATACTAGAAAAAGAGGATATATACCTGTAAAAGTACTCAAATCTTAGGTCTCTCTTCTGAATTCAGTCAGTATTACACAGAGGACACAAAGAAGACAAAAAACCATGTGAAAGGCCAAAAAAAGTGCCAGCAAAGCACTGGTATAGCCTAAAACAAAGGTAAAAGAAACCTAGAGAAAGAGGAACAACAGTTAGTAGGATATCTTGACCAGCATACCATGGTATTGCTCTCAAAAGAGGTACACTGCCAGCCTATCCGGGACGACTGGTATGCTGGTAAAGAAGAAAAAGAGAAGTGATGAGCTGGCAGTTTATAACAATGTGACATGTGTCATGTGATTTTGTTTTTTTAGGATTAGGTCTCAATGTGGCTGTGTCAGAGCACCAGGGCCCGGTGCTCTGACTGACACAGCCACATTTGCAGACAAAGTGTTTTTTGGCTTTATCTTCGTCATTTCTCCTCTGATTTTTATGATTTTAGTATCAAAAAAACCAGAAAAATTTAGGCTTTAAGAAAATACATGTACAAATACAATTAAGTCATGTGAATTCTTCAAAATTGAATTTATATCATTTTTTCTGCTGTTTTTTTAGTCAATTCTAAACCAATTTCTCTGGGTTTGAGTGCCAAAAAATTATAAAATAAATGTTTTTCTCTCAAAAGGCATTTATACTTAGCACAGCCACATTACTGTGCAGACAAAGTATTTTTTAGCTTCATCTTAACCATTTTTCCTCTGATTCTCACAGTTGTGGCATCAAAAAAAACGTAAAAATTCAGGCTTTTATGGGAATACATTTACAAATACAATAAAGTCTTTTTCACATTTTATTTTATTCAAATTCTAGCTAATTAATTATCCATCTGTCAATTGATTTCATTGACATTAACAATCTAACTTGAAAGAATTACAGGTAATAAAGATAGTGGTTAGAAAGCTGGCCTTGATCCAAAATCCTAAGACTGAGACTGCATAAAACCAATCTGGACAGGTTTAGAGCAGTTTTGATTGGGTTTTGGTAGTCTTTTAACAGTTTTGAAGTATTCTTTCAAACCATTGTATTCTTTTCTATTATTTCAGTTAATAATAACAGAAACAGGATATAAACACCAAAAGTCTAATGATCTGGACTAGGATACCCTGTAAATTGACCTAACTACAATGGCCAAAAGACATTATACTAAAAGCAACATAAAAAGAACTTGTTTTTTGCCATGCAAAGCAATGGCCTCTAACCAAGTTTATTGGTGGCAGGATCATAAAAATTAGCCTAGAACTGGCTGAGATATAGACAATTGTTTGTAATAGGAAGGTCTTTACTGCGGTGTTGATGGATGGATGAATGAATCAATTTTTGGCCTAAGTCCTGAAATAATGAATGAGTTTTTGATAAATCAAAAGACTCATAACAAGATTTTATCTGTTTGCCATGATTTTGGATTCAAAATTTTAGGAAAAATCAGGGCTACAATCTATAACTTTTGTCAGCAATGAACATCCTTTTAAGACAGTGAACATGAAGTACCTCCACCCTGCCTACATTCTTCCGACAGAGATTGACACAGCTAACAAGATTGATCTGTTCATGGCATTATTAATCATTGAAAAGGCGGAGTTCAATTTACCCACCTTCCATGTTATGAAGACAATGCCAGAGTTTAGAAGCAATTTCAAAAGGCCTATTGAGGATGGAGCTGAGAAATTGATGAAACATTACAAGTTCTTACGTAGTAGAAGAACTTGTTTTCTACACTTGATAGCAGAAGAAAATGGTTCCTAACACGAACGTTCGAAATTCTCCCACTGCTATAGTGACCCTGCATGGTTTCTGTATCTCAGCCATTACTGGGATAAATTTAATGATTTTGGTATCAAAAAAATCAAGGCCTTTAGGCTTGCTAGAACCGCCCCATTTTTCTGCTTTTTTTGAGTATAAGATCATCCTAATCAGTTCAGATTTGAGCAGACTATATATTATTTACGTATTAAATATGTATTTATTTAATAACAGTGTAAGTCTTCAGGCACTGCCTCACTCTAAAGTAAGAACTTGTTTTTGCCATGCGCAGCAGTGGCCTCTGACCAAGTTTGGACAATTTGCAAAGAAGTTATAAATCTTGCAAACAAGATACAGCATAGACAACTGTCCCCCACGCTTTTTACTTTTGCCATGAGTTATAATTGGCATGCTAGGCAACTCGACAATAAGCTGGCCATTATGTGCCATTGGCCAGCATTCCGATGGCCAAAGGTCTGGCTGAAATTGAAGCATGTTTTTTTTTCTAAATTTTTCTATGTTCTATATGATCCACTACCAACCAGGAATGAGTTGCAGGAACTTTGCGTGGCTAGTGACAAACTGGGAGATGTGCTGAATTCACACCCCAAAAGCCAGAAAGAATGTGCCAAAACCCTCCAGCCAGTTTGGCAGAGTATACATATGTATGGTCCGATCCAAAGATTCAGTCATCAATGGCGCCATGTTTCCTGATCTCAGTATCTGGTATGTTATTCAGTTACTCTGACTTGGTCAGAGGCCATTGCTGCGCATGGCAAAAACAAGTTCTTACTTTTGGGTGAGTCAGTACCTAGAGACCTGTGATTAAATAATGGATGTTAAATAAGGAATTAAATAAATAAATGTAAAATAAGCAAATAATGGACAGTCCGCTCAAATCTGAACTGATTGGGATGTTCTTATACTCAAAAAAAGCAGAAAAATGAGGCAGTTCTAACAAGCCTAAAGGCCCAGATTTTTACAATTTTTTTAATATCAAGATCATCAAAATTGGCCTAGTAGTGGCTAAGATACAGAAACCATGCAGGGTCACTGTATGAGTGGGAAAATTTCGAATGATTGCATTGGAAACCATTTCTGCCTGCTATGCAGGCCGGAAAACAAGTTTTTTTACTACGTAAGAACTTGTAACAAGATTAATGATTAGACTACGATAAGAAACTTGTAACAAGATTAATTTATATGTTGCTTAGTTTTTATCAGATTGCCTTGAAACAAAGTGTGTAATTATCAGAAAAATCAGGGCTAAAAGATGGTGTCACATGCATATTGTCACATCTTTATGTGATTTACCAAATGCAGAATATTGTTGAAAACACAGTAAATAAGCTATATTGAGAGATTTTAAAGGCATTAAAATAAAATAAAAATACTGATAATGTTTTTTTTACCTAAGAGATGGTCTGTGCACACATATCACATGACATATCCCTGAGAATTACAAGTTCTTACATAGTAAAAGAACTTGTTTTCTGGCCTACATAGCAGGCAGAAAACATTCCTAATGCCAAGGATGGAAATACTCCCACTCATATAGTAACCCTGCATGGTTTCTTTATCTCAGCCATTACTGGGCCAAATTTAATGATTTTGGTATCAAAAAAATCATAAAAATCAGGGTCTTTAGGCTTGTTGGAACCGCCTCATTTTTCCGCTTTTTTTTGAGTATAAGATCATCCCAATAGCTTCAGATTTGAGCAGACTACATATTATTTAATTATTTAACATGTATTTATCTAACACTCTTGGTATGTCTCCATCCCCAAAGTAAGAACTTGTTTTTGCCATGCGCAGCAATAGCTTCTGACCAAGTATTTGGTCCAAGTTGGTGCATTAGCAAATCCAAGGCAATTGCACAAAGTCCTGCTGTGAGTTTGATTATGTAAGCTTCTAGAACATTATTTTCATGTTATTTGGTCATGTTTTGCAATGTTTGGTGTGCCTTTTATGGGTTATCCAGTCAGTTTAACACCAATTTTGGATTTTCACCAAGTTGAGCTGACTGTTTGCCGGATTTGGACACCATGACATCATTGTAAAATCTATGTAAATATTTGTACATTATTCTTACAAGTTCTTACATAGTAAAAGAACTCGTTTTCTGCACTTGATAGCAGAAGGAAATGGTTTCTAATGCGAACGTTCGAAATTCTCCCACTGCTTCATTTTTTGTGTGTGACCCTGAATTAAAAGTCTACAAACTTTTCAAATAGTGTCAAAATCATTATTGACCATGGGAATGGTTTTCTGATGTCTGTTGCTAGGGTCTATTTTTTGCTTTTGTTCCTAGACACCTAAACTAAGGTTAGGTTTTGTCAGTAACATGATTACACTTCACTGAGCCCCTGGACCTAACCTCTTAGGTTGATTAATTCCTGATAGGAAATACAATCTAAAGGAAGGCTGAAAACATTTCTGAAAACAATTTTTTCCAAGAATAATCTTCAGATTTTTAAAATGTTTTTTAGGGTTTAGTATAATGTTTCTTTGACAGGTGGTGGCAGGGGTCTCTTGTGGAAAATGTTTTCTAATAATAAACATTCTTCAAAAAATAATTTTTATAGAAAACAAAAATCAAATGTTTTCTGTGACGGCTTGGCAAAGTTTTGTATTTCAGAAATATATTCTGGTGGCAAGGGTTCTCCAAATTAAAAAAATTCCTGTGGCTTTTCCAGGATAGCTATAAATATACTGTAATGACATTTCTTTAGGCACAGGTCTATCTAGTCTCGTTCCTCTCTGTTCTGGTGATAAATAAGGAAATCGCCCCGTGAGAATCATTAAAATGATGGAGCTCTCCTTCTCCAGAACGTCTGGTGCAGTTGAACCATAACACCCCCCATGGTCACATCCCGTGGTCAAAGTAACGACAGGTGGCCAGTGCGTCGCGGGCTACTCCCTGTTTAGTCCGCTCGCTGTACTTATTGCCTTTTTTTTTAATTAACATCATGCCTGCTGCGTCGTCTCTTCACAATCAACAGATCTTCAACGCACTCGCCTTGAAGCCTTCAAAACCTCTGGCTATAATTCAATGCAAGTCCGAGCGCATTTGACATCGGAGTTTTGGGTACGGATGCACAGTGAGCCAACTCCCTTGCATACTTCTGGCAGCTAGATACACCGAAGCTATCCTACCCGGCTTTGATAGTGTACTGTGTTGTTATTGCTGGTACTGGATTAGGCAAGACTATGCTATTCATGATGCTGCTAACTCTGGATGCAAAAAAGAAGATTATCATTATCTCTCCCCTCAAAGTGCTCACAGGTTTCATTCCTTGGTGCAATAGCAAGATTCCCTTGCATGTAGATAAATTTTACAAGCTAAAATTGTATTTCTAAACCTTTGTTAGTGTCAGAGCATCTAAATACCAAACACTGGCGAAGCCGGAGGGTGCTTTTCTTACTGCACTGATAAATGCACGAAATAAATTCAATATTAGAGAATGATTTTCTGTACTAGTGAACAATTTTCCAGACTCAAAGGTATACCCAACTATCTATCTACGGTGCCACAAGCCATGATATGCCAGCTGTGCAGTTTCCGCGCGCCTGTTATCCCGTAGTGGAGGCGCGGAAGGGTGTTACATTAATCACGGGATGTGACCATGGGGAGTGTTACAGTTCGAATGCACCAGACGTTCTGGTGATTCACCGTCCATCACAAAGACCATCCCACGGTAGGATTTTCTTTTATATTCACCAGAACGGATAGGGACAAGACTAAGGTCTACCTGACCTAACACACAAGAAGCAATCTAAATCAAAGCAAATAATATATATATCTATAGCATTTTTTTGATTATAGCCTATACTAGCATTTATATCAATAAATACCATCTTGTAGATTTGAATTTTTTGCATTTTCTAATATTTAAATAATTGCAAGCAAGTAAAAACTAAGCTCATTATAGTCTAATGACATTTTAACAGACTTGTATTGAGAAGTAGATTTTTTCTAGTAAATAAACATTAAATTATAATACAGATAAGTATTAAAAAAAACAATAGCTTATACCTACTATATTTAAATCTAAACTGTGAAATCTTATTTTAGAAGTATTTCTATTTTTAGACTGAAAATATTTTTGATATTTCTATTTTTAGAGAAGGTCTATTTTTAGAAGTGTGTCTATTTTTAAACTACAGCTCTAAAAACATTTTGGAATCATTTCTATTTTTAGCTGACCCTGAATTTCCCAATTAGGAACTATTTCCATTTATGGTTATATCAGCTATTTTTAGAATCAATCTTGTTTTGCTTATATCTCAGTCAGGAAAGCGAATATTGATATGATTTAAATGCTAAAAAAGTCTAAAAATATATTACTTTCTTTTGAAATACTCTTTCCTTTTTGGGAAATTTTCCCATCTGCCAAATCTGATTTCAAGAAGCCTGATAATGATTTTGATGCAGCTTATATCTTAATAAGGAAAGAAGATACAGTTATGATTTAAACAGATTTAGAATTGCCCTGATGAGTAGTACAACTTTTGTTACTAGCACAGCCACATCTGATCACTTTTGGAAATTGCTTCTATTTAAAGCATTAATTGATCAATTTAGTATCTAAAGCACTTCAAACATGTTGAATATGCTTTGATATAGCTGTTCAAATACTTAAAAGTCTAATTATATCACATGTCACATGATTATCTATTTTTAGATATGACTGTGTATTTAAAACTTGAATTACAGCTATATTTAGAACAATGAGCATGGTAAGGTCAATGTCTGGCAAAGCACACTCTCAAAGTCTGACTATGTCACATGTCACATAGATCATGTAATCTATATTACAACTGAAAGCAAATGTTAGGCCACCCAAGTTGTTTGACACATGTATAACAAACTTATGTCAGATAGGGGCTGTGGTGGCTCAGGTGGCACCATCACTCTAAAGCCCTAGGCAGATAAAAACATGAGTTCGAATCCAGCTGGTTACATAGTTAAAATACTTTAGACACTATGTGATTTATTTAATGCCCCTGGAAGTCACTGTATAAGCTGTTGTAATAGAAAGGTAGACTATGTCTCTGCTGAAAAGCCAGCCAAAGGGCTTGAATAACACTATCCCTGTGCTCTCACATTATGAAGTTATGGTTATGTTGTTCTTCTTGGCATCTGAAAAGGGCATCATGTCAGGATGAGATCTGGTGGGGAGGCGCAACCTCGGTTACTGATTTGACCGGATGACTAATGGCACAGCCACAGAAAATCTGCCAAATGCCCAAACTGCAGCTCAAACGACACCACAATAGAAATGCAATGAAATTTATTGAGATAGCGCAGCGAGACTTACATACTCGACCAAATAAAAAATTTAAAGCCTTGAATGTGTGTGTAATTGCCTTGATTTCGTGAATGCAGAGCCTTGCATCCTAAGTGATGGATTATGTAACAACTCAAATCACTGCTTTGCAACTCATTTTTAAAAACAGTTTATTAGCTCAACATGGCAATTTTGCGCATAGGTTTATAGAGAGAAAGTACTTTATTTTTTATTCTCCAGGGATTGGCCGGAGATTTTAATTTATGACAGTTCTACAGTGCAATTTAGCTTCCAGATCAACCCTTATCTATTCACTTTTTTCGGTTTTCATCCGGCCAATCCCTGCGTAATCCAGATTAATTCATATTTGGGCAGAAATTGTGTCCAAAGAGTGATGTGATTGGCTTAAATATTGATTTTCCATAATTTTGTCCATTTATGAGGAAAGTAAACAACTACAAACAAAATCTGATCTTGCGCGCGTTGCACCTCCCCAGATCTGGAAGACCTAGGACAAGCTGTGCCAGATAGCTAGCCAGGGCTGCCAATATGCCAAGTCGGCTAGAGCCGCCTCTTCTGGGTTGTTTGACCAGTACCAAAGAATGAAGTGAAATTAAATCTGTGAAGACAGCTAAAGCTGACCCAATGAATGTAGCTGCTGAAGTACTGTGTGGCTGTGTTTAAACAAGACATAGTCAATAGAACAACTACTTATTTTGTGGCACATGCTGGATGCCTGGGAATGGATGCAGAGCTTAGAGGATGAAAGTTTCTTGATGCTCCAGGTGTGACAGTGTTTAGTTAAGTGAAAGCACAAGCTGGTGTATAGAATGAAGCTAGGGATCAACCATGACTAGTGTAAATATACAGGATGACATGTTATTGGGTATAATCAGACAACTGGCATATTGCAACATAGTGGATCAGTTATGTACGAAAAATATATTATTGTGGCTGTACATAGCACCGACGCGTCGGTGCTATGTACAGCCAAAGTTAGATTGCATACTGGATAGCAGGATGAACAGTCTTACATTTTTTGTTGTAGCCAAGTTGCAGCTTTTAGCAGCCTTATTTCTACTGTAAGTTGAGTGATGCTAGCACCACAAGAAGCATGTCTTGACATGAGCAGGACTAGTGGCTTTAGCTGCCTATTGTACTTATTGGTGTTTCTGAGTTTTTGATATCCTTCAGTTAATGGCCAGTGGAGTTGCAGGTTACTTCTACATCTGTGTTTTGAAGAGCTTTAGCGGCCTTTTTTACGTGCTGCTCATCAGAGGACTTGGTCTCATGTAACAAGCAGCAAAGTCTTTTGGCTTTTTGAAGATCACTAATTCTCCAACTTATTAAGAGAACTTCAAGTTTGTGAGTGAACCAAGGAAAGGATTCTTTCTTAACAAGATTTTTCCGAGTGCTTCACTTTTGCATGCAAAAATCCTAATCTTGGCAGCATGGCTTGCTCTGTGCTGCGATATTGTGAAGTGTCACTCAGACACTGATCTACTATGTTCATTGTTCTAAAGATAGCTGTAATTCAAGTTTTAAATATACAGTAATATTAAAGCACTTCTAGATGTTAAATTGATCAATCAATGCTTTAAATAGAAGTAATTTCCAAAAGTGATCAGATGTGGCTGTGCTAGTAACAAAAGGTGTACTATTCATCAGGGTGATTCTAAATCTGTTTAAATTATAACTGTATCTTCTTTCCTTATTGAGATATAAGCTGCATCAAAATCGTTATCAGGCTTCTTGAAATCAGATTTGGCAGATGGGAAAATTTCCCAAAAAGGAAAGAGCATCTCAAAAAAAAGTAATATATTTTTAAATCTTTTTACAATTTAAATCATATCAATATTCAATTTTCTGACTGAGATATAAGCAAAACAAGATTGGTTCTAAAAATAGCTGATATGACCATAAATGGAAATAGTTTCTAATTGGGAAATTCAGGGTCAGCTAAAAATAGAAATGATTCCAAAATGTTTTTAGAGCTGTAGTTTAAAAATAGACACACTTCTAAAAATAGACTTTCTCTAAAAATAGAAACATCAAAAATATTTTCAATGTCTAAAAATAGAAATACTTCTAAAATAAGATTTTGAAATTTAGGTCTAAATATAATAGGTATAAGCTATTGTTTCTTTTAATACTTATCTGTATTATAATTTAATGCTTATTTACCAGAAAAAATCTATTTCTCAATACAAGTCTTTTAAAATGTTATTAGACTATAATGAGCTTAGTTTTTACTTGCTTGTAATTATTTACTTAGAAAATCCAAAAAATTCAAATCTACACAATGGTATTTATTGATATAAATGCTAGTATAGGCTATAATCACAAAAAATTCTATAGCTTTTATATATAGAAATATATATATATTATTTGCTTTAATTTAGATTGCTTCTTGTGTGTCAGGTCAGGTAAACCTGTGCCTAAAGAAATGTCATTACAGTATATTTATAGCTATCCTGGAAAAGCCACAGGAATTTTTTTAATTTGGAGGACCCCTGCCACCAGAATATATTTCTGAAATACAAAACTTTGCCAAGCCGTCACAGAAGACATTTGATTTTTGTTTTCTATAAAAATTATTTTTTGAAGAATGTTTATTATTAGAAAACATTTTCCACAAGAGACCCCTGCCACCACCTGTCAAAGAAACATTATACTAAACCCTAAAAAACATTTTAAAAATCTGAAGATTATTCTTGGAAAAAATTGTTTTCAGAAATGTTTTCAGCCTTCCTTTAGATTGTATTTCCTATCAGGAATTAATCAACCTAAGAGGTTAGATCCAAGGGGTCACTGATGTGCATGATTAAATATCATTTTCTTTACTTTGCAGTTGGTTAGATGCTCTTGTTCTGGTTACTATGGTTTAATATAGCTTATATAATTAAATACTGACTAAACATGATTTAGGTCAGTTGTATATCTATTTATATGCTGCTAGATCACTTCCACCGCATCCCAGTAATAAATAATACTGGTTGTAAATCTTGTTCAACTTCTCCTAGTACTTTCTGTATCCCTCAATGTTATACTTTTGTTTATAGTTGGTTTGAAATCAAACTCAGAAGAATTTGGAATGTCTTTTAAATATAAATCTGAGGTTTAATATTGATAATAAGCCAAATAATTTTTTTTTGTGTTGTGGCTCTGCTAACCAAGAACACATCTAAAACTTTAAACTTCAGATATGCATTTTAAATATAATTCTGAGGTATAATATTGATAATAAACCAAATATGATTTTTTTTTGTTGTGGCTGTGCTAACCCTAAGAGGACTGACACATCAGTCCTCTTAGGGTTAAAATCAAAAACACACCTAAAATTTAAACTTCAGAAATGCATTTTAAATATAAATCTGAAGTTTAATATTGATACCAAGACAAATATGATTTTTGTTGTGGCTGTGCTAACCCTATGAGTACAGTCCAGTTGGCTTGTTATCACTAGGAAACCTCAAATTTATATTTAAAATGCATTTCTGAAGTTTAAAATTTTAGGTGTGTTTTTCATTTTAACCCTTAACCCTAAGAGGACTGACACATCGGTCCTCTTAGGGTTAGCACAGCCACAAAAAAAAAATCATATTTGGCTTATTATCAATATTATACCTCAGAATTATATTTAAAATGCATTTCTGAAGTTTAAAGTTTCAGGTGTGTTTTTGATTCTAACCCTAAGAGGACCGACACATCGGTCTTCTTAGGGTTAGCACAGCCACAACAGAAAATATAAAATCCCTAATTTTACATTTAAAACATCAGTACTTGGTCAATTCTTGCAAAACTTATATCAAAAAACTTGGTCAGAGGCCATTGCTGCGCATGGCAAAAACAAGTTTTTACTTTGTGGGTGCATGTTACAACATAAATATATGTTAAATAAGTAAATAATGCATAGTTTGGTTCAAATCTGAACCGATTAGGATGATCTTATACTCAAGAAAAGCAGAAAAATAAGGCGGTTCTAACAAGCCTAAAATGGCCTGGTCATGTAACCAAGAAGGCCCTGATTTTTACAATTTTTTTGACACCAAAATCATAAAATTTGGCCCAGTAATGGCTGATATACAGAAATCATGCAGGGTCACTGTATGAGTGGGAGAAATTCAAATGCTTGCGTTAGAAACCATTTCTGCCTGCTATGCAGGCCGGAAAACAAGTTCTTTTACTACATAAGAACTTGTAACAAGATTAATTATTAGACTACAATAAGAAACTTGGAAAAAGATTAATTCATACGTCACTTAGTTTTTATCAGATTGCCTCGAAACAAAGTGTGTAATTATAAGAAAAATTAGGGCTAAAAGATGGTGTGACATAGGTATTGTCACATCTCTATGTGACTTACCAAATGCGGAATATTGTTTGAAATACACAGTAAATAAGCCATATTGAGGGTTCTTAAGGGTTTTAAAACAAAATAACAATAGTGATTATTTTTCTTTACCTAACAGGTGGTCTGTGCACACATATCACATGACATATCCCTGAGAATATTTTTGTCCAAGTTGGTGCATTATCAAATCCAAGGCAATTGTACAAAGTCCTGCTGTGAGTTTGATTATGTAAGCTTCTAGAACATTATTTTCATGTTATTTGATCATGTTTTGCAATGTTTGGTGTGCCTTTTATTGGTTATCCAGTCAGCTTAACACCAATTTTGCAATTTTCTCTGAGTTAAGCTGGCTGTTTGCCTGATTTGGACACCATGACATCATTGCAAAACATATGTAAATGTTTGTACATTATTCTAGATTGGTCTGGGCAACACATTTTAGTATATCTAGCTCACTGAAATCTGTTTTAAGTGTAAATTCACACAAATTTGCGCTTTTTGGGTCGTGTGAACACGTCACATGACCTAATCGTCCCTGGATACACATGCTACATGAAAGCCCTGATTTTTACGATTTTTTTGATACCAAAATCATAAAATTTCGCCCACTAATGGCTGAGATACAGAAATCATGCAGGGTCACTGGATGAGTGGGAGAAATTCGAATGCTTGCGTTAGAAACCATTTCTGCCTGCTATGCAGGCCGGAAAACAAGTTCTTTTACTACGTAAGAACTTTTAATTTGTAAAATTCAGGCCTTTCCATGGGTATTTTGCACAGCCACAGGGTACTCTGCAGAGCCACACTAAATATTGCCTTTGGTCTTTTTCAGTCGTTGCTGGATCAATTCTGACAAAAATAATATCAAAAAAATTGTAAAATTCAGGGCTTTTAAATGTACTATTATTTATAAAACCATCTTTGAAAAGGTTCCAAGAACTATCCTATTAAACATGATCTTGTGCTAACAGAAATAATATTCAAATAGGAATTCATATAAGCAGTTCTGTCTTTGGTCACATTCAATACAATTATTCATAAATATAAAGGATCCTTAAAATCAACTACAACCAGTATATAACACACTAGGGTTATCTTTTTATCTTGTCTTATCTTATCTTATCTCATCTTATCTTATTGGATTAGATAAATCTGTATGACTTGTAACATATGTCCCATAGTTATAAACTGCTAGCTCATCACTTCTTTCTTTCTTCTTTACCAGCATGTCAGTCCACCTGGATAGGTCGATAGTGTACCCCTAGCTGAGGGGATACCATGATATGCTGGTCAAAGCTTACTAACTGTTGTCTCTTTCTTTTTAGATTCATTATAAGTTTGTATAAAGCAGAAAGGTGCCTTGCTGGCACTTTTCCCCCTTTTTTTCTGTGCTTTTTATGTAGTTTAAAACTTAATAGACTCAATACTAACTAGCTAAATATTAGTCTTTAATGTACTTTCATTAGTAGATAGTCCCTAGTATAGATTATAAGGCTGGAAGAGTGCTTTGCTGGCGCTTTTTTTACCTCTTTTATATCTTTTTGTGTAGAGTAAAACTTGATAGACAGTAGTATATAGCTAGATATATGTTTTTAGAGCACTTTTATTTGTAGATAACTTCTTTCCTAGCACAGGTCATGTCAGTTGACTGTGTGGGGGCTAGAAAAGTGCTTTGCTGTTGCTTTTTTATCCTTTTTTTGCTTTCTGTATGGAATAAAATTTGATATAAAGCAATAACTTACTAGATTTATATCTTTAGACTACTTTTACAAATGCATAGCAAGCATAAGTACTGTGTACAAGCTAAACTAGTGATTTTCTGGTTTATACCACAAAATGCATCTTTTTATTACCTTTCCAATGAGTTCAAGATCAGCCCAATCTAGTGTTTTGAAGTCTGGTCCTAAGACTGGAAAAGACTGCAAAAAGACCAGACCAGACTGCAAAAATACTAGACCAGCAGTCTGGTCTTTTGATATTTGAGAATGAAAAACCGGAAAAAAACCAGTCTTTGAGGACCAGTTTTTGGTCCTAGGACAAGTCCAAACCAGTAGTTTTGTAGCCCTCATTTTTTCCTTTAAAACACACTATGTATCATAATTTTAGACAAAGTTCACACTGAAAAATAAAAAAAACCATTTTGAAACTTCCAAAAGAGTAGAAAATGGTGAATATTTCCGTATAATTGCCAATTTTCAACGGAATTTAATGTTCTTGGACTTGTTTTAAAGGTATATATGATTTCTACAAATTATATTTATATATCTACACTGAATTTTGATGTTAATGTATCAAAAAACCAATTGAGACCAGCTGGCAACCAGTTAAGACCAAGCCTGGTCCAGAACTGCAAAAAACTGATAAGGAGCAGTCCTTATCAGTCCAGTCCAGTTTTTTGAACATTTATAAATTTCTAGGACCAATTACAATCCCTGTCCTTGCCAAAAATGCGAAAAAACCAGACTAGACCAGACTTCAAAACACTAGTCCAATCAGATAATATTTCATTTTGTTATTAATCAATTACTGAGACATAGTACATGAGGCCTTGTTTTTGCCATGTGCTGCTACTCTATGCAGGTAAAAATATGATAAAATCTATCTTTGATATACAATCCAATAATATATTGAAAAATCTTTGATAAAGAGAATTGAGAAGAAAAAGAACTTGTATTTGCCATGCAGAGCAATGGCCTCTTAACAAGTTTTCTCTCACACTGTCAAACTTCACTAAAATCATGATATCTTGGCCATTTCTTGACCATTTACAATGATTTTGGTATCAGAAAAATCACACAATTCAGGGCTATAACATGGTCACGTGACCAGGCCGTTTTATTACCATAAAATGCACCTTTTTATTCTCTTTCCAACGAATCCAAGCTCAGCCCAATCAGATAACATCTGACTCCATTATTAATCATTTACCTGAGATATTGTACATGAGGACTTGTTTTTGCCATGTGCAGCAATAGCTGCTATGCAAGTAAGGACACTCAACTGGGTCTCGAGGTATCAATAGTCACAAGCAAACTGTCTTAGGAAAGAAGCCGACCAAAAGCAGACACAGTCCAGGCTAGTGCCCAATAACGATCAAAGTTGAGCAGTTAATTTTCCTAATACAACTGTAATGCAGCAAAATGGTCGGCACAACTGCACTCACTTAGAGATTAGGGAGCGCTACTGTCCTGGAGAGAAGAAGAATAAGAAGAACCTGCCTTTTATTAGGTGGCTCATGAATGATGACCACCCAGAACATTGCCCATTTCTGTCAGTCTGGCAGCCACATCCTTCTCAGAAATGTTCATAATTTCACTGTCTGCTGCATCACCTGACTTATCCTCAGATGAGTTGATTGGTTCTCCAATCAATACTCTGGGTATTTTCACAGCCAGAAGTAAGAAAAAGAATTAAGAAAAGGAGGAAAAGGGGGGAAATTCACCAGATGACTCTGCTACTTTGTGGGATTTTTCCAAGCTAAAATAAGCCTAAAACTTCACTTCTGCTGACTACAAAGCATTGAAAAATGCTGAGCGCACATTCTGCGCACACATAGGTCATTTTTGAGTGACTTTTGGGTCCTGATTACCGAATACTGACCTCAATAACAAATATAAAGCCACAAATTTTTACCCAATTGTTTTTGTTACTACTTTGAATCGTTGAGAATTTTTTTAACTATTTCTGTAATTTATTTGAGATGTTATTGAGTGCACAAAAGCCAATCCAGCAGGAGCAAGAGTCTCAGATGCACAGGAAGACTGTCATGTGAGTTTACCTGCCATGGCCCATGGCAGATAACTTTTGAGTCTGCAAAAGTGGCATGTGCTCTATCAGCAACAATTAAGAAAATCTGAAGAGACAGAAGTGTTCAATAGTGTACTAATTGCCCAATAGCAGAGTTTCACAATTTTAAGTCAATATTTGAGGTCAGAATTGACACTGCTGAGATGCTTGCTGCAGGGTAGTTTTGAAACACATAGATGACTGAATAGATAGACTTTTAATAAAATCTAATCCCCTATCACACACACACACACTATCAGTCAACACAGTAAATCAATCCTAACACTTGACAAGCATTAAGCACCCAATTAAATAATCAAATTAATTGATCAGTTCTTTTTGGGAGGGGCAGGTATTTTTATAATAACAAGACTAATCTGAAGAATCTGTCTGGTACAGGAAAAATATGCATTCACGTAGGATGGATGTGTCGACCTGAAGGTGAACACTAAAGGTTACAAGTTCTTACGTAGTAAAAGAACTTGTTTTCCAGCCTGGATAGCAGGCAGAAATGGTTTCTAATGCAAGCATTCAAATTTTTCCCACTCATACAGTGACCCTGCATGGTTTCTGTATCTCAGCCATTACTGGGCCAATTTTGATGATCTTGGTATCAAAAAATTTGTAAAAATCAGGGCTTTTAGGCTTGTTAGAACCGCCCTTATTTTTCTGCTTTTTTTGAGTATAAGAACATTCCAATCAGTTCAGATTTGAGCAGACTGTCTATTATTTGCTTATTTAACATTTATTTATTTAATTCCTTATTTAACATGCATTATTTAATCACAGGTCTCTAGGTACTGACTCACCCCAAAGTAAGAACTTGTTTTTGCCATGTGCAGCAATGGCCTCTGACCAAGTTATAATTGGGGGAATTGAAAATAGATAACAAAATCAAAGACTTTGCCTCTTGGGATCACGGGATATGTCAATGAGACGCATATGGGACTTGGTCACTTTGGACACTTGAAAAACAGGATAACGCCACTCTGGGATGCGTATAACTCTCTTGGGGTTACCGAAACCCTACTCGACAGAAAGAAACTCTGCAATGTCCGGTGTAGTCTACAACTATCTGAGTTGCCTCTACCACAGTCCAGGTCTTGGACATGCGACGCATTACCAAAGTATGGGTTACTGCGGCTAATTGGATAGCCACTGAAGCCTCTTCAAGTCAAATAGACTTGTGAAGCAGCCATTGCTGTGCATGGCAAATACGAGTTCTTTCTATCTTTTTCTTTTTTCAATAAGTTTACATAATAAATGGGCCAGACTAATTTATCATACAGTAGGTTGATGAGGTGAAGTACTTATTAATAAAATTAGTTACTGATTTAATAAATATATCTCAATATACTCATTTTAGCTGGTCCATAGTCATATAATATTGTGAGAAGAGCATCATGCCAAATATACACGCTATTCAGGACTATTAGTTTGGCTAAAAGTAAGCTAAATATGTAACTGCAAAACATCAATGTTGGCTTTATAGGCTTCTTGGTATCAACTACCCCATTATTAAAGATAATTTGCAGATTAACAACGTCAAGAAATATTTCAAGACCTAAAAAAAATTGTAATTATGGCTCAGCATTTACAAGTACAACAAAATGAATAATTTAAATATTAAATCAAAGTATTTTTGGAATGTTGCAAATATTTGCAAATATTTGTTAGTATAAATATAAGCAGTGGATTATCAAGAATTTCCAAATTTTATAATATAAACTTCACAATATTTTGAGCAGAATTCAGAAAACTGTGATGGTATAATATATTTATACTCCTATCTTTGTTATTTTTTGAACAAGAAAGTTGCCAGATTATATAGTATAATATTTTTGGACTCCAAAAAATATCTCTTATTTTACAGATTTATTTTTGTATTCCAGAACTTTCCTACCCATAGATGCAAAATACTTATTTCTTGAATAAAACAAACAAAGCCAAATATTTGCAAATAGTTATCTAGCTATTTAATTGTGCTGAATCTTCTGGTCTTTTTAATATTAAATTTGTGCAATTTGAATCAGATTTGAGCATATTACAGCTTGATTACTCTTGTGTTCAAAAGCTTTTTTCAATGAAGAAATTACCTGGTCACATGATATTAATATATTTGTAATCAGAAAAGTACTACATTTATAAGACTTGAATTTTACAATTTCTCTGATATTATTTTTGCAAGAATTAACTGAGTAGCAAATAAAATACACTAAAAGTGATAATTTGGTGTGGCTGTGCAGATTACTTTGTGGCTGTGCATAATACTATTAGAAAGGCCTGAATTTTGCAAATTTTTTGACATTAATTTTGTGAGAATTGATCCAGTAATTGATGTTTTAAATGTAAATTGATGATTTTGTTTTTTAGGGTTAGGGTTCCAATGTGGCTGTGAGACCTCTGTCGCAAAGGAGGTCTCACAGCCACACCAAAATATCGTTTTCAGAGTATCTCAATCATTACTGGGTCAATTCTCACAAAAATAATGTCAAACAATTTGTAAAATTCAGGCCTTTCAAATGGCCTTATGCACAGCCACAAAGTATTCTGCACAGCCACAATCAAATCACTACAACTTATGTTATTCACTCTATTGAGCTGAGTTTTTCATGGATGTCTTTAAAATAAAATGTATAAAAAGCAGAAAATTCAGGGCTATAGAATGGTGGTCTGTGAGCAAAGGTCACATGACTGCAAAATTGCAAAATTTGGAGATTTTGATATTTTAATCATTTAAAGTAAAGGAATTTGGTAATTTAGGAAAGTTAAAGACTTTGGTGGATGGCTATATACCTATAAATATTGATCTCTGGGTTCAATAACATTAAAAGTGCATTTTTTGAGTGATTTGACTTGTTTTTCATGTGATTTCTGCAATCTGAGCCACTTTTATCGTGTTTAAGACATTTGGAAAAAGATTTCAAACTCAAATGCACCAAATCTTACTCCCAATATTACCAGAGCAATGTTTTTTAACCAAGTGAGGGGAAAGTAGAAGAACATGAAGCAGAGCACTACAATTATACACATTTCCTAACATATTATCTAATTTGATGGATTTTTTCAACTTTCTGTCTATTGAATGAAACCATCTGATTTTCCCCTTTTATTGGTGTTAGAATCATTGGATTTGATTGAAAAATCAGTGAGATATGGCTAAAATACAAAATAAACCTAACTTTAGGTGTTATTTGGTGTCTGTAAGGCCTCTGTTGCGATGGAGGCCTCACAGCCACATTGGAACCTTAACCCTAAAAAAACAAAATCACATGACACATTTCACACTGTCATAAACTGCCAGCTCATCGCTTCTTTCTTTCTTCTTTATCAGCATGCCAGTCATTCCAGATAGGATGATAGTGTACCTTTCTTGAGAGGACTACCATGGTATGCTGGTCAAGGTATCCTACTAACTGTTGTTCCTTTTTCTCTAGGTTTCTTTTGCCTTAGTTCTAGGCTATACCAGTGCTTTGCTGGCACTTTTTGTGGCCTTTTACATGGTTTTTTGTCTTTGTTGTGTCTTCTATGTAGTTATAGGCAGAAATTAGTAGAAAAGCCTAAGTTCTGAGTACTTTTACAGGTAAATATCTTTTTTTCCTAGTAAAACATATTAGTTCATTGTTTATAGGCTAGAATAGGGTTTCTAGTGTGCTTTTCTAGTGTTTTGGTAGGCTAGAGTATTCTAAGCAGTCTATAGTAGTTAATTTAGAACTTAAATTTGCTTAGTAAAAGAACACTTGCCATAGTGCTCAGTAGCGCTGTACAAAAGATCTAATCCTAACTTAGGTTTTTAAACACAAAAGCTAAAAATAGCCTATAGCAACGCGCATCACACAACTATTCTCACTGTCAAAAAAAATTCCCACTATTACAAAATTTGTAGACTTTTAATTCAGGGTCAGTCACAAAAAATAAAGCAGTGGGAGAATTTCCATCGTTCCTGTTAGGAATCATTTGTTTCTGCTATCAAGTGTGGAAAACGAGTTCTTTTACTATGTAAGAACTCGTAATGACAGGTGTAAGAGATTGTTGTTCAAATTCTGAAGTCTTTCAAAAATCAAGTATGTTCACTCTGATCACAAAAGGTGAAATTCCGTCTAAAACAAATAAATCTGTTTATTCAAAATTCCTCAAAGTCAAGTTAACACTTAGAAGTCTCAAAGAGGTTCTGGTAAATGTTCAAGATATAATCTCGTGGATAGTAAATTGCTTGTCTTTTTCTACATATGTGTACAGCTTTTATACTACTGAGAATAATATTTTACATGTGATACAATGAATGACTCGGCCTTTTACAAATGTCTGAACTGGATGCCAAGTTTCTTGTTTACTAAGCTTTCTGTTTCTTGCATAAGCTATCTTTCTGGTTGGCACGGGTATGTGTTTGTATTAACTCCTTTGGTAAGGATGTCCAGAGGTTCTTGTTGATACAAGACTGTAAGACACGCCCCAATGTGCCAGTTCTAGACTTTATCTGTGCGTTGTGGAAGATGCGCCCATATGTTTCGATGGATGGGCCTTCACAGTAATCTTATCTTATCTTATTTTAGTCTCCAGGTGCGCACTGTTATTTGTGTCCGTCATTGTTTGCCCGAGATGTCCATGGGACTTGGCTCAGCAATCCTTCCTTTTACAGTAAGGTCAAGACTTGAGAAGCCATCACGGTCGAGACTTGGCAGTTCCTGTCCCTCGTGTTCTGGGTTTGCAAGCTTGTTACTTGATTTGTCAGGTGGTGCTGTGTCAGCACCGTAGTTGTGGGTCCTATTCTTTGGATATCTGTCCCTATTTGTTTAGACGCTAGAGACCTGTGCCTGTCAGTTAGGTGCACAGGTGGGCTCGTGTTCACAGTCTTTGTCTTATTACCGCACTTTGTATACAAATGCATATCTGTAATTAGAAGCACATAGTTTAACTTGGACTTTGTTGCGTACAATAGTTTTCTCTAGTCTTGCAAGGGGAGGTCAGTAAAAAAATATGCGACATGGGGTTGGTTAGTTAGTCCAGGCCAACCAGTCCTTAAAAAATAAATTTACATAGTCAATATTTCAGGCTGAAGCAGCTGTTAAATACCATTTTACATCCAATTTAACTTCTATGGGTATGGTGGGGCATCAAAACTGAGGGATTAATGAGAAATAGCACCCATTTACATCATAAAGCAGTGAAAAAGAAAAAGACAAGGCAGTAGTTTTTGAAGATGCTCTCACAAAGTCAGTTTTATGGCGGTTCACCTGAATTGCATTTGTATGAAGGACAAACTGAATAAATGGAGGTGTCAGCCTTTCCTGGGAACAAATTAAAGGCTGTAGAAACAATGAAGGAGTTGAGTGGAGAAGCAACAAAGTCAGCTGTGCAAGCAACAAGGGCAAAAATGGCAGGATTGTGCTGATAAGATTATGTAAATTTACCTACTTTGGAAATATATTCCCACAGTGGTTAGTTAGTCCAACGATCTGGCCCTTAGAAAAAAATCTGACCCCATGTCATAATTTTTTTTACTGACACCTCCTTGTAGTCTTGGCTGGTTTATACTGATTGTCTGAGACTTAGACAATGAACCACACAAGATATATCATTATTCTAAGTCCAATATTGGTATGAGGAACAGGTAAAAACCAAAAATTCAGGGCTGGCCAAAGGGCCGTCCCTTCACCGCTTTCTTGATTTCCGTCATTGAGTTATCTGCCCAGAGCTTGCCAGGCAGATAAACACCCAGCTTATTGATCGGTCAACCAGTTGATCTGCAACCAACTCATTTCGGAAAAAGCAGACTGGTTCATGAGCCTAGATCTGAATGAGCCATATAGTGATTTCATTGGTGAGAGGTATTATAAAAGTCTTGCATCTCAAAATAGTTTTTGTGTCCCTATAGAGTCATTACTTTTGAATGGTGGAAAATCACTTTCTTTGTCTCTCAAAAAGGCCTCACAGCTGGGGTCGGATTATTTTGACAGGGAGTTAAAATGTGATGGCATGTTGTTAGAATTTTGCCCAACTTTTGCCTCCAACATTTTGCTCATCCTAGTGCAGGGGCCCACATCTGTAAAATGTCAGGGTAAAATTCAAACAACTTACCGTCCATTTTGACCTCCCGGCAAAATAGTCTGGGCCCAGCTGTGCCTTTTGCACCTCGTGTGGGCCTAATCAAAGACTATTGGGGGTGGAAACCTATTTTGGAACAGAAAAGAACAGAAAACACATATCACAATATTTCCACAAGCCATGCCATGAGAAAGAGACATCAGTATGTATGCATGAAATTGAAATAGCCAGACAGCAGGATGATTATGCACAGAAAACACGAAGAAAAAAAGATATGACAGATGAAGAGCACAGAATGAAAATGAAAATGTGGAAGGAAAACAGTAAACCAACACCTTCCTAAGAGGCATGATTCATGTACATAACGTGTATATGGATGGATGATGTATAACCCCATGAAAAACAGAACAGGAAGAAAGAAAAAAAAAAGAAAGAAATGGAAAATATGCATTGTACAAAGTCCAAAGTCCACTCTCCCCCATCTAACCAACCAAACACCCTTTTTTATCAGATTCACGTAGAATCAATGGCATCCCACGGCCGTTTAAGCGAAGAAGACCCGCCACCTGCCCCCGAAGTCGCATAACCCAGCGGCTGCGGCTGGATCAAATGATGCCCATGCACATACCCCAACGACGACGCCCCAAGAAGCGGAGGCGGCGGAGGCGGCGCCATCGTACTCCATTCCTGTGCCTGCTGCTGCGACCCGCGCCGTTGTCCGTGCTGATGATGCTGATGCTGATGTGGGTGCGGGTGCGGGTGGTCCACAAGCCCCTGCGTCATCTCCCGCAACGAGAACTGCGCCTGCGGTTGTGGCTGGTGCAGCCACGCCGCCCCCGACGACGAGGACGTCCCTGCGGCGGCGGCGGCAGCAGCAGCGGAAGAGGAAGAAGGCGTAGACGAGCGCGGCTCGATAGGCGAGAGCGGAAGAGGGAGAGGGAGCGAGTGAGGATGGGGGAGCGAATCATACAACGACCGATGATGATGAGGCTCCGCGTAGGATAATAGCGGGGTAGGTAACGGCGGTGGTGGTGGGTACTGCCGCATCATGAGACGTTGTCGCGAGAAGAGATCCCGCTCGCGCTGCTGCTGCTGCTCCCGTTCCCGTTCCCGTTCCCGCTGCTGGTGCTGTCGTTGGAGGATTGATTCATCTCCATAAGGCGCCTCGTACTCATACTCATAACCCCCGCCCCCACCCCCACCACCCCCTCCGAGCGGCTCATAAGACTGAACCATAGGCGCCGTCGTCGTGGGCGGTGAAACGCCTTGCATCGCCTGCTGCCTCTCCCTCTCCTTTCCCCGCTCCTTATCCCTCTCCTTATCCCTCTCCGCCTCCCTCTCCCGCTCCCGCTCCTGCCTATCCCTCTCCCTCTCCCTATCCCGATCCAACAACCTCTCCTTCCGCCCACCACCACCACCACCACCAACGTCCCCAGCACCAGCACCAGCCTCAGCCTCAGCAGCCTCCAACGCCGCTAACTCCTCCAACAACCGCGAATTCGCAAACCGCAGCTGCTGCAGCTCGTACTGCCAGCTCGACCCGCGCGCTATCGATAGCTCGTCGAACATATCCAGCGACGGCCCCGTTGACGCCGCCGCCGCCGCCGACGACGACGACGAGTTGGAGTTGGAGGATGATAATGTCGAAGACGCAGAAGCCGACGTAGCAAGTGGACCCATCGCCGCCGACGCCGACGCCGAGGACGAGGACGATCCACCAAAAGGTATCGGCAGCACCGAATCCATCCCACACGGCACCGTCTCCGCATCGACGAGCCTGATCTGATACACCAACGAGGCAGGGGATATACTCATCCCCACCCCGCGCGCTTCATCCACCCCCACCCCCTTCCCCTCCACTCCCACCTCCCCCTCCTGCACATCCGCGTCCGCCCGATACAGGACAAACCACACCTCCACCACCCCTCCATCCTTCTTCTTCAAAAAGCATCTCGTCTTCCTCATCCGCGTGTTCCCCCGCGGTCCATCATGAAGGCGCCGTTGTCCCCGCCCCCTCCCCAGCCGCTCCCCCCGCTGAACCTCCCTCATCTCCCTAACGAACCCCCCAATAACCCCCCTCGCCCCCTCATCACGCACGATATCCACCACCCCCGTCCCAAGCAGGTCCTCCCCCGTCCAGCCCAACACATCCCGCATCCCCCGCCCGACACTCAAGAACGTAGCAGTCTCCGCCCCCGTCCCGCCTAACATCCCCCACACCTCCTGCTCCGTCTCCGTCTCCTCCATCCAGCGTGGCTGCTCCCCCTCTCTTTCCTTCCCTGAAGCGGTGGACGCGGACCCCCGCCCAGACCGCACCGACACCCTCCTCCCCTCCGCCAGCCCCCCCGCCCGATTCACATCCTCCCACCTCAAACACATCATCTCCCGCGCCCGCCCACTCAGAATAATCGCCTTCCGCCCCTTCCCAGGCTCAACATGCAGGCGGCCGCGGCACTCAACCCACACGTACCGCCCCATCTTCGTGCGTGCGCGGAAGAGCAGGTCGACGGAGCGTGGGGCGCCGGGGATGGCGGATGGGCCTTGGTCTGAGCCTGAGCCGGCACCAGTACCAGCGGAGGCGGAGGCAGACGCGGATGCGGAAGCAGCAGCAGCAGTGACCCCTGTCGCACTGCTCTCCTTGAGCTCGCGCATAAGCGGAATGACGTCCTCAGGATGCGCATAATCCGCCAACGAAGTCCCGATCATCTCCTCCGCCTCGTACCCCAGCACCCTCCTCACGCTCGGGGCGACGTACAAAAAGCTGCCTTTGAGAGATACGACGTGGATGAAATCCGGTGCGGCCTCCAACAAAAACAGATGGAGGAGATGGTTATTCCCGCCTGCGATGACCGCCTCCTCCGCAGACGACGCATTAGTCGCAGGAACCGGTCCAGCGTTGGGGATAGGGAAGGACCGCAAAAACACAGGGTCCGCCAAAAGTCGCTTGAGTTGCTTGGACATAACCACACCCGGAATCGAGTTAGCCTTCCTCTCGCGCGTGCTCGTCGTCGGAGGCAGGCTCGGCGGCTGGATCTGTCGATTAACAGCCCTCGCCAACGCCGTCATATCCGACTGCGCAGCATAATTAACAATATAACTCCCATCCTTCAACTTGTCCAAAATCGCATTCGGCTGGTCGGTAAGATCCACCTGGAACCCCACATGATACGCGATATCGTTCTCCTCCCCAGAAGAACCGCCAGGGACGGGGATGACAGTGACGAGGTTGATAAACGCCGCTCCGTTCTTCTTGTAGTTCACGATGCTCGTCTGGCACTCCTTGTCCGCCATGAGGCTCTTCCGCAGATGCGCCACCGCATCCTCCGCGGTATACTTGCGCGGCTCGCCCTTGCCCACCTGGCCCCCAGGGGCCTGCAGGAAACGGCAGTTGCGGCCTATAACCTCTGCCTCGGAGTACCCAGTAAGAGTACAAAACGTAGGGGAGCAGTACACGATAGGATGGTCGTATCTCCGCACATCGACAACAACGAACGAGCACGAGAGATCGACGGGGCCGAGGACGACGCGGGGATACGGCCGATGCACGACACGGGCGAGGATGGAGAGAAGGTCGAAGCCCGAGGAGGAGTAGACGGGCAGGCCGAGGGGCGACGGGGCAGCGAGGGCGGTGGATACGAACAGACTCAGATCCGGCGTAGGCTGGTGCACCGGCGGCGGGGAGGCAAAGGTGGGCTGGGCCGGGAGAGCAAAGTCGAACGGCGCAGAGCCCGACGCGTCTGCTGGTTGCTGCTCCCCGGGCTCATTCGGCGCAAAAAACCTGTGGAGTGGGGCCGTCAGCTTAGCTCGGGGCACAGAAAAGCCGAAGCGACGCACTCTTGGAACGGCGTAAAGCCATTATTAGCGAACCAGTCTGCATTTGTCAGAGGGATCACCTCTGCGCCGCCGCCAGGGACGAGGGTAGGAGCGGAGGAGTAGACGAAATGGGGGATATGCAGCTGCAGAGGATGATCGTCGTCCATGGTCAACCAGTCTCACTCACTCCTTGCTCGTTTCCACACCTCATTCAACCCAAAAAAAGTCACATGATATTGATTTGATTGTATTATGACCCTAAAAAAACGCTTCCCCGCCGACGGCCCAGCGACAAAGACAGATTGAAATCTACGAAATCATAAACTTAATCTCTGCCCCCTTTCCCCTATCCATCACCCACTATTTCAAGGTGATGTAGTGAATATAGAGGCATGCAATGCGCGATTCACGCGGACATTTCTTTCTACCCAGCCGATGCGGCGACTTCAACGCTACAGATCGGATCCCACGTTTACATCATCTCGTCATCATCAATTTCGAACCTACACTCAATCGATACATGCTCAAGCGCGAAGCTGGTTACGGAGGTTCTGCTCCAACGGCCCCTTGGGACGAATGAACTGTACATAAGCACCATCCCTGCAAAAAGGAAAGAAAAAACGTAATCAGTTATCTTCCCTTCTCACTCAAATAAAAGAAAAACGATACGAACTGCAACACCTTCTTCTCCTCCTTGAGCTTAAGATAATCCCCCTTCGCCACATTCGTGAACCCCCACTTCTTCGACACGATAATCTTCTGTCTTCCCGGGAACTTGTACCTTGCACGGCGCAGCGCCTCCATGATCACAGGCGCGTTCGCGTCCTTGCACCGGATCGACAGGATGATCTGTCCGATGTTCACCCGCGCGACGGTGCCGTAAGGCTTGCCCCATGCTCCGCGCATGCCAGTTTGCAGCCTAGCGTAATCAAATCCAAGTCAACCCAATATCTCAACCCTGACCAACGAACGAAGGAAGACGAACCTATCAGCCCCAGCACAGCTCAACATCTTATTAATCCTAATAACATGATACGGGTGCACGCGCACACGCAGATGGAACGAATCCTTCCCGCTCGTCTTCGTCACATACTTGTTCGCGCAGATCCGCGCAGCCTCGAGCGCCTCGCTCGACAGCTGCTCGTACTCGTCAGACACGAGGTGGCAGCAGAACGGGAACTCGTCGACGTTGGCCCTCTTCCGGCCTAGATCGAAGATCCTGATCTGTATAAACATGGAGTTTTGTAAGATAAGCACGTAAAACGAATGAAATACAGACGCACTTTGGGGTCAGGAACACCACGGTTGTACCTCGACTTGGGGTACGGCTTGTTTTTGCAGTAGCGGTAGCAGCGAGCGGGTCGACGGCCCATTTTGTTCTGTAAACCCATAAATCAGCATCCTATTCCAAAAGAACCTCTTCGAATCCCTCCAAAAAACGCCAGAAGGCCCCATCCACCCAGACCAAAGCGTTTCCCCTATCCAACCCATCCAAAGCCCAAAAACGTCATCCAACCACATCCAACCGCATCCACCCCAATCCACCCCCCAAACGCATCCAAAAAGCCCCAAATCCACCTCCTAGCTCGTTCCAACCACCCAGACGAAGAAAACAGCACACTCACATTCTCTGCTTAACTCGGGAAACGGAAACGGTAACCACACCCACCACAGCTTGCCAGCTGGGCTTATATACCTGTTTGCGCGGGTTTGCACGGGATTAGTAAGTGTTGGTTTTTGATGAGTAAGAGGGGTTAGGTCAGCGGGTTGGGCTGACTGATGACGCGCAACCGCTCTCGCAACCGCGACTGTGGCCGTGGCGGCTTGGTTCTGACTTGGTTTTGATTCTTGAAGTCTCGGAGGCGAGTTCTGGCTGATGCTTGTGTGTGCTAGCACCCGCTAGAAAATGACCAACTAAAATGATCTATTTACTTCAACTGGGCTTATCAACCACGGCAACTTGAAGCCTCATCCGACTAGGCTCTGGCTGGTTCTGACTCCAATTCTCCGACTCCGTCCCGAGGCTTCAAGCTTCAAGCCGTCCATCCCTCTCAGCCCGTGACACTGGCAGCCTGCAGTCTGCAGATCTAAATACCCATCTCCGAGTCGCATGTTCCTCCTAGAAGCCGCCGATTCACGCTAAGATAAACAGAAATAGAAGCACGATCCATTCGGACATTTGGAGTCGCAAAAATATCTCAAGCTCAACTGGAAGTCTGGAACGCCGATGCTATTCTAGATCTTACTGCAAAACGATGGGTGGCCTCATCCACTGGCAGTCCTAGTGAATGTTGTAATTGACGTCTCTGAACGGCGACTGGAATTAGAACTGAAAGACGACTCCACAAGCTCTAAACCAGCTCTGGATTCACCAAGACTCCTTTAATACACCGCTAAATATGTACACCGAGCTGGCCGAGCTACTAGAAAGAGCATAACGCCCCATAACGCCGTTCTAGATATGGAAGAGGTACGATCCTCAAATGTCCCATCTCAGAACGCAAAAAGGATCGACATCATCAATGATATTCCCCGTATCTATCCAGCGCCTTTGAATCCTCACGATACACTAAACCCACAGTCGCCGATACCCCACAACTCGATGCCCAACCTGGACTCTACCCGACAGACTGCAACCCATCCAATGGCCGATCTCTCTTACTTAGAGCGGAACACGGATTCCTTCAATTCCTCACGTCACTCCACCGTCAAATCGGAAAATCAAACACGATGCTCGTTCCTCAATCGAGTCATACCCAACACTGTCTCTCAACTCGTCCATAACAGTGTATCTACTCTACGGCTCAGCATGACCACCTGAAATTAATATCTCGAAATTAGACCACACGCTCTTCGAACGCTACTCAGTAGATCTCGCTATTCACGCTCATGTATGGCTCATTCGAACAACCGGCACCAACGAACGATTTCTTTGCTTAAAGTACACCAAAGGGATCTAGTCTGAAGGCAGTCTCTTTCCCCTCCCTATCCACGCGGTGGTCCGTGACGTCGTGTCCAAAATTCTTGCCACTACTGAGGTGGGAAATTTTTGCCAGTGGTCAAAAGGTGAGTCAGAGCGCTTGGATTTTGCTAATGCGTTTTGCTCTCGTAATTGAGGGGTACACGAGACGGCAAAATGTGATAGCAAAACTCAAGCGCTCTGCCTAGACCTTTTGACTCTCGTCAAAATAATCCGGCCCCAGTAGTGGCATGCCTCACCGCGTTGTACGACAGCCTGAAAATCCGCCGACTTTTGCTCTTACCTGTGCGGTCTTACCTTCCTGCGCGAAACGCTCTCCATTGAGTATTCCAGGTCTCTAAGTCTATGCATTGGTGCTACTTCGAACTCAAGCAAAATGCTTAGCCTTCACCTCATGGCCGTCTTATCAACTGTCAGCCAAAATCCATTGATTACGCCCTTCGTACCTGAAGCGTCCATATGTAAACGACATTCTTCTTATCTATCCAGTCCCTAGTCCCTCCTCACGATAAACCCATGGTCACCGACACCCCGCAACTCGAAGCTCAATCTGTACTCTCCACTAGATATACCCGACAGGCTGCGACCCTCCCTATGGCCGCTCAGGACCCAACCTCTTTTAAACGGTCGAATACTGTATTCTCCGCAGGATCTCTCCCACCATATCCCGATTCTGAGAGCGGGACGCGGAATTCTTCAATTTTCACGTCACTGACTCACTCCACCGTCAAATCGGAAAGTCAGACACGATGCTCGTTCCTCGATCGAGTCATAACCAACACTGTACATTCTTCCAAACTCGTTTGTACATACCGGACACTCTTCAGAAATCAATAGTATTAAGTACGACTAGATCTCGCTATCCGCCCTCATGCCTGGGGTCATTCGAATGACGCCCCTCGACAAACTTCTGAGGGATTCCTTTGCTCATGTCAAAAGAGTCTGGTCTAATGGCCTATTCCCCTTCCCTCCCTCCCTATCCACACGGTGGTCCGTCACGTCTTTTGTCCGAGATCCTTACCTCATCGCGCCGGTGTACGACAGCCTGAAAATTTGCTGAATGTTTCCCTGCATAGCCGACTTCCGTTCTTATCTGTATACTCAGCTTCTTGGGCGAAAACCTCCCCCATGCCCTGATCGTGAAGCTACTTCGAAATTTAAGCTGAGATATAGACTTTATGCTAACACCCAACCTTTCTCCTATAGCCATTCTCAGACGAAATCCATTGATTATATATCTAGTACACTCCACCCAGTGCCCACCCTTCGTACCTAAACCGTCCAGCCGTCGAAAACCAGACCTCCATTCTCCGCATAGACTTTGGCCCAGAGCTTCGTTCAAACGCCGCGAATATGTAGCTGTCTTTCGGACTTCTGAAAAGAGCTCCACCGCTCGTCTCAAGGCCAGTAAGTTTATCATCCTTCTGTACATGTAGCCAATCACAGTTCCCTCGAGTCTTGACCGCTTTCCACAAGCGCAGCCGGATGTGCTTTTACAAGATACTACCTCCTGACTTCGGTGCCTTCTAACCTGCACGAAGACATGATTTGTGCCCTATTTATCCAAATATACCCACCTCTTGAGTCTTAACCACAAGTTGGACTATGCTGCACATATCATAGGTGCATTCGATATTTCGGACCCGTACGAAAGCCCTATAAAGAAGAGAGGCAAAGTAAATTCATATTTCAACCGCAAAGCACACACTCTAGGCAAACCTCTTTCACCTCTCTCGCTTCGATGGCTAGGAAAAAGAACCACATTTCATAAATCCTGACTTTGCTCGGTGGTATTCCGGCGGTATCTCAGTCGAAAAAGGTCCATGAACGCATCTCGACAACCTTTCAGAAGACGGCATCGACTTACGTCGCGTACCATCTGGCCTTCTCTGGGAAGTCTTGAAGGTACTCTTTCACCCTCGCTCAGTAAATAACCTCCGCCTCCCAAAATGCATGCTTTCATATACGAAAAGGTCGAAGTACTCCCTTAATGCGTCTAAATGGCGACGGCGTTCCCTTTCGAATTCTTTCTCTCTCGACCTCTGGACTTCCATGAAAGCTTGTTAAAGGAGCCGCGTCCTTCACATCGCGTACAGCGATTCTAGACCTCAGGTAATATGCCTTCTAGCCCAACTTCACAATCACCTCATTCGCATTTCTTCAAGTTCGGTTCATTAAACAACCTTTGGAGGAGGATACCCGCACCTCGACAACCCCGCCCACCATCTCCTTCGACTTGCCCCCCAAAACACGACTTCCTGTGATTTCATTATACGGTCTATAGCGTATCATCTATTTCCAATGATTCATTTTGCTTCAGAACGCCGCACGACATCCCACCCGCCGCAAGTCCACAAGGAACTTCAGACCTTCCACGCCTAGAATTGCCGCACCGGGAAGTTGGCAAAGATTAATTTCCGCCTCGAATTTCCAACTCACGTCTGGGAAACGCCTGAGCATACCGGACCCTGAAGCTCTCGTTAACACTCGTGTTCAGCGACCTCTCTTTCCACTCGCTGAAAAGAACCAACGTCGCCGGCATTCTGGTTTTAGCCAGGGTACCTTCGTCCCAAAATGCTCTTTCGGTGACTTGGCAAACTCCCGCAGTATTGAAAGTATACAATTTTTGTTTCGTACTCACCAAATCCAATGACCTGCGGATACTTACAGGCATTGACTGTGCCCTCCTCGCGTCGCTCAACAGTTGCTTTGAATTCATAGGTATTACTCCTTGGTTTACGATACCGCGTAAAGGCCGAGACCTTTATTAAGATGCACAGTTGTCTTTGCACCCTAATTTCCCGAAACTTCAACCTTTAATATTGATTTGGCATCTCCTTCCTGGAGGATTAGCTCGTTGTGAAAGTTCCTCCCATGATTCATGAATCATGCGACGTTTCATGCCATCCTAAGACTATTGGCAACGGTCAGCCTCATTGCAGCCTTTGTTTCTATTCTATGTACTTCTCCTCGACGCAGTCCAGAAGCGACCAATGCAATTATCACAAATACGCAATCTTTATTCACCAAGTCCAGGTCTCTCCTTGTAAATGGTTCATTGGTGGGTCCTCTGGCGATCCTCTTCAAGAAGCCGACTCCCTTCTCCCTCTACCAAAATGCCACTCTTCATCCACAAAATTAACACCCGAGCTTACACCCACTTCGCCGCCTTGCGGTCTTGTAGTCCCGGTTCATATAGCCTACTAGACAACGCCAGCTTACCTTACTATAGTAATTCCCAGTACGTACACCATCGACAAAATCTGGGGTCAACACGTCGGATATTTTTATTTCCGGCGGCAAGAAGTGATCTAGCTGGTCCTCCTTACTCAACCAACAGAACCATCGATTTAAGCAATCGCCAAGGCGGATATCAAGCAAGAGCTGCGCCACGGCTGGCGCCAGGGCCCAGCGGACCAAGAACTTGCAATTGCACGTTACCTAATTATAATTCTCCTGCTACCAACCTATCTTCCGCCCCGAGCTTCCGCGACTCATCAGTTAACCTTTGCCAGTCGCCTACTTCTCTTTCCGATCGGCTGGGGAAGATCTCATCGACGCCGTGAAAATCTTCATCTGAAGTGGTTTCTCCTGAGTCGAGGTATAAATTCGTTCTGATATTCTCCTTGAATGAGAGAATTAACTGCCTTCACAGTACTTTTTATATAAACTTGCAACACGGTTCCATTGACGTTGACTGGCCATTATAAGTGTTCGTTCTTCAGATTTGTATTTTATTTAATTTGCATTGGTGATCCGCTCCTTTTCCACAAGGGTTTAAAAGGCTATAAACAATTTAGTCCCTGACCCGACGGTCGGATCGTCCGAACATCGGAGCCCATCTACTGATATTAGCCGACCCCTCCGAAGTCCACGACGCCTTCACGCCGAAGCAATACCAAAGACAGTACCATTGGCACGATGAGGCAAGGCCACCGACCTCAATGCCAACTACCAGATATCCAGTGCAGCTGGTGTTGGTTGTGGAACGTTGAATCTATTTTTATTCGATCATCATAGAGCCCCTGGTTTCAAATCCACCGAATTAGTCGAGGAGATAGATTCAGATAGATAGAGAGTATTGGAATTAGCAGGCCCAGGTCTAGTAGGAGGCTCCTTGAAGGTCGTTTTGGAAGTTATCTGGACTACCTGGGGTGTTGTCTATATATAGCGCGGATCCTATAATCTTGGTTTAAAATCGCTGAACCAAAATGACAGCCGAGGGATGCTTCATAGTGAGCGGACTCAATTCACTTTCATTTTCCGGCCATATACATTAGCCGATCTTAGGCCCCGAGACGAGGATAGCGGATGAAGCCATCACTCACGCAAATGCTTCCGGTGTTTTCCTTTCTTAGTAATTATGCGCCACATCTTCCAGACGCCATAACTCCAAAGCCGCTGACGAGTTCCTAGACAGTATCATTATCATTCAGGGCAAAAAGCAACAAAGTATCTATCAGGACTGTATTAATATTTGACAGCCATTCACAGTAAGAATTTCCTCGAGCATTTCGTACTCAAGTGTCGGTTAAGATGCATCTAATGCTCTCATCTACATTTTCTTTGTTTGAATGAAAGGCTAGGAAGGAGTCATCAGCGCCAATGTTTGTTCTGGAGATTTTTCTGTTGCATTCCTTTACTGAGGTGAAGATATGTATATGGTCCTGGGTTTGATGACCATGGCCGACGACAACATGGTAAGCTCCACTGCACAGAGGGTGCAGACACGTGTTCTATAAATAATATTCGAAAAAGATTCCTACCTGCTCCATGAGCCTAGGCCCTTTGCAGAATGGCCAATAAGGCGAAGCTAGTTGGTCTTTCAATGAACGAAGCTACTAACAAGAGACATAGGTTTATTTGGACTCGTTCCAAAACGCCCCATAGGAAACCCCTGGTGTTGCTCTGTCCTTCGTAGAACACCCCTCACAATGACATCGTAGGAACATCGGTTTGAAAATATAATATATTTTGACTACGTGGTGTACATGAACATGAAACACGTAATGTAAATCCGCGGACCTAGGCGCAATAGCAAGTGCCAAGGTGGGATATTTTAGTAAGGCAATAGGTGGATATTGTCTGTCGGTCTTCCGCAGCGGGAGTGTCTTTGAATAAATTTTGTTCATCCTAGAAATATGGGGTGATAAGCCATGCTTCTGTTCAATATACTTAGAAGAGACGATTGCAATTCAAGCATCTATCCTTGTGACTTGAAAATCACCGCCTACGGAATGTCGGAAAGACAGTGCCAAACGACAGTTCCTTTGTAGCTTGATTAAAAAGGTAGGCCTGCTGCACTTCCATCCGCATTTCTGGTTCCTAGGATCAGTCGTGTGACTAGGCCAGGCCGTCGCAGCTTACATTTGAGTTGACATTACAGCATCTGGAATCAAGTGTTCGCAACTTAATGTAAACAAATTTATGGCGCAGGGAAGAAGAATAAGCTGGCGCCGACCTTGTGGGACTTCTGCTCTTACTCTATTTCAGGTTTCTCGGACGACTAAAATTGTGGGACTCAGAGCAAACTCTGTCTGTTCGGTGATCTCATAGATAAGCCCCCGCTGTGTGTCAAAATAATGCCAACATGTCAAATAGTACTCCCGTCTGACACACGTTTAGGGTAGATTTTTGCTTGGTATCACCATGAGTGGAGCATTTCTCGCTTCACCGGTCCAGGTATCCAAAATCAGGACAGTCTATTCGACCATCAGAATATTTGTAAAGTATCCATCCCAATTTCCCCGGAAACCAACTTCGTGTCGTGTTCGAGCTGAAGTGAACAAGTTTCAGAACAACACCCCACGCCAAATTCCTGAAGTTCATTGACAACAAGTCGTCAATTCCTATCCTTGAGCTTTTGGCCGTTATTTTCAATCAAGCAAGGCCATATCAATATACTGCCAAGAGAGTATAAACATATTATTTGGACGGACGACGTGTCGGTAATTTCCTGGTCGGGTTTGGGTAACAATAAGCAACGAATATTTTTGGTCGTGTCCTTATCGTGCTCAGCCAAAGGAATTTGTTTGGGCGTGCGAGATCTATTTCTTGAAAAGGTAGGGGCCATGCTTATCAGACGGCTTCTGCCTTCTTATTGTAAGCTGCTGCCTTGGCTTCCAAGGCATCTAATGTCATCAAATCTATAACGAAATCTTTGTCCAGGACCCGAGCGGAAAATCCTAACGCTTACCAGAGAAACCCATCGGAATTAATCCACTCTCATGTCAACTACGGCATCCAGTTGTTTGGCAAATATTCTTCTCAGATGATACGACAGAAAACAAGAAATTATAGCTGCTGATTGTTGTCATTGTTTCTCACTCTAGTTGTTTGGATTTCAAGTTTTTTTAAGACCTTTAATTGCGATGTGTGTCTTGATTTGGCGGGAAAAATTTCCTACCGTTGGGGTGGGGCAGAACATTATTACTCGGGCACGGGGTCCATGGTATCGTTCCGCCGGAACCTTAATCCAAAGTTTGAATTAAGTTGGAGCAGGTCCGGTGCTAGGAATTTTCATGGCTGTAGCATCTGTCCCGACATATTGGGAAAGCCGTCACCCCATCTTAATCCAGTACCATGGTTCAATTGTTCGACCCTAAGAAGCGGGAAGACGATCTTGAGGAATAGGGAGGATAACTTCCGATCAGAGCACACCTCTTTCAATCCATTCAAAATATGAGCTGCTTTTATACAGTGGACGAGTGAGCCATACATACTTATTCATGTTTGATGAGCGACAAGCAAGAACCAACGTTTATTTGCTGCAGATTTTGGAAATGGCAGAAAATAACACACAACCTTCTTGGGGAAAAATACCACGTCGCAGTACCGGCAAAAACCTGGTCTGGTGGTTCAGGGCTTATTTGGCATCATGGAATTTAAATTTCCTGTCCCTAGCACTGTAGAGCACTGTAAGTTTGTCTCAATCCGCCGTGTTTGAGTAGCCCGTTTCGGTTATCAGACCCACAGGAATGCACACTCAGTTTTTATGCTCAGAAAAGGGTCCCCCGGTCTTGTTTGCTCGACCTTGCTTATCGCAAGGTCCTCATTTTCGATGAAAGGAGGTAACAGATGTGTTAATGAAGGTGCCTTGACAGACCTGCGACCTTGACAGCAAGTTGTGAAAGCCTCATGACATTGACCGAAGACAGAGAATCACTTGGCGAGATGCCTGTGTCTCAGTGTGAGAGTCGTTACTACTGCAATGGAAACTACACCGCGACGGATACAATCAGCCACAGTCATGATGAGTGAAGACACGGGCAAATTATTAAGCGTTAGTGCGTACTAAGAGACACCGAATTGGTCAATGGTACTATTAAGATACGGTTTTTATACCTTAGTAGTCTCAAAGACAAGCAAATAACGCACCTGGGTTTGAGTTCTCTCGTCCTCTCACCGCAAGGTCTAGGGTACTGTGGTCCCAATATTTTACGTGAACTTTCCCCACTATTGCCGATATTTCGTCATGGACTAGTATGGTGCTTCCAGGCTGCCGGCATAATCGGGGCAGCCGTTCTTCTGGGTAGGTTCGTTTGTCTGTGTTTTTGGTCCATGAAAGATTGTTCCCAAGTTGATAAGGTCAAAGATGTATATACCTGGGTCACTGATGGAGAACAGACAATCCAACTGGATCTCTTGGGGTTGTTTTTCTTCTCAAGGGATCACATTGGTAATTAAGGATATTCTCATGACTGCCCTGGCGAATGCCGTCCATTCCGAGTGACAACAATCCTTGGCTTCAGAACTGCTGACCGGGGTAAGTTCATGAGTTCGGGAAACGAGGAAACTCACAAGTGGTTAAGATTGTGAAATCACAATTTATCAGCCGAATCGGCATCATAGTTTCTGTTCTCCCAAGCGATGGAAATACACTCTGAAAGCAACAGGATCGAAGCCGGCGGATGAAAAGCCGCGGGTTGAGTTGAGCCAAAAATAAACAAGCGCTACGTGATGGACCGGCCCGTTAATTTTCGACCATTTTCAAAAAGTTTCGGTGACGCTTCAGATTCGAGCCAATCCTCCTTGACTGCCACAGACCCAAAATCCTTACGTGGCCTGTGATTAATATCCGCTACAAAGACATTATCCTCCCAGACGGAGGGATTTCATTCTCCATTCGTCGCTCCAGCCCTAGGTCATCATGCACAAACCTGCAACGTGTACTCAAAGAGAACGCATTCCTACTAGATGGGGCTCAGCAGATCCCAGGAAATGACGGGGAGAATGTCAGATCTTTTTCTTTGTAGATATAAGGAGATCCTGCACGGCCATAAGTTCATGTCAATCCGATACTTCTATTCATTTTCTGTTCAGGCGCGTCGCGGAGGAGGAACTCCACTTCCAAAATTAGTCGTATTGTATTCTTCAGCTTTGATTGATGCGCTTCATTCAGAAAAATTGTGCTACGCACGAGGAGCAGTGCAAATACAGGCACCTGAACTTATTTGTGGCCTGCCTACTCACCCACCGGATCCTAGAACTGCAATCAAAAAAAAAAGAGAGCAAATAATCAGGTAGACTGGCTCGATCGAGAAATCCCGTAGATTTAATTGGAAAACTATATCCGGCGTTGGAATATAAAGTGCTAGTCGACTCTCAATTTGCAGACAACCCACCAGCCTCTCGAGACATGATTCTCCCTAGAGCTTTGGCTCGCATCGTTGCATTTTTACTGCTCGGAGTCGCTCTACGAGCCGTCGATGGAGCTGATGTGAACTATGTTTTCAACGTTGCCAACACTGCTGTTGCGCCTGATGGTTTTTCCCGTGTCGGGGTCATCGTCAATGGCGGGTTTCCTGGCACGCTGATTCAAGCCAACAAAGACGACACACTCCATATTGCGGTCAATGATCAGCTCACTGACCCGACAATGAGGTTAGAGAAGTCACGGCTATGGTTGATCAACCAACTGACAAAATATCCAGACGTAGTATTTCTATTCATTGGCACGGTCTCGTAAGACCATCAGTTCTACCTACCTCGTATGGCTCTCTCACATCGATATCTTACAGTTTCAAATGAGAACCGCCTCTGAAGACGGGCGTAAGTAACCGACTCCTTTCGTTTTCCTTCAGTTCTAAATGTCGCATTTTACAGCCGCCATGGTTAACCAATGCCCCATCGCACCTGGGCATTCCTACACCTACGACAGTATGCTAAGCTTCTTTATTATTGATGCAACATCCTCCTTACACGTCGATCAGTACCTCTCAATGGTCAATCGGGCACGTTCTGGTACAGCTTTCCTTTCATCTAGATTTTTTTAGTACTAATCTTCCATCTCCTTCAGGTACCATAGGCAAGCAACGATGTTTAACCATTCCGACCCATATTTGACCAAAAAACCACAGCCACCTATCTTCCCAATATGTTGACGGGCTCCGCGGGTATGTACAACCAATTTAAGTTATTTTGAGATGACGTTGAACGGTGAAATCAACTAGCGCCTTGGTCGTCTACGGTTTGTATGCTTTATTCCTGTCAATGGCTCTCTTCCAACCACGAATCTCTAGATCCCGTTGACCCGCATCTGGCACTCTATGATGTTGATGACGCCTCAACAGTCATTACTTTAGCAGATTGGTACCACAATGTATGTTCTCCTTTCCAAGTTAAAATTCCAACCCGCTTGCATTTTATAACGGATTTTCTTACCAGCCTGCCCCAGGAATGGAAGAAATCTTCCTCCAAGGAAACGACGAACCGGTAGGCCAAAATTAATCCTCCAGTAATGCGCGACCGACTTACTCATATAGATTCCTGATTCTGGCCTGATCAACGGAATTGGAAGGTACAACGGCGGCCCACAAGTTGTACGCGCCCGCATCAACGTGATCGCGGGGAAGAAGTACCGCTTCAGGGTCATCAACATCTCCGCCTATGCTGCCTTCCGATTTTCTATTGAAGGACATGACTTGACCATCATTGAAGTACGTGGCACTAATTACCCTTTGATAAATTCTGGTTAAGCTCACCCTAGGTCGATGGGATCAATCACGTCGCGCATACTGTTGGCGGTTTCGATATTTATGTCGCGCAACGATACTCTGTCGTTCTAAACGCCAACCAACCGGTCGCCAACTACTGGATCCGTGGCCCGATGACGCTCCAGCATTCGAGTGACAATGCTAATTGTGAGTACCATACACCGTGCTGCTTTATGCCTTTTGGCCGCACTGCGGAAGTGGCCTAATAAAGAATCTTTAGTGGATACCGACAATGTCTATGCCGTTCTTCACTACGCTGGGGCGCCAAACGCGGAACCGACAACTACGGCAAGCCAGAGCGTTGATAACCTTCTGGAGGAATATCAGTTGGCCGCACTCGAGAACCCCGGTGCACCAGGCGGAAGTGCACCAGCAGACCGCTCGATTGATCTTAATTTTGGAATGGAAGTCAAGAATGGAAGACTTATGGTTCGTCACTTCACCGGTTTCAAAGACGCTGAATCATAACAAGGGCTACGATAGTGGGAGATTAACGATATATCATACCTTCCACCCGACCTCCCAACTCTTCTGAACATCATCGCCAACGGTTTTACATCTGCGAGCAACTTCACTACCACAGAGCATACATTCGTTTTGGATCGTAACGAAGTTATTGAGCTCGTCATTCATGGATCACCGAATGGTGTGTCTAACCGATTCCCTCTTTATAAATCCGATTGATTTTTTATTTAGGACATACCCAGTAAGATACTGAACTCACTTTTGTAACCTGTGTGTAATGACTTCTTCCCCTCTTTCGGTCTGAATAGCCCTTTCCAGTAAGCTTGTACTATGTTTGCCATTATATATTACTCACTCGTCGCGCAGCTTGCACGGACACGCGTTTGACGTTGTCCAATCTATGCAAGGTCCAGCGAACTACGCCAATCCTCCCCGTCGCGACGTCGTAGGTGTTGGAGGTATGTTTGCGATTTCCCCATGCACGCCGCGTTTACTGTGTCTCGCTCTGGTTATTTATTATACCATCGCACTAGGTTCCACTGTCATCATCCGCTTCCAGGCCGATAATCCGGGACCTTGGGACGTTTACTCTTGACTGCTTTGATCTAGGAATATATCTAACATCCCTTAACCTAGGTTCTTCCATTGCCGTAAGTACTACCATATTGTCGACGCTTTTCTTTCCTGACAATTTATTTACTTTAATATCTCGCATCAGACATTGGTAAGCCCTGTTCAGCCTGTTCTTCAATAAATACTAAATTGAGTTTTACCCATGACAGACTGGCATCTCGAAGCTGGACTTGCTATCGTGTTCGCTGAGCGCCCGAGCGACCAACGCACTGGACCCCAATCTGAGATCATCAAGCAGAGCTGGCTCGACCTCTGCCCAATTTATAAGGCACTCCCAGCCGATCAGCAGTGAGGCTAATTGAAGTACTTTCTCTACCTTCGGCTCCTCTGGCTTCGATTTTATGAACCTTTCTGTTATCTTTGCCTTCCGAATAATTCCCCAATTCATTGCTTGACATCTTGATTTTGATCTTGTTGGGGTGGACATCCCAACGGTTTCTGAGAGGAGAAAAGCTGGTATACACGATGATGGCTGTGAATAAAATTGTACTTTTAACCTTTAAATAAACGGAAATATCGAATCTTTATCTTTTTAACCACATCGAACTAGTTGTGAAACAGTCGGAGCTGAACTCGAGAGCGGATGGGTACTCAAGAGAACAAATCACTAGGGCAAATATTTCGGTAGATAGATATGGAGAAGCTCAAGGGGAATGTGGAAATCTCGAACCTGTACCGCATGCACCACTGGAATATCAGGATTATAATAGGATTGGCTGAAGCGATACGCCGTCGATGCTTGTCCTGCGGCATTGAAACAAGTACAGTTAGGAAGGCTTTCAACTTCCGATCATCGATACCAGACATAGAATTTAAGCTGGGTTCTGGAGGGTTCAGTTTTGGGTCGAGACGCACCAAAGAAGACACGCGAGTAAGTGAACCAAATGGATAGATCCATTGGATCAGCCCCAAAACGACGCAGCTCTTAGTGCCCTGAGGAAACGACTCTCTGGACAACTTTGGTAGCCGTACCACCCGAGAAGGAGAGCCAGAGGAGCTAGAACAGAAGAAAGCGAGCCCTAGCAATGGAAAGAAGCGTTCAATGGTACAATTTGGAATGCCAGAGGAAAAGAGTCGGTCCGGACCGTCAAATGAGAACAAGAAATTGTAGGAGAGATTCGAGAGAAACCGATGATCTCTGTGAAGCTGGGCGCCGCCCCCTCAGGAGCCAGTGGCCGGGATGTGAACAAATGTGTGTGAGACAATAGCCAATCTTAGTAGACATCCAAATGCCTAGAAAGTAATGTTTTCAATGGTGTCCCAAAATTTTACTTGTACGGGACGAGAACTGTTGCTGAAAGATGATCGTCGCAGTGGTTGAGGTCGAGAGCAGAGCAGATTCGATTCTCTGCTCATTCCGTGGTTCAGTTTCACACGTTCACGGCCCGACGGCATGTGAGAGTTTACTCGAGCATGTCCAACAATGCACAAACTGCACGGCTACAGCTGGGACCTTATAAACAGCATAGGATGACTATAATATACATCCTTAATGGCCAGAAATAATGATTTTCTGTGCTTCGAAGAACTGCATGCCTGGGGAATATATGTTCAAATTTAAAGTACTTATTTATGTTTATATTGAAAGACACTCCCGGGACCGGCATCTCATTGTTTGGCGACGCGTGATGCTCTGGGTTGCTATTCAGGACTTTTCTTTCCCCCGACAACTATGTTGTCTCTTTCTTCATTTTTCGTTTGAAGACTGGCCGCCGTCGTTGTTCTAAGCGTTTAGTTATGCTTACTTTTTGGCTTATGCACCTCCTGGAGCGTCGTCACCTTTTGTTGGCCATCCACCTACATATTGGCTTCACGACTAGGATCATTACTCCCGTCAGAAAATCGGTGGTCGAGTGTAAATTTATCTCATTCTAAGGTCGTGGTTCAGATGTAGGCTTGAAGCATGGAAAGGTATGCGCACCAGTTACCAACCTTCACCTGCGTAAAGGGCGAACGTGGAGGACGAACGCAAGGAGACTAGTCGGGAGTTCAAACGTGTGGAGGAGGCTTCTTTGGGTGCGAGAGAGGCGACAACATCACAGGAAGGTGAAAGGGTTGCTTTGCACCTGGTAAGGTTACTTTGCTGACAGGCATTTCCGTCAAGGTGTCGGAACGTGAAGAACGTACTTGGATGTTATTTGATGTCATCGAGCTCAGCCTAGGTATGTTTATTCTCCTAATGTGCGTCTGTCTGAGCTGCTGAATTATGCTTGCTGCTAGGTTGAATTTTTGCTTCATCCTTTCAGTCAATGGAAAATATCATCCTCGCCTGCCGCTGGCTGTTTGAATACCGGTCATTCGACCATCACCAATTCAGTCAGATATGTATTCTACAACCACAGCTGGGACGCCAAGTTCCAACTAACTATGTCGGTTAGATACTCTTTCGAGACTTCAACTTGGGCGGTCTTGGTGTCAAACGAGAAGGTCCTCGAGCCATCGTGAACTACGGAGGGACTACGCCACGACTGTAACTGAACCTGGGGTAAGTATGATTACAATGACGCGGAACGCGTTATAAATACGAAATATAGTGGTAAAGGCTTTCCCTGTCGTCCACCCGGCAGCGACTAACTCATTTCTCTTGTATTTCTCGTAAAGTGGTAGGTCCCAGGCTAAGGCTTTCAAATAACTGCACGGTTGAGAGGGTAAGGCTGGCTGGTTAGCTGCAGCCTGCTCGGGGGAGGCCGACATCGTGTGGTCGTCACCTACGATCCGCGTCCCCTCGCAATTCAACCTAGGCACTCTCAGTTTCCCAATGTTACTTATCGTTTGGCTGGACGACATTCGCTCGAATTTCGAGGACTCGTCACCTCAAGCTTCAGCTCCTGTAGGGCTCATAGATATTTAAATCGCCATGGTGTGTTGTCACTAATGAGTGTATTATGGTCACGATTGCGTCGTTAAACGTTTTGGCTCCTTCGCACCGTTTCAACTATTGAACGCCAGTCACCATTTAGTTGGTATTACTAAGTCTCAATGTTTACGTTTTGAGGATAGATACGTGAATGAATATCCAGAAATAGCGATGTTCCAGTGCCAGTCCTCATCTGTCGAAAGAACACTAAAAATTCAACGAACCTGTCTGTGTTATGAAGTAAAAATGGAAGGGAGCGACACGACTGTCGACACCTTTACCTGGACTGGAGACTATCCAAATCGAACCAAAAGAAGAGGTATTCTGAAGGGAAGGACTCGCTTGAGCTCGATACAAACAGCTCTCGTGGCAAGCACTTTCTCCAGGGAGCCTGACTCAAATATAAGTATAAGTTCTTCTATAAAATTATTCGAGCCACAAAAAAAAGATCCAGGAAGATAAGAGAGAATTCAGGACAGGAATTACTTTACTCGTCCAAACTTCAACTTCGTCCACTCGTCACTGATGATATCCGCATCACTGACCATCTCCAGTCGAGCCAACTCCCTCCGAACGTACCCAACGACGTCCAGCATGACTTCAGGATAAGCAAGGTACTTGTCAGCCTCCGAAGCGGCAAAGTCGTGTACGCCAGATCCATCGTCCGTCACCTCTTCTTTCTCCAGGTCAACCTTGGCGACATTAACGACTTCACCACCTACGAGATTAACGGCTCGTCTGAAGGTTGGTGGCGACGAAGGTGATGCCGGGTCATGATAGATGATGCCCTGCGCCCCGCGTGCTCCCAGTAGATTTCGCCAGACCGCGCCAGCCATCTCCATGTCCCCTTTCACCAAACCGAGGTCGAAAGAGAGGCTCATACCCGTCCACTGCTCCTTGAAGATCTTCATTTGACGCGTGACGATACGGTCTGGGGCCCTGCTCAGAGGTTTTAGCTGTCCGTCCGGGGTCTTTGCATCTGGCGACGGTGCATTGGGGTTCGTGTAAAATGAGGATTCGAAAGTGTAAGGTTTACTGGGCTCTGCGGAAGGTTGGAGGACTGTGCGAATACGGTCTTCAACATCGATGAAAAAGTGGTCTATGAGGGCTTGTTGGTACGCCTTGCCGTGCTCGGGAGGAAGGGCTCGAAGCCGCACAGTGAGCATCCAGACATGCAAATTTGTGATTGTGAACCACGACTGGAAGGTCGGCGGTAGAGAGCATTCTAATAACCACAGTCAACGTTAAAAAATGACCCAAACATAAGCGTTTCGAATCATAACTTGACTTACCGTTCTGCCAAAAGTCTGACTCCTGGTCTGGCATCACTGCGCAAACCTGTTCATAGAATGCCAGCGCTCGTCGTCCTGCAACCTGCTTTTCGCTACCATACCCGAGCAAATTTGTGAAATTGAAGAATATCCTTCGTGCTGCAGGAGAAGTTTCAACCTTGCGAGTCAACCAGCTTTTTTGAGGGTCAGACCCTGCGGCTGACTTCGACGGTTCTAGAGGTGTTGCTGAACGCGTAGCTTTGGGAGCATTCCGCGTCGTTGTACTGCCAATATAGCGAGAAGAACCGAAGTGTGATATCCTGTAGACACGAAGATGTCGCAAGGAAATAGAACGCGCGATCATGCTGAGATGACTCGGAGGTAGACGGCGGATGAAAATGGAAGAAAAGTCTTCTGTTATCTTATCTTATCTCTTGCCATCAATGCCCTTACCCTCACCCAGATATTCTGTTGCAATTATCTCTAAAAATGCTGGCCTTCGACATTCACTTTAAGTTTGGTGTTTGCACTCAAAGTGTAACTTGGACGTTGGACAAAAATATTAGAGTACACACAAAGTACATCGCCCTCCCTTCCCAATCCCTCTCTACACATTCAGGCCAGTCGTGACACGGCTGATCGTCGCAGAAACGGTTACGCTGCTAAGCGCTAAATCCTAATGTCTATTGGAAGATGCAATGCTGCGGCACATTGAAACGCTTGATGTCGTGTCGATTTGTTCCTGGTCCGTTTCATTGGTCAAAAATAGCTTTTGTAGGTCCAGTCACGCGCACAGGTGCATTGCCTTCGGCCTCCAAGTTGCTGGCTGATCAACTCTGATAGACAGGCCCCACCCCGACTTGTTCCCGGATCTCAGTTCCGGTTTCTTCTCGTAGGACTTTGACAGACGCGTATGTCAACTCGACTCTAATCTACATGTAGGAAGAAGTTACGCCCAATTTACGCCTGCAATGCGGGGAAATAGCAGTGGGTTCAAGCGGATTTGAGTGTGCTACAGTTTAACTAATGGTACAACAGTTTGATCGGCATTCATATTAAGTGACAATCCCCTCCGACTTCTGCGGAGACCACTGGGATGAAGATCTTGACATTTCTATGTCGTCTGGAAGTGGGGCCGAAGTTTCAACGGCGATACCAGTATTGCCGTTTACCGCGGAATGTGCGAATATTGGTCCTCCTGAAACTTTGGGACGTAGGATACTCCCAGCAGTAAATTCGGGCTCCGGTGCTGAAGCTCGACGCAGATTGAGAATGAGTTGGGTAGCCTGTTACGAAGATTATGAGATTATGCCTGGGCGCTTATTTAAATAACTCACCGAAAAGGAATAAACAACGATTAACCACCTAAGGATCAAAGTCAATTCTAGTTTCAGAGTGCTTCAAGTTGATAGACCAACGGTGATGCCATAGTATACAGCTGGCCATTACCGCTGTTGGTAACAGTTAAGCTGGTGCAAACCACCAGAATCGCTGACGCATTCGTAAATAGTGACACCGAGTCCTTGCGTCGAACTCACAAAGAATTCTGTCTCATGTTCATGTCCTCGTCCGAAAGGTTGCAGAAAACGACTCACAAACAAAAATATATCGTCCCATCTCTTATGAGGGTCATTACAAGCGTGGGCTTCTGCTCTCCAGACATTGCCCCCCGGAGAACTCCCGTGGTCCGAAATGAATGGCGCAGACGCAACAGCGACGCCAAGAAAAACGCCCCTTTAAAGAAATAAATTAGTTGTGAATAGACTTTTCGCCCGCACGTACAGGCAACACAGATGCACGGAACCCTTGAAAGCGTCCAATTAAAACAAATTACGGTAGGAGGAAAATTGGCTCACCAGGAAATGAGTGTAGGCTTTCTTGGTTGAGGGTTCGTGACGCAACCTAACCATGTAATCCCAAGTCCTGCAGGAAAGGCAAAAGCATCGCTCGACGTTCCAAGCGCCACCTTGTAGGACGTATAAAATTCAGTCTCCGTGCCAGGAGTCAGTAATTTCTTTTTGAGCCAGTCTACCAATTTGAAGGCTCACTCCGAATTCGCCTGAAGTTGTTCAGCGTTCTCAAGACTTAATAGGTAAACGAGAAAGGCTCACCGAGGCACAAAACAACGAAGAGTAGAAGAACTATTGACAGTCAATGCTTGAGTACATCAGTGGACAGGGTAGAAGATAGACAACCTTTGCGGCTGCGACCATACAAAGCATAGATCCGCAGGACAAATATCACGTTTACAATTGTTGTGAAAAGTATGTCTCCACCCCTACATTTATCAGTTTCTGCCATAAGACTCAAGGACGGTACCACTGACATTACGTAGTACCAGTAATACGCTTTGCAGCTGAATAGTCGTGAATTTAGGGTCAATATTCGGCATCCTATAAAAACTTACAACTAAGTTCATTGTTTAGCCCGGTACTTTGAATCCTAGCTTCAAATGAGCTTACCTGGACCGAAAGATTACTATGCGTTTCAACTAGGGATGGTATATTAGATGTCATTGTCATTCGTAAGATGTTCCTACCTCCCAAGCGTATTCTGAAGGTAAATGTTGTTTCAAAAACGTTATCGGTTTACATAAATCGACCACTTACGCTAGATAAATAAGACCGTAGTATCGACCTATGAAATATAGGAATTTTGGAAAGGACCATCTGCTTCTGAAGGAATCATCAGCGACGCAAAAGAGGGGTTTGGATAAATTTTTATCGCTTACCCCCAGATATATTTGACCTGAAGTTAAGCTGGTTAGCGCTGTGGATGATAAGGGAAAATGATAATAGACCGACTTCATCGGAAAGCGTCATGAAGATGTCGAAGACAAGAAAGGTCACTGCCGCAGCTTCATGACTAAGTATTAGCTTTCAACCTTGGGGTCAACTTAGATACACGTACCCAGCGAGTAATTCGCATCTCGTGTTAGCCGCAGTGCGTCGTACAAAGCTTGCAGTGGGTTTTGGGGTATGACAAGGCCCATAGGAAAGAGATGTTGACGTTGACAGAACCTCCGACGTTTTATTGCATTGGCATGCTCCATGTCCTGGGCAGGTCACACCCGGTTTGCTGTTCCTAAGACTATCCACATTGGGAGTGTCCGCTGGACATCCCTCCTCCAACCAGTCTCTATTGGTCCCGCCTTAGTACCGTGCCAATAGTAGCCTCGCTATTTCTGGCCGACACTGGTTTCAGCACCGTGATGCCCAGGATCTATTATGCGGTTACCAAATTTACCTCGGAACACTAATCGATTAAGGCTCGGCGCAGAGCTAGGCAAGTAATTTTGTTTCAGCTTGATCTTCTTGATGACCGCTCCTCGAATTGTCGATCTCTTGACGATTCAACATCACGAAGACCGGTAAATGATCTCATACTTGTGGGGCCCCGCTGTCCTGCTTTCTTGATTTAGTAGCCGTCAAAGTGATGGAAGTATTGCCACGAACGCCTTTTCTTTTTGGCTCTCGACTGTTGTGGCAGTGTTGTCTAGCGGGACTGACAGGATAAGACCAAAGGAATAGTTCAAAGGGGCGAAGCTAGGACCTTAGAAATATAAACCGAAGAAAGTCGTGGACAGACCATGGCACAATACTGATACTTAACCGACCTTCCCAGATAAGCTTTCAGGCGACTGCTTGAGCACAGTAACGGAAATGAATGCATTCTCCGGCGTTTTCAATACCAGCTGGATGGTCTTCATTCTTCATCTTCGGTAATATGAAAACCATATGAATACCTTGGGTTGATGGACAGTGTTGATTAAACTCGTTCACCCATCAACGAGCCTGGTATTGATGAATGATCAGGGCATTTCAGTGTAAGAATAGCTGTGACGCTTCCCTCGGTGCTGTTCGCAATTTGTGGATAGCAAGCAGATAGTGGCCGATCGCAAGTTGATTGCCAGAGGATTGGACGGACGGACGACGGGCCGGAGCTCGGACCTTGCGCAGACCTGTGCACCGTGTGCAGGCTGGCGGCACGTTCAACTTCCTTGACAACGCAAGTCTCTTTCGACTCCCAGTCTCCCAAGGAGTTGCACAACTAGACGGCAAATTACCATATTTTGTTTTGCTTTTTGACTACGAATCTTCCTACACGATCCATATCTCAAAATTCGGCGTACTTTGTCAAGAAAACTGTGGAACTCAGGACATCTCCGGACCGGGCCATTGAAGCCATATCTCCTGGTCAATTCTTCATGTCTTCCTTGCAGACCGGGTTTGAGGGGAAAATTGAGATCATCGGAAAGGGTAGCTTTGGTGCAGTTTCTGTATTATCATGAGGCCGTCCTGTGGCTTTCAAGCACGTCCTTCATCCATTGCGTACCTCGGAGCTGAAGAACGAGTTCGAAATGCTTTGCTCCCTGTACGAATTCTGCAACTCTGGTTCGTTCTTTGTGATTCCTCGCCCACTCGCATATTATGATCCCGAGACCAGCACCGACTTCTGTTCTGCAAACGCTGGCAGTCCATCCACCCCAAATTCTCGAAGCTGGCAAACTAACCGCCCTTTGGTTGTCAAATCCGATTTCAGGGCTTTAAATCTGGATTCCGCCGCGTATGCAATGGAACGAGTGCTCCCACTTCCACTATCCATTGGCCTCTTTATCCGACAACTATTCTATCCCTCTGGTCATGAAACTGCGACTCTTCCTTCGATATGCAGACTTTACTTCGGGAAAGTCATTGCTGACAGTGATCGTCCCAGTCTTTTTTTCAACTCTGCAAACTTCCCTTTGGACGTAGCCAGGTATACCCAGCTGGCCAACGTGCTTGCAAAAGATCCACAATACGACTACCCCACTGTGGATGAAATTGCTCACGGCATGGGAGAAATGCTGGGCCGCCTGCACTCGCAGGGATATGACGCCCGTGATATCGAATTCGTTATGGGTGGAGCGTCTTTCAGCGGTGTAGCAATGCATGTCTTCGACTGGAATCAGGTTTGTAGTTTCCTGACTTTACTCACGAATCACGAAGCTAATTGTTCACTTCCAAAGATGCGCCGGTGGTCGAAGACGGAGGTCGACGTCCATCTGCTAGTCGAGGCGTTCTTTGTCAACGATCCATACTACCCCCGTCCTCGCCCTGAAGATCAACTTTATCAGAATTCTTGCGATGGTTACATGGCCCAGTATCCTCAGGATTCCACCAGTGACGCGCAGATCCGGCTTGCGGAGGTCTTTCTGCGGGAAATTGAAGCAGAACAAGTGAGAAGGACCTCCCTGGAAAGCCTACCAAGGCGACAGCTCACCTTAGTTCGTGATGATGTCCGCGTCCGTCACAATTATTCGTCGTAGTAGGATGGAAATTTATACGATTGTTTCTGGTCAAGCTTTTAGCGAGTAACGAGGAGTTTTTTCAATAAACCGACCTGGAATGTTTCTCGGACTGACTGTAAATATGTTGTAGCAGTAGGATTGATTCTCTTACGACCTGCCTTTCTATTGTTAGTCAAGTGCGGATACATTGGGTTTGCACGAAAACCCTTGATGGGACCACAGACTGCGTCTCCCCCTGTTGCTTTTCGTAGGTATTTCTTTTGAAACTCGCTTACAAGGTTATATTTCTCAAGTCACGCTAGATATTGAGTCAGTCGGGGTCTTCTCATCCACAGTGCTGCCTCGTAAAGTAACATTTCATTCAGTTTACGGAGGTATTTTACGTCGTGCCCGTTCAAAGTTTCTTTGAAATATTCTACGCAGGTTCTGATTCAAGATTTCAAAAAGGTTGACGAAGAACTAAACCTGATTTATAGTACACTCCAATGCTTAAGCGTCTGTCTTGCCAGAATGGATTACGCAAAGCAAGAAAGATTCCGGTTGGGAAAACACTCAGAAATTTGCTATTATTTAGAAAGAAGCGTCTGGAAGTAGAAGTAAACAGTATACAATGTCATGATAGTCATGACCCCTAATTCTAGGGCGCTGGTTCAGCGGAACCCAAGCACATTCCAGCAAAACATCGGGTTCTTCAGCAGAGCCACCACCACCTGGACCGGGTTAAGTAACACCGACCTTAACTTCTCCCTCCATATCCTCGCCTGCTCCTCCAGCGTATCACAATCACCCAGCGCCTCCACATCCCGCATCACCAGAGGAAGACTGGAGATATTGCCAACGACGACCAGTTATACCAAAAGAGAAAATGCGAAAGAGTTCAAAAATCACCGAAAGCAGAACTAAACCGAGCATTGAGATAAAGGCGACGTGCTGCTGCGTCCTGATGGCGCTTGTCGTGATAAAAGCGGCCCACTCCACTAGGTATATCAACCGAAATACACCAGGTCTATTGAGTGCAACTTAGTCGGATCATCGCCATGATCTGCCTGTTTGCGCTAAGGTTAGTTTCGGGGTCAAAATGAAATGAGGTGACGACGTACCCTAATTCCTATCAGTCTTTCCTCGTCATTCATCATTGAGTCGTATGCCGCCCATTTCTCAGTGCTCGTACAGCGGACATATGGAAGTCTTGAGACAACGTCGTTGACGAAGACCTTGCCGCGTGGATAGACATTTTCCGGGTTCTCAGACGTCGTGGCACGATCTTTCTCTTTCGATGACCCACTGAGGAGATGAGTGGTGGATCGTGGTGGAGAACCGCCCCCGATAACCGTCGTCATCGCCATCTTCGACTCAGTATCGCCGCGAGCCCGAGCAAGTCTGACGTGGCACGGATTAAAGTCGAGGATGTGGATGTCATCGTTACACTCGTCCTCGCGTCCTCCACGGTTTGAGCGGAACTCAACCAAGCGCTGGCCAGCACTTATAGTGACGAAACTAATGGAATGGCGGTGAGCGCGTGATCGGAGGGCCCCAAGACTCCCAAGGTACAGCACAGCTAGGAGATGTGGTGTCGAAATGCGCGGGAAGGAGGTTGAGGAGGGCTTTCCTGTGAACGACCATCACAAAGTAGCTTGCTAGTTGGTCGTCTTCGTCGTCGTCGTCTTCATCGTCGTCGTCTTTATTGTCGTCGTCTTCATCGCTGTCGTCATCGTCGTTGCTATCGTCATCTCCTCCCGTGACTGTGAGTGTAAAAACAATGACGGCCTCTTCAGGATTGTTCGTGTACGGACGGTGATGTGGTGTGTTTTGGGGAAACAATCCATTCATGGTAGGACTGGGATCACCGCGGCATGCAATGACAGATATACCAAAGTCTGGATTCAACTGGGAGAATCTGAGACTCTGGACAAGGTGAACACGTTCTAAGGAGGAAGACGGAATGTGGTAAATGTTGAGGGAACTGGTTCTCAACGACGGGTTAAGGAGAATGTCTTCACGGAGGAAGACGAGCTCAGGGTTCGCAACAGGAATGGGGTTCTAGGAGGGACAATTCAGCTGGATGTCTCCCAACATAATGCAACTAGCTCACCGATTTCTCAGTCCGACTGCCCGTTCTCCAATTGAAGACATACAGGAGTGCATCGCTCATAACGTCCATGAACATCACGATCCCCGTTATAATTTATGTATATCGATAAATTTCCTGTATATGAATTTAAGTACGTGAAAAAAATCAGAAAGTTGAAAACCTGACTTTTAGTCAGACGCGTTTCTGGCGTGGGCAGGCGCACTGCAACGGCCAGAGCTTTTTCCTCGACCATAACAGTCACAGACTTCAACACCCCAACAACGTTAACCCAAGACTGCTAGATTTGCCCCAGAGATCTCGATCCTGACAATTGGGTGACGGCGGTTGGCAGGTTCTTCTGAGAGCAAGATAATCGGGCTCGCCATGCCGTCGTAAAGCGCTTGGGTCGAATAACGGCGGAGGATGATGCACAGACGGGACATATTTGGGAAGTCGCGGATTGGGGTCCTGGCGGGGAAATCAACATTAAGCAACGTGAAGGATGGTTAGTACTCACAGACAAACGCTGGCTATTAGGTCATTCTCCTCAATGGATGTCCCAAAATCGATGATTTCGGCATGGAAGTGGATGACGTCCCATTTTTTGATGATGTTGGCTTGGTGGGGCAGACGAACGGCTTGGATCGAGCGCGTAGTAGAATCGTCATCCACCTTTCCCAATAAACATATGCTAGGTGTAACATCATATAACCCAGACGGCCTGCGTGGTAGCTGAGGAGTCGATAGAAATGGGTATTCGAAGAAAGCCCAAGCGCGCTCTCTAGCTCGTAACATGTCGAGGCGGGTGGAGGTTAGCTGCTCACAGAGCGGGTTGTCCAACATCCCCGCAATCTGCAGCTCTAATTTGTAGCGAAGCTGCAAGGAGGACTGAATGACTCGCAAAACGGTGCGGCATGTTCGCTGAAGTGAGTAAATGTCGATGAAGTCCAAGTACAAGGAGGCGATGTCAATCAGAATTTCGGGAGGGAGGTCGTAAAAGCGTAGGTCCATTCAAAATATCGAAGGTTTTGCGATAACCCTGGGCCCAACCTTCGTTACTTACTAGTACTTACTACTTGAGTAGGCCGATGGTGACGGCGCTGTTGAAGTGGTGTCATGTTGGCAACTCAAATCTCGGAAGTTTCCTTTTTAGGGTGCATTCGGGAGAGTTACCCAAAAAAGGAAGTCAACCGGAGCGAGTCGATCTCCCCGAGAGTTGAAATAAAAATGATATTCTGGTGTTAGATAGCTTATAAAGTTATAGATATAAACTGTAAAGTTTCCTAGTCTTGAAGGGGGCTTCAATGCTTGTAGGGTTCATCACGAACACGATCTAGTGCGGTAATATACATAGCACCCACAACGAGGAACGTGGTCCCAAACCATAATGCCTAAAATTCGATTGGTTTGAGACTCATGAGAGTCGAAAATGCCGCCGGTTAATCATTCTCAAGCTAGTCAAGTAGTCACCAGCACTGTAGATCAAACTATGGAATGAGGACCGAGGTAGGTACACAAGCATTCGAAGCGACAGGATATGTAATCCTACAACAAATACGGGAGCATAATAAAAATAAGTAGGAAATTCAGAGAATCAGAAAGTAACAAACGCCTAATGAGTATTCAGCCAAGTAATAGTAGGAATGGCGTTCAATATTGACTGCGTCAGCTGCGCCCGTGATACCTGCAAGTCAGCCTTCGGCGCAAGGTTGTCGTCCCAATCGGAATTTGGATCGCCATTCTCGTTCTCCGTCCAGAAATCAAGTTCTATGGCAAATGAGACTCGAACGTCCACGGTGGCCGTATCAGACTTCCCAGGGTTGAAGGTCTGAATGTAGTTCGGTATTTGAGCTCTGAGGTAAGGCACAACGCCGTTGAGGATGTTGAATACCTACACGACGAACACATTAAATTAGCAAGTTTGGTCAGAGATTTAGACAGGCCTACAAAGTTATCGTATTTATCCGGAACATTCACGTTGCTCGGATTGGGACCACGGGCGGGACTCAGTTGCATGTAGCTATTATACCAAGCAATCCAGATATTACGTATGCACGTATTATCGCGTTTGAAGAGTTGTTGGACCTGTTAGTTTCGTTTAACTTTTGGCTCAGCAAATTAGCGCTGAGGAAATTGCCCACATTGTAGTTGTTCAAATACGACGGAAGGCCTGCGGCTGCGCGTAATCGTGCAACCTGCTTCGTCGGACACATGTTTAACCACTTTGTCGGATCTACGAGCCTGACGGAATTCCCGTTCCCAGGAACAAGTTGCCGTTCTGTCTCGTAAAACGCGTAATTCTTGAAGACATTCGCTTGCTGCTCCAGCAACACCATGGTGGTAGCGCCGTTTGAGCCGCCTTCAATTATCAATCGTCATAAAAGGCACAATAAAACTCTCGTGCAAAACCCACCAGGATAGCAATTTTGTATCTGCTCAAAGACCGAATTTGTACCTGACCTCAGATACTGGTTTACCCATTGACACCAGGACCTAATGAGTGGAAATCTGAGCCGACTCCATGGCACCAAGAAGTTTGATATAAAACTCACGGGCCGTTCTGAATTTGCCAGAGGTCGGTGAATTGCTGCAGATGGTCAATGAACAACGACGCTAATCGAGAGTCAGTCGTTAAACGCCACAGAAACAGCCAAGAAAAGTATAAACCCACCCATGCTAACTTCGTAGACGTGCTCCCGTGCAAAGATGGCGCCTCCGGACTCGGCAGAAGTCAGGATGGGATTCCCATCATCGTCCTCTTTTATGTTGGGAGGCCATGGGTTGTACGTTCCAAGGGTGGGAGTCAATTGATCGGCAGGTTTCACGTCAAAGAATGTGCTGAGATCTGTATTTGAATACCCAGACATGTCGAGGAAGTATGCAGGACATGTGCCCATCGTGGCGGTACCGCCAGCACGTTTGAATAAATGACCGTAATCTTCCTCCTCGTGAGCACCAGCAGTTGCATTATGGTATTCATTGGCAAATTCTTCTCCATATATCGCTGAAATATTGGCTGGCATGTCGTCGAACCCTCTTGCCAAGATATCAACATATTGACCTGAAGTTATCTATTAGAAATCACGTTTTAAATTAGGCTCATACCAGAGCACTCACCCGTCGCGCCATTCACGTCGATGTTATTATCTGAGTAGCATAAGCAATCGATTGCACCACTCGAGCCCGAGATCTCATCGTCAACGGTAGGACAGACCAGATATCCGGGCAAGAAGGGGATGGCTCGACGGTCCAAGATATCGCTCTTGTTCTTGTTGGCGTTATCAGCCGTCCAGGACGTCGTGGGTTGTTGGATTACGAAAGCGTCACTCATACCACGTTTTCGAGAGGATGGTGACCTTCTTTCGATCACAGCATACGCAGGCAGGTTAAGATCATGGTTCGAGGAGATGTTCGATCCAAGTTGACCAGAGCCACGTGCTTCGTATGCGTAGAACGGTTCCGCAATACCGCGCCTACTATTGCCTGATGCGGAGGCTTCAGTAACAGAATTGAAGCAAGATCCACCGAAGGGGAAATCGGCAGAGAAAAAGTTTTTGCTACGCTAGTGGTAAGCCGACTTGGAAATTGACAACAAAAGCTTTGACACGTACACAATTGGATTGGGCCTCCAGAACAATACTGAACCGGTCAGACCAGCGTTGAGGTCGACACCATAGTGCTTTTCACATATTAGATTGCAATCGCGAAACAACAGTTGCATTACTCACTGGATTGACACAAAATTGGAGCGCCGACTAAGGACACCTTGCGTCAGTAGACGTTATGAATTACAATATAAAGGACTTACAGCCTGATTTACGCTACCAGATATCGATACACCAACATACATGTCTGCTTCGGCAAAAAGCTGGAATAAAAAGAAGTTAATTATGGCAAAATATTTGGAGATAGAAATAGTGCACCTCAGCATCAATGAGAGCGCCTCCCAGCACGTTAATTCCGAGCTGTAGGGAAGGTATCTGCAGGACCAAGAGGTTAGATAACGGTCTGATGAAGTGTGGAACCAAACAGACGATATGGGCCTGGCAGGTATCGGATGAGTTAGAAAAAATAATCAGGTCATTATTTAAGAATAACGAACATCCAGGGATCCTTCTAGGTTGACGTTATAGCCAACAGAAAAATCATATCCGACATTGTTGTTGTTGAAGTCGACGTTATCCGACGGATCTTCCTATAAGTTTGTGCATCGTTACATGTTACGGTTTATCAAGATTATCGGTTTACTGTAACTTGCCTCGTTGGGATTGTCGTCAGCCAGTCCAAAAGCATAGCTTATAGGCTGATAATAGCAGAATAGTAAGTTCGCGGTCAAATGGTCGAGTCACAGGATTGCATACCGGGAACGTATAGCCAACAGTTGCAGTGTAGCGCCCAGACAAACTTAGCTGGCCTGTGAGTTCTCCGTAAAGATGAAGCGACGGCCCGAGTGTCAACAGACCCGGATAATATAGACCCGGGAATCCAAACGTAGCAAATTCTTGCCTGCCGCTACCGTAGTGGGCTTCTGCGAGTCCAGTAATCGTGAATGAAGCCTGAGCACTGGCGCCAGCGTCAAAAAAGACATATGCTTGCTGGATTGACGGAGGAACAATGGTCGCCTCGAGATAATATCCAAACTGGCTCGTAATCTGAGCAGTGCCGGTGACGCTGATGTCAAGACTAGACGAAAAGTTGGGGCATTGTTGCTCTGTGTGGAAAATGGTGTACGTATCCGACCACTAGACTCAGGCGTCAAGGCGGATTACAAGACGGAATAATATTTACAACGTACGTGATAGTTTCGACTGACCGTGTCACCAGAACGGACGGTAGTGAGTTTCTTCAGCCATGAATCGAAGGGACCGAACCAGCGCTTCTCGTATTCCAGAGGCTGATGGAAATCACGCCTCCGCCTTGTGTTGGTAGTTCCTGAATCTGGTGGACTGTCGATAATTGCATCCCTGCACCAAACCCTAATCAGACTGTATTTGAAAGCATTGCGAGAAAAAAAGCGCACCAATAGCCTGGGATATCCGTCTGAAAGCACAGATTAATGGAGCAAAAAGAAGCGATCATCCTCTACTCACTACATCCGCTCGCATCCTGCAATCCTTGTGAGATAAGCCAAAACAAATAGCCGGACGACCAGCACTCACAAAACAGGCCCGTTCTCTTCGGGAACGGCAAGGAAATTGTAGTCAAAAGATAATGAATATACTTTTTCTGTCGATCGCTTCCTTGCTTGATGCTCTTCGGGCAGAACGTTCTGATCTGAATGCTCAGTCAATGAAACAACACGAGCATAAGGTCCTCGGCCACATGACTCGGGCATTCGGATTATGGTGTGCTCGGTTCGACCAATGAAAATGTGTCCACAGCCTGAGTCCACGTCATCCATCCCTTTCGAACAATATGCGAGAACCTAAAAGAGCAGGACTCAGAAAGTTAGCAACCTAGTCTAAGGATTGAGGATTCAACTGACGGTCTGCGGCTGGTCGCTAGTCGGTGAACAGTTCGTAACCACCCAATCAGATGCTATATCCACTGAGCTGACAGAGCCAGGATTCGGGGAAGAAATAAAGACCTCTGCCCTCCTCGTCAGTCAGCGACATAACAGAAATCCAGAGAATTCATGAACCTCCGAATGCAGAGTCGTTTTCCGCTCCGTCGTCGCCGATGCCGCTTGAGCCAGCGCCCGTCGAAGTTGTATCCGTTGTCCCAGTGTTGTCATCGAAGTCAACAGTGAAAGTGACCGGTTGGTTGACGTCGAATCCGTTGCCGGTAGCAGGGAATACGTCAGTCACAGGAATCGGCAAAAAGGAGGATCCTGGGAATCGTTATGGCTAGCATGGGTGAAAATAGTCGTCCACTTACCAGCAGGCGGGTCACAGCAATAAAAACGTTTATTATTGCCAACGCACTGAAAACTCGCATCTCCCTGAATATCGCTAACTAAATAACAATCTGGTCAAGTCTGCTGTTCAAAAGCATAAGGAATGCTCACATATTGCAAGTTGACCGGCACTACACACTGCATTCAGGCAATTAGGCGGATCTCCGACCCATCGACAGTTGGTGTAACCAGCTGATCAGATCAATTGTCAGTGGCATGGAACGTTGAATAGTAACTAAAACCTTACAGTTGCAGCAGACTGGCTTCGTGTTAAACTGACAGATTTCAGGACAAACTGGCCCCTTTTCAAACTCGCAAGAAAGTCCGTTGTCGGCTCTTCCTTGTCTCACGTGAGTTTGTACGACATATGGAGAGGCGCATGAGTCTGCATTGCAAGCTGAAGAAATTGGATAAATGAGAATAATTCGTCACAGTACTAGACGAATTGCAGAGTTACTTACACCCGCCAAAGCATGCTCCGGGTTGTGGATCGCCTGAAGAACAACAGAACGCTTTGTATCCCTGAATGCAGGTTGGATGGCCGTCGTCTCCAGTCTCATCCAGAGCTAGGACGACTTCGCCAACATTGCATTGGGCGTTACAACTTGTCCCTCCGCCTCCACGCCAAGAGCAATTTTGAGGCTCGTTGCCCTTCGGACAGCAAAGGCGCGCAGGGTTGTTCGTTGGACATGTCCCCACCATGTTGGGAACTTGGGTCAGCGTAGTGAGCGAATCATATCCGGACGGACACTGTTGGCCACATCCTGATTAAATTGCATTGAGAAAGGCAGGAAGATTTCAGACCAAGGACGTACCAGTGACTTGGCATTGGTTGCCTGACTCGACTAAGGAGGGATTGTTGATATCAATATCTGGATATAAGCCACTGAGGGCATTGTAACTACTGTCGTCCTGATCAACGGACCATATCATTGTACCTTAGATAATTTGATTAGTATCCATGAGAGGCATATAATTATAAATGACCGACCTCCGAGACAAATGCTATTCGCATAGTTCAACTTCATCTGTAGTGTCTGAGCATCGTCGTACTAGGACACAGCGTGAGTATTCGATACGCCATAAATACTCAGCTAACACGTACCGATACCCATTGATTATCGTTCCATGTGATGTACTTAACGGCGGCAGCTTCATCGAATACTGGGATGAGGCCGCTAGTAGTATCCAGGAGCTTTTCGATTTCTGAGAACATAAGAGTTCCAGAACTCAGGGAACACTCGCCCGGATCACCTCCACCGGAGAAAGGACACCCCGGCGTGTTGCATTGCTAAATTATTAAGGAGCTTATCAGTCACTGAACAGATGATGATCAGATGGAAGACGACTAACCCCGTCAACAAGCGTGAAAGAGCGCCCATAGAAGCCAATTCCCATCACCATCTGCGAAGGATTGACGCCGACGTTCCGAAACAGTTGCATTGTTTCGATAATTTCAGTCAAATTTGTATGGGCTAGGACCAAGGGTCCGATGAACGGATCCGTACTGTCCCAGGTGCCGTGGAGGTCATAAGTCATAATATTGACCTAAAATGACCAGTTGAGCAAGAGCTATGATAATGGAAGTAAGACGAACATACCCAATCAGCGGACTCCAGGAGTGATGGGAGGTCAAAATGTTGGAGATACCAATAACTCGAGGGCGCCGTGAAGGTTAAGCCATATCCTCGAGGTGCAAAGGCTGCTTTGACTCGGGACATGAACATTGGATAGTTTGCCCTGTCAGCAGGGACTCCGCCACGTTCGGGGGCCACAGGGTACTCCCAATCAATATCGATCCCGTCGAAACCATACGCCTGCAAGACCGACAGTGTATTCTCGATAAAAGTATTTGTGGCGTCGAGACTTCCGACCAAGTTACTGAAAATATGTTGCGTCGGCTATCCTGTCTGTTAGAGCAGAGCACCGATTAGAAGTCTCCGGACGTACTGGGTCATTGAAGCTCCATCCACCCACCGACAAGAAGACCTTCAGGGCGGGATTCTTCTGCTTCAATGCAGTGGTTCGCATCCAGAGGAGATTGTCGTTGACAGTCATCTCTTGCAGAAGGAAATCCTCGGAAATTAGAGCAAACGCGAAATTGACTGACGGTAAATTAGTACAAGTGTCATTATAGATTGCCAAAAATCTTACTGTGCGTCAGAGTCTCTGCTGAAATTAATTCTGGGGGATAGACATCGCAAGCGCGACTGTCACTGGATACTGCCCATGCCTGGCAAGCAAATAAATCGATTGATCAAGATGCGGTGGTAAGAATGACGATTACCTCGTAGTAACCAATACGCCGATGCAATGCCGTCGCTTGGTTGTCTCCACACGACTCTTGCGCAGGAGGACTGCAGAACGATTGGCACCCAGCGCCGCAAAACTCTAAAACGCAGGTCAGTTAACAAAAAAACGATGCTTACTACGTAGTACCTGACAACGCTCACCTTCAGTAGTACCGCAGAAGCCGAACTATAGTATATCTCACAATAAGTTGACGGAGGATGATGATCAAAGACAACTCAGACCTGACTGCAGCAAACGTTCAGTGGACATGTACGATTTTCAGCAGCAGCGAATGGACCACAGTCTGCCAATGCATTGCAATTTGAGGTACATGGGCCACCAGAGGATACAGTAGTACAGAAATCTGGGCCAAATCTGAGAAGAGTTTGAGATGTACAAAATCTCGACGTTGAACGGATGCAACCTACCCGCAGAAACCGGATACTGAGTTGCAGCAGGCACCATTGGCACACGGAATAGTCGCGGTACAGCTTCCAATGGGCAAACCTGTAGAGTTTCCTTGGGCGACGACGAGATGAGATATGCCCAAGACTCGGGAGAGGGTCAGAAAACGACGTCAGAAAATGTTGAAGAACAACTCACGGAATAGAGGTGACACGACGAAGATCAGCATTTTGGCACTCTGCTACGAAATCCCGAGCCAGAGGCTTTGCTTCATCTCGCAGTAAATTTGAGGCCGTTTATAATTGATTTAGAACCTCAAGAGAGGCATAGAGGTAAGACGACACGGTCCGACGGAAATGTAAAGTACCATGGGGTGAGATAGAGAAGAAGCGAAAGGATTCCCGGTCTTTAGCCAGAAAACAATCTCCGTTAGTATCGTTAACGTTATCTTCTTTTTTCATGGCGAGGAAGTCGGAGTTCAGCTCTCCTCCTGTGGCGAACACGCCAGACTTTGCAAGTACAGTGGAAGCGGCGGCCCATATCTCCAGAGACATGTGCTTTGTCGAAAGCCGCTCATAGGGCCTGCTACCAGGAATGCCGAAGTAAAATTATCGCATGTTCTGACCTCAAGACGTCCGTATATAGAGACAAGATACGTTTCTGCTCGCGATCGTATGCTCAAATGTTTCTAAATGGCTGTTAATCATTTTCAATCTTTTTTGAGAGAACAAGATAGGATAATTTTCTTACCTAGACGGTGGTCAAAAGATGCGCTGGCAACTGCGCATCTGACCTTTCTCTGCTTTAAACTTGTTGTACGGCCTCAGGCGGCATAGACGGGACCGCCACTGAGCTATTTCGATTCACACAGTTCAGACATCGAGACCGACTTGGTGACGAGAAAGCGCCGTGCTATCATCATCATACAAAGATGACTCGGAGAACGAGGATAGCAAGTGCAGAGATCTAGACAAAGCTGATATAGATGATGAGCAAGAACAAAGACAATTCGCTCCATTGGCGTTGATTGCGCTGTGAGAACCAATTCCCGAAATTGTAAGCTACCAAATTGAGCAGTTTACGGCACCGCCACCAACGACCTTCCTGTCATTTTTCAGCCATCTGACCAAGGTAGAATTTCGGGAATCTTCACCAACCTCTATCATTCCAGCAGAACAAACGTTCCACCTTAATGGAATAAGGTTTCTTCTGAGCACATCTCTCAAGACGAAGCAATGAGCCTCATGCAACCCTTTCAAAACTGCTTCCAACCTGAATTTGCTGTCCAGCTGAAAGGGCTGGAGACCGATTCATGCGGCTTCAAGCTTCATCTAGAGGCTGAATATAACCTTGTTGCTCATGCTCTTTATCTCTAGGTGCCCAACTTCTTCAGCTCAGTGGTCCTAATGGCACGATGGATTCGAACATGTTTGCCTCAATTTTTCGTGCCATTTCTTCTCTTCTCTGTTGCAGGCGGGCTCTCCGGTTTCCAGAGAAAGCTCAAGGGACAGGAGAATGCGCAGAACGATGCTTTCCATGCCAGCTTACTTAAACAACTAGCCGACTCTCGGTCCAATACTACTACACCGAACGACACCTTTACATCGCCAAATCTGTCGTTGGACTGGGAAGTATCCAATTCTCTCGTTACATTCGCGACAAATGCCAGCGACAGTCTGCAAATTTATACGTCGGACTTCCTTCCGACCAATCCTGCACCTTCCAGTGCGTGTGCAGCAGCCTTAACGGCAGCGATACCTTGTAACTCAACAATTCCTCTCATGGCGTGAGTTTTTCCTATTTTTTATCGACCTCTGACTTATGACTTCGTTTCTCCTAGTCTCAGCCCGTACCTCTTCTCAGACGATCTTCAACTTGTCTGTATCAATGACTGCCTTGTCGGGCTCGAGTCATATCGTGCAGGTGTTGTTTCAGCCTGCGGAAATTACATGGTCACCGACTCGAGTAACAATACGTACGCTCCAACCCTGGCACTCGACTACGTCAGTGGTCCATATACAGTGCAGTGTCTTAAAGACCCGGACAGTGGGGACTTCTGCGGGCCCATAGTCGAGTCGTACAACTCCACGAATGGTCTTTTGTCGCTCCCAACCAACGAATTATGCACATACTGTACCCTCGAGACGCTAAACGCCACGTTATCTAACCCCACGAGTTATTCAATCGCATTGGCAGGCCTTCTCTCAAGTGCCATTAGCACGTGTGGCACGTATGTACCTTCAACCACCTCATCTTTCCCGTCTCTGACTATATTTTTCCTCTAGAAACTTCGACAAATACAACGTCACAGCCGCTCCTGGTGACCAAGTGGTCGTCTCCGCTCCCTTCGGGGTGAATGCCACTACTGCACCTACCGTCGATTGTACGATAAGCGGGCGAAATATCACGGCCAGCCAGGCAACGAATTGCGCCGCCGTTGCTGCCCAGTATAGCGTGAGCGAGTATGACGTCTTTTCGTCAAACCCATTCCTCAATGCCGACTGCACCATCGCTGCTGGCGCTGTGCTGTGCGTTCCTAAACAATGCACCACCTACACTATCGCCGTCAACGACACGTGTCAATCCGTCGCTCAGCTAGCAGGCAAAGTCCCCGGGACAAACCTCAATGTCACCGAATCCCAAATTCAATCCTTCAACCCTGATCTTGGGACCTACTGCCAACTGATTTCGCTCCGCGTTGGTAAAACCATCTGTCTGAGTCCGAATGGAGGATGGCCATCTGTAGGGGCAACCAGTCAAGGGAACCCATCTGCTACGCCTACGACCGCTGCGCCTGTTCCAACGCCGACTGTCAGCGGCACCACCTCCGCATGTGGACGTTATTACCTCGTCCAGGATGGAGATATCTGCCAAACTGTTTGTCTAACCAATTACATCACTTTCAGTGATTTTCTCCTCCTTAATCCTGGTAAGTTTCAATGGCTTTTAGTTCCTGTTTCTCGCTGCTCACTTCATTACGTCCAGAGGTCGATGCCAACTGTACCAACCTGTGGCTAAACTATTATTACTGTGTAGCTCCATATCCGCCGCTCTCAACTGTTACCTCAGCTCCCCTCCCTACGACGAACTACACCAGTGCGACTGTCTTCAGCTACCCTCTCCCTACGGCGAACTATACCATTATCCACACTACAAGTCGCGTCACGGCTGCTGGGGTTCCCGCTCCTACGAACATCGCCGATGGCACTCGTCCTGTCGCTTGTGGAGGCTACTACGATATCCAGGTAAATACAATGGTTCTCTATTCTCATTCAAGCGATACTAATTCACTGGATGGTAGGCTGGTGATACCATAGACTCTGTCGCCACGTTGGTCGGCGTTAATGCATCTTTGCTTGCCACGTGGAATCTCGAGCTCAGCAGCGGATCGCTGCCAGCTGTCGGCTCCGCGATTTGTATTCTCTTCCCAGAAGGCAATTATACCTTACCCACCGCGCCACGCCCAACTAACGCATACGCCAACGCTACTACCACCTGCGCGCAATACTACACTGTCCAAAATGGTGATGGATGTAGTTCCATCGAGAGCGAGTTCGGCCTTACGAATTCCCAGTTCGATCAATTGAACCATGGCCTAGCAAGTGACTGTACTAACCTTATTCTTGGTGTTGCTTATTGCGTTCTCCCAACCGCTCCCTTCTCGGCATCAAGTTCTACAGGCCCGCCGGACAATCTCGCACCTGGAACGATTACGGACGGATGTACAGCCTATTACACCATCATATCGGGCGACACCTGTTCTGTCATGGAAAGCAAGTTCAACATCACATTGACGGATATTACGACGTGGAATCCTGAAATCAACAGTCAGTGCACCAACATCCAGCTAGGCCTAGCGTACTGCGTCGCCTCTAACTCAACCGGTTCAACTGGCAACGGCCCTCCACCTCCTTCAGCAAACCTAGCCACCGGCTCCCTCAGTAACTGCACAAGCTACTACACCGTCGTCTCGGGGGACAACTGCCCTGCAATTGAGACCACTTCTAAAATCGCCGCAGCCGATTTCTTCAGGTGGAATCCGGAGGTGTCGCCCGACTGCTCGAATATCCTGGTTGGTGAGGCATATTGCGTGGGCGGGGGTGGAAATGTGTGTAAGAAAATCTATGTGGTGCAACCTGGCGATTTCTGCTTTGCCATTACGCAGAGTCAGGACATCACGCAGCAGCAGTTGAACGCTCTGAATCCGTTCCTGGACGCCAACTGTGATTTGAGCGTAGGAGAGAGTCTGTGTGTTGGATGACAAGTAATTTTATGTTCTTTATCACGTTCCAGTACTGTCAATCCTTGTAGAATATATTTACGCGACTGCAGTTTGCTTCCTATGATCATGAGCTGGTTCAAGGTTCCTATTCTGAGTCCTGCCGTCATATTTTCCACGTGTCGAAGAATTCCTCACGGGGACGGCTTCTCTTCTTTCCACCACCGCCCATTCTATATCGATAGCATGTTCTTGACCTCGTCATCATGTCTACTTCCTGGTTGACTGGCGTCCCAGTGCGTTCTAGAGAGCTCTTATGGCCCACCAACGACGAGTTTGTCTCTGCCGGAATCTGGGATCGCGAAGGAACATCTGTGTTGAATGGCGTCATTCTTCACTGGTTCTCCTTCATCAGGAACACGAAACGAACAGTTGTGTACCTTGCAGACACGGCTTTAGAAGGATCTGTAGGAAGTGAAGGGCCGATGACATTGGCTCGAGCTGCAAGAGAGCTGGAGTACGCCGTTGATCGTCTTGCTTTGTTGGGAACAACCAAGTTTGCATCAGCCGAGTGGATTGCTAAGTAAGTTTAGTCTGGTCATGGAGGAGCAAATCCTTCCAGAAATCTGACTTTATTCTTTCTGAATAACGACAGCACACTCAAATTAAGAACACACCGACTTGACGGGTTTTTAGAACGAGAATACTCGATCTCTGTCCAGGCAGCATATGGAGATCTTCGCGTTTTCAACTCGAAAGTCTATCTCTGCACGTCGTCTGGCCCTACGAACGCCTCCGACGAAGCTATGACTCCCCATCAAGTTCGCCTTGGTAGTGACATAGACAGTTCGAACACCACTCCACTGTTTGCTGATCAGATCTTGGAATGGGACCCGACAACCGGCGCGTTCAGGCGCATTAGAATTCCTGATCCCATGCGTGTAAGGGTATAGATTTGTCATATTCCAAGCTTAGTTTTTTTATGCCTCTTTGATAGCACGCTGCGGAGTACTCTTTCCCATTTGAGGATCAAGTCGCCCTCGCTGGATTGGTCGACGATCAGAACGGACAAGAGCAGCTCGCGTTGACGAGTTTCACCATCGACCATCAGCTGGAGAACCAGTCCGCTGCGCGTTCATTCTCACCAGGCGGTACATCGGACGAGCGCAACACGAAAGGAATGGGCGTGGCAACAGAAGGCGATACAGATCCAAGCTACATCATCGTGCATTCTTTCGACAGAATTGCGGTGTTCAACCGAGCTTTCTTCAACAAAGAAATCGCTGTACGTAGCATCTTCCACGATGTGCCATGATCAGTCCACGCGGTTTTCTCATCCCTCATTTCAACAGGACAATGCTCGTTCAGGCCGTCTGCACTTCCTCAGGTCTCTCCTCCTCGAAAACGACGTGCGGGTCCTCCCATTCTCCCTGTCAGGCCCGCTACCTGCCGTCGCCAACAACCGCGTATTGACATACAAGAAAATATTAGGAAAGTATCACTTCTACATCCTGGACTTCGACCAACAACGAGTCAACGCCCTCCTCCACAAAACTTCCGAAGAACGAGAAGCTCTACGCGCTCAACTAACAGAGGCCGACGCCCGTGTCAAAGTTGTCACCCGACAGTCCTATGCGCAGGAAGAAGGCGTGGGCGGCGGTACCGTCGACGCAGAGTACCCTGCTCGTCGCGCGCCTCCCGAATGGAAGGACCACCTCCAGGCCCTGGCTCAGCAGGAGAAGCAGGGCGCGTCGCTTATCTACGATGAAGCTCCTGAGGACCGCAGGGCAGGGAGATGGGGTTTTGTGCAGTCCGAGCTGCGGCTTGGAAGGGAAATCTCGCTTGTCGGGGTTAGTAGGATGGGTCTGACGACTGATTGTGTGCTTCTTGCACCTGAGCCTGGCGACAGTGGCATGGTCTGGTATTTTGAGTAAAAGCTGCCGATACATCTTGAGGATTTTGTTAAATTGGTCCGCAATAAATGTAAGCAGGCATATACGAAAAACGGAATCAATATGTCACTTATTTCAACCACCTCTTTGAAAATTCGTCCAGATCTTGGAAACTAAGAAGTATAGACTATACTCTACATTAGAAATTATAGTATTGATATCAGTGGAAAGACGTAGCAAGGGTTAAATGAATATGCCAGTGCTAGCATAACTCTCAAATGCCTCCAACTCACGGACATACCGATGTGGTTAGCGCGATGTCAAGATAGTTGTACCATCTTGAAGGTGCAGTATGCTTGGCTTTGAGATATTCCCAATACTCTGGGTACCACCCGCTTTCCTGCCAGTCTATGATACCCAGTACCTCTGTACCCGTACGCGAGATGATAATATTCGTGGTTGCCAGATCTGTATGTGTGAACCGGATCGACGAGGTATCGGAGAAGGACGAACGAAAGCTTTGAAAAAATTCGTGGTCTGGAAACATGGGGAGGTGATCGGCTAACGCAAACAGTGCATCGTTGAACGCCTTGACAGAGAAAAACGGGGTGGTCGGAGGGGGTGTATATCCGCCCCACCACATTTGATCACGAACGGGGCCAGTGCGGGTAAGATGCGTGGATATCAGGAGGACAGCGTAGCTCACCGACAAATGTGCCGTGAAGAGGCTGTCGAAGATGGCGAATAGATACAATCATTGGAGCTATTTGAGCAGCGATGTGCTCGAGCTCGGTGTCGCTTAGGGTATGTAGACGCGAGTCAAGCGACACGCCGTCGATATAGGACAGGTATATGAATGTCTCGCTCCCGTCCTGACACCACCCGTAAACTGTCGGTGCTCGCACTTGTGGGCAAAACTTCCCGAGTACCCAGAGCGTTTGACCTTCGATGATGGTTGTTCGAGGACCATGTTTTACGACCAGACTTAGATCAGGAATATGCACGACCCTCTGAGCGTATGGACCATGTTCACGGTGATATAATATCTGGAGTGTGGAATCAAAAGTGGAGGACCTTATTTGGGCGGGAGTTGGAAGCGGTTTTGAATGAAGCCAGTTGTCGAAGAAGGTCGTCGAATTCCTGGGGAGAATTTCTGGATCGAGAACCAGATCACTTGGTGATCTGAGTGAGAGTGTGGTATCTTGCATATCCGAATTGAAGAAGTCTTAAGCGGTGGAAACGAAGTTGTTCGATCCCGCCTCAGTTTGCCTGTCGGTAGAAAGCTTTAACATTTGACCGTCATAGTCCGAAGAATATTTACCGCATTCTCAGGCTCCTAACCCTCCCTCTCTCTCCTGGATGGATAGATGACTCGAAGGTGGAGAAATGTTCGAGTTGCCATCAAATTGATTTGTCATATGAACGTTAACCTGACCGGCAAGGAATCCCGCAATACCCGAGGGAGAGGAGGGATGACCAAAGACGAATTTTTCTTTCTATTTCAAGAGGAATAATCTATCTTAGCGAAAACTGTACATAGTAGACCACTTTATCAATGATTTGTCTGATAAGAGGGTGCTCTAGGATTAGAAGTCGATCTGCGGACAAGTATCACTGTACTTACCGGCGCCCCTCCAATGAACATGAAGCCCTTGCATTTCCGCAAGAGCGTCCAGATCCTGTGTCGCCTGCTCCGGAGACATCCAAAAAACTAATGTCCTGAGTGGCAATCCACTATTGCAGCGCTGCTGTAAGAAAGGAAGAATCGCGTCAGTAATAACTGAACCGGTAGAAGATTCAAGAGGCTGTTCCAAGAAATCGATTTGTAGTGTGTTCAGGAGAGGGAAAATCAGGGAAGAACTGGTGGGTATGTCGAGAAACATCCTGAGGGTGCGCGCATGCCCAATGTGCAGATCAGTGACGGAGGTGAATAACTGAAAGAAGGAGAAGTAATCGGAGGCAGAAATCTGGGAGGAGGAACAAAGGTCGAAATAAAATTTTGAGACGGACGAAAAGTCGCAGTGGTATAGTAACGATGGGAATACTTTCTGTATGAATAATACGTCGGATGAGAAGCCCAGCTCAAAGACTGTGTCACCAGACGATGTAGGAACTTGGAACGTCAATATGCGTTGCGACACACAGAACTCGATTCTGGTGACATCGAGGCTACGGAGATAACGCTGGGCTAAATAAGATAGACGCTTCGTAGGACCTTCATATTCCTGCGTGGAGGTAGAAATCTGGTTCAAGTTGATAAAAAGTTTGAAGGCGCAGCTCTCAGCAGGTTGTATCTGCTCCAGCAAATCTACCACGGGGGTTATAGATTTTAACCGAACCCTAATCTCCCTCAATTTCGGGAGATCGACGGACAGCACGCGACTGTCAATGCTTTGATTCGGTGCCATATCGTAAACACCGAGAAATTCGAGAAGCCGTGTCGTCTGAAGGGCGTTCAATATTTCGACCAGTGTGAATGGTTTTGAAATCTCCAAACGCCTGAGCTGAGAAAGCCAGGGGGCAGTGAGACGGAAGAAGATGTCGATATGGACGTACTGCAAGGATGGTGCGATGTCATTGAACAAGAGACCGGGAGGGGTTGGATCAAGAGGATAAGAGTGTTGTGGGTACGAAGGCAGAGTGCATGATCGGAGATTGGGAGCTGGGCGCAGTAGAAAACGCGATATATCTTTCTTCAGGGACTGAATGAAAAGGAAGTCGACAAGAAGGAGATGCTGAATCCTTTCTCCATGCGACTCCAACAAGGAGTAAATAAAGGCCTCTTTGGCTTGAGCCTCTGGGGTGAGTCCAGTCAAAATTGCATGCACCCAAAGGAGAGATTCCCCACTTCTCCTTAATACCTCTTCTCTCCATCGATCGTTTTCCAGGCTCGAGAAACGGAAATCGAGGAGACGGCCCCATAAGGCAGGTGAAGCAAGCGAAAATGATCGCCATGCACGACATACTTGAGAACATCGGAGGGCGATCTCCAGGCAGTCCTTGTCTACGAAGATGTTGGTATTCCATATGAATATTTCCCAGAGGATCTCGTTGGGGAGTGCGTTCACGGTGAGTGGGCCGGTGCGTTCAACAATGCACTCGGTGGCCATCTTTGAGTCTACCTATACCGTGACGAACGTCAGAGCTTGTATTATGTACTTTGAGGTTGAAATACTTGCTATCGAAAAACTGGAGATCAAGGCAAAGTAGAAAAGATAAAAACGTGGCGCCGATTCGATCCGTAAAATTGGTAGTTATTTGGCTCAGAAGTCGAAGCCTTCTAAATTTTGACCATCTAATCTTTATCCCCACAAGGAATCACGCTCACAAGCCCCAGACTCCGCAGTGGCCAGCGGCATCTCGAGTGCTGACGTCGATTTCCGCAAGTTACGAATGGCTGTAGTCCGTAGGAACTGAGTCGAAATTCCTATGACAGAGAACGATGGACCGAGTGGTGCTGGTGATGACAGGCTCTAAAATAAATAAGGTGTGGATCCCCGTTGAAAACCAAAATACCGATGTAGATGAACGCCTAATGTACACTAGAAATACAGGTGAAGTATGTACATGTACGTGGGGCATTTCCTTTATTCCCAAAAAAAGCCGGGGGTCGTAAAGTCGTGACGAAGTGAAATGAAGGGAGAAGTGGCAAAATGAGATAGGTAGAGACAGAAATGGAGGAGGAGAATTTGCTTCATTTGCATCATGCCTTCTCGGTAAAATTTTATGCAGGAAACTCCCAGCCTCCCCGCTCATTTACCATTTCTTAGTTCTGGTTGGCTGGAAGTTTCACTGTAGACATAGTTATCTGGCCGCCGAGTATGCATGATCTCAATTGTGAGATTTTCCGAATCTCGTCTTGACTATCTATGGTTTATTATTGAGCCTTATTATAGCTGTACAACGCAAGATCTGGTATTGTCTGGACTAGGTCGGAAAGGCTGATTGACGGACTCATCATCAATGCCATTCAAGCTGGGACAATCACTGTACTTGTCGCCGGTGTCGATCTCATCTTATTCCTGAAGCTTACTTCCACTAACTATCACCTCGCCCCGTAAGTCTCAAGAATTATGACGCACAATCGAAACTAATATTATATCTTAGTGCATATATACTCGGAAAATTGTGCGCCGTCCGTCCCATAGAATGCTTCGTTTATCAATGTAACTTTTTATTAGGTATTCAAACAGTCTTCTGGCGACCCTCAACGGCCGCAGATCAACATCCCAGCCACATACAGGAGGCACAACACTCGCTGATAGCATTGGAATGCGTGTCCAGGTATCGCATTTAACAGAGAGGAGTAAAGACCACAATTCGCAGACACAATGGTCGGAAGCGATTACTGATCCCTCCGTGAGTTCTTTTGTCTCATAAGACCGTCCTGCATAAATTTACCCATCTTTTAATAGGGCGGCCTTGATTTTGAGAGTGGTACTGACATCTCAAAGTTGAAAAATCATGGGCTTTAATTTTCTTGACGTTGCAGCACTTCTCTCCAATTTCTTGCGCTGGGGTAACAGTGGACGGTATCACTGATTGTCGTTCGACGAACTTGTGCCCCATTTAAAATTGTGTTCGCTGAATGTACTTGATCGGGTTTATGACTTGCTGGTTCATTATCTACCGTAAACATGTTTTACCAGGATTTTGCGCTGCTGCAGAAGCATTTACTCTTTTTGAAATGCACTCTGACGTTAAGCGCCCGCAGCCGCCGCGTTAGCAAATTCAAGCTGCTTCTGGGCCAATGTAAATCACCCCGACAATATTTGGAGGGTCTTGGAGCCGTTTCGTTGTAATCAGCAGGATATTAAGTCGGATTAATCGTTGAACCTACTGCCGTATGGTACGTAAATTATCTGTAACGTTACCGTAAGTACCTGTGAGCCATTGCATAGCCAAATGCGGTTCGGCTACGGTACGGTAACCACCGAGAAACACAGCCACGAGAAACCTCGCGCTGTCACCGCCATCCGACGTGTGAGGAGCACCCACGTCCTTGTCTCCCGCCTCCAACTATGTGCGCCGCTGTTGCTTCCAACTGAATCGGCGCCTTGCACCGTTTGACATGCCTCTGCTTCTTACTTAGCCTACCTGAATACCCAGCCTGACTCACAAACCGAAGGTTAGGTCATCGTCATTAGGCAAATGCACGGGTAACCCTCGGGTATCCCGGCGCCTACCCGTACCCGTACCCGCGAGGACCCGTACCCGCAACCCGCACGGGTTTACCCGTCAAAACGAGCCCAAGAACGTCGAAAACGGGTGAGAAATGAATGAGATAGGGCTAATTTCGATGAATTTCACGAAATTAGCTCTATCTCATTCAATTCTGGCCCAAAAAACATGTTCTTGGGCTCGTTTTAAAGGTCACGGGTATGCGGATCGCTACCCGTACCCGTACCCGTCGGTACCCTTACCCGCGACCCGTGCGGGTATGCCGTACCCGTGCATTTCCCTAATCGTCATCGACACAGGATTGAACAACCAAGGACGATGACGATTGAACCCACCAAGGACGCCAAAGGGTTGGATCGCGTCCCATAGGCAGCTGAAATCGCTCCTTTTCTCGCTGATCAGACCTTAAAATGGGACCCGACGACCGGCGCGTTCAGGCGCATCAGAATTCCTGATGCCATACGTGTCTGTGTCCATATTTCTCGTATTCCACTGAGTTCTCTAACAGCGGTTTGCAAAAAGGTTGCCAGTAATGGCCTGGGAAAGAAAAAAAAGAAAAAGAAACCCCGCCATAGGGTTTGGCCGGTTCTCGCACTTCTGGCTGGTAGAACACCTACCAAATTTTGTAGAATGTTTTACACAGGCTGTCTGTATAGTTCTATAAGCTTTTGCATATAGGCTTTGCATTTTTTCTACAGGTGTTGCGACCATGAGAATGGTGAGATACATGGCAAACCCTAAGTAACCCTAAATTAAGTTCCCACCCATCCACACAACATTTGACAATTCTGGTGCAGCGAAACGGTCTTACAGACCTCCGGTTGCCTCTAGGATACCTTCCTAGAGCCATATCCTTTTTTTCTGTCCATTTGGTAGGGTAGGAGCGGTGATTTAGGGCTAAGTGCTAATCTAGGGTTAACCTTCTTTTCTTGACTGTCAATAAAGTTACTTTTTCAAGTTAACTTGGTTAACTTGTCTCTGCCAAACGCAAGCGTATTAACTTTAACTTTACTTTTCCCACGCGTGGACAATTTAACTTGAACATTCCCACACTTTTGTCTGTCAAGCGAGTCCTATGGCTTAGATTAGATAACGATAAAACCTACCGTCCCTTTCTATAACTTCCTCGAAAGACACGCACCGCCGCGAGCCACGGTCGCAAGTCATAAAGCATTCCGACTCAGAGATATTAGAAATACACCGTGTCTACATTGAGCGGTGTGAACCGCCGTGTTCGCTCGATAAATTGCAATGCAAACTGCGCAGGCGCATTTTGACTTGATATTGACATCTCGGAATCGTGTCTATAAGTTAAGGAACATGTTTAAACTCGACGGAAACCTCTCTCTAAGTAAACATCGAGAATAGTCATTGCCCAGATACAAAATGTACAGGGGAACCAACCGTCTTGGGCTGCTTATTGGCTGCTTACATTCACGTTATTAACTTCCACACGTACGGCGCTAATTTTGCCCTTGTGATATCCAGGAGTATAATTTCTTTGTGAGCATAATACCTTCTAAAATCACTTCCTATACCTTTCGGAAGGGTACAGATAATTGGAAGAGTTTAATTATTGTTGAATCCTGGGGTAGGCTGAGCAGTACAATTGCAGGGGTTAATCAACGGTTATCCCGGTGCCAACCCGGACCCCTACCCACTAGGACACGTCCCCACAGGGCTTTTCACCACTTTCGAAGTTTTTTAGTTTGTTTCGAGGGTCACAGGGAGCCGAATTGCTACAAGTGTCCAGTAGTACCCATACCCGTCGTTAAACTATGCTAAATTAGTACTGCACGGTTTTTTCTAATCACACCTCTATGGAAACTCGGCTGTTTATTTTAACTTTCACTCAACCTCTAGGCAATGTGCTCCAAACTTGCTCTTTCGCAGTAAGCGCCGGTACAACGCTTAACACGGCCACTCTCCGCGACCCGACCGTCCCAGTGGTCTTTTCGAAACGCCTTTGCTATGCGCTTATAACCGTTAAATAACTTGGTATTAATAGTATCGTTCACGGTTGAGCAAGGTACTTACTGCCCGGCGTTGTCCAACTCTCCTTCTACGGAAAGTTAACTTATTATCTTAACTTTTGACCTGACTCATCGCAACTTTTACTTAACTTTACTTAACTTTTACTTGACTTGACTTAACTTTTACTTAACTTGACTTCGACAATTTAACTTGACCAGCCAAAAGTTAACACAAGTTAAAAAAAGTTACTTTTGTAGGGAAAAGTTAATTTGTAAAAGTAACTTTGTTAACCACCTCTTTTCTTTCTTTCCCGGGCCGTTACTGTCAAGCTTTTTGCAAACCGCTGTAATCCTCTTCGACAGTTTGCTCAAGAGTACCCTTTCCCGCTTGAGAATCAATTCGCCCTGGCTGGATGGTCGACAAGATCAGAACGGACAAGGCAGCTCGCATTGACGAGTTCTTCCGTCGACCATCAGCTAAAGAAACAGTCAGCTGCGCGTTTACGAGACCCTTTAGGGATCGTTCTTGTACCCCAGAATCCAGAATCGTTCTCACGGTACGAGTACATTTGCCCCCGATTAGGAAGTCGGTCACATGCAACCTAACTGCGCTTACTACGTTTTAAGCAGGCCCAGGCAGTGAAAATGAACGATGGCAGCTCGTTGGTACAAAGCGCGGCATCTAGGCTTCCAGTTCGGCTATATTTCTCAAAGTAACTATCGGTTGGTACAGAGCGCAGCATCTAGGTTTCTTGTTCACTGGCAACTGGCGGTGCAGGCCAACGCTGCGCGCGGCATGTACGAGACCCCAGGTGGGAACGGCAAGTCTGGAGCCTGAGCGCGTGGCTAATGATGATAGAATGTTCGGTTTTTATAGAGAAAGAGAACACTTTTAACCAGGGCCAACTTCCAAGTCATTGAAGCCCTCACATATATTGGGATAGGTTGTTAGCGCTGACTGCATTGACGATCGGACTTTAGGTTGACCGCTTTCCTTTTGATTTGAAAAACCATCGATGGTTTACTGGTGTTCCGGCTTGCGAATGGAGAAGGTGCTCCTAGTGCTAGTTACGAGGTACGTGAGTTTTTGAGCTTTAAAAAATCAATTACTTACATATGTCACTCTTGGATTTGCCCATACAGCGCCATCGAGTCTCGACAACATGGTTGTACCTGTCAAGTAAATATCAAGCCGAGGATCGCAAAACAGGTGGGGCAGGAGCAGAAAGGCTGACCTGTTGAGGGAAGGATGTACAAAGGGATGGGGTTGATTCGTCGAGTTCGGAGGTGGAACGGGAGATGCGGGGCCATTTTACATGCCGCGGGAGGTGTGCTAGAATGTCTTTGGTGCGTTTCAGTGCTTGACTCGGCAGCCTCAGTCAAGGACAGAGCGAAAGAAAAAACTACGGCTGCTCAGCTCTACAAAATAGCACTCTGCGGAACAGATGGGTAAATCGTACTGATTCGCACAACTTAGGTGTGTCTAACTTAGGTTCACAATTATCTTATTTATTGAGGATGATTCGAGGTACTTAATTTACATGTACGAAATCATGCCTTACATTGCTTAACATTCGATATTCATCTCTGAGGCCATAATTGCGGCAGAAACGGCTCTCCGTAGGTAGAATCACATGTTTTTTTCTGCCGCCCAAACCTCAGCCGAGCCGAAGCCAGCCTCAGGTCAGTCAGCTCAACAGATATCAACAGTGTCGATCTTGACTCCTGACCACCACCTGCCCTTTCCCTTTTGCCCTCTTCATCTTTCCCGCCTCCCCAAGACACTCAACTTCGGCCAGTTCTTGCACTACAACGGTATTGCCGATGACCATCACCACAGGATCGCACTTGATGTGCGGGCGATTATAAAAGTGCGCCTTGATTATCTGTCAACCCCTGTCTACGAAATCTGACGCTTTCGCACTGGTCTGCAGTATATTTCTCCCTAACACTTTCCGTTTCCATGTTGTCGACTTCTCCTGCGACTGCAGCGTCTGCTTTTGGGGTATTTAGTATTGAGGAATTGGCTTCCTGTTCAGCCCTCCGGGCATCCGCAACCTCAGACATTGCGCGTGCCTATCTATTAACTCCTCGAATTCGTAGGTGGCCAAGTTATATACAGGTATAGTAGATAGTAGATAATTAAAGGCCGGATTGGGGACGACAACCATGTTGGCCCCTCGGAGCGTCTTTTAATTGCTGACAACGCATTTGGAAAAGATTATTGTGTACGTCATTTATGCCTCTCAACCTATCTGATGATGAGCACCACTGCGCTATGTGCGCTCCGAGGTCCGAACCCGGAATTTATAATCGGTGTTTTACCGTTTACTTCACATTCCGTGCCGAAAACAGCCACTCACCGGTGACCGCCTTACCAGAGGCCTTTTTCAAAACGCCCCTGCTAAGACTACTTCCGCTTTAGTCATTTTCTACACTATTTAACCCCCCCGACATCAGCAATGTTGGGGGGTGCATTACAGTGCTAGGTAGCACTGCGTAGTGCCATAGTGCCATAGCATGGGTCCCTGAATATGTAGTAATACATAGTGTGCCCACGTTTCGGCGGTCTACTATACAGTACTCCATAGTACGCTATAGTGTCTCACGATTTGGCAGGTCACTACACAGTACTCCATAGTACCCCATAGTACCGTGTCACCTCTTCATAGTGCTATAAGCATTCCCGACTAAACATCTGATCAGGCAGCTTTTCCGTGCGCATCAGGGTTTTCGTGTCACTACTAGGCGCTTTCTCTGCGTGAATACGGGCATTGTAGAAAGGTAATAATATATTTGATTTCGTACTATCTAATACATTGGTAAACACTACATACAATATAGGCAGTGTCGGCGTGGATATCTAGGTATAAAATAGGGAGCATGTATACATACCTGGCAGTATCAGATGTATCCGAGTCGGTCAAGCCACCAGCCCACTCGTTCTGGCGGCACCAGTGGGCAATAACGGTGAGGTGTGTTTTCGTGGGGACGGTGGGGTGTTGGGCCATTGGTCTTGTGTCGACGTGCGTAGTTGGCTGATGGTCACTGTGTCAGGTGTCAGATGGCACACATTATCGCAACGGGCACAGAGAGAGACGAACCTGTTGAGGCGGTAATGCTGAGTTAGGCAGCAGTTAGGGTGCGAGGGCCAACTAGTAGGCCTGAAGTCTCAAAAAATCTGTGGTGTGCGAACAAGGCGCATAGAGGTAAACGAGAGTTAGCAAAACACAGAACGTCGAGAGTCATGTGTAGCTTCACGACGTACCATGTCCCATTACCCAAACATCCCTCCAAGTCCAAATTTCTTCCTGTGTTGGCCAGTACGCTACAACTAGTGGAGCCGAGGCGACGGAGACTTGGTGCTGCAGGGCGAAACGCTGACGGGTGACGGGTGGTAGTGGGGAGGAAATAAGAGACAACGCCTCTGCTGCACCAGGTGCTGGCGGCAGAGGTGAGCGGAACGATGACGGCGACGGGTGGTGGTGGGTGATGGTGGGTGGAAGTAAGCAGGGAGATTGAAATTTCGTTGAAGTCCGAACTTTATATCTCCGGCTGACTCAGATCGCGGTGTCGCATGATGGTGAACTCAAGTCTGGCAAATTAAAGGGTCCAACACTATGTAGATATTTCAGTAAGGGGCATAGTGCTGCATAGTGGTACATAGCGTTCTACTTTTATTTCAGGAATTACATAGCACCCCATAGTGCTGTATAGCGGCCTATCATTGCTATGGTGCTATACGGCGCTATACGGCGCTATGGCTGCAATAGACATTCTATGACGTGCTATGGGAAAAATCGAACATTGCTGATGGATACTATCGTCCACCTTCAGTGAATGACATTCTCGGCTTTCCCTCTTTATTTTTTTTGATCACTTATCTTTCTTTACCTTGTCCTCAGCTGCCTTTACATACCTTTTGCACATCCGCCTCGCAATCCTTGCTCTTGCACAAGTTGCACTCCCTTTTGAGCCGTCTCGGACGTTTACTGCCTTGCTCTCAGTCCTGACTTTGTACCTCGACTCTCGACCTTTACCTATCTTTTTTTGTTGGACCTCAAAACCCCCACTTAAGTCAAAGTGAAATGGCTGGGTCATGGAGCCCCATGGTTAGCGATCACTGCAAGTTCTCTCCCGAAACATCAATTCGACTAATATTAGCGCCTATTTATACACACGAAATCGGCAGCGCAATACTAGAGTGAGCTATACTTCCCGAGAGTTTGAATACTGCAAAGGCCATGGAATCTGAATGGCGTCTCACCAGTGCGCCGATCATTGACTAGCCCACCTAGTGTTTGGAAGTCCACCTCAAAAGGCGAATCCACCCTCAGGTTTTATACAGCAATTTTCTCAACGGCGAGGGTCGCTTAGTCGCTTACACATGTGCTGAACAGCTGTGTGACTCCAACAGGAAGATGAAGTTTGGAGGCGAAGTTGAGCAAATGTGAACAGTGGGAAGGAGTTCAGACGAAGTTGAATGTAGTCTTGGATGATAACTTTAAGGCGATTCAATGATTGACTGAGATGTGCGCTGCCAGTGCCGTCCATGCACCACCCACACAGGCTGCCCAGTAGCAAACCGCAAACACCTTCGTGAGTTCGTTGTGAGTTTGTCTATCAAGTTGGCGGCTGTGCTTACTGATTATCAAGCATGCCTTCCTAATCGGGGGCAAATGTACTCGTATCGTGGGAACGAAACTGGCTTCTGGGGTACAAGAACGATCCCTAAAGGGTCTCGTAACTACGATTCAGGTATGTTGATCAAAGTAACTCTTGCCATCCAAAATGCTGGCCAAATTGCTACCGTCTTTTGTACTAGTAGTGATGAGCGCGCAGGGACATTGAGTTTTTGTATTCAAAGTAGTGACTAGTCTAACTGGTCTACGGGGACAATCGTCGTTTTGGCAACGACCTCCGTAAGAAAATGTGAGGGACATTTCTTTATAAAATTCTCGATGGGGTTGTTATCACTCCAACTCTGACTCGGAACCATTACCGCGTCCGCAGGCAATGACTGTCTCCGCTGCAGGCACTCCCAGACAGCGTACCAAAGCCCGGCACAGTTGCGTTTTTGGCAAAGTTTTCTCTCTTCGTCTAAATTAAGGATTTTGGTTCCTCGACCTTGGAAAACGTCGGTGGAGGGGTAAAAGTGATACCTTAAATTGAAACCATAATTACCATTACATAGATTACCATATGAATGTGGTGATCTACGCTAAGTCCATGACTCTAGAGCCGTGGTCGGCGAATCGACGGCAATATGGCAGTGGCAATTTAAGTATGCCGTTTTTATGCCATACTGTACCGCGATGTTTTTTTGTGGGATAGGTGCGGCATCAGTGCTGCCGTTGGCTAACCTGTAATCTTACGGCTGTACGCCTTTACGATGCGCACACCCCTAGAACCAGAACTCCGACTCAATTTGAAAAGGCTCTGGTGCCAGATTAACCGATTACGTATGACTTTTTCTCTTTCAATATATGTGTCAGCACCAAACTTGACAGAACGTATGAGGTATACATCCTCCTACATCGTCCTGGTGGAGGAAAGATTACGTATGCCTTATTTTCTTTCAAAGTGTATGTCAGCGGTCCAAAAAGCGTGTGATAAATTGGGCTTACAAGATGGAGACACAGCTGGATCTACCAATATCGACGCAGTTGTCGAGATGGAGATAGACGAGAGGCCAGAGCAGCCTCCCTCACGTCGCGTGCCAGATGGGAGGTTAAAAAACCCACGCTGCTGGCAAATGAGAGAGCGGGGATGAGACGAAAGTCGAGTAGCTGGGAAGGAGGTGGATACGGGTCATGCCTACGCTGACACCAGCGGTAGAGGAGCAGTGAATGAGCTACGGGCAGAGAAGACGAGTCAGGGGCACAAAAAAACTTATCAATTCGTTTTCAGGACATACCTCGTAGTATCCCTCAACCGGGGATTCCCTGTGTTGCACCACACTTTCCTCTCCCTCACCGATTCATTAGAACATTGGCCCACGCCCCAAGAATGGAGGGGAGGCTCGCAACCCGTGCCCTTGTTTCATCCTGTTGATTTGTATCAGAACCAGAAGATAGACAAGAAATACAGTACAATGAAAAACTTACCATTACCTTGTGCATTCCTACAATCTGCAGCGGCGGGATGGATGAAGAGCGCGAAGAGAGGGGCAGGTAGTGGTCAGGAATCAAGCTTAATCAAGATCAACATGATTGACGACTGTTGATCTGACCGACCAGTGGCGGGTTTCGGCTTGGCTTATGTTTGGCCCGTGGAGAAAATCATGTGATTCTACTTAGATCTATTGCAGAGCCGTTCGAAAACTTCAAAGTTTTCGCAAAGTCTCTCTCTATTTGCGCCCGATGGGATAGGCCTATCAGACCTACCCTGGCAGCTCGGGTCTGGCAAAGCTCGGATAGCTCGTCGAGCAGCCGCGCAGTATAGCGTTGCGGGCAAGGTGCGAATTGATTCCTCAACCAGGAAACGCGCTGGCACACAACCGTGCACAGCCGCTGATGCGATCTACTCTATCTAATCTAATCGAAGGCTCGGGCTGCTCGGGCCAGAGGCCACTACTACACCGAGTGTATGGCTTGCGCAATGGTTCTACGTATTGTGATAAGGTTACTCTCAAGTCTGTGCTCTCGTTGAGGGGTATTGATTCACCCACTCGCAGCAGACCCCACAAGCAATAAGCACGTTCACTGAATCACGTCCCGCCCACCCTCAAGATGCTGACACGGCTTGGTACCCTCCGCTTGCTCCTGTGCCGGAATAACACAGGAGTTTCTTCCGCACCGCTGTTTGACGTCATGACCCCTGTACCCTGCCTCATCCCGTCTCATCTGCCCTCCCGCGTCAGTCGCCCACCCAATTCCATAACGACATCTGAAACGCACCAATGGCATCGCAGCATACCTTCAGCAGTGCATACAATGGCTCCGCATCTCCTGTCCCACCCCCGAACTTGATAAATCAACTCCATCGTACAACCTTCCCGCGGTAATTGGATTCTCCCTCAACAAGTCGGCCTGTCCTCCCCAGCCTCACCCATTTCGCGTTCCTTGGCGTGATATCGACTTGACGGGTGTGACTATCTTGTCGAGGGCGCTGGGTGCTAGGCATTCACACCGTCAATTCAGAACACTCCGCAGTCGCAGCCAACGAGTCAAAGGAACAGTTAATGAGTTTTTCGCAATACACAAGTAAGTAGCTCTTCAATTCGTCGTCAATTCATTACTTACCTTCTTTCCATTGACAGCTCACCTCGAACTCGTGATTTTGACGTCTCAACGTCAAGCTTGTCAAAACCCCCCACCGCCCGCCCGCCGACTCGCCGACTCCTGTCTTTTTTGCTACGCGAAGATCAATCGAAACAGCCAAGAATGAAGCCGAACCAACTGACCGGAAACGAGCACCTTCCCGCTCTTGCTCGCAACACCGCTCACCGAACGTGATCTCGACTCCTTCTTGTAGTCATCACCGTCGCCTCTGCCCGTCATGAACCTTCCCTTCGTTTGTTTGTTCGGCAGCTGCAGCTCGAGCCGTGGGAGGACATGAGATGGGGGTATGGACGTAAGTTTTGATTTTTTTCCCGTCAATTAAAATCGCTCAAAGGTTAACTTGAATTGTTTTTCGAATCAAAAGGAAAACGGTCGACGACTAAAGTCGGATCGTCGATGCAGTCGGCGCTAACGCGTATTCGGTCAAAGTTCTTAAAAACTTTGAAGCTGATCCAAATGTACATGACTGGGCCCTGGTTAAAAGTGTTGGCTTTCTCTATAAAAACCGGAGTTTTCATCGTCTTTAGCTATCCGCTCAGGGCCCCAGACTTACGGTCCCCACCTGGGGTCTCGTACATGCCGCGCGCAGCGTTGGCCCGCACCGCCAGTCATTATGTCCAAGCGGCATATCGGACGAGCCCAACACGAAAGAAAATACGGCGTTCACTTTTCTCAACGAAGAAGTCGCTGTACGTAGCACCTTCCAGGTTGTGCCATGATCACATGGATAAGTCCACGCGGTTTTCTTATCCCTCATTTCAACAGGACAATCCTCGTTCAAGCTGTCTGCACTTCCTGAGGTCTCTCCTTGAAAACGACATGCGGGTCCTCCCATTCTCACTGTCAGGTCCGCTACCTGCCGTCACCAACAACCGCGTTTTAGCATTATAAGACACTACTAGGAAAATACCACTTCTGCATCTTGGACTTCGACCAACAGCGAGTCAACGCCCTTCTCCACAGAACTTCCGAGGAACGAGAAGCTCTACGCGCTCAACTCACAGAAGCCGGCGCACGCGTCAAAGCTGTCACACGGCAGTCCTATGCTCAGGCAGGGTGTGGGCGGCGGTGCCGTCGATACGGAGCATCCTGCTCGTCGCGTGCCTTCCGAATGGAAGGACCACCTCTTAGCTCAGCAGGAGAAGCAGGGCGCGTCGTTCGTCTACGATGAAGCTCCTGAGGAGCGCAGGGCAGGCAGACGGGGTATTGTGCAGTCCGAGCTGCGTGCTTTGAATAGAAGGTCTGTGCAATTCTTGATTTTAATTTGACCTCACTATGGTTTGCCAGTGCGAAATCTCGCCAATGCGGACACAGGAGGGAGCCGGGAGGGACAACACAAAAGCGAAGGACGCGCCATGTGGAGGACGCGCCGGGTGGTAAGGCGTCCGTGGAACGAGTGATCAGACCGGCGATGTATTGCAAAGCGTCCACGGAAAGTACAAATCGATTGTCATTTGTCATATTGTCTGTTTCAAGAGACAACCACATAATAAGCATCTTCAAAGCATGCTTCCTAGTACGAGCAAATACAGTTCTATGGCTGAAAATTCAACAATGCCATTATCGATGCTATGCGATGCTATGTCGCCCTGCATAGCCAAGCATAGCATCTCACTATATTAAAAGACTGTATCTGATTACGTGGTGACAGGCATACTGCGCTATAACTTATAAGGTGCCCATGTAGGGCGGTTCTCGAATATCCTGTACTCGTATTCACCGCACCTCGCATCTGCAACAAGTCCACAACATCATCGCAGATTGTCCCGGGGCCAGCGTTACCGCCAACAATCCTGCTCTTTAACCCATGAGCGACATGTCGGAGACGGAGGCTTATAAATGGAGGAACAGTCTTGCAGTAAGATAATGTTATTGGCCGATAGCAGAGCAGTTCTTAAAGTCACATACGATACATCTAGGAAGTCGAAGCAGCCGTGAAAAGGCTCATGGTGGGGCCGCAACATGTTTCCTTTTTGCAGAACTACTCGAGCCCCACTGTTATCGACGAGATCCGTGAATTCACGCAGAACGCCCTGGCAGGAAACTTTCGCGTAACCTCTCCCCTTTCTCAAAGCGAAGCAGACAATTTAATTGTTCGCCGATTCGAAGAAGATCTCTGGAGTGCATACAGCTTAACTGGACCGATAGTTCCGGATGAACTTCTCAAGGAGTGCCAGAGAAGGTTGCAAAAAGCCGAAAATTATCCAGTTCCCTACTCGGAGGTCCAGTCTTTGCAGAAAGTACTGGGAATCCTGGACAAGGTCCACCGAGACCGGAAGAAGAAGTACCCTTCCTTTGGTCAATTCAACGCCAAGGGAAATTGGATGTCCTTGAAGCCTGTGCCTCCAACGGAATCCATGCAGTCAATCGGGGGTCGCTTTTGGGCGCTCATCATTGGAAATGACCAGTATCCTAGCAGTCCACTTAGCGGATGTGTCAACGACGCGAACCTTGTCTACAGCTACATACAGGATTATCTCGGCGTCCCAGACGATCACATTCGTCTGCTCAAGAACGCCACACGCCAATCCATGATAAATGGTTTTTATGATCTCCGAGACGACAAGAGAATCCGACCTGGAGACATCATTCTCATACACTTCTCCGGCCATGGTACTTCATATGATACCAGCGACTACTTCACGACTTTCACATCCAGAGTGGGTTCTATTGAAGGCATATGCCCAGTTGACCGAGGGCCTTTCGTTCCTGATATTAGTGATAGGGAACTGAACTCAATTCTCTACGAGTTGCAGGCCGAGAAGGGTCACAACATCACACTCTTCTTAGACTGTTGTCGTTTCGGTGGTGCTTTGCGTTCGCTACTCCCAGATGAGGGTGCGATCCGCTACATCCTCCCTCTCCGCCTAGACGACAGGAAGTTAGAGTTGTCAGCTATGTTTAAAGCAGCAGACAATAACACACGCCGGCGTTCAACGACCCCACTGACCACTTGCGAAACCTGGGCGGGAGATGTGGCTGGTTTTGTGCAGCTGGCTGGCTGTCACGATTTCCAAGTAGCCAGGGAGGACAATTTTTATAGCAATCCTGTCAACGCCATGGTGGACGAGGAAGAGCCGCTGCCTACCTTCAGGCCCAGGGGTCTTACCAAGCACACGGTAAATTCTAAGGCTCGTATGAGTCCTATCAAGCACACGGTAAAGGGACCCCAGCCAAAGCCGCCCGGCACACCCTGGAAGCCCGCGACGCCCTATCCTGTCAAGGTGGAGGAGGAAGAGCTGCGGCCTACCTACAGGCCCAGGGGTCCTATCAACCACACGGCAAAGGGAACCAAGCAGAAGCCGTCCGGCGCACCCTGGAAGCCAGCGGAGCCCGCGACGCCAGAGATGCCAGAGACACCAGAGACACCAGAGACGCCCGGGACGCCCTTACCCTCACCACGTTTCGGCTGCTTCACTTGGGCCCTCATCACGGTTCTCAAATCGGAAGTCGGAAGGACTGGGACATATGCGTCGGTGATCGCATCAATTGGTCGGCTGACTGATATGCAGGAGCCAGTCGTAGTTGGAAGGCGAAAGGATTCCCGACTATGGTACACCGTCGACGAAGCGTAACAAGGAAGCCTAATGTTAGAGCGGTGACCTTTTGCTTATGAAGGGGATCTCGCGACGTACAGGATATATGTAACCCTAGTGTTCTCCTTGGTCTTTCGATTATATTCGTTAATCTCCATTTTCAATTATTGACCTTCTTCCTGCGTGGCTAGTAGCCTAAAACAATTGTTAGCCAATGCTCATTCAATCATTTGTCCTATGAACCATCGCCTTTCGGACTTTGGATTCCATCGGCTTGAAGTCTGCAGTTATATTCGAATTGATAGACTCAAACTCAATCCACAACGACGATGGATTCTAGGCAAAGAGCAGGCTTACGTGTATGGGCTGAGCGGAAACTTGGGTCATGTAGCGCACCATCTTCCGTGCCGGCATGATGACCAACGTCGAATCAAGGATTTCATGTCCTCCAATAGGTCTTCCTATATCACAGGGTTATCAAAGAAAAGAGAAGAGCGAGGTCAAGAAGGCGCACCCGAGTAGACGGGTAGATGGGCGCGTGGAACGTTGTTCGTGGTAAGAAGGACGCTATAGCTATTCGAGTAAGAGTGAGTATTGAGAGGGTTAAGAGGTCAACGAACACCTACCTTTCGACTTTAATGGGTTAAGCTCATAGGAAATCGGGAAGCATACTAGCTCGCCGATGTCCAAGCAAACAAGTAGTCCAATCGCGAGGAAATGAGGAGGCGGGATATTGGAAAGAAAAACGCGTTCCTTTCGTTATAGCTCTCGCCGCAATCACGATAGTATCATGAAAATGTGCTTCATTGACCTGAAATGACTGACAGTAGCCAATTGGTACTCCAGATATGATCGACGAGCAGAAATGAGGTCAATGTGGACTTCTGTGAGGTAGACAGCACGCGTCGAATCTCAGGACATAAGTCAAACCAGATCCGCCAGAGCGATCGCGAGAGCCAACTGCATCCCCTACTAACCCACCGATTGCCCGTTTTTTCAAGAAAATGTCGCAGTTTTGCAGTAACAGCATGAAATCTGCATATCAGTAGGCGGAAGAGAGGGGAGGAAAATTGACAGTACCAATGGAAAGCGAATAAACGAGTGCAGAAGCCTTGAAAGTCGAACGCTGAACAATCGCAAGCTACTCGTCGGGGGGGCTTCCAGAGGGTTCCAAAGGTTCAGTTCGCCGAGAAAAAGGCCCAGGGTAGCATTTCGGAAGGGTCCATCCTGAGGCGAGACGACTTGTTCGATCACACAGCACGGAATTCGAATGTGCACATTCCAAGGAGACTTACAGAATTACTCCCGCCGGCGGCACATTGGTGCGCGCATCGAATCATCTGAGGTCAGGTCAGGTCAGGTCGGGGATCTTCGTGTCTTTGAACGGGTCTTTCCTATATTATCCGGTCGTCAAGGAAAAGAGAAGAGTATGACGGCCTTTCCAGGGAAATATTATTTTACACACACCTTTTCCAAATTTGTAGTTGGCGTACTTACTTCCAGGCAACCCGAACACTTAGATAGGCGCGAAAACAATTAGTGTACCTATTTCCGAGAATATTTACTGTGTCCGCAAATACTTTTCATGATCCCGCAAACTCTTAGTGTGTCCGCAAATTTTTTTTTATGATCCCGCAAACTTTTAGGGTGTCCGCAACCTTCTTTATGCATTCCGAAAACTTATTTACGGTTTTTTTTTCCATTCCGAAACCTTTCTTATGTCCGAAAACTTGTTCTGAATTACTTCTATTCCCCGAAAACACCTTTCTGTTTGGTTGCCAAGTATCAGGCCGATCGTCGGCTGCTTGTCGGAGTTCTAACTGCATAATACCTATTCAAAGCGCTTGAGCGTGTGTGACATTGCGTTCAAGCTTGGATACAGGACTCGGACTGACCGTTTGAGGACTTCAAAGAAGAAAATAAACTGACTTACTGCACTATCCCTAACTGCATTTAAAACCAGTCAGAATAAGAAGTTATGACTTCTAATTTATGTAAGGACCAACTCAACTTCGCAAAAATGCACTCAGTTCAAATCCACGGAAATTTTGCTTAGCTGGGGTCTCAGAGAGGAAACCAATATTATTATGTGTCAAAATTATCTACTACAAGTATATGTGTACAGATATATAAAACGGCGCGGCGGTGGCCACGCCGCGGGGTTCCCAACACATTGACATTGGTGTCGTCTGTGATAAGAAGAGGCATGGGGTAGATGCCGCTTACGAAACGGCGGATTAACGACAGGGGTGATCGGGCGGCGCCGCGGGAATCCCAGCGCGCGGGCATGGAAAAATGGAGATGGTGGGGGGAAAACAGAGTGGTATCGGGAGTCAGAGGGTGCAAGCGATGCGAAACGGGACGCGGAGGCGCTCCAACTGCGTCACACCTCATCAAAAAACGACGAGGGGCGACGATACAGGAGCCGCCGCCGCTCGCCTCGCTGTCGCGTCGAGTCCCAACAAGGGCTGGCGGGCAGTATGCACCCCATGCCTACTGCCCTGTCTATCAAACAACGAAGAGTGGTGGAAGCTTCCAGCCACCCGACCCGCCGCCTCCTGCACGCCTTCGTCCTCGCTGACCTGCAGTGGTGTCGGGTTGGTGAGTGTCCAATCCCGGCCCACATCTCTTGGAGGAGGGGCGCACGGGATGAGGTGGGGTGAGTCCCAGCGCGCGGGTGCTGGGTGCCGCTTGCGGAACGGCGGTCGACGGACGGTGGGATAGTGGAGGTCGGGTGCCGTACGAAAAATGCCGAGGCGGTGCGATTGAAAACGCGTCGGCGTGGGGAGGCGAAGTGTAGACGGCGGGTGCTGAATTCGGTGATTATGGGGAATGGGCGGTGGGTGCGGTTCACGAATGGACCGCCGCGGGAGTCCCAGCGCATGGGCGTGCTGGCCATTTGCACAGTGGAAGCTGGAGGGCGGGGGCTACCGGTGACGGCTACCTGCTGGCCGCCAGAACCACACACTTGATGGTTCCGACATGGTACAGGCCACATTTGAGCCTGTACCAAGTGCCAGCGGCGGTGCACGCGTTCGGTGGGGGACCAGGGGATGGAAGAGGAGGTGGTGGTTGGAAAGGAAGCGTGCTGGCACGGATCAACCGAAGGAACATCATCACGTGATCAAGCCGTTTTAGTCAACGCAGGCTGCATAATTAAAGCTCCGACTAGCAGCCGACTCTACGGCTCACACTCGGCAAACAAACAGAAGAGTGTTTTCGTGAATAGACTAAAATTTCGGACATAAAAAAGGTTTCGGGAGTGCCAAAAAAAATGTAGATAAGTTTTCGGAGTGCATGAAAAAGGTTGCGGACATGCTAAGAGTTTTCGTGAATGTGCAAAAAGAGTTTGCGGACACCCTAAGAGTTTTCGGGAATGTGCAAAAAGAGTTTGCGGACACACTAAGAGTTTGCGGGAATGATGAAAAAGTGTTTGCGAACCCACTAAAAGTTTGCGTGATGATGAAAAAAATTTTGCGGACACTCTAAAAGTTTGCGGGATGCTGAAAAAAATTTGCGGACACACTAAAATGTTTTGGAAATAGATATACTAAATGTTTTCGAGCCTATCTAAGTGTTCGGGTTGCTCAGATATAAGTGCGCCGACTACAATTTTAGAAAAGGTATGTGTAAAATAATATTTCCCTGGAAAGGCCGTCATAGAAGAGAGAGATCAAGAACGCGCACCCGAGTAGATAAACGGATCGCCAACACGTGAGGTAGAACATCTTGAACCCCTTCAAAGGAACCGGAGGGTGGTTGGCGATGGTATTCCCAGCTTCTATCTCGAGTCCATAGGAACCGTGCAACTTCTTATGGTCGCAATTGTCCCAGCCAGACAAAAAACGCACTTGGAATAACGCCGCTGGATCGCAAAGCAATGAGGAGGTGGCCAATGTCTCAACGAAGATTGTGAAGAAAAACGCGTTCCTTTCGTTATAGCTCTCGCAATAAAACCAGCTATAGTCTCGTGAAAGCCAATTAACAGTAACCAGTTCGTACTCCACATATCATCGACGCGCAGAAAAGTGACAAACGTGCGAATCACAGGGGGCATAGGAGGCGGGAAGGGCTTGTTCTAGGGTCAACGTTAGGCCCAATCGCCGCCCTCCCAATTGGCGTGGTTTGGCGTGGTGGTGGTCAGTCGAAAAGGCGGGCAACATCGGAGCAAAGGTGCGACCAGGGTCCAGAAGGCGCCGCACATCCAGATCAAACACCCGGCTGGCTCCCTCTTCTGCCCTGAGATCCCAAAACATTCTTCGAATTCATTCCGTGGCTGTATGTGATGGTGCAGTATGGGAAGGTGGAAGAGATGAGTTGGCGATTTTTCCCTCTTCATCCTTTTGGGACCGAAACACAGCCACAAAAGCCACGTGCCTTCGCTGATCTCGTCGCTTGCTCATGAGGTCGCTTGCACCTTCATTCACTGCTGGCGACCACTGCTGTTTCCGTAAGAAACAAACACGTTTCAGGACAGGCGTCCGGGCTTCTAAAAAAGGAAACCCCGAAGCCTGTTTCTCAAAGATACAGAGAAAAGTGTCACGAAACATGTTTCTTATCTTTCTGTTTCCCCAGGAAGAAGAAATTAGGGCCAGCAGTGATTTTTGTCCACCTCAAGTCCACTTCACAATAAACAAGCCCGAAGCAAGTCAGTCGTTTCGGGTAGATAGCCCTTCAAATTTCAAACTTTAAGCTTTATCTTCTGTTCTTCACCTGGTGTAAAAAGCAGGGTATAGATACTCGAGTAGATCCTCGTTGAATACCCAAAAACCAAAAATGCCAATGCAGAAAACGCATAGATATAGATATAAACTAGAGATACAGATAAAGTATATACATGTACGTGGGGCTGTTCTGATTCCCTGTTCGAAGAAGCACCAACAGTCCGGGGGTCGTAAAGTCGTTAAGTAAAGCGATGAGTATGATGAAGAGAGGGAAGGAATCGGATGGATGATCATGACAGGAGAAGCGAAGACAGAAGTGACGAGCCGAGAAAGAGATAAGTAGAGGAATTCCAATGGAAGACATGGTCGTGGAGGATGCATAGGTGTAGGTAAATGAGGGGGTATTACAATGTCACTGTCAGCGGGGTCGTAAAGTAGTAGTACAAACCAGTGAAGAAAGGAAGGAGCGATCTAGTCGGTCAGTCATAAACGGATATCCTCAGAGTCAATCAAAAAGGCGAGTATAAAAGATGAAAGAAAGGTCATGATTTCATCATAAATCCTTCTTGCTTTCCAGCGGCAGAGGCAGCGGCAGAGGCAGAAGTAGAGGCAGAGGCACGGGATGCCCATCCCCCTCGGAATCGGAGAGGGAGAGCGCCGATATGCCTTCGTCCCCATCAGCCGATGCCGAGGCGGAGGCGGAGGCGGGGGAGGGAGAGGCAGATGGAGAGAGAGACGCCGCGCGTTCGGCGGACGCTGCTATTTCTTTCCGGAGGGCTTCTAGTTCGCGCTCGAACCTAGGAGAAAGTAAGTATTCATAGCAGCTCAACACTCAGGAAAGAAAGAAAGAACGAAAAGAAAAGAAAAGAAGAGAAAAGAAAAGAAAAGAAAAGAAAAACACCCACTTCCGCCCAAACACCTCGATATAAAACCCACCCCCATTCCAGACGCTAACAGAGAAGATAAGCAGAAGAAACCCCGCGCTCCACGCTGCGCTGTCGTAGAAGAAGAACACGACGGGGAGTTCGGTTAGGATCGCGTATACTAGAAGGCGCGTTAATTTACAGAATAAGCATAACGATCAGGTGAGAGGGGAGGGGAGGAGAGGCAGAGGGGATTGGACTACATACCGAACTGCCCTCCCATAAAACTCGCCTCGCGCCGGCCTGGAGGGATAGCGGCTAGGGCTTTACTGATGGCGCCTCGTTTGTCGTTGAGGAGGTATGTGAGGGAGGTTGTGCGTTGGCCTGATTCGATCTTGGCGCGGCGGTTTACGAACACGAACTGCGTTATGGATGGGGGTGGTTAGTTGGAGTTTGGAGTTTGGGAAAGGGGGAAGGGGGAAGAGGGAGGGAGGGGGAAGGGGGAAGGGGGAAGGGGTTTTAGCTGACCTTCCAGTATAATAACTGCCATACGGCGTCTAGATTGAGGGTATGGTTAGGATGTTCGGAGAGGTAGAGGGAGACGGGAGACGGGAGACGTACAGAGAACACTGCTGAGCAATAAAGCCCGCCAGGGGTTGAGCTGAGGGACTGCCGCCAGGGCAGGGAAGCGTTCTTCCGCGTTGGGATAAAAATGTCTAAAGCTACCGTCAGAGTAAAGCAAAGAGATTAGCTGGACGAACCGCACCTAATGACAGTAAACGAAAAAGGCGGGTATATATGTATAAACAGCGTCGTAACCTTATCCCGATCATGAAAAACCAGACTATTCCTCCACGTAATAACCGCGCTCGCCACCGACCCATGCGAAAGACAGTAACAAGCAACGAAAAGGGTAGGGCTAGACGGGAAGACCCAGAAGAAGAGGAAGTTGAGGATGGTGACGTAGTAGCAGAGGTCGAAGAGGAAGTAGTGCCAGTCTCGCTTCTTGTAGATGTATATGCGGAGGGGGAGGAGGTAGGAGCCGATGACCGTGTAAGCAACGTGGACCCATCTATCGAACTGTGAGTTGATCGATAGCGATTATGCAGAGGAGGGACGAACTGCGGAGCCATGCCGAACATGAGGGCGGAAAAGAGCAGAGTCATGACGCCGAAGAAGAAGGAGACCTTTTCGCGTGTGCGAATGACTTTGGCCGACTGCCAGGAGGCGGAGAGAGACGTGATGCGCGTCGAGAACTATATATAAGCGGCATTATCAGAAAAAAATCACATTGAATAAAGGGTGCGTTATCAGCAGCGATCATCACCTTGAGCTTGAAATTCTTGATCTCCCTCTCCAAATTCTCCGCCAACAAATCGCCAGACAGATCTTTGATCTTGAGGTCGCGCAGCTTGAGCTCTCTAATCCTAAACGCCTCCTCAGCTTTCATCTTCAGCCTGTCGCTGTGCTTGAGCAGCCGGCGCTGGAGGAGATCGACATGGGAGTCGAAGTAGGTCTCGACGGTGTCTGGGGAGATGTACGTGAGCTTCCACATAAGTTGGAAGGGGGGGGGGAAGAAAGGCAGAGAGAGAGAGAGAGAAACGCACCGAGCAGGGTGAATGCGCCTGTTAACTGATCGGATGACTCGTCCCGCACAAAGCGTTCGAACGGCGCTGAGAAATAGCCCCGGCTGAAAGGAGGCGAGGCCGGTGGCGAGGACTCGGGGGCCATGGCCATGAGATGGGGGACAATGAACGGGATGGGATCCTCTCGACCCAGCTGGAAGAACGGCCAGATGAATGGTACGAGAGTGACTCGCGGTGAGTACGGCTGGCAAGCGATCCCAGGCGTTCCGTTCCGGTCGTCCATAGCGAGGGGAGGACACGTTTGTATGTCTCCTTATCTTTACATACAACCGCGGAATGAATTCGAAGAATATGTTTTTGGATCCCAGGGCTGAAGCAGGGAGCCAGCCGGGTGTTTGGTTTGGTTGTGCGACGCCTTCTGGTCGCACGTTTGCTCCGATGTTGCCCGCTTCTTCAACCTGACCGCGACCACCGCGATTGGGCCCAACGTTCACCCGAGAACAAGCTTTTCCCGCCTCTTACGCGCCCGTGTGTTTCGCACGTTTGTCGCTTCTACGACGCGTTTATGCGTCCCTCGTGCGCGCTCCTGTCGTCCCAGCTGACTCTTACTTTGAAGCAAGCCGCTTCAAGTTGTGGGCGTGTCCTTTTCCCGAAGGCGTCGACGCCTATCGACGCTGCCAGGTGTTCTGCTCACCCGATTGGCGATCTCGGTTCTCTTGCTCAATGCTCTGGAAGTTTCTTAACTCTGTAAGTTTTCTTAGAACGTGCAGATTCGAATTCGGTGCTGTGTGATCGAACAAGTCTTCTCGCCTCAGGATGGACCCTCCCGGACTGCTACTTGCCTTTTCCCCGGCGAACTAGACTTTGGAACCCTCTCGGAGCCCCCAACGAGTTGCTTGTGTGCGTTCAGCGCTCGACTTTCAAGGCTCCTGCACTCGTTTATTCGCTTTCTATTGTCCAATTCTTCTCTCCTCTCTTCCTGTTTGGTTTAATCCTGCGCCTAATAATCAAACGCGACTACGTGTACAGTACATGCACCCTTATAACCTGCTCTTCTATCTGAATAACGATCCTTCTATTCCGAAATGCATCCTCTCCCGAATTTAAATAACTCCACTTACAATCTAAGAGAAATCCAGACAGTGATCACCACAAGGGCACATTGGCAAAGGAAATAAATGTCACTCTTCATAGTGTGGTGGTTCCATTAGGTCGGTCGTTCCCGAGTGCCGCGCTTCTCTGGAAGGAAGAATCGTCGTCGGAAGTGGTTCAAATGAAGGAAGAGAAAACCCGGACGATACACGGGCCAACCCGCGTCTCGTTTTATCATGAGGCCCATTTTGGTCTGGCACCGAGAGGGCATCGTGTGGTAAATTAGGGTAATACGGGTGAGGTACTGCAAAAAAAATTTGTTCGTCCCTCAGTGTTAAAAGAAAGCGGGATATAAATTACTCGCTGGTCTGATTCAATTTTGATCTCCTATGGCGCAGCCAAAAGATCAAAAAAGCCACTCCAAGCAACGCCAGGCCTCCCAGAGACCCACCAACCAGTGTAATTAAATTTCCACAACTCCCATGGGCAGTTGGACTTCCAGCTGTACTTCCAGTGTCGGGTGCCTCGGAAGAGATAGGAGAGTCAGAAGGGAGGATGAGGAAGTAATCGATGTGGAAGGGCGGATCGGTAGCAGCACTGTGGTTTGAAAGATCAGTCACAATAAGACTATGGATCCCCGGTTGTATGAGGCCTGATTCAAATAATTGTTGCTGGAATTCATCTTTTAAATGTTCGGTGGCATTGAAGAGCATTGCAGGCCCGCCGTCGATGCTATATGATGACATGGCGAAATCAGATACACCGGGTTGGGGAGGTTGAATCCTTCCAAATACGGCAATGCGTTTGCCTGAATATCCACAATCGGGAAGATGTCAGGCCACTGAAAATTGTAAGTAAGAACGGGGAATAAAGACCTGCCTATAAATGCTATGGTTGCAGTTGCTCCCTTTACAGCGGCATTTGTTGAAGTTCCTTGGAAATTTGACGCGTTTTGCGCTCTAACCCAACTGCTGTTAGGCGTGTAGTAGACCAGGGGATTCCGATCGTCAATGTAAATCACAGGTGGGTTTGACATGGGCGAGAGGATAAGCAGTTGGGTACTTCAAGGGGGTTAAATAGTGGTAACGGCGAGATAGGAAACCATCAAAGTAGGATTGGAACAAGATGCATTACCAGAAAAAACTAACAACCAACTCTTGGAATATATATCATTGGTTTTTCGCAGTAGAAGGAAGAGACTAAATCATAAATCATGTTACTAACCTACTTGAATCGCGAGAAATGACGGTAGAATTAGGTCACCATGCCTGGCTGATCGGTAATTGTAGTGAAAATGCTCTTGACATCCCAAAGGCAGATTATTCTACACCACCGTCCCGTCAGTCCAATGTTTTTGGGTATGTGATCCCGAGTAGTTAGGTTGATGAACGTTGAACAGTCACCTAAAACCCAAGTACAAATGGAAGATGTTGGTAAGTGGTGCATGACATACACTAAGGGCAACGGACGAGAATAACAAAATTTGCAGTATTCGGCAAAAAATAATCTGGATGTCACAGCACTCAGAATTGTAGCCTAGGCCTGGAGGCTAGAGTATTATTGGGACGCGACGCGAAGCTTAGTAGAAACTCGAGAGGTTCGCGGACTGATGCTGTTCGTGGGCGTTGCGATGTAAGGTCGATGCTTCCGCAGCGTGCACCAATTGCAACCTAACCGATGCTTTCTATTTTATAGAAATACTTACAGTCCTCGAAAGGAATCAGCTTCCACCATTGGAATATATTCCCTCGTCGAGATTAAGTACTGTACCCGTCATGTTACATTATCTATAGTTCTCCGTTGTCGTCCTCGTGGTCATAGGTACTCAGTTAGTATAAATATTCTGTAGTTACAGCTACATCACGCGTTTGTAACCTCTTCCAGTTGGCCTCGGCTACTCATACTCTAACGGGACTCTAGGCTGCAACCAACACATGCAAGGGAGTTATGCGTTCGGGGATTTCGGAGGTCCTCTTTTAGGCTGATCGCCCGTCAGACGCCTTGAGAACTATCACTTTGCCCTCCATTTTCAATAGCAATTAATAGAAATTCTCCTTCTCTTTATGTATCTTCCTGAGGGTATGTAGGCTAACGTGACTCGCAGGTATGATTTGACTATGGCGCGATCATCGAACATGAACGCGAAAAGAGCCCGGAAATCCCCGAACGCATAACCCCTTGCAGGTGACGTTCTTGTCTGCCAGCGGCGACGGAGATCCCAATACTTTCAGCCTCCATGAACTCAACAACCACTTTGGCACCGTTTACAGCTTTGACAGGATGGCGGGGGGTGGTTATGACAAGCCTGAAGCTCGACTGGGATACAGACCTTTCTGTCTCCGAGTCATCTCTACCAGCTTCCTTGTCTCCAGGTATACGCCATTGTGCAACGTGATGGAAAATATTTTGGAGTCGTCCGCGTCGCTTGTCCTGCATTTCGGACAGATAAGATTGACTCAGAGGTAATCGAGAATATTCTTTACACTTTAAAGTCTTCGTTGATTTTTGAACTGTAGGTCGCGACCCTCGAATTCCCCTTTTAAAACACGCATATTTCTGTCCCAAAAGCTTACTCCTGGAACTCGGATGCATGGGCGCGTACTTCGAAAACTCTTGAATTGTGCTCCGTTTTTCCCGGTGATATTCAAGCCGCTCCCATATTACCAGTCTCAATCTGGCTTTCAAAATCTTGTGGTAGGTTTTCGTGCCCTCATTTCTTTTTTCCGCTGCCAAGCATACACGAATAGGTCACTGCTATTAAAAACACTATCCTCTTCACCACCGCTTCGATCTACAAGACTTCGCTGCTGAAAGAAAATTGGCAGCAAGGCTTGACTTGACTAGTCGGAAGTGTCTTCCCGCATAAATCATTCAAATGCCACAGAAACATAATCCTGGCTGAATGTAGATGCCAATGAGGAGGAAACTATTGCATAAGATACAAGAGAATTGATTGCATGTCGATGCTTCAAGTTGACCGAACGGTCCGACGAATGAAACCACTCTATGACTCGGTAGATAATTACTTGCTATTAATTAGTTCATAAACCCCAAATCAAGCATTCAGTTCTCTTTAGTTCGTGCCAGTGGTCGTGTTGCCGCGCCAAGATCGAATCCAGGCAACGCACAACCTCTCTTACCCACCTCCTCAACGACAAGCGCGGCGCCATCGGCTAAGCCCTCGCCGCTATCTCCCCCCCCCCCCCCCCCCCCCCCCCCCCCCCCCCGGCGGCGCGAGGGGTCTTTATGGGGTGGTTAATTCGGTACGTAGTCCAGTTCCACTCCTGATCATTGTCATTGACCACTCTAGTATAGGCGATCCTAACCAAACTCCCCGTCCTGTTCGTCTTCTACGACAGCGCACCATAGAGCGCGGGGTTCCTTTTCCTCATCTTCTCCGTCATCGTGTGGAACGGAGGTGTGTTTTATATCGAGGTATTTGGGAGGAAGTCAGTCATTGGCTCATTGCTTTCTTCGTTTCTTCATTTTCTTTTCTTTTCTGCCTGTTGATTTGTCTTTTCCCTTGACCCAAAGGCCTGTAATTATCCGTGGATGGGACCGATGGGGTTGAGCCACAAGTAGGATTCTCCTCCTCGTCCCGTTCTCCAAACGGTTATCGAGTAATATCGACTGGTTATTAACTCATACTATTCTTGCTATCATTTACACAAATGATAGCTGAAGAATATAAGATAAAGCTTAAAATTTGAAATTTAAAGGGCTATCTACCCCGAACGACTGACTTGCTTCAGGATTTTTTTTGTGAGGTGAACTTTGGGTGAACTTGAGGTCAACTTGAGGTGGACAAAAAGGAAGGGGCAAGCGACGATCACGTGGGTCCGGTGGCTGTGTTTCCGTCCGAAAAGGATCCACCATCCAGGCGGGAAAATCGCCATCTCATCTCTTCCACTTTCCTCTTTCCTATCCTCCAAATCTTTCAACTTTAAGGCACGTAATATAAACCCTGATTAATTGTGGCCTGATTGTCGTATACACAGACTCAAAGATGGCAACCGACCATATCGTTGAACACACTGGCCCACACACGGCGAACGCACTTCCCGACGACGTCCTCTGGGAAATATTCAACTGGAACGGGAACATCTTCATAAAGAGGGGATGTCTGGAGACAGCAATCCGAAGTTCTCAAGTCTGTCGTTCCTGGCGGTCGTTTTCACTCTCTTCACCTTCCTTATGGGGCCGTCTCCTCGATTTCCGTGCGTTGAACCAGAAAAGCGATCGTTGGAGAGAAGAGGTCCTAAGGAGAAGTGGAGATTCTCTCCTCTGGGTACATGCAACGTTAGTCGGACTCGGCTCAAATGCAGAACCCGAACAGGCATTCCTTTATTCCTTGTTGGAGTCACGTTGGGAGAGGATTCAGCATCTCCATCTAACTGACTTAAATAGGTTCATGAAGAAAGAAATATCGAGTTTTCTGCAGCGCCCAGCTCCCAATCTCCGATCATGCATCCTGTATTCATCTTTGCCACGGCCCCAACCTCTATCTCCAACCTTTCGCGGTCCCTTGTTCAACGATACCGCACCATCGTTGCAGTACATCAGTATAGATTTTGTCTTTTTCCGCCTGACTGCGCCATGGTTTTCTCAGCTCAAACGATTGGAGATTTTAAACTCATTCACACTCGTCGAAATTTTGAAAGCACTTCAGGTGACACGGCTCCTCGAATTTCTAGGTGTCTACAGCCTGGCACCGAGGGAAGTCCATGCCAGTCACCTACCGTTCGTCAACCTCCCCAAATTGAGAGAAGTTCATGTTCGATTGGATTCTACAACCCACGCCGTAGATTTGCTGGCGCAGATGAAACCCGCTGAGAGCTGCATCCTGAGACTTTTTACCATCCAGTTTCCCATCTCCGCGCAGGAATATGAAGACCCTTCGAAGCGGCTACCTTACCTAGCCCAACGCTATCTCCGTGGCCTTGATATCATAAGAATCGACTTCTGGGTCTCGTCAGGGAAGTTGTCGTTCTCAGGTTCCACTTCGTCAGGTGACACAGTCTTCGAGTTCGGCTTCTCGTCCCAGACACGGGAAGTACTCCCATCGCTGCTCTACTCCTCCGACTTTTCATCTGTCTCAAAGCTTTACCTCGATCTCCCTTCCTCCTACCCTATATCTGCGTCCAATTATTTCCCCTTCTTTCACTCATTCACCTCCGTCACCGATTTGCACATCAAGTATGCCCATACCCTCAGCATGTTCCTCGATATGCCCTCCGGTGTATCCCTGATTTTTCCTCTCCTAACCACATTACAAATCAATTCCTTCGAACAGTCTGTTGAATCTTCTACCGATTCGGTTACTGACGCTATTCTACCTTTCTTACAGCAGCGCTGCGATAGTGGACTACCACTCAGGACATTAATTCTTTGGATGTCTCTAGAGCAGGCAACACGGGATCTGAACGCTCTCACAGAAATACCAGGGCTTCAAGTTCACTGGCGGGGGCGTTGACAAGTAGTACTCGTCCATGGGTCGGTTTCTAATCCCTAGCCCGCACTCTTTTCCCCAATCACCGAGTTCCCGTTAAGTTCGAAACCAAGGAGATGGACTCCGTTCCAATCGTTTTAAATTTATAAATATGATCTTTCAAGTTCCTCTTCCTCCATACCGTCGCGCCTTGGAACTTGCGAGAATCCACCGCAATAGAAACTCGGGAGGTTCGGCGGGCTGATATGGTTCGTGGGCGTCGCGATGTAACGTTGATGACGTGGTGAGTTGCTGTGATAGCACCGATGAATACTCTCAATGTACCAGAGCGTCTTCGAGCACAAAGAGTGTCTGATTTCTATTTATTGACTACATAGCATGTATCAACCGGGATGCATTCTATTGGATACGCCATCGAAAGGAATCTGTTTTTAGCTTCCACTGAAACATCGACGTTAAGACACCGGTTAAACGTCGGGTAAGTGTAGCGGAGGCCAGCTCAAAGCCTGAGGCATCCACATAGAGCGTCGACAGCAAGAATGAAGTAAATCTACCGGTGAGGGCCCTTCCATCGATTACGAATCCGAGCTTAGCATCTTCCATTCCTCTAGACGCTTCGTTCTATTCCACCTGTAATTCAGTAGGTGCGTATACTATGGCATCCGGTCTCTAACCACACTTGATGTCTTCCCCGCAACAGAAGCTCGTCCCATGACAATTAATTACAAGGCAATAGATCTTCATGACGTCGGAGGATTAGTTCAAAAATAGGCGTCAGATGTTCAAGCTGAAACATATATTCCCCTGCCTCTCATGCTGTGTACATATTTTCAAATGTGATCGGATAGGTTTTCTGCGCTACTCCGGTGTCAGTCGCAAGCACCATAGCCACCCCTCCGGCGACAGCCAGAATCTAGTGAACATAAGGCTTTCCGTTGGCCGGGTCCTTACCAAGGCCTTGATCAGTGGAGAATGGCAAGGCATAATCGGTATTCTTGGCGACACTCCGAGGCAGAGAAAGATCGCCATCCAAACTGATATGAGTAGAAGTAATCTGAACAAAGCACAAGGACCTCCTAGCTCAATAAAACGTCGAGAGATTCTGCTCCGCATCTCCTTCTTTTTGTACCATGGGCGCAGACATACCCCAAAACCCAGCCCTCAAAGTCCTGTTCGATGCACTCAGGTTAACACGACAGGCTAACTACTCGCTAGGTACGAACCTGTGAGATAACTAAAGGCGTTGGATCTCAAGTCCAGTGCAGCCGCAGCCGTTACCTTTCTGCTCTATGACATTTGTACTACATTTTCTGATGAAGTGAGTGTACTCGAGTTTACTCTCTCTATCGATCTGCTCTAACCGACTTTATTCCAGGTAAAATATATCTGGAGGTAGCTATGGCCGATGTTCAATTTTTCCTGACTTCCTACTCATGATCGGTTCAGCAGTAAATGGTCGTTTCCAAAGTTTTTGTATTTAATAGGCAGATACTACGGCCTACTTCACCTATTGTGAGCTCTTAATTTATTATTTCGTGAAGCATGCAATTAATGGCGTCTTTAATGCTTAGAATTCGACTGGGAAGTAAGTGTCCATACCACTAATGTTGTTGTTAGAAAATTGTCTAATTCCAATAACCCTAGTTGAGACGCATAGCAATCTTCCAGCGCAGGTGAGCCTACCTTTTTTGCCGTTGAAAATTAGTGCTGATCAATGACCTTAGTTGTAAGCCTCGGTAAAATGCCGACAGTCCAAATGGAAAACTAAAATAATTTCTAGTTGCAAGGCGTACTATTGGTACTACATAATGTGAGTTACGGTTACTTCACAGCATTTTATTCCTCAGGGCAAGAGCTGAGGCAGACTTCTTAAACAGGGGAGGGGACATACTATTCACAACAATGGTAAACATGATATTCGTTTTACGTATCCACGCTTTGTATGGTCAGAGCCGCAAAGGTCACATCCCTCCCGTTCTCCATTTACCAAATGCTCAAGTATACCCAAATAGTGCTCTTCGTTTTTGTTATTCTTTTCCTCGGTACGTCTTCCTCACCTCACGTCGCTAAGCAGTCGAGTGCTAAAAGCAGCTGTTAGGGGAATTTGGAGTGAGTTATCTGGCCATCCTGTCGAGAATTAGGTAGACATCTGACTAGAGGATCTAAGTCCGAATTTTATTCCTCCTACGTCGTGGCGGCTCAAACGTCCAAGGATGCCTTTGCCTTTCCCGCTGGACTCGGAGTTTCATGGCCAGGATGTCTCACTGCGCCTCAGCCAAGAAAGCCGACACTTATTTCCTGGTGAGCATCTCGTGCCTTTGAATTTTTATCCATTAAACGAATTATCGCTAGGGTCCCATGCATCTGTGTGGCTTGTAAGCGGTAAAATAGGTATTACGTCCATCTCTACTGACTTCTTCTTTAAAGGGGCATTTTTCCTGGCGTCGCTCCTCCGTTTCCGCCACTCGTTCAGAAACGCCCTTGTTCTTCGCGGCGCAATGGCGGGAGAGAAAAAGTCCACGTTGGTTATGGTTCTGATAAGGGACGGGACAGTATATTTTTGTTTGTAAGTTCAATCCTTTGGGTCTTTCGATGAGGCCTGAATTTACTTAATGCAGAATTCTTTGTAAGTTCATTGGATGTGATCAAAGCGGTTACTCACCATCTTTTAAGCAATTCTCCTGGTATGCACAAGCGTAACTCTTATTGGAAACGGACAATTGTACCCAATGGCATCTCCGTGAGTTTCCAAGGTTAATGATATGTAAACGAAGATTTATTCCGGTATTCAGGTGGTTAATTGATGTCTATTCCTTTTCGGTTAGTTTTCAGAGCAAACAAACCTCAAAATTCTCAATTTTTCTTGTTCAGGCTACCCAGCTCATTCTGAATTTGCGGAAAGCTTCGGACCAGGAAGGTATTTCGAGCGGTACACGTTTCAAGGAAAGCGGTCGAGGACCGATGTTTGCTCATTCCACCGTTAATACTGGCGTTGGAATCTTCGTTGAAAGTTCAGCGGCACTTCCGGACCCCCTGGAAGCATAAGCTCTCAGTTAAATTTACGGCGCATAGAAAGAAGGGTTATCAAGGGTTCCATGCTGTATGACTTACTTTACGCACTGGTAGATATGATTTCTTCTGAAGCTGCGTTCGTGCAAGCCTTGTGTATTTATCTTAGTCTTTATCATTTATTCAGGCTGGCATCGCTCATAGGCTTGTAGTTTGATATAGTACATTTTGAAATTCACGGTTCCTTTAACCTTTAACCTGCTCCCAGTAACCCATGAGACGCTACAAGTGCACCACTTCGATATTGTTTCCCTCCGGATCGATGACAAAAGCAGCGTAGTAATCTGGGGCATAATTCCTTAAACCCGGGGGCCCGTTATCTTTCGCTCCAGCTTTGCTTTAAATAGAGTGACGTTAATATCGCATATTAATTAAAAGGGGAGCAAGGCGATATACGTACATGGCCGCTTCATAGAACTGATCCACGACCTCCTTACTCTTAGCCGCAAACGCTAAGTGCAGTCCTTTGGTGGGTGGGGTATCAGATTTGACCGCGATCATAAGATCGGGACTTTTGACACCGAGACCAGCGACCACGCCCTCGATGGTGTATAATTCTTTGTACCCCAATGGTGCGAGTGCAGCCAGATAGAATTTTGTTGCTTCTGGAAGGGAAGAGACAAAGACGCGGACGTGGTGGAGGACCATTGTAGCAAGATTGAGATTTGAAACGGTTGCGAGAGAGGTATTGGTGTAATGGAGAGACTCCAAGAATATTATCGATGGACAGATTGATGACTGATCACCTCTTCCGGTATATTTCTTCATTTGGGTAAACCTGCCGAGGATCGTCCAAAAGAAGAAGGTCGTACTTTGACTGCCGAAATAAATTCCCATCAACTGGCATTTCTACGTGCCACGTGGATCCGATTTCAGCAAAACTCCCACTTGACCTCTCACCAGATTAGTAGGGATTAGAAAGCCAAAAGTCAGGTAGTCTGAATGGCCGTACACCTGAGCGATCTCCCAGCCGAACTCCTGATATCTATTGCCTCGTACCTGCATTTTACCGACATCTATTCACTTCAGCGAACATGCTGTACCATTTCCCAAGTCATCCGGTCCTCTTCACAGCTCAGCTACCACATAGAACTAGAAATTGCCGGGATGAAGGACAACCCGCACTGTGCACTCCCAGTTACTACCCGTCTTGACATGCTACGAGCCAGGGAACGCGCGTGGGCCTCGTTTGAATATTCATTTCTGTCGAGTGTCGAGGTGCCGCACAAGTCGTCGGGATTGTGCGGCCTTACATCTGGTGTCTATTTTATGGTAAAGGAGGACGATGATTCCGTGACGCGGTCTATCCAAGCTTTGCGCCTACCCCACCAAGTTAATTCGGAGACGGAATGGGATATCATCCACTTCAATGCGAAAATCATCCATTGCAAGGCTTCCCTCGAGAATGACATATTGGCCAGTGTTTGCCTGTACGTACCGCTTTTTTCTAATGTCAATCGAGCCTAAATTTTGCCCTAGCGCCCCAATCAACGATATTCCAGATATGTCGCGTCTCTGTGTTATCTTGCGCCGGTACTCCACCCACAACCTTTACGATGGTATTGCCAGTCCAATAATCTTGCTGTCAGAAGAGCCATCCGGTCGTGAGCATCCGGCTGTAACTATTGAAATCTCAGGGGAAAATCTGGCGGTCATCGTGTTGTTCATGGACGACTACAGTGATGGGCTCCTTTACGTCTTCAATTGGAAAACAGGCTCTCGGACTGAGAAACTGGTGAGTCGACTCAAGATTTGGATTACTCCCAATTCGAAAATTCTCTCCTTTAGGAACCCATTCGCACTGTGAACACCGGGCTTGTCTTTCTTCGTGAAGATATCCTTCTACACCCCCACACGAACTTCAACTCGCTCAACATTTACCATATCCCACTTTCCTCCTCCGACCCCGTATGCTTGATTCAGAAGCTTCAGCTCCCATTTCTCAAACCCGGTTTTGGTATATCCTCTATCGCATGCTATAGTGATCCCAGTCCTACCACAAATGGGTCGTTCTCCAAGAATATACCACCTCGACGTCCGTTCGGTACTTCCGAAGACTCCATCGCCGTCTTCTTTGTCCATATCAGCCGCGAGGACGACGACGACGATCGTGATGATGACAAACCACACGCAAGCCATCTTGTCCTAATCGTACACAGGAGAGCCCTCCTCGAGCTCCTCCCTTCAGATTTTGCATCAAGTAATTCAGTTGTACTTTGGGAAGTCTGGGGTCCACCCGTCACGCGATGGCTCAGGGTCAGTTATCCCATCTATTGCCCCATTCTAAGTGCTGGGCAGCGCTTCATTGACTTTTGCTCAAGCCCTGGGCCAGACCAAAGCGACGAACCTGATAGCGTTGATATTCTTGACTTTAATCCATGGCATGTCAAGCTGGCGCAGGCTCGCGGTTCTCCCGACTCCAAGAAGGCGACGACGACGGTTATTGGAGGATACCTTCCAACTGGCCATTCTCCGGAATCACTTGGTTTATTGCCTCAAGGGCAAGAGGCTACTTGCGACACCATGCATGGGCACAACGGAGAGCTGGAGAACCCGGAGAACATCTTACCACGTGGAAACGCTTTTGCCAACGATGTGGTCTCGAGACTTCCCTACGTCCGCTGTTCAAGCACGGCAAGATGGACGAACTATGACTCGGTTCTGATTGAAGAGGAAAGACTAATAGGATTGGGAACGAGGGTGCGTACTCCATCTGCCTTGCGGACCATCCTGAAATTAATATTTGTCTAGGGTACGGACGATATACCTCTGTTCGCAGTAGACCTGTTGTACTTCGGCTGATATGCTTACTCCCTTTCCATGATATGGTCAAATCGAGATCAATCGCATCGCTCGATATACCCGCCGGTTTTTGGGACTCTCCAGAGTCTCAAACCGATCAATTTTTGGGAATTATTTCTCCGATTCTTCCTTGCCCAGGTTGTGGATGCTTAGGTATATTACGAAACCGTCTTGAATGCGAATTCTGCCATCTGGCATCAGAATATCCTTCTAATCTCAACTCTCGTCGCATCACAAGGCTTTCGCTCGATGGTTGTTCATTTCTTAAGTTCTGCTTGCTGCTCTCGACCCTTTGTTTTCACCTGCTCATTTATATACAGGAGCCTCTATCTCGTTTGTATTTAGTAGAAATCATGTACTTTCGACCGCCTAGCCCAATTAAATTCCATTGACCCGAATACCTGCGCACAGCGTGTTGACATTGTTATTAAATCTTGATGATTGTATGAGATTTTACTTCCTTGTCGGCGATATGAGATTCTTAGATGGTTGGCAGAGATCGCTTGTGAGGTGAACAGTCCGGTAAACTTCCACTTTTGGGCACTTCTCCCGAATGCAGCCTAAAAAGGAAAACATCCGAGATTTGAGTTGCCGAAATAACCGACCTCCTCCGAGATTTGACTGCCGAAATAAATTCCCATTGACCGCAATTCTACGTGGATCCATTTTCAGCGGAACACTTCCTTGACCTCTCACCAAAGTAGAAAGCCAGTAGTCTGAATGGGCGTACGCCTGCGCGATCTCCCTGCCGAACTCCTGTTTGTCATTGCCTCATACTTGCCTTTCACCGACATCTATTCACTTCAGCGAACATGCCGTACCATTTCCCAAGTCATCCGGGCTTCCACGCAGCTCAGCTATGAGATAGAGCTGAAAATTGCCGGGATGAAGGACAACCCCCACTGTGAACTCCCAGTTACTACCCGCCTCGACATGCTACGAGCCAGGGAACGCGCGTGGGCCTCGTTTGAGTACTCATTTCTGTCGAGTGTCGAAGTGCCACACAAGTCGTCGGGATTGTACGACCTTACATCTGGTGTTTTTTTGATGGGAAAGGAGGATGAAGATTTCGTGACACGGTCTGTCCAAGCTGTGCATCTACCCCACCAAGTCAACTCGGAGACGGAATGGGATGTCGTCCAATTCAATGCGAAAATCATCGATTTCAGGGCATCCATCGAGAATGACCTATTGGCCAGCGTTTGCCTGTACGTACCACTTCTTCTTGATGTGAATCGAGCCTAATTTCTGCCTTAGCGCCCCAATCAACGATATTCCAGATATGTCGCGCCTCTGTGTTATCTTGCGCCGGTATTCTACCCACAACCTTTACGACGGTATTGCCAGTCCAATAATATTGCTGTCAGAAGAACCGACCGATCGTCAACATCCAATCATTACTATTGAGATCTCTGGGGAAAACCTGGCGATCGTTGTGATATTCATGGACGACGATAGCGATGCGCTCATTTACGTCTTCAATTGGAAAACAGGTTCTCGGACTGAGAAATTGGTGAGTCCACTTATATTTTTGCGTCGCTCCGAAGTTGAATTTCTCTCCTTTAGGAACCCATTCGTACTGTAAACACCGGGCTCGTCTTTCTCCGCGAAGACTTCCTCCTCCACCCCCACACGAACTCCAACTCCCTCAACATTTACCATATCCCGCGGTCCTCCTCCGACCCCGTCTGCTTGGTTCAGAAGCTCCAACTCCCATTTCTCAAACCCGGCTTTGGAATTTCCTCTGTCCATTGCTATGGCGATCCCAGTCCTACCACAAATGGGTCGTTCTCCAAGCATACACGCCCATATCGGAATAATTCTAAAGACTCTATCATCATCTTCCTACTCCAAATCAGCCGCGAGGACGATGACGACGATCGTGATGATGATGACGAGCCACAACCAAGCCACCTTGTCTTAATCGTACACAGGAGAGCCCTCCTTGAGCTCCTTCCTCCAGATTTTGGCACCCCATTAAGCGGCCCCGGTGTGCCTTGGGAAGTCTGGGGTCCACCCATCACGCGGTGGCTCAGAGTCGATTCTCCCAACAATGGCACCATTCTGAGTGCTGGCCAGCGCTTCGTTGACCAATTCTCAAGCGAAGGATCGGACAACCCAGATAGCATTCATATTCTCGACTTTAATCCATGGCATGTCAAGCTTGCGCAGGCTCGCGGTTCTCCAGATTCCAAGAAGGCGACTACGACGGTTATTGGGGGATACCTTCCGTCTGGCCATTCCACAGAATTCATGCCTCCAGAACAAGAGACTACATGCGACTCCGACAACATGTTTGCGCGCGCCGGAGAACCAGAGAACCCAGAGAATATCTTACCACGTGGAAATGCATTTGCCAATGACGTGGTCTCGAGACTCCCCTACGTCCGCTGCTCAAGCACCGAAAGATGGAAGGGTTATAACTCGGTCCTGATTGAAGAGGAAAGGCTAATAGGATTGGGAATGAGGGTGTGTATTCTGTCTGACTTGTCGATCATCCTGAAATTAAGATTTGTCTAGGGTACGGACGATTTACAACAACTGTTGTACTCAATAGACATGCTGTACTTCGGCTGATTTGCTTGCCCTTTTCCATGTTATGTTATGGTCAGATCGATTCCAACCGCCTCCCTCGCTATCTATACCCACCGGCTTTTGCGAATCTCTTGAGTTTTAAATCGAGCAATTAATGTTGCTCTCTTGATCCTTTGGTTTCAACTACTCATTCGCTTGTAGGAATTTCTATCTCTTTTGTATTTCTATGAATTCATGGACTTTCGACCTGCTGCCCAGTTAGATTCCATTGACATGAATGCATGCGCACACCGTGTGGATATCGTGACTAAATTATGTATGCTGATTATACCAGATTCTACTCCGCTTATCAATAAGTTTGATGATATGAGATTCTTGAAGGCTCTGCAGAGGTCGGCGTAAGTAACTGCCAGTGAGGCGGGTTCATAAAAAGTCGGGCAGACTTCCACTTTCGGGATCTCTCCCGAATACCGAGTACAGCCCAAAAGGGAAAACATCCGAGATTTGAGTTGCCGACATCAACATGACTGCGAGCACCATTTTCAACAGTGCTCACTGCTTTCACCAACGGCCTACTAAAGTAACGAAGGTTGGAGATATCGCTGCACGTTCGAAATTTTGAATGGACCTACTCCTGTATGACCTCCCTCCCGAAATTCTGATCGACATTGCCCTATACTTGGATTTCACCGACGTCTATTCACTTCAGCAAACATGCCGCACCGTTTTGCGAGTCATCCAGTCCTCTCTACAGCTCAGCTACAAGGTAGAGCTACAGATCGCGGGGTTGTTGAACAACCCGCTCTGTGCGCTACCAATCGCCGCCCGCCTTGACATGGTACGAGCTAGAGAGCGCGCTTGGGCTTCCTTCGAGTCACAATATCCGTTTCTGTCGACTCCCCAGCTGCCACACAAGTCGTCCGGGCTATATGATGTTACACCTGGCGTATGTTTAGTGGGAAGGATGGATGACGATTTTACTACGCGCTCGATCCAAACCGTGCGTCTGCCCCACCAAGTCGACGACATCAGAAAATGGGACATCATCCACTTCGATGCGGAAATCATCGATTTCGGGACATCCATTGAGGAGAACGACCTAATCGCCAGCGTTTGTCTGTGAGTAGCAATCATGCTTCATGTTGCTTTATGTTGATTTCCGAGCCAGGACGCCAATTCACAACAACCCGAATATGTCTCGTCTCTGCATCATCCTCCGCCGTTATTCGACCCGTGGGCTTTACGACGGCATCGCGAGCCCAATTATCTTGTTGTCAGAAGAACCCTCCAATAGCCAACACCCAATTATCAGCGTCGAGGTCTCAGGGCAGAATCTGGCCGTCATCGTGATGTTCGAAGTGAGCGAGGCGCTCATGTATATCTTCAATTGGAGAACGGGTGCTCGGACTGAGAAATTGGTGAGCTATTCGCATCATTTTGGGAGATATAAAGCTGAATAGTCTCTCCTAGGACCCCATTCCTGTTGCGAACCCTGGGCTCGTCTTCCTCCGTGACGACATTCTTCTCAACCCGCAGTTGGCAACCAATTGCATCAATATTTATCACATTCCGGCTTCCGCCTCGGAGAGTGTTGGCCTCGTACAGACGCTCCAATTCCCCCAATTCAACCCAGCCTTTGGTATATCTTTTGTTGCATGCCGTGGCGACCCCAGCCCAACTACGGGTGGGTGGTTCCCCAGAAACAGTCCAGCTGACCGTCCGTACTCGAACAACCCCGAAGAGGCCATCATTGTCTTTACGCTACAAGTTACCGGCATGGATGACAATAGCGACGACGATGACGACGACTTAGGTCTAATAGAAAGCTCCTTTATCATGGTCGTTCATAGGAAGGCCCTCCTCAACCTCCTCCCCGCGTCTCTGAACACCACCTTTCCTAGCCCTGCTGTGCCTTGGGAATCTTGGGGTCCTCCCATCACGCGGTGGCTCCCTGTCCACCACCGCTCCATCAGTTTCATTACCATAAGTTCTGGACAGCGCTTAGTTGAATTCCGCTCGAGTCGAGGCGACGAGGACGAGTGCAACAACGACATCCACATCCTCGACTTCAATCCGTGGCACGTCAAACTTACTCAGGCTCGCGCCAGTACTGAGTCGAAGAAGGCGATAACGACGGTTATCGGGGGTGATTCTCCACCTCAAACCACTACTGAACTTCTCAGTGGGTCTTCAACAGAAGAAGATTCTGCCACGACTTCTAACATCACTTCAAATGAGGGTAACATTATGCAAGAGAACCCAGAAAACGTCTATCCACGCGGCAACGCCTTCGTCAACGACGTCGTCTCGAGACTGCCGTATGTCCGCTGCACGAGTACCGAGAGGTGGGAGTCATACGACTCAGTGCTGATTGACGAGGAGAGACTGATAGGAATGCGGGTACGTTGTCATCTCATTTTCTTTTTCAACCGAAACTAAGCTTGATGCAAATAGGCTGGACATGGGGATGATCCGACTCAGTTGAACTCAATAGATCTGCTGTACTTCGGTTAATATACCTACTGCCTTCCCTTTCTTCGTCTATTGCAAGATAAATATCAAGATTGACAGGCGACAATGTCAAATACCCCCATGAGTTGGTCGATTTTATCAGGACGGGCGCGACCAGGACGCTGAACGGCGAACATGCTATGCCATCACGTCGTTCTTTTCTCAGTCCTCGGTTTACTCCTGATTTAAATGTTGCTTTTTGAACACTTTCGCATTTTCCCCTAATATGTTTTACCATTCCCAAGGATGTCTATATAAAATAGATGCTGGTGGGTGTTTATTCCAATATCAGTCCTTTCTGCAGAACCTAATCATCCTCATGGCAGATCCCACGTACATTATACCACAAGTAGATGCTCGAGATATGACGAGTACCTCACTGGTCCCGCTGTTCACGGTTCGTTTATTTCGGGCTCGCCTTGAAATATGACCTTCATAATGAACTCCGCAGGTCCATTCGCAAGGCATTCGGCAAGAAGGTGACAAGCGATTACGCCTGTCCGGAACGCTGAACACAACGCGGCACTATCCAAGTTCAGAAGCCGATATCTGTAAATATGAATAGGTATGGTCAATCCCTCATCTGTCATATAAACCGATACCCATCAAGTTGTACTGTTATCGTGACAGGCTGACTAGACCTTTGTTAAAAATAGGACGTTCAGTTCACACAAAAGAGAACCATCGGTTCACATTTATCAGAACAACATGTTAAGCCTTCTGACGACCTTCGGATGTCTTCTCGCGGCGTATTGGATTTATAGCGTCAGGAGCGCCTTGCGAGTAAGTATCTTTCATACCGAAATTCGAAGACAGATTTGCTCATCACTTCACGCTCACAGGTCGTTCAGAATGTACCTGGGTACAGACCGTTGTTCTCCCCGTTTACACTTCTGGGCGCAATGCTGCCTATGACGTGGTGGAACCTTGGCAGCACCTGGAGTTGGAATCTCAGAAAGACAGGTAAGAGACTCGGCGACCATGAAACTCAAAAGCGCTCACTACTTTCGGGTAGCATATTTCAACTACTCACACGACGTTATATCCGTGGTTCCATTAATGCGCGGTCCCCCATCGTATCACACTTGTTCTTTGGATGTTGCCCAGCAGTTACTTGGAAGTGAAGGACAGAGACTGTTGCCCAAGCCGAGAGATCCGATAGGCGCGCTCGTGTAAGTCAAGTTAATATTTACTTTAGTATGTTCTATTGAAAGATTGTTAGGCTCTGGGGCGAGAACGTTTTCTCCTCTGAAGGCGAAATTTGGAAAAGACATCGACGGATCATGGCACCTGCATTTTCCACTAAAACGTGAGCTGCTTGTTTCATGAATCATATACTTATTGTCATCTCAGATGTCGGGGTTGCCAACATGTAGGTACGTTAAAGTTTTGGAGCAAACCAAGGAACTCTATCGAGAAATGGTTCAAGAAGAAGGTTGGGAAGGCAAGGCGGAGGTCGTCATTGATTCCATTCATCGCCTCACCATGCGTGTACGTCAAATGCTTTCCGAAAATTCCTCTGATATTCGTTTCATCAATACATATGCGCCAGGTTGCCTTTCTGGTGATCGCCCGTTGCGGGTTCGGTATGCCAATTGCTTGGACTGTCGACGAAGAAGAAGACCTCGACGAAGCAGGCACTAGCCACGCCCTTTCATTCGTGGCCAAAACAACGATTCTTCGTCTAATCGTGCCTAGATGGATGTACAGGCTTCCAATCAAGAAGTCTGCGTCATATCTTCACCTTGAGGTCGCTCTCTGCTAACCATTTTATCCTCAGGTTGCGAAGAATGGATACGATATGGAAGTCGTTGTCCGCATTCATGCACAAATCCGTAGAAGTTCGGGCTCAAGAGGTAGCAGCTGACCCGGAATTATCTAACAAGCGTGGCGATGTTTTTACCCGACTCATCGCTGCTCACGACAGGGATGGAAAGTATTCGCTCAATGCTGACGAAGTGGTGGGTTCGTGTGATTACTATTTATACGACCTTGCTCATCTAATTATAGATCGGCAATACCTTCGTGTTGATGTTTGCGGGTCACGGTATTTGGCGTCTTAGTTCCTCTGTTCCTTACCCTTAAATGAAATGTATTTACCCAACGCAGAGACAACCGCGTCAGTCCTCACAACTGCGCTGACATATCTGGCGATTCATCAAGGCGAACAGGCTAAAGCCTATGAAGAAATCATCTCTATAATTCCCGCTAGCCAAGATCCAGTAAGTCATATTAAATGCCTTTGTTGACAACGGGCTGTAATTCTTAATCCCACTAGACCTTGGACGATCTGTCGCAGCTTCGCCATACACTTGCCTGCTTTAATGAATCGCTTAGGCTCGTTCGTATGTGGTCACGTTAAACTTCGATGCTCTTAACTGACAAGGCTTCTAGCCGCTGCTCCTATGCTTACTCGTGAAATGCCGGAAGATATCGTTATTCGGGCTAAGCGTCCGGTTGAGACGACGATGGTCCTGAAAAAGGGCACGCTTGTTGTTCTCGACATAGTTGCAATTTGTAAGTTCATGGCCGTTACCTCCTTGGATGCAAATTTACCAAATCCATCAAGGTCGGAACCCTCACATCTTCCCAGAGCCCGACAAATTCATGCCTTCCAGATGGTATGGTGTCTCTGAACATGATGTTACGATGTTCGGAATTGGATCACGGGCTTGTATCGGTCGGAAGTTCACTCACACAGAGGCTCTAACATTTTTGGCGTTGCTCTTACGTGACTGGCAAGTCGACGTCGTCCTGGGAAATGAGACAAGAGAGCAATACGAAGAACGTGTCATGTCGAAAGGTGGAATTATAGGGTTTACATTCGGCGTCACGGAACCCATTAAGCTCGGACTCCAGAAAAGAGTTTATTAGTCTGTCGCCCAAATTCTACTTCGACTTACTACTCGAGTATGGATTCTTCTATCGGTTTTAGGTCAGGGGAGCATGCTGGCAGGTAGAGAGTAGGTGCCTCGTTGTGATTAATGCGATAGTTATCGAGGATGAGGACTGATCGAAGCTTTAAAGCTTCCTGGGTTGGCTTAATCAGGACCTGTAGCAGCATAATGGTAGAGCCAAACACTTTTTCTCGAATGATCTCGAGAGAATCCAGGGAGTTCTAAGGAGACAGTAAGACATCACGAGCGATATAGCCGTCGACAGTCAACGCAGCCACAAGCCATATCGATCTCACCGTACGCTCGAGAAATCCCAAGGGTGTCTATGATATTTTCAATTTCCCATCTTTGGTCCCAGCTGTGCCGGGTTTTTCCAGCGGAAGACTGCCAAATGCCTCCAGTCTGCAGTTCAGTAGCTTGAGCGGTAATGGGCCATGTTACTTTGATGTTACTAAAAAAAACTTGATCATCGGTTAGTCTTTCAAGCAGGTTGATTTTGTTTAAGCCTTATCGAATGGAACGCTAGCAGGGAATATCCACGTGCCATGGGGTCCTGGTATAATTCCTACCAAAACGGATGGTTTATAACACTATATTACACGGTTTGATCGGGTTCCAGGCAAGGTTCCAGGCAAGATGCTGTACTGTGTGCTAACCAATCGCGGTTACTGTATTCTTAGTGTCGAGGGTTCTCGTATTTATTGGGAGGCTTCGGAATGCAATCTCTCATGGCCGACTCGTTTTCAATCAGCGAGGCCCAGCTCGTCTCATCCTGGGTCGCGACTGTCTTTTGGGCTTTCTTCCTGGTCACCTTCGGGCAATGTCTCAGAACTTTACTTCTTAACGAATGGGGGACGGAATTCCGGCGACCATCCCAAATTCGTTGGCTCATGGTCGCAGTTTCTGCGTCATTTTTTGTCATTGGAACACTTGATATCGTCCTTGGATTTTACCATAATGTCAAAGCGTTCATCCTCTATACAGGTCCCGGCGGCTCCGATGCAGAATTCACGCACCTTTCGGATTGGATCAGTATCACGAAGGCTAGATATTTCAAATGCCACTCGTAACCTAGCATCACTTATCATCATCCAGGCTGTAACTTTCCTGATGCAAACTCTAATCGGTGATGGTGTGCTGGTCTGTACCTACAATTGTTCACTCAGACAAATACTTAAATGGCTGAAATTTATCTAGATCTTTCGATTATGGGTCGTATACGCTCGATCTTGGAAGGTTATGCCCATTCCCCTGTTCCTATGGCTTGGTGCATTCGCTTGTGCTGGTGGGATGATATTCGGCGAGATAAGTACGGTCACAGGAACTGTTGGGAGCAGCAAAGTCAAGGATTTCATCGTCCCATTTTTAACCTGCTCGATAACGGTCAATATTGTCGCAACCGGTAGGCATTTTTGGATGAAGTTTGCCTTTTGTATTGTAAAATAATTTGACCTGCTTCCAGGACTTCTGGTCTATCGCATCGTTAAAGTTGATCGTCAGAACTCGGAAAACGGCGTGTTGACGATTGGAAATTATTTCCTCGCACCCAACATCAAAAAGAAGAGGTCTCGCCTACAGAGGCTTATCTTTATCATCATCGAATCTGGCTTGATGTACACGACCACTGCTCTCATTACCTTCATTTCGATGTTCATAAGCAACAGCAATGCTTCTTATACGACATCAGACGTTGTGCGTATGTCCAATTTCAGGTTTGAGTGCCTGTCTCTGAACCGTTTTCCTTTCAGGAAGTTCAGGTCGTGGGGATAGCCTTCAATTTAATCATTATCCGGGTGGCTGATCGTGGAGAGAAAGACAAGTCACTCTACACGATCCAGGACCAACTGAGGGTTCAATCCATTCTAGCATTTGACAGCGGACCGCTGAGCACAGATCAAGAAAAAGATAGCTCTCCTGCAGTTCAAATGCAGCAACAAAGCGAGCAATACCACTTTGAAGAATCGGCGGCCTAGTTTTAGACAAGAACGTTGTTCCGTGCAGGGGAAGGGGGTAAACATTGGATGAGCTTTTGGTGAATTTGAACTTGAGTTGAACTAGCTTACAGCAATTAATTATAACGGCATTTACGAACCTATTTTGATAGAATAATTATAATTCGGGGTGGCTTGATTTTTTCTTTGAGTTATTCGTAACTCTAGGAATTAGTCGACAGTGCCTCGCATTGTCAGCTGGACAGGGTACTGAAAGTTTGACGAACGCTGATGCTGACTGGTGGCAGAAAATCTAAGTTATTTGAACCTACGCATGCGCTCGTCCTTGTTCACTTTAGATTAGCTTTCATATCGCGCCTGACGCATCTGCAATTTGCGAAGTGTAAGGACATTCAAGGCCATGCCCATGGTTCTGACTTCTCACTCTTTCCGTCTGGGTTCTCCATTCTCAGATGAGAGGGAGAGGAGTGATGGATATGAGGGACCTATTGCCGCACCCGGAAAACGCGTTCTGACCATTTCATTTTTCATTCATTATCCATCCGAACAACCATAAAGATAGACCTACTTGAAAGGTAAATGTAGCACTTCCGCATACGTGCAACGAACGAACCAGAATTACGATTAGCTAATTGCCCTAGTCGTCGTCAGTCCTAGCACGAGAAATCGTCGAGAGAGCGTCGACAAAGAGAAGGCGAATAATAGGAGGGAGCGATGAGTTTGTGCGGTAGAAAATCCCGTACACTCTTTTAAGTTGTTCATTATTCTCAACCTCCGAGGGAAATGAGGAAACTTGGAATAATGGAGCTGGTGACGGCGATCTAGGTGGATTTGGATAGTTATCGAGGTCAACGCCTGCTTGCGATGAGTGTCCTTCTCGATTCCTGGCAGCGGTAAGGCGGTTCAGGATTAACTTCTCTGCCTCTCGATGTCATAGCACACATGCCAAGGCATTTTAGTTCAACGTTTTTAAAAGTTCTGCACAAATCTGTCAAATATTGAGCAATGTTAGGTGGCAGCAGAGATGCAACTCACGTCTATACCCTTTCAGCGATCAATTGAAAGCCTTTCGTTAGCATTCGTGATCAAAGAGCGTATGGTTGGTATATATAGTCAAACAGTTTGGAAGTGAGGGTCGAAAAAGCTTCAGATTCGGCTGGCTGGGATAGGGCGATGAAGACGAATAGGGTTTCCGCTCAAGTCCCGCCGTAAGAAGTTGTCGAGTGGTTTGAGCAAATTTAAACAAGTAACGGCCGACGTGAGAATGATAATAAATTTCACAGTTAATGCATGGCTGTATATGGCGCTTGCCTCCAAGTCCAGGGGGGGGGCGGGACTGGTTCTACATTCGCTACTTTCGAGGCTGTTCGGTCGGCGTCCGCTTCGCCGTTTACGACGGTTTTCGACCTGTAGCAGACATAATTTTTGGGACAGGAGTGGAAATACCCAGTAGTGTTACCGAGTAGCATCCCCGAAAGATGGCCAGAGGACACCTCAGCCGTGTTCGGAGGATAAGGCAAAAGTTCATCAGTAAGGACTTTAGCGCTTAACGTTCAGCATTCCACCTGGAATTTTGACATATTAATGGAGTATTAAGTGAATAAAGGCTGTAACCTCTCAGGACTGCGACTTACTATGAGAGAATTGTCTCAGGTCCAGGCGGGTGGGAGAACGAAAGGAAGTGGAGCCTTTGGGTGACGTGTGCTAGCCTTGGCGGTCGTGCGTTACAGCATCGGAAGTGCGAGTAATAAGGAAACAAAACCATAAACGAATATGACTTCAAGTGAAGCATTCTGGATATCGCGAGTGATGGCAGACGAGCAAGGAGCGGAGGTGGTTCAAGTTCGGGATGTGGCTCAAAATATTACATAAGTAAAGAATAAAATCGCATGTGAATCACGTGCATTCGTCCAACAATTTCTAGATTTTCCAAACCTTTTCGTTCTTCCCATTGATTCTGATTGAACATATGTGCACCTTCAGCGTCATTTCCGAGCTCTTCCGAAAGTTGCTACTTTATTTACGGCGGGCGTCCCACGACTGTAGCTTCTGAAGCTGTCGCCTCATCTGCGATGTGCCAGTGTAGCTTTCTTCAAAGGTCGTGCTTTCCCGCCAAATTCCTGCACCTTCGATCAGTCAAGCAAGCCCGCTTGGGCTTCGCCTTTCCCCTCACTATTTTCAGTCGCTCGTGTACTTGAAGAAGTCAAAATCGGATAAGATGCTCCAAAGATAATTCATAGGCCCAAGTTACCACCGCCTGCGCTGAGTTCTGTCAGGTTTTTCAAACAGACTCGACTTCGGCGCTGAAGAATGTTAACTTGAGATTTGATGTGAAAAATGAGGCGTTAGAACCTGCAAGCTGTAGATATAAGCACATGGTACAACGTAGGACTTACCATGAATCTGATCCCTATATATTTTTAAACCTTTTGCTGCTTGGGCACTGTGAGGGACTCGGGGTCGGGCTATTTCCTAGATGTTCGAAGCTTGGCCTAGTGTGAATTTACAGAAGGAAGGCGGTAGCAATTTTAAGGTCGGAATTGTCATTTCCCGGTTTATATTTGGACGTTGAGAATAAACTGCAAGTGCGCGTGACTGATGCCTCCAGTTCTTTTGAAAATCAAACCAATCTACCCTGGGTTTACAAAATTCGAAATAGACAATCTCTCGAAGCTAGCGAACACTCACACTTCAGGAGGGAAAACACTTTTCCTGTCTTGCAATCTCACAGCCCCTGAAACTCAATTATATCAACATGCCGTGTAATGTTCAAGTGGCTTTATCTCGACTACATGACTTCCAAGGCTCCTCTTTCAATCTCTGAGAACTTCATCGTTCCAAACTGGGGACGCGACTGCAGGCGTCTTTTCTACACTGATCCTAACGTAACGAATCTAAACCACGGTGAGCATCAATAACTTGAATACCCACCGGTTTGTGCTGCTTAACGGCTTTTCTAAGGATCCTTCGGAACAGTACCTGACCCCGTCCAACGTGCTTGTGAAGCCTTGACCAGAGAGTGCGAGCGCAATCCTGATGCATTCATTCGAGTACAATTATTCGGTCGAGTTACCGCGGCGAGAGAATGCCTTGCGAAGCTTATCGGAGCTGACCCAAACACATGTGTATTCATCAACAACGTCGCAACAGCCATGAACACAGTGTTACATAACTTCGACTGGTCATCCGAAGATTATATTATCTACAGTGTGTATGTCTGCCGGATTGGCATTTTTAACCCTAACAATCACCTCTACTAGCCGATGCAATCTTCCAATCCATAACTTTGGCAATCGAAAATATTCCTCATCCTCCACAATCCTCCGTTTTTAAATTGGCAGGACTGGCCTCCCAGACAGCTATTCTCGAAAGGTTCAGAGAGCATGTTAAAAGGATCAAGAAGGAGATGCTTTCGCGGTCGAAAGAACGAGCATCGAACGGTGACCGTGTCCCCAAAATTGTCGTTGTTATGGAGAGCATCACCGCTTCTCCTAGCATTCTCTTACCATGGCGAGATATGGTACGTGTTTGCAGGGAAGAGGGCGTCTGGAGCGTGGTCGATGCCGCACATTCGTTAGGTCAAGAAAGCGAAATAAACCTTACCGAAGTCGATCCGGACTTTTGGATGACGGCAAGTACCCGGCCTCTCCTTTGACCAATTTCGACCTGTAAACTGATAGATTGCTTAGAACTGCAGCAAGTGGTATTACGCACAGCGAGGATGCGCAATGCTATACGTGCCATTTCGAAATCAGGCTATGATCAAGACGCAATTGGTACCAGGAGTCTGTCACCCAGTACCCGGTGTCGCTCCATCGAACTTCATTCACAAGTTCTTCTGTAAGTCATGATAGAACTCCATTTCCCAACGCACGACGCGATTGTTCATAAAACAGGGACTGGCCAAACGGATCCTGTACCGACGTTGAGCATTGAATTCGGTAAGCTTACGTGATTTTCGGTTGGCTTGGCGACTTACTGCCAAGGCAGCAACTGCGTTTCGACAACGCCTGGGGGGCGAAAAAAAGATCAACGATTACTGTCATGCCCTGGCAGTGGAAGGAGGACGATTGGTGGCTGAAAGGCTCGGGACGGCAGTTATGGATGCGACGGATTCGGGCGAGCTGACCGCGAACATGGTGCGTTTCTGCCCTAAACATTTTGGCTCAGACTGGATTTAACGGGCAACAGACAAACATAGAGCTTCCTATTTCACTGACCATCAAGCCGTCGAACGAAGTTTTCTTGCTTTTTGAGGAGGAACTGATAGAAGTTCACAAGACGTTTGCACCTCCTTTTTACTATGAAGGACGATGGTGGGTAAGAGCGAGTGCTCAAATCTATAACGACGTGAGCCTTTTTTCTTCCGATTTTGAACTATCTATTCTTTGCTCACTGTGATTACAAACCATCTTGATGTATAGATATCCGACTTCGAGCGACTTGGGAAGGCCTTGGTGGAAGTGTGTCAGAAAATTAATCAATTGAAGACTTCCGATGAATCAACTGAGTCTAGATGAGCCTTCCTGACACAAATGTAGTTCCAGAATAAACTCATTGCGACTTACGACATTCGAAGTCCATCCACTTGAGAGTGAGAACTAGGGATAATTAACAGACGCATCAATTTCGCAGCAGCGAGGTATGGCGGAGCTGCGGGTAGACGCGAGGAAGGTAGACTAGGGGGCGAATTGCAGTCGTAAGAACATGCACGTATATCTCCGAATGTCGAAGGCTGTTTGATGTGGTTCCGGAGGCATAGTTCCCCAATCCCCTGGCGACGACCGAGGTCCAGCAGAAAAAATGAAAGGAGGCGATCGGACGTAGGTTATATCACGCCCATCGTACTCTTCAACGGTGATTAGAGGCACCGGCAAAGCTACGCAACCTGGCGGGCAAAGTGAAGCTGCCCCTCACTACTTCGTTAAGGCTTAGTCGTCCACTGTAGACCCCTGATGTTGTGTCTTTGCCATTATAGTGTCCTTTCCTCAAAGTCCCGCTTTTTCTCCACGTGGCGACCTATCCAGCATGTCGGAGAACAGACCCATCCAAATTTCCAGCTCAACATGACGCGAGAAGTGATTCCCGCGTAGAAACAGTTTGGTGAAGTGTGGTGGTCTATAATGCCAATAAGTAGGGAAGGGCAGGGTTTGGCTGAAAAGTACAGAGTTGATGTAGCGTTGGAAAGGCCTTTCGAATTCAACGTTCTGCCAAGTCAACCATGAGGCCAGAGTGCGAACCATGTTTCCCAAGAGCATAGCATAAGCGGATCAACGCTCATTACCACTCGCTGATATGGAATTGGCGGGAGAAAGGGGAGGTTATCTCTTCGTGTATCACGATTTAGAGCTGAAAGGCGGTTTGCTTACTATACAGCTCTATACAGGCGGCTCGGGATTTTAGCATCCTTGATGCTGAGCGCTGCAGACCCAAAGCCATTGGCAAGAATATCATGACAAAAGTTCGCCAAGGTGCAATACAAATAACGACAATAGAGGCGCGTATGAAGAGAGGTCTCGATTTCGGGGCGTGCAGGCTCTGTTCATGAGAAGGTGAGTAACCGTGAGTTTTGGGCAGTACTAGTGCACATGAATCAGAGCAGAAATAAAGGCTTCGAGAATACTGGATTTAGACCGCCAAGAAAATGAACGAGAGGGAGTCACTAGCACTGGCCACTGAAAGCAAAAAGGATGAAAGGGAGGCGATCAGAACAAGACAAGACGTTCTTGATCGTGGCAGTCGGGGAATTGTGGTTCAACATCATTACGTAATTAAATCAACTTCCCTAAATCACGTGCTTGATGTTTCTGCGTTCACCAAAAATTGGTTCAAAATTCTCAACCTTGTTTCAACCACCACCAGAGCGACGCTCATCGCTGGTCCACTTCCTCCGTGCTGTGTTTTCGCCAACCGTATAGCAGGACTGGGTTTACTTTATTTCTTTCCTTTTCCCTGCCAGGAAGAATCTTTTCCGCGACGCCGTTCACCTTTTCCTGTCTCTTCTAGCAAACGCTGCCCAGTCACCACGCGATCCGCATCTTTTGGCACCGGTTCTGGTCTTCGCTCTTGAGCTCTCAGTTGACCACTTTTCCGTTCCTTTAGGTATGCCTCATCTATGATGATAGGTCATTTATTTACGAACAACCTACTCCCCGCAGCCATAATGGCCTTAAGTCAGCTCTTTGCGGAACGAATCTGCGGCGTAGAATGCACCTCCTGTAAGTCAAGCATTTTCCCTATGATAATCAGGCTACCGATATTTTTAAGGCCAATTATCCTAGTATTACAACGCCGACGGCTTCAGCGAAAGCGAGAGCTGCTGGCTATAGGTGCAAATTGTGATTATGGCCACGAATAGAGAAGTTAACTTTCATCACTATGACACGACACCTCGTCTTCCCAGCGCCCGTCTGCCTTGGATGTTTGGGATTAATGAACTCTCGCCGCTTTGAAGAACGGCGATGAATTGGAACCCATCTCCACGACTCCTTTCCGTGCAGGCTCTGCCTGGAATGGCATCGTCGAGGTAAATTACACTACAATAGGTTAGTGCATCCTCGCTGCTCTGCACGGTGGCAATGGATTGACACCCGTCCTGTGTATTTACTTATATGTTGATTTGAATTAGTGATATCCGTGTTAGAAGTCCAAAAAGGAGGTGTAAGGCCGCAAAGCGGCCATTGACTATACCTCGACATACCTGTTCTGCATGAGCCTACGGACAAACTTCCTTAGCATCGGTATCCCGGAGCCTTTCGTTCATCTCCCTTATTTTTTGCCTTACTGGTCCTGATATAAAACTCTAGCCTCGTAATACGCCCATTCAGGAATCTTGACAGTCGAGTCTGAGCGTCAAAGGGTGAAAAATGCGCTATGGCTCTGTCCACTGCCAACTCTGATTACACCGCCGCGTAATGGACCTTTACTTGGCGTGTTTCTCTGATGAGTCCTACCTGCCGCAATCTCATTTCGCATGAAGGCGCTGACGTTGCCTCAGCGGAGCTCCTCTCCTCCAAATACGGATACAATTTCATATGAGTGCGCAGCATGACCAACCGCGCAAGGGTGTGGAATCGCTTCTTGATGCCCTTACTTGATTCTTATTGATAGATAACCTTTGAACAGTCAACCGAATCGGAATTGTACCGTCAAAGGTGAATGTCGTGCATTAGGCGGTATTCTATGCACATCTCCACACTTAGTACGGTTCAAGAAAGTCGTTTCTCGGCGATATTTATCCAGAATACTCTGCTCCCCGTAAACGTTTGGATTATTCTTCATGTTTAATTGCGCACCTGACTAGGCTCGAGCTTGATACTTCTCTGATATTCAGCACTTCCTTGGCTTGGATACTTCCTTGGCTGCAATTTCTTCTCTACCGCCCGTCGTTAAGTTCGATGTGCATCTGGGTTTCCGTTCTTTGGTTGTTCTCCTTTTCACCTCAAACACGGGATACCTGTACTCGCGCTTCGTTCAAGACGACAGGGCCACCAACATACATCAAGGCTGCTTCAAGGCTACTTCATTTCTTGGGACCGATTTGTAGTGCTCATCTGCCACCGACTACTGACCGCAGCACAGTGGTGGTTTCTCGGACTCTGACTGACAACCGGATGTACGCGTATTATAAAAATTGAAGGAGATCTAGACGCTATCTTTCTTGCTTCCTGTAATGTCCTGATTCTGATGTCACTTGGCCTTGTCGATTCCCTACCATCTAACGTGTTCCTAGTATTCAAATCCTGCTTTCTGCCGTCGGACGGATTTATTGGACGGTGGGCTTTATCAAGGCTTATTCGAAGTAAACTGTGCTAGCTCAAGTTTACGGCTACTAAAAGCTTAGGAAAACGCGGCAAGTGCGTTGTCTCTTGCGACTTCTATCGCGCTAACCATCGTTGCCAATGTGTTGAGCAAATTTAAAGCAGGCTACAATTCGGAAGTTTAGTCTGCGTAACGTTGGTGCACAATATTTGAAAAACTGACCGGGGAAAGAGACTGCAGTCCTCCGTTAAAATTCCCGCAAATGGCGTTGGATGTAATCAAGTCATTCTTGATTGACGGCGCGGTGGCTGGGAGAGCTTCGAAGTCGGCAGCCTTGGCTTCTCTTAACACCGCTTTTCCCGCACCTGTCCAACTGCTGTTCCATGTCAGCTTCCATGCGGGTTTCGAATGGTTGAACCAGGGACCGTCATTCAGCCAAAAGTACTATTGGGAGAACGAGCAGCAAGTAGTGCACCGCTAATAACGGAAATCACTGATCCGTGTCAGGACCTGAGAGACTACACAACTGTTGGTGGGATAGCCTGGTCGGCTACCAACCTGTCGACCTATAAAAGGAGGAGAGCCTCACAATCTGCTGTCTATCCAGCCCCATCAAATGTATAGCGTGAACATGTGTGGGTATCTTGATCCATTCCGAGTGCCTCAAGTGAAATCCTGACTGCAGATGCAATTTTCTCGTCGGAGGGCAGATAGGATCACAAAGAACGCCGAATATTGATAATCATGCCAAGAAAGTGAGTCCACGCAAATCCATCTTTCACTTGCAGACCTTTAAAATAGATGTACAGCAAATGGGATGAACGAAGGCCGATGGTAACCCGGGTCTGGCACATATTGAAGACGTCGTTTAGTAGAAAGTGATCCATCCCTTCGAAAACCAGAACAACGCCTGCGAGCTTCAGAATGGGTACTCCAAATGCTACTCAGTTGCATTACATCGAAGTCATGTGCGAATCTATTCTACACGGTAGGTGTTCCATTTGTAGCCCGAAGCAAACAGTAGACTAAGTTAATGGTCCAGGGATGTATTGCGTTCTGGTAGTCGTCGTCATATGGATCTTAATGTGCGCCGAGTTTCTCCCGATTTTATGGTCTTGCAGCTAATGAGATTGTAAGGCAACCAAAGCCAATGCCTTTAATTCACAAAGCCATGTTTCTGGCTAGATCGTGATGTGGATGCTTTCCTCTGCTCATCTGGGACTCGTAATACAACAAGTTACCCACAAGGTCACGCCCATCCCGAATGCGCAGTCGCAAGCGTCAATTGCCACCTTACAGGTATGCTGAATCTTTAATAAAGCATTTAAATCCTCGTTGAGCCAAGTTCAGTTTATGATAGGTGACATGATTATCATCTGGCGTGTCTGGGCTGTCTGGGGCGGAAGTTATTTGGCAGCGCTAGTACCCTTCCTCCTAATGCTCGCCGCAGCAGGCAAGTTTGCTTTAAGCGTGATTCCTTGGAGAAACTGATGCCTCGCGCTTTCTTACTAGCTTTGCGTTTCGTAGCCACTGCGGCTCTCACCACCTTCGATCATATACCGGGGATTTCAGATGTGGCGACCGCACTCATCGTCACAAACGTTCTTCTTTCCACAATACTCATTGCCGGAAAAATTTGGTAAGTCCTCCTTAGCGGTATGCGTTTAATTACCGCCCTTACTGTCTCCAAAGGTATATGCAATGGCAAACTAGCAGATTGACCGGGCTTCCTGCTCCGAAAAAGTGGCAGAATAGATATATAGGAATCGTTTTGCTTATAATCGAGTCAGGAGCTATTTATGCGCTGTCTCAAGCACTGCTGCGCTGGGACTATTTTGACGGGGGGTCAAAATGTTGGGTAGATAGTTTGAATTTTGACCGGGATCTTGCCCTATGCAAAACGGAGTCAATATTCTCAATTTTGAGAGAGGCAAAATTCAAGCAAAAAGCTCTCCTTTCGATGCCAATTTGCCTCGGTCATAATTCAGCCTTCCGCCATTGGGAAAGTGTAAAATTTTGATTTTTCCAGAAAAATATTATCTAAAGTGCCATTTTGCCACTGGCAAAACCTGATTTTCGGCAAAAGAGAGATCAAAACGACTGGTTTTGTCTAAAAAATCAAAACATAACGATTTCCATTTTACTAAATGACTCATCCTGCCTGAGTCAAAATTTAATCTAAACTGATAATTCTCCTGCGGTTTTGCCTGACGCAAATTAAACAATCTTGACGATATTTCGCTAATCTCACTAGAGCCGGCAAAATTCAAACAACCTCCCTTCACTTTTGACCCCCCAGCAAAATATTCGGGCCGCCGCAGTGAAGTGAATTATCCGCGTTTTTTCTCTTACTTTTGTGCTCACAATTCGATGGTTCAGATCATCAGTTTAATTCTCGACGATGTGCATAATCAAGGTGTCCACACAGTGCTGGATATGCATATCCCGTTGGCGGTAAATACTGCATCTTCTTAGCTTCATACTACGTATACTGACCAGGGGTTAATTAATGAATTCACAGGGTATGCTGCCGACATTAATTGTCTTGGTTGTACACTTTGATCTTGTCCCTGGGACGCACACCACGGAAAGCTATGGCACGGCATCTGGAATTATGTTTCAGTCAGCTTCAGAACGCAACGAAACTACATTCTCGACAACTGGCGGGGCGGGACCAAATAAACCTGCCGACTCGCTAAGAACACAAGTTACGAGTGAAGGACGCAAATCTGATCAATACCCGCTCAGTTTCTCTGATCGTAATTCGGATAAGGGCCTGGGTGATGTCTGAACAAAATTTCACTGGGATAAGAAGCCTAATTTCATTTCACACTTTTGTACGGCCAATCCTGTACTTTCATCGACTGTCAAATAATAGAGTACCCAAGAAAATAATTCCAACCGTAATGTTATCTTATCCTCGTCTCGCAGGGGCTCGTCCTACTACGAAGAAAACCTCATTGACGATAGAGACATGAAATCCAGAAGTCTTCTGTGCTAAGAGGAACACGCCCGATGGGATTCAAATATTAATGGAAAATCTCGACCCTATTTCTGACTGAACGAAGAGAACCCTGTCCTTGTCGTTTCGAGCCCAAATCAATACTAGACTCCTCCTCCAGTTCGACCATCCATGCCGATGTGGATATGCTTATTCGGAATGTTTTTACGGTTTTTTCAGTATTAGGACGAGGAATGCAGAAGCTGGGTACAAATGGACAAGAACCAGCCATGTTAGCATGGGAACATCGAGATGAAGGCGTAGAGTCCGGGGTATTGCCATTTATGGTTGACCCCGGCCTGGCCATTATTTCGAGGTATAATGGTCAGGCTCGTTGCCGTCCGCATTTGAAGGAGCTTATCTCTTTGGTATGCGTCAATAATGTTAGGATATCCGATAGCTGTCGTGCGCATGGCGCCGACGGAAGAGGTTAGGACTAAAGCAATGGGAAAGACATAATGCAGTACAGTTCCCAGGAGGTTTTGAACTAAGTTAAGAGTAGTCAAAACAGCGAGGGGAGGAGGCGGATTCGAAGTTAAGCGCTATAGATAGCACCTAGGCCATCCAGAAGCAGAAATCCAGATAGCCTGATCTGCACGCTCGCTCTGACCCAAAGGTTGCCTCCAGGCCGCGTTCCTAGATCCATTACCACGAGGATGGCGGAGTGCCCCCTGGAAAGAAAGACCGTACTTTGAATTGAGCGCGTTGCTCGTTGCAGGGGGGCTTGGAGACGGATAAGGTCCAGAATAGGAGCGGCCAGGATCTGTTGGCGACAAACAAGCGGTATCGAGCCTCCAAGGAAAGGCAGGTGTCGATGCGTTCATAATCGATAATCATGATGCCAACGGTGGTCGCGGAACGACTCGCGAGAACGCCCCGGTGGCACTGCCGCATGAGACTCACGAAACTTGATTGATCCGTGATCGCGGGAATGTCACGGGACTTGCGTCACCCAATGACTCATGATCGAAGCGACTGCCAATTTGCCAAAATTCAAAGGCAGCGGAGAAGGGTAATTGTCTAGTCCTGTTTTTACCGCGCCCCTAAAACCGTGTCAGAATTTGCTTATGTAAAGTGCGGACATTCAATATCGTCGCGTCGGGTGGACGCGACGGCGAGGGTTTTTTTCGACTTCTTGGAGACAGAATGCATCTATTTAGTTGTATATATATTGTATTGTAATTTTGTGCTGAGAGGAGATCGTCTTGCGATGGCTTTTACTTCAGAGGTTTTGGGGGGGGGAAGGCGCATTACATAATCATCCCCGCGCTTCAAAATACCGCTGTTATTTTACAACTCCTCCACATCACGTCCGGGTGCCCCCATATTTTAATACAATGCTAATCAGCACTTTAGAAGGAACTTTCTCTCCAAAATTCTCATTTCAAGTCCCTTATTATTATGATAATTAGCCGCAACTAAGATTTCAAAGTCCGCACTTTACATAAGCATTTTCTGACACGGTTTTGGGGGCGCGGTAAAAAACAGACTTCATATATCGTGATCCGTAGGGGACATCACATACATCGCTGTCTGGCTAGGAGAGACTAGTAATTGTCCATGTTCCTTCGTTTTCGAATTGAAGAGATTCCTCACAGAAAACAATGGTTTCGATAAATAAAGTGGGACTCATAGATAGCAATTATAACAACAAGTTCGTCAGCCCACTTCAGCCGTCACCGCGTCACCAAGCCGCCATTTCGGTTGAGGCATTTTTATGACTCCCAAGTCAAATATGCCTCGTGCGCGTTCAGCAACCCCGTCTAACTTCGGTGTAATGGACCAATAGTCGTACTAATTCAGCCAATGCCACGCGAACTGGTACACTAAAGAGGGTAAAAACTGTACGATAACCACCGAACCAACCTCGTGTAAAAATTTGATCCATGATCCATCCTTCGAATTACGCCTGGAGCCGTCGACGACGAAGAGGAGGAAAGCCTTGAATCATCAAATTGAGTGTGCCGAAGATACCGACTTTCTTTTTCCTGTCTCTCTGGCCCAATCGTAAGTCCGTTACTTTAGAATATCTCAGCAAGATTTCCAACTTACTGAACTCCATGATGCGACGATATAAAATAGCAAGGAGGAGGAAAAAACTCTAAGACAAAGTGATCAACTTGCTCGAGGTTAGTAAAGACTTTCACAGCTCACACATAGTGACATTATGACGAGAACTGGAAGAATTGTGAAGAGATCTAAATAGTGTTTGTTGAATCAGCATTGATGTATGAAAATGTGTAAATCCAGTTACCGATGGTTGCACCTACAGGTGGCACATAGACCTAGTGATAAAAGTCATACGCGTTTTAAATAGAGATGTAGACCAACCAAAGCCGCTAGGAGCACCGGGAAAACCCGTTCGGATTGTTGTAAATGCAAATACCGCACCGACTGGGACAACGAACATCTCTGAATAGATTTTATGTGAGCGGTATATGAGAGTAGCACAACATATGGTCAAAAAGGTTGATGCCATGAGCCCTAGATTGGGAAGGGTGATAAACTTAGGTTTCTACCCAAACTAATAACAATTGGCTCTCACAATTAGTAATCCCAACAACAACGACGAACATCTGTGTTGCTTGGGATCTTTCTATTTTCAGGTTGCAGTAAAGCCATTGCTCGGCAGTACCAGATGTGCGCAGACTAATCTGGAAATTTCTAAGTTACTATCAGCATACTGATCTCCAATCGAGCAAACACCACCTACACCACGCTGCCGAAGGACTTCGTGATATTCAAGCTGATGTAGTCCCCGCTGTCCGGATCTAAACCATATAGGTACAGCGGAGCATAATATCTGATACCGGTATTTGCATTGGTCGAGAGATAGGTCAGAATCAACGGAACCAAGCTTACACGTCGAAGGGGTAATTCTGTAGGGCCGAGCGATCAGTTCCTGGAAACCCCCCCACCAATTGGGAGTTGAGCATTTTTGACGTGACTCGGAACGCAGGCAGTAGGCTCGTCTCGACACGGCAGTAAGCTGTGACATTAAAGCGATAGACTGGGTGGTACGGTGGAGAGATGCTAAAAGCTGGGCTGGAAGGGTCTAGAGCACCGCTACATAAATTTAGCAGATTGTTGACGACGACACGACGATTGCCTGCGCTCACCGATCGACGTAGATATCCACCACTTTGGTTGTATTTGGCAGGCATCCTGGACTGAAGATCGGGTACCAGTCAGTGATGAATGTCCGAGCTATTGGATCTGCTGAGATTATTTCAATCGCAAAGGATACCTTCGCAAAGAAAGGTATTCGTTAAACAGTGTGACTACCGCGATTAAGATCACGAACCTCGGACTCGACGTCCAGGGTGTCTGGAACTTTGAAGTTGACTGGACGTACTACCAGGCGAAACGCTGCCGCCAGAAATGCGCCAAGGCAAATTGTAATGAGAACCACAGAAATAAAGACCAATCGGCCACGCATTTCGAGAAGCGTTTTCAGACTGCCAGAAACCCTAGGAGTCCCGTTTTTATAAAGCCAGCCTGGACGTGTATACCCACGAATGTCAAGGAAGTCGTTTTCAACCTGTCGCATCAATTTCACGGCCAAGTGGTATTACACCACCTATCAATTCATTCTAGCAGATAGATATACATCTGGGAATAGAGAGGGAGAGCATATTACCTCACTTTGAACTATCGCTCGATCTTATCAGGCGTTTTATTTGTCGTCTATCCTTCGTAGGTCGCGTTTACATGTTCATGAGTTAAAATTGACCATTGAAGATCGGATGACAGAGAGATCAGCTTGCTCCATGCTATTAGATCTTAGATAAAACCCCGGATGACTTGAACGTGGTTTGTGGAAACAGGATGTTGGAGGGAACGTGTCCGATAACATAATTGCCACCGTTTATTCCGATACACGCTTGGCTGGAATTTCCCTGGATTTCTTCCAGTGGTGCATCGTTTTCAAAATTAGGAACATGAGGTCGTTCTGAAGGAATATAAAGGGAGGGTAGGACAACCAGTCCGCTGTCCCCTTTCACTCAACAAAACAAAAGTCTGCAATGTGCATTGCTATTGCCTTGCTTTTACTCACCCCAATTATTTCTGCATGGGCCCTGGTGCGTTTTATTGAGTATACTTTTTCGAAACTCATAATTCAGCACAGGTAAATTGTAGTTCAGGATCAGTAGCCTGCAATCCACGCTCGTCCTGTTGTCCAACCGGGTGCGTTGACGTGTTAGCTTCGTTTTTACAAGCTAGAGTCCTCTCTGGTAGATTTCAGTGCAATTTAAATGTGGGAATCCCTGTTTGCGAGAACCCGCAGGATCCTATCGTTAGTGGATTCGATACCTCACCGTGCGGGGGTAACTCCTACCTCTGTAAGTCGAGTGTTATATTATGGGCTTCCTCCATGCTCAAACCTATTATTCGTCGGTAGTCGAATGCACGTCTGTGACGAACATTCCGGGCTTTTGCTGTCGTTAGTGAAATTTCACGTACTTGCCTGCCCTGTTATTCATCGGTAATTTAATAGCGGTTGGCACTATCTGCTTTAACAGCGGTTTGGATCAAGTCGTCGAATGCATCGACGCACTGGGGACAGCAGCAGCTGCTCTTCCTTCGACAACAAGCGTCAACTTTCTCCCGTCGACCAGCGCAGTTCCCGGGAACGATGTAAATTTAATGTTCGGACCAGAAAATGCTTGGAACGTTACTACAGGTTTCAACTGCACGGCCAGCAACACCGTACATAGTACAGCAGTTCAAAATGCGACCATTTCCTTCAACTTTACAGGTGAGGATGCTTGTTTCGAGTTGGGAGACGATATTTGAACCCAAAATACAGGAAACAGTATCCTCATAAACACCATTATGTCTCCACTCGGTGGGGTATTTTCAATCGCATTTGACGGTGTCCTGCTGATGGATACAATTGACACCTTTAACGCCGATGGAGAGCTTTGCTTTCACCGCCAGTATCCACCATTTGAAGACCCGCCGACCGATTTGGGTTCTACAAACGAGCATTCTATTACCCTTGTCTATATCGGACCTTCGGATCAAGCCCCAAAAAATAGTTCATCAACGATGGTGCAATTTGATTCTTTCGAAATACCTCAATTCACAGAAAGCGGGGCTCGTGGAGCTGGGTCTGACGCCTTGCTTATTTCTATATTTGTCATCCTCGCGCAGATTCACGCCTTTGTATGAAAAAACCCCATAAGTAGCAAGTTTTGCTCGTTAATCGTGACCTTTGTTCGATCATGAAAACGTAGGACAAAACTGCATGTGCATTTCAAATTTCTACATGCAAATTGAGAAGAAGTAGACGACATGGAAGGCGCATAAATGGTGTCCTGGGCACCGCGCATAACCCAGTCAACAGAAGGCTAATGCAGTGGAAGTCAAGAATAGAAATAAATTTGAATTTAAGCGTATCAAACAACTTGGGTCACTGACAGCGGCCACGGAGGGAGAGATGGCCTTGAGGGCGTTAGCCCCTGAGAGAGATTCCATGGTGCCGGAAGTTGGCGCAGGTGGCCCCGCGGATCTTTGGTCTCCACTTTTTGTCTGTGTAAGGGGTAATTTCGGACCGGAGACGACTGGAATATAGATGCCCAAAGCTTTTCCAACGGGGTTGTGAGAAGACTACCTCGAGGTAGTGCTGATCGTCCTGAATGGATAGGTACTTGGTATGGTTGTCTTTTTTATCTCACTGTCAATACTAATCGAGGCGTTTGTATCGTGTAAGATAGCAGGAAGAAGTACTTAATGTATATTTGTGATTGGGGCAATAACTCTTACTTGCCTCCAGGATTTGAATTATCACCAGGAAATCTCTCACGATCGAGAACACTGTTTTATAAACACGAAGTTTTCAGTCGCGATGATGATCGATTGTGATTGCGATTGTGATAACTCAGCAGTAGATGACTGATACACAGGACTGCCCTTCCAGAAGACCGCTATGGACGTTCCGACAAATTGTTCTGAATCCTGACTTCGTCCCAAGGTGATCATGGGATGCGATGAACTCTATTTTCTCCTTCGGCAACTTGGGGTATATATCAATGACTGTGTCATCTCATACAAATCCAGGGTCTCAGCAGCGAACAAGATATTACTCCCATGCCCAACCAAGCCGTCGTCGGGGACCCTTCCCTCGCCTATATCTCATACAATAAGCTTCCGTCCCTCGCCGAGGCAAACCTCTTGTTTATAAACCGTACTTCAATCTTTCAGGAACTTATAGGCAAGGATGTGCTCGCCGGGGTTGGGGAGCTTGTTGTGACTCTCGTTCATCGCCATGCCACTCTTGAACGAGGAGAAATAATGGTCACCCGGGGAAATGTAACCCAGCCCATGCAGGTCATTATCGAACCTTTCTCTCGAAAAGCATTCTGACCTCAGGGAAAACACATTAGGCCGAGAGCGCAAAGGATATATTTCCAAGCGCTTGGCTTTCCAATGGTCAGCCTTTTGAATATACTATAGGTAGAGGACCTCAGGGGCTGGACATATCATCGCTGTTGCGACCCATCGAGAGCTTGCCCAATATTCCTCGGTTTAATGGGATTGCTATTCTTGGGCTCCGTTATATTCCAGGAGGTTACAGGAAGAGCGAATTATGCCTTGAGATAACTTACGGGAGATCCAGCATCGCGATACCATTCCCATTCCCCATCGGCCTAAGGCTCGCCGTACCAACCTGCTGGCATTGGCATCTGCGGGGCGCAAACCCCCCGGAGGAGCCCAATGTCCAGTGTATGTGCCTTAGAACGTCAACTCATTTAAAAATTTGCAAGTAACGACGGGACCGAGACTATTGACGATTATATCCAAGTGACAACAGGGAGCGATGTGGGACTGGGGACGACTCCATGACAAAGTCAGCAACAGATTGATCCGACTTTTATTTGCCTTGTATTTATTTTACCCAACTCCAATGGCTCTTGCCTGTTATCATTCGTACCACCCTATTCATCACCCCGAATCCGTTCGTAGTTGGCCTACATTTTTTTCATTCATGACAAGGTAAACTAAGAAATTTGTTTTCGCTACGAGCATTGTGAATACTATTGACGATTGGCCGTGTGTGAGGCGGTGATATTTTTGCAGTCGTTGGTCTCAACGGTACAGACCCACCACAGCAACGGACGAGAACGCCGCGGTCACGCAGGGGAAAGGGATATAAGAACGCGGATAATTAATTAGAAAGCCCGAGATTGAATACTTGACAGAGTCTTTAACTTCCTTACCAAATCGTGATAGAACGAGTAAGCTACGAGGACGGACTAGAAGGGTTTCAAAAGTAAGGCTCGTAAGATGTACCCGTCGCCACCCTAGGCCTCCGTCTACGCCAACAGCCTGACTAATCGAAAATCCCCCCTCAGACGAGATTTGGTAGTTGACTGGGAGAAACTCCGATGATCATGTCACCTGGAAATGAGATCGCCAATTTGGAACCGGGACGCAGGGTGGGTTCTTTGTGCTAGGTTAAACGCCTCCTCTGAAGGCAGTTCGGTTTAATAGAAGAAAAAAATTAAGGGTAGGGAAGATGGGGCCAAGGTTAGCTGGTCAAGACAAGATTGAGCATACAAAAGCAACGGAAAAGGCCCGATTATGCCACTGATCTTTAATTGGAAGGCACCACGAAGTTTAAGTAAACGAGGTGCTAGATTCCTGATCATACTAACAGTGGTGAAAGGAACGTCTCAGAAATTGTGTCAATAGTGCAGTAGATGGATCGTTGAGTATAGAATCACCGGAGTCGTCACTGTGGGCTCGAAAGGCAGGACGAGGAGAAAATCTGTGAGGCGGTCATGGGAGAGAAGGAGCGAGAGAAATCAAATAAATTTGCACCTCCGATCCTCATTGTCCCAGTGGATTAACGCCACAGCACTAGTCAAGCTGGCCAAGCAGATGCGAAAGTCTGTCGTTGTGTTCGAATCGTTAAGATGAGCAACCTGGGAAGTGGAAGGGCAGAAGGACAAGAACAGGGCCAGTTTAAATGAGCGATTTGAACAATAGCCGGAAGGCAAGGTGTGTTGTTGCCCCCCCCTCACTCCTTCGCAGTCCATGCTGAGGGTTCTCATCCGACGATTTTCGTTTTCTCATTTCCGGTCTCACTGGTTAGGAATGTTTGTACAAGTTTAAAAATGAGAGGTTTTCATTCACCTTTCCGAGGTCAGGTCGTGGAGTTACTTACTCACCGTCAGAGGGAGGTTTCTATTGCTCTCTTGTCGTTGGATCGAATGGATGGGGAAAGCATGATCGTAAAGCCGCACGCGCGGAAGTCGTAATAGGGCGAAGACAAAAGCCAGGTTGGACATGAGGGGAGAAAAGCCATATTGTGACATGAACAATCGCTGAGTTCAGCTGAATGTGTGTGAAAATGATAAAGGCAACAGCTTCATGACGCGCTTGAATCCAGAAATCTGAAGTCCTCGTCGTCCGATCGTGGCTTCTTCCCAAGTTAAGACGGATCGACTAGCTTGAGGGTGGGGTGGGGCAGCGACGAGCTTAGAGAAGATGGTATTGAATGGGAGAGGCGATATGTAGAAACCGGCCGGATAATGAAAGGCGTGATAGGTCGAAAACAACAAAATGAAGAAGCAATAGAGTACAAACGCACATTAAATTATCCAGAGAGTCAGATTTTCGGCGTTGAAAGGGGAAGTTTAGTGTCATCGATAGGAACCACCGTCTAGGTTAGTCCGGTACGATCCATGCGACTGAAACCAGTATCTGTTGTCGCAAGACATTTAGCCTGCGCGTATGCCTCAAAGAAGAAGCTAGCACAAGTCTACGCTCCATGTTGTATCAAGTTTGATATCAGCTTATGCACACCCTGAGAGGCACTGCTTTCAGACATCGACTACTATCTCCAGGGTTTCCTCCATGCATTGGGTCGCCGGATAGGCGGTACAGTATCCGTCCTTCAGAAGAAGAGGACTGGATAATGCGTTGAAAGTATGCTGAATGTGCCTCTAGGTGAGTTGGAAACCTGGTGTCGTTTAGCAATCGAGAGGTAGTGATTTATTGACGGTGAAAAGCAGAGAGAAGAGCGACGTGTCAGAAATGTCGGCGACGAGATCTAAAACAGCCATTCGAAGTCGAGTCCAGCGGCAAAAACTCAAGACTTTGAGAATATGGACAAAGATGGTGTCGACAAGAGGAGTCCGAGGACTTGGACAGCTGCGGAAGGCACTGTCTACCGCCTAAGTGCTGCATATCTGGGAACGGCTACCTGCATCCTTGGGACACAATACTGGGATGGCGAAGAGAGACCCAGAGCGCGGAGGAAGAGGCCAGAAATGCCAAATATAAGTCGTCACCCAAGGAAATAGTCGATGCTGACAGTGGCACGGAACCGCAAGTGAGCGTAAAATTTAAACTCGAAACAATGACATCAACGTGTACAGGAGTGGCTGTGCAGATCAATCACGTGAGGTGGACGGGCCGTGGAATCCGAAACATGTTCCTTCAAGTTTGGAAGCCCAAACCCATTGGCAGCCTTGGATCCTTTGACGGTTCTTCGTTGGCTCCAGTTGTGATTGGTGAGGTTCCCAGAGTCCCATAACTAGGGCATGAGCCATGCTTATTATTAGATATTAAATATTAAATCCTCACAATGTCACTGATTACTCGGATACTCCCAAGCTCATAAATTTACTCGGGGGACGGTCTAAGGGTTGAAACCCACGGACAGTTTTCCGTAATGAAGATAAGAAAGTGTCGTTCCAGACGCTGGTGGTGGCGAGATAAAGAGGCGATTAATTGCTATGTACAGGTGATATTTCTCAGCCCGTTCCGCGCGGACGATTCATGAGCGCACATTCAACGAACTTGGACTGTCGGTGACTCTGTGCCAATATCATGATTGACTAATCTGCTTATCAGTTGATCGTTGTTCAAAACTCTTCTCTGCGGCATAGCCATCTATTCATTTTGTTCAAGCTGATGCTTAACGGTCCTCTTAGCTTGCTCTTTGACGATGGGAAACAGTTGCAACTCCGGGCAGTGCTTTCCCGCTCGCTGTCTCCTTGTCACAGCGCACTCACAGTGGCTTTAAGCTGAGCGTGTATTCCTCTCCTTCATACGACCTAACATGAACTGAAGCCTAGAACTATTTAAAGGCATCCTGGGCTTATTTGCACTAATTCAAGTAACGCACCATGATTGCGTGTGCCTTTGATCATCAGATCGCCTAATTTCCGATCAGGTACTCAGCATAACCTATGCAATTCTTTGGCAATTCTGCTGGTTATTTGGGTATCTACCAAGGTGATTATTTTTAATAGTGGTCACATATTCTGAACGATTGGATGGTAGGGTTAAATCAAGGCGAAGAATCGACGTGTTCTTAACTACACTGGGCATGACTTAATCAGAATTTTGACTCACATCTCACAGGAACTGGAGAGATACCCAGGGATCATTAATACCTGATCGCAGGCGACACTTCAGAAGGACTGGAAACTTAAGCTTGAAAATCGGATCCGATCCACCAATAGCAAGTTTTCTAGAGTTCGTGACAAAATGTCCCAGGAACGCGACCTCGCCTCCCAGTACATGATCGACCACATCTACGAGTAGCCGCACTATTCGCAGTTGCCATAAAACCACTTGGCGCACACACAGAATGTCTCTTCAGCAAAAGCGCAGCATGTACATACCGCTTAGGGGAAATGTTTCTCGTCTTTGACTGAGAAAGGATTACAAACGAACAGTTGATGATCATTCCAAGGCGAGATCAACGTCTGTCCAATGTCCCGGTGAGTAAGGCTTAAAAGTAGACATCTAAAGCCTGACATGTGAAAGAAAATTACGGGACCGCTGGCTACATAACAAAATCGACGTTCACGAATAGAGCAGCACCCTCGATAAACCTCAACGACTTGGCCCCTCGACCTCACAACATGGGTACGCCTAACACTGCTCAGTTGCACTATGTGGAAGTTATGTGTGAATCCGTCGTCCAAGGTACGCGAAATGTTGAACATGTCTGCAAAGACACTTACGACAATCTTCAGGGATGTATTGCGTATTGGTCGTCGTCATCCTCTGGCTCTTGATGTACCTACTAAGCCGGAACCTTCATTCTTTCCGTTATGTTTCTGACCATGATTTAGGCAACCCCGACCCATGCCCATTATTCACAAAATCATGTTCATTGCAGGAATCGTGATGTGGATGCTTGCCTGCGCACATCTGGGACTTGTAATCCAACAGGTTACTCACGTTGTGACGCCCATTCCCAATGCTCAAGCTCAAGCGTCCATCGCCACAGTACAGGTAATGTTTCTTTCAAAATACAATATGTTACCACAGAACTAATGTGCTCCAGTTCATGATAGGCGACATGATCATTATATGGCGTGTCTGGGCTGTCTGGGGAAGGAGTTACCTGGCAGCACTGGTACCGTTCATGCTCATGCTCGCTTCAGCTGGTAAGTTCTGCTCTTGTTTTATTTCGAAATGTTGCTAGATTCTAGTATATAGGCGTGCGCTTTGCTGAAGCAGCCAAGCTCATGACATTCGCACATCGACCACCCATTGCCGACGTCGCGACCGCCCTTCTTGTCACGAATGTACTTCTATCTACCATGCTGATTGCTGGAAGAATCTGGTAAATTTTTTACATGAAACTCACCTCCATGTCCAGCCTGACCTCATTCCACCAGGTATATGCAGTGGCAGATGACCAAATTGCTCGGGCGCGCTCCTTCCAAACAGTCCCAGAGCAAATACAAGGGTATTTTAATGCTCATAATTGAGTCTGGTGCCATCTACGCGCTATCTCAGGTAAACCATTTCTCTCGAGTCCATGTTTCCCCACTCATCATAACGCATTCCAGATTATTGATTTAATCCTCGACGACATACACAGTAATGGCATTCATACCGTCCTTGACATTCAGGTCCCGTTGGCGGTAAATATTCTGATGCATGGCCTCTGTTCAAACATCACTGACAGAAACTTATAGGGCATACTACCGACCTTAATCGTTCTAGTCGTTCACTTTGATCTCGTCCCGGGTACCAACGCCACAGAGACATACCACGCCGCAGTATCAAGCAAGTTCCAAGCTGCTTCTGGGCCAAACCAAGTTACCTCGACGACATTTGGAACCTCTCGCACCCAAGGCACTACCATTTCGTTGAAGACAGAGACTATCAACGACACCGATATCAACGAAATGCATCCCTATGGTCGAAATTACTCGAATCCTGATCTTCAGTTTAAGAACATGGGTGACGTCTAAGCGCTAAGCGTGAGTGGGTTGTCGAAGGTCGCATTTATGGTTAACATCACTGGCCTGGTGGTATATAAAATAATCTGTAATTTATCCATTTATTCATCTGGAATACGTTGCTAAGTACTGTATAACAATGTCGATCCAAGGGGAAATGGAACTCACAGACAGCTGCGCATTTCCTCCCGCGCATTGGCCCGGGCGATATGACGAGGCCTTTCGGACAGATGGGCGGCCTCGGCCAGAATCCTGACACCGAGCCACGGCGCGGAATGACGTTTCTAGGGACCCGTTGACGGTTAAAAGCTGCGCAGGGTAAGTGACAGGCTCCAGCGCACCGTCTGGGATGAAAAGAAAAATTGTGCCCACCCGCTTATGAGAACTTTTTAACCCCACTTGGTTCTTTGGTGCTACATGGTATGGCACTCGCAAGCTGGGCGGCCGACCATAATTCAGCATAAGTGAGTATCGAGAAGAGAGACGAGGAAAACGGAAAGGAATAACAGGAACCAGATTTCTACGATGAAAGAAAGAAAATGACATCAGTCATCAATGGTATTTTGGATCGAATTGCTGTGGCCTTTCGCAAGGTGGTTTGAATATTGAAACGCACGCACCCGCTGCTTTTTTGTCGAACCTTTGTGTTGTCTCTCATTTACCTCGACTTGAGTTATCAAATTCCTTTCCCATCCGATCGAGGATCAGCTTGGATGTCGTAGCGAATGAAAACCCGAAAGCAAAATGCCAGGTAGATTCTGTGTGCACCTACTTGTCGCCTGTCCTTACCTCCGTGTGATACCTTCCGACCTCTAAGAATCAGATCGCTAGCGATAGAGAAAGTAATCGGAGCTGTGTTCTGGCTCGCAAGACAGAAGGATGTCCTGAAGTGGTGGACTCGAGATCAGGTATGGTTCCAAATTTTTCTAATATTATTTCCCTGTGGAACGGCCAGATTTCTGGGAAGGGAAGTCGGCTGGGATCACTGAGTCGTAGATGAGATTTTCCGATAGTAAATCGGAATGAAGTCCGGGAAGTGTCCTGTTTGCACTATCGGGCCTAGGCTGCCATCTTCCGTCGACTCCCGATCCAGCCGCAAGTACAGTCTAAGTGTGAAAGGCATATCTGTCCCAAGGAGAAAAAATCGCGTTGACAGTGCAGCAGGTGAGGCGTCGAGGAGATACGTCCTCAGTTAGCACTTGGGTCGTTAAGGATTGGAGATCAAGAAGAAAAAAAAAAGTCGTAGAGGTGCCGAAGAGGAGAACGAGAGGTCAATATTGGTCCCATCCTCGTCATGCCGAACCCGAACTAACTTTTTCAATGGATGACGAAGCTAACTGTTTGATTTTGTTGGCAAGTTGATTGCTAAGACGGAGAGGTAAAGGGTAGTGGAACGGGACCGAGATATTTTGGTTTTCTTGCCCAATTTTATTTCAATGCAATCCAAGGCCTTTCAGACAGAGCTCAAGAGTCCGAAGCAGTCCATACTACCAAGGTCTCATGTTCCCAAGTCCATATTGTCTCAGTATCATTTTCGGGTTCTTTCAGATCATCAGGCCCTTCTCCATGTATCGAGTCGATTGGGAGAGTAGAAGTGTAGAGCGCCACACCGCGAGATTGTAAACAATGCAGGAAACACTGGCTTGGAGAAGAGGTAGGCCGAAGGGCGTGCAGTGAAAATAAACCAAGGTGCGGCTAGGAAGAGGCACCGACAGAGAGAAACACGTACTTAAAGCATTACCTGCCTGGCGCAAGAGCCGGTGGAGTGGATAGATTACCTCAAAGACGCTAAGAGCCATAGTAGAAGCCTATTACTAGCAGGCCCAGGACGTTCGTTCAAGAATCCAGAATCCGAATTCCTAAAAGCCTGTGGGTATACACCGTCCGCTTCCCCAGAGGTTTGATCTTGGAAATGGTCAAGCGTTGAAAGTGCCGCAAGTAGCGAGTAGTAGCGAGGCCATCAGAATAGATAACGTCTTGATGTCAGAGACTAAGGGCAGATACTCCGCTGACAGTATTAGCAGTGGCAAAAAGACGAGAAATATGGAGGTACACAAGCTGTGAAGAAGGAGTTCAAGGATCAATGCAGAAGTTGAAGAAACGTGGCAGTACATTACATAATGAGGAGTCACGCCTATGACGACATCGCGGTCGCGACTCTATTGATTTAAATTTTTGAGGAGCAACTCTCCAGTCTACGACGCGACGCACTTGTCCTTCAAATAGGTGAAATTGAAGTAGGCAATCAGCTGAATGTCTTAAGACATATTTTCTGTTTCAGCAGATCACTTGATGAATTTCTACCCTTGAGTCACGGATGTAGGCGTTTTTAAATTCCCTATCATTCATTATACTCATGTACAGTTGGAAAAATTCAAATCTGCCTCCAGGTCCAGTAACTCGAAACCCGAGGAGCCAGTATTGATATTCGATAGATTATTCTTGCCTCATAAGTCCCATCTTTACGCCAATAGAAACAATCGTATTAAACCAAAGGAAGCGGTAGGCGTTCTGATCTTCGCCCAACAAATAATTGGTTGAACAGACGACATTGAAAGAATCACGAACTTACCTGGTCGAAGAAGCGGCTGGGGTGTTCCCTGCAGTCATTCCTAACACACATTAGTCCTGAACGTTTGGTGTAGATGCTGAAGCGATCAACTTCGACGAATGATGACGCCACAAGGGGGAATTGGAAAAACAGAACGGAAGAGCTGTATGACTAGCCAGACCCAGCGTCCGCCTCAAGAAACAGTGCCCCCAGCCTTGTCCAATTCCAACAAACTGCAGTCGTCCGGAGGGTCAAGGTCCAAGGGCAAGGATCACAAGACGCCCACTTCAGCCTTGGTTTATCCAGATTCAGGTATTACCAAACAATAGTCATCGCGACGGGGCGGACCAACAGCAACAGTGCCAAGTTGGGGAGTATGGTCAGCGCTCGGGCTCCAAAGTCAGGATGAGAGGATTACTTGAATGTTGCGATATGAGAGAGAAAAGCAGTCAAACGAATGAATTCGACCGGGCCCCGTCTCACAATCGACGCCTGTAATCTCGATCTCATCCTGGTCGGGCTGAGCCAGTTCGGCGCACAGGGAGTTCAGTTCAGCGTTCGACTTCGTGCGGGGTCACAGATGCTTGATTGTCCGTCCAGTTTAATTGGAAGGATGGGCTGGGAAAGTGCATGCATGAGGGACGAAAACAAGAGCGCCGCTGGATCGATCGAGACAAAGGCGTGAAATTAGGGCGATAGTTTTTTTGCCCAACTTGGCCTCCATCTCGAAGTCCATGCCATCCTCGTCGCCGTCCATCTGCTTACCCTTGCAGCCCGTTAAGTAGAAGAGCTAACCATACTTCAAATGACCATCGTTATATGAGTGTCCGTTAAAGGCCTAAGATAGATTCCCCCACCCAACATGGAGTGGGAGATTTGCCGAGCCTCGTACCGCCATTCAGAGGGGAGCTGAATGTGACAAACGTGTAGAGCAGAGGCAGAAAGAGCTTAAAAGAGAGCCCTTATGTGGCAGCATCGATCTTTTGGCGACGGAGGATGTCTGAGGCTGAGCTTGCTCACTGGTCGACCTGGTAGGTGTCTGAAGAACCGCATGAGGAAAGCATTCCCTCACTGATAAATGAACCGACGTTAAATCTACCTAGTCGAGGAAGCGGCTGAGGTGTTCCCTGAAATCATTCCTAAAACACAATATTCCCGAATGTCCGGTCCAGATGCTGAAGCAGTCAACTTCGACGGATGACGAGGCCACCAAAGTGGAAAATGGAAAGAACGAAGGCGGCTTCGTTGTATGACTAGCCAACCCTCAGCGTCCAACTCAAGGCGTCCGGGGAATCAGTGTGGTAAGGATCACAAGACGCCAATTTCGGGCTCGGTTTATCCAGATCCAAGTACTGTCAAATAAAAGTCGTCAAGACAAGGTGGAGCAACAGCAAAAGTACCAAGTTGGGGAGTATGTACGTCCTGCGCACGTTGAAGAAAAGTGGTCAGTATTTGGGCTCGAAAGTCAGGATGAAAGAATCTTTCAACGCCGTGCTATGCGAGAGAGTTAAACGATTCAATTTGACAGGACCCAGTCTCACAATCGACGCCTGTAATCCATCCTCTTCGGGCTGAGGGAAAATTAGGCCCACAGCAGTTTAGTTCAGCCTTCGACGTGGGGGTGCAGATACTGGATAGTCCGTCCAGCCGTTTGATTGAAAAGATGAACCACGAAAGAACGGGCAAGTTCGAAGGGACGAGAACGTGGATCGTTTCGATGGGTCGATCGAGACCAAGGCATGAATACGGGTGATGTTTTTTTGCCGACCTAGCCTCCATCTCGAAGTCCACGTCAGCCTCGTTCCCGTCCGTCAAGCTAACCCATGCAGCCCTCGATCCAGGGATTGAGAACCAGAGCACAGATCATCTCCCGGCTTGTTGGCTAGGATAGAATCGATCTGGAGAGAAAAGTTGTCAGGCAGCACACCATGAACGGGTGACGTAGCGCTTACAAGGGGCAGACTCGGCGATGATCAAGGAGGATAGGTCAAGGCGTGCAGTGAGGATAACACACACCAGGGCCGGAGGCTGGTAAATGAGCAGGACCAGTTGAAATAAGTACGAATACACTGCAGCTTAGAACGATGCCCGAAGCCGTTTGTGAAGAAACCTTCGAGAGTGGCAAGCCTAAGGCGCAGAGGAAGTGATGAAGGCGTCGTAATAAAACAATAATATTTATTGCTAATTACGACATGTATATCACCTAGATGTAATTCACTTACCTGAGTTTGGATATAGAGGTGCGTCGATATCGCGACAACGCAGAGTCCGCCTAACGAAGGGAATACCCCAACAATGTAAACTAAAAGAATATAGTCAGTATATATATAGGAAAGGAAGAGATACGTGATGGATAAGCGCATCCAATGCGCATCGTAGCGCTGCGGTTTCCGGGCGATGGGCAGCTGTCCTCGGGCTTGTCCTTCTTGGGAGGTGACGGTGGGCGGGTGTTGGCTAAGGTCGATGCGTGGTCCGGCTTGGTTTCGTTGGTAATCGACCCAAAGGTTATCGTGATACCGGGCATGTCGATAGGGGGTTCGTTGGCGGGGTGGCGTCATTTCTGGCACGGGTATTCGGCGGCGCAGGACGGCAGCGAAGGGCGTGGGGTGGGCTTCGATGTGTTCCAAGGTGGGCTATGTCGATACGACGCGGTTCTCGGTACAGAACGACGGCCATGGCCGCCAATCGAAGGTGTGGGGTTAGTTGGGTGCTAATGTGGGCGGCAATGGCAGCCGCGAGAGTACGGGGGTGCTTGCTTAGCAGAACGGGTTAAGTATAGGGCCTGCGGGGCGAGCGACTGACTCAAATCCACGCCGTAGATCGTGGGCGTTGCGGTTATTTGGATAAAGGTGGTGGCTCTGGTGGGCCTGGTGACTTCGGTACCGGGCGTCGTAATCTGTGCAGGCACGTTCGGAAGTGGCTGTGAAGTATCAATGGTGCGGAGATGTGGAAAAGGTTGGGCGGAACTTACCTGAACAACGGCAACAATGTAAGAGGGGTTCGTGGCGACTTGGGTCCACAACGTGGGGCGTGACGGAGGCGTCAGACGAAAGCGTATTCTGATATTCTATGTTTATTAGAAACGACGAATACTCCAATGAAGAGCCCAGGAAGTAGCCTACCAGGTTACTCCTGTTGAAGAGTTGGTGAGACGGACATAGTTACGCGCATTTCTCGGCCCATTCTTAGCCCTTGGTTGAAAAGGTTGAGCACGACAAGGAAAGCGACTTTGGGACAGTCATGCAGCGCCTGGCGGCATCCGGACTCCTGTGATGTGTCAAATGTGGCATGGGAAGTGTGGGGGGCGGAGATTATTTCGACGACTGGTGGCACATCCTCCAGGTGCGAAGCGATTCAGACGGTGACGGCCTATGCGAGTGCGCCGTGGCAAACGGCGGCGGCAATGAATACGATGAGGGAGGGGTATGTGTGGTACGGCGACGACGAGGGTGATTCTGAATGGTGGCTGGTGGTGGTTGGAGATCAAGGGAACCACGACGTGGGCAGTGCATCAATGAACCGACGTGCCGACCGTGCCGAGAGGGCGAGAGTCACGGTAACATCCGTTTAACCTCCTCTTTCTCAGTTTCTCTGCTCTGAAGACATCGTACATGTACATAGGTCGGAAAAGTTGACAACGGCACTTCCCTGAAGACTCAAAGGAAGTCAGTCCTCCCTATGATCAAAATTTTGCACTCACTGTCAAGAGACAATTTTAGTGGCACCACACTTCCAGACAATCTACCTGGGTTTTTTCCGGAGAAGCTGATATTTATTCTTGGTATCGCTCAGTGGCTACATATCAGAACCATATTATAGACAGGTAATTGCCGACAAATTCCGTTAATCAACCTGCAAGTAGAACATATATATTCCAGCTGCATGCAAAACCGTAGACAGTTTTCAAATTTTCGCACTGTGCGCCGTTGTTTGTGTAAACAACCATGTTTAGTAGCCCCAATGAACCTGAGTGGTGCGCGAACGGTATTAATGACGTAGGAAAGCACTAAGGACCCTTAGAGAGCCCCAGTTGGAGTGATTTGCCGGCAGGTTTTCCTGAATAAGACTTCGTCGCAAGGCGCGACACGTGGAGCTGACCAAAACTGGTTGTTTATACAAACACAGGCGCAATGGAAGAAATTCGGAAGACTGTCTAGGGTTTTGCATGCAGCTGTCAAGTGGTAAATATCAATATCTCCTGGGCACAGCAGCCAATTTCAATCAGTGGGAGATGATCGATAGATTTAAAGCACGTACAGGCGTAACAAGCAGGAGTCAAAATACCCAATTTAAATTTACCCAAAAGGCCGGAGAACCTGTAATTCATCATTCTAGTTAGTGAAAGCACGCAGACTGTAGAAATGGCTGTGGATTATATTTCTACTGCAACCACCGTGTCCAAGGGGGGTTTATCCCAGTTTTAACATCAAATAATTTGTCATTCAACACACGCAGACCTTTGTAGAAAATTGTTTCAGGCCTGTCAGGTGTGAGAGTGTCGCTACTGTTTCGCTGGGAATGGATATCTAATTTTCTACCTTCAACTCTTGTTGGTTTCGAATCAACTCTGCTCATGTCTTTAGAGTACGTATGTACGTACAAACATTACACGAAAACCTCCAAAGTAAACTCCGTTTGAGCATCTTTCGAACTCACGATAATATCTGACGAGGTTTCACTGGAATTAATCAGGCAAGTACCTTAGTTTAATTCCTAAATACAGAAGTATTATTGGATACAGGAGCACGCGGGACTTAGTTTGTTGTCGCTTTGGTGAACGGGGTATTCGCTAACCCGACACGGTCGTTGGCAGTGTCGAGAATAGCGTAGAAGCGCTGCAAGAAGGTCATACCGAGTATGAAGTCAAGACCCTCGCCGCTAGGTGAGCCGAGATCGGCTACGATGAGGTAGATTACGCCAGCTGTGCCACCAATATCAGCATTGAGGGCACGAGGCCAAATTTGACCATTAGCTGTGAGCTCGAAGGTTGTCTATAAAATACAGATATAATGTCAAAAAATCCCATAAAGTCTGATAAAGGGCTCACCCCACCGGTCACAAAGAACAGGCTTTGCAATGACGCGAATTGGGTAGTCGTAAGACGAAGTAAACCTGTGGCATTGTCAAGAACGCCGCCGGTAGCAGCCTTGTACTTGGTGAACCCGTTGGTAGCAAGGAGAATGAGAGTACTGGCTTCAGAATATTAATCTATCAGTCTAACTTCCCAATGATCAAAGAAGTTGACATACCGGTGTCGATAATACCGGCAGTCGTAGCCAAAATAACTGTGGAAGCGCCGAAGCGTACAGACACGTCGATACCCCAAAATTCATTTGCGGGAGAAGTGTTCGTTGTTGTGCTGTGGGCTCGTGATGAGTCGCAGTCGGCCAAAGCGACGTCAAAGCACTGCGTACATGAATGTGATTGCCCCGGTAAACTTGCTGGTGTCGGTTCCACCCCAGGTAATCTCTCCGTTCGGTGCATTGAGGGTGCTGCCCGGCTGCATAGAGATAGAAATTTCATTTGCCGAAATGGTGCCTTGAGCGAATAAATTGTCCGTAACGGTATTGGTGCAGCAGTCATTTGAAGGTGATAGAGTACCAACGGTAAGGCAAGTCGGGCCGATGCTATTCCCGAAGTGAGCTCAGTCAAATAAAAATGCTGTTACAATAAAATACCCAAGGACACCGTCAAGACCTGCAAATCCTTGGGACTGGAAGAGGGAAGATTAGCTCCTTTTTCAGGCAAAAGGACAATATAAAACGAACGGTCGAGGCAACGCCAATAGATTGCTGTTTAATAGTCAAGCCCGTACCAAGTGTGACTTGGTCGATGAATTCAGTTCCTTTAGGGAATGCATGAATACCCCAATTTAATGGCACGATCAAATGGGCGTACATACCGGAGAAACTTCCCGTTCCATAGTTTACGGACTGAAAATACACTTTAATTATGCGAGATTTTCGCAAAGAAAAAAGGACTCACAACTGTGTCCGTGGTCATGAAGCTTGTAGCGGTTTTATGGTAGGGTGTGCCTGCGCCAACCCAGGTGTTCGAACTTCATTTCACATTAATCTGAGGAAGGAAAAACGAGAAAAAAAGGGTGTCTATACCTTCCGGTATCAACAAGGAGGTTGTCTACAATAAGTTGGAGGTAGGTGTGAACGTGCCATTGAATCCTAGAAACAAATGCTTACAAGCAGTAGAAGGACTACCGACGCCGACAGTAGCAATATAAGCGACGGCTTGATCTTTAATCGGTGTGCTTATCACTGCGGCATTTGTAACGGGGACTTGAAGGCCTGCACCAACTGCAGCATTTCTGGCGCCTTTGAGTTTGAGGACCTTTGCGCGATTCCTGTCATTTAGAACAAGATTGCCGACTCCTGTGACGTTGAACTGCCTGGAAATTGGCAACGTTATACGGGACCGATTCAACACAACAGGGTCGGCGGTAACGGAGAAGGCAAGCAAGAGAGCAAGCAGGAAGGTGGCGAGGGACATGGGTTCCAGAAGACCTTTGGTCCCGTTACGAGTGTTCTCTGAACTTTTGAGAGTGATTTCGTCTCGCCATTTTCCTTCGAATCAGCATGATAATATTCTCACATAGTTTCCTCATTCTAATGCCCGCAAAATTCAAAATACACAGGGCTTCCGTGAAGGCTGAAACTAGTTGATGGAAGGATATACGAAGATGTGGGATTATTATAGCTCACTTTGAGAGATCGACAGGTTGTGGGCACGACTCCTAAAACAGAAATGAGATTCAAAGCCGAAAACGGCCAAACTAATCGATTGACACCTGAAGCTGGCCGTGGTAATCATAGCATAGCATGGGAGCCAACGATTCTGGGCCTATCTTCGCCGTAGTTCTGCCTAATATATTTATAGGACAGAATTGCACCTGGGTGTGAAATCGTCAATTTTACTTCGCATGGGAGATTTCGAGTCGCATACTTCAAATGCAGGAAGGAAATCTGTCTTGATTTATGAGGATGACCACCGAGGTATTTCCTGACCGACACCCTTGTGAATTGTTCTGCGATGCGCCACCTAATCGACACCTGATAATCACTGAAGACTCGCCCTTCGATCCTCTTTTCCAGTTGCAACACATATTCATTCGAATGGCTCTGATGCGACATGACTCCAGGTTGGTTATCAGAATGTGATTGACTTATGGAAGTTAGTGGCCATCAAATATATCTACTCGAGTATATCATAAGTTACTTACTGTCATCCCTTGCCCTCGAGATTGTGACCTGAAGATCCTGATGGTGATGGCGTACCGTGGCATTCTCTCCGTCGAAGGCTTCTATTCCACTGGCAGCGAGGTACATATGTAAGTATCTACACACATGAATCATGACTGACATTTTAGTAAATAGCCCTATATACTTTACACGGCGAGGGGCGTCGCCCTGCGAATGTCAAGCCGTTCCCAACGATGCGAGCAAGGTAATGTCGAAAACAAACTGCGCGCACGGAGCATGCCGGAACAAATCGGAGACGGTTGTCCACGTGATGTTGCTTGATGTGATGCGCGCCTCAATTTAACCTCAATCACCATCCAATATAAGTAACTGATCAGAAACTCGATTGATAAGCTTTGGATTTCCTCTTCACCTCAAGGAGTGGTATAGACTTTATAATTAGGCTGATGCATGGATGGTCGTTTTCTTCTACGCAAATATTGTCGATTCAGACCTGGGGGTAAAATATATCCTCGACTTCCAGATCTCAGGCGGAGGAACCTGAGGTATGTTACTAATGGTATCTGAGGTTCTTGCTTTCTTCGATTTACAAGGTTAATAAAAAAGGTAAAGATATGAGATATCAATCCATACAAGGTTATGAAAAAATAAGCCACTAGTAACTATTCTTCTCCAGATTTTCTGTACTTTTGTCAAGTCGAGCTCTGTATCCAGTCTCCAAGTCGTCCTGCTCGCCAGTTGTTATTTGAACGGTAGTCGAAATGTCTGAATTATCGCCCATCCGAGTCCTTGAGAAGTGCATGCTACTGTGAACAGCTGTCGTGTTCATCTGGTTGTTGGACCTCCCCATACTGACTCGTACAAGTACCACGGTCGGAGTAATGCCCTGTAAAATTTATTCATATAAGCTTTGGCAGCGCTCAAGAGTGAAACGGTGCGCACATAAATCATTGTGAGAGGGCTACCCCATGCACTGAGGCCATTGTTCTGAATCTGAAAGAGGACAACCCAAGTCAACTGAGAGACGAATGTCAACATTCCAGACTCGATTAGCATCGAGATGAGGAGTCGGAGGTTGTGTTTTCCCTTTCCAGCAGGAATCTCCCCATGCGCTTGTACGAGCTTCCAGATCAGAAGAGCGGTGACAATGGTGTTTACAGAAAGCGAAATAGAGAAGGACGCAGTGCCCATTGGGAAGAACCAGACAGGCGTATCGACGATTTGTTCGGTTCCAACTAGAATTATCGACGTGACTTAAGAAATAATCAGCCAAAAATCAGCCTGACAACGGTTGAGAACAAACCGAATGAAACCGAAGTTAGAAGGGAGGGAAGTATGACGATAAATATATTTTTACCCCACATTATCCAGCAGCGATAAATCTGGGAAAGACGAGATTCAGAGAGTGGTAAAGTTGAGAGTACAGAGAGAACATACAAGCACGCCTTGAGAGGTAGCATCTACAATGGAATATATTGTACTCGTGGCAAGGTTCATATCACCTGCGACCCGAAGATTGAAATCCGTCCCGCGAAACTAGGGAATAGGTCAGACAGGAATAAACAACGTAGCAGATATATGAGTTACTGACAATCATTAGGAAGGCTTGGGTGAAATCGAGGCATATAAAGCAGGTGCATAGAATAAACATTGCAGACAATGGATAGACGAGACGACTCCCTGAACCATTGGAGCGCGATAGGTTGAGATACAATGCAAATATTATGGCATATCCACCTTGGAACAGAGTGGTTAATTTCCCGGGAAGAGACACAACAAATGAAGCTTACCATAGAGTACTGATTCAAGAACGACCCCAAGGAAGCCGGCTTCAGAGTTACTGAGGTTGGTCATTGGGATAAACGTCTACCGGACAGGGTATGAGGTTAAAGCCTATATAAAGCATCTGGTAGTCTCTCAATGTCGTGATTATGTTTCAAGAATAGCTCGATGGACGAGTTTACATGATTAGCTGTGATCATACCCAACTGATACTGATGCTTGTTCAGGATCTTCACCCCGTCCTTGTTCCTTTGTTATACGTGTAACTCGCGAATCAAGAAGTCCTTAACTGTCGGAAAGGTTCTATGAGAAATTCTGACTGAAGTAGGCAGATGATCGGGATGGACTGAATGACTAACGCTATTTTCCCAAGTGCTCTGCACGAGTAACACGCAATATCCAGGTCATGTCTATCAAATCGTTCGTTCACAGGCCGGCTTCTTTTTTTAGATGGTTGAATCCAAGCGTCAGGCATCAATATGTTGCGGACCCCGAGTACTGAGTTTACCAGTAAAATGTTAGTGCGATAATTTCAATGCCATATCAACGTTTGGCATACTCAAACAGGCTCACAATGAAAGATTCGTCGATACTCGTTGCGAACTATCACGATCAATTTTTACTTCAAATCCAGGCCATCTTGATGGACACTATGTGGTCTTTGTCCAATTTTTTTGTATCGCTACTCGTTATCCAGCATCAGGATGTCACCCTCCATTAAGTCGGGTTTCCCTGCCCACTTCACATCATTTTCAATAACAAACTCCCGCACCTGAGCCCAATTTTTGCAACGATGTCGTGCTCCAAAGCCTGCACCGGATAATGTTTGGTTGTGTCGGTTTAAAGTAATCGGTGTACTATCCGCCCTGCAGAGGATATTTTGCCTGATGAACTGAAAGCAATGATTATCGTGGCCAACTTTTGACTTTAAGACCTTTGGGTCAGTTATAAGACCATCTCGAGCCACCGTGTAGGAAAATCGAATGGCGTTCACGCAATGGAGCTGGTGGTACAGGGCAAGCGAAAACGAACGTCCCTTTGGACCCAGTCGAACGAAGCCACGCTGACCAGGTAGGGTGGCTGCCCATGCTTTGTCGTCGATGAGTGAGAATTGATGGTTCTCCTGGACCGTCATGGAGACTTCCTGAAGTCGTATTGGCAACCTTTCACAGTGGCGATTGTCCTCTACAAAATGCTTAAATTTGCAAATTTCGACCCACCGATCGACTTACCGTATAATCCACAAGTATCTTGTTCTCCTATTCTGTTGAACGCTACGCTCTGGTGGAGAACCGACAGAAAAGTGGTCGTTGCCAGAGAGAGCGAGAGGATCATAGAAGTGATAACAGTATAATTTGTGGATTTCATGGTGTGCTTTGGGTAGAGTGCTGAAAATTCGATACAATACTTCAAGCCTGGTCATAATAAGGTTCATTGATAATCACGTAGATTGGTGGACACGACTTCAGCGCTCCTGCCAGATTCCGCCTCAGATGGACATTGAAAAACAGCCAGTTCGCACTCTATAAATGTGGTTCGGTTGTCGTCCCAGAAGTACTTATCATAGATCAGGCACCCTCCGACCTTTTCGTCTACCAAGAGTTGTGGAGTTGTTCTGGGAAAGTTCACGGTCCAGATCAGTATTGACAGGAGGACCCGTGGATATGCACGGATCTTCTCTTCGAGAGCTATAGCGCAGAAATGATTCCTTCGACGTCTCCCGAGTCCCGATTCATCAAGCTGTGAAAAACTCCGCAGGATAGACAACCTGCGACACAATCTCCAAATCAGGAAGGTTCCATGCGCAACACCTTGTCAAAGCGTCCATAACTCGATGGCGCGCGCAATGATATGGGGTTGTGAACCAATAAAGAGGGACGGATACGCGATTACATCAGGATCGTGGGTCGACAAGAACCTAGCGTAAAACATGGGCGGGGAGGATAGAGTGCAGTCCATTGAGCAGACCCATACCATCAATACTTCAACTCACTTTACTTGGGAGCAGTATCAAAATAAGGTACTATGTTCATTAACCGACGATTCCCGGGACAGGCGTAGCTGGTATGATAAAGAAGTAGCATTAAAAATTGATACATCATACATGCAAGGAGAACTCAGCCTCCTCCCGGGATAAGAAAAAGAATGGCCAGTTAAGTAGCTGCTGTGCCGGCCGAGCCACTGTGCGCCAGCAGCGCGCTCAGGAGCGCAGCCGTTGCCTTTATTAAAGGGCAGCCGCTGTTGTGGTGGTGTAAGCGCTGTCGACGTTGCATGTCGCCGTCCTCCATGCTGATCGTACCTCTTCGTGCTCGTTGGTTGTACCCAGCCGGTTGTTTCTTGGATCAGCCTTATAAGCTTACGTTTTCTTTTGGTCAAATCAATGCTACGGATGAAGAAAAAGATGAAAAAGTGCTCGCGAATACTCTCGGGCGGCGCGTTTCGTAGTGTACATACGTTCAGAGCAGGATCGAACAGGCGGCGCATGTTCGTGCCGTGAAACGAGGGGCGGGAAGGTGACATCCAAACAGTCAAACGAGGGGAAGAAGTCCAGTAGTGTTCGCGCAGCGGTTTATCTCGACGAATGCTGAGAGGTCAAACTGGTCAAAGGTAGTGATCGTGTGCGCTCAAGAGTTTTGTTGTTGTGATGTTGCAAGTGGTAGTCGAAGAATGCTGATATGATGCGATGAGTACGCACTTGGGCACAGGAGTAATTTAGCTTGATTCGCCGCCAAACCTGACAACCTGGCAGAAGTCGCGCACCGGTTAGCTCTGTTTCTGAGTGAGAAAAGGATTGAGACAGCTTACGATGTCGACTCGACTGCCAGCGTGCCTATAGACCCTTCGGCGGCGGCTGTGACAAGCGACGTGTTGCCATTAGGGTCGATGTGCGAATGACCGTTACGGTGTGTCGTGGCATACCCTTGGTTTTCTGGAGTTAGGTGGCAAAACGGCGTCGTGTGGAGTGGTTGACCACGTACTTGGCTGCCGTTAACTCTCAGCTCCTCTTCTCTCGTTCGTGGCCTTTCTTGTGCGACAGGCACTGCACCAGATGAATGCTTTAGGATCCTTCGTGATAGCTAGGTTGTAAACAAGCTAAAACGTTGTCAGTGAAGGGATAAACATAGTGCTTTAGAATGAATACAGGTGTCTAGAAGCTGAGGCCTGAGGAGTGTGGAATGAGTGTCACAGCGCAAGATGGGGGGGGAATGCAAGGGGAAGGGAACAAAAAAAACGGGGATATCGGAAAATGTGGAATGACAGGACCCGGAAATGCTTATATAATCCTATCAAGGGAATTACCCGGCGTCTCAAACGCCAAAATTTGGCTGGGCTGGAGTATTATACGTATACACAAATATATCAGGGATCCTTCGTTGGACTCATAATTTGACATTTACAACAGATAATTGGATGCTATTTCTAAGAATCTCTATTTAATATCGAAATAAGAGGCGGAGATGCCGCCAGGTTTCCCGTCTCATAGTAATATGAACGCAATATTTAAAATACCCCCACTCAGGCGTCGTCCATTCTGCTGAAGTGTATTAGAGACGGAAAATAACCGCGGATATCTGAGTTCTTTCGTACCTCTTAGATGTAGAAATATATCCTCCGGTGAAAGGATCGATAAGAGGAAGGGAAGAAATGTCTTTATATTCGTATTTTCGCAGTAACCTTGTCAATTGGGCAGAGTAATACGCATTAGCCCCGGCTAATATCACGTTGAAGAGAGTGATTGCAACGAAAAAGAGCGCTATCCTCTTGCTGAGGACCAATGTGTTCGATGAAGGATGCGAGGGTGGGTTTAGAGAGTAAGGAGTATCCCCTTCCTCGTCCTGGTCCACTAGATGATAATTTTTGGGCATTGAGTACTAAGAAGAAGTATGATAAGCTCCGGGGACTTCTTAAATGATTGAAATTTGGTGGCACGCAACTATTCCCACCATATTTTCTGTCACGGACTCATCAATCGCAAGATTTGAATGGTCGGCGATATTTCAACGCCCGCCTCTTCCCAAGGAAGGCCTCGTCGACGGAAAAATAAACGGAAGAGACTGCGGCTCGTGACTAGCATCCCGGGCTGTTATCTCGTTCGATTCTAAAATCAACTTATGTCAAATTTCACAAGAAGTCGGTCGGGAAAGATAGATGTGACACACAAGTGACACACTCCCGATTGTGGCGAATGTAAAGTGCGCTCCTTGGGTGGGAAGCTCAGGCTACTAGGTGCATAAATTTGGCCTCTTATCGGACTATCATTGGGCTACAAGAAAACTCCCAGAGCCTGTAAATACCACTCTCAGGCTGGGCGTTCAGTCATAGAGACAAGGACAGATGTATACACGCTGACTCGCCAGGTGTTTCCTCTTTCCGTAGCATCTAATCGCCCGCTTATCAGGATAATATTGGATCGGTCTTGGGAACCATTCGTCGGTTGTCTTCTTACTTCACCGACTCATATGACCCCTTCCCTTCATCAGCCTTTTCTTAGCACCTCCCGGAAACCGCTGTGCGCGACTGGCTGGGATACACGCACACGACAACAAATGTACTGCGGAACAGATTTTACTGCTTGTGGCGTGCCTAACTTTGCAAGGTAGGTGACAGATCTTCTAAATAGTTTGATGTTAGTTTGATGTTAGCCTTGATCTGTGACACTGTCAAAACCAATAATGCGTGTGATCCACTTTTTTCGGGTCTAAACGTCGCATCTGCTACATCCTCGGGGGATGCGGTTTAGATGCTCCCACAGGATTTGATGAGAGGAACGTCCTGTCAGGACAGGACTTTATTTTTACTTCCAGGAACTCGATCTCGAATTTGCCCTCAATCGCATCTAATCATCCGTTGTACTAGTTCCCCACCGACCCAACATCCATAATGAAACGCTTCCCTGATTTTATCGTGGCATTAACATTTATATGTTCGGTTGTCGCATCCATCCTTTACACCATTAGCTTGCATCGCATCCTTGGTACGCTCCGAGAGCATGACGCGCTGGGTCACAATGGTAAGGATTGCGTAAACAGTGAACGCCTTAAAACTGACTTTGTCCGTATCAGATTCACGCGAATACACACAGGAAATGTCACTGAATAATAACGAGGTTGCCTTAAACTTTTCCAACGACTTCTTCGAAATTTTAGCCGACGAAGAATGGGAATCTATTCAACTCAAGGTACTACCAGTTGACCCAACCTCGGGGCAAGCATATGTCAGTGCAATGCATCAGCAAATTTATTGCTTGGACACTATCCGGAAGGCATATCTGTCCTACCACCTCCCTCGACCTAAGTTTATGCCCACATTCTACTGGGAAGCAGAGATGTGTTTGGAACAGCTCCGGCAGACCGTTCTGTGCAACACCGATATCACCCTTGAACCAACGACACTTACGTTGGACAAGAACGGTACCTTAACGCCGGCTTCTTCAGGAACGGGTATCCCACATAGATGTAAGAACTGGCAAAGGTTGAATCAAATCGTCAGGGACGATGGTGGCGAGTGAAGGGATTAATTGTTCAACGCTTCTCTACAGAGATTTTGTTTCATTATTTGGTGAAGAATTGTATCAACACCAACAGAGAACTATTCGTTCGTCAAAAAATTAGTTGGTAATGTTTTAATGGGACCAGTTGGTTGAGCAGGTGGGGGGAAAGGGGTACTGGAATATTTTTTGAGGGGAGGCAAAATGACACGGACTGGCCAGCAGGCGATCCTACCTACATCGCTTCATATCTACCCAGAGCATTGTCACTGCTTATCTACCATCTACGAATTAACACCAAACGAGGAATAAACCTTCAAGTGCGGGTCCATCTGGGTCGAATAATAAATCATATTACAGGTGTACCCCTGAGAATTTAAAGGCGTCCGGAATTACGAGTACACAACTATGTCCTCGTGGTTCTTTGACATTTTAGCGGCCATATTTAACGAGCCCACTGCCCGGAGGATAGGATAAACTCATGGTCAGCACAGAGCGACGCACTATAAACAGGCGCGACACTGTCCGCAATAAGCCTTTCAAACATTTATTGGTAACTAAACTGTGGTCGCCGTGATTTCAAAATATATTATCGACAATAATCAATCCGTGTTTATACAACGACCATGTTTTACGATGGACAACGCAGTTCGTAAGGAATTTCTGCTATGGGGCCCTAGAGAGAGACAGCTTGGAATGAATGTCCGAGAATTCTATGGTCGTTTGGAGACACGCCAGTCAGACCAAAGGGTTGTCATAAGAATGTGATCCTTTAAGAAGGAGGGACTAGAACATAGAGCTGAGTCAGTAGTGGCATGGAACGCAAATATTTGGATGAAATACCAAGGCTTTCTTTCTTTTTCGCGACTGCAAGGGAGGTCAGTGATCTGTTTGTGCGATAGAGAGCAGTTATATGAAATACCTATCAATGACTCGCGATCTGGTTCGGCAAGCGCACTCCCAGCACTTTTGAAATTGTAACGTAAACGAGCAACTAAACTATGGTCAGCTTTAATTTAAGAGAAAATGCTCGACGGAAATAACGTCGAGGCTCAATTTCAGTACCTAGTTGTACTTCTTCTATAGAATTCAAGGTTGTTAGGACCAGCATTCGATTGAAACCCATATTTCTACAGACCTTCCTGCAAGCTTTTGGGCACAGACGTCGGGGCGGAGAGCCCAGAGACGACCATACACAGCAATACGACGATCGAGGAAATGACTGGGCGCATCTTAGCACGTTGGGTTATCTTGAACTTGAAGATATGATTGCTCTGTGTTCGTTTTATATTATCACGAGCGACACTAATGAGTACTCTTAAAATTCTTCTGTGAGAACTCTGACCTGAATTTCTCATGTCTTCATTGGCCAGGGCACTATTGCCCAGTAGTTCGAGATAAGAAAACGAATATCGTGACCCTTCGAACAAACCATCATTTCCCTTTATCGCAAAAGAAACCAGAGAGACAGTGGGCGCTGGAGAGGTTTACATGGTCCTGTAATTTTTTCTATTAAAACCCATGCTAGCATGCTAGCATAGAAATGCTACGGAGGAGGATCAATTAACCGCAGCGTCTGTCAGTCACATTTACGAATGGCTTCAACATAAGAAGGGACGCCCCGGAAGACATTCTATGCTTCCAGTTACTCACGGACTTCTCGGTACGAAGGAGAAGCACCTACTTCTCAATACATTTAGGTACTTAAGATAGCGAGGGAGGGAAAAATTCTATAGTGCCGCCCTAAGGTGACTCGACTTCCCAAAGAGGTAACCTTTTCCCGAACCACTCATCCTTCATGATCACATTTGTCCACGCTCAGATGGGATCAGGAACCCAAAGCCAATACCTTCAAAGCCAAGAAAGAGATATTGAACAGCTGAGTGCCATATCATTCGAATTCAAGGCAGTCTTAAATCACCCGAGCCACAGAACACCCGATGCGCTAGAAATCGTTATAGCGAATACTAAAGCCAAAGTTACGAGACCCTTTAGGGTTTCGTTCTTTTACGAGGAGCCAGAATCTTCCCACGGTACGAGTTGTTTTGAGCTCGTTTAGGCAATTCAGTTTTCACGTGAACTTTCCTGTCAGCGTCATTTGTAAGTAGCAGTTGTAACAGGGGGAGCAATGGACGTTGGAGATGAGGCTCCATCCATCTCCTACCAGCCACGGACGCCACTACCATTGGCAACTGGTCCACGTCTTCGTCGACATAAGCGCATTCAAACCTTCATGCCACTTTGACGATATAGACCCTGCTTACCTCGATATCTTGACAGATTCCTCGAGATTCCACTTGGCGACTACACTCGCGGGAGGTCGTACATCGCGTCCTCGAAAGTCAGACGATTAAGTGAAGGTTGTGAGGGTCCTAGATATAAACAAGGTAAGAAAGTTTTCGAATACTCAAACGAATTAGTACTCACCTTGGATGTTATTACCAGCTCCTCCGCCGCCTTCAGCCCTCCTGGAGCCGTTGACGAGCATCTACCATGTTTCGCGGCGGTACCCCGGCAACGAACACGAAACAGGTGCTGCACTCGTTCGTGTACACGGTGGTGTGTGCAATTCGTATGGCTGCCGGAAGGTGCACGGCGACCTGAGCATGGCGTGTCGGGTTGAATATCGGCATAGAAGACAGGGTTGAGGCTGCGGGGTCAATGAGGGAGCCGCGGGAGATGTTGGCGCTCATACTTGGAGGTGGATGGGTCATGGTGGGTGATGGAAGGGGTCGGCGGGATTTTTGAAGTAGATGTTGAAGTTCGGATGGTCTGCAGGCTGCGAGGGTCACAGAAAGAAGGTAACCAGGTATTTGATAACAATATGAACTGTTACTTACCGCGTCATCTTGACAGGTTGCTCCAATTCAACCTGGCGACTAGGCTCGCGGGGCATTGCTCGTCAAGTCTGAATGCACAAAGTTTCTAGGAAGACAGTAAGTAACTCTATAAAAATGACGAGAACTGATAGTTACATACTTTTGGCAGCTCCTACACCTCCACTGGCAGGTCCTGTTCGCCTCTGACGAAGTTCTTCAGCCAAAAGAATGCGAAATGGGTGCTGGTGCACTCGTTTGTGGCCGGGACTGAGGTCAACGACGGAGCCGCGGTATATGGGTTCTCGGTACGTCAGGCAGGCGTTATTGAAGGCAGTGGCTGTTTGACGGGTTCTCGTGGGTTTGAAGGAGTTGGCAGCACGGATGGGCCGTTAGTAAGTCTCCTTATCCATTGCTGGTTCTGATTATGGGCCCAGGAGGAAATGCTAGGTGGAAGCGCTGACGTCGGTTTGAAAGATAGGTAAACGTGTGCGACGTCGTCGAAAGGAGGGACGAAGGGATGGGCAGATGGGATCGAAGAGGAGGGACTGGGGTTGGTTTGGAGGACGGGACGGATCGGCGAAAAGTGTGGACAAACCCACTTGAGTTATGTACTATGTCGTGGAGCCTCGACGACGTAGCCGTTAACCTTCCCCTTGCAGCCATATTCTTCCTGAAATGTTGTCCAGTTGCGCTGCGAAATATATTTCTTAACTTGAAACCGCTTCCAGGGAGGTCTGTGTTATCATCCATAAGTACTCTAACTTCCGTAAAGAGAGACTCTGAGGTGTGATTCCGGGTTGGAGGTTCAATAATAATGACAGGTCAAGTTCGAGAGTCGAGTTACAAAATAAGAGTAAGAGCTAGGCTGCGCCGCTGCAAGTGTTGGAGACGGCTGAAAACGAAGTTCGAGGTGCAAAAGGCAAATGCGACTGAGGATAACTCGGATGTAATTCAATTTACGGGTGTAGATGATGATAAAAAACGGCTTAAATTGCATAAAAAATGTCGAAAGGGAGTGCTCAGAATCAAAACGACCATTACGACTCTGTAAAATAAATTGTACTAGGATTTTGAGGAGGTTATGAAAGATAGAAATGGGCAGACGGAAAATTCGGGGGAGTAAAGCGAGAATTGGCTTAGCAGGGGCCTTGTCTCCGGTAAGGCGGTCACGGGTGAGTAACCGGGTTCGGCACGGCAATGAGAAGTAAGCGGTCTGGTGAAATCAGCGAGTCTGGACGGGCAAATAGGAGGAATTACGTACACAATAATCTTTTCCAAATGTTTTGTCAGCGATTGCGAGATCTTTAATGTGCGTCTACCATGCTAGATCCCCTAGATGGAACGTGCTTAATGATTAGCTGACACAAAAACGAAGTAGATGCACTGTACTATGATGACCACTACCCAAACTACCGGGCCAATGTATTTGAACAGAATCTGCGAAGCTCGTCTCAGAAGCTGTAATGTACAAATCGAACATGTAACTTACTGGTTCCATGGGCTGACCGGTTGCCCAAGAAGATTCGAAGATTGAGATCAGCTGATAGTCTCATGCATCATAGAGTAAAAGAGACAAACCCAGCTTTTGCCGGCCTATAATGATGCTGGACATTGTTGCTAAAATAATCGCAAATGGAATAGCCACATTTGCATCCATAGCCTCGTTTAAGTGAACGCTCGAGTCGATGCTGTCTAAAGAAAAGTGAGTCAAGTGCGATATCAAATCGATAAGAAGGCTCACTCACTGCTCAAGAGGAAATTCCTCGATTCTGAGTGCCTTAAGACCAGCCGCCGCAGTTGTGACAGATGCTACAACACGCAGACAGCTGCTTTTGAAGGGAGGTATACTGGAGACAGCGCTGCGATAGCGTTAGATTTTATAGACAGGAGTTGAGACATGATCACAATGCACCTGGAGGATCAAAAGACGACGCTGTCTACAAAATCACCCACCCGTAGTGCTTTTGGCGACCTGGGGAGATGGAGCTCCAAGCAACCAACCGGTTTGCAGCTGCGTCACTGTGATATATGTTGGATGGAGCGGGTGTAAAATCAGAAATTGGTCAGACTAACATACAGGCAGCATACTTGAATATGTACTTACCTCTAACGACCCCATTCTTGTGAACAAACCAGCTGGATATTCTACTTACTCCTATCTCTGAAATTTTTACAGGGGGACTTACTTTGTTCGAAGTCCATTGCCTGCGCCGCCAGATGACTTGGAGGTTGGGGCAGGTGGTGTGCAAGAGATTGTATGATAAGGTGGGAAATGATATGAGCAACGCACGACAAAAGGAGGAGCTGGGCACAGTCTTACAACGATTTGCGAAGAGGCTGGTCGTGGTTGTGGTTCAAAGCGGTAACGTTACCATTTTGGGATTTCCCCATTCCCAGCCGCCAGTGATTATCGCGCAGCCGAGGTCACAAGACATACAGGCACATCCTCAAAAGTTAGGAGGGCACAGTCGGGTGGTAAAAACTGGTCAAGTTCTCAAAAATGGGTCTCGTACATGCCGCGCGCAGCGTTGGCCCGCACCGCCAGTCAAACACTGGGGGCTCTGAATCTGCAGCTGGTCTTGTAGGACCTGTCCATTGAAACCCGCATGATCACGGCAGTTGTGGTAATTCCCCCGGAATGATAAGCCACCAATCGCGTCCGATCATAAATTCCCGTCCTCAACACTGAAGCCAACGGCCAAAATCAATTGTTTAATAAATCTCACCATTCCTGATTCAATCCAGATCGAAATGCGCTGGACAAATGTGATTCCGCTGTGATAAAGCCTTTCTTGGCAAAGCGGCAATGGACGAAAATAAGCAAACCTGTGAATGCAGACAGACAAGGAGGTAATACAAAACAGGTGAACCAGTGGGATGGCACTGACCTTTCGCTATCTACTGATAATGGATAACACTCTGAGGCGACCTAGGCCGTGACCAAACTTGAAGGACTATTATAAGTTGATTATAAGGTCTTGATTCTCTCACCACGAAGAACTGCATACATAGTAGAACGTGTAAAGTTGAGTCAGTAATCTCGTGGCAATAGCTGTATGAAATGTGCGGTTAAATTCAAAACGACTTGCCATTTATGATTTGACCCAGGTTAATACGAACCCACAGTGTGCCTGTAATGGGAACGTCATGACCACGTGCCAGGTCCTGATCGGCAGACCCGGCACGCTGATAAGTCGCCCTCCCTTTCCCACCGTCATTCACCGTCGTGGTCACCGTCATCTTCATCGTCGTCGCCGTCGCCCTCTCATTTTCCATGCCACGTCGCAGATCGAACTACCTCACTTGAACAGTCGTAGCCTCACCAACTCCCACCTACGGAGCAAGGCCCCAACCTGTCCACTCCAGCGGCTGTTTGGCAGCTGGTGTCAGGCCTCACCGTGTTCCCCAACCACACCATACACCCCTCGGATTGCCGCCATTGACGTCTTTGCGGACCGAGAACCACAGAACTACCACTCCATGTCGACCTGCCTTGGAATATGTCCAAGGGCAACCCTACTCTTCATTTGCTGCTATCCAGGCCCGATCATATTTTGAACCAATGTCACAGCACAAGGACGACGGGCTCAAAGACGGCTCCATAGCCCGGAGACCGCAGCGCGACAACGCGCATTGGATGACTCTGATTCGTAGCTATCCCCATCCCTCCATTTTTATAAATATACTAACCATATTCGCTTATTTCTGTATTACCTTCCAGATGATAAACTTCGAATGTAGTAAGCAGTATCTAAGGGGTAATATCATTGTTCTTACTTCCAAAGACCTTATTTCAAGCGGATTTCGCAGGAGTCCATCCGGTGTCCGAAAACGGGATAAACTTACGGGTAATTGCCGTGGTCAGGACAGAGCGCACGCATTATAAACTGGTGCATGATTTGAACTTTGAAGTAAGACAGCTGGTACTCATTGGTCAAAGATGCGACAACCTTTCGCTATCTACGAATAAGACGCGATAGTTAACACTCTCAGGCGACATGGAACCAAAGGAATATTATAAGGGCAGGATCCGTCCACAACGAGGAACTAGAACGTATAGAGTTGAGTTAGTATCCTCGTGGCGGTGGTAATAACCGTATGAAATACCAAGTCCTTCTTTCTTCATCGCGGCTGAAATGGAGGTCAGTAATCTATTTGTACGATGGAAGCTGTTCTAATAAATACCAATCAAAAATTCTCGATCTGGTTCAGCCAGCGAAGTCGTACACCTGTCGAAATTATAACGTGAACGAGCATCTAAACTATGGTCAGATTTGCTTCAACAGCGAGTTATCGACGGGAATAATGCCCATGCCAAATTTCATCACCTAGTTGGACGGCGTCTGAACAATTCAAAGTTGTAAGTAAAGCAGCAGCTTTCGGTTGGAACCCATTTTGCTACAGACCTTCCTGTAAACTGGGCACAGAGGTTGGCGCGGAGAACCCAGAGGCCGCGATACACACCAATACGACGATCGAAGAAATGACGAGGCGCATCTCAACACGTTTGGTTGCTATACCGAGCGAGTTTGCTTTATACTACCAACAGTGATCTTAATGAATATTCTGGGAACGACTTCTGTGAGAGCTCTGAACTCGAGGTATATTTTCGTCAACGTCTTGTGAATCTTTCTGTTCTCGGCTGCCGCGATAATATTTATTGACAAGCCCGTGACCTTTTCTGTTATCTACGAATGATTTTGAGTGATTCTTCTGATGTACTTAAGATAGGAATTAGATGGATGTTAAGCCGCCATCAGTACTCGGGATTTAGAATCAAAATTCCCTCAGACGTGCGATATTTTGACTTTACCCAGGTAGAGTGGAAGCCGCAAAAATAAAAACAACTTTTAATCGAGTTGAATTCTCGAATGACAAGTTTGTAAAGGATTCGGGTGGGAGTGGCCATCGGTCAATTGGATGATAAGGTAGAGCAAGTACTCGGGGGAGGGCGTGTTGAAGTATATATATATATCTGACCGTCCGAAATTACGCGTACCCAATCATGTCCTCGTAGTTCGTTAACATTTTCCTGACGATATTTAACGAACCCACCTCCCGCAGGTTTTGATAAACTCACGGGTATGCACCGTGATCGGTACTGAGTGACGCACTAGAAACTAGCGTAACACCGCTAGTAATAAGCCTATATTTGAAGTGACCCTACTTGAATAACCCTCCAAATGCTTGAAGAGAAGTCTCTTTGTCATTTCAACGTTTATTACTTTGGTCGTCGTTATTTCAAAAATATATTACAGACAATGATAAATACGAGTTACGTGGGTCGTGAGCAATTTCTGTAATGCGGTCCGAGACAGAGACAGTGATAGTCATTGTTCGAGGAGTTTATGGCCTTTTGGCACCAGGCCAGTGAGACCAAAAGATCGTGATAAGATTCTGATATTTTAAGCAGGAGGGACTAGAACGTAGAGCTAAGTCAGTAATGGCACGGAAATGCAGATAATTAAGTGAAATACCAAGCCCTTCTTGCTTTTTCGCGGCTGCAAGGGAGGTCAGTAATTTGTTTGTGCAAGAGAAGAGCAGTTATATGGAAATACCAATCAATGACTCGCGATTTGGTTCGGCAAGCGCACTCCCATCACTTTAGAAATTGTAACGTATTGAACGAGCAACTAAACGATAGTCAGATTTATCTCAAGCGCCAGTTCTCGACAAAAATAACGCCGAGGCCAAGCTTCAGTACCTAGTTGGACGTCTTCTATAATATTCAAGGTTGTAAGCAGCAGCATTCGGTTGGAACACATTTTCCACAGACCTTCCAGTAAACTTGTGGGCACAGACGTTGGCGCGGAGAACCCAGAGGCGGCCATGCACAACAATACGACGATTACTAGGCGCATCTCAGGACGATGGGTTATCTGGGAACTTGAAGATTGGGCGATGATCATGACTCTGGGTTTGCTTTATATTATCTATCCTCTGCGGCATTAATGAGCATTCTGAAAAGAGCTTCGGTCAGAACTCTGAGGTATATTTTCAGAACAGTAGATTGAGATGACCAAACGAATATCGCTAGCCTTCGAACAATCCATCATTTCCTCTTATCGAAACAGAAACCAGAGGGACAGTGGGCGCCCCGGCTGTTCCTGGTTTACCTGTTCCTGTAATTTTGCTATTGAGACCCATGCTGGCATAGAGATGCGACGGAGGAGGCTCGATTAAATCGAGGCGTCTGTCAGTCAAATTTATGAATGGCTTCAACCCGAGAAGGGGCGCCACGGAAAATATGCCATGCTTCCTGGACTTCTCGACAGCGAGGTGTACAAAGCTCCCAAAGAGGAAACACTTGGCGAGCAGAGCCCTGCCAATTTGTCACACGATATGTAAGACGTCTAGCCGGCCAATTATTTAGTCCTCGTTTTTCTATTCCGAAACCTCTTGTTACAATCGTTACAATGAGGCATCCATCTACATCTGCAGGAGCTTAAGGCTTATTAAGTCATTATCCTCGATGGACCGATTTTGAGAGAGAAATGAGGTAAGTCGTCAATACGCGTCAGTACCGGATGCATTACAATCCCTTTCGGAAAGCTGCCAGGTTCACTGCGGTTAGAAAAGTATGTACGCAAGGAGTCATAGGTGAATCAAATTCGAAGATTCAAGATACGTATTCATGAGCGTGATGTGATTTGTTCGAAGGGGTAAACCTTTCCAAACCACTCATCCTTCTGATTCACATTCGTCGTGGTGGTCCGGAGTCCGAGACTCCGAGACCCCAGCTTCGAGGTTTCCTTTTGCTGTGCTTGAAGCATTTAGGTTTGTTAAGGTCTTACCAACAAACAATAACATTTCATCTTGTTGAGGTTCTGTCCAGATTTATGCTAGATTTCTACTCGACTCTCTCAACAAAGTCAACTTTCTGACAAGCGCTCATGCATGGGAGCATCACATGACAGGCTCGGCAAAGTCGGCCCACCGTTTCGTTGATGGCAACGCCGTCGCTGTCTCTTCTCTCTCCCACCACCGTGGCCACCGTTCAAGCAACCCCGTTCACCGTCATCTTCATCGCCGCCGCCGTCCCGTCTGCCACGTCGCACCTGTTGTGGACGACGCAGCCCCCCATCTTGTGGTTGATTGACGGCCCTAGCCTTACCCTCGTCTGCGGACCAAGCCCCAACCCGTCCACCCCTGCGGTTGGCGTCGCATTCCCCTACCGCACCCGGTTTTCCGACATTATTGCCGTCTTTTCGGATCTAGAAACACAGTCCCGCCACTCCATGTGGACATTGCCCGCCTTGGAACACGCTCGAGGAGGACAGGCTCGAAGATGGCTCCCCATCGCCCGGAGACCGTAGCGCGACAACGCGCATTGGATGGGCTTGATGCGTACATAACCCTCTCTCTCTTTCTCTAAATATATTCTTATAATTTACATTGCTGAGGCATTCCCTTTATTAGGTATAGACTGCGTTACTGCAACCTCAACCCCGATCACCACCTCTGCCCCCTCTCTGGACCCTCATCGACCACACAGCCCACTTCGTGCCTGTCCCGAGCCAAGGTCAGTCGTCTACATTCCTGTATTACCCTCACCCCTAGTGTGGTAAGTAGTAAAGATAATATTATTGATTTCACTTCCGAAACTTCATTTGGAGCGGATTTCGCTGGAGTTACCAAAGTTCAAAGACAGGAAAGACTTACAGGTAGATGCCGCGGTTCGGACAGAACACTCGTCAAATTTCTGCGATTGTAATTCAGCGCCTCGATAAGAGACAATTGGTAACCACGAGCCCAGGACGCAAGGAGGCTTTTGCTATCTACTGATGAGCTGCGGTGGCTAACGCTCGAAGACGACATGGGATCAATGGATTATTGTAAGGACTCGATCCTTCCACAACGAGGAACTAGAACGTAGAGAATCGAGTCAGCAACCTCCGGGCAATGGTAATAGTTATATGAAATACCAAGCCTTTCTTTCTTCATCGCGGCTGAAAAGGAAATCAGCAATTTGTTTATAGGATTGAAAAGCAGCTGTATCCAATCACCAATCAAAAATTCTCGATCTGGTTCCGCCAGCGAAGTTGTACACATTTTGAACGCGTAGCGTACGCGAGCATCTAAATTTTGGTCAGACTTGCTTCAAAAGTGAGTGATCCACGGCAATAACACCGCAGCCAGGTTTCAGCACCTAGTTCGACGTCTTCTAAACAATTCAAGAAGTTGTAAGCACTGGGACCAGCTTTCGGTTGCAACCCATTTAAAATTTTCGACAGACCTTCCTGTAAACTTGTGCCCTCAGATGTTGGCGCGGAGAACCCAGAGGTGACCATACACAACAATACGAAGATCGAGGAAATGACTAGGCGCATCTCAACACGTTGGGTTATATCGAGCTAGAAACGATGGTGACTGCTCTGAGTTTGGTTTATACTATCAACAGCGACATTGATGAGTATTCTGAAAACGGGTGCTGCGAAAACTCTGAACTCGAGGCATGTTTTCCATCAACGCCTTGTGAATCTTTCTGCTCTGTACGTCCGTGATAATATTCGTTGGCAAGCCCCTATGACCTTCTTTTCTATCTGCGAATGAATCGCAGTGGTCGGTCTGTGGTTTTTGATAGATCTCGAGCTCCCATCAGTTATCAATCTAAAACTTCACTCAAGCAGAGTCGAAGCCCCCGAAAATACGTCCAATCGTGTTAATTTCTCGAATGCCAAGTTTGTAAAAACGATTTGGGTGGGAGTGGCCATCGACTACCTACGATCAGCCTTCGAATTCCTCAGCAGACGCGGTCCAGAGTATCACATCATTTACTCACTTACTTCCTAATACATTTCGGTACTTAAGACAGCTAGGGAGGGAAAGGGGCTATATCCCAGGCCTTAAAATTAGGATTAGATGGATGGTTGAGGTGTACGCGGTTCCCACCGGAGAAACTCAAGCCTTGCAGAGGGAAGAAACCCCTGCCTATCTTTGCACACGATATGTAAGACGTCAAACCCCTTTGTTGGATGCGATGGGCCACTTATCTCGTCTTCGTTTCCCTGTTTTGAAACCTTTCGTGATAGTTAATCAAAATATCCAAGATACGTTCGTGAGCGCGATGTGAACTTTTGTTTCAATGGGTTGAACTTCCCCCGAGCCATTCATCCTTCGAGTCGCATTCGTCGTGATGAACGCCAACTTCGATGGTATTACATTTTTTTCTGCTCTACTTGAAGCATTTACTTACGGTAGGGTCTCATCAGCAAACGGTACCATTCGTTTTGTTGACTTTCTATCCAGCATCATACTACGTAGTTTTCACTCGCTATCTAAGCCTTCAACGACAGAGAAACCAGTCCCGAGGAACCGCTTCTCCCTCTTATTCACTGGCAGCTCTATTTGCTTTATGCGGGATTTTTCTTGCGGCCAACTTCGCTGGGGGATATCTGGTAATTGTAAGCAATCTCTACACATTTTCACGGTTCTGGCATGTACCTTTAGCCCTCCAGTTCCATAAGAACGAACAAGACGAACCAAGATGGGTACTCGACTGCCTAAACATTGTGACAAGCGCTATCTGTTCCGTAGTAGTGTTCCTCTCTCAAGGCGTCTTGGTATGTGAAAAAACCCATCGGATTTTTACCTCCACTGCTGACTCGCACAAGATTACGCGGTGTTGGACGCTAATGAATCGAAAAGCAATACTTATTGCTGTCACATCTGTCCTAGCCGTTATATCATTTGGTTAGTGATTGTTATTGAAAACATTTCGTCGAGTGTGCTGACCTCCATGAAGGGATGACATCTTCCCTCAACGTAGCAAAAATAGCAGTTTTACGAGGCCCACTTGAAGACCTGCCTCATTGGTTTACTTTAGTGGCCGTTAGCGCCTTTGAAATTTCATTGGCTGTCGATGTATGTGTCACCGGCCTCCTCCTGCTGAGATTCTGGCAGGCACGCGAAGGGTATAGCCTTCCAGCCTTCGCACAGAAGAGACGGAGGTTTTGGAATTATCCCATTCCAACACCCGGATCTCTGGTCATCGAATCTGGAGTACTCGTATCCGTTGGCCAATTTGTTTGGGTATTATTATATACCATGGAATCGGATTTCTTTTCGTTGGTTAATGGAGTTATTATCATGGTCTATGTGAGCTGTATCGTGTTTCCTGGTTTTGGGAGTCGCTCACCTAGTCATAGGGTATCACACCTACTTTGATGTCGATGGTAGACATGCAAAGATTTCGAGATAAGACCAACGGATGACGCCAACATAGAGCATGCAGATTGAGTACAAATTTGTGGAGTGGTGAACGAAGCACGAATTTATGGCCAAGTAGAGTATGGACGACATCATAAATCCCAGATTATAGACCTTTGATAGTTAGTAGAAATGGAAAAGTAGTGGATTCCAGCCATGGAAAGCAATATCAAAGGCATAATGGTGAAATAAAACCTTTCCAGCGGTATAGGCATGCGAGATCCCTTCGTGCGGAACATCGAGACACAGCGCTTGAACGTAACCAGTCCGTTGTTTGGGGTTTATTGCATCCCGTGGCTGGGGAGGTCCACTTATGGACGCCCTCACAAGCACCTTCAGCTCTCCGCGCCCACGCCAAGTGTCGAAACGATTAGGAGAGTAGATCTTCCGAGAGTCGCACCGCGATTTCGTAAATATGGCGAGACAGACTGACTGAAAAACGAGGATAGGCCACAGGGCGCTTACCATGGGACCGGGGACCTCGGTACTGGCGGTTACATAGAGCGGACAGCCTCAGAGTCGGAGAAACATCAGGAATGGCAGAGGTAAAAAATTTCGCGTCGAAATCGCGGAATGACGTGGCAGTGCATTACCTAATGAGAACAACCGCTTATATCTGCACTCCATCCATCCTGTTGTGATTTTGTTGAAACAATCGACAGTCCGCGTCTACGAGCCGAATGAGTCAATGCTCGACAGACAATTCTTGTGAATTTGACATAAATTTTTCCAAGCGGCCTCTTACTTAGTAAATGTTTCATTTTTGAGCAGAAATTGTGTTTCATCTTTGATATCGAATGGTTAATTATACTGTCGGCTCCAGAAATAATGCTCGCTTTTTTTTCTTTTCGTCAAGCTCAGGAATTGACCGACTGCCCGAAAGAGAGGAAGGACGCAAGGTAGACCAATAACTTGTAGGGTATTATAAACGGCATGAAATTTGTGTTGTGGATTATAATCGCTCAAAAATGGTATACCTTGCCGCTAATCAAGTACCAATCCCTACTAGCACTTGGCATTGAAATTTGTCTGGCTTGATATTTGCATAGACCCGGTAAACAGCATGGAGGAAGACCGATCGTTTATATTCGGGACCGCGGTCGCAATGTCAATGGCATCTATTAGCTGAAATTAGATTTTCTGTGCAAGTCATAGGTTATAATGCTCACATTTATAATGCTTTGCCCCATTCGGGTCACTTTTAGGCGCTCGCTAATAAAATAGGTTAATGGCTGGAAAATTAGAGGTATAAAGTTGGTATGTAAATACCGCATCGTCATAATTGAACCACACGGAACCGCTTGCAACATAACTTGCAGATCCTGTTCCCGGGGCATTACACGTTGTTGTTGTCATCTGCAGCGTAAATTTAGCGCCAGGCCCACATTTTCTCCAACCAGATAAATTCAACATACGGTTCCCATACATGGTTTACCATCGACGGTGTTTACGCTCACTGTCTGCGTCTGTTGGTTGCTAGCGCTTGTTGTGAAGCTGTGGTGAACCCGTTATGATCATGCATATTTTGCGGAATTAATGCGATGCCAATGTACTCTACCTTTTGGCAAAAGAATTGGTCACAGTTGTGGTCGTGGTAACGTCGGCTGATGCACCGGCGACATCGGGAATCCCAATTGTGATGCCGACCGTAGCGCCTGATGCTAAAGAACTTTCCTCTGTAATGATTGAAATCTGTCAAGGCGTGAAATATAATCATAATATAGCTTGACCTACGTGTAATCGTCCAGCTTCCATCGTTTGAATACCCCTGTTGGAAGGCTAACTGGTATGATCCTGTTGTTCCGGTGATTTTGCCTCCAAACTGGGCAGTATCTGAGGTACTACAGCTGGGCGCGCCTATTATTGGAAATGAATCACACTCAACACAATGTCACCTAAGGTTGAGCAATTCTTACCTTTCAAAGTAATCTGTACCGGCCCATCCTGCAAACAGACCGTTGCAGGAGCGTCGGGATACTTTAAAAAGTGAGCTAAATCCAATCTTAAATTTAGGGGCCGGCAAACCTCTGGTGGGTTAACTACAATATTTACACCGCCGTCACCATAGGTATCGGTGGCATATTGCTGGATTTTAGACCACCCAGGTACTGCACGAGCATTACAATATCAGAATATTTTCAATCTCAATCTAATTCGGGGATGTGCTCACATGCTTTTACCTGGTCCAGCGTTAGCGGGGTGCAGCTTGGGGCCGCATCTCTGCGGTAGTATGAGTCTTCGTGGGTGTGCCGGATGACATGATTGATATCCGCGGATCCCGCAACCCTACTGGCTGGCAAAGCAGAGGCAAGCTGTAGGCCAGAGAGAAGCACCGAAAGCTGGTACCAAAGCAAATGAAATTAGCGAATAGTTTGCAAGCCTGTAGAGGCACAGATACTGACAATATACGGGAAGGTCATGGTGTTGCGTTGGGTGAAAGGTAGTTTAGCGAGGTTTGAATAATTCGGTGAACAAATGGGTCAACCAAGTTTGTCGCAAGCGATAATGAAAGAGACCAGCTCGATCGTTGGGCTTTACAGATTTTTTAGACCCGTTATATAGCAATTCTTCAATGCTGGATTTGGAAACATTTAATTTTACCCATTGACAAGGGCCATGCGAGGACTGTTTCAGCTTCTCGGCCAGCTCGAAGTCGTTTAATAAATTAAATCTAATTTTACCAATGTTCCATCAGTAAATGAGTCCTGTCTACCGCTTCTTCATCTGATCAACCCTGCATCAAGATGTGATCAAAGTAGGAAGGTGAATGGGATCAACTCTCAGCATAGCCTGTTTTTTTTTTACAGGTAGTCAGCAGTTTCAATCACTTCCGACATCGAACATAAAGGTACGTATTTCACTATGAAATTATTTTTAAAACCGGTTCTTTCTATTCAAATCAATGTTTTAGATTGGCATGTTTGATTTTTCTGGGAATTAGTTCTCGAATGGAAGTGACTTCGGGAAAGAGATCATTTATAAAGGCTGTTGTCGATTCCCCTTGATTTATTTATTTAGAAATTTCCCGCTTTCTCTCGTAGATGGAAAAATTGAAAGCGGTCAAGAGCGCTGGCGGTCAACCGATCAAGAAAGGATGTCTCCAGGGATGGCTTTTCCTCTTTGTTGTCCACGCTGGACCTTCCCGGTTAATTGGGCCTAATTTGGACACTTTCCTCAGACGTAGACATATCGTACTCAGAGGCCAATACCTGCTGCTTGAACCACATTGAGACTCCAATAATCGACGCGCTCATTTGTTGACATTTTCAACTAGATCTAACCATAGTGCCATCCAAATGTATATATATTGGTTCAGTCTCACGGCAACGATTTCGTTCTCATGAGACGATCAGTTAGAGATGATTATGGATCCGAATCTAACTCCGCGGGAGATAGCATAACAACAGCCTACGCGTCTGCATAATCAGAACACAGACCAATTTACCAGCACAACTGACACAGATTTCGAGAGGTAGGATGGACGACGGAGACGCATGGATTATTTCCCCCTTGGGTCCTCTACTTTAAATTTCCATGGCAGTGGGTTCTTTCTCGACTTCATTGTGGCTAAATTCACCGCCCTTCTAGATCTTGGGGTTATTCTCTAATAGTTCCTTTTTTTGAGATTTATGCCAGCTTCCTCAGTAATCAGTTTATTAAAATATGGGAGATTCTAGGCTATTCTCCAGCACTCGAAACCGTCACTGATAAATATAATGTTGCCATTGTCAGTCCGACTTAGCGCCCAGAACCTGTTTGAAATTCGACTTAGGCGAAGGGCCACCGCAATTCTATGTCCGCGAATTTGAGGATAGAAACAGAGGACATTGTTGACATTGTTGACGTCATTGAGAATAGCCGTGGGAACTCGCTGTTGATCAACGCTGAGCGCTGATCAACAACGTCAACCGTTCGTTCGCCATCCCCCATGTCGACCAGCGGGCGAGCTGGGCCTCAGGCATCCTCCGTCGCCAAAAGAACTCGACGCTGCCGCCTCAGGGCTCTCTCTCAGACTACTTTAGCCTCCACTCTACACCTCTGTCACCTTCAGCTCATACCAGCACCACTTGTGGACGGCGTTACGATGATTCTCCTGCTCCAGTGTCCAGGTTGGCTGGCGGGAACCTGTCCTACAGGCTACGGCTATAACGGATGCCAATACAACAATCAGCGTTTGGTAGTAGGGTTAACTTTTTGACTTCGAGGAGGCAATACAGCTGCAGCCCAGTGGTGGGCGGATGGTATCGTCGTCGCCCAGGAAGTACTATGTCAGCTTCTGCTTTGAATTTCTGTGTTTTTAGGCCAATTCTTGGCTGTTTCATGTGAGTTTCTTTTTCCTTCCTTTCTGTTCGTGGCCTTGATCTTCGCCGGACTGACAGATATCTTTTAGATAAAACCTTTCCCCGGGCGGTCAACCTTGTGGCTCTCGTTTTTGCTACAATGTTGTGAACTACTGGTTCTGCACATCCTATTTACGTGCAGTGATATGTCGCAGCCTCGGCTGGCCGTCCTTTGCTTGTGAGGTTTCGGTACCTTCACTGAAGTTCTATCCATGTACTCCTTGACTGCGTTTGGGCGATCTCCTCTGGTTGTATCACGACCTCTTCCTCTGAACCCTCGAAGTTACGGATTGGGGCTGGCTATTAACTGTAAGACATCTCGCGAGCTCATAAACGCGCGAATTATTATATATCACAGGAACCGCTCGTCATTGACTACATCACTCAAATCTCTTTCTTTACTCGTTATGCAAGACAACGTAGTATCACGAAAAAGTCGATTTATTCCAATGGCATGATACGAAGTAGTTGCGGTTCCCCCCCCCACCTCCTGCTGAGGTTCTGCATACCCGTGTCGTCAAATCGTTTCACTAAGAAGGGACCAGTTAGTTTCTCCTGTCTAAACTTTACCAACGACGGACTCACATCGCAGCCGAACCTCAAAGGACGACAGGTAGGCGCATGACATGTTCCGTCAAAGTTGCAAAATGCTAGCTCGCACACTTCGACACCGACTTCACAGGATTCGAAGTGCACACAATCGGCGTCGGTCGTGCATGCAAGTGCAGCCACTTGGTGGGATGCGATTATCGATACGAAGAGGCTTATCAAGGAGGAAGGCTTCATAGTGGGTTTGACTCTGGGGGTAAGTTGAATTAGGGACCGCTGGTTATGGGCCGACCCATTCCATCGTTCTTATATGCTTTTCTAAACTGATGTTCTCCCCAGATCTGCCATACCGGTCCACTATGTTATGTGTTAACATCGATACTTCCGACTCTCACGTCGATTCTCAACAACTGGATAGAAAGTCATAAATAACCGTCGAATCTCAATATCGAAAATCCCTCACACAGAACGGGCATTATTATAGCTCGGTGTAATGCTAACCTACCGATGAACAATGTTAAAATTATCCACAGCGCGAGTCTCCCTCCCATTTCGTGGCAATGTCATGATATCCCGACCTTTTCCCCGGCGTATGCCTCAACTTTCTTCCATGGCTTCCTATTGGCGTCTCTCCGCCCCCATTACGGTCTATAACGCGCACGCACCCTGAAGCCTACTGGCTAGACATTTGGACATGAACGTTTCCGCAGTGATATCTAGAGGAGCATCTATCAATGTCAAGAGTCTCTGATCATAGGTGAGATGGAGAAGGTGGAATGGAAGCATAGGTACATCGACAACAACGAACTCATGGGCCTCCCTCTCTCGTGATCTGGATGACATCCTAACGCATAGGCTCCTGTTTCTTTACCCCACCAGTGGTCCTGGATGTGCACGGCTGGGCAGTGGGTCAGATTTGAATTAGAATCATGTCACTTTGGCGGTGTAAAAAGAACAAGCACCTCTGCCTGCTGCCGAGGCGGTGAGATTAACGATTGTGAGTCGAATGTCGGTTGAAAATTTCCTTGGGGGCTTTTGTTGTCTTGAACGGACGAGCTTGTCAATGGGACCACAAACATATTACTTAGGTAAAGTTGTGTCCTCAAAATGACAGCGGAGGACAGAATAGGGTGGTGGGGTGTATTATAGTAATCAGTGATTCTCCTTTGGAAACGGTACAACTCTTGACGAACTGGCCGAATACAATTTTGCGATTCTAACAGTACGTACGGAAGCAAATGAGTTCGAATTAAAACCATACGCTAATATAGATTGAGGGGGTTCAGACCGTGTCTGACATACGACATATTTACTGCGTCAGCCACGGGTGTTTCAAAAGCTCCTCGGCCGTCGCGCGGTTCTTGGGATCAAGCCGCAAGCATTTTGTCATGAGATCCGTTACACCCGCCATGTCCGCAGGACTCAATATGCATCCTGTATCCTTAATACATTTCTCGAATGGTTTGCGGACAAAGCTCTCGAACTTCCTGGGTCTACCTGCATGAGAGATCCCAATGAATGAAAGAAGAAATAAAAGGCAAGATAATGTGACAGACAGTCCAGCTGGAAATAATCCAGGCTACGAGAGCAACATTGAAGAAAATCTTGATGGAAGAACTCGCCACAAAAAAGGATCATTTGATAAAGCAGTACATCGATTTCTGACGCGTCCTGTTCCACCACTGCCATTGGTTTAAAAAGGGGTACATTGGTTAGCAACGTGAACACCTTGACCATGCAGAAGCTATTAGGGGTGTATCGTGATTTACAACCGATAACAATGACATACCATGCACCCGAAGGTCCAAATATCGACGGATTCATTCCACTCCCCACCTAACACGACCTCAGGGGGCCGTAAGCCAAGGGGTGTTATATTATCCGTGGTTTGATCGACTACGAACTGAGCTGAACGTGAATAAGTTGTAGGTCGTCAACAATTCCAGAAGGCCATAGAACGTACCACTGCTGTAGTCCACGAGTTTAAAATTACATGACTGCAGTTCGTCAACCGTGGGTGGCGGGAATGATTGTGAAACGAAGGCAAGAATCTTGTTCATCCTGCGTAACGGTGCGTAAACACGAGGGGGGTTTTCTGTGACCCAGTTGGTGATCGCGTCAGTTGTCCAGTGGGGTCCTAATTCAATCATGATATTGTCGGGCTTGATATCTGTAAGCAAGCTCGCACAGTGAATAATCAGTGTCATAGCGTCATGATAGAGAAAGCATGCCTGTATGGGCGATCCCACATCTGTGCAAGCGCGCGATGCCGAGCAGCAAATGCCGCAAAATTCGCTTCACGGTTTGAACAGGAATTAAACCACGCTGCAGAACATTTCGGGCGTCCTGAACATTAGACCAGAATAGTTCGGTCACAAGGCAAAGATGCTCCCCATCCTCCTCGATACCAGGGTGAATGAAATGAGTCAAAAGCCGAGCACAAGGATCGGAAGGACCCTCTAAAGTCAACGACGATAGGCGCTGGAAGACCTCCAATTCACGCAGTTTATGTTCGTAGTTCAACTGGGTTGCGTAGCCGTTGAGAATTTTGACGGCCACATAAGTGTCGTCACTTGAAAACTTGTCGGTTGTCATATGGCTGTAAACGGAAAGGCAGCCTTACATGCGGTCATGAGCGAGCCAGACACTCGACGCTGTCCCGAATCCCAATTTGGCTTGAAGTTTAAAACGGTTGGAAGGACCAAGGGAGAGTCTTGGAGTACCCTGAAAGTAACCATAGCCTTCTGAAGCTGGTAGACCGAGAGGCTCTTCAGGGAAGGTAAAGTGCGGGACGCTGGGTTGCTCATTGGAAACTGGAATTTGCTTAGCCGGAGAAGACATGAGACGCGTTTTATGCCCAAGAGGAATAAGCGTATACGACTGGTGTAGACTGCGTAGGAGCCGTACTAGCATTTTGTAAGGACGCGACTGTTTGCTGTCAAAAAAAAAATTCAAACATGATTCATTTTGTTTGGTTTTGTTTGATTTGGTTGTTGCACACTTTAAATTTGTTCGAACGCAACTCGAACTTCCTACATGTAAATCCAGCCGCACGTATCGCTCGCAGGGAGCTTCATCCTGCATTGGGAAATATGAGCCTTCCAAAATGTTGTATCTAAACACGCATCAAAATAACCATAGCCGCGAAGTTGACGCGGGGAATCAACGGGGAATGGCTGCACCTATGTAAAGTGAATTTCACTTCTTTCCTCTGCAGAACAATCCCAGCCTCGGACGCTGATATATCTCAGATAGCTACCGGGAAGGCGTAGTCAGTTCACCCCCAAAGGGTGATTCAAAGCTAGTAGCAAGCCAGACTGAATCTCTCATGAGCATCCACGGCCCTAGGGCCGAACGCTCGGAATCGATCAGCTTGACCTAGCCTTGTACCGTGACTCGGATCATCGTTTTAATGTTGATGTGCTTTCCGTCTAGACCGGTGGGTGCCACTCCGTTTTACATCTTTAGATCGCACTTACTGTTAACTCTTTCACCTGCCAGTGGATGGCCGAGGTCGGTAACCGGGGTTGTAAGCATAACGGTCAAAGTTATTCTTCTTAGGGAGTGCACATCGCCTTTTTGGCCATCAACCTGGTGAATGATAGGACGATAAGTCCGAATAGCTGTTTAGCATTGCCAGAGAAGATGAGAAGTCCATCTTCAGCAATGCTCAGGCGTGATAAAGCAGGACTTGAGATCAAAAATCCTCAGTCGTCCCATACATCCCCAGAAATCAAAGAGGACCGCGCCCTCGAGTCAAACCTCCCTCCTTTTCACTTCTTGCCTGCCCTTTCATTGGTCTGATGATGCTGACAGTTGATTTGAACAGCACCTTCGGCAGTCTTCTCGTTGGCACTTTCTTGTCAGCCGTGTAGGTTTGAAATTTTACTGTCGTGTTTCCCAACATTAATTAATCGTCTAAGGCTCTTTGGTGTTACATGCTCGCAGGCGTTCTATTACTCCCAGAACTATTCTGCGGACAGATTTCTGGTCAAGGCGACGGTTAGTCATACCTTCTTCCCCTTCCCTCAGGAAACTTAATCGTTGATAATCCAGGTCGTCGGTTTACTGTAAGGCGCCATGTGGCTCCCGTTCGAGCCATCCCCAATCTGTCTGTCCGAATTACGGTATTAATCACTTGAACGCAGAACTCTTGAAACATTGCATTCGGCTTTCAGTATGCACGCGATATATCACTACACTATCATCAGCTATGCGGACGCCGTGGCTTGGTTCGAAGCTACGTGGTCAGTTATTGTGAGACCTTTCGTTGAAGTTCGAACGCATAAATTATTAACGAGTTTCCTCGTACAATAGATGACCTTGGTCATATCAGTACGACATCCTTTGTGATTATGAGCTTGACCGACCAACCAATCCGTCACCTAGAGTTTGATTATTTTAATTGTACATCTTTTTTACCTCAGAAGAGTCTACCATAGTAAGCGTTCTTTCCATTTCTGGCGACGTTCAACTGAAAATTATGCCTTCAGTGAGCAGAAAGAATGTTCCTTTGGTCGCCTTGCTGGTGAGTGCCATTTTTTCTCTGCGGTTAGCTATATCGACAAGTTTTACTCAGACTTTCCTCTCTCTCGGCCATTTTGGTTAGTTTGTTGATTTTAGTTCTGTCCATTCACTCATCCACCAACGTAGCGACGGGCGCTTGTAAGAGCTATCATTGTTAAACCGAGATTCTCTCATGCCAGCACTTTTTGCTAGTGCCGACCGCGGGACTGTATGTGTCTGAATCACCCATGGCTTTCTCTATTTGTTTTCCTTCTTAACAAATCCACAGCTTCCGATCTGTAGGGTTTACTGATATTCCCCGTCACAATGTAAGAGTCTTCCAGCTTGCAGCATTTGGCGTTATAGCTGATGGGGAATACTCTTCCCCAGAGAATTCTCGTTATCGATGCTTGGCTTTCTCTGGGAGTCGCCACAGACGTCCTCACTGCCGCCTCGCTTTCGTATTACTTGCACACAAGTCGGTCTGGAATCAAGCGGTGAAGCCGGTTTCCTTCTTTCCTTGGTCATCGAAACTCACTATTTTCTTACAGCACCGACACAATGGTGAACAAATTGATGGTCTATACTATCAACAACGGGATTTTGACGAGGTCTGTCACGCCTCCTTCTGTCGAATCGCAACTCATAGTAAAAATTTCCAGTCTTTTTGACATTATCGTCATAATATTTGCAAGCCCTTTTCGCCTCTACTTTTTTAGTGACGCCTAAATGCCTGAGTATACAGTCCACAACCCAACTTGATAAGCTTATCTTCTTGTCAATTTTTCAGATTGTCGGAAATTGTGAGTCTGGCTTTTTCTATATAGCTGTCAGCCGAATTTACCGTGATTTCAGTGTACACCAATTCCATGATGGCAACGTAAGTGTCTGGTAATGAGGCTTCCGACAGGTTATTCAGTTTTATCTATTAGCTTGAACAGCCGTCGATCTCTCTCTCAAGCCCATCTTCCAGAATTCCATGGCTCTAGTGATGCGATGGAAACCTTCAGGGTGGCACACGTAGGATCGGCGTCCACGATACCAATTGAACGCACAGAATTTCGGCAAGGTAAGTCCATAGGGGTTCTCTATTTTCCTCAGTTTGTTGATGGATGGTAGGAGCTTTGAATGTAGCCCAGACGATTTAAATCTCTTCCGCTAATGTTGTCTCTGTTGTTAAAAAACTCCTTTTTATGATCTCCGATATTACCGATATATTATCTGTCAAAGTTGGCCACCAGCAGCATTGTCTTTCTTATTGTTCGATGTACGACGTCGCTGATCTAGGTGGAATGAGTATTCTCATCTTTGAATGGGGACTGGCAATTCCTGCAGAGCCCCATGTTTATTTGTCCCTATTATATACTGAGGCTTCCCTGCCAAATTCTTTGCTCGATCTGCCGGTACATCTTTTGGCACGTTCTCCCTCCAGATTAGGGAAATTACTGTGCCAAATGTTTTAAAATCCATTTGCCGAGGTCGACTCCGTTCTAGTTTTGGCAGAATCACGTCGAGTCTCAAGTTAATTTTTATATCTCAGCTCAAAAGTAAAGATTAAAAAATTTGCCATGGAGTCGCGATAGAAATATGTGCCAAAATGATGTTTGCCAAATATGAAGGGGAATGGCGCGCGTTTAGGTGCTTAAAAGTGTACCTTACTCTTCGCCCTAGGTGTAACGGATACATTGGGGTCACACCTGTGTCACGGACCAATAATCACCATGTTGCCTACTCTAACCATTAATTTCCGCACATTTCAGGGATATTATAGCATTATATGTATTTAAGATCGAGTCTCGTGTCCAATCGTTATATTTTACGGAGAGAATGGACAGGTAACACCCCGAGTCAAATCTGAGTGTGAGCGGCGCTTTATTTTGTGGCTGTGCAGCTTAGTCATGGGCCATCAAGGCAACCGTAATTGCCAGTCCCCACTTTGAATCAGAAACAACGTCAAAGATTTACAGAATAGGTTTTCGAATCACAAAGCGTTTTCGCGCATTTGTAATTTACACCTTTTAAGGTGATCAACTTCGAGCGCTCGGCGGAGGAATATGGCTGATCCTTTCGGACAATAGCATGTAAGGTCCTACCCGAAAGCATCTCACACCTGTTTTCGATGATATTGACCAAAGATCGTAAGTAAGTAACATCAAGGCAAACAAGGAACAGGGCAACTGACTGTTTAACTCGAGAGGACGATGGACCACATCGTTGTCTGGAAAGTTCTCCAAATTCTGCGAAATACTGACCTCCGAAGGACCAAGGTTAAATACCACAAAATAAATCAACAGGTGAGCCTCGGTTTACTCAGTTCCAAACATTACCAAATTAAGGTTACAACGCCGACGGAGAGGAACGCGGACGAGATAGCAAAGTGGTGAGAGAAGACAGATGGGAGGAACAATTTTCCAAGTAGGTATGGTCGAAATGGAATGTCGAGCCTTCAAAGCCAGAGCCGATCATGGCTGGGAGACGAGGCAAGGATTCGTCGCCTGGAGATGATGTCACGGAAGTAGAGATCCGATTTTTACACACATGCCCCTCGAAGTTGAAGCACGCATTCCTTTCGTCCGCACCGACGTAGGCATCAGACCCCTGTGAGGGTGGATTGTATGTTGAAAAAAACAGGCGTTCAGGCTTAGGCTCAAAAGACAGAAGAGAAGTTCATTGAAGACCCGTCGAGAGAGAAACAGTGCGGTCAAACAATCAAATTTGACCGGTCTCTGCCTCGAAATCAACGTCAATGATCCCATCCTCGTCGTGCAAGCAAAAGGCCTGTTCAAGTTTTCAAGGCAATTTCAGGACGGTCTTCAAGGCGGTTTGTACAGCGGTTCGATTCGTCAGGTAAGGTCAGCGAAAGAATAACTGCATAGGGACGAAAACTGCAGGAAACGAAATGTCGAGAAAAAGCGTGGAGTTAGGAGTGTTGGTTACTTGTGGTAGCTCACGACCAAGCTTTCGCCTCGAAGGTGTAGATGTCAGACTCGTTCCTGTACAACCTACTAGCCCACGCAGGTCCGTACCGTGCATGCCAAGTCGTGTTGTCGCGAAGCATGACTTTTTTTCCAAAGGAACGTCACACGAACTGTAGCTGATCACAAACGATAGACATTCCGAGTTCACCATCGACAATTAGCCATACGTCAGCTTCGAGTGAGGACTGGCTGAGGTATCGGTGCCAAGATACCTGAGCAACGGAACCACTAAACAGAACAGGAATGGTCTATGGTTTCTGAATCCACTTTAGTTCGAATTCGATAAGCCCAAGCGCTGGCGTTCCACATTATTGCGTTCGGCCCCCCTCCCAGAGGTTGTGGTTATGTCGGTCCAGGCATCAGTGAAAACCTCCGTCTCGAACTTAGTTTACTAGGATCGACCGACTTGATAAGAGGACAGGGAAACATAGCTCTGAAAATGGCGGGTTTGCAGATCAAGCCGGGCCACGGGCATGCAGTACGTATGACACAGACGGCGGGTGGAAGAGCATATGAAAGCAGTGGAATGGGTCATGTGGAGTGTACATTGGGTGGAACAGAAAGAAAGGCCAGACACATTGGCGACCACAGATATGGCCGTTGGAGGAAGGGCCGAATCCAAACGATGAGCTCCGTCGAAGAAACGAAACTAGATAGCGACGCAAAGTATCTCAGGCCCCAAAGTCCATACCCAGTTCTGCACACCGATTCGAAATCTCAGATATCTCAAAGCCGGGGTCCTAGATCGAGTCACGCTGCTTGTATGAAGACGACGGGGAGAGTTAGAGATCGTTGAGTGGGCGACGGACGGCGAGGAATCAGTGAATGATCTCTTGGGTGTGGAGGGTTCGGATAGTTCTTCAAAGTAAGTAATCACTCAGTATCGTAGAATCAGAAAAACGAGGGAAAAGGACGAGATCCAGAGTTGTGTTGACCTGGGTGGCCGTGGTGGCATGCGTGCGACGCGTAGTTGGGTCGAGGTCGCTGCAGGTACTTGGATACTTGGCGCTGACGGTTACAGTACTTCGAAGAGGTCCCCAGGAGCGAGACAGAACAAACAAAATATCCGGTTAGAGTCGTGATTCGAGAAAAAATTACCGAGATCGATGGCGATGGTGGTGGGGAAACCATGAGGGCAGATGTGGCTGTTCATTAATTATTACCTAATAAAAAACATCCGAGTTCGTCGCCTCTTTCTTCCCCATGAGGCTCTATTCACGTCTACTTTGCCATTCCCCCGCGATAAACGGTCGCCCTCAGAATTTGGACACTTATCTCGCGTCTCATGTCTCTCCTCCAGTGCCTCCAGACGGAGGACGGAACAACTCGAGCCTGCACGAGCTCGAATGACCACTGCCCTTCAAGCACCCGACGATTTCACAAGGCACCTTGTATTTATTTCTCTAATACCTTCCATCGACCTTGAGGTCAATGCATAGGTGACACACTACAAATTTTAACCACTGATAGGCTACTGGGTTTCCCGCAAATCAACCAAGATAAATATATTCTTCCATGCAAATTAGGCCGCCGGTTCTAACATTCATATTCGCCGTTCTCCAATGCATGTAGGTCAAACTCTGCTGCTTCGTTTGACGTTTTGTAACCCTTCTGTTCCTGTCCTCCACTAGTAGCAGTAACAGAAGCTGCATGGATGCTCATTGGAGCTGAGAAGTTAAGCGCGCTTGCTGGTACATTTGTCAGTCTGGTTTCGTACGACCTGCCCATTGACACCCGCACGATAACGGCGGTTGGAGCAATTCCCTAAAGCAGGTAATTTTTAGGACGATAGGCATCCTAAGTATTAACGGGAATACGTACACATGCAAGAGTTGTTACACCGCCAATGGCGTCTGATCCGAAGTTCTTGTCCTCAAGGCTGAAGAGAACGACCCAAATCAACTGGGTGACGAAGCTCAACATTCCTGATTCGATCAAGAACGAAATGAGCTGGACAAGTTTAAGTCCCCCGCTCCCACTATGATCGTGTCCCTTCCCGAGACGTCGATGGACGTCTACCAGTTTGAGAATAAGCAAACCTGTGATGATGGTATTCACTGAAAGGGAGACAGAGAAGGATGTTGTGCCAAGGGGCGTAAACCAGGGAGGTAGGCCGCCCTCCCCATTTCCCACTGAGATTATCTCTCCAACAAGTGTGATCGCAATGGCTGATAGTAAATTTTAACTTGGAAAAATCGGGTGGAAAGAAAGTATGTGACGAACTGAACGATGCGAATGCCAATATTGAGGGAATAATAATGAGGAATGGGTTTCCACCCCACACGACCCAACAGCGATAAATCTTTCGCTCGTGAGTAAAATAGAAGATATCTTATACCAATTACACCTACCAAGACGCCTTGAGAAATAAAATCTATGCACGAATACAACGCGCTGAGAGCGACAGTAGTTCCGAAGTCTATAGAACTGGCGTTTGGGGCGTCAGACCGGAGCTAGTCGAACGGTATTAAGTTGAAGTGCTTTAAAAGAGCAGCACAGAAACTCACAACATCAAGAAAGACCTGAGCGCAGTCGATGCCTACATAGCAGGTACATAGGACAAACAGCGCCGATAACGGATAAATCAACTTAGTTCCGCCAGATTTTGCTCGAAGGTTGAGATACTGAGCAAACAATATGCAGTATGCACCTTCAACAGAGAATTAGAAAATTTGAATAAGAATATTATAAAGGACGGCACCATAGAAAATCGACTCGAGTATCGCTCCCAGGACGAGAGATTCTTTTTCGTCGAGCCCAACCATCTTGATGGGTTTCTTGAGTTGAAGGTTGGAAGACTATATATACCGATAATTTTCTATTTAAATTGCACGAGGATGGGCTGCTCTACCCGGTTGAAGGACATGCATCACTGACGATATCCTAGGTCCACAGAAATCACCTTCTGTGGACCATTGATAAACAAACTGACTTGGGATCTGCCATGCTCTAAATATCGCACGAACTTTCAAAAGTCAACTTTGGGCCTGGCTTACAATTTACCATGGTTTACTGAGAGAACTTGTTTTTTTCCGTGATTTCCGCCTCAGATTCATCGAATGGCACCTTATTTGGACTGATAGACACCGTGTTGATCCGAAGATCGACGGATCATGATTAAATCCGTGTGATGCAGTGCATACCAACTGTCTGCATGGGTGAAGACATACCGATAGTGTTGCGGACTCGGATGTGGACAGATAATCACCGACAAGCTCCCTTGATCATCTCAGAGTAGGAAAGGACCTCTAAGTTGAGCATCGTTCCCAACTAAATGCCAACTTAACGGAATCAAAATATTCAATTGAAAATCCCACGAAGACAGGAAAGCCTTCGATCTGTCATTCAAGTTTTGAAAGCGAAGGAAGTTGGACTGTAGAAAAGGCTGTGAACTGGACTTTATCTTTGATTGGTAGGCACCTTGTGGTCATTCAAGCGTTAGAGAAGCTGGGGCGATTCGCTTTGCGGAAGGAAGATAAAACAGTCGACAAGTCGCTTCGTGGATAGTAAAATCTGGACAAAAATTTTGCCGTTATTCCACAACTAAAAGTGACCACCAAGAAAGACCCGTTTCTCACCAGTGAAGTTCCATTTGCTATCGTCGTCTGGGGAGTGCTGGCCTCACCAAATGTCCAGGCACACGCACTCGGCACAACCACTGATCTACGGGAGCTCGGCCCCGTTATCCTGAATGTCGGATATCGATAGATCGATAGATCGTTGTCCGGTGTCGGGTCGCACGAAATGTTGTTTCTCCCCGTCATATTCAATCATCACCAACAAAGATAACACGACTGCAAAAGTCGCGGCCGCTATAATTCGACGATCTGGCCTGATCAAGCTGTATTCCTCATAACATTTCTTAGAAACCCTGGAGAGTTGGGTATCTGATGGACCGGTCCATCGAAAATAAGATCACTTGCGGCAAGCAGACAGTCGGATAGTTGGATAGTTAACGAAGGCGCAAGATGTGCTTTGGCTATCGATCTTGACTGCCAATTTCGACTTATCGTCTCTTATTGATCCCCTGATGCGATCACCCCACGCCCTCGAACATCCACTGCTGGCACCAACTCTGCCGTCTCTTGACTTCTTCCATTCAGTTTTGTCACTTGGTTTCATCTCTGTCAATCAGCCATTCCGTTGGTCTACCCTCTGGTGTCTAATCATAAATCAAATGTTCTCATGCCCGCAATTCGACCTACACCAGATCTTTGATATGCCTGGCGCTTTTCTAGACGAACAGATAAGGCGGTCTGTAGTTTTATGACTGGTACAAAAGGCAGGTAAACTTGACGAGAATGTTTTAAGCTAGAAGCCCCAACCACTCGAGCACCTAGATCAGAATCGTCCCAGAATGCAGCCCTCTGTCACCGCTCTTTTTGCCATTATTTCGATCGCAGTCTGTGTGTCCGGAATCCCAACAGTGGCTCAATCAGGTACTTTCCACTTTGTATACTGAGAAGTGGCATTGATGACCTCAATCCCTTGTGCCATTTTACAGAATCCGAGGGTACGTAAATATCAGCCAAGTTTGGGATATGATCGTGGTTGCCAGCTTACTGATCGATTTCAGTAGTTTATAAACGTGGTGGTTCGAGCATGTTCAGAGAGGTAATTTCGAACCTCGATAGTACCGGTGTAAAATTGGAGTGCAATCTCGTCACTTCTGGAAACGGAGAAGAAGGTGCGGAGAGCGATTTTGATCTGGAGGGCAGCGATACAAGCGCAGCTGGTATGTCATCAACACCTGATAATATTTGACGAGTGTGCTGAGGGATTTGACAATTGTCAAACGTGGTTCCGGGATGTTCAGAGAAGCCGTTCAAAATCTCAATACAAATGGTACCAAGTTCCAGTTGGAATGTGTTGTCTCCAACACCGAAGAAAATTTAGAGGTTGAGAACAATTTAAATGGCATTGACAATGTTGAGATATGAATACTCCTGCTGTCTTGATTAAGACGGCCACCGAAGTTTGCTCCGCTCAGTAGTTCATTATTTATTTTAAATATGTAGAGAATACAGTTCAATAACTTTGAAACATGTTAGCATTTGGTCCAGGACGGTCATTTTAGTATACGAGATGCGAACGGTTCGAGGCATACAACTTTCGCAATCTGACAATGCGTGCAATGGATACAATAATCGAGAGAGTTACTTCCGAGGACAATCTTCTCCCATCCGTGTGTGCCCACAAAGGAGAGAGTTAGAACACTGGTATGTGCAAACAAACAGATGGAAATTGACGTTGATGTTCCCTCTCCGGCGAGTGACCACATCTTACTTCCAGAGTCACGTCCTCCAGTCTTCTGTTTTTTTTTCTCTTCAAATGACCTAGGGAAGTAATTTTTTATTCTTTGAATAATACTTCCAGATAGCAACGAAAATGGTCAAATAAATAACATTAAAAAGATAGGAGCGTTACAGTAATCTGGACAAGAGAGTAGTGACAGTTTAATGAAGAAAATTTTGGACGTAAGTAAATGTTGATCAACATTGAACCCGTTCTCTCCCAGATATTTCTCGAACGCATATGGGGTTTTGGCTGGGAATTGGCCTGGGAGGCGGAGGCGGCGGCGGCGGCGGCGGAGGAGGAGGAGGAGGAGGAGGAGGAGGAGGAGGAGGAGGAGGAGGAGGAGGAGGAGGAGGAGGCGGCGGTGGTGGTGGAGGCGGCGGTGGAGGCGGGGGAGGGGGGGGAGGAGCAATAGCCGTTGAGGTAGGTTTTACCGTTGTAGTGGTAGGTAGAGCTGCAGTAATTGTCGGCGCAGTGATGGTCGGAATTAAGATTGGCGGTGTAGTGACAGTGGTCGCTGGTGCACCGGTACTTGGAGTAGCAGTAAGTGAAGCTCCAGTTCCCGGTGGCGCACTAGCGGTTGGTTTCGCGGATGTAGTAGGCAAAGCAGTTGTGATTGGATTGACTCCTGCGTTAGAGTAAACTGATAAGCGATTGGCGGCACCACAGAGCTCTGTGGTGTCTGCTTCGCAAGCTCGAGAGCAGTCGGAGAGAGGTGCGGCTATATTAATCGCAGGAAGTGCGAATGCGTTCCCGCACCCTATTATTTATGAAGTCAGTGACTAATATTCACGATTAAAGGATATTAAATTGTTAGGACGTACAGCATTCTTGGCCGAATTCCAATCCCGAGATATTAAAGCCAGCAGCAGCACACTGAGTTGTGCAGCTTTCGATAGTAACACCTCCCGAGATCGTAAATCGCTCCAGGAGAGTGCGTGGGTTGCTACCAACCACATCACTATTTAAAAAGCACGATTAGATTTGTGTTTCATAGAAACAAAAGGAAGACGTACGTGAAACATCCCTCGAAAGCCCATTCTCCGACTGTGGCCTTGTTGGCAGGGACTGGGGCCACGCTTACAGTGTTTTGGAATACACTGATTAAGCTTGCGCCACCGCAGGTGAGGGTGTTATCACCTCCACATGGCATATTGCACCGAGCGTCATCGACCTTCGTCGCTGTGCCTTGGATGTTAAAGTCGCAAACTAAGATAGGAAATACAGTCAGCGAATAATATTTTTCCAGCAGGGCCACCAAAAGGCATATAATAGAAAATATACGACATCGCGTCGCTCGGGAAGAGAATGGTCGATATTATGAAGAAAAGGGACCCACAGCACTCCTGTGTATACTCAGTACCGGCGAAGTTCAGCGGGGTCGAGAAGTTGCCACAAAATTCAGTGCACAAGAGAGGAGTCATTCCGGGGTTGACGACGGTGTGTTCCTGGAGTGAACGAGATGCCGGGTTGTTGTCCCTAAAAGAAAATTCGATCAGCGGGTGAACAGCCCCAGTAAATGCCAGAACTGACGAAAAACATCCAACGAAAGTCCATCCAGGTAGAGCCGCATTGACATTTGGATCGATTAAACCTTGCCTTTTCAGTAGGGATGGGAGAGCGACGGCGTTCTGTGATGCAAAGGGTTAGAATGGGTAGCTGATCAAAGATAATAGCGAAAGGTCAATACTTACGGGTAATAACGATGATGCGAGGACGGCGAGGATTGTCCAAGGATTCATGTCGACCAAGTCCTCGCACTTTTACGAGAGTAGGGGTTATTTCAAAAGAATGTGATGGTGTTGAGTCTGTTGACCTTCGCCTAGATATCATGTAGTTTATATACCAGAGCCGCAAGAATTCCAAGAATGTTATTGAAATTTCGGCACATAGAAGACAGAACTTGAAAGTGAGACGGCACGAAGTGTAAAAGCTATTCCAAGATATCATTTCAGGGCAATATCAACGTGCCTTACCCCTCCGTTCTCCTTCATTTCTTCATCATTTCTCTTAATCAGGATGTCGAAGGAGACAGACGACACCCAAGGACTTGAACGTAGAACGTGGGACTGACAGTTGTGGAGCGGAAGCAAATATGCGATCAGAGCTAGCATGTCGTCGCAGAGGCTGGGCTTGTTGAAATTTATTCAATGTATTCAGTGAACGCTTCGGAGAAATACAAGAGTCTAGCCCATGAAAGAGACGGTCTCTAGGAAATTGAGACGAGGTACAAGGTCGAAGACAAGGAAAAGATATTGGCTCAGGCTGGTCCTAACCTTGTCTGATCTGCTAACGTGAAACCAGAGCGTTAGCCAATTTGACATTTGCTGATACTAAGATAAAAATAAACATTCTGTGAACTTCGTGAATGTCGGTATCACAGAAATAGCCAACGACTTTCGGACCAAGGGGAAACTTGCTTTACCTGGGACGGAAGGCCATAGACCATGGGTAACGGAAGAACATAGTAAGTACCTTCCGAGTGTCCGACGGCTTCTAGAGTGATTAAGGATCTGCCGCTGCAGCCTGCATCTTTGATGTGGAATTGGGCGGTCCTGTATTTAGTCCGTATCAGATTCTAGGTAAACGAAAATATCATCGCTCAAAAGGGATCAATGAGTTCGTAAACGCGAGTACCTTCGAATTCGTTTGGATGGGCAAAATTAAGCATCAGGGGTTGTGATATGTCGTGCTTTCGCGCGTACCGGCCCATGAGATAGACGGAGGTCTGCAGAGGGAAGGGCATTTCTCTGGGAAGTCCGCGCACAAGTACTATATATGTGTGAGAACGTAGACGATGAGGCCAGGGGCAAGGAAAAGACAACGAATACCGATGACCGAACGAAGCCGGATTCTTGGCTCATGTTAAATAATTAAGGTGTACTGAGGAGATGACCTGTGAGGAAACATCTCGAGGCTATGAACAGCTGTGTACGTACGAAGTGGGGTTTATAGCCTTAACACGATTTATCCTGATAGACGCAAGGTAGGTGATCGTCAGTTGCCGTTCTTCAGGGTATTAAATCTGGAGTTAGTGGCCAAGTTGAATAATCGATTGACGAAATAAAAAGCATAAAACCATCGAATTCAACGGATTGAGACGAAAGAACGAAATGAAAGCCCATCTGTTCGTCCATCCTGAAATACTACCATTGGAAGGCGAAGTGAAGCCACTGGACCGTCCAAATTAAGCCTTCAACTCGTGCCGCCCCTCTGTTCGTCCAGATTCTCGGTTAAACGACACAAATGGCCATGGCATTAGTACCAGGGAGGTCAGAGATGGGAACCCGCCTGCTGGACTAGAGGAGCCGCCACTTTGAGGGCCAAGCCGGCGCCCGCTTTTATCTGTTTCGGCCTAGACCCAGATGCAGGGTGCATACCCAGTCACAGGCAATTTTTTCGAGGAGTCTGTATTTTGGTGGGCAGCAACCTGGGTGGGCATAAGCGAAGAAGGAAGGAGACGAGGAAAGGCAAGGAAGGCAGAAAGACAAGCGACAGGGTGGTCAAGGCAAAGAGAGAAGGTAGAAAACGAGGTGAACGAAAGACAGGAGAGAGGTTGAAAGGAAGGAGCGGGAAATGAAAACGAAAATGAAATAAAAGAGCAAAGAAGAGAAACGAACCTTTGTCTTCTCCACATCCCGTACATTCCCCACACCCGCCTCCGCATAATACACCATCGCGAACTCAGGACACAAGGGAGAAGTTCCTCGCCGCCATAACAGAAAATACTAGGCCAACACCGGGACAAGCACCGATGGGCAGCTGAGGAGAAGTGACAGCCGCAGGGAAACAATTTGGAGAGGGCCAGTTCCGCTTTGCCTTGACCTTGCTCGCTGGCAAGGCTGTGGTTTTGGAAACTCAACAGAGAACTGAAAAGCAACTGCGACTCCTCGAACTCGTATGTGAGTCACAGCTTATCTGCGGTGCCGAAAGATGCCCAATACGCCGCCCTGTCCATATACATACGAGTCCGGGCCTAGAAAGCAGGAAATGGCGCCAAGCGGTGCAGAGTCAATGGGTCCGATGTCCATTCGAAGGTGGCAGGAAACGAGATCGCTGTTGTTGTTCCAGAGCCCAAGGCGCTGCTAAATGCCATACTTGAGCTCCGAGGGTAAGGCCAAGGGTGTGGGGTTCGTTGATGCTTCGTCAACGGCCGTACTGCGGTTAGCAATGTGAACAAAATAAAGTAGCCAGAAGATGTAAGACGAAGAGCATCTCGCAACCATTTTGAGGCCAATTTGAGTGGGTGTGACTGTAAGCCGTATGGTCACACTGACAAATGCTGACGTAATACATATGATGCGCGTTGGACTCAAGTTGGACTCATTCCCTTGTGATCGCTCAACGTTCAAAGTTCAACACTTATAAATTAGGGTGGAGTCCTCGATTCCCACTCAAATTTCAAATCCTAAACCCCAAATTCTGACCGTCGAACTACCATAAATATAAACGATATAATTTGGATATAATTCCATAATACCTCATATTCGGCGTTCGCTTACACCCCTTGCACAGGCGATGGGCGCGTTAAGATTCCGATTAATACATGTCCATCCCAGTGAAGTGATCAAAAATTCACAAGGGTCGTACGAGAAGTTTATAACAGAGTCTCGGTCCAGACTTCTCTGAATTCATGTCTTTTATTATACATATTATACATCGCGCATCATGAATTTCTGAAAACGGGTCGTGTTCGCATAAATGAATCCAAATATAATGCAACGATATCGATTGGAATCTGTCGAAAGAAAACATCCGGGGGAGAAATCAACTAATAAACCAGCTTTGAGTATATAAGAAATGGGAACTGTTCAAAATACTCACTCATCATGATCGTCACAATGCTCGCAATGCTCGCAATGGTTACAATGGACACAATACTCGAGGGAGTTACCTCCGGGGACAGACTGGGTACCGTCGGGGCCCAACTTGGGATGCCAGATAGTCTGTATTTTCAACTTCCCAGAAGACAACCTGATGGCGTCCGTCTCTCGTTCCATGATGTTCCGCCTTCCCACTGTCCTTTCCACCCAGGATCCCACCCGGGGCGTACCTACAAAGGAGAGACCTAAGACGCCGGTTTCGCGAACAACCTTGTGAAACTCAGAAAGAAGCTCCGCCGGCGGGTTCGAGGTTGGAGTCGTCGTGAATTCGTATGGCTCACCAGTCGAGAGCCAACGTTCGGGATAGTAGGGGGAGGAGAAGGTTTCTGCGTCTTCAGGCTGGGTAACATCGCCAATTGCAATCATCTTCTCTCCACGCTCTACTTTACAGTGCGCGTGGACAAGACAGACGCTAAATTGGTACTGGAACTTGGCGAGGAGAGGGGCAAGTTTGGCCAAAGTATTCTCGCGATCGATAAAACGACGATGGGCGTCGTATACTGTCGGAAGAGAGTTATAGATGTCTTCGTAAGAGGTCATCGGATTGAGGATGGTCGAGGAGATAGATCCAAGTTGTGGGCGTATTCGTGGTACGATGGGTTTGGTCTTCTATCACTTCTATCCACTATTTTATACATCTAAGGGGCGCTGCTGAGTACTTACCTTGTCTTGTTATGAGATACCCGATACACACGGTAGATAAGCGATGTGCATCTAGTATATCAATATCCAGCGTCTAGATAAGTCAACTCGGTGTCGCACCCCGTCATGGGCGTTATTAAGGGACGACACTCATGTTGGGGTGCAAGTTACACGTGTGTTGAGTACATTCAGCGCCATGCCCAATTGGACGTTTTTGTGCTAATCCAAGTTGGAAAGAAAATCGCAAGGACTCAATTCTTCAACGAATCAGCGGTGATCTATTTTTGCAAGGATTGGTCAGGAGGTCTGAGTGAATGCCGCATTTTTCCCCCTCTCCGATAGTAGAAGGTACGGACCAAAAATACCTCCACATCCCAGTGAAACGCTTGAAGGCAAGATACCTTATCTGAGGACATACAAGACATGTAAAGAAGGACTTGCTTCCAGCTTGGACGAGCAGAGAAACACCGAATTCGAGAGTTTATAGTACGTAGGCGAGTTCAATAAGGATCTCTTCCTGCCTTATTTTATTAGGACGTTAGAATCTCACGATACGTTAGACGCTCGTTGCATATCTGTGGCCAATCGTATAAGTACATGACCTCGTGACACAACCGGAGCTCGTGGCCAATCCGCGTTAACGGATAAGTATGCCTAATGAACGTTTGAAACGTAATTTGTCCTTCAACTTCTGATAGTGCCTCCCCCATTCCAAGCGCCACAACCCCAAGAGCATCCTGGCGCAGACAAGCTAATCGAGAATGATCGTCCCCAGGACCTGGATATTCAGTCTTCTTGTAAACAGGGTCTTCCGTCTGCAACACTTCCTGGATATATAAAGTAGTTTCCGACACAATATAAACCTTCAGACGAAGTCGTCAAACCCAGGTCATTCTCACTACGATGCCCACCTACGAAGATATCTACAACTCTCTGCCCACTGTATTCGACGCAGACAATCGTTTCGTCGATCGTGAGAGCACCTTGGCGAACCTTGCGCCTCTCCTCGCCAGGTACCAGTACCAATTCGGCGTCTGTCTTGTTCACGCGCACTGTAAAGTAGAGCGTGGAGAGAAGATGATCGCAACCGGCGATGTTACCCAGCCCGAAGATGCAGCATCTTTCTCCTCCCCCTACTATCCCGAACGCTGGCTCTCCACAGGCGAACCATACGAATTCACGACGACTCCAACCTCAAATCCGCCTCCAGAACTTCTCTCTGAATTCCACAAGATAGTTCGCAATATCGGTGTCCTAGGTCTTTTCTATGTAGGCACTCCGCGCGTTGGGTCCTGGGTGGAGAGAACAGATGGGAGGCGAAACATCATGGAACGAGAGTCAAACGCCACCGCCGAAGTGGCTCCTGGAAAGGTAAAAATACAAACTACCTGGCTTCCCCACTTGGAACACGACAATCTCGCTGGTGGTGACCCTGATAATTGGTGTGGGCATACAAAATGCCACCACTCTTGCTTTCACTGCATAGGTCATAAGTGAGCGTCTCTAACTGTTATCATCGACTCCCCTCTTCTTTACTAAAATGGACTTCTCAGCTGAGTTGTATTTCACTGTAACCGTTTTGCGACGCCTCAGTCGTCATCCTATGATCCTTCATTTTCATTTCTTCCGTCTTTATATCGCATATTTTGGGGAATCAAAAAATACTACTATTAAATAGCTGTCGCGTTATATTCATCAGAAATTCTTGTAGGCGCTAAGTACGTACGTCGTAGTGGTCATTTAACAATAAAAAGGCCTAGCTCGTTACCAGTATTTAGGATCCTCACGGAACAGGAATTTCTCAGAGAGAATGCAATAGTGGGGTAGAGATAAGAATTGTATTCTCAAGTAGGTACCACAGGTCGTAGTTATGCTGTTCTAGCTATAGATGTCCGAGGCCGGGGACAAGGAAAAGGCATTGGATACCCATGCCCTAGGGAAGCCTGAAGAGCGCGCTTGCGCCACGAGACGGCCCGGTACGAGCTATGCGATCTCAGGAGAAGGTAGAAAGTTTCAAAAGCCCCATTCTGAACTGTTCTCGTAAAGCAAAGTCCATCAGGGAGAAGACGTGGGAGCGAATATATCGAGCTATAACCGGGTACGTACCAAGCTATGTTTACTATCCTAACAGGCGGCGGTAGGTGATCATGAGGTTGCAGTTTTTCATAGCATAATATCTGGAGTTGGAGGCAAAATGGATAAATAAATCCACGAGATACAATGCATACTCTAAAGCCAACGAAATCAAAGATGCGGACGAAAAAAAATAAATACGAAACTCAACTATTCATCCTGATATCGTGTCCCAGCTAACTCTCCACACTTCCAGTACCAGTGGTTGAAGGATATGAAACAGAAAGAGCGGAGAAAGGCACTAAATTGTGCAAGTTCGACCTCACCCTCTCCGACTAACTGTTTCCCTCGAATTCCCGACATCCAGAGCGAAAGACACAGCTGGGCTTCCGGACTCCCGAAATGGACACGCGGCGCGGGATTCGCAGGGTCGGCCAACTTGAGGCGACGCCCGGGAGACGGGAAGACAAGAGAGTGGTCAAGGGAAAGAGAGAAACCAGAACAAGAAAGGGGGGAAAAGGCAGGCGATCGAAGGGAAGTAATAGGGAAGTAAGAAACATCAACTAAAGGCGATAAGATAAACGAACCTTGAGTTACCTGATTCAAATCCCACACCTACTCCACGCCTACGTCCATATAATACCCCATCGCGGACCCAACTCAAGAAAGGGCATTCATCGCTGCAGTAGTTGCGGAAACCAGAACCAACACATTGGCTTTCCCAAATCCGCCTGTCGTCGTGTCTGTTCCTTCCTGAAGCGACCTCGGGGAGCCATTGGGACAGGACCGTGTTCGCCAACTTGGCCTTGTTCGCTAGCAAGACTGTGGTATTCGAGAACCAACAGAGAACCAAGAAGTAATGGTTGATCCTTGAGCTTGAACTCGTACGGGAGTCACAACTTACATCCTGCGCTGCCGAAGATGTCCAACAACGCCGCCCAGTCCATATAAAAACGAATCCGGACCTAGAGAGCAAAGATGGAGGGCCCCACGGTGCAGAGTCGATGAGGTCGATGTCCATTCGAAGGCGATAGAGTACGAGATCGCTGTTGTTTTCCCAGAGACAAACGTCATGTAAGCTCCACGGGTATGACCAGTGAGAGCGACGTTGATGATTCTCCACCTGCTTTCATGAGGTTAGCGATGCGAAAAAAGCAAACGAGCCTGAAAATATACGATGAAGAGCGTCTGGCAACGATTTTGGGGACAATGAAGTTGCATTGAGGTGGACATTGACAAGGGCGTCGACTCGGCGCCGTCACACACCAATAGCTGACGTAACGGATGGGACTCTGTTCCGCTTTGTTCCGTTTTGGAGGTCCCATCGGGCTCTGGGCCGAGCTGGGAAAGCCAGATTAGATTAGATAGACCGATTCATCAGCGCCGCCGTGCTTGGCTTGTGGGCCAGCGCGCTTCCCTTGAAATTTCCACAATACAACCTGACTTTGTCTTCTGCTATCAGGTGCGACGTTATACCGCACTGGTTGACGAGTTTGTTTCAGAGCTTAGGGCCTACTCCCCAGTGAAAACCGACCCTATTTCAGGCTATTTCAGGCTATTTCCCTTGAATTGGAGTCAATTTACCGTGATTAGCACTGATTTTTAATCACGGGAAATCGCTCTAAATCGCGTGAAAAAGGGTTTCACGACTGTTTAACCAAGCAAACAAATCGCTGGAAATCATTCTACTTCGATTTACATGCTGCGCCTGCGCCTTATTCGCTACAATTGATCGGCAATCGCCGGAAATAGGGTCGATATTCACTGGGCCTACTCTACAGGGTGCGGAGACATGAGAGCGGCTAATCGTGCGTCATCCAAGGCAACCTGCCGCCGTGGAAGATGTAGCCTGCTGGCAAATGAGAAGCACGCGGTTTAGGGCAGATTATCTCATAAATTAAGTAATAGAAGGTATTACAAAAAAAACTCATGTAAAATCAAATTTAATGATAATGAGGATTAACGAGGTTCAATGTGTGTTCTGAGTCTTCTGACCATCAATTCAATTCTAGTCGATACCGACGAATACATATAAAAAGAAAGCGCGCCTTCTACCCCCTGGGTATCGATTTTTTAATGTTAAACAATTGCTGAAAGAGATTTATACGGCGGATCCTCCATTTTCCCTAGTTGAGTCGTCTTCTTCGGTGCTGGAAAATTGCAGTGACTTTTCAGCCTAAAGAAACAAGCAACAATTTTGTCGTCAATTTTGTTTTAGAAAATGAACAAATCTGGGAATAGTTACAGTTATGGCTTCGTTCTGCGTTATCACCCCTCCGGTCTTTGTTTGGTTGCTACCGAAGCGTAAGGCCGTCATAGGCGCTATTTCCACGTCGTCCTTCATTTTTGTTCGGATGTTACGTCGCGCATTAAGGGACGCCAGCATAGTATTGAGATATCTATTATCAAAAAATTTAACACTAATAAGATGAATAATTTCCGATGGATCCTCACAGTTTCCCAGTTAAAAAATAGAAAGCTGAAAAGATGTAGTTCTGCGGATACCTCAATTGCATAATGAGATTGAGGATAGCACACAGGGACGTTATCATGCCAGTGTTGACGGTATATATCTACCTGGAATTAACCGCCGTACATCCGAAGTAGGGAGAAAACCCACCATCAAACGATTGACGATATTATCCGACGGCGCAAACCCAGAGCGCGAGGTGTACAAAAGCCAACACATAATCACACCGATCGCGATGTCCGCTGGTACAGCTATGGTGTCGATGGATACCGAAAGGCCATGAAGTGCTCTGAAAGCGATGGCGTTGCTGTCAAATTTGTTCAAACCCTTCGCCACGTATGCTTGAATACGGTAATTTAGTGAGATCGAAATACCCGAGAAATTGAAATAACTACCGATTCCTAAACCAAATTTCCCAACGACTGGAAGAGCCTTGATGACGAAATCAATTGGCTGTGAGAAGAGTGCAGTGGGACCGAAATACAGAACGTACAGGGAGTAAAGTCAACCACCAGTTTCCCTGGCTGACTGCAAAGAATTATTTAAGCCTTCCAAGTTGAGGGAAATACCGACTCACGTTTCCAGATGCGCATTACAAAAAATCCTTGGACTGGGACTGAAGTAAAGGTCTAGAAAGTGAGAATATCTGAGTTGGGGTTGGTACTCAAGTAGTTCCGGAACTGATGATCATACCTCAAAAAGAATAATAAGCTAATACGAGGTCAGAAAGAATCCGAATAAGTAGAGATTGAGCCTCACATTTAAGCTCCAAACGTAATGATCGAGTTTAGCTGGAAGGAAGAAGTTCTATGACTGCATTTAGTCCTCAAAAGGCCGATATCTACGAAGGAAGTCCCACCTGAACAAGGTAGAAATAAGGGATGTGTCCTAGTATTGCTTGATTCACCGTATCGGAAATTCTGCATCGACTTTCGTTGAGTATATTCCAGGCCAATTCAAGTCCTCTTACAATACGAAAGCTACCTAAAGTACGAAATTCAATTTCTTTAAAAAAGGGAGACGACCGGAAGGGTGAAATATCTACTCACGAGCGCCTTCATATACGCATTATCTTTACGATAGGTGTCATAGTACCTAATGACACGTCGTAAGAAATGGGAAATTTGAATTTAACTAGACTTTACCAATAGCATTGGGCACAACCAATTCCCCATAAACTGATTGAGTAGTCCTGTTAATTTCATCGAATAAATGGCAGAGAATTTCTTACGATGCTGATACTATAACTCCAATAAGGATCGCTCCGAATGTGTTGTCCAGGGCGGGCGCGGCGGGGGCTGGGCCAATAGACGACATTAGAGCTAGGGTGCAGGTGTAAGGGCCGCGGGAGGGGTAGCTGAGGAAACACGACAACAAGTGAGGTCCGTTTTAACGGGAACCATACTGATGCCTCGAAATTGAAGGCCTCAACCTGCTAAGTTATTTGTGCCTACCCCTAGCCGTGACCCGCGGAGATATTCTTTGGCAGAAAGTGCAATCTTGAGAGTTCGACATAGACAGGAAACGGACAAGATCTGCTTAAATCAACGTCTCAGCAATATTTCCTTTATTTCTGCTCCGTTTTGGACAGTCCTGGACTCATTTTACATTACGGGTACACACGGGGTCGCACACCAGGGACAATCACCCATGTTCGGCTTCCTTTTATGGTATTTCAACTGCGCCACATGATGTGTTTCTAATTTAGGTTGACGTTCTCCCTCAAACGCAAGCCATCTCAGTAATAATAGCACGAAAGTAACTCTATCAGCGCCCGTAGCTTTACTGATGTAGGAAATCGTTGAAAGGATTTACTTTCTGTGAAGATGCATCGGAATTACCAGTAGACTCAATGCCATCGGGTATTGATATTGTTTGAGGCGTGTTTTTTTTTGTTTTGAATATGCACATCAGTGGATAAGGAGCAAGGCGCTGTCGTGAAGATAACAGTCTAGTCTAACCACTGGCATATCTGTGGCTGAATCAAATGTCAGGTCGAACAAACAAGAATTCTGCTCACTGAGTGACACGTTCTGGTTCCTGGAATAATTCCTCGACGAACTCGATGCAAACTCTATTTCACTCTGAGAATTGTCCGCTTTCAAATAGAAAGACTACCGTGTTATGAACAGAATCTCTTTCTTCTTGAACACTTTAACCGTATTTAAGTTCCGACTGGAGAGTGGTATAGCCTTCAACAAAGGCGGCAACTCTGGCAGTTTTTGCCATCAGGTTCAGGGTAAAAAGATTGGCGGTCATCGTCTGTCATTGCTGTCTCGATGGGGAAATGGCGGCATAGCCTGGTCCTAAAATCGATATCAAGCACAAAAGCAAAGGCTTTCAGCCTCTGCCAATCGATTTACTAGTCGACTGGATCCCTAGCTCCGACTGATTCTGCTAGCGAGGAAAAATCTTAACTTCAATATCCTCACGGTACTATGTAAATATCGATTGGAACTTCTTTCATCTGGCACCAATCAAGGTAGTCGATTGATCCCACAAATCTGAGCGAGAGATAAAATGAATATTTAGTGAACAGCCGAGCCAATTAGGACAACTGATGGAATCTGCAGACGCTCAAACTTGAAGCAGGTCAAAACATTTACTTTTGACATGTTTATCTTGCCACGATGCAATCAAGCTGAGCATCGCCAATGCCAACGCCAGCTAGTCAAAGGCTATTCTTCCACGTTTATGGCCAGATCCTTTAACAAACACAACTTCATCATGTTGCATCTTTGATTCGCTGTCAGGTTTGAAGGAAGTTTATCAAGGCTTGAGGCTTTAAAGTGTGTTTGGTGATAGAAAGGAGGTCCCTGAGTTTCGTAGGCTTTCAAGAATGATACATCTCTACAAGGTGTTTATGTGACGACGAGAGTAATTTCCTATTCTCGCAACACTCTAGGGAGAAATAACAGCAGTCAGAAAATTCAGTTGAAGCTGGGTCATTCGTTAAGAGTAACCTCATACTCGTCGTGTAATATACATAGTTTCTGGAAAGCCTGCAGATAGGGAGGCGCGAAGTAGCTTCGTTCGTACTATTTGACTGACCCTCCATCTCGCGGTCCTTTTCAGCCTCGCTTTTATTCAACGTGCCAGACCTTGAGGGTCTATTTCGTGCTTGAAAAGTGTCGCGCGGCACAATCTTCGTCTGAAGTAACATCAACTGTCACAGTTGACCATGAAACCGATAGACTGGGCCAGGGCATAGCGTTATTTTCAACCTTGCATCTGCCTGGTGACCTAATTGAATATCGACTGCAGACCTAGCTGAGGTGGTGAAAAAGTACCGGATGTCGACGAGGAATATAGTGAACAATCAAAAGGGAAGGCATCAGAGAGCGAGAGACCACAGCAAGCAGGAGAGCCGAAGTCGAGTATCGTCGTCAGTGATAAGTACTATGTATATACATAAGGAGGCTGGGAGGGTTACTGGTCAGAGGGACCCTGAAGGACATTCAGTAGTACAGCGATGGGGGCAATTGATGGAAACTTGGGCTGCAGTTGGAACTTGGTGCTGCTTTTCGTAGGCGCGCTGTGGTGGAGAAATGCGTTCTCTGGTGGGGAGAAGAAAGGTCGAGAGAAGCCTAGATAGAGATAGATAGATAAAGTAGATAAATGCGAAATAAATCGAGGAAATAAGTACTCAGCTCGAAAGATGAATCCGGGATGCACAAGCGAGTGCAGTGCAAAAGAGGGGTGAATGATAGAGTAGGAGGAGTTCCTATACTTCGCGTAGTCAAAAGATCCACGAGAAACAAGAGAAACTTAACTTTGCGAATCAGGATTTGAGGTAAATAGAAATCGTTTGACCAATATCTTGAAGTTTGAGGACTTCGCGGCTCGTTTTCTCAATGTATACGAAGAGTCTAAGTCCAAGAAAGAGGTGCCATTCGATGGGGGCGTCCCAAAACTAATATAACATGAATACAAACGAATTTTCCGGAGTGCACGCGTGCTCTCACGTCACTCGGACCGCCATAGAAACGAAACGAACCAATAGTAATAATTCTACGAGTCTTGGCAAGGTGGAAATGTGGAAAGGAAGGTGAAACATAATGGTGAATGAATAAAAATGGGAATGGGTGGTGATTGTACCTAAGAGTCCATGCGATAAAATGACGAAAAAGGATCGTACCAAGCCTACTAATCCTCCGGAGAGACTCCTCCCGATTGGCGCATCGACCTGGTGACGTTGAGACGAGGAATTAAGGCGCGAGGATGATGAAAAGCTGTTGACCAGACAGCACACCGGACCCCGACGGTGTTCGCAGCCGAAATTCGTCGAATGGGAGCGCGAGGACTTGTCTCTCCTTCGGGTTTCGCAGACCGGGTCCGAAGGAATGGGATACAGGAATTTGAAATAAGAATCCGGCTGATAAATCGAGATAAGAATTTTTGTAATCAGAAAAACAAGTTAGAAAAGCGGAAATGAAACATAGCGTGAACCAGTGCCGATAATCCTTCGAAACTTCGTATATATGTCGAGGGGATGATGTTGAATCTCGTTGAATTTTTGCGGGAAAGGGGAGGGAGCATAGCGCGAGTTATATCGAAGCGCGTGCTAGCAGAGGCGTATTCCAAATTGACTCCGTTAAGGCCAAATTCGGTAAGTGATCGCATTCGGCTCCCGCCGATCGCGTGTGATTTTGTACTTGGCTTGATTTGTCGCCGGCGCAGTTGAGTGTCGCACTCGTCGCATGGACAGAATTGAAGGTAGGATAGGTAGTTACCTAGAAATTGAATAGAAAGTGAAAATAATCGTGTTCAAGACGTGAAATGCGAAAATGAAACAAAAGGTATATTGAGCTAATCTACGTTCCCACAACACTAAAAGTGGAGATCGACGAGTGGATTGTCAATCCCTACCACAGTGCCGGGGATGTAGATGTTGCCCCCAACATCAATAGAAAAAGAAAAAGGGAAGTAGGGATTGAAACGGAAGTAGGGATGAAATAAAATTAATCAATTACTCAGCTGTCGCTCCAAGCGCTTAAATTGACGCCGTGAGATCGTAGGGCTATAATTCCAGTCCCAAAGTGCATCATCGTAGCTTTCGAGGTTGAACGTGTCGCCATAAAGCGTCGGGTACAGCAACGAAACATAGTGTTCACCTGCGCGGATAGTAGCGTGAGTTTCCTCGCCGAGTTCAGTCGGATCGATGCGCTCGCGGATGATCATGTCCTCCCATGTCGGAAAGATGAGGTCGTCGTTGAACCAAGTGGCGGTGTCGTTTCTTGGTGCGCGCGTTCGTGGTGCTGGCTTGGTAACGAGAAGCTCGTTGTCAGATCTGTAATAAAATAATTTGAGACGGTGAGCAGTAATGGTTCCACGCATAACGGTTCCGTCGATCTCGCGGAGTACGTAGCTGTTATTTTCCCTCTTCTCGTGAATGATGTAAGGACCAGACCATCTCCACAATTCTTTGTTGCCCTTCTGACCGTCGAGCCATGTTTCGTGTCGGAGCACCCACATACCCTCCTGGAAGTCGTGGAAGGAGAAATGACCGGGATAACGCTTGTTGAAGTCGTCGATAGCGCGTTGGCGAGATAAACGAGCTCGTTGGTAAGCTTGGGTCGCGATTTCGTCGCGGCGTGCGATCTGTTGGGCTCGAATTGCGATAAGCGAAAGTGTGTCAGTAACTTCGTGCCAGTCAAGCGTCTGCCACGTTGCATCGTCGAGATCAAAAGAAAAGATAGGAAAGATACCATAAACGAGATAATAGGGTGAATACCCAGTCGTCCGAGAGGTGGTAACGCGAATAGCAAGCAAAACGGCATGAAGGTAAAGAGGCCATCGGCGCTTATCTTGGCTCGCGCATTTGATAACGCCGTTAACGATTTGCTGGTGTTGGCGCTCGCTGACTCCATTTCCTTGCGGGTGGTACTCGCTTGAAAAGATAACGTGGACGCCGTACTGCTCGAAAAGAAGTTTAGCAACACCTTTGAACTCCTTACCGTGGTCGACAGTAATGTATGGAATGCATGAAAAGCGACAGATGAGATCTTCGTAAATAAATTTAGCGACTCCGGCAGCTTCCATGTTTCGAAGTGCTCGAGCTTCAGGCCAACCTGTAATTCCGTCAGTAGCAGTGACCATGTAAGACATACCTCCGTGTCCTTCATTCATATGAATGGTGTCGAGATGGAAATGACGAAGTATAGAGAGCATCCATGATGGGTTTAACGGGATGATGGGCTTCGCTTTTGAGTAAAGCTGACACGGAACACATGAGCGAACAAAATAAGCAACTGAATCGTACATGTTTGGCCAAAAGTAACGTTCTTGAAGGTGCTTGTACGTCGGATCGCGGCCTCGATGTCCACAATGATCATGCGCGAGTCGGAGAAGCTCTTGACGTCTAGATAAGTCAGTAATAACCAATCGGGGAAGTGAATCTTTCTTTGGACGCGTCCATAAGCGCTCGTCGTGCCAGAAAAAGCGCTCGCAACGACGAAGAAATGCTTTCCTCTCCTTTTCGTCGTGCTCAAGACGATTAGGAAGGGTGTTAGTCTTTAAATATTCGCGTATTTCCATCCAATAGTGCTCTCCATCCGAATCCTTGGTGCCATAAGCGTGACCAATGCAAGTAATCGCCTCCTGTATTCCATCTAAATCGTCCATCTCGGGGCATTGAATCGCATCATGCCTCGCATGATTATCATAGGGCTCGAGTAATCCGCCCATATGTCCATTGGCAAGATAAAATTGATTGTACGCACCTCGAAAACCTCCCATGTACTTCGGGATGTAGTACGTGATAGGTAGCGCCACAGTTTCGTTGCCTAAGTCGCAATGATAATCGACAACTTCAAATGGAGTGTTGCGGTGATAAAACTCGCGACCTATATAGGTGAATGGGGACGCATTGCAAAGCATAGACTCATCTAATAAATTTTTCGGAGACTCCTTTCTTGAGCAAGGAGTATAGACATTGTCGTGAGGTTCGGATGAGGACAAGTGCGAAATAAATAAGCGGTCGGGCTCGTGCGGGTTGACATTTTGCGCCTGCGTGATATAGGATAGCTGGAATAGACGACCGGCAGCAAGACACATCTCGAGGAGGGATGAAAGTTGGGACTTCACCTGGCTCGGGGTATATATAACTTCGCGTTCCGTAGATCCGATGAACCGATCTAGAAATTCTTCGGCGTCGTCATCATCCGAATCGTGATCTGCATGTGGGCGCCTAGAGAGTCCATCGGGTGCCTTGTGATTATCGGCCTTGACATGGCGCAATTCGAAATCGAATAATTGGAGATATGAGATCCAACGAGTCATTGGAGCATTTGGTAAGTCAGGTGTTCGAATCATTTCAGCAAGAAACTTAGCATCGTGTTCTAAAGAGAATCGGATTCCCCATATGCGATGGCGAAGCTGTTTAAAGGCTCGAAACACGCCATATAATTCCGCCTTGGGCTGTGAATAACGGTTTTCGCGGTCATTGTAGGTACAGGATCCGTAAATGACGGGTTTCTTCTCGTTCTCGCGAACTTGATAGACGACCCAGCCGGCTCCAAATAGTGCAGCGGCATCAACTGCGACAATAACAAGTCCTTCGTCAGATGCCCGCGGTAACTGAGTAATTAACTTAGCTTGTTCGTAGTCAATCGAAATTAAGACAGGTGCGGTGGTTGTGAGGTATTTGAGACGGTCCATAGCGGCCATAGCTTCTTGCGTGAACTCAAAATCAGTATCCGAAATTTTTGTGAGTGAAGTTAAAGGCTTAGCGATCATTGCGAATCCTTTGATCCATTTTCTACCACATCCCATTGTTCCTAAGAATCCTCGAACCTGAGAAACGTTAGTAGGAGGTGGCCAGTTAGTGATCTTTGTGACAAGGCCTTGCTCGAGATGCCATCCCTCGATTGAAACGACGGATCCAACAATGTTAAGAGTCGGGGTCGCAAGAGTGGTCTTTAAACCTGACGCGGTAATACCAGCTGCAATAAAACGTGCCAGTATTCGGTCCAAAGTAGTAGCGTACTCATAAACGAACCTTCTGATATTAATGTTCTCCGGAATTGGCTCGTTGTTGTAAGTAGATTTGGGTCCTTTGACTCCACCGTCGTCTATAAAAATACCAATAGATTTCGGGATCTCGGGGGCAACAGCATGCGATGAACACCTCTGAAATTCCTGCGAAGCGTTAGTAAAACCCATAGGTAACGTACATTGTTGTTGGGGCCCTTCAATAGAATGAAAAGCGGTTAGCGGGCGCGACTTAACAGCTAAAATACGGGCATCATAACCGGCATAGAGGTCAAGTGCTCCATAGATAGCGTGTCCGACAAATCCTTCTGCAAAGTCTTCGATTTGTGGAGGCAGTGATGCATCCCGAATGGTTACAGCATTTAAATCTTGTAAATCGACGACAAGACGCACCTTTTTACCGTCCTTTTTCATTACTGCGAATAAGGCGGCTCGGTAACTTGAAGTAGTGTCTTCAAATTGTCCTGCTTGTCGTTGTTCTCGTAGCTCGGCTCTAACGATTGGCTCTAGTGCTTTAGGCACTCGGATTGGCGGTTTTTGCCATGGTGTATGCTCGATAGTAGGGATCTCGTAGTCAGGATAATATTCTCGTTTAAACGTACCTTTCTCCGCAAATGTGAAGGCAAACGCATTCTGTCTGTTAATAACGACGTAAGCGATCAAATCAATCTCTTCGGACGAAAGGAAATGCTCAGGGATAGTGTTTAATAGGCTCTGTAATCGGTCTTGAGTTAAGCGCTCAGTTGGAACGAAATCTTTCCGAGATGGTGGGTGGGTGGGTAGTATCGGAATTGGTGGCAAAGGGATCGGTTTGAACTCCTGTGCGACGGGGTTAGGCATATAGGTGGGTACAGGACGTACTTTTCGATCTACTGGCTTGTATTTCTTCTTCATAGATAGGTTAGTATTAAATTTGCGGTCAGAATAATTAGAGGAAAAAGCGCGGATAGTCCACGGAGTAATAATCGGGTTGAAAGACGGCGAAGCCGCGGCTGCGTAACGAAGATAATGATCATACTGTGGAGGTGGAAAAGCAGAAATTAGTGAATCATGTTCGAAAAAGGTGGGATTACCGATCATTGCTTGAATAGAGCGCCCCAGAGTTGCTTGAGGCACAGGTTGGGAGCGAGGGACTGTACCCTTCATTGAAAATCCCCTTCGTCGGAGACTTCCTCGATGGATGCACTAAAATTGTGAGTCGGTTCTTCGAAACGCACCTGGTGAGAATGTCCTTTAAAGGACGTAACATTTCGCGGATCATCTGGAACGGTCAGTTGTAATTGAAGAGTTGGAGGATTAGACCTATCTCCATCTTGCCAAATCATCATCCTCATGATGCCATCTCGGTTGTAATCGATTCGCGCTGCGTACCACTGGATCCAGGGCTGTCCGAGAATGACATCGTGCCCTTTCATGTCCTCGCGAGAGACGAAGAAGTGATGGTCAAATCGGTGGCTTCCAATACTCATCTCGACGTCCATGCAGCAACCGCGGAGTCCAACAGGTGAACCGTTAACGCCTTTAAGTGCCCAGCGCGAACCTTCGAAGTCCAACGCCATGCCGGGAATTGAGAGTAAACGCTCTGGAATCAAATTTAATTCAGAACCAGTATCGAGCATGAATTTAACTTCGGTATTAGCGAGCTTAGCTTTGAATGTGCCAGTAGTCATGGCTAACATCTTTGTTGATCGGAGTTGTACCGCGTTTGAATGACGGACCATGAAGGTTTGGAATTCATCGAGATCTGGAATGTATAATACCTTCCGTGTCTCGACAGTGCGTTCGGATGGACTCTGCGAAAGAATTTCTTCAGCTTGCGGGGTATAGAGATCGTACTCACCTGTCTTCGTGGCGTACTCGCGACGAGTTTTCGTACTGTCCATGAATTTCTTTTGAAGTGCGGGGGAGATACCAATGATTTCTCGAAGCGAAATCGTAATCTTCTGGTCGAGAATAGTGTTTTGAATCGCCTCAAGCGAAACCTGCTCTTGTATGTCAGACGTAAAATGATATTGCGGCGTACCTTTCTTAGTTTCGGAAGTTCCGTCCTTCATCGAAATATCTTTGTTTCCGCTACGGCCTTCTTTCCAGCCTTCGCGCGTGTTGATAGGCGGTGGTTGAGGGATATTTGGAGTTGTTGGAGCGGTCGTTATCGAAGGCTGTGGCTGAGTAGGTTGAGTCGGCGCGTTGGGCGCTTGTTTAGGCGCCGAAGTCTGCGGTGCTGGTGTAGTTACATTCTTCAAGATAGCGGGTGGAATAGGCGACTTATCTTTTGACTTAGGCGTCTCGGGTCTCTTGTACGGGTCCATACGCGATGCTGTATCCTTTCCAGTTCGAGTTACGGCGTTAGAAACGAGGTCGTTATACTCGTCGGATGTTATTCCGATGATATTGCCTTGAATCGCTTGACTGCCGGAGATGTAAAGTGAAGCTATAGACGTGTTAGCATTACCTTGACCAACTTTAGATCCTGCCTTCTCGCGAAGGTATTGCGCAATGCCTCCCGGCAAGTAGGGAACTATAGGTAAATCAGAACCATCGGGTAAAGCGTACCTTTGGCGATCGTTGAGGAACACGATAAGTCCTTGTTCGAGTAGTTTGACGGTTTCGGGGCAGAATCGAGGGTGTAGTCGGTGTTCGCCTGCCTTACCGCACATAAAACATTTCTTGTCAGAGTTATTCGTACTCGAAGAAGGTCTAGCACTTAGCCCAGATAATGCGCTGACGATCTGCGCTTGACTAATGGATAGTTGTTGTAGCTGTTGAGCTAGCGCGTCGATGTCACTCTTCGCTTTTGAGGACTTGCTTGTAGCTGTAGGAATTTTAGGAGGTTCGTTAATAATAGTAGACGGAAGAATAGTAATGTGGGGCCCATCGTTAGAAGGTGTTTCGTCCTCGTCGTCCGAATCGTATCCATAAGACTCGATATTTTTAGGGTCGAAGCGTTTGCAAATGATCTTGATAATTTCCGAGATAGATGGCGGCTTGGTGATGTCCTTGTTTTCGTCCGGTAAGCGGGAAGTAACAAACGCGCGAGTAGTGGCAGGTAATCCTGCTAAAAACTTCAGTTTCATCTCGTTCTCTGTAATCTCACCTTTCTTCTTAAGCTGTCCTGCAATCGCAAGGTAGCTTTGGTGATATCTGTCAACATCTTTTCGTTTAGTAAATTCACGACGAGATTTTGACTCTTTGATGAAATCGCGGAAGTCATCCATAGAAACAGCCGGCGGCTCATCGCTAGAACCATAAAGATCCTTAAGAAAGGCCTTAACATTTGCCCAGTCTTCGGATTCCAACTCCTCGCTCCATCGAATAACCTTTTTAACATCCTCAGTGCAGTACTGAAGTACATATCCAGGTAATTGCTTCGTACTCAATCCCGCAATCGCACCGAGGCGCTCGATAACCAAGACGAACTCGTTTACATACCGGCCGTCAAACAGCGGTGCTCCTACCGTCCTTGGGATCGGCATGGGTTGGAGCAAGAGACTCGTTTGCGGAGGCGCGGGAGGCATTTGGGAAGTGGTAGTGGACATAAAATATAGAAAAACTCAGCTCTGGTTCGAATGGAGAAGGCTAACTGTCGGAAAACCTTTCCCCCTGTCTCGGTCACCACTGTAGTGGAGAAATGCGTTCTCTGGTGGGGAGAAGAAAGGTCGAGAGAAGCCTAGATAGAGATAGATAGATAAAGTAGATAAATGCGAAATAAATCGAGGAAATAAGTACTCAGCTCGAAAGATGAATCCGGGATGCACAAGCGAGTGCAGTGCAAAAGAGGGGTGAATGATAGAGTAGGAGGAGTTCCTATACTTCGCGTAGTCAAAAGATCCACGAGAAACAAGAGAAACTTAACTTTGCGAATCAGGATTTGAGGTAAATAGAAATCGTTTGACCAATATCTTGAAGTTTGAGGACTTCGCGGCTCGTTTTCTCAATGTATACGAAGAGTCTAAGTCCAAGAAAGAGGTGCCATTCGATGGGGGCGTCCCAAAACTAATATAACATGAATACAAACGAATTTTCCGGAGTGCACGCGTGCTCTCACGTCACTCGGACCGCCATAGAAACGAAACGAACCAATAGTAATAATTCTACGAGTCTTGGCAAGGTGGAAATGTGGAAAGGAAGGTGAAACATAATGGTGAATGAATAAAAATGGGAATGGGTGGTGATTGTACCTAAGAGTCCATGCGATAAAATGACGAAAAAGGATCGTACCAAGCCTACTAATCCTCCGGAGAGACTCCTCCCGATTGGCGCATCGACCTGGTGACGTTGAGACGAGGAATTAAGGCGCGAGGATGATGAAAAGCTGTTGACCAGACAGCACACCGGACCCCGACGGTGTTCGCAGCCGAAATTCGTCGAATGGGAGCGCGAGGACTTGTCTCTCCTTCGGGTTTCGCAGACCGGGTCCGAAGGAATGGGATACAGGAATTTGAAATAAGAATCCGGCTGATAAATCGAGATAAGAATTTTTGTAATCAGAAAAACAAGTTAGAAAAGCGGAAATGAAACATAGCGTGAACCAGTGCCGATAATCCTTCGAAACTTCGTATATATGTCGAGGGGATGATGTTGAATCTCGTTGAATTTTTGCGGGAAAGGGGAGGGAGCATAGCGCGAGTTATATCGAAGCGCGTGCTAGCAGAGGCGTATTCCAAATTGACTCCGTTAAGGCCAAATTCGGTAAGTGATCGCATTCGGCTCCCGCCGATCGCGTGTGATTTTGTACTTGGCTTGATTTGTCGCCGGCGCAGTTGAGTGTCGCACTCGTCGCATGGACAGAATTGAAGGTAGGATAGGTAGTTACCTAGAAATTGAATAGAAAGTGAAAATAATCGTGTTCAAGACGTGAAATGCGAAAATGAAACAAAAGGTATATTGAGCTAATCTACGTTCCCACAACACTAAAAGTGGAGATCGACGAGTGGATTGTCAATCCCTACCACAGCGCTCTGCGGGCAATATCGATAGTGGGATCAACGACTGAGTCGTGGCACGTCGGGAAGGAACATGTGCCTAAGCATCGATTAGATTAGATCGCACAAGATCCCATCTGTAGCACAACCTGTCCGTATGTAGACGACGCGCGGTCCTGTGACGTGGAAGCTTGCTTGCCTCTTGCCATCGCAATTCGCATGCCAAAGCGATAGCATACTGCTCGAGGAGCTTCCGAACCTTGCCAGACCGAGCTGCTACATTAGGTCTGATTGGCCTACTCCACCTCGATGCTGCTCAAATATCCTAACTCTCTGTCTTTTGGTCGGCCAACTGCTCTGACTGGACCGACACGGAAGTATAATGCGACCTCAAAACCACCACAGATAACTGGGTACAGCTGTATCGCGAGGTCCTGAGCGAGCGATCGGGGATGAGCGGAAGGGGCGTGCACCTGCATCTGGAGATTAGTATATCGTCTTTATACCGTTATGTCTCCAACTCGCCGTCGTCCTTTCAAGGTCAAGGGCGGAAATAACGATGAGCTCACTATTCCGGTCGTCAATTTGTGAAGACGAATGGGAAGGAGTGCAATTGCTCGTTCTGGACATTGGAACCGAGGTCAGCATTTTCTCTGGTCCAAACATCGCCTTTATCAGTATTCATTGTGTTTCTTTAGCCTTCCTCTGAGTACTGTTATTGCGCGCCTTCACCTCTGCACAAGCCACAGCTGTTACTTACTCTTCAGCGATTTCCATTGGCCATATACGGCCTATCGGTGTCTCATGTTCATTACGGCCCTCGCTTTCACCCCATAAAGGTGGGACGAGGAACCCACGACCCCACGTAACATTCTAATGTAATGATTCAAAGAAAAGCACTACTCTCAGCGCTTCTTGCCTCTCCCGCGGCTATTTCAGACTGTCCAAAATCTGCCTGACGTCCGTGAGATTGTCTTCGGATATGTTTCCAGTCCTCTGGTAATTTGTTCACGTCCTCGCATTTAAGTTTTGGGGTGCATGCCAAATGAACCATATTAGTTCTTGACAGGAGGGATATTATATATACATGGCTGGATCAATGACACCGATACCGAAGAGAGAGCCTTACTTTAATCTTTCAGCTGTGGTGATAAGAACTCATAAGAACTACAGATTAGATTACAGGACTGTAACCAGCCCTGATATTTGATAACTGTCCAACACAATATCGTGAGCTGGTCTCCAGAACTTTGGAGAATGGTCGAATGTCACCTCACTCCCAAGGAAGGCAGACAGTGTAATTTAGGGATCCAGAAATAGAAGAATCACTTCTCACTGTCAACGCCATTGGAGTGTTCAGAATTAGCATGAGCGCAGCCCGATGGGAACGAACTTACCGAACAGGTTTTCAACACTCTCAGCGCTTCTCGGCCATTCTGGCGTCTATTTCTTTCCCGTCCAATCGGCGAAAAATGTGGGATTCGATTGTTAGGTGCGTTAAACTCGTGTTCGCTGACTTCGCACCTTACGGTAAAGTCCCTAATCAGTTGAGTTCACACGGACGAGATCTGCGAAGTGTTGGAATTGGCCAACAAAAATTTTACAGGAGTGTCGCAGAGGAATTGGTCGTCAGAAGCTCAGAATCAACTTGTTAGGCCCCTTACGATAACGGATACACTGAGAACAAGGAGGTCACTGACTGCCTTGTCACTGTCGTGCGTTGGTCCCGATGAGGTTGTAGGGTTGGATTGGTCCCTGCCGTTGATGAACAGTGCATTCGTTCCTCTCGAATAACGTATTAGTCCACATTGCAAACTCGATGTATATCAGAACGAAATGGAGATGGCGAGTAATAAAATAAAAACTGGAGGAAGGTAGAGATAAGAGAGAAAAGAAAAAGCTTAACATTATTTAAAGGGTCGGATTGAGATGTAACAATCATACCAAGAAAACGCCGTTTCCGGTAGATGGAGATAGCGGAGCTGCAGCAGAAGCGAGTACGAAGGAAAGGAAAGACAGTTGCCGCAACGATGTCAAATCGGACTCACAATCACAGCCTGCTCGACGGCAGTAATCTGACTCGCTTTGGCGTTAAACGAATACTCTACTAGCAGATTCAGATTAAAATCCACCCAAGAAGCTAATAACTCACCAATGTCGTAGAAGTTAGTAGCATCGTCCAACGCGTTCCCAGCCACGATCTGGAATTGGATTTAGAGGGCTGGGTTTTTCTGGCGCGTACTAGTCCACACCGATGACATAAATATTAGAAGCATCGTTCTGTTGCATTGTGTTCTGTGCTATTCTGTCAGCTGAAGTATTGATGGCGGGTTGGTTCAAATGCCGGAAAGTGGGTGCAAGGAACACGAACGCAAGGCGGAGGCAGGTGCGCAGGACGGGAACGAGATCTACGTTTTATGATCATCGAAATAAAGGAGTACAGCTCCGATTACGGGGTTGTCGAGCCTTTACCTTGAAGTCTAGCGCGTTCTCGCTCCCATCCGACAACTGCCTAATGCCTTAAAGCTGAACGTTGAACCCGCGTGGAGCCATCTGTTAAGGATGTCAAAGCCCAAGGCTGCCGCGATCTGGAGTTGGCCTTGGGGGCTTTTTCGGCACATAGCAGTCCAAGAACGCCGTAAAATGGATGAAAGAAGCAGGAATCAGGATCAAAGCTCAACCTCGAGACCAAGCGATTTCGTTTCCTAGTATACCACCATCCACTGGGAAGTTGATCACACGGATACCCTCGGCGCAGCGGTGGAGTACGTGGGAGACCATCCTCATACTGCTCTGCGCGATGATCATGCGAAGCGAGCAGGAGAGCAATGACGAGGGAGGGTACCTGAGACCCAGGAGCTGCGCTGAGGGTATTCTGTGGCTGGAGTCAACAGCGGGTGGCTGAGGAGGCGGTGTAGATTCAGACTTTAAGCCATAGATTCCAGAGTTGCGTCTCGCGTTGACGTTATACTGTAGATAGAGTAAGTTCACCCATTTCATCCAATAAGCTAGAAACTCACCGATGGCATAGATCTTAGAAGCGTTGTTCAGTTCAGCTCAATTCAGTTCTATCAGCTGAACGATTACGAATTGAGAGGGAGAGGGATGCAGCGAGCGCGAGGCGGAGGCGAGGGTCCGAAGGACGGGAAAGAACTGCTTGATTTACACACACATAACGTCGAGAGGAAGGAGTGCAGTTCGTGTTCGAGGTCGTCAGCCTTCATCTTGAAGTCGGGCCAGCCCTACGCCAGCCCTAGCCCAGATCCACGCGGTTATGCGTCCCATCGTCGTATGCTGAGGTTGGGGGGGGGGGGGGAAATACGTAGCCCAGAGATCTAGGCAACTCGCCGTCGAACTGGTTCCACTTGACTTGATCACCTCGGCGCACATATATCCACCATTCCCAAAACATCATCCCCATGCTGCCCAGCTGGCGTACCATATCAAATGGAGTACATCCGTCCTATATGCCCGCCATCTGATGAGATATGTGGAGCAGATGAGCATTTAAAAAGCAGTAGAGCTGCGCGGCGATGGCTAAAGGGAGGTAAGAAGCTGCAAAAAGCAGGAGAAGCGCAGCGAGTTGTCGTTGTTAACGAGGGGGACAGAGGGGCAACATTTCGTATCATCAAGCCGTAGAATTAGCCACCTTCTGGAACCCATGTCCGTTTACAGACCATCCCAGTACCGCTTGGCCCGATAAGTGTGCGAAGAGCTGAAGAGCAGCGACGAGGGAGGGTAAGTGAGACCTAGGAACCGCGCCGAGGGTGTTCCTGGACCTGGCAGTTAGATAGAGGGAAGCTGAGGTCAATTTTAAACGATCAGACGTCAATCATATCCTTAGATGAACCGTCTCAGAGTTGTCGGCCAGGACCGTTAGTTGTTGGGGGGAGGGCAGCAACGGTGAAACTAACAAGCTAGAGGTTCGATCTTGACAGACAGGTTACAGTTAACAGTCTTAACAGCCAAAGGTAAAGAAGAATCAGATTGAAGCAAGCCAGAATCAGGGTCAGAGTCGTCGTTCAAGAAGAAACCACCGATATCGATGGTGGTGGTAGTCGCAGAACCAGCTGTGGGAGAAAGAAAAGATAAACGCGGCTGTGGATTACCTAATGGTCCAGGAAGTGCCTCGACGCGCACCGGATCAGAATCCGAACCCTAACCCAGGCGCACTGCCCTCCCGCCCACATCCACCCACACGACTCGGAAGATGGTGATGATCGCGTCGAGCAAGCGTCGAGTAAGCGTCGAGAGCAAGTCGAGAGCGCACAGAATGTGAGTGCTGCTCCTGCTCCACGGATAATGAGTTGATAGACTAACCTTAGGTGTAAATCCAGATGGTAAGAAAATTCAGAGCCATCGTCGTGCCCAAGTCGTGCCACGTCACGGTCGCTTGCCCCCTCCCCCTTCGCCTCCAATCTGAGGACTGTGGGTCAACACTTGGATGCTGATTTGACAGGGAGTCTTGAGCAACACGGAGAGACAAATGGTAGAGCCTGTAAGTGCCTTGTGAAACAAGTCCAGCGGCCACACGAGATCGAGTTGCCACCGTGCTTCAAAAACCAGCGCACGAACAAAATAATGGAGTCCTATCGACAACGAAACCGCTTTGCAGTAATAGCAAAGCAGAAAAAGCGCTACGCATCAGGCAGAAAAAAAGAAACCAAATTGCTCGAAGTGCTACTGCAAGGCAAGTATCACTTCGCAGTTACCCTCCTTCGGCGACAACATTCATACTTATCCAGAAGCCCACATAGTTTGTTATCGCTAGCTTTTTCAATGTATATGATGTTTACCGGTGAATTACACGGTTTATATGTTGGAAAATGAATATCAGCATTATGATGAGGAGAGTGCTCTGAACGGTTCGATCAAGGAAAGGAAGAATTCATAGCCGCGTGAGTTTTATCTGATTCTATCACTGAATCTGACGCCTGACTTCATCCAACATCGGTCTAGGCGGGACAACGGGGTGGAGGTCCTCATCACCAAGCAGATGAAACGCTGCAGCCGTATCCTCGTCCAAATAGATACCGTGGACAATGGTGGTAGCCGATTTACCATACATAGACGTCATCACTTGATAGTAACGATGGTTGGGTTTCGGGTGGATCGTGAAGGTACGCGGCTCGGAAAGAAGAGTAGATGGTGGTTTGTCTGCCGTCGCTGTCGTGGCTAGAATTTTATAGTGTGGGTTTGACAGGAACGGAGAGCCAATGCGACCGCTGTATGGCGGGGTAGGAGAACATAACAGAGGTGATGCAGATACGTCTTCGTTTGCTGGACCTTCTATAATGTGCCACACGTATAAACCCTTGGTATCTGTGAGGGTAACCTAATATATCGCAATTAATAAACAGTATCTCCAGGTGAATCGTCTTGCAATCAATACCTACCTGTATAGCCAACAACTTATCAGAGGGTTGTACGATGAGTGGTTTGATAGTCCACACATCGGATACCTCGCAGGAGATGAACTGGGTGGTTATTACGAGGTGAGGGGTGATATCCGCGCTGCCCATCGTAATCGATAATCAAAGGTGGGAACCCTGGGACGGCAAGAAGATGGGGTATAACGAAACCGCATGTTAAATACAATCAACCGTGGTCTTGTGTCCAGTAACTGCTCCTATTGGTGAGGCGTTAAGGCCGGTGGTAAACAAACTTTATACAGATAGACCTGTTTCCCATTTTGAAAATGCGGCGTTCCAGGCATTTGGAGGCTCACTAAATATAAGGAAGTGATCCGATTGGCTTCCGAAAAGCTGTACTTGCGTGAGGATGCGAGGGATAACTGTAAAACGGGGGCAGGCTGCCATATGTCGAGTGTATTGAGATCGATCTATTCAGAAAACAGTCGGGCCAGGCAGATGATAAGTAACCCATTAGAACGGCAGGTCTCAGTATCAAGAGGAAGCGCCTCAGATGTCTCCACTAACATTTTGTAGATATCAGATCAATTGTCTAAGTCTGTTGCCGACTGGGCATATAAATAAAGCTAGCCAGGCCCTAGTATACCCGAGCTTGACAGCTTGACAAGCCTTCCGCAGAAGTTCCTCGCCGAATTCAAGGTCTGGGAAGTCCATGCCGAACGAAGTACCCTTGGGAAGAATGACCCTTCCAAGTTCAGGTTGTATTTTCCTTCACATTGAATTCTTGCCCTCTTGCGGAAAGGTAGAGCGCGCTTAGTAGGTCGTGAAACCTGTCGCAGTCATGAGGTAGTGGTATAGACTTGAATCCAAAAACTCATTGTAATCAGTCAGATCGAACAGATGTTCATCTATGTGTCAATTTTAGGGAACATGTCAAGATATGGCACTGTATTTAAGGTTCAATGTGAAAAATGCCGGACTGGTGGGAGGCGATCGCTTTGTGACATTTGAGAGGTGAATCAGCATGCGACAGTCCTTGTGTCCTTGACAGATGGGGTAAAGCGGCACAACGTTTGAGGGTGTAATTTCCAATGCGGTGACATCTTTGGCGGATACGTTACCAGTCTTGTTATATTTGGACTCGTTATTTTACCGTCAAAACTTTGTTCAGGGTCATATCTATCTCTCCTGGCATTCTAATTAGGAGATAACACGACCTTCAACTCCTTGTCCGGCACCCGTTTGAGCGACGGGATGACCCATGGCCTCTACTGATTTTGACTTTTAACATGCCTTCCAGCTTCCCTCACGCTTAAATTAGATCTGAAATGCCAAAAGAGGTTCCCACTAAACTCCGCGAGATATCAATAAACTCCGCGAAATATCATTTTCTGCCACAACGCGAGTGTTTGACGCCCGACCAAAATCCCACTACTTAACTATACCACTTCGCACACCCTATATGTTTACTAACACGCCGATAAACGGTGCAAGTAGAATGCCAGTTTTAGGGCGTCGCCACGAGGCAGCATTACCGTCAGAATGGTAATACCTGTGATTCAAGCCGTGCATAACTCAATTTAACGCAGCATAGTGCTGTCGCTGAACCTCGCGAAGACCTCATGGCCGCTCGTAGTTTTGGGGTGGGTTGGCCAGAAAAAGAAGCGCTGACATTGTCGGATCTGGTGTATCTTCCACCTCACTGCTTGAATGTTGGGCACTGCTTCGTGTCGCCGCTTGCTGGGTTCTGGAAACGTTGTCGACTGGAATGCTTCTGGTCAAATGGCTCAGAGGAAGGTTGTCAGCCCGTACTGGTTCGTAGATGGGGAGTCAGGTGAACTGATAACGGACCGTTTGATCTTATCTTATCAATCCTGACACGACCGCCTGTCGTCCAGTTTCTCTACTTCTTTCCATACTGTTTACCTTACCTGTTAGAGTACACTCATATGGTCTGGCTCTCGACAGTAGACCGTGGTTTTATCGGTCATCGCATCATTAAAGCTGCCCGACTGACGGAGGCTATGAGATGATAGCCCAGAGCAAGCCCGACGATATGAAAACCGCTTACACCAATATTCACGGATCTATTCATGTAGCGCCCTCAAATTGCACTGGCCTCGCAATGATCCTGGTCGCCGGTTTGAATGCCTTAAGGAGTTGTGATACGTTCTATTTAAACAAAGGCTGTGTCGCTTTGATCCAGAAACAAGTGCATAGTTCTAAAATCGGTATCGAACCGGTTGGCAAAATTATATTTAAGCTGGGGATATCCTATGTGCAGCCATGTTCACTCTTGGACAAATATCATCCTTGTTGCAACCATGAAAGAGCACAGCAAAGTCGACTCCAAGACCCAACCGCTTGAGCCGTACATATTTCCTCCGACAACCAAATTGATTCCTGATGGTGAGCACCACATTGTATCCATTGTATAAGCGACTGAACATTCGATTTTCTTGCTCGATGGGAACTGTAGAGCAATATGTCGATCTCGAAGTGATCGACCTCTCCGATTTTCACGCGTTGGAGTCAGGGCCTCTATTGCTGCAAGATCCTAGTAGGATCGATGTTCATACCGACATTATTGCTCGGACTATGAAGGCTTTCCGTACCCTGGGATTTATCGCGATTAAAGGACTCGGGCTTAGTGACGAGCAGATCCATCGCCAATTCTCACTAGGAAAGTTGCTAGCCGAAGTACCTGAGTCAGAGAAGAAAGCGTTACATGCATCCATTAAAGAGGGTAGCTGGGCTGGGTATAAGGTAGGTGAGTCTACCACTTGACACGGGCGTAACTTGATAGCAGGTAGCCCCAAGGCTATTACTATAGGCCCGATGGTGCTTTCGATACCCTAGAGGTAAAGCATTTTCCAAACTCGTTCATCTCCAGGACTGACGCCCTTCGGTTTCTAGCATTTTGGTCTCTATCCATCCACAACCGTGGAATCTAGGCTACCGGGTGCTGCAAAACCATTCTTCGGCGAAATTAAACAATTTATGGAGGTATTTTCTAAAATATGTCTTCGGTCTTCGCTTCCACAACATCAAAATAGTATAATCATTACGTTATTCTCCGGAAGATCCTCGAAATCATCTCCCGTGGATTAGGTCTGGAGCCTGACTCGTAAGTTGTCAATAAGCTCAAATACGAGAACCAGATGTGATATGGGGAATAGATTGTGGAAACTTCACCACCGCGGACGTCGCGACAACGGCAGCGCCCTTGGAGGTCGACCGGACGAGAAACTCGAGTGGTTGCACACCAAAGACCATCTGCGGTATGCAATGTATCGTAAGTTCCTCCGCCACCAACTATTTAATTCAAAATCACATCATCCGATGTCACCTGCAGACCCTCCAACAGAACGAGATAGGGTAAGGAAAAGGCACCTTTGGCTAGGCGAGCACACCGACCTGTAGGTCTCGTGTTCATCTGAATAGGAGTACATCGCTTTCATGGATTGATGAATGCACACGTCTAGCGGATCCGTTAACCTCCTGTATTCGCAACCCGTTGCAGGGTTACAAGTGCTCACACCTGGTGGGGAATGGCGCTATATTCGACATTACCCGAACCACGTTATTGTTGACTTGGGAGATTCCATGGAATTTGTGACGGGTGGCGTTCTCAAGGCCGCGCCTCATCGGGGTAAGATTTCTCCAGCCAGTATTTATTTGTTGGCATCTCTCTAACGTTTCAAAATGATCAGTCAAGGAACCTCCTGAGGATCAAAGACAGTGAGTGGTTCAACAAGCTTTTTGTGACCGCGTGAACCCTCTAATAAAAGCTATGCATGGTAGTCTTGACAGACTTGGACTCTTCTACTTCTTCCGTTTCCTTCCGGATGTTGTCTTGTCTCCCCTTAATCATCCTTCTCTTCGAGCGCTTGGAGCGAAGGATATGTTCCCAAAATACCTTGCACTTGGTGGAAAACCAATGACGTCTGACGGTTTGTTTCAAGTTAAAATTTATTAACCAGAGATTAACTTGAAATTTGTTCATTTAGAATGGGTCGTAGCACGATCTAAGATGGTCGGTAGCACCAAACGGGTGACGCGACAGGCGTGAAGCCTTCGAGATGTCCGGCACAGATAATGTAATTTGAACCATTCAGAATGTCTTTAGCGTGGCCAAAGAACCAGTCATCTTCAGGGGAAAAATTAACGTTGCTATTTTTAAGACATGACATGATTCTCCGTGTAGTGCTGTTCCGCCTCGAGCTTAGCCCATGAGAGTACCTATTTTCAGCTAGTTACCCATCTAGTACCTACTAATTATATTCAAGCTTCTCGGTAGACCGAAGGTCCAACAAGAACTGAAATGTCTGTTGATTGCCCAATGCAAAGCTTTGCAAGGCCAAAGTTCTTCCACGGCGATGAGTCGGCAGGTATCATATATAACGTACTCGAATGGGATTCTCTCTGGATATTTTTGCATCACTCTAGCAACTCTCACATCCATTTTGACATGCTCCATCTATGAAGGCATCTCTACCCTTTGCTCACGCTGATTTTTCCATTCGGGTGACATGCCAAACTCTCATGATCATGGCGTTCTAGTTCCGCTTATTGGAAGCTGACGGCGCTAAACAAACTGCGCATCCCACATTTCAAAATTCTTCTCGGATTCGGCTTCACGGCAGTCGGGTACTAATTATGACTTACCCCTTGATGGTCATTCCAGTTTTCACATTCTGCTCCGCAGTCTTCAATCGGATAAGCGCCAAGGACTATTTTAGACGCCTATTCACTCACGGTACATTTTGGTCTGCGAACATTCTATCCGCCGAACTTTCGACCCAGTTGTGACGTACGGAGAATTCCATGATACGACGGAGCATAGCATGATTAGAAGCAATTTTCTACCCTCAGCCCTTCTTGCCTCTCTTGCTGCTATTCTTAGACTTCCGATCCGTGTAATTTTCATGCCGTCCCGAGTTACATTGTATGGCGATTAGGTTTCCAGTCCTCTGGTAATTGGTTCCGGACTTCGTGTTTAGCCTTTCTGATCCATGCTGGTCTTGACAGGACGATATATACATGGGTTAGTTAATCAACGGTACGACACACCTAGCTGAGAGTCTCAAATTAACTTTTTAGTAGTCGTAATGCGAACTCTCGAGTACACTATGTCCGCAGAAGTGTAACCCAGCCTCTGGTATTAGAAACACTAAACATCATTGTTCATATTTGATTGTGCAGGTAGATCTTCCTTGACGGCAACAATGGCACTCGTGTTCTAAGCTTTAGATAGAACCAGAGATAAGAGAATCCCTTCCCACTGTCAATGCCATTCTAATGCTCGGGATTAACATGGGCCCAGCCTGATGGTAACAAACTCACTGAACAGGTTTTCAACACTCTCAGCGCTTCTCATTTTTTAGGCGCCTGTTTCTTATCGCCCAATCGGCGAAATACGTAGGTGCACTGAACTCGTGTTCGATGACTTCGCAGCTTACGGAAATGGCCCTGCTCAGAAGATTTCACACATCTTGCCTGTTGAATTTTGATTTGGTATGTACATTGGCATGCTTTAGCTTACCTTGGACATGTCGGGACTCGGTAGTTCGACATGCGTGATAAAGGTGTTCTTCACGTTCTCTTCGGCGTTGAGATCGGCCGACGGAGAAGTGTCCATTCTCCCGGTTCGAGTTATGTCGCACGGTGTTTGCTTCCTTCTAAAACAGAGTTCCGGCGAATCTTAAGTACCGACCAGTTTCCAGTCGTGATCATAAGGCATCGAATTGGATCAAGGAATACAGCTCCGGGGAGGGTTTCCAGCCTTCACCTTGAAATCCAGCGCGTTCTCGTGCCTCCTGTGCCTGCCTGAGTGTAGACCATGGTTATGGATCCTAATTTATTGTATACTGGGGCGAGAATACGTAGCCGAACATCGCAAAAAGTAAGACTCAAGAGGTAGGATCCAAACCTATGCCCAGAACAGTGTTACATTACGTTTTCCTATCCACCCAACTTTCCCCACGCTGCCAAGCCCACTGGTCAGGAATATGGAAGCACATCCGTTTTACATGCCGTCCATTTGCAGAGAGATGTAGAGCAGATGAGCATGTGAAGAGCAGGAGAGCAGCAAAGGAAAGGGGAAGGGGAGGTAAGAGGTGCACAGCGGGTGGTCAATGTCAACGAGGGGCTCGAACGGAAGAGTTTATTTTTGGGTTCGTATCTTTTTTGGATCGTGCTGACGTAGAATTAGTCACCCTCGGGAATCTAATGGCATTCACAGACCATCCCAGTACCGCTCGGCCAGATAAGTGCGCGACGAGCTGAAGAGCAGCAAGGAGGGAGGGTAAGCATGACGTAGGCCTAGGAACTACGTCGAGGATGTTCCAGGACCTGGCGGTTGAATAAAGCGAAGCGGGGGTCGATTGGAGACGGCTAGAGGTCAATATTGACATTAGAGGCGCCGTCTCAGAGATGTCGGCCAGGACGGTTAGTTGTTGGGGAGAGAGCAACGATGACCTTGAAGTTGTAGGACAGGCTAGAAGCTGGACATCTTTGACTTGCAGCTGACAGTCTTAGAGGAGCTTGAATCAGACTGAAGAAAGCCAGATTCAGAGTCAAGGTCGTCGCTCAAGAAGAAACATCCATAGCGATGGTGGTGGTAGTCGTAGAACCTACTGTGGGAGCCGGAAAGGGATCAAAGATAAACGCGGCGGTAGATTACCTAATGGAAAAGAACGTGCACCGACGCGCTGCGCACCGGATCAGAATCAGAACCCTAACCCAAGCCGTCCCTCCCGACCCGCACAAGAAGACCCGACCCGCAGGCCCAAAGCCGCGTCCAAATGGCAAATGCGTCGAGACCGCACAGAATGTGAGTGCTGCTCCTACTGCAATATCGATAGACTAACCTTAGTTGTAAGTTCATATAGCAAGAAAATTAGACCAGCAGAGCCATCATCGTGCCTTGGTTGCAACTTGGTCGTGCCACGTCATGGTCGGCGGTCGCTTGCCCCCTCTCCCTGCGCCTCCAATCTGAGGACTGTGGGCCGACACTTGGATGCTGATGTGACGGAGAGTCTTAGGAAATACCGAGAGACGAACATTAGAGCCTCCAAGTGCATTGGGAAATGAGGCCAGAGCCCATACAAAATCGAGTTGCCGCCGTGCTTCGAAAACCAGAGCACGAACGAAATAATGGAGGTCCTACCGACAGTGATCTAAGTATGTGGCGGTATATGTCTCTTCACAGAGGAGGAGAAGATTGAGTTGGAGTTTGGCATGGAGCGGACCGGAAAACTGGTGAGTGCGGAGAGAAGATCCTCCTTGTAGGTCGCGTATCTCGGAAAGCGCTGGATTTCCTGAACCACGTGTTGGTTGATTGAGAAGACGAGACGAACTAGGTGGACATGGTACGAATATATTTTTATTTCACGTCAATATTTGCTGAGCTGTCTGAGTAGATTCCCAACGATAACGAAAGAAGTCAATGACTGCCTTGTCACTGTTGTGCGTCGGTCCAGATGATAGTGTGCAGGCTTCTTTTCTACCGTTATTAACAAGGTCCATTCCGGTCCAAATAATCCAATAGTCCACACAAAGTACACATTACAGAACGGAATATACACGACGAATAGTAAAACGAGAACAGAGAAAGATACAGCTAAGAGAGAAAGACGAAGGCGAACGAAAATGGGTTAAATATAAGAATTGTGCTAGAAAAACGTAGCTTCCAGGAAAAAGAAATAGCGCAGCATGCAGGAAGGTAATAAACCCCAAAAAGAACAATTACCGCAATGCTATCAACGGATTCAGTTTGTTGCTCTGCCTCACAGGGATAATCAGGCTCGCGTTGACGGGGGTATACATTCTGTATACTGTAGAAATATCAAATTCAAATCTAAACGCATAGAATAAACTGGTAACTCACCGAGACCGTAGATATTCGGAGTATCGTTCCCTTCTGTTCCACTAAATGCATCAAATTAGCTAGTAAGTAGTAACTCACCTAAAGCATCCCGTTCTGTTCCGTTGGTCAACTGCAGTGGTAACGACAGCAGTAGGTTAGTTCATTGATAGGTACAGCGAGTGCAAGCGCGAGCCAATATAGAGGCAGGTGCGCAGGACGGGAATGACAGCAGCATCTGAAATTCAAATAGAGCGAATCTATCAAAATGAAGGGGTACAACTCCGAGTGAGGTTGTCCAGCCTTCACCTTGAATTTCATGGCATTCTCGATCCCGTCCGACGACTGCCTGATGCTGCCGAACTTGTGGAGCCATCTGTTAAGGCGCAACGCGCGAGGCTGCTGCGATCTGGTTTTAAACGGAGGCTTATCTGGCGCGTACCAGTTCAAGAACCTCGTAGAAAGGAAGGAGGAGGAGGAGGAAAAGCAGGATAGAAGCTCAAGCTCGAGGACCAGGAATTCTTTCGCATCATTCCGCCATCCGATAGGGAACTGATTGCACTGGATACCCTCAGAGTATGGCTCCTATACAAAACGGAAATCCTCATACTCCTCTGCCCCTGTCACGCGAAGTAGTGATGAGGGAGGGGAAGTAGAAGATAGGACGAGGAGGTACGTCGAGGGTGTTCCTGGGTGGCTGATGAGGGACGGGCGGATAAAGATCCGAACTCTAGAGCCCACATTCTAAAGGGACGGCTCATGTGGACAGTATACTGAAGGTAAATGAGACTCAGATCCTAGTTCGACTAAAGAGACAGTAACTCACCGATGACATCGCTACTAGAACCGTCTGTCTGTCAACCGAGGTGTTAACGGCCAGTTTGTTCATCGTCGTCGTTGTTGTCGGCGGAGGTGGGGGGTTGCGGTGAGCGTGAGGCCAGAAAGAGTGTGCAGGACGGGAATGAGCGCAGATCCGACAGTTTGGGATTATCAAGATGAAGCAAGGAGTACAACTCTGAGTGGGAGGTTGTCCAGCCTTCACCCTGAAATCCAGTGCGTTCTCGTCCCCGTCCTGCGCCTGCCTGAGTGCAGACCCTTGTGGTTATGCGTCCCAATTTGTTGTATGCTGAGGGAGAATGTGTAGCCAGAAGTTCAGGTCTTGTCGTTGCATACTTTTGCGTGGCGTTTGTATGGGTGTCTAAGAACGTTGGATGAAGCAAAATCTAAGTGGTAGAACCCAAGATTAAGTTTGTAAGCAGCGTTTCATTCCATTTCCTTATCCACCGCGGCCGATGTCGGAGGGAGCTTCCAGGTTCAGCATGTCGTGTTGTTTCGTCTCATCCCACATCAGCCTGCCATCCGCTGGGGGATTGTGTCATTCGGTCACCTTCGGCGCAGCTACATTGTATAGGACTTACATCCCAATAATGCTCTGCCCAACAAGAATACAAAAATCAGAAAAGCAGCGACGGGGTGAAGGTGCCATCGGAGCTGCGCCAATGGTGATCCTGGACCTGGCGGTTAAATCGAGAGCAGCGATCGTGGGACGGATGTACGCAGATCAAGAGCCTAGTTATCAAAGTAGTCGTCTCGGAGGTATCGCCCAGGACGCTTAGTGAAAGGGTATCTGGCACAGGAGATGATGGCGAAGTTGACAAGCTATGGGCTGGACAGCCGCGGAGGCACTACCTGTGGTGCGTAGTTGGCGGTCCTTGGCGCTGAAGCTACCATCTCAGTAGTTGAAAGTGAGCCAGGATTGGATTCAACCCAAGATTCGAGCTAAAGCCGTTGTTCAGAAGGAATCATCGAAATCGATCGGGGTGGTTGCGGTGATAAAGGTGGCTGTGCATTATCTAATGGGGAAAAAAGTTCCCCGAGGCTGATGAGCAATGTCAACAGTGACTCAACACCCTTCAACGGCCATCCAGCCTATATTTGCTCTCCTTCCTTCTCTTCTGTCCTCGTCATCGCCCAGTCATGTCTGAGTATGAGGCGACGACGCCCCTCTTGTCCCACCCCAAAATCTGAATTTGAATTTGAACCCCGGTGAAAGAGAATACATATATTTGTTAGTTGAGACCCAATACAGTGCTAATGAATCAAACGTGCGGTATGAGCAATGTCCATGAAACTACTTCTAGTGCCTCTGGTTGAAGATCTCTGAGAGAAATAACTGCCTCCACCAAAAGTAAAAGTCGCGCGAGAACGTAGAACATAGCGCCGGCATACAGTATGCCGACGTACGCAATTTCGACTTTGTCACTAATTGAATTGAACGGCAGGATGAGGTGAAATTCTGGAGCAAAAGAAAATGAAAGTGTGGAGATCCAGGGTATAACAGTAATGGTTGCTGAAGAGATACGCCATATTGTTGCTTCAATTGTGGATGGGAAGAATATGTTCCACCCAGCCAAATGGATAGCTCCGAACATGCAACCGATAAATGAGAGAAAAACTGCAAGTGGCCCCATGTCCTCTACTTGGACAATGGCATAGAATGTCTTCACAGACATCTTATCCTCATCCACATTCGCAGTGTCCAAAATCTCGCTTATCCGACGGACAACCCCCAAAATCACTGCACGAAATGGACGAAATATGTTATGGAAAAGTTGCCAAAGTCGGACACCAAAATTTGGCTTGTGTGACAAGCCATTCTCAGCTTCAACTTGCTCTGGTGCATTAGAGGAATCAGGCGGGACTAACAAGTCTAATTTGAAGAAAATTAAAACCTGAGATTAATCAATGAACACAACATATTACTGTACTTACCACCACCACTGCTACACTCCATCGCAAGAGAAGTCTCCCTATTCTCGACCAGAAGAACGCCTAATTTAAGGAGTCAAAGAAATTAGTGATAAATGAGGAGGAAAATTGTTGTTTTCGAACCGTTTGAGGCAGATTCATGGTGCTCTGTGCTCCCCGGTCTAAGAAGCACCGGAACTGTTGACTGAACGTTGAGGGGTTTATTCCACCAAGCGAAATATATGACACCATTCAGCGCAGCTAAAGCCAGCGTTACTAGTTCAAGCTCTGTAATGATGAGGCCCTGTGTTATGCGAGCGACACATTGAGTGATAAACCATGTCGTTTGTACAATAACAACAGCCTTGGAGAGACTATCGCCTTTGCTACGATCTTGAATTTCGTCCTCTGTGATGGAGGGTAGGTTGATAGCTTTTTTCTGCAGCAGCTCTTTAAGTTGCTTCGCTGAAAGAACCCCCCTGGCGCCTTCTCTATCGTGCAAGATGAATCCACCCATTTGTAGATAATGCCCATGTGTCTTTGTCCATCCGTCCTCTACGCCAAGAAGTCAGCCATTGCCTAATATTAGTGAAATCGAATACTGACTTTTATATTCACTTTCAATGAAACCAGCTCCAATTCGTTGTTTCATAGCCCAAAACATGATGAACTCTGGGGCAATAATTGCCCAAAACATCAATTCGCAGCGTCGAAGAACATTTCGCCACCATGAAATGCCTTTGGCGGGGATGTTAGGATGAATTGACACCCAAGAACACGCGACGATCGTTGTGATACAGCTCCAAACTATATCAGAGACTGACCGTGGGCAGATACATTCATCATTAAGTCTGGAACCTTGATATATTTGTTGCGTCGTGAGGGGAGCAGCGTCCGTATTGGAAAAGGCATATAGAAGCCAGAAGACTAATAGCATGAGAAAAGGGAAACAAATGTCTGGAATAGATGGCATGGTACCAGTTTTTATTCGAAAATGCAGTACGCTTCGTGGGACACACAAAAGCACAGGCTGTACAGCTTTGAGGTATAATTAGTATTCATGCATGGCACATATAAGATGGCACAGGCACTGCCGTGGCAGCTTGAGAGCGGCTCGTGGCTTCAGTCCCTTCCTTCCGCCGATGTTTTAACCACCAACATAACCTCGCCATCTCAAAGTGTATAGACTAGCTCGGGTTCAGCCCAGAATGCACAACAAACCACATAAAAAAAATGCTTACCGTTCAAAGCTCAAGAACACTACCCCGTAAGCGCAATTTTCACACAGCCTTGAGTGGCCGTCTCAAGGCTGTGCTGAGGACGAAACTTATTAATGCTTCGGTCACTTGGGTGAGTATCCATCTGTTCATATAAATATAGGTTCAACATTTAGGCTTACCATGTACTCGCAATGTGTATGGTTTGGCCGCCTTGTTGGTCTCACGTCACTCGTACCTTGGGTGGTTTAGGTGCGAGCCGCCATTTGTCGAGATCCAAGACCGATGGAGATAATACCTTAGCCCGGCGATCTAGTTGTCGTTGTTGGAAACTGTTAAGCTCGAAAACTTGCGTTTCCTTTCGTATCATCTGGAGATCTGCTAGAGAATTGATCACAGAGATAGCAGTGACGGGGATGGGCAAGTAGAAGGCAGGCGCTGCGCCGAGGGTGTTCCTGGACCTGGCGGTTCGATCGAGGCAGCGGGAGTCCATTGAAGGACGAGTGTAGATCCCGACTCTAGCCTCCAGATTCTGGAGGTGCGTCTCACTTTCACTGTAGATGCAGAAGATTTAGATCAAAATTCATCCAATAAGCTTGTAGCTCACCAATGGCCCTGTTCCGTTCTATCGGCGGCAATGATGATCGATTGGAGAGAAGGAAGATGCAACGACTTGAGGCGGACATCCTTGACAAGAGGTTACAGCGGACAGTCTTGACAGGTCGAAGAGGAAGAAGAATCAGAATCAAACTAAAGAAACCATACTTACGCAGCAATGAATATTGCAAACTCAACTGTGACGCTGATCAAAATGGAATAGAAATGACGACTAGTGAAACAAGACCGGAAAAAGATCAAGATAATAGAGAAAAGATGAAGGCGAACGAAATGGGATCAGACATAATAATTATACCATAAAACGTAGCTTCTAGAAAAAAGAAATAGCGAACGCGCAGGAAAATGATAGACACAAAAAATAACAATTACATACCGCAACGGTATCAACCAATTCAGATGCTCGCCTTGCCTCACAGTGATAATCAGGCTCGCGTTAACGGTAGGTATACAGACTATATACTGTAGAAATAGGAAATTCAGATATGTATGCATCAAATAAACTAGTAACTCACCGAAAGCTTGTATATCCCAAGCATCGTTCCGTTCTGTTCCGTTTGTCAATTGCAGTGGTGACGATAGCAGCAGGTTAGTTCATCGGTAGGTGCAGTGTCTGCAAGCGTGAGCTAAGGCGGAGGCAGGTGCGCAGGACGGGAATGAAAGCAGCATCGCCTGGGGAGAGTTCATCAAGATGAAGGAGTACAACCCCAAGTGACGTTGGCCAGCCTTTAACTTGATGTCCAATGCGTTCTCGATCCCGTCGGACAACTGCCTGACGCTGCCAAACTTGCGTGGACCCATCGCAACGCGCAAGGCTGCTGCGATCTAGTTTTGAATGGAAGTTTTTCGGGCGCGTACCAGTCCAACAAGATCGTAAAAGTGAAAAGTGAAATCCCAGCTATGTTTGAAAGCCACCATTCGTTTCGCTTCATTCCGCCATCCGAACTAGGGACCTGATCACACCGGATACCCCGAGATGACCAGGTTGCTAAAAGCATTACCATCCTCATACTGCTCTGCCCGATGAGCACGCGAAGCGAGCAGGAGAGCAGCAACGGTGGCGTGTAAGTAGAAAGCAGGACCTGACTGTCAATGCGCCGAGGGTATTCCGGGACTGGCGTCCTGCAGCGAGTGGTTGACGAGAAACAAACGGGTCGAGTATATATTTAAACTCTAGAACATCGTGGTACGTCTCCACATTCACTGTAGATATAGCATATTCAGCTCCAGATTCATCTAATGAGCTAGTAACTCACCGATATTAATAGCGCCGTACTGTTCTGTTCCTTCTTTCAGCTGGGATGTTGACGGCGGATTGGTTTGTCGTCCTCGGGAGATGAAACGACGTTCGTTTTCGTATCATCCTGCAATTGGCTAGGGAGTTAGTCTCACTGGGCCCCCGCGGCTCCTATATCTCAAATAACGACCCCACCACTCCCATACTGCTCTGCTCGCTTGCTTTGGAACAGGCACCTGAACTAGCACATCTGGTCTTTCATCTGGTGAGAGATATAGAGTAGATGAGCATGCGAGCAGTGATAGGGATGGAGATCGGTGGGAGGCAGGAGGCGCGCCGGGTGGTCGATATTTCTGCAAGAAAGGTCGAGTGGCAGCGTTTTGTATTCGTTTCGTATCATTCTGCCATCCGCTAGGATTGGTCTCATTCGGGCAACCTCGCGGAGCTATACCTACAGTTCGAACATCAAAACACACCATCGTGCTGCTCTTTCCAACAAGCATGCAAAAAGCAGGAGAGCAGCAACGAGGGTGGAGATGGATAGGAGCTGCGCCGAGGGTAATCCCGGGCCTGGCAGTTGGATCGAGAGCAGTGAATGTGGGACGGGATGTATTCAGATGAAGATCCTATTGGAGGCACAGTCTAGGAGGTATCAGTCATTCATGTGGCCCAGCACGATATAGTGTCAAAGACTGCTGGGAGGGTACGAGTGTCAAGAACATCGTAGGAAGCTAGAAGTGGACGGACCTATCGTTATCGTGTCATCCCGCCAAAGAATTGATCTTCCTCAGTGCCAAAGACTTTTCCGAACTACCATCCCAGTACTATTTCACTAAGTGAGCACGCGAAGAGAGGAGGAGAGCAATGGGTGAATGGAGATAGGTAGAAAGCAAGGCGTGCGCCGATTGTATTTCTAGGCCTGGCCTCTGCATAGGAGCGGCGGGTGGGAGGAAGAATCGGACTCAAGCGAGCCAGGATCTGAGCAAAAGTCGTCGTTTAGGAAGAAACCATCGATATCGACGGTGGTGGAAGCAGAACAGTGAGAGCAAGAAAGACGTCAAAGTTTGGTCAATATCACACATTGTACGAACCCTAACCTAGGCTCATCACCCTGCCAACTCCCGCCTGCAACCGGAATGCAACAGAATGAGTGTTGAATGAGTTCTTCAAGTTTTCTGCTGACACTTTTGGACGATGAATTGATAGACCCTAGGGATAATCAATTATTAAGTCCCGATAGGAAGGAACTAAAGTTGGAGTGATCTGTCGGCTCAGGCACGGCCTAAAGCCCCGTCTGGGATTCAGGCTTTGGGGATCAGGCTTTTGAAACCATAGGCCTCAGACTAAGGCCTGTAATTTTGCCGAGGAGCCCCAAAGGAAAAATGTTGGAAAACTCGCCTCCTCCGTACGAAACATGGAAAGCGACAAATATTAGAGAGGCAGTCTTGAAAGTTGAAGTTGAAGATGGGAGTGGGGCCTACGTCTGAACTCCTGTTCCTTCACTCACAAGACTTTGTACACGTTTGCAAGAAGTAGCGGCGAAGCCGCGTCTGCGAGAGTGCGTTCCTGCTAAAGTGAAACGAGGCACGGCTTGCTCTAATCAGTGATCGCTGTGCCACTGAGATACCAAAGGCCCAAAGGATGAAAACTTGATACCCTTCAGGATATGTAGTTAACGAGAAAGCGCCGAGGTAGAAGAACAATCTTGAGACTACCAACTACTACACACTGACAAAAATATATGAAATAGAGAATCCTATATATGTTGGGAGCGTGCCTAGAGCACTCGGAGTCAGGTAGAAAAGTCAGATTGCATATCCGACGCCTTTATTCCCCGTTCCATACTATTCTGGTCATGGTGCACAATCTGCTGAAGATGGATGTGCACGCCTTCCCCTTCTGAATGGGCTTGTTTATGAAAGTTGGAGCCAGGATGACGAGGTCCGCGACCTCCTGACAAACTTTCGTTCCCTCGTGAAACTAAGGTTCCTGACACAGTCGTAAATCGTTTGACATCTGTCGAGCTGCGAAGAATGATATAAGAGAAAACGGATCCCTACAGTGAGCAATAATAGTGAGCACTGTTTCGTAGGACCCATTTAAAGTAGTGACTTACGATGAGAGGTGGCATCTACAGATTCCAATGTAAGTTACGAGTACGGATAGCCTAGGGCGGATGACTATAAAAGACTTACTAAATTCAAGAACCCAAAAAAGACGGAAGTGCCGGCAATCGAAGTCCCTATTAAGCACATCAGAGCAGCCGAATAAATTGCAGCTTCGTCGTGAACAACGTCAGTGAACAAGAAGTCAATTTTTATCGAATGCTAAATACGCACCAGACTCGAGGATAATGGAAAGGGCATTGGATCCACGGGAAGGGCCAGAAACATAACTAACTACTTGGCTTTGAACTTTCCAGATCTTGAAGGCAATGAGTACTGCCACAGTGACAATGAGATAAACCCTTATTTAAACGGAAAGTAGACTGACTCACTTGTGCAAAGTAAATTAAGAGCCAATGTCGCGACGAAAAAATATTTCGACCGAGCGAAAACGGAAGAAACCAGGACGCTACTACCAGGATGGGCCTCGTTAATAGACCAAGTGAACCAAACCGACATCGCTGCAAAATTGATCAGTCAAGAGGAATAATTGTACTGGGTTTAAAGACACTACAAAAGTCGAGAACGAAAAGGAGGCTGGGAAGAACAACGATCCAGTAATTATGTCCCCATACGATAAAAGTTCGGTACACCTGCAGGTAATCATCATTTTAATAATTTGGTTGCACTTCCAGGAAGCTCAAGGGAATTTACGAGAAGTGCATCGGCCAAGAGCGTGGTGGCAACATAAGCGGCGGTCTTCGTGATATTCAAGCGTGTATCGACGTCGGCGAAATATGCCACAGGCGAGCCTGCTATGTCCATATTCGCAGTGAATGCTTCGAAGGCTCGGATGAGGTCGACAATGAAATGCTGAAAGATTAACGCAATTAATTTATATTGCGTCAATTTACTCGTGGATATGGAACATACCAGTGTAATGAGTAAAAGGTTGATTCCAATACTCCCAACAAAACATGCTGTGAGTACACTTCCCAGGTCCTTGCGGAGCATTATACGAAGACATTGTGGGAATACCACCAAATAAATCCCTTGTGACCATTAGTGTGCTATCCAAAAATTTTGAGTGCTAGATATCGATTCTCACCATACCCAAATGCCTCGAAGATTGTTCCAAGCAGCTCACTGGTAGGCACAGGAACACTTTTCATTTCCTTTTGGGTTGTTTGAATTTAATGTCCGGAAGAAAACTGCGGCAATTTGAAATTATCCTGGAGGGTGATGAATTACAATGCAGGTCAGTTCAATGTCGATGATTGCAATGGCTTCAGAAAGACTCACAGAACCTTGGCCAAATAACCGACGTACCACTGCGTGATTTCAAGTTCAAGGCTTCAAGTTAATGAGCGAAAGTCGGTCGAAGAACTTCTCTAGGTTTCGAATACGGATGGCAGAGCATAAGTAGTAAATTTCCATCACAATCGCAATAATAGCACCTGGTTTACTTGCCGTTAGTTACTCGAGTATAGAAGTGGCGTCCATAATTTGATCATCTAGTTGTGACGTCAGCCGCGCTCTTGGTGCCGAAACCCAAGAATTCCCCGATTTCATTTACAGATTCTGCCATCCCATTCATTCCGTTTCCCAAACTTCCACGGCGTGACTCGTCCGAAGTCTCGAAGCTTGATATATGCAGATGGCTGAACCACACAGTTCTCACCTGATCTAATCTGTTCGATCTCGGGTCCGGCGGTCTGAACGCGACAGCGTGAGTTTAGTTTCACAATTCTGGATTTGCCTCAACGGGTTCATAGAGAGCTATGTCAATGGAGCAGCCACATCGTCATCTACGTTTATAACCAAGGTATCAGCTGGTACTAACCATATACTATTTACGGAATTAGCAGGAATAGCCCTATTTTTAATCAATGACGTCGCGGTGAACATCTCACATCTTGGATTGGCTTACTGTGTTTGGAAATTGAGCGCTGAGCGGTAAATCTTTCGGGTTCCTCGGGGACAAAGCTAAGTTCTAAGAAAAGGTGGAATTTGGAATACAGAAACCAGATGCAAGTCGAGAAAACTATTTGCCGTTTAGGATAGGATGATTTACTGCTTGAGAACGCTTGGGCAAAGTTGACCCAACAAAAATTATCGTATCGCAGTAGTCCAGAATGGTTGGAGTCAACACGGATTGCCAGTGACGAGAAATAACAATATCATAAGGAGCCGTCAAACTTCGACGAGTTCTTTCATTTTATGATCAGAAGAAGAAGTTGATACCACAGCAGTCTGTTTTTAGTCCGTTGGAGTGAGGACCGTGAAACCCATGATGTTTATCCGCATCTACTATTTTTCAGGGCTCTTATCATGAACGAACTCCATGAAAAACCGTCAAACTTCGGCGAGTTCTTTCATTTTTTTATATGATCAGAAGAAGTGGATACCACAGTACTCGTTTTCAATTCGTTGGAGTAAGGACCGTGAACCCCATGTATCTACTATTTTTAAGGGCTCTTATTACGAACGAGCTCCATGAAAAACCGTCAAACTTCGACGAGTCCTTTCATTTTTCTTTATCATCAGAAGAAGTTGATACCACAGTACTCGTTTTTTATTTGTTGGAGTGAGGCCGGTGAAACCAATGATACTCATGCTCATATCCTATTTTTTGCGGCCCCCTTCATGAACGAACTCCGTAGTACAAGGTTCTAGGTTTGTGCTGTCCGTGGGCTTTGATGGTTAATTACACCAGCTCGAAATTTGTATAAGTGAGGTCCTAGGGGCTCCAGTTTCTGTGTTTCCCCTCTCACAGAAATCAATCAACATGCACGAACACGCCATTCCCGAGTCAAAGATCGAGAAGAATAATGTCGACTCTAGCACAGTACTTGTCGAGGATTATCCTGTTATTGAAGATATATATGTGGTAGGTAAAAGGCGGGCTTGGAGCACCGGTAAAGTTTACTCCAGTATTGTAGCAACATTCATCTGAGATTTTTTTCCCTAGTCGTAGGGGCATGTTTAATTCAATTTTGCGCCGTGGGCGTAGTATGTCAACTGGACCTCTCGATCCTGCACAAACACTGAGAATCTTCTAGTTATCTTCTTTCGGAGTCTTTCAAGAATTTTTCGCCACGAGATGGCTTATGAACCAAAGCACATCTGCGATCAGCTGGATTGGAAGTACCCAGATCTTTCTGGAGTGCGTTATCTCACCGTTAGGGGGAGAGCTGTAAGTCCAACGCTGTTTCTCGGTCCAGTAAATAACAACTGGTTTCAAAGTCTTGATCGCGGATATTTTCGCTCTACGGTTATTACTGGATGCGCCTTGTTCTTGTTGTGTTTTTTTATGCTCTCGTTTGCGACCCAGAACCAATATTATGAGGCAAGGAAGCTATCGTATTTCGTCTGATTCTTTCTAATAGCTGCTGAATTCATAGATATTTCTTTCCCAAGGCATTGGGATGGGATTAGGAATCGGGCTTTTGTTTCTTCCTACATCGGTCGTTTCCATCCGACATTTTCGTCGCAATCAGGCGTTTGTAATGGTGAGATTACTGTTTTCCGCTTGCCGAGGGTAATTTTTATAATCTGGATTATCTTAGGGTATCGTTGATTCAAGCGTTTCTTCAGGTGGTGTAGTCATTTCCAGTGAGTCCTTCGTTGATTCACAGCTTGTATGTTCAGAAGCTAACGCAGCCTAAATAGTTGCCCTCAACTACTTGCTCCACGGCAACATTGGATTTGCGTGGGGAGTCCGAATCCTTTCCCTCGTAACACTAGTTTGCTTCGTGTTGGGCATAGGCTTGATGACTATGCCTGATAACCCAAATTTAACATCCCCCAGAGCTCCTATGCGTGCATCCTGGAAGGCGGTCTTGAAAGATGCCAGGGGCGATTGGCCATACATATTAGTTCTGTGTCAAGGATTTATAATGTCTCTTGGGACATTCGTACCGCCGGTATATATACAATTGTTCGCGGAGACACACGGAACCTCTACACAGGCTTCATTCTTCGCACTTGCGGTGCTCAACCTTTCTGGTGTATTTGGTCGAGTTCTTCCTAACTATCTAGGAGACAAGTATGGTGTCTTGAACATTTATATTCCGTGCTTGGCAATTACCGGTGAGATGGCCATTCTTCCCCTGAGCGTCAAGGACCCCAGTGACAGGATAGGATTATAGGCGCCCTTTGTTTTGCTATGCTTGGCGCGGGCACTCCAGCGGGTCTCTTTCCTTTTGCAGTATTGTGAGTAAATCGCCTATTGGAAGCAGGATGTATCTCATCCTTACTGTCAGCTACGGGTTTTTCTTTGGAGCCAGTGCGTCAGATAAGAGCCTTATCCATTCAATCTAATGTATTGACGCAGCGAACGGAATGTATTTACCCCTGATCAATTCCCTAAGCACTGGAAGTGCTGATCACTTATGGTTCGTCGCTGGTACCGGAATCACGTCAGTGCTCACTTTCGGCACAGGAAGCGATGCGGTATCTCGCTTATGGCACCCGCACTTGCGGCACTCATTGGCCTCCCAATAACCGGAAGTATATTAGGCCCACAGTTTATTTGGAGCCGAGGAATACTGTTTGCATCAGTGAGTACATTTGAGGTTCACTTTTCTGCAGGCACTCTGTTGAGCAATTGGATAAGCTATCGATGCTGTTTGCGACCATACTGGTGATCATTGCCAAGATTCTATTCGATAGAAGAAAGACTTCCTCTCGGAGGCCTGGCGCTATGGGTCAGCAATAGATTCGAGTCTTGCCGAGTTGATGAACCATTCTTAGAGCTTTAACGTGTACACGTATAGAAGACCAGGTTACGTTTTATACATCGCAAAGAGGAAGGAAAATGAGAATCTCGAAATGCAGTAAAACAGGAGGATGTAGCGAGCGAAGCCGAGGCGGAGCGTCATTTTGTTTTGTTCTGTTCTGCTATATCAGCTGGAACGATGTCGGTTTGAGTGATGCGACGAGCGAAAAGCAGAGGTTGGGGCAGGAAGGGAGAGAAGAAAAGCCGCGGTTCTACTTACAGCGAGAGAAAGGAGTAGAGCTCCAGCGTGAAATTGTTAGCCTTTCTTGGGTCCGTCATACGCCTCCCTGAGCCCGGACTCATTTGGTTATGGGTTCCATGCCGTCGTATGTCAAGGGGTGAATACGTGGAAAGCTATCTAGGTTCGTCATTGGATGTTTTTCGTGGCTTATGGTGTATAAGAACGCCGAAAGAAGTAGCCCTAAGAGGTACGATCGAATATCAAGTTCGGGCAGTTACTCGTGTATTTTTGTACTCACCCGACGTAGAATACCCTCGGCCTCGTTCAAGAAGCAACCATCGATATCGATGGTGGTGACAGTCGCAGAACCAGCGGAAAGAGATCAGAGATTACCGTGACCTAGTGGACTAATGGAAAACGCGCACCGGAGCGCCGGATCATAAAGAGAACCCTAACCCAGGCGCACTGCCGCCGTTCAAAGTAGGCCGAGCCCTTGCCGAGCCCATGCAAAGCACATACTGTGACGATGGCACCAAGTGCGTGTCTAGCAAGGTGTCTAGGCTAAACATTGGGTCGCTGCAATGCCAGTGTTGGGAGGTGGCAGCCAGCCCGGCACTGTTGTTGGCGGTACCACTACGAGGCCTAATCAGCTGTAAGTACTAGCAAAGCCTGGGCTGCCTGTCTGCGGAACTCGTGTCGAATCTTGATTTGAATGGTCGGCGGCGACGGTGGTCCAACATTGGTAAGGTAGGAGATGGGAGAGAGGGCAAGGGGGCGAGATAGGAGGGGGGAAGACGCCACGTCGACAAATCGTATGAGGTGTAGAAACCAGCTACGATACTGCCTGTGCTCCTGGTACCGTCGAGGATGGCTAATCGAGGAGGTCGTCAACTTATGTCGTTCCATGGGCTGGAAGCCAGCCAGTGCTCCGTCATCCCAGCTACACCCCCCTCAAGACCTGTTCTTAACTGCCAACGCCTAATTCTCGCCCCATATTCACTTCCACTGTTCGTCCCCCCAAGTTTCTGCATCCCGCGCCTCCTCTTCTTCCCACATCTGCCATCCCAAGCGGCGACACCGCCCCAGCAGAAACAGACCTTTCTCTCGCCACTCTCCTTCCAGAATTGTCGATCATTCAAAATCCAGATGGACAGCTGGACTTCGAGGTCTGCCACGTCATCGCTAACAGAATGGACTGCACGAACGGAGGCGGCGTCGATGGTGCTGATGGGCCTTGTGAGTTGGAGATAGTTGGGGAAGTCGTAGACGTGAATCTGAAGTGGGGATGGCCGGCGGAGTGGTAAAGAGCAAAGCTGCGAACGCCAGTATTACTGGTACGAACGCCGCGGGAAGAGCCTCAATGGAGCAACGGCTGCGGTAGCTCCAATCGAGGCACGGGTACAGGATCAGGCCTTATTCCTCCTAGGTCAGTCCTGGTGCCGATGCTACTCCTGTTCAAGAGCTGTTGCCAGTGGTACGGAGCTCCTGTCGAAATTTTGAAACGAGTGAGTCGACGGGGGCGGCGGACAGGAGGGGAGAGGGGAGAGGGGAGAGGGAGCTGAGGGGAGGGTGGGAGCTGAGGGAGCAGGAGAGGACGGAGCAGCCAGAGCAGAGAAAGTCGTATGAACGCCCGGGGCAGAGCATCGACTTGGATCGCCGATGGGGCTGATGTTGACGAAGTCGTTGTCGCCGTCGTGTAATTCCGACATGACGAACGAGTAATGCAGTAGCTCGAAGCCAACCCGACCGCATCCCTTCCTCCACCTTCAGTTCGTTCTTGAGCTCATTGTCTGGTAAGAATCCGCGGCGTATGCATATTGTCGATGGAGTTTAAGTTGCCAACGTGATGTTTACACATTAACGATAAAGGAGAGCAGGGGAGACGGTGGCAGCAGGAAAGTTGGGAGGTTGACCTCAAACCAACTATCAAAGAGCACGTATGCACTGGCAATCGAACTTCGAGTTCAGCGCTCGCGCTCAGCTCTAGGTGGTTCGTAAGACCGCATATTCGATAAGAAAAAGTCGGATACGAACTGGAAGATGCGGTCAACGCATTAGGAAAATCGCCTCTAACCCAATCGACCAGTTCTGCTTTTCACCCTCCAGGCTGTCCATGGTAAGGCCCCATATTCCGTTCCTTCAAGTTGATATCACAGAAACTTGATGCAGTAACGAGTTACGAAGACGTTGCGGCATGGGTGGAGTCATCCGGTGTTCTCAACGTGTTGGGTCAAGCTGGAGTTTGGCTTATTAGCTCCGCCGCTTAGATCGGCTCAGTGGCTTGGCTAAAAATAGACATTCTACATTTCTTCGTTAGCCCACTTCGCCGACGCTCTAGATAGCTCAATTGTGGGGAGATATATATATTACACATGGCTACAGAAATCTACAAGTGTGTAAATCACAATTGTGCAGGTCATATAAATTCAGTCATTAGCCAAATGTTGCAAATAATGTAGGACGTTTATGTCTCCATTTTTGAAGTCTGTCGCTTATTCTGAAGTTCAAACAAGAGCTTTCTAAGATTTGAAGCGGCAGTATTATAGAATATTATCGATGAATGTACCTTGTAAAATGAATTTTATTAGAAGTTCGGGCCAAACTGTCTCTGGGAATTCTCAGTCTGCCACTACCGGAGGCGTTTTTGAAAGCGCCTCTCCGAAGATAAACTTCAGAATATATCACATGTGCATCAATAGGACTGCAGATTAAACATGAGCAAGGGACTTACCAAGGCACTAGCATGCACACAGAGAGAGTTACAGACTGCGGGAGAGTCAGAAAGCCGTAAAACACATAAACCAAGTAAAAAGTTGTGTATTAGATTCAACTATCGATCTCCTCATCCACGTTATCATTAAGATACGTATCGTAGTCGCCTTCTACGGTACTGTAAAGATATTGAATAAATTCCTCATGCTTTCGGGTGGACCGCTTGATTTGTTGGCCTCGAGCTGTTCAATTTCTTCTTCCCTGCTTGTAGCGTCGGTGAATTTAAGTGTGAGTCCGTTTCCGGTTGCAAATTTTAAAATTTGAAGAGCCTCCATGGGCATGCGGTGGATGTGACTTCTTCGAGCCGTGGTGGTTTCTTTACCCAATGAGAAACACGCTCACAGGCAACTGCAGATGCTTGAATTAGGAGGATGTCAAGAGCGAGCTTGAAGAACGTTGGCCATCAAAGTCAATTCTCTTAATCAAAAATTAGGTCAAAAGAATAAAGGTAGTAAATCTCAAATTGCCTGCCAAAAGGTAGGTAATCATATCAGTTGCGCTATAGGAGGATCGTACAGATACGAGTTCATCTCGTCTGCTAAGGTACTTCCCCATTTTGGTTCTACCGGTGAATCATTTCAAAGATCGTGTTTGGCCGACTTAAACCTGAGGCACGAGCTTTGCGGCTTTGCCCTTGTGATATGTAATATGTGGTAAGCTTCAACCAGGTTGAGGATTGAAAACTAAAAAGACCAATTAGTGGATCAAAATTTGAAAAATGAGATGGACGTAATCGGCGTTTGAACCCACCAGAGTCTATTGAACTTCTTCTTTACTTATAACAACCCAGATTCCGAGTTCTGCGCTGGCACGAATGTCTCCGGGGGCCATCCGATGACTTATACTTGCTGTATGTTGAAACTATCTGACGTCTCCCGGCACAGAGAATAAAAGAGTTGTGTAAGGCTGGTCTACAAAGCCGTAGTTTAAGTATGTAAATCTCGGGGGTTTAGTAGACTGCGAACATAAGGTGTCAGAGGGCATATTTGAAATCGGGATGTCGGTCTCCAAGCTCAACCCAGGCCCGCTCGCCGCCATCAGGACTGTCGCTGTCTGCGTAGGGAGCTAATAATTGCGAGCGACGTTTCTTCTTAGATTTATTCATCCAGTTGAGGTAGATGACGTTGACTAGACAGAAGACAACCATCAAGATGGAACTAATGTTGAATGATGAGTACAGACGCAGGTACATCAAGGAAGGAGCTCACAAAATAAGATTCATGATGGTAGTCTTCCTAAACCGAGGTCCTTCTTTAGTTGGGAATCTCCAGGTGCTTAAAATTCCTCCCTGGTCATAATGACGTTATACAAAATCCATCATTATTATCGATCCGCTTACCGCGTTGGTTGCTACAAAGCCCATCGCGATACTAGTTGCCCGTCGATAGTGAGGTTCCGAGTTATTCGCCATCCACGCGATCAACATTGGTGCACTGGCGTAGACTCCTGGGACGGTAAGGTATAGAGAGCCATATGCCGTGAATTTATGATCAGTGTCTATGAATGGTGAGACGGGTGAGCCCAAAACGAGATGCAACAGATCGTGAACTGACGGAGATACACGGCGAAGCCTATAACAGCCAACATCGACACAATTGCTGACGGAATCCCCCTGGAGTTGTGCTTGTCAGAGAGGTACGCCACGACGAAGGTGACTGTTTATCGATGATAGTTTGAGTATTATAGGACCAGTTACTATTACGAGGTCGCGAACGTACCGAAGAATCCGGCAGCAAAGGGACCAACACTGAGAAGCTGGGATTTATTAGGGCTAAACCCAAGTTGGTTGACAATGGATGGAAGAAATAGTGCAAGTCCATATAGAGTTGTTCCAAGAATGAAGAAGATAACGAATACCAGTATGACATGAGGCGATGAGAGCGACCGGAGGATTTCCCAGGTCGAAAAGTGGTCTGGGGAGTTCAGTGACGGGCGGTCCCTTTCAAGTCGATACACAATAATTCTGGACAAAAAAAAGGAATTTATAATTGCACATGGATAATACAGACAAAACACACCGACTCTTTCTGTTTGTCTGTTAGGAACTTTGAATCTCGCGGGGTCGAAGGTAACAAAAGGAAACCAGAGACCCCGATCAATATAGAGAACAATCCTTCCTAGAGTAAAAGGCTAGATTAATTACGAGTCTAGGAGAGTCAAGTGACGGGGGGTGTTTGAGTCCTGTACCAGGATGAAGATCCATGCCCAACCCGGTTTACCCCCCAACCCATTCATATTTTGGATTCCCGCGGCGAGCAAGCCTGAGAAAGCGCCGGAGAGCTATTGGACACATCACTGATCAGTGGTGGCAATTCAAAGTTTTCGAAAACTCACTGAGGCTGAGGAGAAAAACAAGGCAATGCTTCGAGTAGTCATTTCCGTCAACCATCACAGCCGAAAAAAAGATTGGGAAAGACTCACCGCAACGACAACTCCGAGCGTGTGTAGAATCCAGATAGATAGAGAACGATTCCGGGAAACATTGGTCCCTCCACTAATCCGAGCAATGCGCGTACTGTCACTAAGCCACCGTAGGAAGTGACCAGGCCTTTGAGTTTTGCGTGTCAGACCAACTTTAAGTCGCTCTCAGAATTCGAACCAGAAATGCACCTTGAAGAGTGACGATTATTCCCCATATGGTCAATAATGTCGACATAAGCACCTTCGGTCCGATCTTTCGAAGAATCAGGTTCGAAGGCAATTCTGCGGCTATGTACGGTCTACAAAATTATCTCTGGAGTCAGCTTCACATGGTTGAATTCGAATTTTAAGATCCAAGCTCACACATAAAGAACTGTGACGGCGACCTGGTATTGGTGGTCTGTCAAGTGAAGGGATTTTTGCAGACCTGCGACGCGAGCGTTGCCTAACAGAAATGGGTTCCAGCTCAATTCAATAGAAAATGTATGGTATCTTCGTTACCGATGTTTGAACGATCCTGCATTGTGATTTTCCCGTCAGTTAAGGGATATTGTAAAGACCACCCACCACAAAGGAAGACTCACCAGGAATGAGAGAAGGTAAAACATTGTCACTATTGGCAAAACTGTCCAATCCAATCTTCGAACGGCTTTCCTTTCCGCTTCGGCATCAATACTGTGTTCGTCTCGGTTCGATGAACGGGACGCGGAAGAGGAGAGGTCTTTCTCTTGCGCTACTGTGTCGCTCATCGACTGCGATATTTCTGCCATGCTGTATGCCTTAAGCATAGAATGAAACAAGGAGAGGAATGCAGTTAGCACGGGTATTAAGTTGTCAGAACCCATTGGCTTACTCACAAGTTGCTAGAGATGAAGAAGGGACGGAGAGGGCCTGGGACTGAACGAATGTGGAGACTGGACTGAGTTAAGTACATCCGCGTGGGATCATTGATGTTTTGAACATGTTAGGTTCACGCATATAAATAGTTCTTTGCGCAATTTATACGTCGCTATCCATCCTCACTCCAATAGCGTGCTATGTCTGCACTAAATGACGACTAGCCAATAGCGGGTATGTGCTCTCTGGCTATTGCATAATACCAATTGCCCGATTTCAAGCTACTAACACCAATTATTAGGGTACCTGTGACCTCGGACTACGCTTTCTTACGAGGAAGTTTATGTCAATTCTCGTGTTCTTGTCTAGGATTTGGTTTTCGGTCCCCAGCGTTTACCCCTTAGACAAAAGTGCCTATGATCCATGACGATTTGAACCAGGTCTCGAGAGGGATCTCGTGTACGCATGGTTCTAGCTTGGTGGTTCATGTTCACTGCCACTTTCCTTTCATTGATTATTTTGACGAAATTTCAGGTTCCTTTCTTAATAAGGGAACCCCCAAATTTTATCCGACTCCTGTGACACTTTTCCTGAGTTTTCGCACACAAAATTGGGGGGACATCGCGGAGAAGTCGGTGTGCGAGAATGCATTCCCGCGGAACGGGAACGCGACACGGTTTATTTATTTTTAAAAATATCAGTCCCACCGGAGAATTGATCAAGACATGTGGGCATTTAGATCCATCATTTCATTGCTGGCTTCCACATTAAAGCTGCCTACATAATGACCGCAGGTAGTGTGCCACATAAATATTTTTACATCGCATCTATTCTCATGGCAAGGCATGTCCCGATTGGTCACGCCGACGGAGGCCCGTTCGCTCGGCCGTCCATACAAACAGAACTTAAGAAGTGGCATCTTCTGGATTTCATTTCCTTTGAATGAAACGCCGTAACAGGCAAGAAAAAAAGTCTTGAACTATGAAATCAGACTCTCGAATGCACATTTACAGCACAACGTCTAGTGTGGGGCAGGCAGAAACGAACAAGGATTTAGGCGGCGATGTAAAGTGGTTCATGGTCAATCGTGGTCATCGCTTAATACTGCTCCACTATAAGTTATTTGTAAAGCCTCCGTATGTAGCGGGTTTTAGGATTCACATCGTTTGTATGGCGCAGCGCCCGAAATTCATCCGAATCGGGTATTGACAGCAAAGGGAGGGAAAACGCCATCTGATCATGAAAAATAATGAAAAGAACTCTTCGAAGTTTGACGGTTTTCCATGGAGCTCGCTCATGATAGGAGCCCTGAAAAACAGTAGATACGGATAAGCATCGTGGGTTTCACTGTCCCCACTCCAACGAATGAAAAAAGAGTACTGTGGTATGCACTTCTTCTAATCATATAAAAAATGAAAGAATTCGTCGAAGTTTGACGGTTTGTCGTGGAGCTCCTTCATGATAAGAGCCCTGAAAAATAGTAGATACGGACAAGCATCATGGGTTTCACGGTCCTCACTCCAACGGACTAAAAACAGAGCACTGTGGTATCAACTTCTTCTGATCATAAAATGAAAGAACTCGTCGAAGTTTGACGGCTCCTTATAGTATTGTTATTTCTTGTCACTGGCAAGCCGTGTTGATTTCGACCATTCAGGACTACTATGATGCTTTAATTTTTTTTGGTCAACTTTGCCCAGGCGTTTTCAAGCAGTAAATCATCCTATCCTAAACGGCAAATCATTTTCTCGGCTTGCATCTAGCTTCTGTATTCCAAATTCCAGCTTTTCTTAGAACTTATCTTTGTCTCCGAGGAACCCGAAAAATTTACCGCTCAGCGCTCAATGTCCAAACACAGTCAGCCAATCCAAGACGTGAGATAATCACCGCGACGTCATTGATTAAAAATAGGGCTATTCCTGCTAATTCCGTAAATAGTATATGGTTAGTACCAGCTGATACCTTGGTTATAAACGTAGATGACGATGTGGCTGCTCCATTGACATAGCTCTCTATGAACCCGTTGAGGCAAATCCAGAATTGTGAAACTAAACTCACGCTGTCGCGTTCAGACCGCCGGACCCGAGATCGAACAGATTAGATCAGGTGAGAACTGTGTGGTTCAGCCATCTGCATATATCAAGCTTCGAGACTTCGGACGAGTCACGCCGTGGAAGTTTGGGAAACGGAATGAATGGGATGGCAGAATCTGTAAATGAAATCGGGGAATTCTTGGGTTTCGGCACCAAGAGCGCGGCTGACGTCACAACTAGATGATCAAATTATGGACGCCACTTCTATACTCGAGTAACTAACGGCAAGTAAACCAGGTGCTATTATTGCGATTGTGATGGAAATTTACTACTTATGCTCTGCCATCCGTATTCGAAACCTAGAGAAGTTCTTCGACCGACTTTCGCTCATTAACTTGAAGCCTTGAACTTGAAATCACGCAGTGGTACGTCGGTTATTTGGCCAAGGTTCTGTGAGTCTTTCTGAAGCCATTGCAATCATCGACATTGAACTGACCTGCATTGTAATTCATCACCCTCCAGGATAATTTCAAATTGCCGCAGTTTTCTTCCGGACATTAAATTCAAACAACCCAAAAGGAAATGAAAAGTGTTCCTGTGCCTACCAGTGAGCTGCTTGGAACAATCTTCGAGGCATTTGGGTATGGTGAGAATCGATATCTAGCACTCAAAATTTTTGGATAGCACACTAATGGTCACAAGGGATTTATTTGGTGGTATTCCCACAATGTCTTCGTATAATGCTCCGCAAGGACCTGGGAAGTGTACTCACAGCATGTTTTGTTGGGAGTATTGGAATCAACCTTTTACTCATTACACTGGTATGTTCCATATCCACGAGTAAATTGACGCAATATAAATTAATTGCGTTAATCTTTCAGCATTTCATTGTCGACCTCATCCGAGCCTTCGAAGCATTCACTGCGAATATGGACATAGCAGGCTCGCCTGTGGCATATTTCGCCGACGTCGATACACGCTTGAATATCACGAAGACCGCCGCTTATGTTGCCACCACGCTCTTGGCCGATGCACTTCTCGTAAATTCCCTTGAGCTTCCTGGAAGTGCAACCAAATTATTAAAATGATGATTACCTGCAGGTGTACCGAACTTTTATCGTATGGGGACATAATTACTGGATCGTTGTTCTTCCCAGCCTCCTTTTCGTTCTCGACTTTTGTAGTGTCTTTAAACCCAGTACAATTATTCCTCTTGACTGATCAATTTTGCAGCGATGTCGGTTTGGTTCACTTGGTCTATTAACGAGGCCCATCCTGGTAGTAGCGTCCTGGTTTCTTCCGTTTTCGCTCGGTCGAAATATTTTTTCGTCGCGACATTGGCTCTTAATTTACTTTGCACAAGTGAGTCAGTCTACTTTCCGTTTAAATAAGGGTTTATCTCATTGTCACTGTGGCAGTACTCATTGCCTTCAAGATCTGGAAAGTTCAAAGCCAAGTAGTTAGTTATGTTTCTGGCCCTTCCCGTGGATCCAATGCCCTTTCCATTATCCTCGAGTCTGGTGCGTATTTAGCATTCGATAAAAATTGACTTCTTGTTCACTGACGTTGTTCACGACGAAGCTGCAATTTATTCGGCTGCTCTGATGTGCTTAATAGGGACTTCGATTGCCGGCACTTCCGTCTTTTTTGGGTTCTTGAATTTAGTAAGTCTTTTATAGTCATCCGCCCTAGGCTATCCGTACTCGTAACTTACATTGGAATCTGTAGATGCCACCTCTCATCGTAAGTCACTACTTTAAATGGGTCCTACGAAACAGTGCTCACTATTATTGCTCACTGTAGGGATCCGTTTTCTCTTATATCATTCTTCGCAGCTCGACAGATGTCAAACGATTTACGACTGTGTCAGGAACCTTAGTTTCACGAGGGAACGAAAGTTTGTCAGGAGGTCGCGGACCTCGTCATCCTGGCTCCAACTTTCATAAACAAGCCCATTCAGAAGGGGAAGGCGTGCACATCCATCTTCAGCAGATTGTGCACCATGACCAGAATAGTATGGAACGGGGAATAAAGGCGTCGGATATGCAATCTGACTTTTCTACCTGACTCCGAGTGCTCTAGGCACGCTCCCAACATATATAGGATTCTCTATTTCATATATTTTTGTCAGTGTGTAGTAGTTGGTAGTCTCAAGATTGTTCTTCTACCTCGGCGCTTTCTCGTTAACTACATATCCTGAAGGGTATCAAGTTTTCATCCTTCGGGCCTTTGGTATCTCAGTGGCACAGCGATCACTGATTAGAGCAAGCCGTGCCTCGTTTCACTTTAGCAGGAACGCACTCTCGCAGACGCGGCTTCGCCGCTACTTCTTGCAAACGTGTACAAAGTCTTGTGAGTGAAGGAACAGGAGTTCAGACGTAGGCCCTACTCCTCGACCGCCAGGCGGTGGCCGTGTTATCCGTTTTCAATGCCGCCAGACACGACAACCTTTCTTTACGCGCATGCGCAGCAATAGGCGGAATATGAGCTCTCCATAAGTCCGTATTTAGGCCGGTATTTGTTTTTCCCTCTCCTCGCTCACCTGTAAGAAGTCAACCTTTTCCCGTTAGGGCAAGTCCAGCTCGCAATATGTGGTCGCGAAAGGAACGAACATTTGAAAGACGGATGTACTGGGATCGTGATGTTGAAGACTAACTATTGTATTCTACGTAGACTTGTCTAACCGTAGTCCAAAGGCTTCCTATGTAATATTTATCGATTTCCATGCTCTTCATGCCCTCAGTCCAAACCAGGTGGACTTTTTGCTCGCAGGAGAAGGATCAACATGCTGGGTTGCGGGCGTGGTGACTTTAACGATTAGATACTGGTGATCTAGGATCACCTGCGCCGGTAAAGCTACGGCTCCAGCTGATTGTCTGCGAGCGCCAGGGCGGATGGAGGCGGAGATAATAGAGCCAAAAGGCAACTTTACGACCGCTTCGTCGAACTTCTTAGGATCGGACTGGAGATTAGTCCATGTAGGTGACTGGGTGAGGTCTTTCAGGGAAGTGGATCGCGTCTGTGACTGTGGAGGTTGGGCCAAGACGCTACACCATATACTCGATTTAGATTGTTCACGGCCCACGACGATAATTGACTGATCGGTGGGACGGTCTTCATAACCTAATCGAAGAGCTGCTACAAACGACTCGTCCGGTAAAGCGCTCAGAACCTGGCGGCCATGTACAGGCGGGTCAAACTCTATGAACTTGGGATCGTGATACGCCTCCAGCACCGAGTATTGATGTTCAGTGGAAGCCGATAACGTAATTGACAGATGGAAGACGTATCGAGAAGAGTTTTGGCGGAATGTCGACAACTCTGTTTGTGGAGGAAGATAGACTGCCTTCACGAATATGTCTTCCGGTGTCCTTTCCACGTTGGTCGCATAACGCGCGTCGTTTACAACAAAGCGGGTATACTGCTCCGATAGTTCTCCTTGTCCCGTTAGGTACAGCCTGCCTCGGTCGTTGCGCGATTCCTTCTTCAAATAAATGACAATTGGATGATTTTGATCCACGATGTAGCAGTTGAGCGTCGCTTGATAGATATCCGTGCCTCGTACACGAGCCAGCGGCAGCTTGATGTTTAGACCGTTGTTGGTCATTGAGAAGGGATATTGTCCTCCAGGCACACCTTCGCTCCGAACTACATTGGAGTGTCGAAAGTCCGCTGGCGAGGTGGCAAAGAGGCCGGAGGTTCTGTAGCGTGTAGATAATTTGGCGTCGGTTATGGCCTTCACGACATCGTCCCGGTTGTTCGCATGTTCGTCAACCCATTTGTGTCGTGAAAAGGGCTGGAAACTCGGATCCATCCAGGCAAAAAGGGATTCATCCTCAGAATTCTTGATAATTTCTTCTTGAAGACGGATAAATGCCTTCCAGCCCTCTCCATACAACGTTGGCATGTTGACATCGAAAATCCCGAGTAAAGAATAGGCAGCGTCTTCAATCTTCGTGGTCTGGCGCATGGCGGCCCACGACATGCGCTGCGCAATGCTGATCTCGCTCAGCGGCTTGGACATAAGTACTTCACTTGGGATCCTGGTGATCTTCGAAATCTCTTCTCGCAAGGAGGAGCGCGTTCCGATCTCGACCCAGTCGCGGCTGTAAAATATGACGAGCACTGGGGCCAGGAGTTCCTGTAACGTCCAGCCACGTGTGAACCAGCGGCTTAAAGAAAATTTGGATCCCTCAGCACTGGGATCTTCATCACTAGGCACATCAGATAAGAATACGTAGCAGATTCTTGCATTTTGATACCATCGGTACATGGAGTTGATTGCCTCTGAGAGCTCGGCACTACTAGTCTTGTCGATGCAGCAGGTGTCAATCCAGACGTACTCGAAGCCACCTTGTTTAGCCTGCGCACAGCACTTTTCGATTTTTGTATACCCGCCCATCGATTTCGCAGCGTCTGTCTGGAGTTGCTGGAAAGAGACTTCGCCGTCGCCCCAGGTGTGGGAAAGGATAGCATAGTCGGGACATTTATCTTCGTTCAGGAATTCTTCGACTGATAAAGTGTTCACGTTGAGGAGACGCATCGAGGTGGATGTAAATGGTTGACAATGATAAATGAGCTCCTGCTCCCGAATGAGCAGCAAAATCGATCCATCGATGAAATGTGATATGATGACGTGATGTGGATTTGTAGGCTAAGAACTGTATGGCAGCGATAAGTAGAATGGAGCATTTATCCCGATCTAAGTCTTGCTGTGAATTGTGAGATACAAAATTTGCTTCCTCCAAGATTTCGCATCACCAACCGGTAAAATTGGTCAGCGTTTATGTAAAACTTTCAAGCTATAGTACTCAGTACTGGACATTTGAACCTCGAAACAAAATGGAATTGACATATTTAGAGTAGATGTGCATACTAACCAACGTTCAACGTTCAGCCCCTAAATCCCGTCATATCAGCGACAAGAACCCCGTCTACGTTCCTAATGAAATCATCAAGATTGACCTGAGCCCAAACCCAGCTCCCTCCAATTTTCTGAAGATGTGCCACTAGCAAGTTATGCCTCAGAGCGACGTCCAAAGCCGACCTGCTGAACGCACAGCCCGGTCCAAACTTCCCATCGATGTTAGCAAGCACTGCATCAAGCGGAAGATAAGACGCCAGCCAGGTGCACCCGTCCCTCTTCCTGCAATCCGCCTGCAACACGGCGTGCTCAACCCTGATATTGCGTGAAGAAAGCGAGAACCCCATCGTCTCCAATGCATCATCCAGAGTCTTCTGCAATCTCCGCCTATCCTCATCTGCCCTGGTCATCCTCTGCTCCAACGCGCGCCGCTCCTCCGCCAGCTCAGCTCGTAACGCCTCGTCCTTCACCCGCGCCGCCTCCTCCATCTCCCTCTTCAAAAACGCGATCTCCTCCTCGTGCTTCTTTTGCAATCTAATGATCTCCTCGTTGATAACCGCACCCGCCGACGTGTCCACCAACCTCCTCCCTTCATTCAACTCCAGTTGGATCTGCATCATCACCGGCGCCTTGCCCACGAGTTCAGCAACGATAGAGCGCGCGTTCGCGGTCGTGTCATCGTGCCGACGCAGAACGGCGCCAGCGCCGATGAGGAGCTTGAACGCGGTGGTGGCGAGGTCCGTTTCGCGGGCGCCGCCCGCCTGAGCCTCGACGTGGCTCCAGTATGTGGTGACGATGCGGACGTTCCCGAGCTGCTCGGTGCCGCACAGCTCTTTGAACATCTTGAGGTTCTTTCGGGACACGCCCCCGACTCGGGGGTCGGAGATTCGGTGCAGGTAAATGATCCCGTTGAGCTTTCGTCCTCTGGTATGAATGAAGTTCGTCATTAGCGGCTGTAAGTTTGGAGAGAAGAAATGCAGATTGGATTTACCCCTCTTTTGGCTGTAGGAACTGTACGATTTTCTCAAGAATATCAGTGTCCGTGACGCCTTCTCTAGAGTCATCGAACCCGGGCGTGTCGACGAGAAACACGGAACGACCGGCGTCATGGTCAAAGTAGCTAGATACGGCGATATCGCTCGTCTCAGATTCGGTTTTGTGACCGATAACGATGCTTTGGTCGTTCGTGAGGAGCTTGATAAACTGGAACGAGAGTTCTAAGTTGGGTCATGATTTCATTGCTTGGACAATAGAAAGTCACCGTAGATTTTCCTATACGGAGAGATTCTATCTTAGACACCAAAATGCGTAGGTGAGCCATAATAGACGTACCAGTTCCAGTTGCCCCCATGACGCTATTAATTTATTAATTTCAATCTGCCACTTAGTGAGCTGGAATAATGACGTACGCTATCAATGCATCACTAGGCTGAAGACCGACGAGCATTTCGGTGGAAACCATGGGGAGTCGACTATTCAAAAAGGAGAACAACAGTCGACCAAACTTTTGATGGTGAAGATAGGCTTGATGTCTAGGCTTTATACCTACAAAAACCTAAAACACACGATGTAAACATGCTGCATCGTGAAATGGTGCAAGGGGCAGTCAGTATTCACAATTTACCTCACCTTCACCAATTCACCAATTCACCTTACCTTCACCAATTCACAATCCAATCGATCGCTTTAATTCACACTTAGGAGCCCGGTTCCCGGTCTATAGAGGAAAAATCGACCACCTTGATCTCCCGAAGTCAGAAGGAGCGTTAACAAGTGATACTTGCTTAGCCTGGTCCGAGTCTGTGATCGTCATCTTGATTCTTCCGTAACTGTTCTGACGACAGGAAGCCGCTGTTATCCGTAAGCATCTTGAAGTTCTCGTAGTCCCTTACTAGGCAGAACCATGTTGCCCCGTGCCACCCCTCACCGCAGCCTTAAGGCAGTGAAAGGCGCTGCGCGGGTTACGCGAGGAAGGCGCCCGTGGTTTCAAAGATGGAGATAGCTTCTGATACGGAGGACGGCATTTTGGAGTAGGTACTGGTGTTGCTGGCTGGGCGAGTTGAAGAGGAAGGAACGTTGAGGCGGCAGTTGGGGCTGGAGTTTTTGCTACCGTTGCTCGGGAGACGCGTACGACGAGAAGACCACGGCTGCTGGGGTGGCTCCAGGGGATGACGAATCATGGGCGTAGTTGATTGGCGTCCGGAATGGCAAACCCAGACTCAAGCTCTTCCGGTGCTGGAGCGGGAGATGTCTGCGATTGCGAATGCGATTACTGCATGTGCAGACGCTCGTTCAGATTTCGCGTCATCTGCCCAACCCGTCATCAGTTTCACCTTCCATCGTCGTCAGCGGCAGCAGCACTCACCTCGGCGGGTATCGACGCATCCACTCCTGCGGTCTCGGCACTATCATCGGTTGTTCAAAGCTTGGTAGTGACTCAATTTCGTAGGGCTAGGGTTAGCGTTCGAGGACCTGAGGTGCAGGCGTCCTTCGGCTCGTACGGACGGGGTGTAGTGATGAGTAAAGAACCTTGAGGATGGATGCTGGATACAGGCTGGATAGCCTTTGACTGGCGTTGGCGTTGTGCTAACCCTCGCCGCTTCATTTCGCAGGGTCCGCGGTGTCGCGAATTTCGTCGGGCTTCGTATGAGCTATATATTCAGTGATACATCTTCTTGGAGGGCGGTACACAGAACTCCCCAATACGACCCCAGAAATACTCCATCACGATGAACGGACGGAACCGGAGGAGGATACTCTAGTATGGAGGCGTGGGTGCTATGGGTAACATGGGGTCGTGACGCTGGCGATTACGGTGTCAAAGTCGCTGAGAAATATGAAGGATTCAGACGAACACAAGGAGGCCACATTCCTTCAAGAAGAAAAAATTGATGATGAGGTGAGTAGGCGACAGACGTGGCAGTACATATTACCTAATGCATCTCTGACCCGCCATCATTCGCCCCAAAAGCAAAGAGATTTATCTGTGGCTGTTGCTCAAAGTACTTCAAAATATTCATTTTATGCTCTCAAGTTCACGCCACATCTAATATCCTGCTTTATGGGAAATCGAGGGCGTAACCGGTGCCAGTTATTTAATTATTGGGACAAATTGAGCAACGCCATGCTTAAATTCGGTGAGCAACGCTCTCTGTCTTCCACCATTCCATCAAATAGTCAATCTCCAGTTTCCCACCAGGACTAAGTCAGTCAAGGCAAGGAAGGCCCATCTGGAGATGAGGATATGGGCGGCGAAAACGACAGAGAGTGTATGTTAATTATGCAGGCTGAAAGTTGACGCTGAGCACTTGATGGGTTTCTTGATCGTTCTCTCCGGTCAGTACAGAATGAAGTTGGGATTTGGAAAAGGCTTTGGGAGAGGACAAGACGAGTCGATATTAAAACCTGGTATATCGAGGTGCAGCATCCTATGTGTCTGTTTTTCATAGACACATGCACCTCGATTCCAGAGAACTCGTCGTTCTTGTCCTCGCCGCCGCTGGCTGCTAACCCATGTTCAATGTGTGAAGGTGCTGGTAAAGTGAGGTGGAGCTTTGTCCGTGATAACACACCTTGAACGACTACTTCAGGACGAGGGGGCCTTACATGCAAACCAAGAAACAAGCGCAGTCAAACAGTTCAGTTTCAGCTGCTTGTTTCATCGATATCAATGCTCGTACTCCCGTCCTCGTCGTCAGAGCCGAAGTGGAAGTTCAAAATATCTAGAGCTGATATAGATATTTCTGGGAAGCGTGTAAAGTCGTGCGGTTGTTCAGATATGCCGAGACGGAGGAATACTATGAGAGACAACAAAGAACCTGGGATCTCATATGCCATCTATCGAGATACAAATGCGTATCCCGGTTCATAGTCCCCGACTCGCCCTCTGTCTTGCGGTCCATTTCAACCTCGTTCTCGTCTGCGGTACTAGCCCTCCGAGTCGCACGACGCATGACCCGTCCGCAGGCAATGACCCTATAATTGTGAATAATATGATTCTAATGAGAGTAAGTCCATTATGCACAATATCGTCTAAGCCAGAATTATGCATGACGATGCACAATGCGAGAGTTGGAGGCTGTGCAGTCTGCGCAGATGGGAGGCGTCGCAAAAATTATGCATAAGTTTACAAGAAGACCATAAGGAGACACAGAACATCTCGGAAACAGTTCTTGAACGTGTGGAACATGTCCAAATGGACATATGAGGATCAAATTTTCCACACATCGTGAGGAACAGCGATCAACCCGCAGCGTCATCGTTCGGGACGACGGCGACGATTAGCTTGGTTACTCGGGCCGCACCTCATCCCTTGGTATGTGACCTGTATGCGACCGTCCGGATCGTCGTCTACAGTGCTCTCACTACGATTCAGATGGCTGCCGCATGCAGCTTTGTAAGTACTTGCTCTTTTGTCCACACTGAGATCCAATATTGTGGGCATAAGCTGCGTAACAAGTATTCGAACCAGCCAGTTCTCGTTAGAAAGATAATGGTCACCCGATCACATACCAGTCATAGCTTGTACCTGCCCTTACAGCTGTGAGATATTATACAACTCGTCCAACATCAATACCCCAAAAATGAACTCAAGTCTCTAAAATAATGGACTACGGTTTTCACTAAATCAAAATTTAGTTTTGCATTGAAAGTAAAGGCGAGATTTATTTGACAAGTCCGATGATGCGCGTCTAGATCTTGACATACAATGCTAAGGACAGCATCCAACTTGAACCTATCTAATCACCTCATTGATGCTGGATGTATAATCAACCCACTTATTGTTGTTAATCTGATCGGCAGTGTAACCCTTCTTAGATTTTCTGAAACAATTTATCATTTCTCAAGCGCCGAAGTAGAGGGATCACCGGCCAGGTGCAGTACAGTCGCTTGAAAAGTTGAGGCCTCGTAGACTAATGCACGATCTCACTATGATGCTCACAAATTAGCTCAAATAAAAATGCAAACATCCTTCGCAATTGAGCGCCGCCGCGCTCTTCACGCCCCAACGCTGAATTGTGCCGTTTCCGCGCAATAGGCGCCCTACCGCTTATTTCGCCTTCCGTGCCGGACACAGCCACTTTGCCGACGGTCGCGTTAGCAAGACCGTTTTGAAAAACGGTCTGGCTAAGTTGACGACCGTTTTTGTCAATTCCCCTGTGCACCACACTCTAATTTTTGAATCTTACGCCATTTATATTCTCTGTAATCACCTTCTCATTTAAATTTTTTATTCAATTTTCGACGTTTTTTTAAGATGTTCGAATCCTCCTGTATGGCCGTCTACATCCGGTGAATAGCACTTACGTTTCTCTCTATAATCTCAACTATTTAGCTTTTTAATTCTGTCCCTAGTTATATCTGTTGTTTCAACGTCTCCCTCGCTCTCAAACTTCGAGTGCAGGAGCCTCAGAGACCAAATCGCACCTAGAAGCCACACTATACGGCTGCTTATATGTTTGTTCTGTTTATGCGTGGCAGGGGTTCTCTGTAGGCACACCAGTGAGCGCGCAATTGAGCTAAATCGGAACATCTAGGCGGGAAGCGCCGCCTTTCATAAACCAATTAGGAAAAGTCATGGGAAGTTGACCTGTTGCACGACAATATATTGGGTTTACTCAGGTCCTAGCCCATGTGGAGTAGCACGGTGACGTATATTTCACATCAAGGGCGTCCACCTAAAGTAGACCTCTGACCTAGAGTCCAGTGTGCATAATGAATTGACTCTCATGAGAGTCAAATTATGCACAATGGTGGTAGCACTAGGTGCCGTCCGCGCTTCCAAGGTGTCGTAATGCACAAGTTTTCGTCGAAGTTACATTGACTGCAATGCCAGAATTTAAAACGATAGACCCAGCCAGGAGCCAGCGGTATTTACAACCAAACTTCTACTTGGAAAGCTGGAATCGTAGCGGCACAGCTTTAAGATCGTGGCTTTGCATGGAGAAATCGTTTTCAACCGGTACCAGTCAGTGCAACTTCAAGAAACCCAAAAGCCAGCGTTCCACGATATTTCGGGCCATCTACTACTTCCAATGCCCAATGTCAATCGCCTCCAAGCTTATTAAGTGGCACCAATTCAATCTCCTAGTCGATAACAGTTCCTGATTGTCGAGCAGCGAACAAGAACGGCGATCGCGGCTTGGAGATGCAGAGATGACGATAGCTGATGGCGAAAGAGTGGCGGTCTGCAGATGTCGACGAGGGATATAGTAAGATTATCAAAAGAGAAAGCACCGAGAGTGGGAGATGACAGCAAGCAGGACTCGGAGAGGCAAACTCGAGCACTTAATTGTCGTCAGTAGCTAGTAGCAGGAGCGGCATGACGCTCAAAGAACGTACTGAGGTGAACGCCCAGTTACGGCAACAGAAATATCTCCTCACGATGAACGGGGCGGACGGTCAGAGCGAGCCTGAGGTGCATTGCGTAGCACAGTGACAATAGCAGTTGGCGGAGACTGCGATGGTGATGGTGGTATCAGCACAAGGTGTGGGATGGAGTCGTGGTGGCAGGAAGGAGAACACGTGGTGCGCATTGTGCAAAGCCTGGATTAGATTAGATATCAATAGATTTGATCGATCTGATCAGTAGCACAGCCTGTCCGACGCGCGGTTCTGTGACGAAAATCCTTTGCTTGCCTCTTGCCGTTGGGTGCGACGCGATAGCGCACCGCTCGATGCGCTACCCGACCTTCGGCAGCCTTGGACTGCTACGGTACGCTTGATAAGTCTATTCCAATGACCACACTTTGAGAGATGAAGTCACTTGCACGCCGAATGAGCACGATGGGAGAGCAACGGTGGTTTGGAAGTTCATAGAAATGTTCACTCTGTTAAACGCAGCTAATTCAAATGGTTCATCCTTGAGAAACATATCCCATCAGAATAAGCAGGATAAGCCAACTTCCCTCCTCCAGACTTCATTCTATCGTCGAGGTCCTCAGCAATCGCAGCCTCTGTTTATTATTCGACGAGTTATGTCAACCATTTGGAAGCGTACCACTGACAACTCCTGTCAAGCTCTAAGAGCATTCTTCACTAAGGTGGTATAAGTGAAGTTGTGAAGAAAGAATGCACGAAGCTTCATAACATCTCCCTGTAAGCACACCTAGATAAAGGTAAGAGAGACGGAGATGAGGCAAACGAAAAAGGGTCGGATAAAATAATCATGCTAAGTAAACGCACAGTCTTCGAAAAAACGAAATAACAGAAACGTGGAGGGGAACAATAGACCCATCTTCAAGGAGAATCAAGCAGAAATCATCGCAACGGTAGTAACTTGTCCACACTCGCAGCCTGCTTGACGGCAGTGCTCAGTCACGCGTTGGAGGTCTACATATAGTCAATTCAGATCGAAATTCATCCAATAAGCTAGTAACTCACCGATGGCAAAGATATTAGGAGAATCATTCTGTTCTGTTCTTTCAACTGGGGTGTTAACGGCGAGTTCACTTTTCGTCGTCGTCGGTCCAGCGAGGGCAAGTCGGAGGTGAGGCGGAGGTGGGTGCGAAGGACGCAATGAGAAACTGATCGATTGGAAGATATCAAGATGAAGGAGTACAGCTCCGAGTGGGAGGTCGTCCAGCCTTCACCTTGAAGTTCCAGCGAGTTCTCAGTTCCGTCCGATACTTCATGCCTGATGCCAGAGCCGTCGTGGCCATAGTGGAGTGCTAAAAGCGGGTTGCTTCGTCGTTGTCGTCTTCGGAGGATCAGGGTGCCGCGAGCGCAAGGAGGAAGCGGGTGCACAGGACGGGAATAAGAACGAAGTGTCTAGCCTCATTATCGAGATAAAGGAGTACAACTCAATTGTGAAGTTGTCCAGCCTTCACCTTGAAGTCTAGCGCGTTCTCGGTCCCGTCCTACGCTGGCCTGAGCCCGGGGCCATGTGGCTCTATGTCTCATCCTGTCGTATGCTGAGGGGAGGATATATAGCCCAGTGAAACCCCGTCCTAGTTGTTGACCAGTCTAAGGATATCGCAACAAGTAAGAAGTGGATCCAAGCTCAAGCTACTATCGGATCAGCGTTTTGAATTCATTCCGTTTCGTATCGTCCCGCCATCTGCTAGGGAATTGGTCTCACCAGACACCCGCGGCGCAGGTATCTTAAATAACGACCATACCCATACCACCCGTATGTTGCTCTGCTGTTCAGTGAGAATTGTTAGCACATCCTTCTGACATGCCCCCATTTTGTGAGAAATGAGGGACGTAGAGTGGATGAGCATTCGAAGAGAGCAGGAGAGCAGCGCGGGGATGGGTGAGTGGGGGTTAGGAAGTGCGCAGCGGGGTGTCGATGTCGGCGGAGGGTAGCGAGGGGCAGCGTTTCGTCTCGGAGCCGTTCCATTTTGCGTCATTTCGCCAACCACAATTGTTCTACTCGGGCACCCTCGGTGCAACCTTATTTTTTCAAAAGCCTACATCCTCACACCTCTCTGCCCGATGAACATGCTAAGGGAGCTCGAGAAGCGGCGGGATGGAAATAGGTGGAAGGCGGGCCGAGGATGACTGGGAAATGGCCGGTGGTCGATTGAGGGACGCAGATCTAGACTCTAGAGCGCCGTGTTAGGTTCTGGTGATGATCGTTGATCCGAGACCTCGTCGATACTAGAGATGCTGAAAAGATGCGAGCTTCCGTCCGTCAGTCAGGCCCAAGGCCGACTGAAAAGATATCGAGCTATATGCCAGATCCATTCCGTTGCGATTTAGTTTCAAGTTTGGAAGCCTTCCATGCGCACCAGTCCAAGAACATTGTAAGAAGTAGGATCCAAGCTCAAAATCGAAGACAAGCGATTCGAATTCATTTTGTTTTTGTATCCACCCGCGGTACTTAGATTTGGACTCACTCCCACACCCACGGCACTGTGCCGCCGACAATTCATGCTGACCATCCCCGATTGCTCTTCCGGGTGAGCATGCAAATAGCAAGAGAGCAGCAACGAAGGAGGGTAAGTAGAAGGTAGGCGAAGGTAGGACGTGCCCGAGGGTGTTCCGGAACCCGACTCGGCGTCGGGTCAGCGGGTGATCGATTGGGGGATAGGATGGATGTTGGTCGTTTCTGAGATGTCGGAGATAACCTTTAGGTGCAGGGAGCCAAGCACAAAGAAGGAACGACGATGAAGTTGACATCGGTGAACAGGCTGGACAGCTGCGGAGGCACTGCCTGTCGTGCATACTTGCGTTGAGGTGAGCACTGGGGCATTTAGGTCCATGGTGCTGCGGTTTACAGTCTCAGAAATTTGAGGAAAAGCCAGAATCAGACTGAAGCAAGCCAAGATTCGAAAGCAAAGCCATCGATGGATGGTGGTAGCTGTGAGAGCATGATAAACGTGGCTGTGTATTACCTAATGAAAAAATAAATCTGGTCCGATTGCCGAGCAGAGGAAGATCGGGCTGGAGTTTGGCCTCTGCAACGCTGCTGAGCGTGACCAGAAGATAAGATGAAATCAGCGCGTAAATTTTCTCGTCTTGTATGTTGCGTATTTCAGGAGACAATATGCCAGTGGATTTGCTTGGCTCGGGTTTTAGTTGGTTGATGACGACGGGATCCCGGACGACCAGCGTATTTTTCTTAAATCCTCGCCAATATTTATTTGCTGCCATTGACATGCCTGGTTACATTCCCTATGATAAAAGGTACACGGTAGACCGAGAATAAAAGAAGGCAGCGATTGCTTTGACACTCTGACAGGTTGGTCCAGATTAACCATTGATTAACCAACGCATGCACCTGTCCGAATAATCCAGTCATTCACGTTGCAAACTGCTTATTTCTTCAACCTCCACCATGTAGTAACATTTTCGGTGTGTGGTGGACTTTCATATGTTTCTATGTGCCGAGGCCAGCTCGTGGTTATCGGAACGGGACGAAAATGACGAGTAGTAAAAATATTTTAGATGAAAAGCACAGAGAAAAGAAGAAATGAGAGAGAAAAGATGAAGGCTGACAAAATTAGTCGAATGTAATTAATATTCACACCATGAAAACGCAGTCTCCAAGGAAGGGAAACAGGGGGACATGATACACTCAAAGAAGAATACATACCTAGGAAAGGAAGAAAAATCGTCGCAATGGTACCTGCTTGACGGCAGTTACAGTACGCAGGCTTGCATTGTTGAAAGTGTCATACTGTTCTGTTCAGTCAGCTGCGGCGTTAACGGCGGCTTCATTCTTCGTCATCGTCGTCAGTCTATCAAGAGCAAGGCGGAGGCGGGTGCAAAGGACGGGATGAGAAGCGTTGAGAAGAACGAAATGAGAAGCGTTGAGGATCAGAATTCAAAGTTATCGAGATGAGGGCGTACAGCTCCGAGTGAGAGATTATCCAACCTTCACCTTGAAGTTCTGCTCGTTCTATCCCGTCCGACGCTTGCCTGATGCCATGGCCAGTACACTGGTGAATTAAATAAACATCGCATCCCGTCTTTTTATGGGTACCAGTACAAGGAAATCGAAAGAAAAAGAAGCAGAATCCAGATCAAGCTCGCGTTACCACACCACCCGCTGGGGACTTGGTATTACACAGGCCCCGAAGTGCAGATACGCCATCCACTTCTTACCATCCCCGTAGTGCTCTGCCTGCTTAAAGGCTCAAAACCCAGCACATCCGTCTTACGTCTCTCCATTTGAGGGAAGACGTCGAGCAGATGAGCATGTGAAAAAAGCAAGAGAGCAGCGCGAGATGGACAAGTAGAGGGTAGGAGGTATGCAGGTGCGCAGCAGGTAGTCAAAAAAATATGCCAGCGAGAAGACAAGGGGGCCAGCGTGTCAATTAGCTTCGTATCATTTTTTTTACTCGTTTCATCCCGCCATTCACTGAGGAGCAGAGATGACGATAGTAAGTGGGTGGAGGTGCACTGAGGGTGTTCTGGCACCGGGGCTATGCAGGCGCAGCGGGTGGATGATGAGGGATGTCGGTTGTTGGTTTAAACTCTAGACTTGGATGCCAGAGGCGCGTCTAGCGTGTACGGTGTACTGTAAATATAGTAGATTCGAATCCAAAATCATCCGAGAAGCTACTAACTCACCGATTGTATTGATATTTAAAGTATCGTTCCATTCCGTTCCGTTGTTCTTTCAGCTGAAATGTTGGCAGCGGGTCGGTTCTTCATCGTCGTCCTCGTAGGAGGAGGGTGCAGGGAGCGCAAGCGCAAGGTGGAGGCGGGTGCATATGACGGGAAAAAGAGCTACTTAGGATGTCAAGAAAATATCAAGATGAGGCAGTACAGCTCCAAGTCGAGCTTGTCCAGCCTTCACCTTGAAGTCCAGCGCATTCTCAGTCCCGTCCGATGCCTGCCTGTTACCTGAGCCCGGACCCTTGTGGTTACTCGTATGCAACCCCTCCTGTCGTATGCTGATGGGCAGAATATAGCCCAGCGATCTAAATTTCGTTCGTCGCACGATTCAGAGGCGTAGCATATCGTCCCGTTCCCGCTTTGTATCATCCCGCCGTGGAATTAGTCTCGCTCGGGCACCCTCGGCGTAATCACGCATCCCTCATTACCATCCCCATACTGCTCTCCTTGCTTGTCTTTTTTTCAAGGAAACGCCATCGCACATCCGTCGTACATCTTTCACTCATCTGGATGAGAGACGAGAGATGTAGCGCAGATATAGATGGGCTTGCGAAGAATGCAGGAGAGCAGCGCGGAGACGGATAAGGATAAGTGGAAGGCGGGACATGCGCAGTGGGTGGTCGATGTTTCTGCGAGGAAGCGCGAGTGGCAGTGTTTCAGATTCGTATCCACCCGCCTAAGGATTGGTCCACTAGTGCACCCTCGACCAGGAGCTAGGTAAATTATTACCGAACCCGCAATGCCCATACTGTTCTCGTAGATGAAAATGCAAAGAGAGCATGGGAGCAGCGATTGGGGTGGGTAAGCACAACGTAAGACCTCCACCAAGGGGACATGACCCTGGGCTCTAGACTTTAGAGGGGCAGTTCTGGAGATATCGATTTGGTCTCTTAGTTGAAGGGAGAAGCCAGAACCAGATTGACCAGCAAGATTCGAGCCAAAACCTTCATTCAAGAAGAAACCATCGATATCGGTAGTGGCAGCCGTGAGAGGGGGAAAGACATCAAGATAAACGTGGCTGTGCATTATATAAGGGGACAAAATAAATCCGCTTATCAATGACCCGATGAGAGGAAGATCGGACCGTGAGCCTGATCAGATCCTCCATGCTTTACATTGTCAGGCTTGAACGCGCTGGATTTTGCTGGGACGGTACGGATTGAAATGGTATGGATTTTTTTAATTTCAATTCTCAGGAATTATGTACAACGAATTATGAAACGGATATAACCACTACAGTCTGAACCGCAAAACTGTGTAGCTACCAGAGAACGGGGGGACAAAATAGGAGAAAAAAAATGCACGTCAACGAAAAGGAGTGGGGTATACTAATAATCGAACCTCGAAGACGTAGTCCCCGGGCAAAGGAATGGCAGAAGCTACGGGAAGAAAATAAACCTAAACAGAATACGTGGGAGGAAAAGTCCTCGCGACGGAATCAAACGATCCCAACTCGCAGACTGCTTGACGGAGTACTCGTGCTCGCGTTGACGAATGAACTACGAGTAATAACTCATCAATGATATAGACATTGGAGATATCGTTCTGTCCTGTTTGTTTCTGTCAGCTTGAGTCCCATTTGAATGCAGTCACAGAGGAAAGGTGCTCACCGACAGCACAGATATCAGAAGCATCTTTTTTGTTCTTCTAGTTCATTTTCATCATCGTCGTCGGAGGTAGAGTGTGTAGCGAGCACAAGGCGGAAGCGATGCGAAGGGAACAAGAAGCGTTGTGGGTCGGGTTTGAGGTCATCGAGATGAGGCAGTACAGCTCCGAGTGGGGAGATTGTCAAGCCTTCAGCTCGAAGTACTCAGTCGTTCTCTGTCCCGTCCGACGCCTGCCTGATCCCCTGGGCAGGATATCGGTGAATAAGGATCTCATCCTGTCGTCGTAAGGGTACCAGGACAAGGAAACCGAAAGCAGGAGGAGCAGAACCCAGACGAAGCCCCAGGATCAGCGTTCCGTTTCGCGTTGTCACGCCATCCGCTTGGGTGTTAGTATTGCACATTGACAAGCCTGAGTGAAGATACGCCATCCACTTCTTACCATCCCCGTCGTGCTCTAACCGCCACACGCCTAAGCACATTCGTCTTACGTCTCTTCAGTTGATGAGAGATGTAAAGCAAACGAGCATGTGAAGACAGTAAGAGAGCAGCACGTGGGTGGATAAGTAGCTAGAAGGTAGGAGGTGCGCGTGTGGCCGATACTTCGGCAAGGAAGCTCTGAGTCAATGGCAGCGTTTTGTTTCGAGTTTCGTATCGTATCATCCCGGCATCCGCGGGGTCCTCAGTAGACCTCGCCGCAACTACTTTTCCTAAATTTGGGGCGTCAAATACCAATGCTGCTCAACCTGATAAACGCACGAAGAGAGCAGTGGTTAGGGAGGGGAAGTAGGAGGTAAGATGTAGGAGGGGCACCGAGGATGTTCTGGCATGGGGACCTGGCGTCTTCCAGCAGGTGATTAATGAGGAGCGGGTCGGGTGAAGGTTGAGAATTTAAACTCTAGACTTTAGAGACTCGCCTCGGGTTGATGGTGTACTGTAAATATAGTAGATTCAGTCCAAAATCATCCAAGAAACTAGAGACTTACCAATTTCATAAAGTAAATATTAGAAGTCATTCTTTTTGGTTCTGTTCCGTTAACTGGAGTGTTTACAACAGCTTGGTTGAAGGAATGACAACAGGTTGGTTTGGATGAGCGAGGGAGGAGGATGCAACGGGAGAGAGATCGAGGCGGAGGCATGGGGCGAAGGATGGGAACGAGAATGACTACGAAATCGCATACATCAAGATGAAGGAGTACAGCTATGGCCAGTGCGAGTTGTCCAATCTTCACCTTGAAGTTTCAGGCCATTCTTGGTCCCGTCCGACACTCGATGCCTGAACCCCAAACCTAGGAGGCGTCATCTGTGAAGGCCCAAGTCGGATCCAGGAAACGCAGCCCAGCGATCTAGGTCGTCGTTTCATTAGAGTTTTACAGGCGCGTACCAGTCCAAAAACGTCCTCAGAAGGCTTGAGGAGCACTGTTTTCATTTCGAATTTGTTCTGATTTCGTATCCACCACCCAGGGAGTAGGTCACACTCGGGCATTGGCTTTACTCAGCAAAAACTATTCCAGTACCGCTCTGTCAGATAAGTAAGCGAAGAGCAGAAGAGTGGACGAGGGACAGTAAGTGAGCTAGCAAATCCCCCGAGTGTTCCTGGGTCCTGGACTAGCATTGACCGTTGAATCGGGGACAGCAGGGGACCAGTAAGTGTAGAGATAATCTATGTCTACACGGCGAGGACGAAGGCGGTTAGTTTAATGTAGGAGAGCGAAACACAGAGAAGAGCGACGATTGGGGTTAAAGTGGACGAGATAGAGCTAGAGGCTGGACGGCTGACTCCTGATGAATCATTGATTATTGGTTGTGTTGCCTATTTCGACTTGGGGATGAGGTGAAGAGTCAGAATCAAGATCGAGAAGCAGCAGCCTTTCGTTTCGTCTCGTTCCGATTTCATTTTCGTATCATCCCAGCCCAGAATTGGCCGCGCTCCACTCAGGCACTCGGCGCAGGGCACTATGATCTATAACGACAACATCCCCATACTGCTCAGCCCGACGAAAATACGAAGAGTGCAGCGGTAGGGAGGGTACATAAGACTAAGACATAAAATCTGCGCCGAGGGTGTTCCTGGATCTGGATTTAAATTCGCCGTTGAAGCGAGGACGTGGAAGACCCGAAGAAATGGGAGAACATCATCTGACAAACCAGCTTCGTTTCGAATCCAGCAGTCGTAAAGTTGGATTCACTCGGGCACCATCGGTTCAGGTACTATGCACGAGGACAACCATCCCCATACTGCTCTTCCCGCTGAGAATACGAAAAAAGCAGCGGTGAGGGTGGGTGCACAAGATGTAGGACCTGCGTCGAGGGTTTCTGGACCAGGCCCTGGCGGTTTGAAGAGAAGATCCAGGATCAATCTCGAGGGGAGGGCAGCGTTTGACTCAAACATCGTTTCGTTTAGTTTCGTGTTATCCCGCGCCAGATTTAGTCTCATTCATCCACCCTCGGCGCACATATCGACTCTACTGATAACCACCCCCCCTGCTCCGCTGGATTACCGTGTAAAAACTGGAGAGCGTCGGTGGGCTGGAGATAGCCAAATAGCAGAACGTGCGTCGACGGTGGTGTGAGAGCTGGCCCTGCATCGAAACCAGGAATTGTGGGACGGCGTCCATGAAATCAGACCCTAGACATTAGAGACGCCGTTTCGGAGATGTCGGTTAGAACGGTTAGTTGGAGGGAGCCAAGCATAAAGAAGGGCGATGGTGACACGGCTGCGGAGGCGCTGCCTGAGGTGGGTAGTAGGGTTGAGGTGGCTGAGGCACCTCGGTCCTTGGAGCTTGAGGTTACAGTCTCAGCCAAAAGCAGCTCTAAGAAAAGCCAGAATCGGACTGAAGCCAGCAAAATTCGAGCCAAAATTGTCGTTCAAGACAAAACCATCGATACCGATGGTGGTGGTTATCGCAGAACCTGATGTCACAGCTGGCAGTGGCCGCTGTTTTCAAGAGAAACAGCCAAGAAAAACAGGACTTCTGTCTTTTTTGTCTGTTTCTCAAAAATACAGCAAGTCGGGGATACTTAAAAAGGAAAGCCCGAATGCTGTTTGTGAAAGAAACAGGCGATGAATACAGAAGACACGTTTATTACCGCTGTTTCTTTGGAAAACAGCAGCGGGTGCCAGCGGTGTGTGAAAGCGGGAGAGACGGAAAGGAGAAAAACCAACGTGGCTGTGCATTACCTAATGAAAAAAACCTCACGCTGATCACGATGAGCAACGCCAACGCCCATTAATTTTGATCAAAGGCCATCCAGCCTATATCTACCCTCTCTTCTCTCCTCATCCGAGTCACGGCCCACCCACCCATATCTGCGCCCACTGTCATCACTCCGTCGACTCCATACGACGAACAACTGAAGTCACGCCTGAATCTGAACCATAACCCAGGCGCACCCCCAGCTCCGGCCTCTTCTTCCAGACCTGCGTCTGCAACTGGCTTTCCTTCTGCTTGAAGGTGTTCCCCAACCGGGTTCAGATGCCTGGTTTCTTATTTTTCGTATGAATGGTCGATTGAAAGACTAATATAGAGCGAATTCTGGGAGACAATACACAATGCAAGGACTTAGGAAATGATTCTGGACGTCATTGGTATGTGACCAGAATTACTCTTCCAGCAATTTCTTGATTTCGGCCTGTACGAACACATCATCTTGGGGATTCACCCCCCATCCGGCTGTTTTGAAATGAACACAATCATCAGTGCCAATGCTTAAGGAACCGACGGGTGGACAAAACGACTTACCATTATGACCCCAGACAGAATCTATCACGACAAGTCGAGCAGATCCGGAGGTTAAGGAGGCCAGCTCATTTGCACTATCCTCAGGCTAAGGTAGTGAACATCAGCTTCGAAAATTATGCTTTATAGGAGACAAAATTACGGGGAAGTATAAATCGGTCTTGCAGGGCATGATCAAACCCTTGGCTTTTATGTCGTTCAGACAAGCCTGCAAATTCCCTCCATGCTGCACTTGAGAAACATCACCCCTTTGCCAAGTATGCAAGAGGGTAATGAGATTGTTCGCATCCCAGTCATGAAGGTAGGCGTTTTCCCAAACCTCGCGGAGGAAAGTAGAAAGGTCCGGGTACCTGAATTGAAAACGAAGTAAAATATGTTATCATGGGAAACGAGCGCAGCGGCAGTGATGTACATACAAACCGTCCCAAGTATACTTATGTTCTCGGAACCACTGTCAAAGTAAAAACACGTTTATGACCACCGAATTAAATGGACTGTTGCTTTAACTTACAGTCTGCCCATATGCCCAACCACTGAAAACCCGGGCAAAGGCGCGTATACCTTGCTCAGGCTGTTCTTTGTAATGTCCATCATAAAGTTCCTTCGAGGCGACCAAAGCCGACTTTGGGCCTTCCAAAAAACTAAGCGTGATGGGCTTCAGTGACGGTGTAAAGACATCAATGAGAAATTTCAGGTTACCATTGATTATGCGGACTTGTGCGAGCAGAGCTACAGAGGACAACATATCTTGCGAAGACATGAGCCTAAATAAGCTGTCCTCCAACAGGGAATATAGTGTCATTACCTCTCCACAACCGCTGGGTACATGACAGCCCAATAATATGCCTAGATGAAAGCGATCTGTGAGGTGTCTTACTGGAATTTGCGAGAGACTTGGCACCTGTTGGCCACCCATAGAGAAACCGACAACCGCATGAACCTTTTTGATCCCAAGCTTCTGAAGCACGGCGTACTGTGCACGACTGCAAGAAACAAAAAGATTCTTCAGGTCTAATAATAAGGCTAAATTCAAAATAGAATCTCACACGTTGTCCTCATATGAGACGGCTGGAAAATATGGACCATTGTACGGGGCGGGCTGAATTTCAGCAATTCAAGGGACGAGTGTGAGCAAAGTTTTGAAGACTGTTTATTATAGAAATGTACCGTATTAGAAGGCGAGGAAGACTAAATTTCCCCAAATTAGCAATGCTCGCCCAAAAATGAGCTTGGTTAACCATACTTCTCCGTTTGAGAACAAAGCAAAAGTAACCACGAAGTATTTCTTCGGGTCGATGACCTATGAGTTAAGTCGGAAACCTATTCAAAGTAGTAATTGTAAGAAAGTAAGCGTACTTTGCCCTCTCCGAGCATATATAATAGGCCTGGAGACTAGTTAGCTTATTGGCCTTGCCTCGATCATAAATTGCAACTCGCCATCTAATTTTCCTCCAAAATAGGTAGGGTAAACGATGCATGGATTCGCTGGGTCTCCGTGAGTCCTGTAAGCGGTGATAGCGTCTGGGAGGGATCCTCCGGCGACATGGAAGCGGCCGTGATGGTGGAACTGAGTCTGAGACTGAGCAGACATGTAGTGGGAATCGGTGTTCACAAGGTGAAGCGCATATCCATCCTCTGCGCAACACATATATATTTCTTTTCAGCGAGGGATAAATGGGCCAAGAAGGGACGTTTAACCTTATTTTAGCATATACCATTTAAGTCGGGAAGAGGCCTTTTCATAATCTTTGAATAGTCAAGTGATCCTTCGTAATACAAATCCACGTTCGAACCAAGGTCATTGAATTTGAAGCCGACGGTCTCCGGAATTGCCGAGGGAAAAAGAAGATTGTTCGTGTTGTCTTGTCATATTAAAAAATACATGCTTTGTGACCTAACTGCGATGGAGGGCAGAACCAAGGGTGATAATGAAAAGAGTGGGAATGGGATTACGCCACGTCGTGTGAAAGTGGCATTGGACCAGTGGGATAGGAATAGGTCATTAGTGGGATGGGAATTGATAGTGTGATAAATGTCCTGTTAGTCGTCATCTTCCAAAAATTCACCATTCGGAACAATTATTAGTCTACACCCCACTCCTATCACATTTCAGAAAACACATAATAATACTCGTTCTAGATCTAGAATTTTTCGACGGTTACTGCTAAGAATTCACCTGCCTACTAAATAGAAGTATCCTGTTTGAAAATCGAGATTGAAATAGAAAGGATTGAGGGAAGAGATGGAGGAAACGGAAAAGGATTGAGTGAAAAAATCCGATGGAAGGAATGACCGCAGACTGCTTGACGTCAGTCCTCTTGCTCGCGTTGATGGATAAGCTACGAGTAGTAACTTATCAACGGTTACGACATCAGAGGCATCGTTCTGGTCTGTTTGTTTCTGTCAGCTGGAGTACCAGTAGAATTCAATCACTGAGGAAAGGAGATAGCAAAACGTGCAGAAGAATAATCGAGCCAAGGAATATGTATATGTGCTTAGGAGAGAAAGAAAAATCCGCGCAATGGTGTCAACCGATTCAGACTCACAATCACAGCCTGCCTGACGAAATACCTAGGCTTTTGTTGGCCGCACACTGTAGATGTACTATCTTCAGATCCAGATCCATTTGTCGATAAGCTAGTAACTTACCGACAGCATAGACATCAGAAGCATCGTTCTATCCTGCTCTGTTGGTTCGTCATCATTGTCACCATCATCGGAGAAGGAAAGTGCGGCGAGTGCTAGGCGGAGGCGGTTACGTAGGACGGAATGAGAAGCGTCGAGGTGGGATTCCAAGTCATCAAGATGAGGGAGTACACATTATCCTCTAGGGATTAGGTCGCACCGAACACATTGCGCCTGAGTGCAGATACGCAATTCACTTCTTACCACCGCCGTAGTGCTCTGCCTGCTTTCTTTCAGTAGATCCCAGCACATCCGTCTTATGTCTCTCCATTTGAGGAAAGACGTCGAGCAGATGAGCATGTGAAAAAAAGTAAGAGAGCAGCGCGGGACGGATAAGTAAAGGGTAGAAGGAAGGAGTGGGTAGTGCTTTTTGTATTATCCCGCCACCGCTGGGTGATTGGTCTTCCTCGGTGGACCTCGGAGCAACTACTTTGCCTACGAGTTCGGCCCCACCGTCTCCATGCTGCCCAACCCGATGAACGCCCGAGGAGAGCAGCGGTTTGGGAGGGTAATGAAAGCTAGGAGTACGCCAAGGGTGTTGCGAGGGTATTCGTATTTGAAGCGTCGCTCCATTCTTTCTGTTGCTTCAGCTGGAGTGTTGACGACAGTTTGAATGAGGTGTAACGACAGGTTGGTTTGGAGGAGTGAGAGAGGAGGATACAATGAGAGAGAGATCGAGGCAGAGGCGGGGGGTGAAGGATGGGACCGAGAATGACACAGTTACGATATCAAGACGAAGGAGTACAAGTACGGGCGGTGCGAGTTGTCCAACCTTCGCCTTGATGTTCCAGGTCATTCTCGGTCCCGTCCGACACTCGATGCCTGATCTCAAACCTGGGAGCCGTCATAAGTCGGATACAGAATGGGTAGTTCAGTGATCTAGTTTTCGTCATTTCATTAGAGCTTTTCGGGCGCCGCCCAGTACCAGTCCAAACCGTCTTCAGAATAAGAAAAACGGAAGATCCAAGCACAAGTTCGAGGGACAGCCTTTTCGTTTCGAATTCGTTCCGATTTCGTATTCGCCACTCAGGGAATAGGTCACACCTGGGGATTTCTTGTTGTTCCTGGAAAACCATCCTAGTACCGCTTTGCTTCGGCACTCGGCGCAGAATGGGTTTTGCAATGTTCACATCCCCATACCGCTCTGCTCGATGAGAATACGAAGAGAGCAGCGGTGGGGGTGGGTGCATGAGTCTAAGACGTAGATTCTGCGCCGAGGACCTGGACCAGGATCTGGAACTGGCGGTTTAACGTGAAGATCCGGGAATCCTCCGATCAACCGCAAACGGCAGCGTTTTGTTTCCGAATTGTTACGATTTCGTATCCACCCGTTATACTGAGAATTAATCTCACTCAGACACCCTCGGCTCATATCTCAGAGATAAACATCCCAATACTGCTCTGCGCGATGAGAATACGAAGTGAGCAGGAGTGAGGGAGGGTAAGCGAGACACAGGACCTGCACAGAGGGTGATCTGGGACTTGGCGGTTGAATCAAGGGCAGCGAGGGGGACGGGAGGACAAGTCGGCAAGACGAGGATGTTGACAGTTTATTTGTCGGAGAGCCAAGCAGCTTTACATGGAAGAGGCGACGATGAAGTTGACACGCTGGCGGCCGCGTAGCTGCCTAGGCACCGCATATGTTGCGGATTTCATCTTGGAGGGTCCATTGAGGGTCCATACTCAAGCTCTAAGAGCAGCGTTTCGAATTGGTTTCGTACTATATCACCCTCCCACCGGAATTGGTCCACTAGTGCACCCTCGACCAGGGTCTCTTTGATCAGACCACCATACCCATACTGGCTTCCTAGGTGAACATGCGAAGAGAGCAGGAGAGCAGCGAGGGGGGGTGGGTAAGCAAGACTTAAGACCTGCGTCGAGGGTGTTTTAGGACATGATCCCAGGCTCTAGACTTTGGAGGCGCGGCTTCAGAGCTGGGGGGAAGGTTAGGTGCAAGAATCTCAGCATAAGGAGAGGAGGAAGGTGAAATTGACAAGATATGGGCAGGACGGCTGCGGAGGCACTACGTCGAGGTGGCTGGGGCACCTGGGTCCTTGGCACCGATTTTACAGTCTCAGCACAAAGCAGGTCGAAGAAAACGAGTATCGGAATAAAGCCAGCAAGATTTGAGTCAAAGTCTTCGTTCAAGAAGAAACCATCGATGTCGATGGTGGTGGTAATCGCTGAACCAGATGTGAAAGCGGGAGTCGGAAAGACAAAACGTGGCTGTGCATTACCTAATGGAAAAAGAAATCATCTCACGATGAGCAATGCCAAAGCCCCATCGAAGGCTATCCAGCCTGTATCTACCCTCCTTCCCTCTCTTCTCTCCTCACCATCGCCATGTCTGCACCCCCCGTCCCACCCCGTCCATACGAAACGACGAACACCCACCCGAATCACAATCTGAACCCTAACCCATCTTTGGCCGCACCCCCACCTCTCCCGCCTTTCCCCGACCTGCGTCTGCAAACGGCGCGATATAACACCCTCAGCCAGCCCAAGCCTGTATGAGAACCAGATCGAATCGCCGCCGCGGTTACCCGATGATAGCGCCGAGACCGTACAGAGTGGATGCATTGATACCTGCCGCTGATCTTGGTGCTGATCAAGTGCTGATGACGAGGGATAGGCGGACTCTGGCTAATGAATAAAATAATATTGTAAGTTTAAAAGCCTCAGATTAGTGCCCGAGTACTCTTCCGTTAGCCCGCACGGCAAGTTGTCTTGTACATGTGTCGCGTTTGTTGAAAATGGATTTAATTTTGAACTACAGATTTCAAGCTCGGACTAAGCACCGTTTACTTTATGAGTGTCTATCTAAGCTATGCTAATCACTAATTACATTGCTGGCGTCTATGATATTATGCAGGACTCAGAGAGCTCAGAGTACAGAAAGTACACTCGAAACCTGACATGTCATTGAATCAAACGTGTGGTATGAGCAATGTCCATGAAACTACTTCTAATGCATCCGGTGGAAGATCTCTGAGAGATATGATCGCCTCCACAAAAAGTAAAAGTCGCGCAGGAACATACATAAAGGTGATAACAGTCAGTATGGCGCCATAGATAATGACGGCTTTGTCAGTCCTTATATGCCAGGATAAGTCTGCACTAAAGGAAAACAAAAGCGTAGAGATCCAGGGTATGATAGTAATGGTTGATGAAGAGACACGCCATATGGTTGCCTCACTGGTGGATGGGTAGAATAGGTTCCAGCCAGCCAAATGGATCCCTCCAAACAGGCAGCCGATGAATGAGAGAAAGGTTGCGAGGCCATGCACCTCATCTATATCGCCCAGGGCATAGAATGTCTTAACAGAGGTTTTACGCCCGTCCACACCACTAGTGGCGATCACTACGCGCAAAAGGTGCTTTTCGAACTCTAAAAATATGATTCTCATTCATTAGAAAATTATGACTGTTTGAAACTCAAAAATACATTACCTTATGGAGTACCGACGGTACTCCATATATTTTTTCGGTACTCCATATGGTAATACATTTATGGAATTCAATCAGTCATAATTTTTTAATAGATGAGAATCGTATTTTTCACCTCCGAAAAATCGTTTTTGCGCCCAGTGGATGATGCTGGCTGCTCGATTGGGAACCACCGCAATGGCGGCCGAAAAAAAATGCAATAAATTAACGAGGGCTTTCCAAAGTCGGACGCCAAAAGTTGGGTTGTGCGACGAGTCATTTTCGTCTTTATGTTGCTCTGGTGCCTTCAAGGAAGGAGGGCCTATTGAGGGAGAAAAATAAATTAGCGACATCTCGGAAGGGAAATCATTGTTTCGAACCGTTTGAGGCGGATTCATGGTGCTCTGCGTTTCTCGATGTAAGAAGCACCGGAACTGTTGACTGAACGTTGAGGGGTTTATTCCACCAAGCGAAATATATGACTCCATTCAATGCCCCTAGAGCTAACGTTACGAGTTCGAGCTCTGTAATTAGAAGACCTGTTGCTAGGCGAGCGACACCTTGAGTGATAAACCATGTCGTTTGGATAATAACAACGGCCTTGGAGAGACTATCGCCTTTGCTACGATCTTGGATTTCGTCTTCTGTGATGGAGGGCAGGTCTATAGCTTTTTTCTGCAGTAGCTCTTCAAGTCGCTCTTCCGAAAGAACCCCTATGGCGCCTTTCTCGTCGTGCAAGATGAATCCACCCATTTGAAGGAAGTGCCCGTGGGTTTTCGTCCATCCTTCCTCTACGCCAAGAAGTTAGTCTTTGTCTAATCTCAGTGAAGTCGAATACTGACTTTTATATTTTCTTTCAACGAACCCAGCTCCGATCCGTTGTCTCATAGCCCAGAACACGATAAACTCTGGGGCAATGATGGCCCAAAACATCAACTCGCAACGTCGAAGAACATTTCGCCACCATGGAATGCCTTTTTCGGGGATGTTGGGATGAATCGACACCCAAGAACACGCGACGATCGTTGTTATACAGCTCCAAACGATATCCGAGACCGAGCGTGGACAGACGCATTCATTTTCGAGCCCAGGATGTTGATAGATTTCTCGTGGTAGGCTGGTTGTGATTGGAACGGCGGCCGCATTGGAAAAGGCGTATAGAAGATAGAAGACTAAAAACATAACGAAAGGGAATAAGTTGGCTGGACATGGATAGCATGGGCCATCCGAGTTTTTATTCGAAAAATACGGCACGGTGCGTGGCTGCCTCGAGGCAGAACTGATGAAATCGTTTATGTGTGTCAGTTCATGAATTGGGGCATAGCCTACCAATTCATACGAAAACTGTGCGCTGTACCGTGGCAGCTTCTGGGCCATATTTTCGGCCGTCATCAGACCACCAACGTTACACTTGCACTACAAACCAAGTAAGAGACTTAATAGACACTTAATGTCCAAAACTTGGAGACGCCAACAGCGTAGGCGCAGCTTACACAGCCAAGAAGGCCGTGCAGAAGATGAAAACGGCTTATTGGTGAGTGTGTTTGTTCATATAAAAGTTTTTTGTGGGCTTACCTTGCACCAGCTAGGTGTGGTGGGCCGACTCGCTTGTCCAACGTCATTCGTGCGCTGAGTGGTGCCGGTGAGAGTCGCCATTTGTCCAGATCCCAAGACTGATGAAGAATATACCTAGCCCAGAGATCTAGGTGTCGTCGTTAGAGGACTTTTTTGGGGCACATACATCGCAGAAGTGACGAGTAAAACTAAATATTCAAAAGCTCGAAAGCCTGCATTTCGTTTCGGCCCGCCACCCGCTGAGGAATTGGTCTTACTCGGGTATCTTCTGGGCAGCTCAGCTTTTCCCGGATTCCAATCTCCATATTTCTCTTCCTAATGAGCGTACGAAGAGTACTGTAAATAAAGATGGAAAATTTGCGTGGCAGCTTGCGTGCTTGCGCAGACTCGCGCAAGTGTTGCGCAAATATTCCCAGGCATTAACGCAGACCTGCGCAAGTTCGAGTAGCACCTAGCGCTGACGGCGTGGTCAAATTATCCTTGTGTCCTATTGATGTCTTATCACATTCTCTCCATCGTATAGGCTCTAATAATTGTAAGCAACTATCTCACTTTCCTTCTAGCCGACAGCCAGCGAGCACAACAGCGGATACTGGGTAGATGGGTACTGGGTAGATGGGTACGTCTACAAGGCATCTCTCGCAGACTCAATTCTTACAACAGTCTGTATATACCTTTCCACCAAATTCAAGGAATATTCTCCGCGCCCACAGCATCTACTAAACTAAAAGGTATGTTATTTGACTTTGGCCCGCTTTCTCTCTGTTGATTGTGCGGTTTGAGCAGCATTGGGATCTACCTTGCTCGACCGCTCTGGAGGGCACCCGATGAGGGGTCTAAGTATGCTTGACGGAATAGAGTCAGTTCGAGTGGAATAGATCGTGCACTAATTTACTCGTTATCACACGACTCTACCGGCTCACTCGCGAAATTATCGAGTAATTCTCATTTTTTCTGATGATATCGAGTGTGATCAAGTGAATCAATATCACTCAATTCTGCTTGATCCCACACGAGGCGTGTCTCACTGGGGGGTAAGCGCTCATGCCACTGACATTGTTCTGCATTATCCTTTCCAATGGGAAGGCACTTTTTGAACTTAATCATGCCGCTGTCATCGTACATCCATGTCACCAAATCGATGCGATCAGGAATTCTGGGCGGATAAATAGTGATCTATTTCAGAAGCTTTTGTAATGATCACATTCGCGCTTTAAGTGTTTCTGTACTATTTTCTTTAGACGGGCACAAATTGCGAGGAGGACGAAAAAAAAATGGTGGCCTCACCAATAATTTCAAAGATGCTGTGCTAGAGTGGATAGATACCCACACCGATCATAATTTCAAACACTCGATCGAGAGCAATATGGTAATGGCAGCCGACTGATCCGCTGTTGCGCAGGCCAAAAGCATGGTCGCGCCGACATTGAGTGCAGTCGTGTGCATTCGCGTGCAGTTGCGTGCAGTTGCGCAGACCTTGCGCATGCTCGCGCAAGCCTTGAGTGCACCTGCGCAGACCTTGAGTGCACCTGCGCAAGCCTTGAGTGCACTTGCGCAGGTCTTGCGCATGGTTCAAGTGCGCTTGCGCAAACTGGGAACGAGATTTGCGCATACTTGAGCTGTCGAAAAATGATTTCACTGGTAGCGACCTATATGAGCATTTATTGAACTCGACATGTCAGGGTTTCATTTTTATACCTAACCACCGACCAAATGCCTTAAAATTCATTCATTTCTTTGTTCAACGTGTTGAGAATAGTTTTTCGCTATAGAGTATACAAACACTAACAACTTCCTCTCTAAACTTCTATCTCAAAAGAGCTGCTGCCATTTCTGCGCAAGATTCTTTGAGCACGACGGCAGGAGTAAGTCGTGGGGAACAGCATAATTTTGGCAGACAACCAGCGCGGAAGTTGGTATTACCACTTTCAATGCCATCCGACGGTCATAATTTTTGGTATATAATATTGCACGGATATATACTACATGTATAGCAAGTTTTATATAATACTGGTCCACGGGGAGGGAGCTATGATACAAATTAGCTTAAGCACTTTGCCACGTGTGATGTTGTGGCAAAACAGTCGCAGTGACCATGTGTATACACTTAGCCGATCTACAACAAAGGTAGAATAAGGTAGAATACAACTAAATCTAACTAGAATGTGTGGATCTGGAAAGTGTGAGAAGTTGCGCTGACTTGCGCATAAAAGGACTTGCGCAAGCCATGCGCAAGCACGCAAGCTGCCACGCGAATTTCCCTTGGCCCCTCAATAAAGTAGATTAAGATCCAAAATTATCCAAAAAACTAGTGACTTACCAATTTCATAGAGTAAATATTAGAAGAGTCGTTCCGTCCTGTTCTGTTCCGTCAGCTGGAGTGTTGACAATAGCTTGGTTGAAGGAGTGACAGCAGGTTGGTTTGGAGGAGTGAGGGAGGAAGATGCAACAAGAGAGAGATCAAGGCGGAGGCGGGGTGCGAAGGACGGGAATGAGAAAGATCAAAGGTAGTGATTATATCAAGACAAAGGAGTACAACTACGGGCGGTGCGAGTTGTCCAACCTCCACCTTGATAATCCAGGCCACTCTTGGTCCCTTCCGACTGAATCCCAAACCTGGGAGGCGTCATCTATCAAGGCTCAAGTCGGATACAGAATATACGAAGCGCACTGGCAGCGATCTAGGTTTCGTCACCAGAGTTATACGGGCACGCACCAGTTCAAAAACGTCTTCAGAAGGAAGAAGTAAAAACGGAAGATCCACGTACAAGTTTGAAGGGCAGGGTTTTCGTTTCGAATTCTTTCGTCGTCGTATCCACCAGCCAGGGAGTAGAGTAGTCACACTCGGGCATTTTACTGCTTTTACCCCACCATCCCGGTACCGCTCTGCCCGTTAAATACGCGAAGAGCGGGAGAGCAGCGACGTGGGAAGGTAAGCGAGACTTGAAAATATGCCGAGGGGGTCCCTGTACCTGGATTTGCGGTTGAATCGAGGAGAGCAATTGGTTGCTTGAGGGGCAGGGAAGATGGAGATCAAGACCCTAGACTCCAGCCGCAGCATCTCGGAGGTAACAGTTATTAACGTAGCCCAGCACAATCTTCGTCTAGTTTTGGTGGAAAGTCTGCTTAGGAGCGTACCAATCCAGTCCAAGAACGTCATAAGAGGTAAGGAGTGAGAAGAAAGAAGCAAGACGAACCAGCGTCGTTTCGTTCGTTTTCATATCATCCCGCGCTGGAACTGGTCTCACCCAGGCACCCTCGGCACACATTTTCCATTACTACGATTACCATCCCCACTGCTCTGCCCGATAACAATACAAAGAGAGTCCTAGCAGCGACGAGGGAGGGTACGCGAGACCTGGAAAAAAATGCGCCGAGGGTTGTCGTGGACTTGGACTTGGCGGTTGAATCGAGGCAGCGGGAAGTGGGGCGGGGTACAGAAATCGTCAGAGGCAGAATGGCTGAGGAATCATTAATCATTACCTGTGGTGCGTACTTCGACTTGGGGGCAGAGTGAGGATCCAAGATCAAGATCAAGCTCGAAGAGCAGCGATTCCAGCTAAATTCAAAACGTTAGACCAGCTCGGCTCGCGTTCCAGCATAGCACTTTATTTGTTTGTGCTGCGAGTCTAAACCGAAAAAGGCATGCCGGTGATGGGATCAGCAGCATCTATGTTCCTATTGGCCAAAGTCTTCAGCTCCGCTCGAAACTCTGAAGAGGAACAGGAACCGAGCTGGTCTAACGTTTTGAATTTAGCTGTCATTCATTTTGGTGTCATCCCGCGTCAGAATTAGTCTCATTCGTGCACCCTCGGCGCATTTACACTCCCGTTCGTACAGACCAACCATCCCCGTACTGATCTGCCGGATGAGCATAAGGATAGAAGGAGAGCAACGACGAAGGATGGTAAGTAAGACGTAGGAAATGCGCCGAGGGTGTTCACGAAGCCGGCGGTTGAATCGAGGGCAGTGGGTGGTCGATTGGATGTCGGCCGTCTCGGAGATGTCGGTTAGGACGGTTAGTTGGAGGGAGCAAAGCGAGGAAGGGACGACGGTGAAGTTGATATGAAACTAGGGCTGCACGACTGCGGAGGCACTGCCTGAGGTGCGTAGTTGCCGGGCGCGGCGGCAGCACCTGAGTCCGCGGTGAGGTTATCGTCCCAGTAGTCGAAAGAGAAGCAAAGATTAGACACAGGCCAGCAAGATTCGACTCGAAGTCGTCGTTCAAGAAGAAACCATCGGTATCGATGGTGGTGGTACTCGCGGAACCAGATGTGAAAGCGGGAGAGACGGAAAGAAAGACAAACGTGGCTGTGCATTACCTAATGGAAAAAGAAATCCAACCAAAACCTCACGTTGATCACGATGAGCAACGCCAACGCCCATCAAAGGCTATCCAGCCTGTGTCTACCCTCTCTCCTCATCACAGCCCATCCATCCTTATCCATGTCTGCTCCCCCTGTCATCACCCCGTTGATACGACGAACAACTCACTCCCGAATCTGAACGTTGAACCCTAACCCAGGTGTACCACAACCTCTCGCCCTGAGACCTGCGTCTGCAGATGCTCTGCAGAGGAAGCGATACAACACACCGAGCCCGTATGAGGTCGAGTCGCTGCCGAGGCTTGAGCACCCGATGATAGCGCCGAGACCGCATAGAGTGGATCCGTCGGTACTCACCAACTTCCAGGTGAGTGTTGTTATTGTTGAACGTTGATGATGATGCATCGATCATAGATGTGGGTGTAGATGGCAAGAGAGCTGGACTAGCTGAACCATGCCCTGCCACCTCGAGAGCCCCGGTCCCTCCAAATATAAGGACTGTGAACCGACGCGCGGAGCTGTTGCGACCAAAGTATCAGGCAACATGGAGAAACCAGGATACGGGAGAGCCTTCATGTTAGTCGTGTCGTGAAATGAATCTATGTGATTCACTCTTATTTCCTAGCCACTTACTCGTCCCCCGATCCTAGTTAACTTCGTCTGCCTCTTCTGTCGCCTCGCTTTCGACAGTGCTTACTTTCTCGCGCACATGTAAAAAGGCCGGGTTCAGATACGATGGATCGCGCGTTCTTGGGCGTGTCATCGTGGCAAAGCAAGACTGCACTGGCGCTGATGAGAAGCTTGAATGGGTAGTAGCCAAGTCTCGCGGACGCCCCCTGTTTTTGTCGTTCGTAAGAAGCACTCAATGGCGACCAGGGAACGTCTTAATCCTCGTCAGAATGGGGAGGACTCCTCCACATTCACCTGGGCATATATTCATATTTGTGGTAGACGCTGGAAAATTATGGTATCCTTATATGCGTAAACCTCATACCTTGGTTTGCTCATTGCAAACTTTAACGAGAGGTCTAAGCCTAGCTGACCATTTACTTTCTTTAATAGATTCCTCTATACGAAGAGCCATCTCAGCCCCAACGATACGTATGCTGGACGTTCCAGTTCCAGTTGCGTTTATCACCCTATCAATTTATTTATGTAAGTTTCATGGATTACTCACTGCATTGGCGTGAAGACGTGCGTTATCTGGGTTAAAGGCAGGCAGCTACGCTTCATCCCAACTGCAACCTACATACAAAAGGTTGAAAAATATCTGCCCCATTGCGTCCACTCGACGCGACATTAAATAAAACCCGGAGGATTATACTCATTTGGTGTGAACTTTCAGACACAGTTTTATGGGCGAGGTAGAACAGGACTAGTATTGGATGCTCTCTGAATGATATTTTACACTGCTAAAGTCCATGTTACTATGTAGGAGTGTACGTGGGTATATTTATTGGTCGAAACCCAATGTCCTCAAACATGCGGTATGAGCAATGTCCATGAAACTATTTCTAATGCTTCTGGGCGAAGATCTCTGAGAGACATAATTGCTTCCACCAAAAGCAAAAGTCGGGCAAGAACATAAAATACGCTGCCGACAGAAAATATGATCGTCAAGACGAGTCCGAAATTGGCTCTGATCGACAACGGCACCATCTCGGAAACGTCTCTAGCAAAAGAAAAGGCAACTGTCGAAATCCAGGGTAAAACAGTAATGGTTGCTGAAGAGAGGTGCCATACTGTTGCTTCAATACCGGATGGGAAGAATAGGTTCCACCCTGCCAAATGGATCGCTCCAAACGTGCAACCGACAAACGAGAGCAAGGTTCCGAGCCCATCCAAGTTACCTAAGGATATGGTATAGAATGTCTCAACATATGTTTTATGCTCATCTACATCACTAGTGTTGATAATGTTGCCTACTCGTTTGGGAATTACCCAAATGGCAGCAAAAAACAGACGAAACAAATTGCCGAGGGATGTCCAAAGTCGGACGCCAAACGTTGGGTTGTGTGACGATTCATTTTCGTCTTTAAGTTGCTCTGGTGACTTAAAGGAAAGAGCGCCTGTTGAGGGAGCAACAGAAATTAGTGACATTGACATCTAGCAGGAAAATTATTGTTTCCAACCATTTGAAGCGGCTTCAGGTGTAAGAAGCACCGGAACTGTTGACTGAACGTTGAGGGGTTTATTCCACCAAGCGAAATATATGATTCCATTCAGTGCACCTAGAGCTAACGTTACGAGTTCGAGCTCTGTAATGACGAGACCCTGTGTTAGGCGAGCGACACATTGAGTGATAAACCATGTCGTTTGGACAATAACAACGGCCTTGGAGAGACTATCGCCTTTGCTACGATCTTGGATTTCGTCTTCTGTGATGGAGGGCAGGTTGATAGCTTTTTTCTCCAGAAGCTCTTCAAGTCGCTCTGCCGAAAGAACGCCTATGGCGCCTTTCTCGTCGTGCAAGATGAATCCACCCATTTGAAGGAAGTGCCCGTGAGTTTTCGTCCATCCTTCCTCTACGCCAAGGAGTTAGTTTTTGCCTAAAATGTGAAGTCGAACACTGACTAACACTGACTTTTATATTTTCTTTCAACGAACCCAGCTCCGATCCGTTGTTTCATAGCCCAGAATACGATAAACTCTGGGGCAATGATGGCCCAAAACATCAACTCGCAACGTCGAAGAACATTTCGCCACCACGGACTGCCTTTTTCGGGGATGTTGGGATGAATCGACACCCAAGAACACGCGACAATCGTTGTGATACAGCTCCAGACGATATCCGAGACCGAGCGTGGACAGACGCATTCATTTTCGAGCCCAGGGTGTTGATAGATTTCTCGTGGTAGGCTGGTTGTGATAGGAACAGCGACCGCATTAGAAAAGGCGTGTAGAAGATAGAGGACTAAAAACATGACGAAAGGGAATCAGTTGGCTGGACGTGGACGGCATGGGACATACGAGTTTTTATTCGAAAAATATGGCACGGTGCGTGGCTGCCTCGAGGCAGAACTCATGAAATCGTTCATATGTGTCAGTTCACGAATTTGAGCATAGCCCACTAGTTCATATGAAAACTGTATGCTGTACTGTGGTAGCTTGTGGGCCATATTTTCCGTCGTCATCGGACCATCAATGTTATACTTGCACTACAGACCAAGTGAGCGAGTTCATAAATGTTTAATGTCCAAAACGTGGGGACGCTATCAGTGTAGGCGCAGCTTACACAGCCAAGGAGGCCGTGCAGAAGATGAAAACGGCTTATTAACGTAAAAGGTGGTAAGTGTGTTTGTTCAGATAAAAGTTCTTTGTGGGCTTACCTTGCACTTGCGAGTTGTGTAGTGAGCCGAATCGCTTGTCCAACGTCATTTGTGCGCTGAGTGATGCCGGTGAGAGCTGTCTAGATGCAAGGCCGATGAAGAATATACCTAGCCCAGAGATTTAGGTGTTGTCCTTGGAAGAATTTTTGGGGCACGTACATCGTAGAAGTAACGAGTAAAACGAAATATTCAAAAATTCGAAAACCTGCGTTTCGTTTCGGCCCGCCACCTGTTGAGGAGTTGACCTTACTCGGGCATCTTCCGCGTAGCCCAGCTCTTCCTGAACTACAATCTTCATATTTCTCTGCCAGATGGGCATATGAATAGCAGAAGAGAAGCAGTGGGATGGAGATACGTACTGTAGAATGTTGCCGAATTGGCGGGTTGAAGTGGGTGATTGACGAGGGGCGGGTCAGGTGTAGATTTAGAATCTAAACTCTAGATTCTAAAGGCGGGTCTCGTGTTGAAGGCGTACTGTAAATATTGTAGATTCAGATCCAAATTCATCCAGTAAGCTAGTAACTTACCGATGGTGTCGATATTAGAAGCGTCATTCTGTTCTGTTCCGTCAGCTGAAATGTTGGTGGCGGGTCGGTTCTTTACGTCGTTGGATGCAGCGGGGGCGAGAGTGAGAACGAGCACGAGCGCGAGGCGGAGGCGGGTGCACAGGACGGGACAGACAACCCGGACATTCATCATATCGAGATGAAGGCGTACAGCCCCGAGTCGAGGTTGTCCAGCCTTCACCTTGATGTTCCAGGCGATTCTCGGTCCCGTCCGACACTCGATGCCTGAATCCCAAACCTGGGAAGCGTCATTTGTCAAGGCCCAAGTCGGATACAGAATATACGCAGCCCAGCGATCTAGGTCTTATCATTTCATTAGAGTTTTACGGGCGCGTACCAGTCCAAAAACGACTTCAGAATTCAGAGGAAGAAGTAAAAACGGAAGATCCGAGCACAAGTTCGAGGGGCAGCGTTTTTGTTTCGAATTCGTTTCGATTTCGTATTCGCCGGCCAGGGAGTAGGTTACACTCGGGCATTTCAATTCATTCAATCCCACCATCCCAGTACCGCCCTGCCCGTTAAATATGCGAGGAGCGGGAAAGCAGCAACGTGGGAGGGTAAGTGAGACTTGAAAATGCGCCGTGGGTGGACGTGAACGTGGATTGGCAGTTGAATCGAGGAGAGCAAGTGGTTTTTTTAGAGACCGGGGGATAGAGAAGATCCAGACCCTAGACACTAGAGGCGGCATTTTGGAGGTAACAGTTATTAACATAGCCCAGCACGATCTTCGTCTAGTTTTGGAGTCCTCGGGAGCGTACTAGTCCAGTCCAAGAACGTCATAAGAAATAAGGAGTGAGAAGAAAGAACCGAGACGAACCAGTATCATTTCGTTCGTATTCATTATCAAATCATCCCGCGTTAGAACCGTTTCACCCAGGCACCCTCGGCTCGCGTTTTCCATCCCCACTGCTCTGCCCTATCAAAATTCGAAGAGGGCAGCGACGAGGGAGGGTAAATGAGACCTGGAAATGCGCCGAGGGATGTCGGGGACTTGGACTTGGCGGTTGGATCGAGGCAGCGGGAAGTCGGAAGTGGGCGGGTACAGAGATTGGCTACATTGACACGGCGATGATGAGTATGAGGATGAGAATGGGGGCGGATAAGGTTCGTTGTAAGAGGTCACGTACACGGAAGGAGAGAAAACTGGGATGGGGTTGATGAGCTACAAGGAAGGAGGTTTAGTTGTAGAAGGGCAGGCGCGGTGAAAGAGCGAGGAAACAGCACTTGGGAGATGAACTATTGAGGTGAAGATCTAGGATAAAGTTCGGAGAGCAGCATTCCCTTTCTAACTCGTGTCGTTTTTCATATCATCCCAGCCCAGAATTGGCCCCACTTCACTCTGACGCTCGGCGCGAAACAATCAGTCCAAGACACATCCCCATACCGCTCAGCCCGATGAAAACACGAAGAGAGCAGCGGTGGGGGTGGGCACATAAGACTTAGGAGCTGCGCCGAGGGTGTTCCGGGACCAGGACCAGGAACTGGGGGAAGTGAAGTTCGGGATCAAACTCGAGGAGAGGCGCAGCATTTCCTTTCGAATTTTCGTTTAAATCCGATTTCATATCCACTCGCTATGGGACTGGTCTCGCTCGTCCACCCTCGACGCAAGCCCGTCGCCTCAACAGGATGCCGCAATATCCATCTCCACACTGCCCTGCTAGCTAGATTAATGACCAAGCGAAATCCGGAGAGCGGCAGGGGTGGAGATACTTGGGTAGGAGCTACGCCGAGGGTGATTGTGGACGTGGATTGGCGGATAATTAGGGAAGAGGGAAGGGGGAGAGAGTGGGTGCGTGGGGATCACACGGGGTTTATTTAGGCGAGGAGAGCCAAGCAGAGAGCGAGAGCGAGGATATAGCATGGACAAGTTAAAGACAAGTTCAAGACAAGACGGCGGCGGATGCGCTGCGTGCGATGCACGCTCAAGATACAAGCTCGATGGGCAGCGCTTTCGATTAAAATTCGTGTTTCATGTTCGCTTCGTACCCACGCCATAGAGTAGAATTGGTTTTGTGCGTACACCCTCGGACCAATGGTGTGGGATAAAACCACCCATGCCCATACTGCTGTCCATAAAGGGATGACTTCGTCATCGTGGCCTTGCTGTGTGGTTCACATTGCGGTGACGAACAAAAGATACAATATTATGTAAAGTTCATCAGCAAGAACGACTTGTTTTTACGCCACTCGTCGCCAACCTGCGGTTGGCTCCTCGCGGCGTTGACGAAGAGTTACTACTATATGTAAAGGTTTTTGTTAATTCCAAATGTGATGAATTCAAACCAGGGGTGTCCACCGTACCGTAACAGCATACAGCCATTAATTACGGCGCCCTACAGCAACAGAACTGCCGTAGCGGTATACTAGTTGGGGGTCGGCAATCCTCGCTAAGGTCACGTACCGTGACCGCGCGTGTGACGCGTGCGCGCGCCAGAAATACTTCCCCACTCGCGCCCTGCCTTCCACAATGCACTCTGCGACACGGAAACACATTTTCAGCTCATTAAATATCCGAAATTATACCCTAGATGTATTAATGTATTATGTATATTTTTAAATGGCTCTATGCAATGAAATCCCCTGCCAAATTGACTGTATTTTAGTACCTAACTTCTGAGGCTATAGACTCTTTGAAATGAGACTATCCCGACAGGTCTCAGTAACAAAAAACGTTTCTATGCATAAAATCTTTAATTAGCCCAGGGGAATTTAATTTTGGCGTAGTATTTGTGAAGATATGTCTTGAAATTTTCAACTTTGGGTCATTAGTGACATGATAAAAAAAATTTAACATGGCCATTTTTTGAAAAATATCATAAAAATCACTTTTTAGTAGTGGAAGAAGATGGGGTATGGCATTCTGAAGCTTTCTATAGACTTTTAGTGATCTTTGGGCGTATAATACCTTTTTATTCAAGCAGGATCTGGCGTATTTAATCACAAAACAGCTAATTATGCCTCTATAACTTCATAGTATTTATTGAAGAAAAATTTGGGGGTAGGGAGTAACCAGGGAATTACTGGAAGGAGGGTAGGAGGCAGGGTACCCATGAATATCAAATGGGATCCACAGGTGCAAAAGCAGGTTAATAAAGTGAGTCTACCATACTAGATACATATAGAAATATGCTATTTAATGTTTAGATCTCACAAAATTCCTCTGTGGCACTGAGGAATGAAATTAAGACCTGCCTGGGCCAGGCATTTACTTGATTTATTGACCATGTAATTTTTTCATGTTGTAGTGCTATTCTTAAATAATTTGTAGACTAATTTAGTACTAGGTAATGTATATTTGGTCTATTAACCATGTAGCACAAGCATCCGTTGAGAATTGAAAGGCTGGAGGCAGGATACACAAAGCCGCCCTTTCAGGCAGCGCGTCACGCGCGTGTACCACTATTTGTGACGCCGCGCGTGACTGACCGTGACTAAGCGCTGCCACGGCCCTATAGGGGATTGCCGACCCCCTGGCAAGGCTCGGGAGCGCGTTGAGCAGGCACACGGTCTCCTGCTGCACGACCACAAGTCTGTACATACAAGGCATTACTACAACAAGGAGGGGGAGCGCAGAAAAACGGCCGAATACGATGTGCAGCGCATCCATCTAACAAAAGTTGGCTTCCGAGTGTCACGGTAAAGAAAGAAAACAATAAACCATTTCAGAAAAGAATGATGTACAACTCTGGCGGTTATGATTTGACTTGAGATGCGCTCCTAACTTCCTAAGACGGTGATTGAAGGAGGCAAAATTGAAAACGAAAGCGTCGAAGGCCTTGAATTTGGTTGAGCTTGACTCAAGGACAAGGGCTTTGAAACCAAATAAACAAGTTGCAGAAAACTTTGCGAAAGGTCAAGGTCAACCTTTTATTTGGTTGGGCTTGACAACGAACTAGAACCAAACATTGAACAAACAAGTTGCAGAAAACTTTGCGACATGTCCAGGTCGTCCTTTTATTTGGTTGGGCTTGACCCAAGCGGTGCTGACAAAGCTGATGCAGAGAAGTCCCTTCCTTATATGGTGAATTTCGAACCGGGGGAACCTTCCTGTTTCACAGCAAGGCCAAGATGAATAGGCGAAGAGAGCGGGAGAGCAGAGAGGGCGGTGGGTGAGCAAGACCCAAGACCTGCGCCGAGGGTGTTCTAGGACGTGGGACGGGGACGGGGACGGGGACGGGGACGGGGCAAACGTAACCCACCGCACACCACGATCTTCATCTAGTTTCGGTGGGGAGGGAAATTGCTCGAGACCGTACTAGTTCTAGAATATCGTAATAAATCAAAAGTGAGAAATGCGAAATAAGACTGACCAGCGTCGTTGTATAGCATGGACAAGTTGTAGACAAGTTCAAGACAAGACGGCGGCGGATGCGGTGCGTGTGGTACGTACTTCAACTTCGACTTCAGTGTTGAGGTGAAAATGCACGCTCAAGACTCCATCTCGATGGACAGCTTTTCGCTTCGAATTCGGTTCTTTTCGTATCCACCCGCCGTAGAGTAGAATTGGTCCTATTGAGGGACCCTCGGCGCACTGGCAGCCACGCCATCAAAATGCACCATCCCCGTACAGCTCTCTTAGATGAGAAAGCCAAGGCGAAAATCAAGAGAGCAGCGACGAGGGAAGGTAGGTGAAGAGATTCCAACAAGGTTGGAAAGGGAAAGGGGTGAGGGTAGGTAGTGACTCCGTCAACTACGTCCTAGAAATGTTCAAGTAGTTGGTAGTTACTCGGCGTAACTCGATGTGTGTTGCCAGATGCACTGAACGTTTACAGCCAAAAGGACTTGAAATGGTGGGTTGCGATTAACCAAAGAAAATAAGTAGCTACTACAGGGCTTTTATACCTAACTAGCTAGGAAATTTTCTCTGTAAACTTTTAAGGGGAAATAAGAATAGGGGGAAAGGTGCCTCGAGATCGGCATGTGAATGAAGGAATATATGTAATTAGCGAGGGGCCGTCTCGTGGATGAAGGAATAGGAAGAGAAATAATTTGTATACCTATTATTAGAGGTGCCTTCGATCGTATGCTGAAGGTAGTGCCGGTAGTTGTCTCGAATAGGGGTTGATTCGGTTGTTCCGCACACAGTCGGAGCGGGAACTCCACATAGGTAAGAGTAAGACGTAGGAAATGCGCCGAGGGTTACCTGAGACTTGGACTTGGCGGTTGAATCGGGGGCAGTGGGAGGGACGGGTGTATGAAGATCGAGAGTCATGGCCCTATCAGACTTTGGAGGCGACGTTACAGGCTCGGAAGTGTCGGTTTGGACGGTCGGTTGAAGCATAGGGAAGGTACGACGGTGAAGTTGACAAGATACGGGCAGGACGGCTGCGGAAGCACTGCCTGTGGTGCGTAGTTGGGTCGAGGTGGCTGAGGCACCTGGGTCCTTGGCGCTGAGGTTAGAATCCCAGCACAAATCAGCTCAAAGAGAAACCAAGATTAGACAGAAGCCAGCAATTTTCGAGCCAAAGCCGTCGTCCAACACGAAACCATCGATATCGATGGTGGTGGTAATCGCAGAACCATCTGTGAAAAGCGGGAAAGACGGAAAGACGGAAAGACAAAACCAATGTGGCTGTGCATTACCTAATGGAAAAAGAAATCATCCCAACCCTCACGGTGATCACGATGAGCAACGCCAACGCCCATCAAAGGCTATCCAGCCTATATCTTCTCTCCTCTCCTCTCTTCTCTCCTCATCACAGCCCATCCAACCATATCCATGTCTGCACCCCCCGTCCCACCCCGTCCATACGAGACGAACGACGCTCGCTTTCATAATGGGAGTCTGAACCCTAACCCAGGAGCACCCCCACCTCTCCCGCCCCTCCCCCCCGACCTGCGTCTGCAAACGGAGAGGTACAACACTCCGAGCCCGTATGAGAACCAGATCGAGTCGCCGCCAAGGTTCGAGCACCCGATGATAGCGCCGAGACCGCATAGAGTGGATCCGTCGATACCTGCTGATGTGAGTACTGATTATGATCGTGGTGGTGTGGACTGGCTGACTGACTGACTGGACGGGTTGGGTTGGGTTGGATGGATAGATGGCAAGAAAGCTGGACGAGCAGGTGTATAGGCAACAATCGCTGACGCGTCCACATCCACATCCACATGCGCATCAGCAGCAGCAGCAAATCCAACATCAACACCCGCACCAGCACCAGCATCAGCAGAGTTTGAGTCTGCCACCACAGACCCCGATCAACTATGCCCCCGGATTCGTCATGCCCGGAGCCGCACCCCCGCAGATTCAACAGCAGCAGCAGCCGAATTGGACGCCTTGGTCTGCTCAGAACCAGAACCAGAACCAGGTCGGGACGACTTATACAGCACCGCCAGTCGATCTTTCGACTTCTCTCGCGAACCTCTCCATGGCGTCGTACGCGTCTCCCGTGCAGCAGCAGCAGCTTCCTCCCCAGCCTCAGGCCCAGCCACCGCCTCAACAACAACAACAACAGCTCGCCTACCCGCCTCCTCAACCCATCCCTCCCCAACCCGCCCCCGCCCCCGCCCCCGCCCTTGCCCCCGCTCCACCCATAACCGCCGCGCCACCACCATCAACAACAGCCCCAGGAACCCTCCCACCGCTAACAGCCCCCCTCCCCCAACTCGCCCAGCTCCAAGCAGCAGCCTCCCAAATCCAATCACCAACCCACGACCCCACGCTCAAGATCGCGTGGTGCCGCGACGTGTTCTTCCTCGTCGATCGCGCAGGCCCGCACGCTAACGGAGTCGCGAACCCTGATCCGCCGGTTGGGCCTGTCAGTATTGCGGATCCGGTGCTTGCGGGGCTCGCGCAGGTGGCGGTACCGCTCGTACTGCAGCTCGCTGGGAGTTGGAATCCTCCTCAGGGCGGGGGCGGGGGTGGGGGCGGGGGTCAAGGACAGCCAAAGATGCCGCCCTACATCTCAGAAGCCATCTCCATCCGCGCCACCCTAGCAGCAACAGGCTCCTTCCCGGCGCACGTCGCACACAACCCGCGCACCGCGTTCCGCGACTTCGAGGCTGCTGCGCGGGGCGGGCACGCGGCGGCGTGGTTTAGGTTGGGCAGGGATTATGAGAACTTTAATGACTTCACGCATGCGAGAGAGTGTTTTGAGAGGGGGGCGAAGGCGGGGGTTGAGGGGTGTTTGTATGTGCGTTTGTTCTCCTTTCCCCTCTCCTCCTCTTTCTTTCCTTTCTTTCCGTTTTCTTTCCGTTTTCTCGCGGTTTTCAAAGATGACACTGACACCCCCCACCTCCAGCGCCTAGGAATGGCCCACCTCCTAGGCCAACTCTCCCTCCCCCCATCCCCCCCCCTCGCCCTCCCCCTGCTACACCGCGCCGCCCTCCTCGCCTCCCTCCCCACCCCGCAGCCCGCATACGTATACGCCCTCCTCCTGCTCTCCGAGTTCACTTCTCTTCCCTCTCCCCTGCCCCCCCCTCTCTTCCTGCCTTACATCCCCCCCAACTCCGCCCCCGCCCTCGAAGCGCGCAAACACCTCGAACGCGCGGCTTATTTACACTTCGGGCCTGCGCAGTATAAGCTAGGCCACGCATACGAGTTCGCAGAGCCCCCGTTCGTGTTCGACCCGTTGATGAGTGTGAGGTATTACAGTCTTGCGAGTGAGGGGGGGGAGGTGGAGGCGGATATGGCGCTTTCGAAGTGGTTTTTGTGTGGGAGTGGGGGGGCTGCACTCGCCTCCCAGTCGCAGTCGCAGTTACAGCAGGGTGATGGGCTAGGAGGGGGGGGAGGAGCGGCAGGAGGCTTTGAGAAGGATGAGGGGTTGGCGTTGGTGTTTGCGTCAAGAGCGGCGAGGAAGGGTCTGCCGAGCGCGGAGTTCGCGATGGGGTATTATGCGGAGGTGGGTGTTGGGCAGGTTAGGGATGTCGGGAAGGCTGTTGAGTGGTATCAGAAGGTTCGTTTGCTCTGTCTTCTGTCTTCTTTCTTTTTTTTTCTCTGTTCTCTGTTCTCTGTTCTCTGTTCTCTGTTCGTCTTGATTTCCTGTTTTCATTCATTCTTATTCGTATTCTCAAACTCGATCGTTTTCCGTTTTCCTTTGTCCGTTCTCGTTTTTCGTATATCAACGCTCTTTTTGTTGCTGCTCGGCTTATCCTCCCTTCCTCTCGTCTTGGTTTTATCTCATTCCTTCCTTCCTTCCTTCCTTCATTCATTCATTCGTTCATGGGCTTCATATCCCTTTCTTCCCTTCTTCGATTTCGATTGCGATTTTAATTTTGATTTTGTCTTTAGATGACCTTTCTTTCTTTCTTTCTTTCTTTCTTTCTCTCTTCGCTGCTTGGTTAGCTGGTCGGTCGGTCGGTCGGTTGGTTGGTCGGTTGGTTAACCCAATGCCGACCTCCTGCCTACTTTCTTCTTTCCCTTCCTGCTTGGTTGGTGCTTGGTGCTTAGTGCTTAGTTGGTCGTTTGGCTGGCCACGCCACACCGTCCTCCTTTATTATTTCATTCTTTCCTTCCTCCCTTCTTCCCTTCCCCCCCCCCTTCTCCCGTCCCCAAACCCAAACTAACCCGCCCCTCTCCCCCTCTAGGCAGCAGCCCACGCCAACCCAGACGCCCCCGCCCGCCTCCTCGCCCTAACCGCTCCCACCCCCTCCCTACTCACCCGCTCGGAGCACGATCAGCTCACAGAAGCAAAGTTGGGCAGGAGGCGGACACAGGCGATGAGGAGGGCGGAGGAGGAGCCGTTAAGCCCGCCGTGGGAGGGAAGGGTGTTTCCTAGTGCTGTTGCGTGGGAGGAGGGGGCTGGTGCGGGTGGTGTGGGTGGACCTGCGAGCGCAGGACCGGGGGGAAGGCAGGGAGGGGGTGCGGGAGGACAAGCACAAGCACAAGCACAAGGCGCTGGACCAGGACGCGGACAGGGGAGGAGAAGACAGGATGGGCGGATGGTGGTTGATGTTATCCGCAAAAACTCTCTGGCAGCTGGGTACGCTGGTCCTGGGCCCGTTTCAGCACCTGCTACGGGAGGGGGGAGGATGCCGGTGTTGAGAGAACAGACTTATGATCAGAACCAAAACCAGCCGAGCGCGTACCCGCAACAAGGCCAGGGACAAGGCCAGTACCAGCCCCAACGCACGCAAAGCCCGACCTCGAACCCGAACCCGAACCCGAACCAGAGGAGGAGGAACGAAAGTCCCTCCGGGCGTGTGACGCCCCAAGGAGGCCGCTCGTCGAGTCCGGGTGTTCACGGCGCAGGAAGCAGCCCAGGCCGCCCGGGAGCAGGAGCGGGGGAGGGGAGGAGTAAGCTGGAGAGGATGCGGTTGAACTTGGTGGATGATCCTGCGCCGTCAAACTCGACCACGAACGCAAACGCGAGCAAAGTGCAACCTGCAACCTTTGCGGATCTGGGGATCAACTCTGGCGCGGTGGGCGGGAAGGGGCGGTTAGCTGCGTTCGGGTTTGGCTCGAGCTCGGGGTCTAATTCAAACTCCAACTCCAACTCGAGCACCAACCTCAACGCCATCGCGAACTCAACCTCGACTGTGGATACGCCTATACCTGCTTTATCCACGCCTGGTCCTACAGGAGGAGGAGGCGCTGGAGGAGGACCAGGAGGAGGGCCGACGACGGCGACGGCGAGACCTACGAGTGGGAATCGACCGCAGACTTTCGCGGAGATGGGGATTCATGGGGCTAAGGCTGAGGAGAAGGATTGTGTTGTTATGTAGGTTAAGGCTTGATTCGTGGTTCGCGATAGATGGGTGGATGGATGGACTTGATTTTTGGCATTTTTTCGTTCTTTCTCTCGTCTTCTTGATTTTTTTACACTTTTTGTTTCTGTTTCGTGCATTTTTTTTTCTTGTCGTTTTTGTGGATATATTTATTCGACTACAGCCTACCTTACTACCACCGATATCTCGATTCTCGTTGAATTTAATCTTGAGTTGCGACAATGTGCAGTAAATCTGGATTATGGAAACACCACCGCACATGACCGCCGCTGTGTGCGGCGGCGTCTTCCGCAGCTGACCTCAGCCGTTCAGCGCGTCAGCCTCCAGCCGTCTTGATTCCCCACCGCGGCGCTCGCTCAAAACACCCCCACCCACCTTATGCTATATATCGCCCTCTCGCTTAGGCTTAAACAACCTATTTAAATTGTCTTTGGCCTGTTTACTACTAGTTTTTAAATAGCATAATAATTTGACCAGTTATTTGCCTCAATACTAAGTAATACTTGTCGCAAAACGAGAAAAAGGATAGGGGTCGAGGAGGAAGGCGAGGTGTTTAAGAAGGGTCAGGTCCTTCTTGAACTGGAAGAGATGGAGGGAGAGTATCCTGGCGAGGAGCTGCGCAAGGAGGTTGGTGCTCTTGTTCTTGTTCCACATATCAATCAGGGTTGAGAGTGTTCTGACCCATCCATCCCAGCTCCTCGAAGCCATGGTCGAACGCCCGCCCCCACGCCAGCTGACAGACGAGTACGGCCTGCCCTCATCGTGCAAAAGGTCGTTATCGTGCAAAAGGTCCCCGAACCGTTCTCCGAACATACCTGTTGCCACTTCGCCTACGCTGGGAGAGACAGAGAGGGAGAGCACGAGTCCGAAGCCCGCGCCGAGGCCATATGTGTCGCTGCGGCCTCTGAACCAAGGGTTACCAGTAGCACTAAGGGCGACGCGACGCGCCGAGGTATACGCGTGTGCTCACGTGTGGGGATGGACGTCACGAGAGTGCGGCGGGCATTGCCGCCGCACTGATCGCCGCACTTTTGATGGCGCACTTTCCATGATCCAGATGCCCTCACAATGTGCTGGTTCCATTTACTTTCGAAATGTTCTCGCTGTTTTTGATTGCAGCACATAACAATGCTAGGGTTCGAAGCTGGAATGAGGATTCCGCCTACCCCGATTTAGCGGGATGGGTTTAATCTTTCGTAAATAGATCAGCTAGCGATAATCCAAATGCCTTGACAGAAACGGATGGGATTCAGAAGGAGAGGTATTTGTTGAGTCCAAGTTCCTCCCCCTCCTCCTGCCCCTACGATCCAAGCTCAGATACAGAGGTGGTAACAACCGGCATCTGTTGAACATGCACAATCGCCATGTACGAGTAAATTTGTTACCGACCTGCAATGTAGCTAGAATATACAACCTAATTCTAATACTAAAAGATTCGTGTAGAGGTGAATAGGTGCTTCGTAAGTGAGCTACTAGTACTGATCTAGAGCACGAGTTAGGTGACAAAGCGCCAGCTCAATTTGGCGCCAGTGTGCGATTGGCTCGGACCTTGCATGGCTACTACTCGAGTAATTCCCAACACCGACGTTTGCAATAACAGAGTGTGCTGTATCACGACTGAAATATAGTTGCCGTCGGACGGCGCGATGGTGGGTGAAATAAAAGAGTGAATGGTTATATTCTGATTCAGATAAGACGCGAGGGCGTGAGTGTTGGGTTGAAAGAGCTTGACACTGCGTGCATGGAAACATATTTTGAGGCGAAATATCTAATAAATACGGTAAGATTTGCCGGTGTATTGTTAACGTTTTCTTTGTTTGATTTCACAAAGAATATTGTGGCACCATATTCTGGGCAAATATGTTCTAAAAATACGGCTCAGGTATGGTTAACACACTGGTATATCCTTTGTTGACGTTCCATATTTTTACCATTGGGGAGCACCATATTCTGGTGGCTGATTGTAGTCAAGGTACATAAAGAATATGTTATTTTGCTACCATATTCTTTGACTGAATACGATAAAGATAGACCGCCAAATCTTAACGTATCTTTACCATATTCTGAGCTCAAATATGGTGCGGTGCACGCAGTGTGAGGCGGTATGACCACAGGTTATTCTAGCCCAGTGAAGGAGAGAAGGTTGTCGAAACCTCGTATGGTCATTGTGGCCGCGGATGCATAGAAGAAAAATTTAAGGCAGATCGATCAATCTCGACGTGTTCCTTTATTCATCACCTCGGATGTTCGAACTTAACGTCAGAAATGGAATGGTTATTCTCCGCGTTTCTGAACGTCAACCTCCCTTTCGCGATGTTTGGTGTGGATGTACATATCTCTAAATTCCAGTAGTCATTTCGATTATTTAAAGTAGCTAGACACCGATCTTGTTTATTTCCAATTCGGTTTTATGGCCAGTTATGTTTTTGTCATTGGTAAGAATCCTGATGAACTTTAACGAGAGCTTTTAACCTATGTAGCTGACCATTTAATTACTTGGATAGTCACCATATATTCCTCTATACAGAGAGCCATTCCAGCCCCAACAATGCGTATGCTAGGCATTCCAGTTCCAATTGCGTTTATCACTTTATCAATTTATTTAAGTTTGACTGATTACTTATTGCATTGGCGTGAAGACGTACACTATCAGGGTGAAGGCAAGCGGCTATGCTGCGTCCCAACTGCAACCTAGAATGGTGCAACTGGCGTAAGTGAACTATTTTTATCGAGGCACATCAACAATCCCGACAGTCTTAAGCTTGGCATTTCTACCGAAGCGGACCTACCATTCTGGGCGTGACAGTGCGGGGAAAGGAAGCCGAGGTGAGCGCACTTTGATCCCGGCAAATGGCGTTTCCTCTCTGAGCCGCTATCCGACCGCAACTTGTCAGAGGTGAGGTCGGACTTCGATATTCCATTAACCTTCCAAACGTCAGCTGATGATTTCTATCATCTTAGCGAAGGGCCGAATGTCGTAACAACCCAAGTATTTAAACAAAGAACGCCTGTTTTGAAACCAGCACGAAATGAAGCTCCTTTTCTTCCTCGCCTCCCTCTTCGCCGCTGCCCAAGCCCAGTTTGCCATCGGTGCACCCAAGCCCGGGGCCACTCTCCAACCTGGTCAGAGTGTGGGCGTTCAAGTCATTGTTCCCATTGACACCGTAAGTCGTATGTTGTGTTACCCAGTCGAATCGTTTGTTTACGAACCTCCAGAGCGCATTTGCGGGGCAAGAGGAAGTCAGTCTTGTCATTGGCATCGTTGCCTGTGGGACGTCTCCTTGTCCAGCGCCATCCGCTGACCTGGGCGAAATCCTTTTCATTGGCAAATACCAGAGCCAGGGTGAATTTGGCACAACCCTTAACACGTTCGAAAACTTCACCTTCACTGTTCCCAACGACATATCTGGAAAAGCTTCGATCCAAGCCCAGCGTGTTTCCGTACTTACACCACCAGTAAGTAATTTCACGCGTTTTCGAACTAGATATTCACTCTGCAACTTAGGGCCACTCGCTTCCTGTGATTGAATATACGAGCGTCGCGGTTCAGGTCGGTTCTGCCCCACCCCCCTCCTCGTCAATAAATATCCACCCCAACGGCGATAACTCGAAATGCGTGGGCATTCTGGGTGGCACCTACGCAAATGGTACCCCCGTTGACATGTACGTTATTCCCTCATCAATTAAACCTACGTGATTTAACACTTTGTCCAGCTTTGACTGCAACGCTTCCAACTCCCAGAAGTGGAAATTCAATGGAAATGCCCTAACTTCCGTCAACCCCGCCGACAACTCTCAGTGGTGTCTCGACGCTGGTGTTCAATCTCAATGTGAGTATATATTCCCCTTCGCGTTCGTACTTTCCCTTACACTTCGTTAGGGGCCACCGGGGTGAAGATGAAGATTTGGCAATGCCTCAGCGTACCGCAACAAGTCTGGACACCCGTCACCACGTCCGGCAATATCAAGCTCAACGCTGCCAACTTCTGCTTGGACCTCACGAACGGGAGCAAGGCCAACCAGAATATCTTGCAGATCTGGACTTGCGGAGGTGGAAACGTGAATCAAATCTGGAGTGTAACCTCGGCATAAATGGACGAATTTTTGTAACGGCCTCACTCCTTCGTCATTTTTTCTTTTTGTGGACATACTATTCACTATTTCGTTTATACCCCCCCCTACATACCTTTCGAAATCCCTACGTTGCATGGACCTTTTCTTCCTAACCCCGACGCTTTTCTTTATTGCATAAGATATTCATCCTCACCTTTCCTTGTCGTTCTTGCGTCGGCTATGTTACAACTTGGCTAGTCGCCAGTGAATTCATAAAAGTGCTAGCCATATTTTGGCTACCATTCCACGCTCATTCCATTGAATTAGGACGGCAGTTTGAACAATTTTTGAGTCTTTCTAGTCTCTCTTTTCGTATATTCGGAGCCACTATCTCACATTTTGCCTTCCTTTCCGAACGCACGATCCAGTACAATAAATCGTTTAATTTCCCTCCTATGAGCCGAATTTCCGGTCCTGAAAGAAAAATACTTGGGAAGTTGACGTCCTTAATCTCCGCAACCCCACCCCACAGGAACACCTGCACTCAGGAAGACGATTGAACTGTTAAGAGCGTCGCTTCCGCACGAAGTGACTTTTGATCATTTCGACTCAGAGCGGGCTTCTAACTTGGATAGGAAAGCGTCGGTTTCAGTCGCAGGCATATATTTAAACTGAAAGGATATGCGTACCATAAGCTAAAATCACACTGTAAGTAAGTAGTCTGTCTGTCTTGACTAAATTTATCCTAATCAGAGGAATACCATCAGAACGTTGCTTGCCAGCTTGCAATTTGAGTGTCAGAGTAGCGCCAGATCGTACATTATATATGCTTTAGAGGGATAACATGACGTGGTAAACCAAGGCGACTAACATGCTAGACGCCTGCTCTCTACACCCGTATGAATCTACAAATAAAGGATGCTCATTGACGTGTAAATGGCCACTTCCCGCTTCAGGCTCTCAAGCAGAGTCGTCAATTTACATCACCGCACGCCTTCAGGAGAATTAGTTGTAGGCATCATTAAGGACGTTTTTCACAAGTGCTCATGTTTTACATCTTGAACGCACTTGAATAAGATGTCTATCAAGCCATGCTGATTCTAACCGAAGGAATGTTCTAAACACCATTACAGCTACACATAAAATCTGTAGGCACAATTTCAAAGCTCAACCAACTCCTTCGTCTCCCAACTTCCCTCACACCAAACAATCGAGTCGCTCAGTTGCACAGGAACACGAAATTCGTTTCCATATTCTTACAAGAACTCCAAATCGCCGGCGGGCTTCCTCGCAGCCTGAAATTTGCGCAGGAAACATTGGGAAACGCATTGAAAAGAAATGGCGTTGACATGCGAAAACAGATCTGTTATGATTTCGCAGACCTTGCCCATGATGCTGCCCAAGTAGAACAGAGCTTTGCGACCGTCCAAGGCATCGTAAACGAGTTTGACGGCCGAGATCTGTTACAAAATAACGAGAAATTTGGCGCCAGGTGGGAAGAATTACACACGGTTAGTCTCGTTCATCGGGGGTGGAAATTTACAGGGGCCGATGTCTTCATTTTCGCAGCGCTACAGTGTCACTTTGGGCCAGTCTAAAGCAAGCATTACGGAGCTTCAGAAGCAAATTCACGGTAAAAATTTTTGCCTTTGATCTTGTTGATCACACCTGACAGACTGTGTTAGAGTTCGTCTATGTCTTATTGCCCATGCTCGTGAGTAATGAGCCGGATATTACTACAAAGTTGAGGCATCTTGAAGACTACGTCAAGGTGAGTACCGACTTACCTGTGGATGAAACATGACCAAAGCTGTTACAGAATATCACGGCTTCTCAAATGCCAGCCCTGGAGCTCGGCAACAAGTTCTTCGATCTCAAACCGGACGTCGCTGCCTTCGAAAAAGATTTTGACACCATCAATGGCAATCGTTTCGAGTGGGATCCTTTGGACAATAATAGAGAATTCATACACCGCGTTATGGAGAAATTGAGAAATCACACTTCCAAGTTCGATGAAACAACCCAGAAGCTAAGTGGAATGGAAGGCATCTGGTGCATGGTAGATGGCTCTGCATTTACAAATTTGTTCGTCAATTGCTTACTCATTTTTGTAGTTGGAAGAGGATGCGAAGTCCCTTGATGAGCAATTGAAGAGAAACCGCTTACAAACCAAAGGGGTTCGCCCATTATATGAAGCTTTGGAGAGTGCTCTAGTGAGCTACATATCTGCGTTGTAGACAAAGAGCGTCGGATTTGTTTGTCGGAAATGTCACTCCGTGCGGAAGCGTTCTGCTGACTACAGGGGTTATATTCTTTAAATAAGGACCGGAAACCCGGCACATAAGAGGGAAATAAAACGAATTACTTCACTGGATTGTGAATTGGGGAAGGAAGGCAAAATGTGAAATAGCGGTTCCGAATATAAGAAACACCAGACGGCATAGAATCAAAAATTTCAAACTGCCGTCAAAATTAGAGCATGAAAGAATGGAGATCTAATTCGACGGAATGAGTGTCGGATACCTGGAAGCCACTTGCACCATTCTAGGTTGCAGTTGGGATGCAGCATAGCCGCCTGCCTTCACCCTGATAACGTACGTATTCACGCCCATGCAATAAATAATCGATTAAACTTAAATAAATTGATAGCGTAACAAACGCAACTGGAACTGGAGCGTCTAGCATACCAATCGATGGGGCTGGAATGCGGCTCCTCGTATAGAGGAATCTATCACAGAAATTAAATGGCCGGCTCGTCTTAGGGCTCTTGTTAAAGTTCGCGATGAGAAAAAAGGTATGAGGTAAGCGCATCTACGGTCAAGCTTCTTACCAACGTCAAAACAGGGGGCGTCCGCGAGATGGACTTGGCTACTACCCATTCAAGCTTCTCATCAGCGCCGGCGCAGTCTTGCTTCTCCATGATGACGCACCCAAGAGCGCGCGATCAATCGTGTCTGAACCCGGCCTTTAACATGTACAGAAGGAAGCAAACATTGTCGAAGGCGAGGCGACAGAAGAGGCAGACGAAGTTAACTAGGATCGGGGGGGGAGTAAGTATCTGGGAAATAAGATTGAATCACATAGACTCATTTCACGACCAACCTGAAGGCCTTCCCGTATCCTGGTTTCTCCACGCTACCTGATACTTTGCTCGCAACAGCATCCGAGCATCGGTTCACTGTCCTTATATTGGGAGGTACCGGGGCTCGTGAGGTGGAAGGACATTCCGCTAGTCAAGCTTTCTCGTCATCTACGCCCACACCCATGGTTAGTCCACTGTTTCATCATCAACGTTCAACGTTCAACAACACACTTACCTTGGTGAGTATCGACGGTTCCACTCTATGCGGTCTCGGCGCTATCATCGGGTGTTCAAACCTCGGCGGTGACAAAATCTCATACAGGCTCAACTGTGTTGTATGAGTATCGCTTCGTCTGCGGACCAACTGCAGACGCAGGAAGAGGGAGGAGTTGGGGTACGCCTGGGTTAGGCTTCAACGTTCAGATTTGGGTGGGCATCGAAGTCTCGTATTTGGACGGGGTGGGACGGGATAGACTGTGATGAGGAGAAGAGAGAAGAGAGGCTGGATAGCTTTTGATGGGCGTTGGCGTTGCTCATCGTGATCAGCGTGAGGTTTGGGAGATTTCTGTTCGATTAGGTAATGCACAGCCACGTTTGTCCTTCTTTCCTTCCGCGATAACCACCACCATCGATATCGATGGTGTCTTCGTGAACATCGACTTTGACTCGAATCTTGCTGGCTTCAGTCTAATTCTGGTGTCTCTTCGAGCTGCTTTGTTCTGAGACTGTAACCTCCGGCAAAGGACCCAGGTGCTTCAGCCACCTCGACCCAACTACGCACCACAGGCAGTGCCTCCGCAGCCGCGCAGACCCTAGCTTCATGTCAGCTCACCGTCGTTCCTTTCTTGCTCTTGGCGCCCTACAACTAACCGTCCTCCCCGACGCCTCCGAAACTATAACGGCGCCTCCCAATCCAAAGTCCATAGTCTCGATCTTTATTCACCCCGTCCCTCCCACTGCCCTCGATTCAACGCAAGGGAAGCTCTCGTACCACCCTCGACGCAGGTCCTAGCTATCTCCACCCCCTCTACTGGTATCGCAATCGCAGTAGCAGTCGCATCGTCATCAAGCAAACCAGTGTGGAGATGTGCTTGCTTACGCACCGTGCGCCGAAGGTGTCTTTGTGAGAGTGACTCTAAGGCTTAAGCAGTTGATACGAAACCGAAACGGAACGGAACGGAACGCTGCCCCTCCCCTCGAGTTTGATCCTGGATCTTCACTTCAAACCGCCCGGTCCAGGAATACCCACACCCTCGGCTCAGGTTCTACGTCTCAGCCATTTGTGCCCACCCCCACCGCTGCTCACTTCGCATTTTCGTCGGGCAGAGCAGTATGGGGATGTCATCTTTGTGACGCGTAGTTCTGCGTCGAGTGCCGGAGTGGTGGGCCGATTCAGGCGGCGGGATGATACGAAAACGAAAAACGAAAACCACACCAGTTAGGAACCATACGCTGGGCTTCGAGCTTAATCCCGCATCTTCACCTCAATACTTAAGTGCTTTTTTCTCGCTCCTTCACCTTGCCCGCACTTCTATAACCAAACCTCCTTGTAACTCGTCAAGTCGTCTTCCCTTCCGTGTACGTGACTTCCTACAACGAACCTCATTCGTCCCCGCATTCTCATCCTCATCCTCATCATCGCCGTGTCAATGTAGACGATCTCTGCACCCGCCCCACTTCCCACTTCCCGCTGCCTCGATTCAACCGCCATTTCCAAGTCCGCGACAAACCGACAACCCTCGGCGCATTATTTTCCAACTCTCGCGTACCCTCCCTCGTCGCTGCTAGCACTCTCTTTATATTGTTATCGGGCAGAGCAGTGGGGATGGTCATCATTGTAACTGAAATTGGAAAATGCGAGCCGAGGGTGCCTGAGTGAGACGAGTTCTACGGCGGGATGATATGAATACGAACGAAACGACGCGGGTTCGTCTTATCTCTCCCTTCTCACTTGTTACGTCTTGTGATGTTCTTGGGCTGGACTTGTACGTTCCTAAGGGTTCCTAAGGGGCTACGTTAATGACTTACGCCTCCAAAATGCCGCCTCTGGGGTCTAAGGTCTTGATCTCCACCCTCCCTGTCCCTCGAGCGACCACTTGTTCTTCTCGATTCAACCGTCAACCTAGGTTCAGGACCACACTCGGCGCATTTTCATGTCTCACTTACCCTCCCACGTCGCCGCTTTCCCGCTCCTCGCATACGTATCGGGAAAAAAGCGGTACTGGGACGGTTTTTATGATGTTCACTTGCCCGAGTGTGACCTACTCCTTGGGTGAATACGAAATCGGAACGAAAATACTGCCTCTCGAGCTTGAGCTTAAATCTTCCGTGTCTACTTCCTTCTGACGACGGTTTTGGACTGGTACGCGCCCGTAAAAAAATTTAATGACGAAACCTAGATCGCTGGGACGCCTCCCATCTTCGGGGTTCAGGCATCGAGTGTCGGACGGGACCGAGAGTCGCCTGGAACATCAAAATGAAGGTTGGACAACCTCGACTCCGAGCTGTACTCCTTCATCTCGATGTGGTTATAGTCCGGAGATTCTTTGTCCCGTCCTGTGTACCTGCCTGCGCCTCGCGCTCGCGCTCGTTCTCACTCTCGCACTTGCTATATCCGAAGACGATGGCGAACCGACCCGTCTTCAACATCCAACGCTTAAAATCTCAATACCATCGGTGAGTTAGTATCTTATTGGATGAATTTGGCTATGATCTAATATTTTTACAGTACCTCGTCAACGCGAAACGCGCGTCTGGAGTATAGAATATAGATTCTCAAGTTGTTCATCAACCACCCCGCTGCGCGTTTGGCGTATAAGGCCCCAGTCCTAGAAATCCCTCGGCGCTCCTCCTACCTCTTACCTTCCACATATCCTCCTCCGCCGCTGCTCCCTTCACGCGTTCATCGGGCTGGGCAACATGGAAGCGGTTATCGGGGAATAGAAGGAAAGTGGTTGCGCCGAGGTCTACCGAGGAAGACCGATTACCAAGCGGATGGCGGAATGATATGAAATGAAACGCTGCCCTTCGATTCGAAGCTTCCTCGCCAACATATTGACCACCCACTGCGCACCTCCACTTCATACCCTCTACTTATCCATCCCGTGGTGCTCTCCTGCTCTTCACACGCTCATTTGCTCTACATTTCTCATCGACTGAAGAGAAGTAAGTGGGATGTGCTACCTCTGAAAGACCGAAACAGGCGTGGCACTAGGGGTGGTAAGAACTGAATGACGAGTGGCACTCATGGGCATTGGGGACTGTGTAATACCAAGTCTCCAGCGGATACCAGTAGTGTGATGACGCGAAACGGAACTCTGGTCCTCAAGCTTGATCTCGGTCCTGCTTCTCCTTCTTATAGCTTTCTTGTACTGTCACCTATGCGAATACAGGATGGGATGTTTATTCACCGGTGTACTACCCATGGCATCGAGCTGGTGTCGGACGGGACCAAGAGCGCGCTGGACTTCAAGGTAAAGGCGGTACAATCTCCCCTCGGAGCTGTACTCCTTCGTCTCGATGTACCGAATGGCCGATCAGTTCTCATTCCGTCCTTCGCACCAGCCTCCGCCTTGTGTTTGCTGCATGCTCTTCCTCCGATGAATCGATGATTACAACGAACTAACAGAACAGAACAGAACAATGCTCCTAACGCTTATGCTGTCGGTGAATTACCAGCTTATTGACGAATAAATTCGTATTTTGAATCCATTATATCCAGAGCATGCCGTCAGCGAGAGCCTCAACACACCCGAGGAGGCTGAGAGTAAGAATGGGTTGATACCATCACCGATTTTTCTTTCCATCTATACGTATTCCTTGGCTCTATTTTTTCCTTCGCATTCCACTGGCACTATCTCCCTGCCTCAGAGACCGCTTTTTCATGGTGCTCCAGCTAATAAAAACGAACAGAACAAAACGATGCCTCTAATTAAATGTCTGTACCATTGACGAGTGACTACTCGTAGTTTGTCCGTCACCGTAAACACGAGCACTTCTGTCAAGCAGTCTGCGAGTTGGAATAGATTGGTTCCGTCGAGACAAGTTTTCTTCCTACGTAATTTTTTTTAGTGTTTACTGCCATACTGCAGGTTCCGCTGTTCGTCGTTTCGTATGGTCCATGGACGGGGTAGGACAGGGGGTGTAGACATGGGTATGAGTGGATGGACTGTAATGAGGACAGAGGAGAGGAGAGGAGAGAAGATATAGGCTGAATAGCTTTTGATGGCGTGGGCGTTGCGCATCGTGAGGTTGGATTTCTGTACGATTAGGTAATGCAAAGCCACGTGTGTTTGTTTTTCCGTCTTTCCCGCTTTCACATGTGGTTCCGCGATTATCACCGCTATCGATATCGATGGTTTCGTCTTGAACGACAAATTTGCCTCGAATCTTACTGGCTTCGGTCTAATCCTGGTTTCTCTTCGAGCCGCTGGGTGCTGACACTTTCAGCGTCAAGTTCCCAGTTACCTCCGCGCCCACGTCGCCCCAACTTTGCACCACCAGGCAGTGCTTCCACAGCCGTCCAGCCCCTTCACTTTGCTGACATCACCGTCGTCATTCCTTGCTTGGTGGTCCTGGCATCTCCGAGATTGTAACGGTGTTCACCTCTGAACACCTCGGCGCACGTCTTACGTCTTATGTACGTCTTCCTCACCCTGCTGCTGCTGCGCTCCTGTTCTCTTCCCATATTCATCTGGGAAAGTGGTATGGGTGTGGTGGTTTGGAAGTGTAACCGCTGCGCAGAGGGTCACGGTGTCCGCGTGAGACCAATTAGACAGCGGGCGGATACGAAAACATAATGCTGGTGGTTGAGCATCCTGGCCGACATATCGAACAACCACTGCGCACCTCCTACCTTCCACATATCCTTATCCGGCCCCGTGCTGCTCTCCTGCCTTCTTCGCACGCTCATCTGCTCTACATTTCTTATCTCTTACCTATGTGAATGAAAGACATGTACGGCGGATGTGCAGTGAGCATCCTCTTGAAAGAAGGTCAAGCAAGAAGAGCAGTACGGGAACAGTACCGAGGAATATGTTAATGCGCCGAGGGTGCCGGAGTGAGCCTAATCCTACGGCGGGGTGATACGAAACGGAAACGGAATGATATGCTGCCTCTCTGGGTTGCCCTTAAGCTTCCCTCTTATGATGTCCACGTTCCTACACGCTCGTGGGCCGCCAATAGCATCCAACGACGAACGAAACCTAGATCACTGGGCTACGTATTCTTATTTTTATCCACAGATAAGACAGGGCGGGTTGCATACGAGTAACCACATGGGTCCGGGCTTAGGTAACAGGTAGGCGTCGGACGGGACTGAGAACGCGCTGGACTTCAAGGTGAAGGCTAGACAACCTCACACTCGGGGCTGTCCTCCTTCATCTCGATGCCTTTTTGCCTTTTGGTTCTTTTTCTCGTCCTTTGCACCCACCTCCGCATCCGCCTCGCGCTCGGGCTCCCTGCACCCACTCCCTCTGACAATGACGACAACGAAACGACCAGCCTTTACACTCCAGCTGACAATTGAATAAAACGGAACGCGCTGCAAATAACATCACCATCGGTGAGATACTTGCTTACTGGATGAATTTGGATCTGAATCTACTATATCTACAGTACACTGTCAACGTGAGACGCGCCTCTGGAATCCAAAGTCCAGAATTTAAATCTACCTCCAACGTCCCTCATCCACCACCCGATGCGCCTGTAAGACGCCTGGTCCCAGAACACCCGCGGCGCTCCTCCTACGTCTTACCTTCTTACCCTCCCCACCGCTGCTCTCTTTGCATGTTCATCGGGTTGGGCAGTATGGAGACGGTAAGGGGACAATCATGCGAAAGTAGTTGCGCCGAGGTTTACTGAGGACGACCGATTACCCAGCGGATGGTAGGATGATATGAAATGAAACTCGAAAAAAAACACTGCCTTTGACTCAGATCTTCCTTACCGAAATATCGTCCACCCTCTGCACACCTCCTAATTCCCATCTCCCATCCTGCGCTGCCCTCTTTCTTTCTTCACATGCTCATCTGCTTGACGTCTCTCAGCGACTGAAGAGACGTAAAACGATGTGCTAATGATTTTGGATGAGCTTACGGGGATGGCAAGAACTGAATGACGAGCTGCCTTCAGGGGTACTGTGTAACACCAACTCCCCAGCGGATACTACGATTGCGAAATGAAATGCTGGTCTTCGAGCTTGACCTGGGTTTTGCTTCTGCTTTCTTTTGATTTCCTTGTACTGCTACCAAAAGACAGGACGGGATTCTTAATCACCTGTGTGTCTGGTCCAGAGCATCAAGCAGGCTTCGGACTGGACAGAGAACGCGCTGTACTTCAAGATGGAGGTTGGACAGTCTCCCACTCGGAGCTGTACTTTTTCATCTTGATGGGTTCGAAGGCTCAAATTCGCTTCTCATTCCGTCCTTCGCACCGCTTCTGCTTTTATTTAACGTCTATGCTGTTGGTGAGTTACTAGCTTATTGACGAATAATTTGGATCTACATCTACTATATCTACAATATGGCGTCAACAAGAGCTTGAGTACTTCCGTCAAGCAGGCTGTGATATACATAAGTTGACACCATTGCGCTGATTTTCTTCCTTTCTTATCGTATTCCTCGGGTCTATTATTTTCTGCACGTTCCGCTATCTCTACTTTCCTCAGTGACTGCTTTATCACGGTGCTCCAGCTAACAAACACGAACGACACAGAACGATGCCTTTAATAGTTCCTACTTGTAGCTTTTACATCATTGCGAGCACGAGTACTTCCATCAAGCAGTCTGTGGCCGGCATGGATTGATTCCGGAGCGATGAGTTTTCCTCCTGCGTATTCTTTTTTGGGTTGATTATTTCCTGCACGTTCCGCTATTCCTTCTATGGGATATTTTCACTCAATCCTTTTTCGTTTCCTTAATCTCTTCCCTGAAACCCTTCTATTCCAATCTCGATTTTACTATTGTACTCGTCGTTTTCGTTCGTTATGATCGAGTTATGATACCTGCTAGGCGACATAAAAAGAAATAGCCGTATAAGCTCGTCAGAAACTGCTATATCAGCTTGGAATTTTTTGGACACTTGCTTCGGCTCTGAACGACGAGCATGGGACTACGGAAGTTAATCGATGAAACGAGAGCTTAAACTTAAGTGTTTAATTGCCCTTGCTTCCTCTCAGGCTTTCGACCTTACTGAATTCTCTCTCGTCCTCAAGTAGTCGTTAATCCCAAAAAACTGCCTTATTCTAGGAATGTCGCGATCAATTAAACTCCCCCTCGCCTCACGGGCACCCTCGCTCGCATTGACCCTGTAAGCATCAGCGGGGGCGAGGATAAGAACGAGGGATTCTCTGAAATCGAGGGGTATGTGTTTATAGAAACAAGACACATAAAATACTGTATCTCGGTTTGGCATTTGACCTCCTCTTCCTGACCTCTTCTAGAGCCCTTGGCCAGTCCCAATTTCTCTTCACTTAACGGAGAAAACGGCCAAGAAATCCATCAAGCGCTCAAATTTTGACTCTCGAGCCTGCTCGCAAAGTACACTCTCCGTCATTCTCATCGAGCATATCCTCATCTCCAGGCTGTTCTTCTTTGACTGCTTTTCTTGCCTTAATTGACTCTCGGTCTTCGTGGGAGGCTGAAGATCGAGATTGGTCCGAATACGTGGAAGACACAGACTCGGACTTTAAAAACGGCGTTGTTCAATTTCGCCTTGATAAATTACTTAAATGGCACATTTTCCTAATATTTCTCATAAAACAACCTCCTAAACTCGGTGCTCACTTTACTTACGAGAATAAAAGAAATCTTTCATAAGTAGTAATTTGAGCAACCGGTCAGAACCGCATTCGGACGCTGGCTATCCCATTACGTAATGTAAGTTCTGCACGTCCCACCGTCATCAATGTTTTCCTGAAGGACGGCTCGACTTCCCCGTTCCTCCTTCTCATATCTGAGCAACTCTGACACCGTAGTCTCTTACCGCCCTCTACAAAGATGCATCACTGAGGAATACGTACATTGTAACCCTATCCGAAACCGCTCTGTTGGCTCTGTCGGTGTGAGTTCAGCTGTAGTTCGTAACTTCGCCTGGTGTCCTTTCGGATGAGGTATTACGTTGGCGACACCTTGGAACGCTCGAGCTCATCCATCCACGTCTAGGCTTCATATCCGACCCCGTCAATGCCTGGTCTCTGAATCTGAACCTTAACCCAGGCGCACCGGCTCTCCCACCGCCACCTCTAGACGGTGAAATATAACACGCCGCAGAGAGTGGATGCCTTGATACCCACCGATGTAAGTGCTGCTCTCTGATAATGACGACGATTGACTGATGATGGCTTAGGCAGATGGCGAGAAAGGTGGACGAGCAAGTGGACAAGCAGCAATCGCAGTCGCGTCCCCATGCACATCAGCTAGCTCCAGCAGAAATTGAGGCTGCCGATAGCTGCCACCGCAGACGCCGGTCAACTATCCACCCGGGTTCGTCATGTCCGGAGCCGCACCCCCCCCAGATTCAAATCCAGAGATTTGTCAACTGTTTCGCCAATCTCTCCATATCATCCTACCCGCTACCTCCTCAGCAGAAACTCCCGCCTCAGTCGCCGCCTCAAGAGCAGCACCCCTACTTCCCTACTTCCCTCCTAAGCTTCTCTCCACTCCTACAACGCCTAGGATTGGTCCACCCCCTAGGCTAACCATCTCTTCCTCCTTGGGGCTGCTTTGGGCTCGGATCCTCCTCTGATTCAGGGTCTAATTCCAACTCGAACCTCGCTGCCACGGCAACACGACCTCGACTGGGTTAGATTCGCCCCGTGTCCGCTCTGTTTGCCCCTGGCACTACAGCAGTAGGAGCGGGACTGAGGAATTGAAATCGACCGCAGATCATCGTAGAGATGGGAATCTACGGGACAAAGGCAGAGGAGAAGTATTGTGTTGTTATGTATAGGCGTGGGTAGGCGCTTTCGGTGGGCTGCTTCGGAGTATGCGTGAATCAGGACGCGTGACGGATAGATGGACGGACGGACGGGTTTTTTTCTTCTTCAACCACTTTACTTTACTCTTTCCGTTTTGTGCATTTCTTCTTTCTTTTGGTGGATGTGTATTCGACTACTGCGAAAGGATTATTGAGATAATCGCCATGGACAAATGGTATTTGTCGATTAAGATGTACAAATCCGCTCTATTTACAAAGAATGTGTTACGCATAATACCCTAAAGGAGAGAAAAAAGCGAAAGTATCAAGGTATGGTTAATTACTATCCTGTGATGGCTCCGGGGCGTCCAGTGGACGTACGGGATTGTTGACGCTTTCATATGACGGAGGAACGTCAAGGAGTGTAGGATTCGTCGTTGCAGACTGGTCATGATTTCCAGAGATTTCGATATTTCCATCATGAGAATGTGTGTCGTGTGAAAGAGAGGTAGTTGGCTGTGGAAGGGGACCTAATAATCGTGCTGCTGACGTTGACGATTCGGGCACTTGAGTTGAGGGACCGCTGTGGGCTTGAGCTGAGGTCGTTCCAGGTCCAAGTTGCTCACTTCGAAGAAGTATACCACCTTTATGCATTCCACGAGTCTGCAATCGATTGGACGGTGACGATGAATGAGGGAGTGAAGCCTGTTGACGTTTCTCCAAATGAGACCGGAAGTTCGATTCTGTCACCTCTTGAGATTCAGAATGATGTGAATTGAGATTGAAAGGGGTGATGTCCCCGGAATTTTCTTTGGCGAGAGATGAGAATTTGGAGGAATTGTGTCTTTGCCAGCGGCGTCGCAGGATAAAAAAAATGGCGGCCGCAATGACCACGACGGCACTAGCCACACCGACGATAGGACCTATGAGCTTGGCAGAACGACCGCTGCCTAGTGATGAACGAGTACCTGTCGATTCCACTGCAATTGTTAGGGTGGTAAGTACAGCAGAAGTGGTAGCAATTCCGTTCATAGTGGTTACTATAAACTCTTTATTTATTTATCAGCGGAATAGTTCAGTCTGTTCAGACTTAAGAAGTAAAAACGCACCCGTAGCAACCGTCTGAGTCACAGCCCCCGGACTTGGACTGGCATTCGGGCCCGTAGTAGGGGCCGGCGAGTCGGTGGATAGGGCAGCTGTTGGAAAAACGATGTAATCAAATTTGTCCAAGAGCAAAGGGGCTGAAGCGGGTCCTAGGTTTGTGAGTGTTATCATGTGGCGAGCGTTGACTCCCACAGTTCCACCACTACCGGAGTACAACGCGACCGCAACTTGGAATTCGTTGGCGCATGCGATAGTTTGGTGTCCACCCACAACACCGTCCATTGTCACTTGATATTCGACCAGTCCACTGATATTTTTGCCACATGGTTGTACACCGCCGACGATATTCACAAGTAGAGAGCCTGGTTAAAGAACTCCTCGTTACGCCTTGACTCAATGTTGGTAAGGACTCACCAGTGTAGGACAAGGTAGCCGAAGCGCCTACCGATGTGGTTTGGTGCAAGGACCCGCCGTATGCGGCATCATTCGAAACGGAAGTCCAAGAACCGGAATACGAAATGATTGATGTTTTGGGGTCATCTACGCCTTGGTTGTGTGTCAAAGTACCGGACATACTCCTATGTTTGACCGAAGGGAATGGTAGCCAGTTGGTTTCTTAGACTTTGTGGGTTGTGGTCGAAGAACGACTCCACTAGTTGAGCGAAAGTGGGGAGAAAGAGTGTAGTTGGGGCAGCGCCCTTGAAGCGAACAAGGTACTAGAGGTAGGGTCTACATTCTTTAAGCCATCGTCTTCGTTGTTGGTATGGGATTCAGCCAGACATCACCGCCTCACACGGATGTATGTTGTGTAAATAACACATCAATGTTTCGCGCTGAGGCCGTCAATGATCTGTATTGGTTAAAAATTGTCAAGGGGGCTGTGTAGGTGATGCCAAACTTGGATATCATAGAAAACCTATGATTCGACATGGAATCAACATTCTTCGGTGGGCGATGTTTGTGGTACTTGTTGGCAACAATACCGGTGATCCCGAGGGTTAAATATAGCCACACGTGGGTGTTTGGTCTCTGACTCTCTGCTGGGCTCTGAGGATTACACTTCCGAGGCACAGCACGTATACTTCGTCTACCAGTTTCTACTGTGTCAGTGGCATCTGTTGGGCTTCTGGCAATAATTTTTTCAAACCCGTCCTTCCATGCCAACGATCGTAGTGGACTGATTTCTGTACAAGGGGTTCAGGGCGACAACGTAATAATTATCACAATCCTCATTTCTAGCTCGTGTCCTTTCTTACCCATCGATTGGGCTGATTTTGATATCAAAATCCGCGATTTGGTACGTAATTAGACGTCGAATATATTTATTGCTTTTTGGTAAAGATGCTGTCGTCTGTAAAATATGGCATTTTCGGGCTGAAATTTTATCTGAGGTTATAAATATCACGGGTTTCCACGCGTTGGAGGTATCAAACGTCTTGTCCCCGCCTGTAGCCGCAAGTACCCTTCCACATGGTACAGCCTCCGGATGTCTGTGCAGTGGCTTAGAGATGAGTGACTCTATCAATCGAAAACTTGTGTGTTGCTCTATATTCGAGACAAAAAGCGAGACCCCTGATATGTTGGAAAGTTCGAATTAAACAACCAGGAGCGGCGGAGTCCAGTGTTTCACACCTGGTCAGTTGTAGGTGGATCGTATCCAAGATTTTTTAACGCTAAAGTGCCACAACCCGTCCCGAGACGATGGTGTCAGCCCCAGCATCGGTTTAATCTCGGACACCGGCGTTCAGCAATGGACCGTACCGGTTAAAACTCACCTCACCATTAAGCAAAGCTAAGGCAATGACAGTGAACAAATATGGGAATATTAATAATATATCTCGTCGTTGTTTCCTTGACATAACGCACAGCTGGAGCTGGAACGACGAAGCGAAGGAAGAGAGGCTTCCAGATGATGGGAAATTAGAAGGATGCAGTATGGAATGATTTGGAATGAAACCCGAAATGTGCAGACATTACTTATTGAGTGGAGGGTTGCGTAACTGAGAGGAATGCATTTGGAAGAGGTGATAAATATTTAAGATGTAAATAAATATTAAACTCTTTCATACGAGTAGTACTCAGAGTTCAACGGGTGCACTAAAGTGAACAAACGCTCAGAGAAATGCACCGGTGAAATGTTGGTGTCACGGCGCCTACTGATAAACCTACTTGCTAGTACCCATACCCAGGTTTTTCGTCCATCGCTTTTTCACTTCGGAAAATCGTGGAATTCCCTTGCGCATCATAGATGCTGTTAGAACGGAAGGATGATGCTGATGGATGAGTGTGTGAGACATGTCGGTGGGGATCAAAGTGAGAATGGACGTTTGTCAACGATTCTGCAACCTCTCGAGATTGATGTGGATCGAGATCAAACGGAGAAACGTGTTCAGCAAATTTATCAGCGAGAAATGTCGACCTTTTTGAGCTTCGTCTCCGCCAACGGTTTCGACCGATGAAAAACAGGATAACTGCAACAACGACAGAACCGACGACCCCGCCGATGACAGGAGCTAGGAGGTGGGCAGGATGGCGGCCTATTGTCGATGAATCAGCACCTGTCGACGCCACTGCAATCGTTAGGGTGGTAAGTACAGGCGTAAAAGTTGTAATTCCGTTCACGGTGGTTACTATAAGCTCTTTATATATTTGTTAGTTTAATAATTCAGCCTGAACGAGCTTGGAAAGCGAATGCACCTGTAGCAACCGTTTGAGTCACAGCCCCCGCACTTGCATTGGCATTCACCGCGTCTGAAGAACCTGTAGAAGAGGGCAGCGCTCCGGCCGGTATGCTGGTTTTTGGCAGATAGACAACATAGGCAAAATTGTCTATGATCAATGGCGCGGAAGCGGGGCCGAGGTTCGAGATTGTTACAACATGGCGAGTATTACCCCCTGGATTTTCATCGGCCCCGTTATACAATGCGACCGAAAGTTGAAATTGGTTTGTACACGCAATAGTCTTGCGCGCATCAACCACACCATCCATTACCACTTGGTATTCAACCAATTCGCTGATATTATTGACGCATGGTTGTATGCCTCCGATGATCTTCACAAGGTGAGAGCCTGGTAAATAATGTCCTCGGTATGCCGCGATTCAAATCCACAAAGGGCTTACCAGTGTAGGATAAGGTAGCCGAGGCGCCTGTTGCTGTAGTCTTGTGGAGCGAGCCACCGTACGCCGCGCTATTTTCAATGGAAGTCCAAGACCCGGAATACGAAATGATTGATGCTTTCGGATCGTCGACTCCTTGGGTTCGTGAAGGAATATCCGACATACTACTTGTGTCCAGTAGCCAGGAAGTCTAACTTGTTACTCGTTATTTTTCCAGTTGAACGCGAAAAATATTGGGGGCAAAACAACGACACTGGTAGTTGCGTAGCAGCAGTGAGGAGTGGTAGCACCCTTGAAGTGAAGAATGTGTTCTTAAGACAGGTTTCGAAACCCGAATAGGCCACGTTGTTTTATGCCATGGTCTTTAGCGGTGTGTAAGTCGAGGTGAGATCAAAAGAACATGATTGTTTCAAACGGAATTGCGTTTTGCAATTAACCTATTGATGTTTTAGATTATCAGTGATGTGGCAGTGAAGTGGCAGGGGGGATAATTCATAAACGTCAGGGGCTGGTTTGATGACACCAGAAGAATAGGTGTGTGAGTATCAAGATAAAAGTAGCCAGGGGCGATGCGAGCTGAGTAGGAAACTGCACGGCCTTGCCGAGGATTCGATCACCCGCGGCTTCTTCTGACCGCCGAAACCCGCTGCTAATACTTACCCGAGCTCGAATTTTTCGTCCAGTCTCTCTTTCTTTTACGATTATTATTTCCCCTGTATTGGACGTCGACTAACATTCAGCGCAGGTGCCTCTCTGCTTGCCAGGAATTTTGCTTAAACCACTGAAGACGGAACAAGTAGCAAGAAATGAGTAATTTGAATCAATAAACAAATCTGATGTTCTTTTTTTCGCCTATAGCGCGGATATGTAGGCCTCTAGAGCGCTCTCCAAAGTTTCGTATACTGGGCGGACGCTATCGGCTCGGAAATTAAACGCAGTTGAATCCTCTTCCTTCTCCATGGCACTCAATCGAGTCTGAAGCTTGGTCGCATCGTTCGTCAACTACAACAATAATAAGTAATGAGAAAATCGATTAAAAAATGTAACGCTGCATACCATGCGCCAGATGCCTTCCATTCCACTCAGCTTCTGGGTCGTATCATCGAACCAGGAAGTGTGCTCTTTCAACAAGTTCATGATACGGTGCATGCACTCTTCATTTTGCTCCAAGCGGGGTATTTGTTGGCGATTGCTCTCGATCTGCTCCGCCTTACCTTCAGGGAGACAGTTTCAGAGACATCCCTTCATTTCAAAAATACCGTGGCAGTCACCTCGTATTCTTTGATCTATTTCGTTACGCTTATGCTCGTTTTCGTTGGTAACCTATAATGAAGCTTGTTGGCTAGTGATTGCAAATAGGGCTGTCGAGCTTACGAGTTCGGCGAAGAAAGAAAATACATCCCCTCTATCTGCGTACTGTTCATACTTTTAAAGTGGTGAGTTTAGGCGGTAAAATAGCGACACAATGAAGCCAGCCAAGCTACCTGTCGCCTTAAGCTGTAGAATAAGGTAAGTTGAGTGAAGGAGAAGAGAGGGATAGAAACACCCACTCCTCTATTTCCCTCAGCATATTATCAATTTCAGAGTTCAATCTGTTCCTTTCATTGTGCATTTGGTTGTCACCATTTGGAAGAGCCGTGTCCAAATTGTTATGGAAGGCAACGACCTCTTGTTTAAGATAGAGAAACTCGTTACCGCGGTTCTCCGCTGGCTCGTGAAAAGCCGTAATAATCTGTCAAGTTTATTGCCATGTTTCACCAAAGGGATAACGGGACTTACCTGGACATACTCTTCAAGACGCCTCGACTTTATGACTTGCTTTATAGTTTCAGGGTCCTCGCTCTCGACCATGGGCAACAAGACGTTGACAAATTCTAGAAAAGTCTGTCAGATCAGATCAATCCAATAACAGCGAAACTGTTGACCGTGAATCTGATTATGAAGCTCCGTAATGCTTGCTTTTGACTGCCTTAAATTGACGCTGTAGCGCTGCAAAAAATGAAACGTCAAAGGATCTAAATTTCTGCACACGACGGACGAGACTGACGCTGTGTAAGACTTCCCACCTGGACCCAAATTTCTCGTTATTTTGTAACATTTCTCGGCCATCGAGTTCGTTCACAACGCCTTGGACGATCCCAAAGTTCTGTTCAACTTGTGCAGCATTATACCCAAGGTCTGCGAGATCTTTGCGGATCTGGTGTCGAAGACTGTCGTCGTTTTTCAATGCGCCTTTTAAGGCATTATGGGCAGATGTTAGCTGTTCCTTGGAAGCGGGCTGGCCGGCGATTTGGACGCCTTGTAGAAATTCGGAAACGACTGACATGTCCCCGTAGAGCTCAGGGATCCGATTGCTAATGTGAAGGAGGCTGGGTGTGGTGCGTCGAGCTTTGAAGTTGAAGCAACGTATTTATACGTATTTTAATGGCATTTAAAATGTTTTTCTGGTCAAAATTAGCGCGGTTTGAGCCCGTGAAATACGTCCTTAATGCTGCCTCCTGCAGAACATTCCTCTCGAAGGTATGCGGTGATATAAGGCATGATGAAGGTATTAACAAGTGCCTGTATGAGACGCTGAACGGACGATCTGGAAGCAATCGACCATTTACAACGTCACTGAGGTCCCTCTATATAAAGATCTGGGCTTCAAACAGGTGAAAATAACAAGCGTCTGGTATGAATCTACTCAACATGATTTAAGACGTCATATTATCCCTCTGATGCATAATGTACGATTAAGCGCTACCATGGCATGCATGCAAGCATATCTCTCCAAATGCACGTCTCCGCGACGTGGCATACTTCCTGACGATATTTCTGACAGAAGTAGTTGGCAGAATCGATTTTATCACGACGGGCTACTTACAGCGTGATTTTAGCTCATGCCATGTATATCCTTGCTCTTGTAATACGTGTATGCAACGGAAATTGGTACTTTCCGAACCAAGTTCAAAGTCCACCCAAACGGTCAAAGTCAAGGTGCCGAAGCCAAGATGCAGCGGCACTACCAGCGTCGTACCCATGCCCTATGTGACTCTAGAGAAGGCGTCACGGACATCAACATTCTTGAGGAATTGTAATTCCCTGCAGCCAAAAGAGGGGTAAATTTAATCAGCATTTCTTCTCAACCTTACAGCCGCTAGCAACGAACTTTGTTCATACCAGCGGACGAAAGCTCATCCTAAGATTTTCAAAGAGCCGTGGGCGCCGAGAAGCTCAGGAACATCCGTATCGTCACCATGTACTAGAGCTTGGTCGACGCGAACATGGGCGACGCACGCAAGACGGGCCTCGCCAACGTCGCGTTCAAGCTCCTCATCGGTGCTGGTGCCGTCCAGTGTCGGCACGACGACACCGCCATGAACACGCGCGTCATTGCGGCTGAGCTCGTTGGAAAAGAGCCGGTGGTAATGCAGATCCAGATGGAGCTGAATGAAGGGAGGAAGTGGGTGGACAGTCCTCAAAATGGGGAGGAAGGAGGGATTGGGGGCATGCGACGTGGCAGGGTTGTGGCAGGGCGATGGTTCCGCTTTTCTGGTGTTCTCAGTATCTGCACTTATACCCATTATGTAGTTAGTTGGTAGATCTACATATTTAGTCTTCAGTCTCGAATTCCAGCAGGAGCACTCACGTCAAACTCGCATTCTGTTCGTTCCATCTGCAGGCAATCTGCAGGCCGGGAGGAGTCGGACGTCTGCCTGGGTTTAGGGTTCGAAACCTTACTCGAGTACATAATTTACTGGGGCGTGAGAGCTGATTAGGTGATGCACAGCCGCATGCTTATCTTTCCTCCTCCACCACCCTCGATATCGATGGTTTCTGTTTGAACGAAAGACTTTGGATCTAGATCTGACTTGGCTTGCTTCAGTTAGATTATTCTTTTTCTTCGAGATGACACCCCGTCCCTTCCGTTACTCTCGACCTTGGGCACTGTGTCTGCTTCCACACTCTCTTCGCGTACTTTCAGGCAGATCAGATTGGATGAAGTCCGAATCACTACGCCTGCGCTGTGGTTGTCCAAGTCAGGCCAATTCAAAAGTCAAAACTTCGGCGCGTAGATACGAAGCGAAAACGAGACGAAACGTTACCCCTTTCCCCTAGCCTACCGCCACGTCCTCGACGTGCGATATCATCATCCTCCTCGTCCCTCTCGCTTCCCTCGGTCCAACCGTCAGGACCAAGTACAGGGCCACCCTCGGCGCGTTTTCTAAGTCTCACTTACCCTCCCTCCTCTGCTCTTCAGCCTGGGATACTTATCGGGAAGAGCAATGGTAGAGGTAAAGCCGTTGCTTGAAGATGCCCGAGCGTCACCTACTCCCTGGCGTGAATTCAAAAAGGAAAGAATTCGAAACGTGGCCCCTCTTATTTTTTTTTAGCTTTAATCCTTTCCCAGGAAGAAGTAGTCTCCCAGCAAGCTTAGATCGCGCTGGTTACGTTGACAGCCCAAACCTCCTCCCTGCCCTCGCAAAAGATGTAGCTGAAGTACGACTTGGTTCAAGTCTCAGCTTGCTTCGACCTGATCCCAGCCCTCTTATATTTTCCGAAAATGAAGCCTCTAGCATATCAACCGTAACTGTCGCTTTTTCCTTGTAATTGTCTGTCCTACACCTAGACTGTAAACGTCCTCCTCCCCCGAGTCGCCGACCTAGTCTCTCCATTGCTCCCCGCTCGCCCGACACAGACAGGTCTCTGAGCACCCTCGGCGCCGATCCTTCGTCTTATTTCCCTCCCTCGTCAATTCCCTCTTGGTCTGATCAAGCAGAGCAGTACGGGACGGTGATCGCAACTAGTCTCTCTTTGCCGAGGGTGTCCAACTGAGCCCAATTCTACAGCAGGATAACGCAACAGCGAAACGAATTCAAAACGAAACGCTTGTATTTAAGCTTTATTTTGGATTCTGCTGCTTAATTCTTACGATTTCTTTGGACTGGTACAACAAAAACTAGATCGCCGGGCTACCTATTTTTTCCCGAAGCATCACCAAATAAACGCACATCAGGCATAAAGCTGGAGTTGGACGGGACTGAGTACGCGCTAGGCCTCAAGGGGCAGGCTGGACAACTCGTACTCGAACTGTTCTCCGTCATCTCGATACGCCACCCCTCCAGGATGCGTTTCTTATTCCCGTCCCTTCCTTTGCGCCTCCCTGACACGCCTCGGTCTCGCGGTCGCTTCTTGTTTCACACTTCTATAACGACGACGAGCCAACCCGTCACTCACGTCACCACCCCAGGACAAAACAGAACAGAACGGCGCTTCTACACCTGACGCGTCTCTCATAAACCACCTGCTGCAAGACACCAGTTCCTTAACACCCCCGGCGTACCTTTAGCTACTTACCCTCCTGATCGCTGCCTTCCTGTTCGCTTCGCGACCTCACTGGGAAGAGCAGCATGGGGACGGTATATAGGAAGGAAAAGATTGATGCGCCGGCGGTGATTGAGTAAGACGAAGTCGTCAGTGGACGGCAGGGTGATACGACACGAAATGTTGCCTTTCGAGCTTGGCCTTGGATCCACTTTTCATCGTACGACATTTTCACCCGATTGTACACGCCCAAAAAGCCTTCCGCGATGGTTCAAGCATCATGCATAAGGCAAACATTGGACGGGACCGAGAACGGGCGGGAATTGAAGGTGAAGCCTAGACAGCCTTCCACTCGGAGCTGTACTCCTTCACCTCGATAATGACTTTGACCTGTTCCCATTCCCGTCCTTTTCCGCCTGACACTCGCTGCACCCTTCTCCTTCTCCTCCTCCGACGAACTAAACTGCCGCTAACACCTCAGCTAACAGAACAAAACAAAACAAAACGGAACGACACTTCTAACATCTTCGCCATTGGTGGGTGACGGGCTTATTTGATGAATTTGCATCTGAATCTACTGTATCCCCAGAGTCTAAAGTCAAGAGTCAAAATCTACACCCGATCGTCGCTCAATTTACTACCCGATGCGCTACATCGCACTTGGCTGCGTTTTTTTTTGCTTCACTCATAACCACGTGGGTCTAGGCTCCAGCAGGCGTCGGACGGGAACGAGAACGAGCGGGACTTCGAGGTGAAGGTTGGACAACCTCCCACTTGGAGTAATACTCCTTCATCTCGATTCCTGTTGCCACAATTAAGAAGCTCTGGATCTTATTCCCGTCCTCCGCACTCGCCTCCGCCTCGCGCTCGCTGCATCTTCCTCCTCCCCCGATGGTGACGACTGCAACCGATCAACTGAACTGAACTGTACTGAACAATCCTTCTAACGTCTATACTTTCGGTGAGTTACTATGTACATAGGTTATTGACCAATACATTTGGATCTGGATCTATTATATCTACATGAACTGCAAAGAGTTTTTATGATCAAGATAAAACAGCCTTCGCTGGGATACCACAGAAGAACCTGCCGACCAAGGGGCTACGCCCGGAAGATTCCGAGACACGACGTACCCTCCCAATGTTCCATCATTTGCAACTGGGGTCCTGGTCAGGGTCCCCCATATCGGGAAGGAGCCCACCTGGAACCGCTCGGCAACCGTCGCTTAGATCATCGCTGCAAGTCTCCTCGTTAGCCGTCTGGTATTTCTATGGATCGTACATGCGCTGTACTTTAGACGGCGACGGCTGTCTGGAGTCGGAGTATGTAGTTGATGCCGAAACTTCGGACATGCCTCTTTTTCTCCCATCCCGCTCCTCATCTACCATAGCCTGGATATCATCACTGTTGAAGATCTCCTCGTCGTTCCTATAGTTGTCGGTCTTCTCTGCAGGAATGCCAATTTTAAAATGTTCTTCGCGTGTGATGTGAGAGGTGACAATCAGCTCCAAAGGAAGTGGTGCTCGCTTTCCATCGTCGTCGGTGTGGTTTGTTTCAAGATGGTTTTTGAGGTTGTACTTCCAGAAAGTTGCCCGAGCACCGTCTAGAGTTGGAGGACATATCGGACAGTGGATGGGAACATTTGTGCAAGGTGCGCGCTCTGAAAACTCCGCTGCTTTCTTGTAGTTCATCTCCTTATAGTGATATTTGCAGTTAGCTGTTGTCGTTGCAGCTTTTGATGGAGATGTGAAGAGCTGAGTTTTGCACCCCAGTGAATCCAGTCCACACCATCCGCATGGATTGCTTCCGACCTATAAAGAAGATGAACATAAGTACATGAAAGACAATTCAACTTGGTATGTACCTTGATCACCCCAACCTCGTCTATTTTATGACGTGCTTTCAGAAGATGAGTTCCAACGTGATTTCGCATATTGTAAAGAGCCAGCTTTTTTTGACAGAGCAGGCAGTCAACTTTTGTGTTTCCGGCAAGTTTAATTACCGATAGTGGGGCGGGTAATTGAACTTGGGAAAGATAAAACTGAGGCGACCCATCCTGGAGCGCATACGGCAGTGCGTTAAAGTTCCCTATTCCCGACAAAATTGGGAGCCGCTTCACATTGTCGACAATGTCAACCGACTCCGGGTCCATCTCTTCCCAAGTGCGTTCAAACGTCTCTTTGAGTTCTGAGTTTCGGATTGACCATACCGGTACAGGACCTTCTTCAGTACCATCAGCCGCATTATCATTGCCATCGTAGCAAATAGATGGTGCCAGAAGCTGAAAATCATTTCCCGAAATGCGCGTAACAAAATTGCGCTTTTGAAGAGTGCGATCCTTGCCCTCCTGTATTTGGATATACTTCCTAGACCACCACCAGTCAAAATTAGCTTGATCTGTCTCGTCAGGGGGGCTTTGTGGTATGATTTCAAGCATTTGAACTGCCACAGACACGCTCTTGGAGCCAGTTTCATCAAGATCGTCAATGTTGACCGCGCCGAGGTTAGTTTTTGAGGTTCCTTGATGAAAATTTAACACCTCCACTACGCTTAGACAGATTCCATTCGGTACGCGAATCAGGACCGCGCCAAGATCTCCGGCCTTTACTTGTCCTTCGGCAGAATCAAGAGTATCTCCTGATGAATCAATTCCAACTGAGGTTCCGCGCAAAGACTGGGCAATTTTGACCCCCCTAGCACGAAGTGGTCGGACCGTGCTCAATTGCCGACGCTCCTTATCTGCAGATAAGTACTCCTTGACCAAAGCTGGGAGGTAAAACTCTTCGCCGTTAACCTTTAGATAGTGCGAATCATTTTTAGTTGACAATGGATTGAGCTCCTCCGCGTCAACTGCAATGGAATTTATTTCTTGAGGATTGATGGCGTCGCGAGCATCTTCAAATTCGTTTTCGTCGTCAATTTCTTGATCAGTAAGTGAAAGAAGACTTCCAGTTAAATAGCCGTCGTCTTCTTCCTCTTCTATTTCATCAGATTCAGAGCTTTGAAAGCCGACATAAATCTTTCCACCAGGTCGAAGGTGATCTGTTTCAGGCTCCGAGAAGATCTTATCAAAGTCAGTAAATCCTTTTAGCGGACCAAACCGTCCAACCATCAATTTATTTGCTTCATCCCTCCCGGATTTGTATTCCTTGTGGATATCAACATCTCCAACACGCACATTTCCAACCCAGGATTTTGGATTTATGTGGTCAACCCCTCGGGCATTGATGAGGTTGCGTCGGACATGGCCGCGGTCAAGATCAGGGTACCGTTGAAATATTGCATCGATCTCAGCACCGATACTGAGCTTATGCGCAAGCTGAAGAATATCGAAGTTGCGAGCATGGTCTTGAGTCCGTGCATGGGAGAAAACATTTTCGAGTCGATCCGTCCCTTCGAACAAAATATAATAATTTATATCCGGGTCGGCGAGCTGCAGCCGTGCAAGATTGAATAAAATACTCTTGACAATTGCCTGAGAGTCGGCCAAAAGGGCACTTGTCAAGAATCCAAGCCGATGCATTCGGTAGAGTGCCGTTACAAGGTGTGAAAACGTAGAGAGCGATTGGATTTGTTTGGACAGTGTCATCGTGACGTCAATGAAAGGAAATAAAAAGAAAGTGAGGACTTTTGCAACGAAACCGACTGCCTTGATTCGAGAATTCATTGAAGGTAAGGGATGCTTTGGCTTCTTGGTAGATGTCTGGTGCAGACTCTGGACAAGGTTTACGGCCTTAGGAACATTTTGCTTGTCAGCCGGATTAAGTAATGAAGCTGCCGCTTTTGGATCCATTGATTCCTGTAGCGCTTGGCTCGTGTCGTCCCTTGTAAGGCTCACATCCCCAACCTGGATTCCGACGGGAGATCTAAGCATTGTAGCAAAGCGTTTGACAATATGTTTTGGATCACAGGTGCCGATAATTCCATTTCGACCAGTCCGGCAATTTAGCCCAACCAATTTATAGAGGACTTGTCCCAGAGCAGAGGATCGATCTAGATCTTGAATTAAACAAACAAGGTTTCGGAGTTTTCGAAACGAGGACTCCCCATCGGTTGAAAGGTTGGCAACCTCGCCATGACGTTGTGCTCCCCATGGACTTGTATGGTACTCTTCTAATGCGCTTTCAACCCAATTTTGCATTTCCTTCGCTTTCTCGGTCTTGCAGGATCCTGAAAGAACAAGTGGAACAACATGGTAATTTTCTTCATCTGTTACAGGCGCAATCCCAAGAACTGTTGCGTCTTTTCCACAATGACTTGTCGCCTGAACCGATGTATCAGAAGGGTAGAGGGCTTCTGCAGCATCTTTGAGGTCACCGATGCTTTCGACAACCTTCTTAATATGGCCCGAGTGTTCGCGGCAGAATCCTAGAAGTGATTTTTGACTGTGATCATATCGAATAGATTCTTCGATTGCCACACCATCCATCATAAAAACCTGTCCAACCTTTATATTCTTTGGTGGCTGGCGTCCTTTTTCGCCAAGGAATGATTCCAGGTTCTTTTGAAATTCATTCCTGCTCGGGACACCAATTGACGTAAGTAGTTCTGGAATATACTTTCGCTCCCGCAATGTTGTTAAGGACGGGTAACCTTCTGCCTTTTGGAGCGCATAGAGAAGCCGCGGTCCACCGAGTGCCTTTATAAGAAATGCGATATCAAATTCCTTCGCTGTCCAGCCTGACCGCGGCCTGTAGGTTCCTGAAATTGCCTGGTGCAGCTTAGTACATATGGTGTCTGCACTAGCTCCATTTCGAAGGGCCGTAGACAATATCCTCGAGACACCTGCAATTTTATTTTGTGAGAGTAACATAACCATTCGTTTGTAGTCGTTCATTTTCTTCTCCATTCGGCCAATTTTGCGCTTGTAGTTCATAATCTGTAACACCACGGCTTCGTTTAATAGACATTTTTTAAGAGGCCTGATGTGTCCATACCGACAACTTCATTGAATTACTCTTTCTAACATTCAAAACCAGCGCTGTCCTTAATTGTCGAAAATTGCGATAGATGTAAGGTGTGCTAGGTGCGCTGTCTGGGATGGCGCGGGACATGAACCGACGCAGCTGCTGGGAATTTAACAGTGACCTGCAAGACATACAAACCCATTCCCGTTCCCTCGGTTGATTGAGCAGATCCTGCGGCAGAAAACGAGTGCAGAATTTTGAGCGCAATTTGATCCATTTGGAATCTTCTGAATAACCGACTGGTTTCCACCCAATTTCCTCAGTAGTATGTTGTTGATAGGCATATGTCTCGAAAACAGACCCCGCGACCCATTCCACTTGCTGTCCTTTGCAGTCAGGTTCCTTTATGTCTTCTTTGGAATCCTCTTCACCATCTAGATCGCCCTCAAGTGGTCCATCTGAATCATAGCTATTGTTTTCCGGACTCCAGGCTCTAGAACCAGATACTGTGTCATCAAAACCTAAGCGCTCAAGATCTAATAACCCAACATGATCGTCAGGGGCATGATGTGATCTAAGATTGGCGCGCGATGCGCGCGGTGTTAAATCCGTCTCATGATTTGTCGAGGCCATCGATGTTGAAAGAGAGCGCAACTGTACCTCCACCGAACCGGAATCTTTGAGCAGAGGATTAGTTCTCAGGCAAATAAAATATTTTGAACTCACTTAAAATGTCGGATGTCCTTGCCAATTGATTTGGACGGGAACTCGATGCGTTTGGTTGCCCAAAATTCATTTGCAGTGCCATAGCTGCTTGCTGCCGCTCTTCTTCCAATGAGTTCACCTTATCTCTCTTCTTCTTCTCGTTTTTACATTCCTTGCTCCCAAAGTGTTTGCGGAAAGGTTGTAGTGACCGACCAGGAGGCAGGAGAATGTAAAGATCACACACTTCGCATTTGAGTAGTTCAGTATCAGATCCAACTTCCCTGTAAATGTGGTGATATACCGCGGCGCCGGTCTTATCCTGAAGGACAATCTGCTCGATGGGGTCTGTCAGAATGGCATTGTACGATTTGTGCACCCGGGGCATCACATAGACGAGCAGGGAGGGGAAAGTAGCATTTGTGAGAACATCGGATTCGAGCAGTATATAGAGAAGTTACAATTATAATATAGGTACGACTCTGGAAAGGTCTTCCCAGAGACTCGGAGGATGATGAAGTTATATCGATCCATCCATCTAAGCGACGGTTGCCGAGCGGTTCCAGGTGGGCTCCTTCCCGATATGGGGGACCCTGACCAGGACCCCAGTTGCAAATGATGGAACATTGGGAGGGTACGTCGTGTCTCGGAATCTTCCGGGCGTAGCCCCTTGCTGCCGACTTCGTGTGTTCTTTCTTCACACCTTAGAGTTTGACACGAGGAACCGTCAATGCCTTGGCGTTAGAAAAGAGTATGAAGGACTGAGGTTGATTCATGTCGCTTATTTGAATGCATTACGTTAAGTTTAACCATCTGAAGAGCCGCGGTTTGACAGAGTGCGCAGTACTGTGGACCTCCCAAGCGCCGTCGCTCTAACCATGTTTATTCCTACAATAGACTTTATCTGTTAAAATTTGAGTCGTTGGATTAGGCTTATCAGGCGTACTATAACAGTCCAAGGCTGGCAAAGGTCGGGTAGCGCGTCGAGCAGTGCGCTATCGCGTCGCACGCAACGGCAAGAGGCAAACAAAAGTTTTCGTCACTGAACCGTGTGTCGTCTACATCATGATCAGGGTCCAGGCTTGGCCCAGGCTGCTCTGCTATCAGGTCGATCAATAAGTAGATCAGGCCTCAGGCCTCAGGTCTTATGATATCTAATCTAATCCTGACTTAGATCATGCACGTGGATGTATACCCACGTGTTCTCCTTCCCGCGATTTCTGCCACCACGATTCCGTTTCCGTCTCACAGCTTGTGTTGATACCACCATCGATACTACCCGCAGAGCTCACTTTCTCTCATCTACGACAAGCAATGCCTTCTGTAGCCCTAGCTTCCGTCGACTGTCATCATCATCGCCCTTACTACTTGATGCGCCTCAGGCACCCTCTGGCCATTCGCCTCATCAGCGCAAGTCATCTACGCCTGTAGCTCCTCCCTGTTTAACGTGATGAAATATTCCTTAGGTCGTAGCTGAAAGTTTACTTCTAGTGCGTTCTACGCGCTGCATACGCGCTGTTGCTGTTAGTGTTACTGATGACAATGCTCTGCTTCGCCTCTCCTGATCCTGCTGGCTTTGATCGATTGATCTCCCACTCCCTAGTACCTTCTCTTTTGATAGGCTCACTATATTTCCGATCTATGATACATCCCTGCTATCGTTATCTTCAATCTCCAAGCTCGCGATCGCTGCTGTATTCATTCGCATCCGCCGCATGACTTGCCATCGACTAGGCACTAGGAGACAAGCTTGGAGATACAGATGATCTGGGCATTGGAGGACGTGCATAACGACTACACGAGGGCTCGAAATATCGTGGAACGCCGACATTTGGATCTTTTGAAGTTGCACTTACTGCCCAGTCAAAAACGATTGACCCGCGAATAATCTGTGTTAAAACTGTGCCGCCAGGACTCCAGCCAGCCAGTCTGCTCTCCAAGTGGACCTACGGTTGTAATACCACTGGTTCCTGGCAGGGTCCATCGTCTCGGACTCTGGTTTAGCAGTTAAGGTAACTTCAGACGAAATCTAGTGCTTCGCGACCGGATTGGACTTGCGAGGATTTGTACGTCGGTCGAGAACGATGTTGGAATGGACCACAAGCCGGGGGGGCAGACTGAGCACTACGAACTGGGCTTCGCACTTCCATCTTGATATATGGCATATGAGATCCCAGGTTCTAATCTTGTATTCGTGCGCCTCCGTCTCTGCGTAGCTGACAACCACGCCGCTGTGCAAGCCAGCTACTCCAGAAACCGTCTATATCAGCTTGGAATTCTTTGGACATCGACTTTGGCTCTGAGGACGAGGATGGGATTACGGGCATTGATATCGATGAAACAATAGCAAGCAGCTTAAACTGAATTGTTTAATTGCTCTTGTTTCCTCTATGGTGTAGGCTTTGAATGTCCTTGAAGTCCCTCTCGTCCTCACGTAGTCATTAAGTCCAAAAAGCTGCTTGATTTAATTCTAAGGATATCGCCATCAACAAGATTCCCCGTCACTTTGCTGGCACCTTCACTCGCATCGACCCGGGTTAGCAGCCAGCGGCGGCGGCGAGGACAAGAATGGGTGCTCTGAAATCGAGGTGCATGCGTCTATGAAAACGAGACACATAGGATACTGCATCTCGGTTATCCTCTGTGCACACTACTTGTCCTCCCCCAAAGCCATTTCCTACTCCCAATTTCATCTTTACTTGACGGAGAAAACTATCAGGAAACCCATTGAGTTCTCAAATTTCGTTCCAGCCCTTCGTAATGTACACTCTCCGTCGTTCACGACAGCCATATCCTCATCTCCAGGCGGTTCTTCCATAGCCGTGTTCCTTGCCTTGACCGCCTTGGTCTCGGGGGGAATCTGGTGATTGTGTGCAAGTTGTATTGAAGGCGCAGAGTGTCACTCACTAGATCAGTGTTTCGAAGTTCTCGACGTCCCATGCATTTCTCGAAAGCGTGGCCGGGTCGTAGAGGAATAGGGTCTCATGATCAGGCCCAAATTCAAGATGTTAGGACAAGGCAGGGGAACAGCATAATTGAGGCACAGTGTCAACGCCTCACTGTGATGGTGTGGAGTACACCCTCACCTCGTCTTCCTACATTTATCTCAGTCTGGTGATTCCACTATCGCACTCTCCCCGTTGACGGCATTTGTTTTTGTATCCGTATTGATTGGTCTTGAACTCATGTATCTCGCAGCGCATAATTTTAGGGAACGGTACGGACGAGGTCGTGATTAATGTTTATCGGGAGATGAAAGAGAAGTATTGGTTGGCTTCTGTATCGACTATACTGAATATTAAGTTCATCGCCTGCTCCTCCGTGGACGTTCTAGAGTAGACTCCCATCTTTTTTTCAAGAGTGACCGGTAGTTCATCGACCCTTTACTTGATAAAACTTAAAAGAAGGGAGATGTACGCATTCTAAAAGTGTACCTTTGCTTCGGAGAATTTGGATGCACTGCTGGCGCTGATTCCTGTTCGTCTTGGAAACAGCTGTTAGAAGTATGACTTCCGTTTGTAATCGCTATTTTTCTGTCAATAGGAATTTTATTTCTTTTAAATACACAAGAAAAAACAGGAAGTGTGTTTGTTGAGACGTTTTTACACCATAAATATCATCCCTTTCACAAAGAAATATTGACCCAACAGAATTCGTTTTTCTGAGGGAAATAGCTGTGGCAAAAGAAGTTCTTTATACACATTTTCTGTTCTTTTGAATGTATTTAAAAAAATTAAAGATTCTATTTACAGAGGAAATTGTAACTACAAACGGAAATCATGTCTCTAACGGCTGTTTCTCTTGGAAACAGGAGTCGGCGCCAGCAGTGATGCCGACTTTTCCATTGGCATTAGGTAATATTGCCACGTTTGATCTCTCTATTGTTCTTCGTCCAAACCATCACACCCAGTGAAAATCGACTCTGCACAGTTCCGCGCGGAGCTGCAAATTTCGGCATAGAAGGACAAAATCGGCGAATATCCGCCGCTCTCCGAGATTTCCTGCCACGGGTCTTTCTTGACTGCTTTTGGTCAACTATCATCTCAACTTTCCACTTTCTATTCGCCATTCGTTCCGCAGAGTCGACAGGACAAGTACTGGGAAAATTGTATATATATCCAAGGCCTTCAAGAACGTCCACATCCTCTCCTTCCTTCCTTCCCCCACCTCCCCTGCTTCCCCCCACTCTGTTTCCTCCTCCTGCACGTTGCTCTGCCGTGCCGCGGGCCTCTCGCAGTCGTATCAAAACTATCTAGACGTCGTAGATGGCGGTTTAGGCACTCATAGGCGTGCAGAGTTTGACTGAATGGCTTAATGTGAGTTTGGTTTTCTTTTAGACGACTGTACACTGATCATTATATGTACAGGCGACCGCATGCACTCTCGATGTTTCGATACACCATCTTATAGCCTCCAAGTGGCCCGTCTGACCGTTTCTCCTGCATATATGCGCCTCTTTACTGCAAGGTGAGCAAGTCTCACCGTAACAACTGTATGACAGGCCCTCGGCTCACCACCAGCGTCTCCTCTCGTAGACTCTGTATCGGCTCGAGCGGCTTCTTTTGCAACGTTGGATTTCCATGCCGGTATGTGGTTTTACGATTTGATGGATTTCTCCTTCGCTGACACTTCAATGGCATTCCTCTTACCCGCGCAATTATACCTAGAGCTCTCTGACGCGATTTCGATTTGCTGGATTGACCGCAGATTGTCAGGTGCGTCGTTTATTTTATCATACTTGTACTGAATCAAGGCAGTAGTAATCGGCTCAGAGCGACTGTGAAAGCTTGGATTAGCTGCATCGATGAAGCTGAGGTGAACGTAGTGTCATTCATCTAATACATTCCATCCGATCTCAATATAATTCACAGGTTTTCGATCTCCTTCGATGACGGTCAGCCCAAGCGTAGTACTGAAAAGACTGGGCACAGGCGGCTGTAGGTACCGGCTAGACGTAGATAGGCGCAGGTAGACGCAGATAGACGCAGATAATACATTTATTTCTCGGATTCTCTCGGATTCTCTCAGATTTAAGGGGGAAGATATGGGGTACAAAAATGAATGGTATATTTCTGTAAATCGAGGCTTATCGCAGAATTTCGCGGATAACTAGGGGAAGCGGCAGAGAAATCTGAGTCAAGTGCGGAAATTTGCGGGAAAAAATCCGCAAAAGGGACAAAATCCCACTTCATCCGCGACTTTCTGACGTTCCGACAGTCACCGGAATCTGCAGATACTTTGCGGATATCTGCGGCTAAACTCAGAGTCGACTTTCACTGGGCATCACAGTTGACTAGGTTTTCTTGAAGGACGGCTTGACCTCCTCCCGTCCACCCTTCTTCTCTCTCAGCAACTCTGACACCGTAATTGCCAGCGTCACGAATCCAGGTACCCGCGGTACCCCACGTACCCCGTCAAAGCACCTCATATCCTCCTCTGGCTCCGCCTATCATTGTGATGGCATACTTCTGGGTTCGTACGAGGGAGTTCTTTGCACCTCCCTCTAAGAAGATGCATCACTGACGATATAACAAAGGCGAAGCCGGTCTGTCGCTTTGAATTCAACTGCAGTTAGCATGGGTTGCTTCGAATGAAATCTCGACACCCTGGGACTCGCGAAATGAAGCTGCGAGAGCTAGCACACCGCCAACGCCGTTCAAAGGCTATCCAGCCTACATATACCCTCTCCCTATCATGGTTGTCAACTCTGCCGTCCTATACCATCCTTCCAACACGAACAACATCGCCCTCCGAATGTGAATCCGAACCTTAACCCAAGCGCACTGCCGCTTCTCCCGCCTCTTCTTGACCTGCGTCTGCAAACAGAGCGATATAACACCTTGAGCCCGTATGGTGTCGAGTCCCCCCGAGGTTTGAGCATCCGATGATCACACCGAGACCGCATAGAGTGGATTGGTCGATACTCGCCGATGTGAGTGCTACTTGCTGACGATGATGACGACGGACTGACGATGGCTGTACAGGCAGCAATCGCAGGCGCGTCCGCCGGCACATCAGCACCAGCAGCGTCAGCACCAGCAGAGCCTGAGCCTGCCACCCCAGACGCCGATCAACTACTTCCACAGATTTGTCATCCCCGGAGCCGCACCTTCGCAGATCCAGCAGCCATAGTAGCCATTGGCGTGCTTTTCCCAGATTACCTATACCACACCCGCTGTCGACCTTATTTCTCTCACAATCCTCTCTATGGTGTCGTACTCGTCTCTCGTGCAGCAGCTCTAGCCTCGGCCTCAGCCTGCCTACTCTCCTCGAAGCCAACTCCCTCGTCCCCAGCCCAGCCTCCGCCCCTGTTCCAGCCCCAGCCCCGCCAACAACGACGACGAAAGCCCGCGGCGTCCACCCCAGCAGCCCCCCTTCGCCAAACAGCTTCAAGGAGCTGCCTGCTAGATTCACGCACGACCCCACGCTTAAAATCGCGTACTACCGCGAAGTCTTCTTCCTCGTCGAGTGCGTGGGCCCGAACCCGAATTCTGGAGCGAATCCTCGCACTCGCCCCCACTCCCACACTGCGCCGTCCTCCTCGCGTTCCTCCACACCCACAGCCCGCATGCATATACGCATTCCTCCGCCCCTCCGAGTTGCAGTTCATCTCTCTCCCTTCCTCTTCCGCCTTCACAGAGCGCTCTCCCATCCCGCCCTCGCTCTTTTCGCCCTACATGAAGCGAGAAAAACCTAGCGACCGGCGAGGCTGGGGCGGTATACGCTCGGCTTAAGAACGAGTTCGCGGAGCCGCCGTTTGTGTTTGATCCGGTGATGAGTGTGAGGTATTATAGTCTCCCGTCCAACAAATTCAAGGCAGCCACATTCGCAGAGCTCGGGATCAACTCGGGCGATGTGTGACTGGGAAGTGGCCTCTTCTGGTTTTTGGGCTGAGCTCCCTGTCAAACTCGAACTCTAACTCAAACTCGACTGGAGCAGGTACGACCATTCCCTCTCTCTCACGCCAGGCCCTACAGCAGTAGCAGCAGGAGGAACAGGAGGCGGAGCAGGAGGAGGAACAGGAGGCGGAGCAGTAGCAGGAGCAGGAGGAGGGCCAAACACGCGGGTTTTAGCTCAGTTTCCAGGAAGATTCACCCCTAATAAGATTTGGCAGGTTGCGTTCGAGAGACTCTCATGCTAACGCGTGGTAGAAAGAGTTGCCTTTGACCTTCATTGAGTTCTCATAGCACTGATTCGATTTAAACAGATAATTTGGAATACATTTCGCTAAGCTGCATGTGAACATCTCACAATCACTGTCCTCGTCTTATCGCGGACTTTGATAACTTTCTTTGCCGTTTCCTTAATGCCTGTTACATCACAATCAAAAAGAGTAGTCAAAGAAAATGAAATCACTCACGATACCACGCAGACTACGCGTGCAACTTGAAGATGCGAAGGTTGCGTAAATCTGCATTTAGGTTGCCGGTCAAGGGAAAGTCGTCGGCCTTGTTCCCGAACTGAACGTATTTGACCTTGCTCGTATGAAGCGTCAAATCGGTAATCGATGGGCGTACAACCGAGGATCCCGACTTCTGCTGATTAATATAGACGGAATATGTTCGAACGGAAGCATCGTATGAGAACTCAACGTCAAACCAGGTGCCTACTGGGACAGGTTTATCGCTGGTGACCTCGACAAGATCTTGCTCAGGATTTGATCCGTTTGTCTGCATGTTTCGTCGCAAAGTTCCGATCAAAGTTCCTGTCGGACTGACCCTGGTCATAAACTGCCATTGACCAGAGGTCCAATTGCTGTACAAAATCTGTCTCTCCGTCGAGGCTGCGGCCATTCGCAAAGAGAAAGCGAAGGTGAAGCTGTCTGACTGGATATTGACATATGGGATGTTGAGGTATCCGGGGTTGCGGATCTTGATGTATCCCGTCTTGTCGGAGGAAACTTGGGGGGAAGAGGAGGGAAGGGCAGGCGACAGCGAGGACGGCAGCGAGGACCCCAACGGAAGAGGAAGAGGGGATTCAACAGGGGGTAAGGGCAGGTCCTCAAATGCGAGATTAACGTTACTGCCGACGATGACTGCGGGGCCGACTTGGTTGAAAGAAATGCCGTCAAGGGTGCCATTAAATGACCAATGAGCGAGCAGAGTGGATTTGTTGGGAAGGGAGCTTAATTTCGCGGCTAGACACACATTAGTTGATACAGTGTCACGATAGATGATAGACGTACTGGACATGGCTGAAGATGGGCCTTGAGAGCTGTTCTACATGCCTAAATGCATCGCTTATATGTGAAATAAGGAAAGGTATTCGCAAAACCTGTAAATAAAAGATCTCCAGATTGAGATATTACGTTTTGGTCCATCTCACTCTGTGAATTTCTCGTTTCTTCGATGTTCGCTCAAAGGTTCAACGTTCACTACTATCAAATGACCACTGTTTGTTTGTCTCCGGCGTTTTACTTTCTTGGCTGAGTATTATTATTTTGGCGGTCTCTCCCAAGTTAAATTAAGCGGGACAAAGGAACCAAGGATAGAACGAAGGTAAATGAAGGAGTGTATTAACAGGGTGTTTGTTTCCGGTGTTTTGCTTTCCCGTTCGTGACTACCATGTGAGATGCACCGTCGATCTGTAATTACTAATGAGCCATGCAGTCTACTGGAAAGTGGCATGGTTTATCCAAATCAAATGGTGGCTATGGAATTGTAGGCGAACTCGCCACCCATTTTGTGAGGTTCTTAGCCGGAATCGCCAACGAACCGGCAGTTCAACGTTCAACAGTCGCTGACCATGCGATTTCACCTGCGTCAATGAAGCGCATGACCCTGAGTTAAGAAGTTCTCAAATGTGATGAATCGGTAATAAATTTAGAAAGAAGATCAAGCACGGAGAGATCAAAATGCCGAACACAAAGGTCTTATAGTGCTTTCAATGGAGGGCTTCTCCGCTGGGCTTAGTACATTTGGAGAAGGCGCAATTATTTACTTTCACAGTAGTCACTTATAGGGTTGGGCCAGATACAGTATTATCGTGGGTATTCTAAAACAACATGAGTAAGTTCGGAGGTTCGTAACACCTTACAAAGTCTGCACTATCCTTGATCAGTCCTGGACGTAAATTTGAACCGTGTAGTCAACTGACATCGTGAAAGATCATCTCAATCGAGCTGAATTCTAGAAGTTCTAAACACCGCGGCGCCGTAGGCAAATGGTGACATCATCGAAGTTCATATTCGTCATGATTATCAGTCATTCCAAGGCCTCGCCCCACCATTAAGTGTCGTATTTATGATTTGACATCTATCCACGTCTAAAAGAGACTCGGATGTGGCAGTCGCCGACACATGCTGTGAATTGAAAGGCGACGATAAAGAAGGTGTTGAGGACGATGTAAGGTGGGTTCACGAAGAGAGTGGTTCGAGGCATGGATGAAAGTGGGGGTGACGTTGACGCCTTTGAAAACGGTGATGGACACTAGTAGAGGCGGAAAAGGCACGGTCAGCGGATTCTCCAGCTCCGATCCGTTATCTTTGCATAGAGACTGATCATGAGGGTGGGGGTGGGTGGCATCGCCTGTAGTTCAATTTCGAAATCATTAACCACTGGAATTCGAAAAACAGTAGATGAGAAGAAAGATAGAAAAGGTACATCGGTAGTGATCGTCCCATCCCGAATTACAAGACCCAGTTTCAGCATCTCCAAAATACCCTTCAGTTTGCGACGATCAGTATGGCTCAATAGTGCGTCCTCAGCTGCGTCTTGGTTGCTGAGGTGCGAGCTGGCGTTGCTGCTGCCACCGCGTAATGGATTTGGCCTCAGGCTAATTTGTGCGGTGGATGCTCTTGAGCCACCAACGACAGCGAGAGGATGTCAACATAGGTCGATAAGCTTGAGATATTTCGGTGATATTATAGCCTAGAGTCCTCAAGAACAAATTGAGGTTGTCAGTTTACGATTTAGATAGGAAAATGACAAAATATCGACATGAAGGGGAAATGCATACCTTTTAGTACCATATCCGATTGCTCTTCAGTTCATACGCACCCCGCACAACTTCCATCCCCTTCACGATCGCACCTAAAAACAACATCCTTAGATTCCCTCTCTCAGACTTCCTGGCCGGCGGCGCGTCTTGTCAGAAGTTCACAGGGTTGCTCGACTGAAAACCCGTTGCTTACCTAAAAGTTCATAAATTTGATTCCGAAATCCGTCAGTCGTACTTACGAGCCGAGGATCAGCACAGCATTGGTTGTCGAATTTTCCTCGCTCTCATGCGACGATAATTTTAAACAGGAGTGGTCATTTCCTTGAGGTTCTGACTGGTATGTAGATCGCTATTTATTACCTTCTAGCTCTTCAAGGGATTTAGATCCATGCTGAGGCAAGGTAGCCCTCGAAGTCTTTTTGTCCTTCTCCGTAACTGCACCCGTCGCGACCACTACCATCTCTTGCCCGTCTTTTGACTCGCCCTCGTCTGCTCTGGTAAGGTTTTTGTGCTTGATTAAAACTATACTTGCGATTGTGGCTGCAGATGTTAGGCTGGCATTCAGAATAAACACTGTCCTAAATCCTCTGGTATAGCCGTTGTTGAGAATAGAATTTGCCGTCATTAGAGATATTCCGAGCTTTTCAGGCAACGCGAGCATGGAAGGGTCGTCAATTATCTGTGAGATTACCGAGGCAGGCAGTTCAAGCTTGTCCATGGACAAGCGCAACGCGTTGTTTCTGCAGGAGAGTTCAAATACATAGTAAAAACCCCTGCGACTTCATAGGGCGAAACAAGTACTTACATTATAGTCGAGTCGACAGCAAGGGCGAGGGTTCCTCCAAGGAGACGAATAAACTAAATTAGGCGATAGGTAGTGAGTTTAATTACAAAGATATATAATGAGGCAATCGTACATTCCGAAAAGCAGTTACGACGGACATGTCCTGCCTAGACACGCTAGCTTGAGCTGCAACTGTAGTAGTCTGTAACGTCTAATGATTCGTTAGAACAAGGAAGGTCGAACAGCGTAGAAAAACCCACCTGTCCCGCTCCACTTCCAGCGAGAAGCATGTAAATTACAAGTTGCACTTTATGCGATCTCGGCGTGATTGTGGATATGAGACCGCAAGCAATGGACCAGATCGCGAAGCCGGAGTGGATGATCATCTGCCACGCTAGATACTTAATCTTTTTCCCTATGCATTCCCACAAAATGGTATGACGTACTCGGTAGCGTCCAGTTCGACTCACAATCACGCCCTTCAATTTGCATGTTAGAGTACTCCGAAATATTTTGAGGAAAGGCCTTACCGCAATCCAGCTCAAAATCATTTGGCTAACGAGAATCGGAATAAGAAATATCCCGGCGCCGATAGGGTCATATCCGAGAACCGTTTGGAAGTATTGTGGGAGGTAATATAGTGCCGAGAAGTATACGAACCCACTATCGAGTGAGAATGAAGCTATTGTTTATGTTAATCGATAGAAATGACGCACTTCACGAACATGGTGATGTACACGCCGGTGACGGTCGAGTGCTTGAATATGTACACTATGAGTAAGAACTTTGAGGTCAGAATATCGAATTACTATGAATCAAGCGCTTACTTGGTACGATTGGCAGTCGAGCGCCTTTCCACTCCCAGAAGCAAAAAATTGTGACGAGGAGAAAACCAGAGAATAAGGGGGCCAGAACGACTGCAGAATTCCACGGAAAAGTGACACCGCCCTATTTTCCACTCAGTCAAATGTAATAGCAACGTAGCAATAAAAAATTACCCAGATAAGTGGCAAGATTACGAGGGAACATCCCGCGAGTGTTAAAATGGCTCCCAAGAAGTCGACTGAAATCAATTTTCTGAGCAGATTTAGAGACAAATTGAGGAGCGCCCATCACCGGCTCACCTCTTAATATCCCCGTTGACAGGTTTGAACGGAAGAACGAATAGGACGACAGCAAGCGCACATGACGATGTAGGAACACTGATCCAAAAGCACCACTACAGAGATACAGCAGACGTAAGGTTGGGAAAAGTAAGGAGTAACGGAGAATGCACCTTCCAGCTGACTTTCTGCGAGAGCGCTCCTCCTATGATAGGCCCAATTGTATACCCAAGGGCAATGAATACTCCTATAATACCTTGGTATTTTCCCCTGGGCATGGTTAGCTCATGGCGGTGCAGTATTTCAAGAAAGGCTAGCATACAAACTTACCTATCACGCAAACTGACGATGTCAGATATCACAATTTGAGACATGCTTATAATTCCACCTGACACATCAAGGAACGACGAATGAGGAAAAGATAGCAACTGACCTCCACCAGCTCCAGCTACTCCCCGAAATATGATTAATTGAATAATGGTCCTTGAAAATCCAGCAAGTAGGTTTCCAATCATGAAGACGATCATGGCAACGGATATCGCTGCTTTACGGCCAAATATGTCGCTAAAACGGCCATACAGGGGCAGGAAGCTTGTTGACGTTAAAAGGTATGCTGAAGGTACCCAGGAGACGATGGAGCCGGCATGAAATGCCCCAGATATCGTAGGAATTGCAGTCGCCACAATAACAGAATCTAAGGTGGACACGACGATGCAAAGTGCGAGCCCAAAGAAACAAGTAATCAATTTCTTGAATGGGAGGAGGTTGGTTTGGTCTGTCAACTGGACCGATCGATGTTCATTTTCTTCTCTAGTCAAGCTCGGGGTTTCACTGATATGGGCCAATACCAAAGAAGGACTTGAGCTTGAGTCGTTACGGTTGCTGCTTGGGATATCGACCAAGCGAGACATGAAGGAAGAGCGTCAAGAGGAGGGAAAGGTAAAGGCTCCAATGGCTGAACGCAAAGAGGCAGCCAACGAAGTTGCATTTGCATAACGTGTCGGTTAAGCATCCGACGGTTGAGAGATGCACCGGTCGCCCAACAGGCGTGTGACGAGGTACATACTGGTAGACTGCAAGGGAAAGTCGGGAACGGTTCCGAGATCCCACTGACGTCACACTGTCGTTTTGGTCGTGGCCTAAGTTGTAGATTAGATTAGATATAGCAGATCTCCATCAGCGGCTGTGCATGGTTGTGTTGCCGCGGTTCATTGCCCGCAGCGCTAGGTATGGCTGATCGACGCGCAATCTAAGCCCTCCACGAGCATTTAAAGTAGGTTTAATAGCCTTGATAGCGTATTCTATCGTTCCTTCTTTAATGACTTTTCAATCATGGGGACACACTTTCGTTCGAATTCGTTCCAAAATCGCGTTAGTTCTCAGTCTCTACCGCAAGAAGACGCAGCGACAACAGCCAGACGTGATAAGAGATTATTAATTTCCTCTCACACCTAGATTCTGCCAGCTGGTACCTCCTGACCAAATTCCACGGTGTTAACCAAGGAGAGACTCCAACGTAAGGATAACGATCAAAGCGGTTCATCACTTCCACAGGATTCTCATAGCCCTGCTGGAGAGCCTTGTGACATTTCTTCATCTCGCACTACATAATCTTTGCGTCGGCTGCCAGTTTAGGTGTGCTGGAGGACTATCCCCCTTACTCCAAAGGCTCAAAGCGAATTTACACCCCAGTCACACTCCTAGTCAAACCTCTTCCCACATCGGCCTTGTGATTGACGTTTGTGGAAACAGCCAGCCCCTTACGCGTGTGCAGCGGGGCTTGATGTAAGAAGACAATGACTATTTTAAGGCAACTGATTAGTGAATCCTTGTACTTTCAGAGTTCGTAATAAAAGATTCTTGTTGGAGCTGCTTCCAGCGCTTTACCCGCTGTTACTCCGAGTCATTATCGATACGTAAATTGAACGCTCGACATTTGTCCGTTGACAGAGCCGCCCGTCCCCAATTAAATTAACTTCCACAGACTTCGCCCTTGGCGAATGCTTTTGATCCTATTTACAAAATCCGTCTTCCCCTTGCCTGTTGTACCGAGCACGTTACTCATGAAGACCAATACCAGGTCTCCAGAAAGACCTATCTATCTGGACATCTTGTCCGGTTATTTTCACCCATCTGGAGTGATGCGCTTGCATGCCCGTGTATTAATCATCATGAGACTGCTATACGAGCTAAATTCTCTTGGCGAACATATATAAATACTCTGCTGGCATATATATCATGGATTCGCTGCCAACCTTTGACGGCTTATGATTAACAAAGTGGCCGGTTTATTCGGTTTATTGGATCAAATTGGTTGACAGTCAATACGAGTCGATACTAACTGTATTGAATTTGTATAGTGCAAAGAACAAGACCAGTCACAAGGTACTAGTGTATATTTTAAAATCAACCCTTCGTTGTTTTGTTGTGCTACATCGCAACAGACCATATTCAGTGGCCGGCATGATAGAACTACCGATCTCAACGTCTGCCAATGCCAACACATAATTCGCCCGATGCCGCGTTGGTCACCCTTAGATAAAGCCTATAAAACGGAATAACCTGGAGATTGACCTTTAGCTGTGCACAAAGCTGAGTCGACTGTGAGTGTCCCGAACCGTTCGTAGACAAATGCTGACCTCGGAAGCTCAGTCAGTCGAGCCAACACTGTGTGCCATGGCCAATCCTCACTCACAATCATTGTCTCCAAATTTTTCCAACGCGCTACCCTCCACGTATTCCAAGAATTCTAATTCCTATCTAAACTTACCGCTTCCCTCCAGCCACTTGGGTGACCATTCGGAAGCAAACGCCGTACAAGTCCTGAGTGAGAACATGTCCCTCTTAAACGACGTTCAGCTTGAGAAGCAAGCGACGAACCCACCACCAGGGAGTTTATCTGCACGGTCAATAAACACTTTAGAAGTTGGCGAGTCCAGTCGCATGAATCTCGTGGGTATGGCCTGGCTTGTTTTTGGACGAACAGCCGGATACACTGTCTTTGGAATTGCCGTCATGATACTCGGCATCGGAATCGTCGAAGGTGCTATCCTTCCGAAGATTCATACCTGCCCACCCAGTGCAACATGTTCAACGTTTTGGGACCCCAACAATTCCAACATTCTCAATCTTTTACAGATCCTCATGAATTATTGGCTTAAATTAGGCCTCGTCCTTGCTAGCTTTGGCCTCCTGAAACTAAGCGCATTTCAGTCGTGGTTCATTCTCATGAAGCACGGAAATACCATCGATAATCTCGACCTGCATTTGGGTGCAATCAAAGGAAGCGCCTTCGATGCAGCGCGCCTTCTCCTTCGAAAACGGAACTTCATCCTCAGCTTCTTAGTCCTTGCGCTTATTAGCATTGACAGCGGAATTAATCTCTTCGTCGGTTTATCCATCATTCGTACGCCGGGGTTAAGGAAGACGACCTTTACTTATCAGGGCATATCTCGCCTGCCAAACAGCAAATACACGCATTTGAACACTGATGGGCAAGTTGGCGCTATCGCGATGGTCGTCAGCTGGGCCCTAGCAAATGATACTAGTCACAACAACGCCTTCCGTGGCTCGCTCGTCGTGCCGGACTCTCGCACAAATTTCTCAGTAAATGCCAGACCCAGCGGCCCGATCATCGACGGAATATTGTCCTGCGAACCCATTCCCAGCACAAACATCACAATAAACACCACCGCACCGGTCACTTATATTCTAGATATCACCGTTAGTGGGCGCGTCGCGCGCTTCTTAGCTCCGTCCAGCACCGTCCTCGGTGTCTCGGAAGCGGGTGGGATCGACACAGCTACTGGGAAGTATTTATGGGTCAGCAACGCTGCCGATTTACTTCCTAATGCGACTATCATTGATAATGGCAATTTTTACGCCACATTGTGTCGACATTCCCTCTTCATGAAAAACGAATCCGTCAACGATCCTAACGCCCAATATGTCAACTCGAATGCTGCAGACGTGCCTGGATGTGACGTTACCGATATCGATGCTTGTGTCGCCGATTCGGTGTCCAATGCGATCCTCAGTTGGTGGGGTGGGCTGGGACAAGCTATTTGGGACGTTAATTGTCGCGGTGGAGTCCTCGGACCCCTGGATCGCGGAAATATTTCTGAGCCTTGTCCTCTGACCACTGCCGTCTGGAAGGAGACGGCGACAAGCATGCTCGATGGAATTATGCAAACATCCCCCATAGATGGCCCTACAACGCAACAACTAATCGCCCGCGTCGAGAATATCAATCCAGGCAGGTGGTGGCTACAAGGGCTCATCCCTGCTTTTTCCCTGCTGCTCTACTTTGTATCGCTGATCTACACATGTTACCTTAGCCAGGGAAACTCGACCCTCAAGGAGTTGAATCTGACTGAGATAATCGGCGCTGCTCAGACCGAACACATCCGCGATCTGGTCCAAACAGGCCGCCTACGCAAGGCGACCGTGCGTTATGGTAATAACCAGGGCTTCGTAAATACCGAAAGTGTCTAGTGCATCCTAAATGGTAAACGTTCCTTGTCTTGCTCTTTATAATTTAATGAAGACCGGATCTCTTGGTAAAAGAAAGTAATAATTCAGTTCGACGGTCTAAAATGGGTCAATTTATTCAAAAGGCAGAAACCAATACGGGGGAGTATATTATTATCACGTCAACCTCTGGCAATAATCGGGATTTCCCTTGGGGTTCTATCAGGAGTAATTGGATTAATTCGAAGCATTCGAAGCAACGTAGGGTTGACCGAAGTTTTAGGACTTACCAACGCCCAAGTAGGGAAAGGAATGACCTTCCCACTTCCTCCACCCACGGCAAATGTATATACGAACACCATGACCTTATTGTTTAGTAGATTAGTCCGACTTCGACGGGCGAAATTTAGGGGACGCACCGAAGTACCGCCGTCGAGTGCTGCACTGAGCAAGAAGCTAAAGTTGGGAAGTAATGGGTTTCGACATGCATTCAAAAACCAATTCGATATACTTACTTGTACTTCCTGAACCAAGTGGCCCGATATCTAAGACATAACCAAACGAGGCGTGAACAACGACAAGATCAAGCCAAGATGGAAAGGCGCACTTTCTCAGATAATACTGGGAGAATATAGCCAAAACAAACGATGTGAAGACACTTGAATTAATTCCAACACTCAAGAAACCGAGTTCGGCTACATAATTATGGTCAGTAAGTGCGAACAATGTGGACTATCGTACATACCGACGAGAATCGGTGTAAACACATAGTTGAACCCGAAGGTGGGGTATTTCCGATGGAGGAGCCAGAAAGGAATTGGGAAGCCAAGACCGACGAGCAACATGTACGGTACAAACTTTGAAAGTAAAATAGTTCAGCAGTAGAACTCCTCGGAAAGGAATAGCTTACGCCATATCGAGTTCCTGTGGCATACAAAGGTGTTCCAAGGGCGCCCCATGCAATGGCATCACTGTTGTACGACTGAACCTACATATAACGTCAGCCCGATTCTACAACACCAAACTGCGGTTCTTACTTGTTGCCCTGACCATACGTTCGTTCCCTGAACACTGAGTAAAACTTCGCGTTGAGCGCTCAAAACGGTCTGGAACATGCGTTGGTATCAACAATCTGGGACAAAATGTCACCTTCAAACCTTCATAATAATGAAATTCAATATTCCTCCCTGGACCAAAATAATTAAGCAAGGTTTACGATGTGAAGGAGCGAAATGACCTACAATTATAGTGCCAATAGTCTGAACCGTAAATGTCACCCGGGGTGGAAGCTTAGAGTACTGGCCCTTTAGTCTTAGGTCAGTACACGATACATGCCACTGAGTTGAGTTTATTCATACCAACTTGAGATCTCGAAGTAGATTAAGGGCCTGGACCACCGGATTGTAGCCGTACATTGTAAAGTACATATTGGCGACGGGCTTTCCGGGAATCAGTGCGCCACCCAACATCTAATGAATAGAATTTAAATGAGCAATCGACTCGAAGAATGAACGCTACGGCTGCCTACTTGGACCATGTTCTCGATACTAGGAGCATAGCCAACAGTTGCGTTTAGCTAGATGAATATTTGATCGGACCAAAAACTGATCAATAATAATTGAAGACGTACTGTGCCAATAATCGGGACAAACATCCAAGCGAATATTAACGCGACGAACAATCCCCACCAAGGCAGACCCGATTTTGCAGCGTAAGTCGTAGCCAGGGCCATGGCGGTCGTTCCGATAAAGATCGCGAGGTACCACCAGTTCGACATTTCTTTGTATATCTAAAGAACGTTGAATATTTTCAATCGTATCAATTAAAGGGTGGAATCTACCTTCATTTTCTGGAAGTGAGGATCTTGGCATTCGGAAGTCTTTGGTACCATCAGCAACACCGTCGAAGGAATGCGACAAAAATCTCACCCGATAATCTCGAACGATGTTGTAAACCGTTTTATAGTGCCATAAAAAAAAGTGGGTGATAGCAGCTAGGAATGTTACGACGTGAAGACCAGGAGCCGCGGGTCATATAAACGAGTAGCTTACCACCAATATACATCGTCCGACTGACTTTGTACAATAACTGAGACGCAGCATACCAGGGTAAGCCCTAGAAAGTTTTGTTAAAAATCACGTAATTGAAACGGAAATAACATTGTGAACCTGAACAGCGAGTTTATCCAGGTTAAGAGTGAAATCATCGTTGAGGATTGAAAGTTGGTCATATTCAGTTCCTATCAACCAAGACAACTATAGTGATGCTCATGGAAAACGACATCGATGCTTACCATTCTGATAGTACAACAATTGAGTTAAGAATGGGAAGTTCTGCGTATTCCAAGTATTCATGGCGTAGCAAGCGCAGAAAGCGATCCTACAGAGTAATCAGCAATTGGAGTGGAGCACGCTGGTCGAACGTACATGCAAACCCCGCATCCTGCATAGAGAGACAGCTGGGTCGAAAGAGGGGTAAAAAGGGATCCAATGGATCCTCCTCCAGCGCCAACGTACGCCCAGTCAAAACAGAGCGAAAAGGCTCCCAGGCCCTCATTGCCAGCCGCGCCACCTGTACCGCCTCAATCAGTCGCAATGAAATGGAAAGGAAAAAGCCATTAATTACCAAAGACTCGAGTGAACCATGCACTCTTCTGATTGGCGAGGCAGAATATACTGATTCCAGTAAGTGTCCTGAGATACCGGTGGAGAATAAAAAATTTGATCAAGTCGGTCAGATTTTATAAGCATGTGGAAAGACCGAAAACATGACGAACGGGGCAATATATTCCTAACGAAGAAGATTAGTATACAGCCTCCTATAGCCTGACTTTCATGACTCACAGGGAACCATTCCCAGACAAATATCGCAATGAAGATGATCCAGAAAAACTTCAAGCGCTTCTTTTGCATGACCGCTTCTTGACCTTTATGAAGCGCTTCGAATAGTTGCACGGTCGGCATAAGCTGCGGGTAAACCGCAAAGGTAGGGTACACCAAGAAGCTCCTCACGACACCTATGGGTCATTGCGCAGAAATCAATCAAATTTTCACAGGTGGCCAGGCAAGAGCGTACCGGCCATTCCATATCCTATCAGCTGAGATCCGATCAACCTGAACTTTGGTTTTAAAATGATGGGAGAAAAACGATTTTGGGAGGGCTTACGTGAATATTCCGACGGCAGCGTTGGGTCGAACATTGTAGTAGAGATCTTGAGAAGCAAAGATACTGATAGCAAGCGCTGAAGAAGATGCGGTAGATGCCATAATCGTAACTGCCACATGCTCCTTGATATCTTTGCACCAAATTAGCCGGCTAGAATTTGAACCATCACGCTACTCACTGAATGGACCGGGATTCATGAATCTAACCGAATCAAATCGTAAGCATGTGTAGGAAATAAAGAAAAACTCGATGCTGTTGTACCTCCAAAATGCAGTGTCAGCTGTTTTGAATCGTGCGTTCTCGGCCGGACCAGGAATTAATTCGTCCATTACCTACGACCCCTTTGAGACGCAAGCACGAAACTAATTGGAAAAGGCTTACCTTCCCCATAATATAAGAAATAATTTGCAGGAAAAGTTGGCTGACTTGAACCTATAGAAATAAACAGTGAGCCTCTATGTTTTCCATACTAAGAGAGACGTTCATACGGTTTGTGGACGAAAGTACTGTATACGGATCGTCGAGATCAGTGGCTCCTTCAAAGACAGGAAAGATAGAACTTACGAAAATTTGACCCAGAACGGCGCCAAAGCAGGAAAGTCCGAGCGATAAGAACCACATACGGAAAGTCCAAATGGGTAGCGTGGGGTCATCATCCAGAGAAATAAGACGCAGAGAATAGTCTGCGTCCGTTTCTGAGTAGCCCAAGTTTAGTACGGTGAGAGTTGTAGTCTATCGCAGTACATACCTATAGGCCTCTCCTTCCCGTCGTCTCCCAGGTCGATTAACCTGGGGCCATCCGCAAAGACTTCTCCAATCTGCGACGCATCGAGGTTCGTCAAATCGATCTTGTCCGGATGATCAGACTTCTCGTCGATGTACGAGGGCGGTCGTGCGGCTGTCTCCACATTTCCAGAGTGGACTTTTTCATTCTTGAGCGACTCGGACGAGTGTTCCTCTGTACGGTTCATTATATGAAAGGAGCGCCGAACGTCGGAATCCGCGAAAACGTAGAGGAAATGGCTTATATAGCACAAGCTATTTCTAGACGCTGCACATGGAGCCCATACGATAAGATCATTTGACCGTGCAGGATGTTCGTAAGCGAAGGAAGGTCGTAGAGAAGGTTTGCCAAGCGCACAGGTTAAATTTAGCGTGTCAAACATAATGAAGCATTATGTGGAGCTTACAATACATCTGCCTACACCGTGCTGTATAGGACGCCAGCTTGACGGGAAAATAAATCAGTATACGAGATATAGAGGTCAACTTCTTACAAGTTATATTCACCATTCGTCGTAGTTTGGAGGCGGAGTAAATTCGGTTTCCACGAAGTGTGTTTAAAGCGGATTGATAAGGCAGCCGGAAAGACTCGGCAAGCCTGAAAGCCAGCACGACAGTGTGCCCGAAAGTCTAAAACCTGAAGGCGCAAGAGAACGTCAGTTACCTGGCGTACATAATTAAAGACCACAAGCTGATGAGCCCGCCCCATGCAATTAGAAGACTCCACCTGTCCATCAATTTCGCCGTCTTAAAGGCCGAAGACAATGGAACAGGACGACTTAAATAGTCCGTTATGAATACATCCTAAAGGGCCATAATTCATGGAAAGTAATCAGTAAGGTCGACCTTGAGTAGCCTATAAACTCACTATGGGATTGTCCCAGTTTGCACTTGACTCTTGAGCATGCTCACGCGTTACGAGACTGAGTGCGGGGACGGGGCAGAAATGTGAACAACGTTTTGAAGTTGAAGTCATCGATCCAGCTGAACTAAGAGTCATAGATTTTGGGCGTGGTGGTGTAGGGCGTAATGTGAGAACAGTCAGCGACTTCACCTCCCACGAACAGAACTTATCAGCCCAGAACTTGAAAGATCAAGGCAGGTGTCCAAGGATCCACTGAATTGGAATTACTCACCATTGACCCAAGGGAACATTACCTTGAAGATAAGTTCTCGGTCTCAGAGATAGCATTCTTCAAATGTTCACTGTCTAACGGTCGTCTCGTCGCCAGTAAGTTGAAAGAAAGAACAAGATGTGGTAGGGGAAGCATGCAATCCGAGTCCGTCCCCGAGCATTGCGAGCAGTCACTGTCACACTGCAGTGTGGCGGAATGATCACGTGGTGAAAATCGTGGTTGCATTTTTACGGTTTTACCTCTCACTCTTGCTCTCACTTTACTGTCAGTGTCAGTGTCAACGACCGCAACGCCGCCGCTTCCAAAGCAGGATGTCAACTGCAACTTATATGCTGCAAACTGACTAGTTTTACTCCCAGATACCACCAGAAATCCATCTTAATTTGAAGTTGATCGTCATACTGGTTGTCGTTGCCTATGTACCTCACTTTGTTTAGGTCAACTTCGAGGAACCCTAATAACTCACCATGCCCGCCGGGGCCGAAACCTCTACCGCTTATTATAAACTTGAAGGACGTCCCTCAGCATGTACCCTAGAAAGTATTCCAGAACTGGGGCCAAATGTATGGTAAGTTTATCAAGCGTTAATCCCGTCTGGTCGACATAATGATGATATGTTGGTGATTTGCGTTAGGTGATATCATTTACTTCCATCCGGTTGGAAACCCAGCTGTCGTCCTCAAGTCTGTAACCGCTGCTCATGACCTGTTGGACAAGCGTGGCGCTATTTATTCGTATCGGCCCCAGTTTACCATGGCGAAGGAATGGTAAGTGATTCACTATCAATATATACTCCTTCCTCATTCCTGTGTTTCTTCCCTAGAATTGGTTGAGTAATCTCTCTCCTTTGGAGTACTATCTGAACCCTTAATAACCGACGTTTTACCTCATAAATTTTCACTTACAAGCATGGATTATTGCGACAAATCCAAGAGGCACCGCAAATACCTCCAGTTTTATCTCTCGAAGCAAATTATTACCACATACAGCTTAAAGAGGCCTAACGTATGCTCCGTGATATTCTCAACGACCCAGAGAATTACAGGCGGCATATCAAACGGTATTTAAAGCTATTGCCGTCGATTTCCGATTCTCAACCTTTCTTTAAGCATGGCGGCTGGAATCACCATGATGATGACCTACGGACACGACGTCGAATCCGCCGAGAAAGGAGTTCAAACCATTCAAGCTGCGGGAGCGGCTCCCTGCCCATAGTGAGCACCGCTTCCTACCTGTATAAGAACTCATTTAATACGTATTCGTTTAGTGAGGGGTATTCCTGAATGGCTCCCTGGCGAAACTTTCGCGAAACTCCCCCATGGCACCCGCGAAGACCACAAAACTTCATCTACGGCTCGTTCAACTAGGTTAAAAGTAAATCGTACGCATTTCCTCCCGGGATATGTTGTTCGCGATTAATTGGATACTTCAGGCCGCTGGAACGTCTCGTTGTTGCTTGGCGAGATCAATGCCGAAGACCCTAAAGGCGTTCGCGGAACTGTTGCTCTGACTAATTCCGGTAGATTGTCTTTTCGTGGCCGAAATTCTTTCTCTCTGACGCCAGTTCTCTGCAGGCGGCCTTGACACGGTCTGTCGAATCTTCTTTTGATGCCAATTCCATGGCTCAATCGTCTTGAAAACTATACAGACCATGTGCGGTTCTCATGACCGCTTTTATAATGCTCCTAACACATCCCCGGTGTAAAGGAGTTCAAAGCAGGTGCCACTGATACCTCGTTATATTGAACCTCTGGACTTCAACCTCCCTTCCGCAACGCCAGTGCGGGGGCGTATTTAATTGCACGACCAAAGATGTAACAAGCAGCAAGACAGGCGTAGTCGTCAACGAACCATCCCGATTAACAAGTCTGACGCTCTTGGCCTACAGCGCGGATATGTAGGCCTCTAGAGCGTTCTCCAAAGCATCATATACTGGGCGGACGCTCTTCGCTCGAAGATCGAACATATCTGAGTCGTCTTCCTTCTCCATGGCTTTCAATCGCGTCTGAAGGGTGGTCGCATCGCTCGTCAACTGCAATAATGAATACTTCATGAAGGAACTATTGTCAAATGCGGAGCTGCTTACCATGCGCCAGATTCCTTCCATTCCACTCAGCTTCTGGGTCGTTTCATCGAACCAGGAAGTGTGATTTTTCAAGAGTTCCATAATGCGGTGCATGCATTCTTCATTTTTTTCCAAGCGATCCAATTGCTGACGATCGCCATCGATCTGATCCATTTTGCCTTCAGGGAAGAATATTTCAGTGGCCTACCTTCAATTTCAGGAATGTTATGCCAGTCACCTCGTATCTGGCGATTGATATCATTACGTCTATTTTCGTTGTCGTTGGTAACCTATTATGATACTTGTTGGCTTAAAACTGTAAACAGGACTTTCAAACTTACGAGTTCGGCGAAGAATGAAAATACATTGTCGCTATCTCGGCATTGGTCATACTTTAATTTGGTGAACTGTGAGGGTGGAACAACGACACAGTAAAGCGAGCCAAGCTACCTGTCGCCTTAAACTGTGGAAAAACCCATTAGTAAAGTTCAAGCAGAGCGCCCGGATAGGAAAACCTACTCCTCTATCTCCCTTTCGCAGTTCGAAATATCAGAGTTCAAGCTGTTCCTTTGATTGTGCAGTTGGTTATCACTATTCGGGAGAGCCGTGTCCAAATTGCCATGAAAGGCAACGACGTCTTGTTTGAGATAGAGGAACTCGTTACCGCGCTGCTCGGCTGGCTCATGAAAAGCCATGATAATCTGTTGGAGTTTTTTGTCATGTTTCACAGAAAGGTAAATCGGTACTCACCTTGACAAAGTCTTCAAGACGCTTCATTCTTATAACCTGCATGTTAGGGTCATCGCTCTCGACCATGGGCAATAAGACATAAACAAATTCTAAAACAGGCTGTCAAATCTGATCAACAATATCAGAGGTGAAACGTTTTACCGTGAATCTTATTATGAAGTTCTATAATGCTTGCTTTAGATTGGCCTAGGGCAACGCTGTAGCGCTGCGAAAAACAAAACGTCGGTGCATGTAAATTTCGAGAAATGTCGAACAAGACACACCCTGTGAAGGTCCTCCCACCTGGCGCCAAATTTCTCGTTATTTTGCAACATGTCTCGGCCGTCGAGTTCGTTTACAACACCTTGGACGGTCGAAAAGTTCTGTTCAACTCGTGTGGCATTATTACCAAGGTCTGCGAGGTCTTGGCGGATCCGTTGTCGGAGATTAACATCTTTTTCCAATGCGTCTTTCAAAGTGTTATGGGCAGATGCCAGCTGGTCCTTGGAAGGAGGCTCCCCGGCGATGTTGACGCTTTGTAAAAATTGGGAAACAACTGACATGTCCCTGCGCTACTGAGTAACTCGCTTACTAGGTGCGAAAAAGTTGGGAGAAGTAGGAGGTTGATCGGGCTTTGGAGCTGAACTTACACATTTTATGTATAACTGTAACGGCATTTAGAATGTTCTTCTGCGGATTGAGAGGCATCTTATTCAGGTGCGTTCAAGATGTTAAAACACGGGCACCGGTGAAATACGGCCTTAATTATCCTTCCTGCAAGCTAATTCTCCTGAATATACGGTGAAATAAGGAATGATGAAATTATTGACATCGACAAAGGCCTGTCTGAGCCGTCGAATGGATGAAGAGACTGTTGGCAACGTCACCGAGCATCTTTTAAAATTATTTGGAAAATCGTGGAATTCAAACGGGTCTAAATAATAGGCGTCTGGTATGTGTCTGGAATGTATAATGCACCATTTGCGTTGGCGATGTCAGATCTGCAGATCGTGGACGTTGTTTACTGTTGGGGGTGTACCCCCTTTCTACAGAAGGTAATTCGCACAATATGGCGACAGCGGGTCGTTGTTTCGAGATCAAACGAGGATCAAACGACCGTGCCATTGTAACCTATGTTCAAATTGGAGCAGCGGGGCATTCGGAAGCAAAAACGAGTCTCGAAAGGCGAAGGTTGAGGAAGGGAAACGGCGGAGTACATGGACTTGGATGTACAATTCAGAAGCAACATAATAGCCGACGATGGCGAGGTGCGTTATTCTGATGAACAGAGGTCAAGACATCCGTAAAATCTGCATGGCAATGAAAGGGAATCAATTAAGTAGCGAACAAAGGAAAGAACGACCGAGTGGAACTGACCTTTCCGCGCCAAAGACAATGGTACAATCGCATTCAGCCTCTTAGTGCCATCATGTCACATCTTTGAGTCTATGCACACAATTGATTAGCATTCGGATCAACAGCAGGACAAAAAGCCAGAACGTACTTGCCTCGCCTTGAGATACGCGGCGCCGGCGCCGACCCAGCAGCGAGCCCAGCCCTGGCTAAATCTCATCTCATCCTCCTCTTAAAACTCGTTCTTGCTCACGGGCGTATACCCCACCCCAGATCCACGCTTGCCAATATCCCATACCCATACCCACACCCGCATCGATCTACCAGAGCTGAGCGGAAAGGGAAGTCCTTCTCCTCAACCCAGATTTCTGCCCATCACCCCGGCGTCGTCGTCGTGATCGATTGTAAATTCGACTTCCGGACACGACAAAGACGCGGTTCTCGAGTTGGGTAATCGCTTTATGGATGTGGGTAGTCCGTGGTGCTGTCCCATAATTTGGCGCGTGAAAGAACAGCTGGTTGAGGTTTCCGAGCAAACGAGGGGCTTGAGAGACGAATTGCGAGAACCAGATGTCGACGAATAGGTGCGTACGAAAATCAATCCGCAGGTACAGCCGCACACGCCAGCCCCATGGAATTAAAACGAGTAAAGAGTGATGACGGGATGCGAACAGTCGTAGGCGAGATTGGGTGTTGAAAAGCCGAAGTCGAGAAAAGAGAGGCTGGGTATGTGGACTTCGACGTCTGAACCAACAAGGCCGCCAATGGCGAAGTGGATTACGCTGACGAAAGGAGGGCAGGAAATTGGGCTTGGAGAGGTGAAAAAGCTTGTTACGAGACCTTATGTAATAAGGGATCGTCTTACCCTCTGAGACGATTTGACTCTCCTGCGTTTTTCATTACCCGGTTGTATGGTGATGTTTGGGTATTTTTCGGTAGTTAGAATACCCGAACCGGTTCTCGGTATGTGTTTCTCAAGTGTTTCTCTGGGTTTTCAAATTGACGAATCGTAATGGCGTTGTTTCTCTCGTGATAGCCTGGAAGAAGGTTGATATGTGGTGTGGGGGTGTTCTGGAGAGTCGTCATTATATTGCCTTGAGATCACAAGCTGTATTTATCTAAACTGAATCTACTGCCAGTGGTTGGATGGATTAATATTCGCTATGTTGGTATATCAAAGTTGTAGGAGGTTTAATTGTTTTCCATGCTTACGACGGCCGTGTGTGTCCGATAATGAAAGGCATTCGGGATATGTGGTTAAAACGGTATCGATGCATTGTTTGGATAACCTCCAAGTCGGTTTGATTGTCGTACAGGTATTATCGAAGGTTGGTAGTCATGTTTCATACATTCTGACCGTCTGTCTATCCAACTAGCGGAATATCAGTAGTGCGAGTCAAACAGGGTCTTTTGGAGCATGATTAGAGCCAGAGGGGTCCACTGTACGTCCAGGGGTTCTAGCTTGGAAGTGATCTTCCATTCAGATAGTGATATCCGCTGTCTACTTATGTCAGGCCCTTTTATTACTTATTTCTCATCGCGCTATTACCTTCCACCGCGTTTATCAAGCGCACGAAGTGACTGATGGGTGGAGTCACCAGTGTACCAAGAAATTTGTAGCGGAGGGTAATCTGCAGTATCACATCCGGTGACCTGTCGCTTATATCAGATTGACATGTGTCGGCAGTCGGCCGAATGGGGGAATATTGACTCCATTTTAGTACATTCGACTTGACTCTGGATTTACTTCGTGACGTTTACTTGAGCGATTAATGTCATTATAATGTGTTAATCGCGTTTAGAAAGTGATCTTGATTAGATTTTATTGGATCATACAATCTGTAGGAAGTTTGTCAAGTCAACTTAAGGCAGCTAGCGCCTTGTCGAGACATTAGAATTGTGTCAGAACTTTAGTTGTATTGTTTGCGGGTATAAATAGGGATGGAAATTTGTGGTTTCTCATCTTTACATCTTCAACGTGTTACGTGTATGGTCTGCAGCGTAGTCATGAAGCGTGAGTTTTTTCGTCGAGCTTTTCAATTTAGCCAATGAATCAACAATGAATAAGGTGTGTTTTTATTTCTGGGGTCCTTGGTTCTGATTCAGAAGGATGAAGGACGTGAGGTTCATCCAACAAATTTACAGAATTTATGCCCGATAAGGCGATTTTGCTGACTAGGCATACTGAACGCGTCGCGCAACTTCTGCGCGCACCTCCTCTTATACTTCTACAGAGCGCTCCCGAAGGTCGGAGTCCTTCCCTGGAGCAAGTGGACATATTAATGGCTCTGGGGATGCTTTGTGCCACGGAAGGAACTTTTTTTCGCACTTATGGTCGTGTGGTTTACGGTGTTCCGGAGCGTTTCGAGGCAAGTGCTAAGGAATTGACATGGAAGAGTTTGGAAGTTGCCTTGGGAAATTCAAGCAATTGAAGCAAATATGCGCAGAACCTGATGCGAAGGAGTGTTCGCCGGATGATCAAGTATTTTATCAAGCTATTCGTGTTCCATGTGCGGGCTTTCGACGGTGGTCATTTTCTTGAAACGTATGTGTACCAGCGGACTTTCAAAAAATACTCTCATAAGGTCTCGTATTTGCCATGCGAAGCGGTGGCCGACACACCCGCACGTCCAAATCCAGGCACCGCCGCGGGCCGGGTTTACGGAAAGCCCCTCCTCCTCCACCTCGTTTGTGGTCGTAAGGTCTAGCCCGATATCCATGCACATCAGCACGCACGTCTACCACCAGCCTTGCGAGTTTCCACCGACTTCATCCAACATCGCCTTCCCCGAGGGCCATGAAACTGGTGCCTAAACCCACAGCGAACTGGGTGAGGCAATGTTCAAGCAGAACGCGTCAATATACAGGCGGGTAGCGGTGAAGGAGGCCATGAGAACGTCGTAGTCGTGCAACAGCGTGAAGGACCAAGGTTTTGTGGGTAGCTAAGCGAACGTCGGTGAAGAGTTAGGAAGGGACGGAAGTGATGAAAATCGTTGTGGTACGAGTAGGCTAGAGCCATTCGTGCGCTCCAAATGACCAGCGATCATAGGTAATGTTGTTGTCGTGCTGCACCGGGAAGACGGAGGCAGGGTTCTTGTACCGAGGGAGTGAAAGGATATTGAGTGGGAAGGTTCTGAGGCGCATATAGTCGCCCTATTTCTCGAGGCCGAACTCGATCGCGGTTGCAGCTGGTGGTTTCAATCAGGAGCTGAAAAAGCGCGCGTTAGGCGTAGTTATACTTACAACGACGATTTGAAGTACCTGGACTGATATTGTCAAGGTCTGTGTTCGTGGCAAACCTCCAGCTTGCCGAGTTGGAGCGACGCTGGCAATCCCGCCTTCCTGAGCGTGACTTCTTTACATCTGTGCCTCCATAGCCCATCCCTCGTTCGGCTCGCTAGTTCTAACCACTTCCCCCTCCCCTTTCCATCCCGACATCCTTCAACCTTCTGGGAGCCAGCGGCAGTCACGAGCCATCCACAAAGACGACGACGTCCGACCTATGCATCATATCTGAGACTTGAACTCCTTTAAGCCCCTTTGATCCTGACGCGACCAATCGATAGATGAAGGAAAAGTACGAGCCGAGATGTGAAGGTGGCTATGCCTGGAGCTTGACGAGGATGGGATAGGTAGAGATTGAGAGGTATTTCTGGGGAAGGCAAAGTCGAGGGTAAGAAGGCCGTGAAGTTCAGGACCTGTTCGACAGCTCTTGTTCGCAAAGTCGGATGAACGGTTTCCCAAGAGAAAAGGTGGTGAAAGGTCGAGGAGGTGAGGCGCGATGTGCAGAACCAAACGCAGCGGAAGCCTCTTTTTCTGCATCTTCATCCGTGTACTCGAATAAACATTTCCGAGTTCGTGGTCGGATCCAAGAAGCACATGGCGCAGACCGATGTAAGAGATCATACGACGCTGGCCGCATTTGGGAAAACTCGAAGCCACTGGGAATCGAACCCAGGTCCTCCTGCCTTCGATGCCGGTGCTCTCTGCCACTGAGCTATAGCCTCGTCCTGAGGGTAGGCCGATTGCCATCCTCACACCGAGACATCTGGACAGCACGATTGGACAGTTCTGGCAGCAACTATAGCAGACATCGGTGGTTTACGATGCACCTGATTCGCTTTCCTCGTCGAGCTCGAAGTGGTGACGTTGTAAGGCACAGCCTGAGCTTGACAGGAAATCCCAGTCAAGACCTGCACAAGCAGCCTTCAGTAAAGTGATTTTCTTCATAGCTTCTAAATGAAACACTTACCGCAAACCCAGATTCGGATTTTCCACTACAACAGAAGCGCTTGTATCGAAGGGTGGGGAAGCTTCAAAGGGAGAAAAGGAAAAATGTCCAAGGTAAGTTGCAATTAGACTAGGAGATAGAGAAACACGGGGCTGACTATATTAGTATATTGTTGTCCTCTGGCTATCGTTCGAAGACTAAATGAAACGGTGCTCTGGTAAGATAAGACGGTTGGAAGAATCGTCAGCGATCCGGCAACTGCGGAAGTTGGGAGGGACGCTGTAAGTTTCGCTGAAACTTCGGATCAACAGATTAGATTAGATAAAAGGGCGTCCCACGACTGGTTTGGGCCGTCTCACGTCCTGTCGTGGGCAATCTCCGACGAACTTGCGCCTTGGGCGGGATACATCCTCAATTCATTCCCACATCGTCCTGTCATCTACTCTCATTGAGACCTCTAGCAATACTAAATGCCTCCCTCGATGTTTGGTTCGCAGAATGTGATTACCGGAGGAAACTTTCAACAAATATTTACAAGTTCGAAAGGTGAGCATTGGCGCCTAAATGAGAATACTCCGAGGATCATCACACAGCTTACAGGCCCATTCGACCGTCTACTCGAGGCTGCATCTCCCGCTGCGTTCCATAACTCCAATGACCGTCGCGACGCCCCAAAATGCCATCCGAATACACGAGTCGCAGTACTCCAGAAAATCATGGATTGGATCCACAGGCTTGATCCCGAGACGCTTGAATCGTTCATTCTGTGGCTCTATGGTCCAGCTGGATCGGGAAAGTCGGCCATCGCACAATCCATTGCAGAGCTGTGCTACGAGGAAGGTATCCTTGTGGCAAGTTACTTCTTCTCCAGGTTCGATGCCACACGCAATAACGCTCGCCATCTCATTGCGACAATCGCCTACCAAGCCACGCTCTACTTTCCGACCATTAAAGACCACATAATCGCTTCAATTGACCACGATCCCCTTATCCTCTCGCGCTCGCTCGATACTCAAATGCTCAGTCTTCTAATCCAGCCAATACGAGAACTTGTTAATTCTGGATATTTTGAAACGCCGACTGTACCCCGTGTGGTCATTCTTGACGGTCTCGATGAATGCGAGGATAGCAACGATCAACTTGAAATCTTAGACGTAATTTCTCGAGCCCTCCAAAACCACCACATCCCATTAATGTTCCTCATTGCAAGCCGCCCCGAGCATGATATCAAAAATTACTTTGGTGTAGGATATATAGGGGACAATACTACCCGAATTGCCCTGGACGACGAATATCTCCCTTCGGACGACATACTCCTCCTTCTCAAAGACAAATTCGCGGAGATCAAACAAACACATCCGTTTAAAGGACAAATGCCTACAATGTGGCCCTCTGAAGAAGACTTGCAGATGCTTGTCAAGAAATCTTCGGGTCAATTTATTTACGCAGCGACTGTGATTAAATTCGTTAAATCTTCTAGGCATCGGCCCTCACTGCGTTTAGAAATTATTCTCGGAATTCGTCCTGCGGATCGTCAACTACCGTTTGCGGAACTAGACTCTCTATATCGGCACATTCTATCGTCTGTGGAGGATATCGAATCAGTCTTACGTATACTTTCTCTTCATTTTCTCTCGTCCAGGTGGTCTGTCTCAATGCCAGATATAGAGGAATTGCTCTCACTCGGTGATGGCGGCCTTTCTGAATTAATGTGCGATCTCACCGCACTTATTTCGACTGAGAAGCCCGTGCCTAACCAAAACGGATATCCTGGATATCCGGTTATGCGTGTTTTCCATGCATCTCTCGAGGACTTTCTTCTCGATCAATCAAGATCAAAACAGTTTTGGATTGATGCTGGAGTGCGACATGTTGAATTTGCGCGCCTGCTCATCCATCATATTCAAGGTGAACATCTTTAGGGCTCAACTTGACTTCAAGACTTATTCAATATTCATTACAGAAGGACTCGAACAAATGGAGCCGCGGCAGGCCATACTCCTTGCAATTCATTTCATTGGTTGTAGCATGCCTAAGTTGGAACTTTACACCGACCTCATGGAATCCTCTCTCGGATCCTTTATTATAGATTCTGGATATCTTAGTTGGATCAACGATTTTCTTGGATGCATCAAACATTGGGTATGGCTTGAATTTCTGTATTGTCTTTTCCATCAATGACGACCGCATAGAAAATCGATAATTTACCCGATCTATACGATCATCATCTTCGGATTTTTGACCGATTTGCCCAGGAAAAAATGGAAAAACTTTACTCAGACCCAGTTCTTACTTCTCTGGTTTCTATCGCTACCCCGGGAACCGGCCCAAGCAGTACAGGTGAAACATCGGCCTTATTTTCATTAAATAAAGCCCGTCGAAACCTGGACGAACTTTCGTTTTCCTATTGGGTCTTTCATAGCATGTACTATGGCGGCTACGGGATATTTATGTCAGAATTCCTGGAGAATCCCGCTCGGTCTGGAATATACGCGTTGAATGGCGAAAGGTATTCGATTGCTGCGATATACTTTTTGAAGTATATCTCTAGTCATTCGGAACAAATACTTCCATCGAACGCTACAGTTCGCCGGAAATATAACAAGCAAAGAAGCACTCCTTGGCTCTGGAGGAAAACTGTGGAAAAGGCACATTCCTCTGAAGCGGCGCAAATTCGCCGATGGCAACTACACAACAGGAAGGCGTACTCCCTACTTCCGCACTCTTTGGAGGCTGCTTTTTATCGGGCGCTCACGAGTCTCGTGCACGTTCTACCACGATCCGACTTCTCCGAAGAACTGGTTATGCTTGCTCGCCAGCAACGGTTTGGGCCACTGACGTGGAAGGAAGCAGGTCAAAAGAGCGCCGTAAAGCAAGAAATCGCTCGATATCTTGCTAGAGTAGATTCCGGGGACACCTCGAGGGGATGAAATCGTGGGGGACTTTCTCAAATTCTTCTTAATTTTTTTATCGTTTTTCATAATTGACTGCAACCAGGTTTATTAATTTAAGACCTCCGCTTGAGGAATATAAGTTGTCTCTGTGAAATACCGTCAACCATGAAATTTTTCGAAATAAAAGAAACCTCCTAACCTCTTCCATTGTGGAGGATTCAGTAGCTCGGATTTAATCGCAGCTTCCAGATGATGAGAAACGCACAACGTTGACGTTAACATCAACTCTTCTTCACCAGACCATAATAGGAGAATATATAATTATATGTGCAACCAGAATAGCACGAGGCTGCAAAACGGTTGTGCGTATGCACTCAGTGCCGTTGGAGTAACTGGCTCATATGAACGGACGTTCAGCACAGATAGATGGACCAGTAAAAGTTCTGTAATTGTACGGATACTTCCAGAACAGCTTAGACGAACGCCGAAGTGAGCAAAGAAATCTACGTGTACAGTCTAGGTAATTGAGAATACGCTAGAGAATGGCCCTGATAAATCCTCTCCCGCCAGTAATACAACGAGCTTGAAGTGCCAAGATCGAATTAATGTCGACTTTACATATGTGCCATATTCTCCGAACAGGTTGGCAGTCGATTAGGTATAGAATAGGGTCTCGAATTCAAAAAGAGAAAGGGATTAAAGTGGGTGACTCATTTTTGTCGGCGCACCATGCCCTCGCCTATATCCTCTGCGCCATCGCCCAATCAACCAACCAACCAATTCCAACCCCTCGGCATCGGAGGAACTGCCAGCACATCGAGGCCAGCGCGCCATCCATAGAGCAGGAAAAAGGAAGTCAAGACCAAACAATGTCCACACAAGGTTGGAAAACCTAGCTCCAAAGTGGCGGACCAAGGTTTGCGAGTACTCAAGCGTTCTGATGAACGTCCCCGGCGTACGTAGGTACCATTTAATCAGGTGAAAGTTGAGGAGGATCGAGGTTTCGTTGCAGGCTGAATGACTCTGGAACTTGGAACCAATCTCGAGGCTCGGATGGTAGTACGAGCAATAGCCGTCGCCGTCGGATGAAGAGGCGAGCGGCAAGTATAAACGCTTGTAGCCTCGAGGACAACGTTCACATTGGAGTCGGGATAGTAAGAAGCGAACTGAGTCCGGAAGAAACAGTAAAAGTCGCGGAAAGAGACGGCGGAGAGGCGACGGTTGAAGTAACCACAATCGCCGACAATGGCAATGTATCACCCTGGTAAAAGGAGGGCGGAAAATAAATTGAGGAGACGTGAAACGAGGGGATATTTACATACTCGAGTATCCATGCACCGGCTGCGGCGAGCCTAACCCAATTTCCTCCTCCTTCTCCCCTCATCATTCTTGCTCACGAGCGTATACCCCACCCCAGATCCACGCTCGCCAGTATCCCATACCCATACCCACACCCACATCGATCTACCAGAGCCGAGCGGAAAGGGCAGTCCTTCTCTTTAACCCGGATTTCTGCCCATCACCCCAGCGGCGTCGTCGTGATCGATTGTAAATTCGACTTCCGGACACGACAAAGACGCGGTTTTCGAGTTTGGCAATCGCTTTATGGATGTGGGTAGTCCGCGGTGCTCTCCTATTATTTGGCGCATGAACGGACATCTGGATGAAGATTCAAGAACACGAGGGCCTTGAGAGACGAATTACGAGAACCAGATGACGACGAATAGGTGGGTACGAAGGTCAATCCAATCCGCATGTGGAGTCGCGTGTGCTTTCTAACTACTTGAGGCGATGGTTGAATGTGGTGACGTGGTTCCAAAAGGCATCTCCTGCTCCCCGTCGTCGTTTGTGGTCACAAGCTCTAGCCCCATATCGACGCCCATCAGCCCATCAACCAGCGAGTCCACCACCAGTCTTACAAGCCTCTACCAACTTCCTTCGACAGTGCCATCATCTACCTCCAAAGGGCCGTAAAACCGGTGCCCAGACGCACTGCGAACTGACGCACTGCGAACTGGTGAGACGATGTTCAAGCAGAAGATACCAATGTACACACGAGCGGCGGTGAACAGGGTCATTAGAACGTCATTGTAGTGCAACAGCGTGAAGGATCAAGGTTTTGTGGGTGGCCAAGCGAACTTGGATGGAGAGTTGGAGGAGGGATAGACGTGATGAAAGTTGTCGTGCTATGAGCAAGCCCGAGCCATTCGTGACCTCCAAATGGCCAAAATTCGTAGTTGATGGCGTTGTCGTGTCGCACCGGGAAGGACAGAGCCAAGCTTCTTGTCTTGAGGGAGTGAAAGAACATTGGAGCGACAAGGTTTGAGATCTTTGAGAGCGCATATAGTCGTCCTATTGGTCGAGGCTAAACTCGATCGGGGGGCTAAAGCAGGAAATTTCAATCAGGAGCTGAAAAAGCGGGCCACAGGCGTAGTCGTACTCACAACGATTTGTAGTACCCATATCGTCAAAGTCTGTGTTCGTGGCAGACATCCAACTCGACCGCGTCGAATAGAGCTCGGGCAGCGCTGATGATTCTTCCTTCCTCAGCGTGAGGTTCCTAACAACGTCTGTTAACGAACAGACGCAAAGTATTGTCGAGGTGCAAGATACGTCCAGTTGGTATTTGAGGAAACGTACAACTTGGAGGAAGGGCGGTCGAGGGTAAGATGATCATGAGAGGGAGAAGATAGCGGCCACGCGAAGTTCGATGGGTGAACCAATAAGGCCGATGATGGTGAGCTGGATCATTCTGGGGAACGAACGGCAGGAAATTGGTTTTGAGGACGTGAAAAAACCTTCTCCAAATCCAGGCACCGCCGCGGGCCGGGGTTCCGGAAAGCCCAGCCCTTCCACTCCTCCTCTTCCTCCTCGAATGTGGTCGTAAACTCTAGCCCCATAGTTATTCCCGTCTGCATACACGTCTACCACCAGCCATGAAAGTCCCCACCGACTTCCTCCAACAGCGCTTTCATCTCCCTCCCATGAGCCGTGAACCCGGTACCAGACCTACAGCGGATTGTTAGACGACATTCGAGTAGAAGAAGTCGATGGAGATGCGAGTGGCAACGAGAAGGATGACAACAAGCTCGTCGTCGTGCAGCAGCGCAAATGACCAAGGGTTTGGGGCTGGCGAAGCGAACGTGGGTGGAGAGCAATGGAAGTGATAAAAATCGTCGTGCAGTAAACGGGCTGGAGTCATTCTTGCCCTCCAGATGGCCAACATTGATGGTAATGACGTCGTCTTGTTGCACCGGGAAGAGCAGAGCCAAGGTTCGTGTGTTGAGGGAGTGAAAATACATTGGTGCGGGAAGGTTTCAAGTTGGAGGCGCATATGGTCCGGTCCTATCCCACTAGTGGTCGAGGTCGAGGTCGGTCGCAGGCTGTAGCAAGGACTTTCAATCAGGAGCTGAAAAAGCGGGCTAGAGGCGAAGTCGTACTCACAACGACGATTTCAAGTACGTGTACTGAGGTCGTCAAGGTCTTGTGTTCGTGGCAGACATCCAGCTCGACCGCGATGAATAGAGCTAGGGCGGCGCTGGCAATTCCTCCTTCCTCAGCGTAACTTTTCTCCGTGAGTACCGTTCCGTAGCTGCCCGACTGCCTCGCATCCATAGCCTATCCTTCGTTCGGCTTCCTATCCCTATCCCTATCCCTATCCACCTCCCTCTCCCCCGTGCTCCCGTCGCAGCCTTGGGCTAACTTCTCGCCATTGATACTGCCGCTGGCACCCTCAACCATATTCGATGGAGATTCCCGTCTCAAGACGGCACCGCGAATTGTAGCAAGCCACTCTATTGGGGGTAAATGGTTGGCGGTCGACAAATTGATGGATGAAGGAAGATTACGGGCTGAAACGTGAACGTGATTACGTCTAAAGTTTGATAAGGACGGTATAGGTCGAGGTTGAGAAAGCCAAGAAGAGTGAGAGGCGATATCGGAAGGGCTTGAGATACAAAGTCAAGGGTATGGGCGCCGTGGAATTGGACACCCGTTCGACAGCCCTTATTCCCAAACGTCGAAGGATCGGTGTCCCAAGAGCAAACGTGACACTGGGCTTTCGGTAGTGGAATGTCGAGGACATAAGGCACAAATTGCCTGGACAGCATGACTGGACACTTCTGGCAACTGGGACGCGCATCGGTGGTGTATGATGCACCTAATTCGCTTTCCTATCGAGCTCGACGTGGCGGCGTTGAGACGCAGCCTAAGCTCAAAAACCGCGAATATTCCAGTCAAGACCTGCACAAGAAGACTTCAGTAACTGGACTCAAACTCCCTTCACACCCCCCAAGCGAAACGCTTACCGAAAAACCACATTCGGCGTTTCTATCTCAATCACATTGAAGTGGAATTACCGCAACGGAGGTGCTTGAATCGAGCTGGGAGAAAGATTTCCAGGGTAAGTTGGGCTAGGAGACCAGGAAAGCATGGGTTGGCCATATTGTTGTTTTCTGGCTATCGTTCGAAGAAGAAATGAAACGGTGGTCTAGTATGATAAGACACTTGAAAGAGTCACGGTGTAAGGGAGTGGAAGTTGCGACGGATTCGATTGACGCTATTTGGTTTAAATGTCAAAGCCATTTGATCCCCGTCTGAAGCCCGTTCCTTCCTCATTAACACTTCTGACAATGAACACCACTCAGGCTTTTCCTTGGAATTTGAACTTGCTTTCTACAAGATCGGTTCTCCTAAGAATTTACGGAATTAACGTTTTAACCCCAGAATTACCCAGTTATCTACTCAACACGGGTCAAAAACACGCGTACGCCTTGAGTCGAAGATTTGTTTCACTTAGAAGAATTTCATTATCACTAGGCTACATAACGAGGTCCAGAGGTATCTCAAATCTTCTCCCTGTCGGCCTTCTCCAGAGTCCATACTACAGTCGGCCTTGTCGTGCATTTCCATATTTCCAAGTACTTAAGCGCCATGACACGGCAAAAGTCCACTCTCCATGCTACATATTAACTAGGTTTTCGCCTGAAGTGTGTTGCCATACTATCCTCTGTCTGCGTTCACATCTGCCTGCTTCTCCATCAGCAGCTTCACAATCCCCTCATGACCTCCATAAGACGCTGCCTGGAGTGCGTTGTCGAACCATACTCCCTGCGCATTCACATTCGCATCCTTCTCCAACAGCAGCTTCACGACCCCCTCATGGCCTTCAAAAGACGCCGCCTGGAGCGCATTGCCATGTCGTCCTCCCTGCGCATCCACATTTGCACCCTTCTCCAACAGCAGCTTCACGATCCCCTCATGACCTTCAGAAGCCGCCGCCTGGAGCGCATTGCCAAATTGTCCTCCTTGCACATTCACATTTACATCCTTCTCCAACAGCAGCTTCACGATCTCCTCATGACCTTGAAAAGATGCTGCGTGGAGTGCGTTGTCGAAATATCCTCCCTGCGCATTCACATTTGTGTCCTTCTCCAACAGCAGTTTCACGATCCCCTCATGACCTTGAAAAGACGCCGCCTGGAGTGCATTCCCATATTCTCCTCCCTGCGCATTCACATTTGCATCCTTCTCCAACAACAACTTCACGATCCCCTTATGACCTTGAAAAGACGCCGCATAGAGTGCATTGCAGTGTTCTCCTCCCTGTGCATTTACATTTGGGTCCCTCTCCAACAGCAGCTCCACAACCCTTTCATGTCCTTGAAGAGACGCCACCTGGAGTGCATGGCCGTATTTTTCTCCGTCTGCATTCACATTTGCGTCCTTCTCCAACAGCAGCTTTACGATCTCCTCACAACCATGATAAGATGCCGCCTGGAGTGCGTTGTCATATAGTCCTCCCTGCATATTCACATCCACCTGCTTCTCCAACAGCAGCTTCACAATCCCCAAGTTATGATCTAGACAAGACGCCGCCTGGAGTGCATTGCCGAGATATCCTCCCTGCACATTCACATTTGCGTCCTTCTCCAACAGCAGTTTCACGATCCCCTCATGACCTCGAGAAGACGCCGCCTGGAGTGCATTCCCATAGTCTCCTCCCTGCGCATTCACATTTGCATCCTTCTCCAACAGCAGCTTCACAATCCCCTCATGACCTTGAAAAGACGCTGCCTGGAGCGCATTGCCAAATACCCCTCCCTGTGCATTCACATTCACGTCCTTTTCCAACAGCAGCTTCACGATCTCCTCACAACCTTGATAAGATGCTGCCTGGAGTGGATTGCCAAATTGTTTTCCTTGCGCATTCACATTTGCATCCTTCTCCAACAGCAGCTTCACAATCTTCTCATGACCTTGAAAAGACGCCGCATGGAGTGCATTCCCATATTTTCCTCCCTGCGCATTCACATTTGCATCCTTCTCCAACAGCAGCTTCACAATCCCCTCATGACCTTGAAAAGACGCCGCCTGGAGTGCATTGCCATATACTCCTCCCTGGGCATTCACATTCGCATCCTTTTCTAACAGCAGCTTCACGATCTCCTCACAACCTTGATAAGATGCCACCTGGAGCGCATTGCCAAATTGTCCTCCTTGCGCATTCACATTTGCGTCCTTCTCCATCAGCAGCTTCACAATCCCCTCATGACCCTGAGACGACGCCGCCTGGAGTGCGTTGCCATATTCTCCTCCCTGTGCATTTACATCTGCTTTATTCTTCAGCAGGTGTTCCAATACTTGTTCCAATCCAGCCAATGAAGCATAATACAGGGGTGAAGGAACTTTGGCCTTATCCATTGAAAGGTCCTGTGCGTAATATGTTGCATCTGCATCGATATTGTGTATCCGCACCCAATTTGTAAAACCAGCAGTCTCAGACCTGAAGAGTCGTAACACTAACTGCAGGAGAACACCACCTATGCCTCCAGATTTTGCATGGTTGATCCAATGCTTAGCTGCATATTCTGCGAGTGGCGAGGAGTCAAGCATAGCCCTTGTCAAAGGCATAAATGAGTCAAACTGCAGGAGGTAGGCAACAGATATCTCTGAGATCTTCACTTGAGCTGCTTTCTCGGTGATACTGAAATTCTTCTCAACACAATTGAAAATGAGGTACTCTTTGACTGAGAAGTGAGAAAGCTTGATGGTACCTGTCTTCACTGTCAGCTATGGCTGAAATACAGAACAACCAGCAAGCCTTGCCTCCTGATTCAGTAACAAGACTCGAACACCTCACTAATACATCCTGTGGAACAGCGTACCGATTTTCCGCTGTAAAAACGGGACCATCTCCGGAAGCAAAGTCCACCGTGATAGTTTCAGCCATTTCTGCGATAGTCAGCGGACGCTTGGAAAAGGCCAGCCACTCTAAGAACGTCTTGACGTCGGTACGGTGATCCTCATCAATGTTCTTCAAGATTCGATCATAAATTTCGTCCAGACCCTTTGGCAATTTTTCAAGTTTCTTGGTTATTTCAGCTGGGCTTGCACATTTCTCCAACTCAGCAAGCTGTAATGCAACCCATCGAAACCTTGAGACAGGATCAGCCGCAATTGAACACATGGTGGGGATAAACATACGATCCCTCCATGCCCTTCGCCAATTGCGATTTGATCTTCATTTGAACATCTTCCGTATACTTTGTGAATTTCAATTTCATTTGAAGCCCCAGATACTTCATAGTGTCCTGGTTTTCAGTTGCCTCACCAACATCAATTGAATGTAGATCAAGCGCGCCCAAAAGTTCTTTGATGTCTGGCTCTGGCCGACTGGTGACCACAATGTGAAGGTTTGGTGCTTTCTGATCCGTGACAAGTTTGTTTATCCAATTTAGCGTTTGGGCGCGGTTGGTACACTCGTCGAGAGCATCAATAATGATATAAGCGCCAGAGAATCCATCGAGAATATCGTGTAAAACATTCTGAAGTTGAAGGTCCAAGGGCTGCTGACCTCCACAATTTTTGTACAAATCGACCAGTTCTACGGGTATACCCCCATGGCGCATGTCAGAGAACTGTGAAATGAGGGATAGGATGAGCTTGTTGTGAAGCTGTTGGTCCGTTTGGCCATCCCTTCCGTCGAAGAAGAAGTATGCAATTCCAAGAGACGGACTTGGCTGAGGGAGTTTATCGATAATCGAGGAACTGAGAAATACGTTTTTAATTTGTACAACTACATCGTTCATATGAGGGAACTTACCACAGAATGCTTTTGCCGCATCCCGCTAGAAAATTGTTGAAACAATGAAAATGCGAAAGGCTAAACTAAGAAACTTACGCTTCCCATTAATCCAAATAAACCCAGGGTTTTTTAGCCACCTAAGGAATCGCTCGCCGTCGAGGAACCAGGAGCAGGTATCTTCTTGACGTTTTCCGTGGGCTTCATTATGATTCCTGGAGCTGTCAGGAGGGGATAGCCAGCTTCGAATGTCCTTGGCTAAGTAATTAGAATGAGTTACTTCCAATTAGCAGAGAAATCTGGAACCAAAGGTACCCAGTTTGTCGTTCTTGAATTCCTCCAACGTCCGTCCTATGCACACCATGAATGAATCAGAGAATAGACACGTTGAACAAGTGGAAATGTACTTGTTCGTTGCAATTCAGTATTCATACCCTTCACTTGCGCATTCGTATCGATATGGAGTCTACTATAAAATTTGTCCTTCAGAGCGGCGCAACTGTCTCGGCAACCATCAATACGCGATTTCAGACCACCGGGTAGCTGGATCTTGGCCGTTCGCGCTACAAAAAAACCATGGTTAGACTTGAGAAGGCCAAGGGGGAGATTTGGGCCGAATTACCTGCCCAAGGCAATTTCGTGTATTCATGAATGAGCGATGCAACCTGTAGTGATTGACGGCTGATCTCTTCGATGACATTCATCGTGTTTGGGATCACTGGAAGGTCAGAAACCGTATTTGCAGTAGCCAACATCTCCTGCAAGGTTCTAGCTAGTTCTCGTACAGATCCATCTTGGAGTTCCGTCTCTTCTACCGCCTACTCAGGTATATATATTAGTTTGCTCGAGATCTCGTGGGACGCGGGGCGATTCACCTGATAGAGACTGGAAACAACCGTCCACGAGGCGTTGAGTATCGGGTGCACCTAATCGCCACGGTTAAACAGTGTACTGGGGTCAGAAACACAGACGTTGACAACATACTTGGGAAAACTGGTCCATAATTTTCTTGGTCAACTTCAGCACTTGTCCAAGCGTCGAAACGGTGCTCGAGAGAGCGTCATTACTTGACAGGCGAGCAACATCGGCGTCTACTTTTTCCATGAATTCCTTGATATAGTCTTCCGATTTGGAAATGGGAGACAAAGCTATCTTCATTTTGAGAGGGACAGGGTTGCCCTTCTTATCGATCAGACCAAAACTGGAGTCTAGTTAAATCGTCCGCCTTCAGCACAATGCATCAAAATAATGAACGTTGCACTTCCTATTTTCGAGCAGGTCTCCGAATTTCCCCTCTTGTTGTCCCACAAGATGATTGAGTAGCTTGATGTCAGCTTTGAATCCACGATAGATCACAATCTTCACGATTGACGACGGCTCGAACCAGCTGATTCCAAGGTGTGAATATCGATCGAGAAATCATTTACTACAAGACCGAGACCTACATCGGATTGTCTGTATTCCATTCCCATCTGAACATTGACGAGGAGGGGTTGGAGTTTGACGGAGCAAACTTGGGGTTCATCGATTTTGCAACCTTCTGGTCGCCTCTATAAACCCGTACACGGTAGTGTGATCGTTTTCCACTTTCAATGTCGCCTTCAACTTCGATACCTGGACAACAATCAGTGGAACACGACATCATACAGGTATTGTGTTCATACTTTTTAAAGTCGCACTGAGTAGCAACGGTTTATCGGGCGCCATACTGAGAGGATAGATGACTTTGAGCGTAAGGGAGAAGAAGCGGAGGGATGAAATCAAACCTGGCATACGCATGCACTGCCTCATGGTGTGTCACGGAGTTGTGTCAAGTGAGGTATAATTATCGCAAGACTGTGTGATGGTTAGGATAGCCTTCGGTTCTGGAGAAATAATATGGCAAGTGCTTAAATTTTTAAGAATAACGGCTACGAGAGCAAGAAAATCGTAGATACCCAGTTAGCCAAAGAATCTGGGATTTGGAAACATTGGCAGCGGCAAGCCCTGGCCCAGTTTCCTCCTCCTTCTCCCCTCGTCATTCTTGCTCATGAGCGTATCCTCCACCCCAGCTACACGCTCGCCAATTGGCCATACCCACACCCACATCAATCTACCAGCGCCGAGCGGCAGCGATTGTTCTTCTCCTCAACCCAGCTCTCCGCCCAACACCCGCTCTCGTTCTCGTTGCCCCTTCTCACATCCACCCTTTCACCCACCCGCCGATATATAGGTGCAGGGCAATCGACATTCTTGCTCACGAGCGGGTACTCCACCCCAGATCCACGCTCGCCAAATATCCCACACCCACACCTACATCAATCTATCAGCGCCGAGTGGCAGTGGTGGTTCATCTCATCAACCCAGATGTCCGCCCAACACCCGCTTTCGTTACCTCTCCTCATGTCCACCCCCTTTCTACCCGCCCGCCGAGCTATAAGTGCTTGGCAAGGTCAGGCCCCTCCTCCCGCCTCCTATTCCATGACTAGAGGTTATCGGCGCCTTGATCGATATTCGTCGACTCCTCCACGCTGGCAGCGGCATCGTCGTGATCAATTGTACGAGTTTTAAAAACTCGACCTCCAGACCTGACCCTGCCGCATAAACGTAGCAACAGCCTCATCGAGGGCCGTTTGTCGACTACCAGGCCCAACACGGGAAGAAAAGACGCGTTTGGCAATCGTTTTACAGAGGGTGGGTGGTCCAGGGCGCGCGAAGGGAAGAGCAGGTCGAAGTTCCAAACAAACGAAGGTCGTTAGAGAGGTTATAAGAAGCAGATGTCGATGATAGACGTGTACAAGGATCGATCGCAGGTTTAGTCGGCCGTGCTTCCTGACAACTTGAGGCGATGGTTGAAAGCGATGACGTGGTGCCAAAAGTCAAAGGCAAAATGGGTGTTGAAACGACGAAGTCGAGGGAGGAGACAGCGGCTGCGCGAAGTTCGATGTGCGAACCACCAAGGGCGACCATGGCAAGGTGGATTACGCTGACGAACGGAGAGCAGGAAATTGGTTTTGGGAGCCGTAAAGAAGCTCGTCCGAATCCAGGCACCGCCGCGGGCCGGGGTTCCGAAGCTAAGCCCTGGACCACGTCTCCTCCTCCTGCTCCTCCTGCTCGTTTGTGGGCGTAGAATTCAAGCCCATATCCACGCCCGTCGGCAGGCACGTCTACCACAAGCTCTGAAAGCCTCCACCGACCTCCTTCAATAACATCTTCATCTCCCAAGGACCGTGAACCATGTGCCTAAAATGCAACAGTGGGCCGCTGAGACGATGTTCAAGCATAACACGTCAATGGACACGCGGGCGGCAGTGGAGGAAGTCATTAGAACGTCGTCTTCGTGCAGCAGCGTGAAGGAACAAAGTTTTGTGGGTGGCCCAGCGAACGTCGGTGGAGAATTAGGAAGGGGACGGAAGTGATGAAAATTGTTGTGCTACGAACGGGCGAGAGCCATACGTGACCTCCAAATGGCCAATGGGCATAGGCAACGGTGTCGTCGTGCCGCAGCGAGAGGACGGAGGCGGGGTCCTTGTGCCGAGGGAGTGAAAAGATATTGAGTGGGAAGGTTCTGAGGCCCATATATTCGTCCTATCCTGCCAGTAGTCGAAGTTAAACACGGTCGCGGGCTGCAGTGGGTGGTTTCAATCAGGAGCTGAAAAAGCGGGCCACAGGCGTAGTCATACTCACAACGACGATTTAAAGTACCCTGACTGATGTCGTCGAACTCTGTGTTCGTGGCAGATATCCAGCTCGACCGCGACAAATAGAGCTTGATTCATGAGTGGTGCCAACGATCCTGGAGCTGAAAAGGCAAGCCATAGTCGTAGTCGTAGTCACAACGACGATTTGAAGAACCCGCATCGATGGCACAAAGTCTGTGCTCGGGCAGACATCTAGCTCGACCGGGACGAATAAAGTTGAGCGTTTGAGCAGTGCCAACAATCCCTCGTTTCTCAGCGTGACTTCTCCTCATCTGTGCGTTCCGTAGTTTCCTCGACCTCCTAGCCTTCTCATTCGACTTGCTGGCCATATCCAATCCCCTTCCTCCCCACCCCGACATCGTTCACTCTTCTGGGAGGCAGCAGTAACGGCAGCCACAAGCCATCCACAAAGACGAGGTCCGAACCATGAATCATATCTGACACTTGAGCTCCTATAAGGCCCTTTGATCCTGACCCGACTAATCGATGGAGGAAGAGTAGGGGCTGAGATGTCAACGTGGATGAAATTCGACATGAATGGGATAGGTCGAGGTCGAGGAAAGCCATGAAGAGTGAGAAGCGATGTCGGAAGGGCCTGAAATACGAAGTCGAGGGTAAGAACGACAGAGGAATTGGGCTGTTCGACAGTCCTTCTTCCCAAACGTCGGATAATCGGTTTCCAAAGAGTAAAAGTGGGCTCCAGGTGGTGAAAGATCAATCGATCAAGGGCATGAGGCTCAAAGCGCGTAACCAAACGCAGCGTAAGCCTCTTCTTCTAAATCTTCATCCGTGTGCCTGTCCAGACATGTCGTGGGTTGGATCCAAGAAGCACAATAGACGCAGATCGAAACGTCTGCACAGCATGACTGGACAGTTCTTCCAGCAACTGTGACGCGCATCGGTGGTGTTCAATGCATTTGATTCGCTGTCCTCGTTTGAGCTCGCTGTGGCGAGCGACATTGTGAGACGCAGCCTGACTCCCCCCGAGCTCGAAAAACGGGGATAGTCCAGTCAAGACCTGCAGAAGACGACGTCAGTCACACGACTTGGATTTCCTTCACACCCTCCAAAGGGTAAACTGTAACCCAGACCGCTTTGCTATCACACTGAAGTAGAAATAAGTACCGCAACAGAAGCGTCTAAATCGGAGAATGTCGAAGCTGAAAGAAAAGGTCCAAGGTAAGTTAGGCAAAGAGATCAGGAAAAGATAGGGCTGACTATATTGTCGTCCTCTGGCTAACATTCGAGAAGGAAAGAAACGGTGCCCTGGTACGATAGGACGCTTGGAAGAATCGTCGGTCATGCAACTCATGGGAGAGTCGGGAGATTCGATTGTTGCTATTTGGTTTGAACGCCAAAGCCATTCAGTCCCGTGCCTGTCCCTTTTCGGATTCAGCTGTGTTACCTTACTCTGACGATGACGACAACGCCCACTTGCGAACTCGACATGGCACAACGTCGGCTGCCACTCCTACTTGGATAGTTAAAGCTTGTTGCTCTCAAAAAAAATACAAAATACCCAGTTGTCTAACGGGTACTACACACGTAAGTACTACACCTCGAGTCGAAAATTCGCTTATTTAACCCGAGGAGGAGCTCTCTTGAATTTTACGATCACTGGGGTACATAAGTACTACTAGGCTACCCTCCTTGAGGTACGGTTTATGTATCTTGAATGTTCTCCTCTCTGGCCTCCGGTCATGCGACTCCTGCCGTGCATCATTTCCATGTACGCACTATATAACGGCTGAACTCCACGCCCGCCCCATCCTCCACGAGTTCCTCTGTCTGAACTGGCGTATAGAATTCCAAAACGCAGCCCTATAAATATTCCCATGATCGCTGTCTTACTCCGACGACACTGGCGGCAGCTAGCTGGGTTGACTCCGTGATTGACAGAAGCGAAGTTTTACTGGTATCGGTATCTTCCTTCTGACTTGTGGTTTTGGGAATTATAGCTAGTCGAGTCGCTTTTTGGCTTCGTCAAAGTAACGTGACTGGCCTTGGCCTACTTACCAACATCATCCCGGATGCAAATGCAAACTTATTTCGTCACTTCACAGACATGCAATTTGAACTAACAAATTAACCCCTCAAGCCAGCGTTCCAACATCACTTTATCAACTTCTAATCCATCCCAAGGTTCCTGAGGCGCGAATGACAAAGGCGAGTGTAAACGAAGAGTGAGAGCGAGACGGACTACGCAAACGACGAAGGCAATTGGAGGCGAGGCTTAAAAAGCTAATTAATCAAGATTTGAAGTATTCATTTTCTGACTGCAAAACACTCGCTGATAATTCTCCGTGTCCACACAGTCGACTTGATAGCTCGGTCCTCGTCCCTTGCCCGCATCTCAAATTCGAATGTCTGGTAAGTTGATACTACTTGGGAAGTCCGTGAAGTCTCCTTACTTTCCGGTATGTTATGATTCGAGTCATTCAACGGATGCGCAGTCCGGACACTTTTATTTCTTGTCCAAAATTCAATGGGTCGAGTCATTCCGGACATTCGAAGGCCAGGGAGCGAACTATCTCCACGAAGCTGCCTTGCGATAAAAGCACCGATCCCTTCTTTCTTTTGACCTTCCAACTTGAATCACCAACAATATCCTAAGCTCAGCACAATGTTCGAATCAGACTTCGACTTCGATACCCCGCAACCATCGGTCACAGTCGTCAACCTCAACGCGGATGCCTCTCCCCTTCTTTTCCGCGTCGACAAGGATAATGTCGGGACCACCGAAATCCTTCTTCGACTCGCTACCTGGTTGAAAGAAGAGGGAGCGCTCATTGTGAACCTCACGGTTACTCCTACCAACATCTGCCTCGTTTCTGCGCTAAAGGATAACTGGCTCCCGAGGTTCGGGAAAGCGCTTCATGGACCAGGCTATACGCTTCAAACTCGTGATTCGTAAGGATCCTCATCGCAGAGAATCAATATCTACAGCCCTAACGTCGTGTTTTTGTCGACAGCACTGGCAGCTCCAAGTCCAAAACCGAATCTCACTCGTAATTAGATGATTTCACTTCATTTGAATTTGACTTTTGATACAATTGAACTAAGTACCAGATGATAGTCTTGAAGTACGTCAATTGTGAATTTAGACAAAATTCGGAATGATGAAGGACTGATTGGTCGTACTTAATTCTATTTCTGCCAGGCCCGAATTTTGGCATGTGAGAGTCTATTTTTCTCGTTCGCCGACTAGCGTTTACAGTCTTTTCCTTCGACTTAGCCTCTCCTCCACCCGTCTGTTATGTTGTTGGCGCATTTGGCTGCAAAGAGTGCTGCCGTAGGGCTGGTCGGGCAATTCCATTTCACAATACCCTATATTTTTGTGCTAAAAAAATGACATTTAACACACCTTGTCGTTTCCTGGGCCTACCGTATGACCGAGAATGGTGATGCTGCGAATCGTTTTGTCAACTAAGGTGAACTTTAGATAAACATTGGCTTGAGAACTCAAGTCAAATCATGGCCCTTATCGCGGCCTTTATCGCCTCGATATCGACCACTATATTGCGGCACATTTGGAGCCTGGTACAAGTGACTACCTGAGAATACATCCCTACAATTGATGACTTGATTCGACTATACAATAAATCCGGGTTCTCGTCCCCCGAAATGTAGATCTTGAGTTTTCTGCCAATAAATCCCCTACCTACACTCAAACTCGAAGATGTCGCGTGCTCCCCACATTTTCCAAAGCACTTTCATACTTGCCATTTCATCGGAAGATGCCAGCTTTGGCGCCCGATCCATGGGGCATGTCGTGAGATCGAGGACAGAGATCGGATGACCAGAGTTTTTCTGGAGTCGCAGAAAGTAGGAGACACCAATCGAGGTATAATAACTACCCTGAATATCGTCCCATTCGGATAGGTTGAAAGGCAAACAATCGAGTCGAAGGTTTCGAGGACTGGGAAGGGGGTCATAGGATCCTGACTTTGCACGTCGAAAATCGAGTTTAGGCCTGCCTCGTCGATGATCAATTTCTTAACTGAAGGAAAAGAGTGGAAGAAGACGGCGAATGGAGCGCCGATCTGATATTCTAACGTCGATGCCTTCAACTCCAGTTCCGTAACACGATCAAATGCTAGCGCTGGCGTTGGAAGAGTGAATGAAGCCAACAAAAAACTCATATCTGTCGAGGAAGTTCCGTCTGAGAGGAAGATCGACACGTCGAAAACCGAAGCTGACGGCGAATTGGTGGGATTAGTTTTATCCTGCAATGAAAAAAAGTCGGAAGATATTTCAAGGGATATGCTGGTCGAAAAATGATAGGTAAAATAGTCCCTCGCGAACTTGGAAAGAAATTTAAGGGCCGCAGCTAGGTTCTCCGAACGCCGGAGGTCAGCTCCTAAGTCGCTCAGGGACACGGAGAGGGAGCAACCTCTTGCTGGCGTGATGCGTTGCAGTAACGCTACGCCCGTTATGATCGCTGATTCGAGTCGTATATAGCGAAGATTTGGGAGATGAATGTGTGAAAGACCACTCAAAAGAGGTCCATCGCTTGATATCAATTCGGATTGGCGAATATTAATGTATTCGAGGAGCTGCATCCGTTTGAGCGCAGCTAAAAGTTCGGTGAGGGTGAAAAACGAGCCGAGGCGAAGAGAGCGTATGTTGGAAAACCACGGCGCACGGAGGTTGGGCTTTACGAATGCAGCGTGAAAGGTGAAAAGGAAAGGTGCCTCGTTCGCAAAGAGAGCCTGTGCTGTTGGACTAGCTGAGCTATCTGCCTCCCAATTAACGTCGAATTCTGGCAGAAACCCGTGGAAATCGAGGTCAAACACGCGGAGACGAGGAGCTGGGAGGTAAATGGTGCGGAGGAGTTTGGATTCAAGCCCGTGTACGTCAAACTTGACTGCCAGCACCTCAATTCTTTCCCAATGTGTGCCAAGAATTGAGAAAAAGAACGCCTTGATCTTCTGTACGACTGAGGTACGCTGCTGTGAAATCTTGCTCGTCGCCTTAATCCAGAGCGACGACGAATGACCGATGCGTTGGAGAATATCATCTTTGAATTCGTCGGTGTAGAGGCAGAGATGATCTAGATCAAGAAGTTTTCCCCAGAGAGAGGGTGCCGTGAGGATTGTGGATCGCCAGAGACGGCATACTTGCGATGCAAAACGGGTTGTTTTCAGAGGGTTTTCCGAAGGGGAGAAGATGTTCGCATTGAGATCAAAGATGTAAAGGAGTACGTCGATGTCTAGACGATGTACTGGTACCTGCGCTGGTGTCGCCATTCCGCAGCGATAGCACAAGAACTATTCGAAGAAGAAAGAGGGGAAAACGAGGAGGAGCACCGACTCCGAGTAAATGAAAAATGTGACATGTGATGTCATAATTATAATCTTATCTTATCTCAATGAGCGCAGGAAAGTTGCTCTTCGCGATTCGAGCACCCACTTGAATGTCCATGTAACGACTCCTTAACTCTCCGACAAACACAATAGCCCAGTAAATGAATGAAAGGGAAGCAGAGATACACTATAGCTATATGAGGAGCTGTAAGTCTAACTTTGTTCGGTTCCCAGTTATAACAGGGACGACTAACTCACGGGAAAAGTCGCTTTCCCGAATTATCACTTTTAGTTATGTTCAATCTTGTTCGTATCCGTAACAGACGACAGCCAGCTCAGAAGCATGGCTGTTAGGAGAAAATCACTACAAATATACCCTGGTATAGCTTTGGCATAGCCTACAAAACGACTTCGTCCCGCCATCACATACCATAGTAATGATGTACCCTCTACCACGATACAGCTATTTCTTGACAATGTACCGGGGGCTATGGATACAGCGGATGTAGCTTATAGATATACAATGTAAGGTAGACAATGGATAAGCTAATAGGTGTACAATGTAGCTGCAGCCACGAGTAAGCTTATAGTCTTTGCACTTAAGGCTGAAAGGTGAGAGGTATTGCGCAAGACAAGAGCGGCTGTCGCCAACCGGCATTGACAAGATGATGGCCCGATGATTGAACTACACCCCAATAATTATGATTGGATATGTGGGAGTAAGTGAAACTATGTGAGCGAAATATTTCCCTTCAAGAATTTAAATTGTAGACATAAGCGGATGGAACGGTAGTAGATCGATCGGCCGCCAGGCGGGGCTCACATCCGGATGGTGCAAATGACCGGTAACAAACGAATTGTGGGATCCAAATAATTACCGATGAAAGTTAAGAAGGGATGACACAAGTTTATGGTTCACCGACAGGTGCCTATATCGGACAGCCGGCAAAGCTGAGTAGCAGTAGGTAAACATTGGTTGACTAGTCAGAATATCGACGAGGTAAGTAGTCAATGAACTTTATTCCTGTTTAAGCACCCAAATAATTGAAGTTCAATAAATCCTGTAGACATCGGCCGGGTCGCGGAAGATCGGCCGCCCAATATTTATACCAAGCATTCGGTGTGATCGTACGACCCGTGTAAAATAGATACAACATATGAAGTCAATTGTCGGAGTACCAGATGTAACAGGTCGGCCGTCCAGCACTGCATTGAATGAATTGTGGGAATAACTAGAATATTAATTGAAAATGGTTCTGATTCTCTAAAAGGAAATTACTCTTGGCTACGACTTTCACCATGACAAAATCAAGTCCTTGCCTACCCATACTGACTTTGACAGAAAAAGTGGCAAAGTATATGAATCATAAACTCCTTTCCATCCTTAAGAAAGACAAGAGTCATGTCCCATTTCCAAATGAGTGGACAATGGAACTCCTGGTTGACTGTGACCTTGCAGTGAATGTAATAGCAGCAGCCTGGGAGAAGAGAAGTAAGTCTCCCGGTAGATGACTGAACTGTCGGGATGTAGCTTGATTACTTGAACTAGTCAGCACAACTTGGGCGGTAGAAGATTATGCAGCACGGCTCAAGACTCGGAATACCGGCCGGAACGAATCAACCGAGAAATCTTTAATTGAAGAATTCCCCCCCATAAATGACGAGGTTGAAGAATATGAATATCCGCGTATGGTTACTGATGTCAATGGAAAGGCACTGGCATGGTATCTCCCGGGTGTTCTGACGAAGTTCCGAAGAGTACGTCGAAGGCTGCTGTTCGGACGGGCTAATAAGCTGACCGGTTGTAGACATTAATGTGGAACAGATTACATGAATTGCAACCGGAGCTAAAGGTACATCAAAGCAGCAGTAATTGGAGATGTGGGCCGAAATACTACAGTTCGCAGTCCACCGGCTGGCTTCGGCCGGGGACAGCAAGCATTGCTCCGGCATGGTTTGAGCAGGGACACGACGTACGAAGTCGTCTTAATTTCATCGGCCGATCTAATTCTATTTGTAGACGGATGCACATTATTTGAAGGGACCGGCTCGCCAATGGCTGAGCGGCATGCTGGAATCGTCGGCCCTAATTGGCGGAATCTTAAGCCTGGTACAGCCCGAGCTGTATGAAGCTGGCAAACAAGCAATGCTATTACTCAGCCAGGAACCAGAGAGAGTGGACCATCCTAATGCCTTGTTGGAAGTGTTGCAGATATGGACTGCGCCATTCCATGGTCTATCAGTCATTAGCAACAGAGTGACACCAGTTCACCGAGACACTAATACTGGAAAAACCTTCATGGATATTCTTGTTGCACTAGGATCATACCGTGAGGGGTTTTTGGAGTTGCCAGGAATCGGTGTCCGATTCCACTATAACCCGGGCACAGTGGTAGCCTTAGCCGGACGGGTTATATCACATTCTGCTCATTGTGATGGGGATAGAGCATGTATTGCATATTATATGAGGGAAAAGGTTCACAATAGGCTTGGGTTACCTATCCCTGGATGGTACACACCAAAGTAAACTAAATTAGAGGGTAACAAGCTATATAATACATAAAATGTGATGAATTACATTTGACATTCTGGATCCTTTTCATTCAGCTCCGATCCATCCGACCCATGATTTCCATGTTCATAGGTGTCCATATTTTCGTCTTCATCCTCCCCGTCTTCATCCTCATCATCTGCTTCTGCTTCATTGGGTCCCACTGATCGATCGGAGAGACCTGTTGAAGATATGAAGGTACCGGCCGGCGATATCGGCTGGTCAACATCCATTGCAGTATCACGTCCGATGACATGAGGTGATGTTACTATCGGCGGCCGAGTGTTCCATTCCCGTTCGGGTACAGAGGGTTGACTCCCCGGATGGGTGGCTAGGGGAGCTGGAAATGGAACCGGTGTCGGGGGTGTTGGTGATGCGGCAAACGGACTCGGCGGTTGATGGGTTGGCGGGATCGGTGGCTGCTGTAAAAGAGAGGTTCCGGTGCTGATCGCCTGGTCCAACCCTTCAATCATTGTGGTCATCCGTATACCTTCGTGATCGATGGGAGGAGGGGTATCTGCCAGTTGATAAATGGCAGACTGCAGGTCAACCACTTCGTTCGACGGTGGTGAATGAGCCAAACTGTCCGACAGGGGGTCGAACGGACAACCGGTCGGCGGCCCGTGAAGCTTGGAAATCCAATCACGAATGTCGGGCGAGTGTTCGAATTCGGGTTCGAGTTCAGATAAAGGGTAACCGCCAGGTATGACAATGAATTCCTCTTCAGGGTCCGACATTGCACTGCCCGGGGCAGACAGTAGTGGACCTTGGCTATCTCCCGGAGACTGGCCGACGATTTCGAGGCTTGATTCCGATGGATAGGTGACGCTAAACCGTTCGCAGGAGGCATTATCCTTGTCCGGGTAAGCCTTTTTTCCCCACTTTTTCAAGTCGGTGACAACAATGTCTCGTTTGAGACGGCGCCGTTTCATTATCAAGAATTTTAGCCCAAAGCACATGCGTTGAGATGTCGCTACCGACCATTCGGCATACTGCTTCATAGCTTTGACATGGGTCGATGTTTCCCGAAGAGCCGTTGTAGCCTTCATGGCAAGTGCACGGTAGATGTCGCATCTGTCACAATGCCGTTCAGGATCATATATATCTTCGTCGGCGGCGAGGCTGGTATCTGGCGCATTCAAATGATCCACGTAACCTGGGTTGAAATCCTTGTAATTCTCGGTGAAAGATTGATGAGGAGAATGATCGGGCATGTAGGTGGTTGGGTCGGGCGTCGGCTCGGGTATCGGGTCGGGCAACGGCACGACCGAAATATGGTGTTGTTGCGCCAGACGAAGTTCTTTATATTGTAAGCTGCGGGCCTCGGGCGTATATGCTTTCCACCATTGGTTATAATATTCCGGCGCGGGGCGAAGGTACGGAGACTCAATATGCTGGGGATTCGTCAGCAAAAGAGTTTGCATGTCGTCAGTATAGCCAATGGTCGAGGTTTTATCTAAAAAAACCGAGTAGACGCAAATTGATCTTAGGATATATGGAACGTCGGGCGTGGAACCTATGGCCGTTACCCAGCCGAGAAGCCCATTGGCAATTGCCTGCAGATATCATGGATCAATCTGATTCTGCAAGAAGTCTCAAAATACTCACAACCTCTTCCAGGAAATTGCTGTTCCACCAGGCTCTTTCAGTATCTTCCAGAAACAAAGTGTCCAGAAAATAATCAACAAGAATGGCTCGCAAGCGGCTTGTCATGTAGTATATTTGATCTTGACAGTCCAATACTGCGTTATCTTCGTAAATCCATATGGGACTCCATGGGGAGAATGGATGGAAGGGAATGTCAGGATTGGCAGTGGATGTCATTGTCGGATCGGCAGAAGATCTTTGAATCAGTTGAATAGTTTGTGGTAAGAAACAAAGTTGAACAATTTTCACGTGTGGTGACATTGTGACAGGCTTATCAAACATTTCCATAAATAGATATTCTGCACTAACGGGTACAAGTTAATTGGTAATGGGGGCATAATCTGGGTTCACTTTTGTAAATGCACCGTCGGCTTTCTGGGCCATGACAAACCAAAAATGCATTTGCCGTTCCGCGTAGGCAACCGCTCCGGCCGATTTTTTGTTCACCGCAAAGTCCCTGCAATTCTGCCACCCGCCATATTTATAACTGAAAAATCTTGCGACCCATGTCATTTCATGGTCGGTCAGGCGCAACTCCTCTGCCCACCGACGTGCATGAGCCCTCGCCCGAAGCCAGTGAACACGGTAATCTGCAAATCAATTATGAACCGTTCTAATTGGATCGGCCGAAGAACTTACATTCTGTTAAATCTGATGGAGACTCGTTCCTAGCTCGTCCAAAGGTAAAAATCCAAGATAACTGCTCTTTCGCGGCACCCGGCCGATTTGGATCCAAAATGCTTGTGTCGGTCCGAACGTCTGTATCTTCAATCTTTCGATACACCTGTTGATCCTCGTGACTTAAGCCCAGCACCATCATGGCTGCACGGCACTTGACATAAACTCGGCGGTGGGCCGATATTGTACGGCCGAGGCCTTGAATGGCGGCTCGGCTGCGGGTTTTCAAACCGGGATTGCCTTCACCGGCCCGCATATTTTTTTTTTTTTTTTTTTTTTTTTTTTTTTTATTCCGCAAACTCCCCCTTTGTGGCTGAGCCATATGTTAGGGTATGTACATGCAATTTTTATCTACTTAGCGAAATTCTCTCTGTACGGCTCGTAAGCGATCAAACTTGAGCAGCTGCTTTGGGCCATGACGTGGGCGGCCCGAAGCGGAAACGTCCCCGAGGTACCGGGCCCCCCGAGGAAGTTATAACCTCCGCGATGATATGTTTAGGTCCTAATGCTACGGTTAGTAATTATGTTGTCGGGAACTATTACTACAAGCATCCATACACGTGTCTTTCACACCCAATCCCGCTCTCCGACCTCCCCTCTACGTAAACCTCCCACATTCGCTGTCCGGCCTAGCGGCGGGTTAAGACTGATGGCGGCACTTTCAGCCACAGTGCATTTCCTCACGCTGTTGCTTGTCACGTCATCCTCGGCCATTTTTTCGGACCACCATATCCGGGCGCGGCAGACCAGGGGGCAGCTGGTGGCGGCGCCTGACTCCGAAATGGGACTGTACGGTTGCTGTGTTGTTATGCCGGACTGACGTACGCTCGCCTGCTTTGAACCGGCAACTGGTGTCGGATTTTGAATGTGTTTGGTGTGTTAGAGTGGGAGTATTGGCGAGATATATAATCAAGGGTGATCGGTAGTGGTGAATAAATTTGTTCGGAAAAATACTAAGCCAAAATGTCGATGTAAGCTGGGTTCGAACGCGTGCATCGAGTAGGCATTTCCGGCGCCTGGCGAGGGTGTGCAATGACAGGCTCTACACGGTGATGCCACTACACCACCGTGCCCCTGGCCCGCATATTTGACGTGTACTGGAATGATCGTTGTCCCACTGCTAATCGGATGCCCTGCAGAGCTTCATTGGCTTGCCCATAACGTAGTTGAAGTTCCTGCTTGATTAATCCCTCCAGGCCCAAGTTCTTGAGATATTCTGGTGGGAAGCTTGAGGGTAACGCCAATTTGAGCTTTTCAGAGGCGGCACCGGGTTCAGTGCGAAAGGCTTCCACTGGGGGTTGTCCGGGTGGTTGTCCAGATTGGTCGGCGTCAAAGAATTCGATATCGGCCGACTCGTCCTGAATATATCCGGTTGCATTTTCGTCCAGTTTTTCCAGTGATTCCCTTTGAAATCTTTCTATCCGAACACGTAGACGATCCCGGCGGCCTGCGATATCGACTATTTCGGCTCGGCTAAGATATCGTCCTTTGTGATGGATGTAAATTTGGAGGTGAAGCCTAAGCATTGTTAGGAAACATAAGATACAAGTGTTTTTAACTTACTGATCCTCCTCCAGATTCAATCCCGACATGAGCCAGCGCACGGTCGAAGTTTGGTTGACGGCCGGTCCTGACACTAAATCCAATTCAACATCTGCCCGTGTTTTCACTATAATTTGAAGGGTAAAGAATTTCAGAATAGAGCTGGCTTCGGAATAAAACAAACAAACACTTTGTTCCCTTGGCTCCCATAATATCCATGCCTTTCGGGTGTTTTCGCCTCTGTGATTCGGCTCGCTCTATATCCCTTTTCCATTGCTCGATTATTGTAGGAGACATAGACTCCGTTAATTCCTCCCAGTAACCTCTTGTTTCTTGTTCCGACTCTCGGGCTGTGTTGTACCTTTTACAAATAAGTGCCACTATATTGGAAATATACATTGGCTGAATGACGCAACAATCTACAAACTCTCACCCATTCCAATTAACTTCTTCCAGTTATTGTCATTCATATGGTCATCGAGAATTTCCGCCCGATGCGCCAGTGTGGCGGTTCTTGTGGACCTGGACACTAGGTTCAATACAGACCATAATCGTTCCAGGACCTCGCCATCGACGACCGCCGCCGAGGGTACAAAATATGTTGCATATCGATAAAGGCATTCCTCTCAATGTCCATGGACATGAAATAATCCAATGCCGCCATCGACAGTAACACCATCCGGAAGTGACAACATGGGGCTTTTGGCCAACCGCTCCTCGAAATTGATAGACCATTGACAGTATATGTCATATAGAAGCAATACCTGCCGATTGAGAGGAACATTGGTGTTCTTCACTGCTTCGCAAAAGGCCCAATCAACATTCATTTGCCTTTCACCCTTCTGGAGGTCCGAAACCGAGCCGGGGGCAAAACAACCATGCCGAGCGCATGCAACACCGGCAATCCCTGTAACATCATTGGTTGTTGATGTTCTGTTTGCCTGTTCAACAGCTTGGAAATTTCGTTCACATGGTGCTTTCTGCAATGCATTAATGTCAACTAGGTCAACGGAACGGATGCCAGATGAAATGTACCGTGTATTTTTCGAAGGCCGTCTTTAACTGCTCTTTATACCGTGTCCTATCCGTGATCATACCCTCACCATCCAGAAGCCACACATCATTGCCCGGACGCTTTTGTTTGAGGTGATCGGCCGTAAAATTACCATCCATTGCAAACGTCCGGGTATATACCTCACTGGGGAAATTGTTAGCATAGAGTGTACGGAACATCGGATGAACCATACGGATGCTCAGAGTCTTGCCAATCGGATGGGAGATTGATCCCCGGCTGAGGACAGGCAGGACAAAAGAGACTGAGTTCCCCTGTGGAAGGAGTTTCTGTTTTGTGACCGAATCCATTTTGCTTCAATTTCTTGAGATGACGCCATTCCCTTGAGGCCCGGCGAAGTTCAGCATATCGATCAGGAACCGCAGATGGATTCGCTGGGTTGGTGATTCGTCGGAGACATTGATAATACTGATATGCCGATGTTTTACATTCCAAATTCAGAATCCGAAAATCATTAAGGCACCTAGTGGTGAAAACCGTGTGTATGACCTTGAAACTGGATGGAAGCAGCCCAGCAAACAAGCATTCCTGGATGACAAGTCCAGGCCCATGACAATTGCAAGTCAAAAATGGCAGGTGATGAATTCCGGTGGTGTCGACGATAGTAATAAATGGGTGGCCCAGATCGTTCTGATGAGGAATGCCTTGCCCGAGCCGATTACCGGTGGCTTCGACGGATTCGTCAGGATCAAAATCATCCCAATCCTGATCATCACCGGGATCATCGACCAAGGTCGGCTCCGTCTCTTCCGGGAGACCTCCAAAGGTATCTGAATACACCCCCGTTCCGGCCGTTTGGTCCTCATCCTTAGAAGAGCCGTCGTCGGTGGTGTCCATGGCTTCAGGATCCTGTCGTGGTGAAATTAACATCGGAAGAATGGTGTGAGCTTTGTAATCAACTTACATCACTGCGGCCAATGGTGTACCGGCCGTCATCCAAGCCGTCGTCTGAGTAGCCGTCGTCCGAGTCTTCCACACTTTGAAGTTCTGGCATTACATCGGGATCATCCATGGCCATATTCTGCTTCCACTGAGTGACCTTTTGCCATTGGAAGTCAGGATCGGTTTGCGCATGATCGGCCGGGTGTCGCTTTGCGGCCGGCCGATTCATTGGGAAGATGGCTGTTAAAGATGCCAATTTGGCAACAATTTCCTGTTCCAGTAGATCACGACGTTGTTCAGCTGATTCCATGTGATTTAGGACGTCCTTTAACGTGGCGCATACTTCGCCGGCATGTGGGACACATAACCATGCCCCGACTTCCCACAGGGCCGCCCGCTGAAAAAACTTGCCCGTCCAACGTTCTAGACAATGGAACGGAAGATTGATATGCTGATTGCGACAACATCCGCGGCAGAGAAGAGGGTGGAGGTAACAATCTTTGCAGCGCCACCGGCCGATCCGTTTGCGGCAGTTCTGGCAGGTGCTGCTTGGGGGCAGGCCATACGTCGCCAACAATGCCTCCAACATTCCTTCCTTGTGGGCAATAAATTCCAGAAGGAAATCTCCCTGAGTCTAAAAGTCAAAGGTAAGTCAGAAGGTTCACAGTGCCACCGAAGATTGCGAGTACCTTTCCACCGGCCGGGCGGATATTTAAATGTACCTGACTTGAGTTATCAGCCCCGTGCTCTTGAAACATTGTCGAAGCGTCATCGGTGGGTGTATCGGCGACCCTACCAATGTTCGGACGACTCCCTTGCGCACGGGCCGATGGCTGGCCTAGGTCAATCTCGGTGGTAACCTTTTTGACCTGTATACCACGGGAAGTTTCCTTTTCTACAGCCTTGAGATTTAACTGTTAAACAATGCGAAATGTCGGGCCATTTTATAGGCAATTCCTTCCCCTTGTTCTAATATAATCCCAACTATAGCCGTACTTGTAATTGGACAGCAATGAGTGCAATCCTGGTACATGGGCGGCCTAAGAATGATGGATAGATAAGAGGGCATTACGCTCGGCCGGAACCTTTCACACTAATGTTGTGGCCTAATACAATTACTCTTTGTATTAGGATTCTCAATGGAATGAAGGCCCGGTGACACTGGTGAGCCACACATTTCATCCACATGCAATACAATTGTCACGAATCCAAATACAGTTATTATTTGTATTTCGAAGCACAGTGGAGCTGTGGTCCCACTGCTCCCGGAATCCGTCCGCTCCCGGAATGCCAGCCATGCCAATGGAAGAACCTCTCAGACTGCCACGTAAAATCATACCTTGTATGGTACATATGAATGTCTGCTATCTGACTCATAATATTGCCAATTTTCTCATGACAGCATGTCCAATTGAGGTAGTAAATGGGGAATTATTCGGCTGGGTAAAACTGAGATCCGTGGTAGCCGCCGTGGTCCAATCCGCTCAATTCGTGGCTGAATAAAACCTTACTAGGACCTATCTATAACACACATAGACCGAAGGTTTTTAACCGTGGCAAAAAAATGCAATTGTCAGGTAATCTCTGGAGCATCAAAACAGTCTTCCCCCCGGACCAGAACACATGTAGCTCATCCAAATCTTGTTCAAATCTTTTCAAACTTGGCCAGAAGCATTATAGGATGTCCTAAACAAAATTCAGATACTCAGAAATGGTCATCCCAATTAGGAAGTTGTTTTCGAGGACTCTTCATAGTTGCATACATGAATTCAGTCAAGCTTTTGAACTTTTTGAAACACGAAATTGAAAAACGCCAAATCAACCTTCAAATCTTCGGCTACATAATATATTTGAAGGATCTGTGTATGAAAACTCAATCGTAGACATTCAGCCCTCTGGAACAAAATTTGAACCTGCCCGGACCTATTCTAACTTTGCCCGACCAATTTTACAATTCGCCCGTAGCTCCGTAATTTTTCCGGGTGAATGTTCTTTTGAAGAAATAACGTTATTGGCTCTATTAGAATACATTCATGTTGTTTGCAGTATGAAATTCTATGGGTGACAGCTGGGGTGACCATGTTTACTCTTTTGATACTCTAAGTCTAGATTACCTTCATTTATAGATTAATTTCAAATCTGTGCTTAGTTTTCGATCGTACCATGTCACTGAATACAGTAACGTCATGTATTTGGTCCTTCTGAAGTGTCTACTTAGGCCAATAGACCTAAAGAATCTAATCCTTGCCTTCAACGAACTTGTGGGTGAATATCATCCTCTGCCCGGGAGGACAGGCGCAATCGGGTAACAACATGTGTTGGAACATCAATGAATGCATTAGGGGAATTCAAAGTTGGCGCAACGGCCGTTTCGAAACGGTCGTTTAATTTCACTTTTTTTCTGAGTTTGAATGAGTTTGATACCATCAATCACTAGCCCGGCAAACAAGGCGGCCGCACATGTTCCAATAATAACTTCTTTGCGCACGTCAGCCCTGATAGCTGCCGAGGCCGCAGAAGAAGCCTGTCCGCTCGCTGTCTGACACGGCGAGAACAGCACTTGGATTGTCTATCCCTCAAATCAGATAATTTTGTCGTAAAAACTTGTACATATTTTAACTATCTCTTAAAATACTCATTTATGACATTAAATCCCCAATTAAGGTCGCTCAAAGGCGAAAAATACAGGGAGAATATCAAAACATAATTCCCTTTACTGTGGAATGAATTGTTCGAATTAAAAGTAAATTATGGTGTATACTTAAGCCATACAGCTGTTCAAGTAGGTTTTCAAAAAAGCGCCTTAAATTAATTTAACAGAAGGTGGTATTGTTGCGCTCATCGTCTGACACAGCGAGCAGACATGTTCGGTTTGCTCCGCATCAACATTTCGGGGTTAGTTACCTTGATGAACACATGTTGCTGCCGTTCCTGTTTGCCGAGTGGTGATTGATGGCATCAACCTCATTTAAACTCAGAAAAAAAGTGAAACGAAACGACCGTTTCGAAACGGCCGTTGCGCCAACTTTGAATTCCCCTATTGATAGAGTGACCGGAACCTTATTGGAATGGCAAGCAGATGTCCAACCCCTGTTGAAGACTCCTTGAGGCAACGAAGAGGGGATACCAATTTGGGTAACTTTTCCTTTTTTGGAATATGGGTGATACTGATCGCCCATTCGGTGATCAAACCCTGTGGCTGACTCTGAATCAACAATCCTGTTCCTGGAAACGAACCACCTTTTTTTTCTGTCCATCCACCATGCCTGAACAACCTACAAAGAAGAAAAAGGCTTCGAAGAATAAGAAGTCACCTTGGAAGGACCATGAACTCGCAGTTCTCGAGCCCCATCTTGACAAATTCCGTGATGAAGACAAAGAGGGGCGTAAGGCTCTTCTTGGCAACATTGTCATGCCCCAACTGTATAAAATCTACCCGAATTTGTCACCACCTGAGAAAAGTGTTTTAAAGACGGTGAGTACACAGATTGTTGATTGTTTACAAGGAGATATCTAACAGTTAAAGCAGAAGGTCAAAGAGTGGTTTAGCAATTCGGGTCGGAGAAGGATTGTTAAACCAAAGTTCAATCTTCTTGCCCCAAAGGTGAAAGTGGATAGCATTATAGCATGCATGGAACGAAAGGCAATCGAAGAGGAAGTCCGCAAAATCTCCGGCGTCGCACCCGGTGATCCTGGATATATTGGAAAATTTCGAGAAGGCGTCCGGAACGTAAAGGACCGCCTTCCATCGCGTGTTCTTGATGAATACCGCCAGGCGGCGTTGGATTGGAAGGTTGCTGGGCTTCCGGCCGAGGTTCAACAAAGGTGCGTTTTGCGGCCTGCCTTTATTGGGTTGTTTTTTAAAGCCGACTGTGACCAGGCGTGTTGAGAAAGAAAGTACCCGTTTGACCCAACAGTTCGCGGAGCTTCTGTTCAAGAGATGTGGAATGCGGGTGGTCATTCTAGGTGCATATATTAACCAGAAGGGGGTCCTCGGCATGGAAATGTATGGTGCCTCTCCTATTGTCTCTTTGATATTCATATTGTTGCACAGCTATGACTATAATAACGAATTGGGGGACCCCAAAAAGAAGCTGGAGGACAAGCAGCCCAAGCTCGTTGAATCTTTGTTTAAAGACTGGTGGACGCACGCCAAATACATGTATGGTGTTGAGGATGATGACGACGCCCCGGTGGACCCCAGCCGACGACTGCAAAAACGGGCAGCCGCGGCGGCTGCCTTCGACAGAAAATATGGCTATCCAGTATTCAAGCCAATTACCGGCGCCGACTATGTTAATCCTCCCTTGTCCGACAGGAAGGACATGGTCCGAACCTTTCTAAATCTTAACTATGGTCAGTCAATCAGTTTTGCCATACTTTCCTTGTTATTAACAATCAGCAGCCATAGCCCGCGGCCGCAAGCATGCGAGCAGCCCATTCAAGGAGGTTAGTGAGGACCCCTTGAAATGGGCGGCTGCTGAATATTGGCCGGCCGATGTTCGGATGGTCGATCCATCGAGGATGACTGAAGACCAAGTTGACAAACTATTGGACTTCTGGCGTGACAGGCAGACACGTGTTGAGCCGTCGCAAATTTTTCGTTGGTCCCACATCAAAGGTGGTAACAAAAAATCACCCATTAGACTTCTTGCGCCTTATCCGGAAATGAGCCACTGTGTATCCGACGATGAAGAGGAGTTGGATGCGCCGGCCGCCGCTCCGCCCAAACAACGCAAATCGGGGAAGGCTAAAGGAAAGGGAAAGGGCAAAGCAACCGCCAAGGTTTCTCAACCCTTTCTGGATGATTCTGGAACTGACCCGCAAGCGATATCTGAACCCGACGACCCAATGACTGGAGATCTGCCATCACAAACCTATGATGCGTCAGCCGCAATTCTTCCCGTGGACCAGTCGGCCGCTGGTCTTGCCATCCACTCCCACATTACCCAGTATGCAGTTTCTCAACCCGACGGCCCAATGACTGAGGTACCCAGTCCCCCATCACTAACTTATGACCCGTCGGCCGCAAACCCTCTTGGGGGCGACGATATCAATCGGCTCTTAGATCCTGCACTTCAAGTATATTCTAAAGCTACCACCAACCCACACTTTACATTTATTGAGGGTCCGTCGGCCGGTCCCGACTACACTGGTGATGCCCCAGCCTGGGGCATGAATGAACCCATTTTCTTTCCACCCATGGATTTCGGGGAAGGGTTGATGAATAGAAACTCCAATCCACCCGCTCCGATGGACTCACATAAGCCCCATCCCCATGTGACTGATTACCAGCAGCACAATGGAAATCAGCCTTGTCAAACCACCGGTCTGCCATTGTCTACCCAGCCTTTTGTTTTCCCCAGCTCCACGTACACCCCAAACAATGTTCCGACAGAGCCGTTGAGATGGGATCAACCGGCGGCCGGCATGATGGAGATGGATGTTCATCCTCAGCCCGCAAGCATTCCCACTAGTCCCTTGCAAACGAAATCCACCAATAATGTTCGTGATCCGGTTCACATTCAACAACTGGACCCGCCGCAGCCCCCTCTCGTACCAAGGCCCAAGCCACGGCCGGTGAAGTCGGCCGGTCAAACGGTAGACCACTTCAATACCGACGAGAATTTCATGAAGAATGTAAATGGTAAAAGACCTAGACAAGAGCCAATCATTCAACACCCAACCACCTCTGCAAATGATATCAAGAAGACAAAGAAGGTACAATATCAAGACCCACCAGTGCAGATTTGTAATAGTCCAAGGAAACGGGCGGCAGTCAGTCGGCCGGACTATGAAGCTGGCCCGGCGGCTAAACGTGGAAATTACAAGTTTAACAAACCATAAAGATTTACCATAGCAGACCAGCAAATTAATAACTAAACCTGGCAATACATCTCTTACCTTGTGTTATAAAGTTCTCTCTAGTATCATACAATAATATACCTTTAATAATTCCAAATGCTTCCAAATATCTTGACACACTGGTCATACCAAGAAGAAATGTGTGGATAAACATTAATGAAATATTTACATGGCTGTTACAAAGATATCCCCCCCATTCAATATTACATCTTTCCGTCCTTCAACCTCTTCGAACTTCGGGTCGACATTACAGATCCTGACCGGCCGCGTTTTCTTTTTTCGCCCGACGACGGTGGGACATTCGGAGTTGATGAAGCCGGTGACCCAGGTAGTTGAGGAGGTGCTGGGCTGATAGCCGACGTTGTGTCGGACGAGGATGGGACATGGGGGACGGATGGAAGGGCAATCGACGACGGGGCCCGGGGACTTCCAGTGGTGATGACTGGGGCGGTGTCGACCTGCATGTTTTCGCCCTCTCCATCGGCTGGCGGCTCGGACTGTTCTGGAATTGGAGACAATGCAGTGTGTCCTGCCTCCTGGGATGTCATTCGGTCGGGTGTAACTTGTTCGGCCGATGAAACGTCTGGCTTTGGGGTGTCGGGAGCGGCTACGGCGGGGCCCACTGAGCTTGCCACAATTGTGGGGGGGTCGGCGATGTCGGAATGCGCGAGTTGAGAGGAAGCGGGAGTGTCGTCGTACTCAACTAGAGGTCGGGCCGCCGGTGGCTGACTATCCACACCCGCCGAGAGCCCCTCTGACGTTTGGAGACCTAATGGTAGCAAGGAATTGCCATCCACATTGAACCCAGGTGTTGGCGTTGCCTGTAGCTCCGCCGTCCCAATTGGCAAGCTGTCGTCGGCCGGCGGTAAAACCTCGGCCGTCGAGGGAATGTCAGTGGTTTGACCACCCGTGGAAGGTGTCGGATCGGTAACGGGAGCGGGAGGCGCAGTGGCAGCCAAATTTTCAGGCGACGGGACCGATACGGATTGGGACGGCGAGGAAAGTGCGTGGGGGTGGGCCACTGGAGGTGAAATAGGAGGGGGAAGGGCGGGAACCGGGGCTGCCACTGGAGGGGGAATGGTAGGAGCTGGGGCCGACGAAGCCTGCGAGGGCAGGACGGGTCCTTGGGGTGCTTCAGGGGCCGGTGGGACCGACAATGTCGATGCGATGGAGGGACGAATCTCGTTCGTCTGCCATCCTCGAATGACGTTGCCGGCCGATTGGGCGTTTGGATCCGGAGGCGCGCCAAGGTAGGCCCGGTGTTCGAGGGGGTTGACTTCGGGAATCCCTGCGGCTCGAAGACGTGCTTGGATGTCACTCATGAACAATGACTGCGATTCCGCATTGTTCAAAGCCCGTTGAGTTGCCATGGTCGCATGGCTCCCTTGTGCTGCCCGAAGTTCAACAACTTCTTGATGAAGGTCACGAACCTCAGCCTGTAGCTCCTGAATAATTTTCTCCATTGCGCTGTATCGGTGACCTAAGATCCGATGTCAGTTTGGAAAAAAAAAAATTGAACGTGGCGAAGTTACCCTGATCGGCCGCTTGCATTTCGGCCCTCAGCTGGTTCTCCATCGTCGTGGACCTCGTCGTCGTCACCCGGGACGGCTTGCGTTCTTCGGTCTCAGTCGTCCGTTTCGAGGAACGAGTCGGTCGGGATGTTGATGCTCGAGGCGGTCGGGAGGTCGACGTCCGGGGTACAGACTTGGTTCCGTCCCAACGGGGCCTTTTTTCTTGGTCGTGCTTTAACTTCGCGGCCTTACGTGCTGCCACAGTGCACTTGACCTTGCTTTTGTGACAACCTTTGCAGGCAAAGATCCCTTGGTCGACGACGAAGTAACAAGTGATGTCCTTCGACACGCACTTGGAACACGCCGGATCGTTCTTCCCCGCGGCGGCGAAACGGTCTACCTCGACGGGAACGTCGTCGTCTTCTTCGTCGGTGTCCTTGACAAAAGCCTTTGATTTCGGCTCGGGCTTAGGCTTCCGTCCTTTCTTTGAACGCGTACGGGGACCCTTGCGTTCGTCGGCGTAGTCGGAAAGCATCCCTACGTAGTCCATATCGTCGTCCACGGGTTCTTCCTTAAGTCGTTTGTTGGCGGCGGTCTTCGATCGGCGCCGAGGTCGGGTGTTCGGAGCCGCGTCGTTTTTGTCGGACGCCAGTTGGTCCTCCTCCTCCTCCTCCTCCTCTTCTTCGTCGTCGCTCCCTTTCACCTCTTCGTCCTCGGACTCCACGTCCACATACCTCCCCTTGACGCTCCTCCGCTTCGGTTTCGACAAATCCATAGGGTAGTCGGCCTCCTGCTCCTCTTCCTTGAACTTTCCCTTTGCTAGCCGTCTTCGCTGTCGCTCTTCTTCGTCGGGTACCTCATCATTACTTTCGTCCTCGTGAGAACCGTCCACTTCAGTCTTCTCCTGATCAACCATCATAATCGTCGGTTGCATCTTCCGACCAGCGGGCGTAGCATTCATAGCGCCCGCCGATGCAACGGGTGGCGGGGCGGGGAGTGAAAGTGACGGTGGTGGGACTTGGGAAGACTCTAACGGCTGGGTTGGAGGGGGCATGTCTCCACCTGCAGCCGGTTTGCGGAACGTGGGCCTTGGATGAGGTCTCTCGTTGGCGGGGGGCGGGGGCATCGCATCCGAAGCTTCAATCGACACTGGGGGGATGGTCGGACCACCAGTAGGAGCGGAGGGCGGCGGGAACGTAGTCGATGGAAGGGCGGTCGATTCACCGGAGGCGGGTACATCATTTTCACCGTTGGCGTCGCGGTCAGCCAGATATTGTTGCAAAGTTACCCGACATTGCTCAGCATCCTGGCGAATCAACAGGATGTGGTCTTGAAGTCCACGAAGGAAGGGCGGGACTTCTATCTGATTGACGCGGAACGATTTCCATAGCCTCGCCTAGAAAGGGGGTGAGAGAGGAATTATGTTGAAAATTTCATTACTCACAATTTCCCTAACGGCATCCGTTCCCTTTTCAGCCCACTCTTCCTTCGTGACAAGCAGCTTTTCAAGAGAAGAGACGAGAGCATTTTCGTCGTACAAGCGGTACCGAAGATTTTGTTTCTCCTTCTTCGTCTGCGTCGGGTGTGGGGGCGGCGGGCTAGTACGAGCGGCCGTCGCGAGAAGCTTCGTAATGTCGGGCAACTGAGGGCGAGGTGCGGGGACAAATGGAGAACCCAACGCAGCGGGTTGGGCGCCGGGCAATGCAACAGTTTCGCCGAGAGATGAAGGCCCAGGGGGGAGCGATGCACGGGCAGGTTCCAAAGAAGTGGTCGCAGGAACAAGGGGGACTTCGGCGAGAGGAAGGATGGGAGCGACGTCGCTCGGCGCAACAGGGGGCAACATTTCTGGATTAATGGCTGGCGCACCTGCAGCTGGGGCCAACGGTGCAGCAGAGGAGCCAGTGGTCGTCGCAAGAGAGCCAGCGACGTCGACGGAGGTGGTGGTGACGGGTGCAAGTGGAACGGCAGAGGGGGTGACAGTTGGTTGGGCTGACATCTTGATGCAAAAGGGAAGATTTTTCGGGGAGAACGGCGCGTGAGGAGGACTTGAGTGTGTTTATAGATAGAGAGCAAGAACGCGACATTTTGAAAACCAACCAAACCGTGACAAGGTCACGTGCCTTTGTCATCGTCACTTTAATTGTTATCAACAAGATCAACCTCTCCACCGAACAGATTCGCATATTGCTCACTGTTCAGCCATCGCAGCCGTTGTCTCACCAAGATAAGAAAATTAATGGATAGGATGTCAAATCCAACAACCGAGGTAAATTCAGAATTTCAAAATTTCTCTAACACTCAACACATTTCTATGTCTAGGCCGTTGATATCGTTATGGATGATTCTACCAGTGAGTCCATATTGTTCTATATTGTCAACTACTTAGTCTTCAACCATGCAGGTCTTGCATCCGGTAATCCGGTGAGCTTCAGGGAGTTGGATCAGTCGAATGACGACCATAGTCCCGCGACGAGCATTTCCGGGTCCGAATCTGACAATGAAAGCGATCCTTTGGAGTACTTGTCCAAAGAGTTAAAGATTGAAAGAATCACGCAAAATGATGGGCTTTTCCGTGAACCATCGGACGAGCCACCGATTACGCCCGAAGACAATGTAAGGCTTGAAACATGAATTTTGTTGGTACCAGGCTGATTAGACTTAGCCGACATCCTTACCAGGACCGACCAATCCCCAAGGTGGTGGTTCAAGTAACAATCGGCCGGCCGCGGAATCGGCTGAGGAACATTCCGATTCTGAAAGTGATCCTTTCGATTACATGGAATCTCAGATAGGCCCTCCACAGGCACAGAAGTCACCTCAAGCTTGGCGCCATAAGCCCTGGGGACCACCTACCCTTCTCGCCGCCTACGTCCCGCCGCCGAGGGAAGTTTTTTTCGGGGCTACATCGAACATACCCAGCAGTTCACAGCGCAGTCTATTCCCTCCGACTATTAAACTGGAGGAATCAGCGTGTAGTGGACAGCCCTGGGCAGTCGGTTCGGCTGATCACGCAAATTCGGGTGGCAGTGGGTCGGAGGAGGACCCTCTTGATTATGCAGCCCGTGTCTTAGCACAGCAAGCAGAGCCGATGGCGTCCTCTAGCCGTTTCCAGGGTTCATACGCACACCCGATAGCAGCACCCTCGTTACTGGACCCGTTCGGCTTCCCTGTACCCAAAAACGATCTTCAACGGCCGATTGGGAATATTGGTCCGAAACCCGACAAGACGGAATCTTCTGCAAGTAGTTTTTCTTTAAACGCCTTCCTTGACGACTTAGAAACAGACAAAAAGCCTGAAGCACCAACCGTCGGTGCTGCTCACCCGTCCCCCGTTCTGCCACCTCACCCGTCATCCGCTGCAGTGCGGAAACAGAAGAAAGGCAAAATGCGCGCTGTTATTCCACAACGCGGTGGGACACCCATTAGTTTATCCTCGACAGGGCCCGAGGAGCTCGACGCCGGGCCATCCGTCGGCCATGCCCCCCCGCAGCCCGGGTTGTCCCCTGGTAATGCATTTGATAGACCGATTACAATTGACTGGTCACCGCCCGCCCTGCGTCAACAACCCGTTGGAGCTCGAATCCCCCAGGTTTTTGCCCCGCCTGCCCCCCAACCGATACCCGGGATGACTGCCCAAGCCCCACCAAACTTTACGCTTCCAATCACCGACCATAAAGATGACCCCAATCTCGATTTTATCCGAGGACCAGGCATGCCACGGGCGGCTCCTCATCCTCATCCCGTTGAGTCGGCTGGTTATCCCTGGCCGTACCAAGTCGTACGTGTCTATTAATGTTTCATTATTCCTACGGCTAATAGTACGTTAATAATTATAGGCTGTTATACCCAAGGGTAATCCTTTAACGACCCCCGGCAAACCTGTAAGTACTGATCCCTCCCTTTCGCCGTTTTCGGGTTCTGATACCACATGTAGCCCCTTTCTTGGGAAGAACTTCATCAATGCCTGAGGAGTATCGAAGAGATCTCCCCTAGTTTGGGTTTTGAGAACGCCGGGGCCCTCCTATACAATGCCCGGGTTTCAAAAATCAGGAGTGAAATAACAGCAATGCAAAGTTTAGATATTGTGCACCAGCGACTCACTCAAGTTTCCGAAGCCATCACCGAAGACCTGGAGGAGCTAGACCAATGATCGCATCCGAATACCTTCCGTCGGCCGTTCTACGCTTTAAGCCACCGCGACCGTTGTAAATAGTTCCCGAGCCTACTACATAAGCCCATCCGTGTATATAGATAAATTCCAATCCATGCCGTCTCTATACTGCCCCAGGAGACACCCATAAGCTTATCCACTCAGTATTGTACATTGTATGGGCTGTTAGCTTACTCGTATTCCTTGATACATTGTATATTCATAAGCTACGTCCGCTGCATCCATAGCTGCGGGTACATTGTCAAACAATAGCTGTATCGTAGTCTACGGTACATTGTTGCTATTCTACCTGCCGCCATCAGTCCATGTCGTGGTCAGTCATTCAAAATCTTTTTTTCTCTAAATAATATAACCTCCACCTGCACAGGATCCCAGACCCTTCGACGCGCCGCCCTCTCAACTGGCACACTTTCACGTATGATTGTTTGCCTCCGGTCCTGCTTTGCTATGTCACCGCTCTTCTTGTCATCACACCGCGCACCTTCCTCATACGCCTCGCTTTGCTTCCCATAACCCTCTATACGGCCTTCCACTGCGCCACCGCGGTCAACCTCCCGAAAGGGTGTCCTTACGAGGAACGCCTCGTGTATCGCAACCAGGTCTTAGTGGTGCGCTGGCTCTCGCGTCATCACGATTTCTGCTACTGATAGTAGCATGCAGGCTGTCATGATCACTCTTGGCGCACGAGCTCTGATATGGACCTTCCAGCTTGAACCTTATAAGCGTCTCCATCATTACCAGTCCAACAACCCCTTTGTCGACGCACTTGACCTCTATTTTAACCTTCGCGGCATAGGCTGGACCTGGTGCACTGGGCTCAAAGTCCCCATCGAAACCCGGAACACATCCTCACAGTCGGCTTTCATCTTAGACACTATCCGGTCCTGCTTTGTCTCCTGTTTCTTTATCGACTTCCTCCTATTTTCCCTCCAATCCTTCTCCCTTCCACTGTCCACCGGCCCCGACCCCAAAAACATCAGTAACACATTTGCCTCCCCCGTAGGGGGCTCCATTTTTGACCACACCCTTCCCCTACACATTAGATACCTCCGCTCTTCCCTCATAAGTTGTCTTTTCGCCCTCTTTGTCTACCACGTAATCCACGTCTCCTACCTCCTCTCCTCTCTCCCCGCTCTCATCCTCCTCTCACATACACCATCCCAATGGCCTCCCTTATTTCATAGCCCCTGGTCCTCCACCTCCCTTACCGAGCTCTGGGCTTGCAGGTGGCACCAGCTCTTTCGCCAGTTGTTCATCGCCACAGGCGGCACACCACTCTTTTCGTTGTTTGGACGCGCCCCCGCTGTCCTCGGTGTGTTCCTCTCCTCCGGGCTGCTACACGCCTTTGCCCTGTGGGGTATGGGGCGGAGCACGGACTTTGCGCGTGTTACTGGGTTTTTCGTCATGATGGGTGTCGGGATCTTAGCAGAGCACGCGTACAAAGCCCTCACAGGCCGTAGGGTCGGCGGTATCAGCGGCTGGATATGGGTGGCTCTTTGGTTGCTGCTGTGGGGGAATCAAGTGGTCGATGCTTACCTTACTCGTGGTTTAATAGGTAGTACCTATTTTCCACATGTACTTCGTCCATCGACGCTTGTTCTGGGGTTGACAAAGAGGTGGATGCACATGCTGTAGATTTTAGGATTTAGCATTACATATAACTAATCGTGATTCTGGAGCACGAACACATCCATGTACCAATCCATCGTGCACTAACAGTTAAGGTGGTTAATAATTTTAGATTACCATACAGTCATTTGCGAAGCGATCAAAATACGTTTATTCATATAATTTACTTAAATGAAGAGCCGGCAAACTACCTGCCATTACGAATCTCCCGTTGAGCGAAGCTCCCAATTGCGTCCAGCCAGTCCTCTTCAGTCAACTGCGGCCAAAGCTTGTCCAAAAAGAGCAGTTCGGCGGTTTGAGTGTCCCACAAGAAGAAGCCGCTTGTCCTGTAAAAATCGCAGGCTAGTTAGAAAGGCGAAAATGTGATCTAACCACCACTCACCTGCGCTCCGAGGTTCTAACGATAAGCTCAACAGGAGGTACACCAATTTGAGAGCAAAAAGTTCCCTTGCCAATGCTATCCTCAGTAACTTCCGCTCCCCGAGCTACGACACTTCGCACTGAACGCACGATTTCATCGCGTCCGCCATAGCCCACAGCAACCTGGAAGAACAACCGCGAGTATTTCCTTGTCGCGTCCTCCAAAAGTTCGATGGCATCCAACAGGTCTCGCGGTAGTCTTTCCCGACTCCCTACGACGCGAACGCGAATTTGGAATAGATGTACCGTCGAGGAGAATGCAAGGTTCTTGAAGTGAAAAGTCATCAAGCGAAAGAGACAGTCGACCTCCACTTTTGGGCGCTTGAAGTTCTCGGCGGAGAACGCCCATATGGTGAGATATCGAGGCCCGAGACCTGGGCGGGTATATGCCGCTGCTTTGAGCATGAAACGCACCCACCAGTCGAGGATTTTGCCTGCGGTCTGTGCTCCGCGTTGGTGGCCGACTATGACTGACTGCCCAATAGTCCGGGCGTAACGTCGATTTCCATCCATGACAAAACCTACTGTGAGGCTAAATTAGTATCGAATATCAGAGGATAATCCAGGTAGCGAACTTACTGTGGCGCGGTATTTTAATTTCATCACCGCCGAATATCATGCTTTCCTTGATCTGCGTTTTCCAGCGAGCAGCGGTGTCCTGAATACTTCGCCGTATAACGTCTACAGTTATCCCTGCCACATTTGCAGAAAGGCAGATCCATGGTACGATCCAGGCGACAGACAAGCGAGCTTGCGCAGAGCTCATCAACTTTGCCCGTAAAAAGCGTACAAGAAGGCGCTGCAGGAAAGTTCCCTCCATTGAACCCGAGTCGAGCCAGAGTACATTTGAAGGAAACTCATCCTCGCTATCTGTGGATTTCAACCTCTCGTTGTCCGCATTGGGGTAGGTAGGCTCGTCGGAGACAATATCCATGGAATGGATGGTTTGCAGGGAGGACTACGGAGAAGAGATTCGAATGATCATAATTAGTATAATATCATAAACAAACGGGGAAAAGGAGCAGCGTACCGTAAAAACTGGCATCAACTGAGGCTCTAGAATGAGCCACAGGCATATTGCTCCACGCAATGGCAGCCACATCAACATGGGGTAAAAGAACCAGAGAGCTGCGATCAGCATCTTCTGAATCGCGCGCTGAAAGGGCGTACTCAGAACCTTGAGCTGGTACTGGTGGTTGTCGCGAACTCGCTGGGGAAGCAAATCGAAGCCGATCATGAGCGCGACTCTTGACATAATTTTGCTAATCCAGTTCATTTTCGTTGTCAGAATCGGAGTTTCCATGTTTTGAACGGTGGATCGGGCAAGATCGAATGAACGTTCCTGGTCCAGGACGTCTAGATGTTTGTTCAACGAAACCATGAAGGATTCGTAGTTTTTACTCAAAAGCGCCTCGGGGATGCCAGCGTGCGATCCCATGCTGGCGAAGTCAAGTACTACAGCATCCTTCGCTCTTTTCGATAAGCTATGAAACATGTGGTGGGTGAATACTGACGGCTATGAAAATCGCACAAGCATGATACGCACGGTCGTCCAAAACGCGTCTGAAAGGCGATGGTAGCCCAAGTGAGCATGCAGACGATGTATGCCTTCAGCTCGTCTACATACCCACGCGCTTCGACATCATTGGAGATCCCTAGCTCCTTCCGCGTCTCCTCGGTAATTGCCTTCTGGATAGCGCGGTGTATCCAACGCAGACAGCTCGCAGCCATCTCACGTTCATCGGGGGCACCGTTGTACGCTATTTCGAGGAAGAGTAGTGTCCGGAGTAGGGGAACTAATGGGCAGGTATAGAATTCGGAATGAAATTTGGTCTAGGAACGAAAACTGCGTTAGAATAGACAATAATTTAAGTTTAGCTGGGGGACGTACAGTGAAGCTTTTCTTAGGGTTATGCGTCTGTTTCAAGTTGCAACGATATGAGTATGATGACCCATAATTCCACTGAGGACCTTACCTGGAGGAGGACCACAGTAACGGAGGCAATAAGACTCATAAAAAATCCAGCTTTTAATCGGAGGTCATCGGTAATATTGACTTCCATAAAGCGGGGATATCGCAGGCGAATGATGATAGGAATGAGATACGAGCCGACAACGGCGCCGAAGCAGGCCTGGAAGGTGAGGAGCTTCAAACACGATGGACTCAAGAGTATCAGTACACCAATAAGACGGAAACTCTCCCGTACGTCGAACGACGTTGGGGTGACGGCAAAGAATGTAGCGTCGTCGGGAAGAGCATTGGAAGCAGCGGCCTCGGATTTAGAAGAGATGGAAGGCGGTGACAAGCTTTTCCTTTCTACACTTGAAGAGGAGATGGTCGCCATGCGTGGTCGAGAACTGGCCGAGGGAGCTTAACAGCGAAAATACCTTGAGCGACAAGGCTGAGGCGTTCAAAATAAAACCGAATTGTCTTACAGAAACAAGCTCGCTGCCAAATTCAGGCAAAGAAATCTCTCCGAGGCTAGAAGAGAACGCGAAATTTGACACTGGGCATGTTGAGAGGTCGTGACGATAACGATGTTGGGTGACAAATGTTTTGTTGGAAGTCTCCTATAGAGCGTTAGAGGATGACTTTCCTTAACGATCTGGGACTTCAAACTGATTTCTAGACCTAGTTTTCGCGGCTGTCTCCAGGTTAGAGATTTATCACCAGAATTTAGAGAACCTTAACAAGCTTCATATAAATTTACAAAACGAAAGCGGGGGCAAAGATATGTACCTGAATTAGGCATAGTAAGGCGAAGAGACACCGGCCATCATGTCATAAATGGACGCGGAGGTCAAAATGTAGTCTGGAAAGCCTTTAGAACAGGTTTTAAAACTAGAAGGGGGGGAGGGGGCCCCCTTCCAGATAAGCTGTTTAGAAAGAGGTGTTCGGAGTCGAAATCATTCTCATTTTGATGTGCCTGGGTCGGGTCTTCGGCAGTTAGGCTTTAGAAAGACCATTTGAATCTGTAACGCGTTTTTTGCGCGTTCTAAACGTTAAGGAAAGTCATCCAGATATGAATCTGATCCGAACAAGATTGAACCAGATTGTAACTTCGGGCTAACCTGAATGCTTCAGAGGCTTCTCTCCACCAGGTACCGTGCGCACGACTGTAGAGTACCATCTCGATCAAAGTTTGGCAAGGAGGAGTCCAATCCATGGAGTCTGGGCAGCTGAGGCTCGAAGGCTGGGATCGCGTCACACACGATGGCAAGAGGCAAGCAACGAAAGCGCTGACAGTCACACTGCCACTGATGGCATCATCAACAGTTATAATTAGCTCGGTCTGGACCTCACAATATATAACTTGTGGAACGGCAGCGCTCGACGATCTCTCTGAAAAAGTTAGACCTCAAACCAGCTGTAAACTTTCTTCTGGAGCTGTCAGCTTCGCCAAAGTCTCCTATGCGAATAGGAAAAATCGATGACGCCAATGACGCGGTAAATATTAGGTGTTGGAAACCGTTACAGCAACATTTGAGGCGAGAAGCAGTCAAAATGGTGATATATGAATATATGAATGCTTGACAGGACATATGCGTGAACCTGTCTGTACCTTCCTTCAAATTTAAATATTTGGGACTAGGCCATGCCGCTTATCCACCAATAATAATATTATAACATGAAATCATATCTCTGAAACCTTCGACAAGATATGGGCTTATCTTATTCAGTTTTCTATTTCCCCAAACTTTCTTGAATCTCGCCTTCTAGTTTCGAGGCGCTCTTCGAAATTTCCTCATTTCACCCTTCCATTCAAACAATCACGCTTGTTGAGCCGAGCTTGATTTTCTTCCTGGTTTGGTGCAATTAGACGTTTTCCACATTTTGTTCGTCACGCATTCTTCTGCCTTGGCATTTGTAAAGTACACTCCCAAAGTGAATGATATCTGTCTTCGTCCCGTGCTATACACTTGGTCGGATCTTGGGAGGTTCCGTTTTCCAGATCTGGTCTCCACCAGCGCCTATCCCTCGTCCTCCCAACTGATTAGAAAGCGCCTCCGGCGTTTTTCCCGTAGTCTTGCCTTAAACTTCATTTTTCACCGAGCTGTAGAATTGTAGAAAGGTATATACTCCTCAGTCATCTACAGTTTGAGAGAAAGTGTTCCATTCTAAAATAAGGCACAGGAAATATCATACAATAATCTATGGGCTCAATTCATCCAAAGCTTCTAGAGCCAAACTAAATAATTCTTCCATTAATGTAATTGACGTGTCCCTCCCTATCGTTTGTCCTGCTCCCATTCGGTGGTTTTCAATTCCGTAAACAGGCTTCCTTGTTCGCCAACATCCACTAATGCGGCAACGAAGTGAACTTTGTTTTATCCAACGAGCGAGGTATAAAAACGGCACACTTTAGCTGGTTTATTTCCCATTGTACAAGATGAAGCTCACTCTCTCTTTTACGCTACTCGCCTCTCTTATCGCTGTTGCCATTGCATCTGTGGCCGACACTGTTAACAATATTGAGGATATCAAGACTCAGATCCTCACCCTCCACCAGACCGTCGCCGCTCTTCCCGATACAGGAGGGTCTCTCCTCAGTGCTATGGTCCGTCTTATTCGTATATCCGTATGGATCCTCCGCTAATATTACTTCTGTCTATGCAGAGTCTTCACTCTGGTGCCAGCAACGTTGTCGCGGCGACCAAGAAGGGAATCGCTGATTTCAACGTGAGTTCTTTCCTATCCTCTCTAGACTTAAATCTTAATTTTAATTTATGATATCGTAGGGTCTACCAAAGCCGTTATCCGAGGCCGATGGTGACCAAATTCTAGCGGCCTATCAAGATGTCGAACCCGCTATTATGGATATCTCAAGTACAATTGTTGCAAAGCGGGACACATTCAAAAGCGTTCCTCTGGTTGGCAACCTCGTAAACCCCGTTGCACAATATCATTTCATCACCACCAGGGCTTTTGGATCCCAGCTTCTAGATGCTTTCACTGCAGCTGGCGCATCGGTTAGTCCCCTTTTTATTTCATTTTCACGTCTTTCAAGAGCTTAGACAACTGTTCTAGGATGCCCAGCTAGATAGAGCAAAGTCTTTGAAGACGTTTACCGAAGCCGCGATCGACCGTGCCATTGCAGCATATTCGTAAATGTTACCCGAGCCCTTCACTTCGGATATGGGTCAACGGTAGATAAAGAAGTAGTTCAGCTACTGTGTAGTGATCAAATGTTTTTCGGAATACTTTCTGTAAGGCTTGTTCGATAAGGTGCGAAAAAATTTATGACATTGCTCTACATTGATGCAAAGACTCCTCGGGAATCACAAGCCTAGAGGCTCGAGGCGCAGCGTCGGAGCGCTCAGAGTAACACCCAAGTAACTGTAAAATGATCCATGAGCCCATATCTAATCATAAACCCTCACAAAACAACTTACTTGGAACGATACCGTCCGACAAACTGGCGATCTGCGAGAACGCGCCCGTCGACAGATCGAAAGAGTTATCGTTCTGGCATGTTACGCAGGCATCCACGATGGATATTGTAACACTCTATAGAAAGAACGGTATCGAGAGATTAGTCGTAAAAATGGGAGAATGGTCGTTAGTTGAAACCAGCCAACCTTGCCATTTCTGGTGTTTGTGATGTTGGTTTGGTGGAAGCAGAGGCTTGACTGGGTACCGAGGTTGCCAAACCGAGCAATATCTAAGAGGAATTTTATAACAGACGACCTGAGTTAAAGAGGATAAGAAAATGAAAATGCGAACTGACCAATGGCACCAATAAGGTCACTATCTTGATGGACGGTGCCGCAAGCACCGGCAAGGCCATTCTGCGAGAAGAACGTTGCACTCATTGACGCCGTGGTCAGCATAACAGAGCAGGCAAGCGAAAGACCGCAGAAAAAACATACAACCCCGTCATCACGGTTGCAGCAGAGTGTGTTTCTACAGGCTTAGCGTATGTGAAGGTTGAGCCCCCCGGAAAGAACACAAAAGTGATATCGATCGAAGTGGAAAGCCTCATCGGATTCGCGTGTGTAGAATATGATGAGCTCTTGATAGCCCGGCTCGGGTGGTCCTTGTGAGACTTTCCAAACGGCTGTCCAAAGCGTGGGTGAAGGATAAAAATGCATACGATAAGTGGATGATGCGGGTGCACAGAGGGCAAAGGATAAACAAAAGTGGGAAGCGAAAGTGGGAAGCACAGAAGCGATTCAAAAGGGAAAGGGCTTCAGACTGAAATCACAGAGGTTTCGTATCGTAGGATGACTAGGTCTATCAAATAAAACTCCACACCAGTTCGATTTAGGTGGAAAGTTAACATGATGCCGCGTTCCAGACACAAGTCGACTATACGCGCAAGAATTAACTCCAATATATAGCACTAAAGTGTGTCCAGAATCATGCAAATTGCATGTTACATGGAGAAAAATCAGTGCGAGATTGGTCGAGTGCCTCTCACGCGCGGCGGAGGTGTCTGAGTTCTCGGAAACGGCGGTTCTCGTATCGCGTTGACGGGACAGAGATCGTTTGATCTGGAGATACTAGCCCAAGGAAACGAAAGACGGCTGGGAGCAAGGTCAAAGGTGGCTTGTCTATCAGATTGCGGGTTATCACGATCACGGAGTGTTTGATCCAACGAATAGGCAGGCGTGAAATTCAAGAGGCGCTTCGGCTTCATTGTACTCACGCCACAAGTTCAACATCAATTTCCGGCTGTCCTCCTCCACCCGGTCCTTGTTCGCCAATCCGTCATCAAAAAGTCAGTTTCCTGTCTATAGGTCGTAAATTGCACTCTCGGCTCGCTTTCGACTGCCATACCTGATTCTTTCTTGCTATTCTCGCAACGTACTCGAAGGATTGGAAAAAAACTGGTGGTTCAAACGTTCAAAAGTTCAAGGTTCTTCCAATTGGAGCATAGCCCATGTTGCCCTCCTCTGCGATACTTGATTTGTTAAGCTTCAGGCTACAGGTGTGTATTCCCCAGCTGTGCGAGTAAAGCGTTTAACTCACTCTTTCTTCCACGGCTTCTAGTTGCACCCTCAGGCTGCTGGCTCAACCGCGCTCCTGTTCAATAACCGTGAAAACGCTGATCATAGATGACTTGACTCAGGCGATGAGTGAGTGAAAGAGAAAGATAGGTAGACAGATTGGGCTTGTGGAAAGTACGCTTTGGTCGTGTTCTTTCCATGCCCTACGAACTAAAATATCCCAGCTATCCAGCCGTCGCCTTCACAGAACTTTCGCCTTTTCCTTGCCGGTTAATCCAAGCATCCCGCATCCGCGTTCGACACATTCGAGTAGGAACACGACGGCCTCACGTCTGGCTCCTGAGTTGTACCTCTCCGGGCAGTAGGACTCTGGTCATCACAGTTGGCAGATCCAACCCTCATTTGTTAACGGAGGTCTGCCGCCGCCACGTACGAGTCCTCACGACCTCGCCAAACATCAGTATCAAAACCAGCGATAACGCCAGCAGGGCTCGATATCCGCGTCAACCTCAGATACTGCACCCCCCTACCCAGGAGGAGACGCCAACATCATTTCCACGGACACGCGTCCCCACCCGGCTCTGCGAGCTTTCTCGACCTAGTCGGCCTGCACGTACCGCCTTCCTTCTCTTCTAGCTCACCATTAGCGACGGAGTCGACGGGGTTGACCAGTCGGACATTTAGCCGTACATATCACTTGCACACGAACTCGATTGCAAACTCGAAGAGTACGACCGCATCTATGGAGCTATGGAGCCCGTTTCGTGCTCCACCCCCTCCGGTTCCGTCTACGAGCGCGATGTGAGTTAGCCTGAATGCTCTCGTTCGCCGTCGCCCTTGTCATCTCTCACGCGGGCATATACGCATGACGAGGCCCAATGTCCCGCGCCTGCCGCCACCCCATCCCAACCGAAGTTCACAGGGCTACTTCTCGTACCTATCCCTGTCGAGGACGGGTTCGAATCTGGAGTCGTTTGATGCCTTCCTTATACGGACCTATGCCTAACACGTCCGCCCTTTTTATCACCCCATCAGGTTATCCATCCACAACCGATGGCAGGCGCGCCTACAATCCCGAACTTTCCAAGGTTATTTAGGTCGAAGGCGATGCTCTAGGCGACCAGCCCGTAAATCGCGCTTCTCTGTGGGCGAGAGGTGGGGCCGCTGCTGTTGAAGCCTAGGAAGATGAGGCGAGAGAGCATGCAGGTTCCGGGGTCGGTGGTGTAGTTGATGGGTCGACGAGTTTTATCGGCGGCTCAGGTACGGGCAAAGCCACCAGGAACGACTTGCCCACCTTTCGGACGCCTGTGATGAGCGATATCTTTCTCTCCTGCCTTGTTTAACACTAGCCCTCCTGGCTTTTTCAGGTTAGCCGACGTTTGGCTGCCTGTTGGTTATACTGTACATTGGCGTCTTGGGAGTACTTCTCGTTCGTCATTTCATTATTTTTATCTTTAATTCACATTTTCATTACATTTATCGAATCTACCACGTTCCCTCCGTTCCGTTCCCCTTCATCTTCTTGAAAATCCCTGAAATAAGTCCTAAGACTGATCCTCCCTCGCAGACCATCAAAGTGCGGGTGACTGAATCGACACCCCCCTCAGCCCGTCGTCCTTGTCTTTGGCAAATCCTGTCGTTCCACTGGACGATAAATCGATGACCAGCACATCGGTGTAGCAACATGACGTCATGTTCTAGAACTGCTTGTTCCGCTGTTTTTGCGTAGTTGCGACTGCGGGGCAAAGAGGATAGACGGTCGAGAATGCCAATACCAACACAATCGGCCACAGGCTGTCCGAGGATGTGGAGACCGTCCATAATTTCCTCGACCGAAGTGTGCAGACCCTAGTGGTGGAGGGCATAACAGGTTATTACCAAGGTAGTTCACGTGGTTTATCTCATCGTTTCCACGGAAAGGAGTGGTGGAGGACTGAACGAGTATGTTTAGAAAAATTATACAATCAGGAGTCGTGATCACTCTTATTTCCGTGTTTCAAGGTTCAGAACTAACTCTTTACATTAGGGCAATTTCTAACGTGTTACATGTCCAGCCGTCAGGATTTTGCAGAAGTTAGCGACCGTGACCCTAAATCCGCGTACTCGAGTACAAGTATGGGTTATCGTACCTTCACCTGTCACTACATTGAAGTAGATTAGTGGAATTTATATTGCTGTTGCTGATGCCTCGCAAGCTCACGGTATTTGGATGAGCAACCTCTAACCCGAGTTCCTCACCGGACAAAAGTCCCGGATTAAATTTCATGGGTTCCATACTTTTGTTGACGTGAGTAGAGACTTGCGTACTGAGGACCCCGCCTCCCCGAATAGACTTGCGAACATTTAGCCTAAATTTCCAAATGTGAAAGTAATATCTACGGTTAAGAACCGCCAACGTACTGGGACAAAAAGGTATTGGTGTAAGCTGTAGGGAAAGGCCAATTAATAGCCTGGTGTAATTGAAGTGTCCTAGTAATCACCTTTGGAGATGACCAAGCTGAATGCCTCATACACCAAAACCTTGGATGCAGCGAGTCGCTGAGACTCACAGTTGGTCAGTAATACCACTGACCTGCTTTGACGATTCCCGCCTACCGTAATGAGTAAAGTAGTGGTTACAAAACTACCGTAGGATTAGAGAGGTAGGAAAACATGACAATGTCCATACCTGGTGAGCAGATTGTTGGTGAGCAGGTATATCGTCAAGGCAGATATCATTTGATCTGTTCTACTCGGATGTCAGATGGAGAGGTCTATCAAAAAGCCAGCATGCATTCTCCACCTTTTCAGGGATGAATTATTCCCGTGCAAGCGAATGAGGGTAACGAGTGTTACAGCGATCACGATATCCAGGGATGAGGTAAAAACAGTAGCAACAATCGTGAGTGACTGAGAAAGAATTTTTAATGAGTGGCGACGGGGGAGTAGGTAGAATTCATCCCTACATGCAATTTAAGACTGACGACTTCAAAATTTCCCGGTGTGGTTAATCTGTAATAGCTCGTCGAATATCAGCTTATGCTGAAAAGAAGGTGCTCGTACCCTACGATCACAGCAGCTGATGCCCAGTGGTCAATGAGACATTCTAGCAAAATTCAGCGGCCAGAAAATGCTTACAAACTCCTACACCTATGTTTGGGTTGCTTGAATATTTATGACCACTCGTCCGAAGAGAAGACACACCGAAAGGAACAAACGAAACCACAGCCTTTGCGTTCGCTGAGTCATCGAAGACATCAATTATTTAGATGACCTACAATGAGGAAGCCTAATGATACCAATTTCCGGTTGACTATTATCGAAGACAATGGGCCAGGGCTCTCGTAAGGTAGGCAATAGTGCTCACAGATATAAATTCTGCGTGCCATGAATCTAAAAGGATTGAGATACCACCGTGAATATTTTACGATCAGCGCTCACAAATGGACACACAGGGCAATTGTGGCCTAGATGTGATCATGAGTAAAACCACCATGGGCTGTTATTAAGTGTATTTCGCTTACTCCACAAAGTGGCTCGGCCTATTCGAGTATCAAAAAATAATCAGTTTGTTGAACAATATTCCTTCGTAATAAAACCCACACGAATAGACCTGTCATAGGGATCAGCGCTAATCTCTTGGCGCGGATCAGATAGGGACTACTACCAGGAAACATTGTTGAGAGCCAATGGGTTGGCAAAATCGATAACGAGCCAATTGTATGTCCCATGAGAAGCCATGATAAGAGATAGTGTATCAATAATCCTGTGAACATGTATCAGACAGGTTTCTACGTCTCATCTCAGGTTTTTGTACCAGATCCCAGTAACCTACAAGGAAATTTTGTTTAGCGATCAACGGCGAGAAGTCAATAAAACTTACTAGGAGTTTAAGGCCAATCCTGTCATTGGGATATGTCTGAAACTGTATTTATAACAGTGGTAAGCAGTAGGCAGCAATTTGAAAGTATCCTCGCTCACATAGAATAAAGTCTGCACGACTGTGACTCCGTAAAAGCTGTGCAAGGGGTTAAGTTATTAAATTACAACAGTCATACTCTAATAAGGCAGGCATACACTGCTGCAAATATGGCACCAATAAAACCCCATCCGAAACTGGGTTTGAGGTCCAGGACGGCTGGTAGAGCAGGTTGAACTGAGGACATGTTGTACTGGCGAAAAGAAGGAATGATGATTACCTAGTGTACTGATTGCTGGGTACTCTTCCTTATAAAGGTTCTCAACAAATGCCTCCGCGTACAGGAATAAGCTATATGCTGGCGTCAACCCCTTCCATGAGGCATCGCCATCGCACGCGACTTTGCGTTGATGCGCCGTGGTGCCCGACTGATCTATTCTAAAATAGCCATTGGGGAAATCACACCATTCATAAACCACCCCATTGAACATAGTTGCAACTAGAGCGTCTGTCCGAGCGCAGGGCTCGTAGGGACAGCTCGGAATATGCAAATTGCATGGCGAGGGCGCATGGGAGCTTGGGCTAGGCATTTGTCGATTAGGCAATTTGCTAGATAAATCACAGCTGCAGAGGCAAACTGGTGAATGCGGCTGAGTTGAGATCGCCGCTGCGCCTTCCTCGAGAGGAGGTTCAAAGGCTATTCATCAGTCAACTATCTCGAGATGCTGTTGGAGTCGGCTGTTAATATACTTTGCTGTTCGGCGGTAAATAGAATCTGTGAGAACGTTATTTTTGGCTGTGTCAGAACGCACTTTCTGCACAGTCGCTAGGATAGGTTCATCAGATCTACCCTCGCTGTTCCAGGCTGGAGAAGCTCGGACAAGCAACCAATCAGCTACTACCCAATCAATCATCGGTGAAATGTTTGCGGGAATACTATAGGGTCTAAAAATGGTGAACGCCATCGCATACATTGAAACTTTTCGTTGATCTCATCCCTTGAGGTTGGTGATTACAGTATAACCGGTCGGTGCAGTAGCCATCGATTGTTGGTGAATGATACTACAGACACAGACATCGCATCTTGTCACCTGGGGGCCTAACATGTTTCATCAGAATTTTTAAGCCATTGTCGCTACAACGATTATTATGTCTACCTGATACCTCAGATTTGTTATTTTTTCATATGGCTCGAACTCTCAATGTCCTGGAATAGTTTTACAGCTCAGAGTTAACACCCTTACGGACGATAACCATTTACTGATTGAGAAAAACAGAAAATAAATCCACCCAGCCAATTTTCTTCCAAGAGTAGTTGACCTATTAAAATAATCAGAGTATACCCCCAGTCATATCTTCGATACTGACTTCGTTCAAATACTGGCCGCCGATAGGTCGCGGAGTGAGCTTTCTAAAAGTTTGCATCTGGTCAAACAATGTTATTCTGAGGTTAAGAACGTTGGCATCTGTAACGGGGGTAGACCAGCACCAGTTGGAAGGAGGATCAAGTCAGATATAGACGTACGCCACTCTGGAATCAGCGGGACTGTGAATGGATCAGAGGTAACTACCGGCCCACCTCCGACCTTGCTAATTGGCAAGGAGACGATTAGATCTACGAACCAACTAATGGATGTTACTTACTATGCAATTCCACCAGTCAAGTTCGCATATAGTTCAGCAAGCATCCTCACATTCCTAGGTTCGGTCGAATTCCGCGGCAGCACCAAGGAAGAAATAGCGCTATGCAGTGACCCAGCAGGAGCGGAAGAGAAGTGGAAGCAGAAATTCTGGGTGGAGTTAACGAGATTGTCAAGATTGACAGCCTCAAATGGCCTGGAAGACGTAGAAAGGGCGGCCGAGATTTTCATTCCTTCGACTATAATAACACGCGATGAGGTTCCATGGTAATATCCACAGCCCGCGTTGTTGGCCCACTCTGCGCGAGAAAGGTGAAGGCAAGCGTGTTGTTAAAGACTTAGCTCGCTGTGGACTCCGAAAGGCTAAAGCAGGACCTCCGCATCCTCGGAGCGCCCAGAACAGATCGCGATTCTGGTATTGGTTGACAGATAAATATGATGCGCTGGGAAACACGACGGCGAACTGCAGAGCGTCATCTGTATCTGCTGTGAAGGTGTCTTCAACAAGGTTGCGTAAGTAATGTCGGCATTACGTTGCTAGAATGTCCTGTCAGTTCGATAGAGAACTTACCGAGACAGAATATGAGAGGGTGCGGGGGATTCGTGCTGAATTTCGCCTACGCTGCAGCGGTGGGGAGGCAACAATTTCCTGGAATCCATTTACAGATCCTCTTTGGAATTTCTTCTGCCGAGATAGCCGTCGAAAAGAGCAAGACGGTGATTGCCAAATTTGCTGATCACATTAAATAATGAGATGAACCGAGATATTGACATGGAATAACCCGCTTTGAATTTATTCCCTTATACCTTTAATCGTCAACTTGCGGATGTCGTAGTCCTGATAGATAAAGAGCGGTGACCACGACAACGGTGAAACGTTGAGCAAACTAGCGTAATTTGTGGAAAGCTAGTTTCGCCAGCCAGGCACGGGCGGTCCGGATACACCGGGCTGGCGCACGGACCGCACCCTCTGCATCGGACTCGACCTCTTGCTCATGTTATCGCACTGTCTTGTCCAATAGCGATGGCAACGAACTCACCACGTCCTTGGACAAGCAACGCCGTCTAGGTCCTCTCTCAGCCGCCACATCGACAAATCTCGCCTTCTTTTCTCCGCCAGTCACCACCCAGGTGCTGGCCGACGCAGGGCATCCAATCCCACAGCCTGTAAGGACGACGATCAGACAAACCAAGCTGAACGAAGAGAGGACGATCGTCCTTCGCCCTTCAAAGGCTTCACCACCACCGTCAACGTCAGCTAGGGTCCTCCGCTGGCGTCGACTGCTCGAGTTGCGGTCGCTACCGCCGCAACTGAAGATCCTCAGAAGATTGGTAGTGGGCAGAAGATGAATGAGGACGTTGTCCTCGCTTCCTGGTACGCTACTTAGTATGCTGCCCAAGTTTCGACGCTCATTGGGACAATCTAGTGGAATGTGTGGCCGATGGGGCGAATCTGGCAGGAAGTGGTACTGGATCGTTGACAGCGGGCGAGGCTCGAGCTTATCGATCAGATTCCAGGCAGTCCGACTGTGACGCCGTGTGCTGGTGTTGGAAATGGTGCCGTCAGTTTACAGGACGTTGTGGTCGGATCTGTCTGTGGTGTCAGACGGCTTTCTTTTGCTTGTGAGGTTTTCCTTCTGACCTTTCTGCCTGGATTCTAATGCACCTCCACCTCTAGCCGTCTCTAGTTTTCTTGGTTTTCGCTCAGCCACTTCTCTTCATCACGTCTTTCCAGAATCCACCACGTACTCTCTGGTTGCCACACGCCCTGGCCAGGAGATTATTGACGTCGGTGTCTGAAGAGTTATATGGCGTTCTTTCTCTTACCTTCCGAGTCCTTTGGAGCAATCAAATCGATGGACGAGCGTATGAATGCAAATGGTGTGTTCGTCCCTCTCTCCCTTCGTTGTAACGCCTCTAACTATCTGTATCGTGCTTTCTCCTCAGGTCTCGCGCTCACTGTTAAGCAGCTTGCCCAGGCTTTTGCTAGAGAATCTTTTCAGTCAGGACTCATGGACTTCTTAATTAACTGGGTGGATATTTTCCCCTTCGCTCTTCCAAGGTAAGATTTTCGTATCTTCTTGACGTTTTGAAATTAACTGTGCCCAATTTACCGTAGATCCTTAACATCTGCCCCCACCATCCGCGGAATGAGCGGTTTCGTCCTCTCCCTTTTCGATGGCGTTCTTGTCTGATTTCTTACCTGTATTGTGTCGTCCTTCCAAATATATCGGAATTTACGGCGAAATCACCAAACGGTTCTAGGAAACATTAATGATCTCGTCAATGTTCGATATCGATTTATTGGCTGATCGTTAGGAGAGAAGGCATCTATTCATTTCCGGACTGTCGAAGAAAATTCGCATTTAAGGTTAATTTCCAACCTTCGGCTCCGGTGTTGAAACTAAAGTTTTCAAGAGTTCCAGGCAGGACGTTGAAAGTCGAGATTGATGTTGAACATCGAACATCGGATATCGCTCGGAATTCCTGGCAGAACATAGGCGAATATTCCGATTAAAGTGCGCACCTGCTTCAGAAATACTGAGGTTTAAATTGACGTGACCTTTTGCGTGCCGTGTAGGAGTGCTTCGGTCTACGAGTGTCGATACGATAAATATTGCTTTAGCCCGTCATTGAATCGTGCATCTGGACAGACCCGAATGCTCTCCTCGTTCACTGTGAATACGACATCGACTTCCACGAACGCATCACATAGTGGAGAGAAATTTACTTGAATACATCAACGATTTGATTAACACACTTCGACAGGCTGAAAACAGAATCTGACACGGCTACTGGTTATAATTATTTGCTTAGAGCTACCCGTCCCCGTCTACAACGACCCAGTCTTCGACGTCTCAGTTGTCATTCCCAAGGGAGAATTCTTGGGAGGAGACCTGGCGTTGAGCCCTAGAGGTGAAAGATTCAGCAAGGAACAACAACTCGAAATTTCAACATACCCTCGGTATTCGACGTCTCAGTCGTCATTCCCAGAGGGGAATTCTTAGGCGGGGAGCGCCCGTTCAAAGCTGATGCAAACCGGGTAAGCGGTAAAATCGCTAAAAACCCAAAATATTAATTCACCTTCGGTGTTAGAAGTTTCAGTCGTCATTCCTAAAGGTGAATTCTTAGGAGGCGAGCGAGCATTCAAACCTGATGGGTACAGGTAAACGATGAGAAACAAGCCAAAATTCTAATTCACCTCCGGTGTTAGAAGTTTCAGTCGTCATTCCCAAAGGAGAATTCTTAGGAGGAGAGCGACCGTTCAAAGCTAATGCAAACCGGTGAGGAAGAAAATCGTTGAAAACCCAGGAAACTAATGTACCTCCGGTGTTCGAAGTCTCTGTCGTCATTCCCAGGGGAGAATTCTTGGGAGGAGAGCGACCGTTCAAAGCTAACGCAAACCGGTAAGCGAGAAAATAGTTGAAAACCCAAAATATCAATTCACCTTCGGTGTTAGAGGTTTCAGTTGTCATCCCCAAAGGAGTATTCTTAGGAGGCGAGCGGGCGTTTAAAGCTGATGCGAACAGTTAAGCAAAGAAAAACATTGCCAGCACGACATTCTAAGTCACCTTCGGTGTTAGAAGTTTCAGTCGTCATTCCTAAGGGAGAATTCTTCGGAGGGGAGCGGGAGTTCAAACCTGATGCGTACAGGTAAGCGAGGAAAACCAAAATTCTAGATTCTAGTTAACCTCCGGTGTTAGAAGTTTCCGTGGTCATTCCCAAGGGAGAATTCTTGGGAGGTGAACGGGCGTTCAAGGCTGATGCGAACAATTAAGTGAGAAAAAACGTTAACAACCCAGGAAACTAATTCACCTTCGGTGTTCGAAGTCTCTGTCGTCATGCCCAAGGGAGAATTCTTAGGAGGAGAGCGGCCGCTCAAACCTGATGGATACAGACAGGTAAGCAGAGAAAAGCAAACCAAAATTGTAATTCACCTCCAGTGTTGGAAGTTTCAGTCGTCATGCCCAAGGGAGAATTCTTAGGAGGAGAGCGGGCATTTAACGCTTGAGATGTACCCATAAGTGAGGAATAAAAAGAGAAGTAGTGTTTTACCTTCCGTGTTCGACGTTTCGGTCGTCATTCCCAGAGGGGAATTCTTAGGTGGGGAGCGGGGATTCAACGCTGGATTTGACATATTATGCATGGAAAATGACTCTAAATACCAACATACCTTCGGTATTGGACGTCTCCGTCGCCATACCTAAGGGGGAATTCTTAGGCGGAGAGCGACCATTCAATTCTAAAGGGGAAAGCCGGAATATTGATCAGAATAGAGCCTCTGAGGCCAGGATTACTTGGAGGGAATAATCACCTGTATGCTACGCGTCAGTAAATATCAACCGACGAATATAAAAGGCTCACCAATGTTTGAGGTGCCAGTAATGGGAGCCGCATTAGCAATACTTATGGCCAGAAGGGCGAAAGAAATGAGGCTGGTCAAAGAACGCATATTTGTAAAGCTGAATGATACTTGTTGGGGTGTAATCCACTGAATGAACAAATTCTCCAGTTCTCCTTTTATGAAGGAGGCCAAATCGACACCATCAGGCGATAGACGTCTTGTTCCAGAGAATATCTGGGAGTTTAATGAGACTCTTCCACATCGTTCATCCTTTCCCATGCCATCAGAAAAACGACTTGACTACTCTATCTCCGCGGTCGATGTAATCTAGCTTTTCAAATGATAAAGTTCTTTATTTGACTGTGCGTATGAGTGCTCAGCCCAGAAGTATATCAGAGGTCAAATATTTGGTTTCCTCAGTCGAGACTCGGGGAATCTTCTCTCACAGACCCTTCCATTTGGGCGCGGTTTTTCGACATGGGTAAGCTCCATGTCTAGGGGTCTTATCTTTGTCTTTCCCCACTAGCAAACGCTCGACATAAATCCAGTGTACAGGACAACTACCGTTCATATTTATATATAGCTCCGACATTAAGTCTTTCCTTTTTCTGACGCCTTCTGATCAACAGTGAGTCTTGTTTTAGCCGGTGGCAGGCACACGACTGGATGGACTAAGAATTTACACGTTAGGCTTTCTTCTCGCGGCTATTTCTGTCGCATTTTCAGTACGGTAGGCATGTCAATGTGTCGATTCCACAATGTAAAGAACCCCGAAATGCTATAGATAAGATCCAATTTCGCTCGAGAGAAGCCCTGCCAAATAAATTTCGGAACTCGTTATGTGTCATTTCTTAGCCTGGAATCGTGGAATTTAAAAGCATAGCCAACTCCTTCCCTGTCTCAGGACATTTATTGAGCTCCCTTATCTCTAATTTCTCAGCAGATGTGGTTTGAATATTGCCAAAAATAATGGGAATGTCTAAACAAGTTCTCACATCGCGACGTCGGTAATTTGATCGCATCAATTTCAAACAGATCGCTCATCAATATTACGTCTTTCGAGACCTCCAGGTTGGCGTACAACTACAGGGCTTTTATATTAAAAATCACTTCTCAGCGGTTTTTTGAAGAGTCCTGCTTCCCCATGATGTTACTTGGACAAATTTGTAGCCAAATTAAAAATTTACACCATCCCACGATTCTTGAAATAACACAACCCACCCTTCTTGGGAACGTTCCAACACTCCCTCAGGCGGGACCTTCCATACACCTGACACGCTGAGTGCCCTGCGCGCGCGTCGTAATGTTTATGAACCTACTGGTGTATTCCCACCCAAAATGAACTTTTCCGACGTTCTAGAATGTAGTGTGAGTTATTGGGTATTAACCATAATATATTCTAGGTCCAGTCATTTTCCAATCACTCGAATTCAAATATTCTGGAGGTGGGATTATCAATTTTTGAATTATTTAGTACGGGTTCACATGTAGGTCCCATTTTTAACTTTGTCGTCCACGGCTGGGCCGTAGGAAAGCCATATAGCCTATGAAATGTATCTTCCATTATTCGATTTGATCAGTTCAGTGTCACAGTCATCTGCAATCCAACCGTTTACAGTTACTTCTACGACTTCCGAACCCCGTACATCTCCTTCTGACGCAAAAGTACTACTCAATGAAAACGATTATTTAAAAGCAATGGTGTGAAGAGAAAAGGTCCAATTAGTAGGTACTTTGCGTCGCGCATAAACCTTACTTACTGATTTGTCTTGATTCGCCCTTGAGTCCGGGATATTGATCAACCGCTGGCAGGTTGATAGGATCCAAAGGAGGGATGGCCTCTCTGACTAAGTTGAATACTCGCTTTTCTAGCGATACATTGACGCCAATAAGAATGAGATTTATTGCGAGTAGCGCAAGTGCAATGAGAAAGCCAATAGGGCGCTTCTGAGTTGGAGACGGCTTTGTTTGAGAGTCAGAGATTAAAGGGGAGTTGGACGAAAAGTCTTCTTTTGAGTTATCGTCTTCTTGGGTAAGAGGGGCGTAGGATGCCATTTGGACGACAGGGGTAGACAAGGAGGGTCTCTCTTATATTTACCTATGTACTCCGGGACGTTCCCACAGGTCGACCAGATTAGTCCTAGTCCGTCGCGACAGTTTTTCCCGTTCTGTATAATCTCCCATGCCAAATCAGAATTCTATATTTCCTCGAATTTAAAAGTAAAATCTGTGTCACGCTATTCCTCGCCGGAGCCATAAGTCCTAACTGCATAAAAGCCTACCAGATTCCCAACACTGTTGTCAGAATTCTCCACATTCATTCGCGCCCGATATCGACCTAATGCAGACGCTGTCGCTCATCTGCGGCTTGACACTCCTCGCGCTATTGCAGATAGTTCAGCTAGTATCGAAGACGAACACCATTCACGAACTCCAAGTCCACCTGCATCCCGAACAGGTAGAATACTGTAAGAGATAATACTCTCATTTCTTGACGGTTTGTCACTAAGTCTCATGCTACTGACTGGATAGCATACATCGGAGAAGACCAACCTAAGCAACTGCCGCTATATATTCGTCCAGTCTCGATGGTCGGAGAATGGTTGGACGACGAAGTCTTCTCCATGACCGCAGATTCGGACTGGGACTCCAACTTCCCACGCGGCAGAGGTTGGGTCAAGTTGGGACCCAATTCCGACTTCTACGTACTGTCGATGTATCACCAACTGCATTGTCTCGACGCGATGAGATACGCGTATGTGGCAGCAAAGACAGGCAACATCGCTTTCCCAGGGAATGGCACCGGATTCGATCACCACATGAACCACTGTCTGACATACCTACGGGAGGCAGTCTTGTGCGCTGCAGACACCACACTGGAGCGTTCTGAGACTTATATCACCCCGCAAGGCGTAAAGGACCTTGGGGCAACTGGGATGGGTATGGTGCATAAGTGCAGGAATTGGGTACAAGTTAGGGAATATTTAGAAAGTCACTGGGACGAGTCCGATGACATCTACCTACCTAAGCCATTTTCGTAGTTCTTTTACAATCAGAATTTACGCTTGTCTTCACGACGATTTTTAAATATCGGCTTAACAACCTAAGATCCTCATGGCCGGACAGTCTAATACATATGAGAAGATGAAGGTGTTTAGGCATGTGATCTTAGACCGTCGGTGTTGTCAGTGAATTTTGAAGGTGATGCTTGTATCACCCACCCGTTATTGATCCATATCGTTCAATCCTGCCCGAATGGGGGTGTGGATTACTAAATATAGATATAGGCTAGATTCCCATACCCGTCTGCATCGACCTTCCACTGTCGAGTAAGTAAAGAAAGCGACGTGAGAAATGATGAAACCCATTTACTTAACGGGATTTCTGGCCGAGTACAACCACCCAAAGCCTAAAATGACAACCAGGCTGCGGATGCAATCTGGGAAACGGATTATTCATGCGGGAAGTCCATCAGACTGGAGGTATCGAAGAGGTTGACAGCTAATCTCTGATTTGTTATCTAATACCAAACGTTCGGCGGCGATGCAAAAGAATGAAACCTACAGACAAGAAGAATGTCATCGCCTCCTACAAATGTAAGGCGCTCTGAAACCAACTGGAGATCACGACGAATCCTCGTGAGCAGTCCCCACGACACACGGATGACGTACCCCTCTTTTGTTCGCTTCCAAAAATCGAACCCCCTCTCGATGGCTCAACAGTGGAAACTATCAGGTGGCTGGATTCAGATGTACTAAAAAGCAAAGGTTTTCAACAGTGTTGGATCGGCATCTCGTACAGAATACATATCATATGGCTACATGCCACCTCCAATTGTTCAAATGATAGGAAAATCATGACAAATAGATATAGGAAGGTGCTAGCAACCATGAAGCAGAAAGGATGTACTGGTGGTTCAAATTCCTGTAGGAAAAATAGCTAAATAAATTCGGTACTCTGATCAGCATACTTGGACAAGGGAAATACATAGAAGCTCAGCGGGAGCGGTGGGACAAATGGTTTTTATGGGAGTCCTTGAACACTTATGAATATGGAAATATGAATGGCCAGAGTGTGGATTACTAACCAGCGAATTTAGGGTTAGTTTGATAAACGGTGGACAGGTAGCTGACTCTCGCCAAGTTCAATAAACTCCGTTGGATATCCAACGTGCTGTCCAACAGGTTCCGTTGTAAAATCCACGATCTTCCATTTCCACTGGCGATACGCAACTCCCTGTTGTTGACGTCTTCCCTTCAATCAACTACGCTCGGTGGATTGATAATAGATAATAAGTACTGTTTGCTACACCCTCTTCCCTCGTCCAAAGAAGACCGGTGTAACTTTTTTGGTATAGCAAGGCGAATTTCTCTTGAGGCGTGATTTATAACCAATCCACAGCCTCGAAGCGGATTAACAGAAGAATTATCTGTTCACAGAACCTTTGTTATCGAGCAAAATCCGACGCAGCTCGTCTCGAATTTCTATTCACAATGAGCTGGTATCTATTTCTATTTTTTTGCCTTTGCTCGTGAAGAATTTATCCCGGCAAATATAAGTACGATGGCACTTATAGACATACATATCTTATTGAATGATCAATAACCCAATTTGTACAATTAGGCCAGTAGACATACCCCATTAAAAAGAGCCGGTCGAAGCCAGAGGAGTCTTGGAGTCAAAAGGGCGCCAGTTATTGGGGGACCTAAGTACAGGTGAACATAGCAACTTGTTAATCAGATGTTCGATTACCGATCAAAGTCCCGATTCCTGCAATACCAAGACATAGACCGATACGCGCACTACCCGAAAATCGTTAGAAGGCATCGCATTGAGTGACCCTACAGCTTACCCTACTTCTGACATATTCGTAGAGATATTTGCTAGCATAGGGCCAAGGAGCGAAATTGCTGAAAATGTTTCTTTATTTCTGATTCCGTGATATCAAGTGTGGAAATTACCTGCGCCAGAGAACACCCCAAATAGTATAGCCACAGTAATGGCTCCAGCAGCGTCATTGACAGCGACCACTGAGAAGTTTATAATGCTGCAGACGAATGTGCAGGGTATAAGCAAATTAAAAATCCCTATACGATCCGCCACGATTGTAGGGAGGACACGGCCGGCAGTACTTGAGCCGTTTATCATGGCAATCTAGCAAACAAGGAAACAAATTCCAATGAATCAAACTTAAGAGGAGAAGCGACGAACCATGTAGAATGCCAGGTTGACGTTAATACCGTGCTTGATCGAGTCTAACTGAAGAAAGTATGTTGGAAAAATAACACCGGTTATGAGAAAGAAGGTGCCCGCCATCGCGGCGAGGTAGCTTGGGTCGCGGAGACAAGCAACCCAATAAGGTACCAGATCCGAAAATTTCTTTGTCTGAGGCGGAAGGCGGGTGGTCATTAGTAGATTGGCGATCAGGAGCAACCCGAGGTTGAAAAACGCGCTGATTCGCGTTCCCCATTGAAACCCGAGAGGCGAGTTAAAAAGCTGGTTTAACATGATGGGGTGGACAACACCGCCGAGTGAGGAGCCCGAGGCGGCGATGCCCATTGCTAATGAACGCCGTTTTTTGAAGTGTTGGGCTACTACTGCGAGAGCTGGGACGTAAATGGTTCCAACAGAAAGCCCAAGTCCGACACCCTGTGCGAGAAATAGCTGAACAAAATTTATGTTAAGTCTTGTATTAAACCAACGTTAAAATAAACGCACCTGGTACCATTGTTGTGGCTGCGAGATGGAGACCATGCACAGGCAGAATACGAGGAGGAGAGATCCTAGGCGCATCACATAGTGACTAGAAAGTAATGACGATATAAATAGCGTGAAGTAATCGGCAGATGAGGAGGAGGTTACAAGTATCCGATATCCATCGCATATCCCGAAAAAATTCCCGTGCTGAAGAGCAAAAACGTTTGGGCTCCTGCGATCCAACTGAGAGGGCGATCAGTTTGGTACGACGATGAAACAGAGGACTGCCAACTTTATCTTCGATGACGAATGGTCATTCAGATATATTCGTACATAATAGTCTATTGAGATCGTATGAGAACAACTGTATAGGTTGTATTGAAGTGCGTACCTTCGTAAACCCCAAAACTGTTGACATATCTGTACCATAGTGCGGTTCTTTAGTGCAAACTTTGCTGCAGGAAAAATCCCGCACCCCGATGAACAGAACACAACGAAGAAACTACAAAAGTTGTATGGAATTGCAGTTATGTGGATTTAAAAGATGACTCACGCTCCTATGAGGGTTGCCCATGCACGAGGACCACCTTCTGAATCACTGGTATCATCCGATAACATGTCCACCACTGTGCCATTATCGTCCTTGAACGACTTATCTGAAGACAGAACGGTGGGCGATGGCTGGTGGGCGGACATGGTAAGGGTGAGCTCCCGAAGTTCGAACTGTCAAATCACCGAACCCCCTCCGTTGATTACGAAGGGTGGCACCATATTTTTGGACGGAATTCACTATCTCACCCACAGAAAGAAGGAAGAAGGTAAACCCGAGACAGATGAGAGTTGAAATCGTGGGAGCAAACTTACTAGTGAAGATCGAGAAGGCCGCAAGTGCACCGCTGAACCGATCGACCGATTTCCGGTTGCCTAGTTCCTTTTTTTTGAAACTGATGACGGTGATAAGCCATAATTATAAGACCGCTCACTACGTGCTCTTTAGCGCCCATTCTTAAAAACGCTCAGCTAATTTCTTGCAGACTGTAAGCGTAGCCACCGTTATTCTCAAAGCCTGACATCTCTTCTCCGATGCCCGAGGGAATAGCGACTTCAGTAAGACAGCTTCTGTGAATTTCTGGAGCCTCGTTGTATGCGTTCTTCTCCCCGAGTTAATGTCGTTCCTGTCAAGTGGAGTAGAGTAAACCCATAGCGGCACAGTAGAACATTCACCAGTCACCTGTCCTGCTATCAGAAACTTCACCACGAGACCAGACCAGACAAGGATTAGTTGAGCGTGAGGTGGCAAACCAGAAGAACTTCGAGATCCCCTATCAAAACTTGGGCTTCTAGAGTCCGAGCGGTAGAGACTATCGAAATCCAGCTCGGAATATGACAACTCTCCGGTCCGTGTAAGCATGTTGAGATTTCAGAGAGGCTTGCGAAGATCATCAAACCATGAACGCAAGAGAGGATCTATTATGAGAGGCCAATGCCTCATCCCATTCAGCGGCACGTACGAGACTAGCATGAGTTCAAGAGCCGTAGTACTACGGTTGATAGAATTATGCAAAACCCTACGGGTTTCGTGCCTCCTCATTGCGAGCCCAGTTACTGTCATGGTGCTGTTGTTGGAGTGGGTTCACCCTAGGGAAATCAATACACAATAGTAAAATAAGGAGAAGCTGAAGCGCAACGGAACGGACCTCGATCATTCTCTTTTATGTCCGTCGTGCCGTCAGAAGGCGGCTAGCCCATCGCCACTAACATCAGTATCCCCTCTGGCCAGTGAGGGAAATTGATTTCTGTAGGGCCGTTTTGCCTGCATGCCGTGGAAGTTCGATAAGCATCAACTAATGGATGGGTAAACGACGAGAAAAACATACTTGGAAGATTGCTTTGCTGAACGAGGTCAACAAATGTAGCTTCGGGCTCTTCAGGCCTTGCCCAGTTGGTCTTGTACGAATTTGAAAAACAATCAGGTCTGGGGTCGAGAGGGCAGCGAAGACAAGGCGTACCAAGGATGGTCGCGGCAATGTCAACAAAGCAGATGCGAGATGTGGTTATTGGAGACGGGGAGATTCCGTTAAAGTAAGGCGAAGGTATAGTGATCGAAGTCATGTAATAGATGTCGGAGAGCTGAAATGCAGTTGTATGACATTGGTGCTTGAATCGAGCGGGAAGGAAATGGCGAAAATTCGCTGAAGACGACGCCTAGATAGCTGGGGTATTAAGTTTGTACCGCATGGAAACAACACGACCAGAGCGTACTTTTTGTAAGCGCAATTCGTCTGCCTAACTTTCTCTTTCTCTCGCTCCTCGCCTGGGTCACATCATCGATCACCAGCGACTTCCTGGTTACTAGAACAGGAGAGTGACAGAGCCGCAAGGTGCTCCTAGAAGCGGCGGAAGAGAGTGAGTTAGACGCTTTAATCCTACAATTGGGGATTACTCACCTGTAGCCCGAAGCTAAATAGCACAAAAGTCGAAAAGAGGGCTAAGATGGGCTACACGTCATGTTAAAGGACCTAGAAACCATCACTGGTTCCTCCCCAATCCTTCCAGTATCTTGCGAGAATAGCAAGGAAAAATCAGGTAGCTCATTCGAAGGCCTGCTGAGAGAGTGATTCGCGATCTAATACGTACAGGAAATAGGTTTGTTTGTGACAGATTGATGAACGAGGAACCGGTAACGGAGGAGCCGGAGGTTGATGTTGAAAACGTTGAGGTTGTGGCGTGAGTACGATGGAGCCGAGGCGGCTCTTTAATTTCACGCCTGCCGATTCGCTGGATCAACATCCCGATGATCGGGATAAACATCCGTTCAGCACATTTCTGCTTGTTGCCCTCAAATGTTCTAGTTTCTAATTTCCATTGGAATAGTCCAATCAGTTCATACTTCGGCGTCTGAGGCTTGCTCCAGCCCCATCTTCAGGACACCGAGCCCTTGCTAACCAACATTCCCTCCAATTTTCATTACAGTCTGCTGAACACGCTTCGTGGTGAAGGCTGGCGCAGAAACGTGCGAGGCCGAATGAAAATGCGAGTGACTAACACTACGAGAGCGATAGCGAAGGGAATATTTTGAATGAGCTGGATAGACTCTGATAGTGTACCGTTTTTCTCCTGGACCCAATTACTAACAATTGATCGTTTTTACCAAGAAGTAATAAAATTGAAGTTTGTACACGGTTATAATACACTACACGTCGAATTGCGCACACCATTTCTGACTTTTTACACCCTACTCTCGCAAATACCAGTTTCACTGCCCTCAGCCGCCATGAATGTGGCGACGGATCCAACGCAAGGTAAAGGTTCAGCTTGATTATTGCCTTCAAGGTCACTTGCTCGACCGATAAGGGCGATGCTGATGATGTCTAGTTTGGATAAGTAACGTATCAATAAAATTATAGGATGATTAAACGAACCCGCAAGCTGGCCACCGAACTCTAAAGGAACACCTCGAACGAAGAGATCGCCAAGAACATAACCTTTGTCCGCGGGAATCTCGAACTCTGCCCTCATCCACTGGATGACGTATCAAAATCCACAGATCAGGATATTATCGAGAACTCGAATATCAAATTTATGTAACGTACATGACCTTGAGTGCCGCGAGTCCATTTCCAGAATTGACTAAGGTCGTCATGGTGGCCGTGGGGAGGCTGAATAAGACCCCAATTAATACTATGAGATGCAATACTGTGTTAGACGCACGCTTCCCTCCAACATAAGGAACAAAAGTTACCTATCGATATAGAGACCGACGGGATCCTGGATGGTGACCATAGCGCCGGCGCGAGCGAGGGTATTGACTTCGGCTCCAATCTTTCTCGGCGTACTGTTAGCTGGGTAAGTGGTATAAGTACAACTTCAGCTTACATGCGGGTCGGAGTTCCTCTCGATGCCCCCGAATCGGCCACAGCGGATGAGCTCGTCCCGGTCAGTAATCACCGTACCGTCCGAACGTCTTCTGATGACAGTCGCATCCGCACCAAGGTTGATTTGTGCGGCCAAAGTATTGTTGCGCTGAATCCTTTAACGAAGTTAATGTCAGAAACTTTTCATTGGTTAAATCTGGGACGTTTTAAAGACTCACAAATGCATGATGGTTCCGGTATCTGTGGCGTCGTTCCACTTGTTTTCCGGGTTGTAGACCTTTTTTCCAGAGTGCGGGTCATCGTGAAAAAGGTCCGCGCTTTGAATGCCGACTCCGGGGTTATGTTCTTGGTAGAGACGGAGAAGGGTGTCGGGCTGATGGTCGCCGAGGAATCTGAAATACTAATAAACAAACGCGTCAGAGGGTATTCGGCAAGAATTAAATTGTTGATAAATACCTCTGGTCCTTCGTTACAAAAGACAATTCTGACCATTTTGCCTTCTGCGTTCCTTTTGATAGACCTAATAGAATTTGAATGACTTGGACCGTGTACGAATACGAAAGGTTTGGACTTACCACTCGCAATACTCGTCCTGAGTATCCCGACTCCGGTCCGACGCACGCCATCTCGCACGATTGTTGGGAAGTTGGACGACGAGCTGTTTAAATTTCGCTGAGAATAACTACGGTCTGGATGGCAGAGCACTCACGTTCCTGGGAAATGCGATCCAGGTGATCCTTCTGGTAGCAATGGGCTCTTTTTCTTCGGTTTTGGTCGCGTTGTAGAACTGCGTTGCCTGCGAGTTACGAGCGCTGTCCATGATCGAGCTGATCCATTCGCTCCTGAGCGTGAAAAACGTGTAATCAGAAAATATTCGCGTAGAAATAGATCGAAACTATCATTATGACGACACTTACCAGCTATTCTTGTTTTCCTCCGTGAGGTCGTTCGAAAAACCAGGAGGATTGTGACGTGCTAAAGACATGGTTTTCGGTTAGAGTAGGCGGTGGAGTTACTCAAGAGCTGAAGGCGGAAGGCTGAAAGATGACAGCTTCGATACTGCCAGTTTATATGCAGCGGTCACCGAAGCGTCAATATCTATTCGTCGGGAAATTCGGAGTCCCGTTGATACGTCATTTCTTTAATCCGATCTAAGTTACTTCTGGCATCCAATAAACTTTCACCGACAGCGATTTTTGTTATTTCAGCTTGGGAAAGTAATTTGGAATTGGAAGGAAGGATTCACCAACAGCTGATCCTCTCTCTTGCGCCTCATTGGCCGAATTCGATGAGGATGGTTCCACTGAGCTTCATGTTCGATATAACTCTTCCACTTGTCTGGAAATATGCAAGGTATATGAAAGCACGTTTGACCTAAATTTCGGAACCCAGTCACCTGCGCGCTTTTTACTGGTCAAATTAATTGTACTACGGGACAATTGGCGTTCCGACCGCATGTGCTGACCACGCCTCTGGGTAGCAAAGCGGCCAAATTAGATGAGAGTGCTTCTTCTAAGCTTCTTGTTCGAGAAATCTCTTGCTCTGGTCTGGGTATGTGCAAGGTAAATGAAAGCATATTTGACGTCGAGTTTAGAAATCGTCACCAGACTGTGCATTCGTTACTTGTCGGTTTAATTGTCCTGTCGGTCGAGTCCTGCACCGACAGCGCTTCCATTGCTCCAATGGAATTACCGATTGATGGGTTCTCTAGTAGAAAACTGGCTGAATTCTATGCGATAGCTTCCTCTAAGTTCAAATAGTTATTGTATTCAAAAACTGTCGCGCTGGTAAAGGTATATGCAAGGCGTAGTACGCGTAAGAAAACAAGTTTGACATTGGTTTAAAACATGGTCCCCTGTGCACTTGTTACTGGTCAGTTTAATCGACCGAATGTGCCAACTGCCTTCTAACTGAGTAATATTTTGATGGGTTCTTCGTATATAGAAGGACATGAAAGCACATTTGACGTTTCAAAGTCACCTGTGCACTTTCTATTGGTCAGTTCAATCGTACGGTGGATCAAGTCTGGTCAAGTGGTATCCGGCCTGCGTTGCATTGGGGTTAATTCAAGCGCCAGCTGCGCTTCCAAGACAAATGGGTTGATGGCCAGCCAGATAGATCGTTGGCACGTTCACTGGGGTATAATTATAAGTTGCGTGTAGTAACGATTCAAGAACGGACTTAGCTTCGTTTTATCGAGTCGCATTTTCTTACCATGTCCACCGTCCAACCTATCGTGTCCTTTGTTGCTGGTATTGACGAACACCCTCGAAATCTCTCACCCGCAGAAATTGGGGGACTTACGGACTGGTTTGGTCAATGGCTTGCAAAGACTCCCGTATCCGACAGAGCTCTTAGCCTGCGCTCCATTCTCAACGACGTTTTCCCTGCTAATAGCTATAGTACATTTGCCCTTGCCGATGGGACACCAATTGTCTACAATCATGACACTCCTGACCATCCTCTCAACTCTGTTTCCCGTCACCTTCGCTTCGTTATCGTTGTTCTCCCTGATCTGGTCACAAATTCCAATTCCATCCTCGATCTCACCCAGGCCATTAAGCAACGGACTATTTGCTTGGTAGCCAGCCGAAATCCCGATGGGACTGGCCCGGATGCGTTCCTTCAGTGTGCAAGCTGGGATCCAAACGGCCTCGACGCTAGCCGCCGGCTCGGTATTATGAGGTTCTATGGGCGCTTGAGGCAAGGCTGGGTTTTCCAAGGGGACAGCCTCAACGCGGTGAGTAGTTCGAAAGTCGATCTAATATTTACGGTTGATATATCGAAATATTCGCCAGTTCAAGTCGCAATCCATGGACTTGGGTCCTTTCGACGGGTAAGGTTTTTTTTTTCTCTCCTTGATTTTCGTGCGTTCTCTGATATAACTAAATACTAGCCACATCGGAGGTGTGATGGTGATGAAGGTAAGACCATTACATGTCCTCCGGCGGTTTCGAAATTTAATATATATTATCAGGAGCTGCTGGCGCCTTGGCCACATTGGTTTGACGGTAGTAACCAGGAAGTCTTCAGAAGGTCGTTGGGATCCTCTAGGGGAAATGCATCTAAATGTGATCCTCATAATGCCCTATACGACGTACTTTTCAGTGGAGATAGTGGCCCGGCGTTTTCTCGTGTGGTAAGTTCCTTGTTCGTTAGAGATGCGTGATTGTGAACAGGCCTATTTTTATTCTAGAGGCGTGTAGAGGACTTCGAGCCTGTTGTCATCGCATCAGTGGAGAGGTGGTACAGTTCAAGGTTCAGTAAGTCATTTTTCTACATAGAAATCGTGCTCGTGAACTTACTTATGATGGAAGCTTATAATTTCCTCGACGGGCCGCTCACGAATTCGACGCCCTTGCCACAGGTAACGGCGGTCAAGGACTGGGTTGGCCACATCCTGCTCAGCCGGAGTATGAATATTAGAGCCAGCAGAACGTCGACGGCCCAAGTGCAGGAGCAAGCAGCCAGGATTAACGGAGTCCCATTGACATTGTTCTTCAACTCCCACGCGTTGCAGACCGTGTTGCCTGACGTCGGTAGCGAGCACCAGGTTCGTCTTTCTATCCGTATATGCGTGCACCAGCTAAGCATTTGGATAGTTACATACTATTACGAATCAACATTACGTCGAATCCGTCGACTATCTTGGCCTCAGTTTATTCTACAACGATAACAGTACAGCTCCGCCGACTGAAAGGCTCGCAGTTGAAGGATCCGAAGGCCCTTTCAGTTTTCCCATAATCGAACCCGGCATAGAGGACTACCAGGCCGTCAACGAAATGGTTTTCAGGGTCACGAGACGCGAAGCGATCCTGTTACCTTTGAAAGCGATCGCCGCTATGTTGATGGTTGACTTCTTGTAAGACTTCTCTCCGTTTTTATGGTGTATGTTTTCATGCTTATATTTGTCGTCGCACAGTAACCCTGTCTACTCAGCTCGCCGCGAGAGCTTGATGGCTTATGTTCCAGAGACGGCGACGTTAAAGGCTGATGGACGACACTACGACGTACTTGATCAAATTGTTACGGCTATTAACGCTTCCCCCGCCTCCCAAGATCCGGAGAGCCCCGAATACGAGTTCCTTCAGCTTTTGGCCACCCCCGACAACACTTATATCAATGTCTTCACCCAGCGCGTCGACGCTTACCTCGATAAAGTGAGAGATCGGTTCGCCGGCGCTAGTGCAGACACGGCCAATGCGATTCAGGAATATATGGCGCTTGCGGATTCGAAGCGAAGAATATATAGAGGCCGCGAGAACGAAAAGGACCCTGGCGAATACGACGGGCTTGGCGGCCTGAACGAGTTTTTACTGACCTTGCCGATAGCGACCAAAAAGTTACCACTCACATCCATGTTGGAGGACGGGACGGTGACGGTCATGCAGCCAAAGCACGTCGAATACTTCAAGAAGAAGATGGCGCAGAAGAAAGTTGCGATGCAGAAGTACGCGAAAACATACGGGGTTTGTCCTGTAGATAGGAGAATCGCGTAGACTACCGCTCATTGTCCCAATGTAATTGTATCAGGTCCGTAGGTCAAATGTACTCTTCTTGCGACACATACTGGAGCGTGTATTTCGCCTGGTTTCGCTACTATGCGGCTGTTCCACCGGAGGAGGATGGGTCGACGGGGAAGTTGAAGTTGAAATTGTGGCGTGAGCAATTTCGCTGTGCGATTACGACTTAAAGGTTCGATGGGCTTGAGACAAGCTCACGGTTACGAGAACCGATAGGAAGTGACGAGCAGAAAACCCATTTAGATCTAGAGAAGAGAGAAAAGATGAAGGTCAGCAAAAAATGGTCGATGGAATAATCTCACCACGAAAATGCAGTCTCGAAGGAAAGAGATGGCGCGATATAAAGGAAAATATTTGACCCAAAGCAAAAGATGTCCTGAGGGAAGGAAGAATGATAATGTATATAGTCTGGTAGGTTCAGATCTGAATTTATTAAACAAGCTTGTAAGGAACTCATCGATGATGTAGATATCAGACGTGTATCATTCTGCACTGCTCTGTTTTGTCAACTAGATGAAGTCTTGACCGCGAGTGCGGATTGGTTCTGAGGAGAAGCAGCAGAGAAATGCGAACATCAGGAACAAATGGGGGGAAAGAAGGACGGGAAGGAGAAATGAAACCTTCAGAAGGATCAAGATGAAGGAGTACAGCCGCGAGTGCGAAGCTGTCCAGCTTTCACTTTGAAGTTCAGCGTCTTCTCGGGCCCGTCCTACGCCTCCCAAATGCTTGACGCGTGACACGAGAATCTGTCAATATACCCAAAGCCGAATGAAAGCATAACTTAGCCCAGAGTTCTAGTGTTGGTCGCTAAAGGCTTTTCGGGCGCGTATCAGTCCAAGTAAATCGTAGAAGTAAGCAGGTAGAAAGTAAGATCGAAGCTCAAGCTCGAAATCAGGCTGTCGTTTAGTTTCGTTCTTCGTATCATCCCGTCATCCTCTACGGAATTGGTGTCACCAAGCACCCTCAGCCCAGCGACGGGCTCACTCTAACATCCTCGTACATTTACCATTCTTCGTCGCCCTCTCTTTCTCTTCGCATGTTCATCTAGTCGAGCATACTAATTACGGATTGGGCGGGAGCCTGCGCCGCGGGTGTCGAAGACTCGAAGTGAGCCAATTCTATGGCGTGATGATGCAAAACGGAATGAAACCACGCTAGTTCGTCTTACTTTTTACTTCCTAGGGTGTTCCTGGACTGTTACTCGAACGGTCTCCAGCTGTCTCCCCACCAAAACTAAACCGCGCTGGGGAAATAGTGATCCCGTTTCCATCCTTCTATTGCCGTCCTCCCAGGAACCACAGCCAAACCAAGGCTTGTTTTATTCTGATCCTGGTTTCTCTACAAGCTGCTGATTCAGAGCATGTAGCCTTTAGGTGTCAACGCTCTTTCCATGCTTGTCGCTCGCCCACAACTAAAATGTTAACTTTTTTGTCTTGCCTGTCATCTCCAAGATGCACCTCTATATAGTCTAGATCTATGTCCACTGATCCTTCAATCGAAACCCGCTGCCTTAGTGCAAACTACAGCTCCAGGGACACCCTCGGCGCACCGCCTGCGTTCTACCTCTCTCCATCCTCTTCGCAGGCCTATCGGGTAGAGCAATATAAGATGTAGGAAACGCGCCGAGGGGTATAGAAGGGACGACGGGAGGATTGACAAGGTAGGTACCGGATGACAGAAGAGGTTCTGCCTGTGGTGGGTAATTGGGTCGGGTGTCCATGTTCCTTGTAACGAAATGCCAGGAAATTGACTATGGCGTGATTTGGTCTTTAGGAATGTGCATGAACCAGCCTGGAATCCTCGGCCTCCTCTCTATTCGCCCATATCTCTCAATATGCTCCGAAATCTCTTCTGTCGTGTATTTGATTCTGAAATGCTTGGTTTTCTCGTCCGACTCGTCCCAGCAACCAAGGCAGAAATATCCTTCGTCGACCTGCTGGCCAGCATCGAGCAGAATCGGCGCGGAGATGATGGCCATATGTCGCTTAGGTTCGCAGGTGGTTTTGTCCGACTGTGGAAGGCCTTTATCTACCAGACCCTGGACCACCGCCAGGCGATCGTAAAGTCGAAGACGTCTCCCCTGAAAAATCCCACCTCTCGTAATCCCAGAGCCACAGTATCGCCCAGGTAGGCTTAGAACGCTTGGGGGGTTAGCCAGCTCTAAGAGTTTGCGGGAGCTTTTAGCTTTTCCCCGTGGCACTGTGTTAGGGGTGAAGAACTTGGATGCTTCGCGACTTGTGAGGGGAAAGTATTCGGCCAGCCGGGTAAAACAGAAGTAGCAGACGCGACGACAGTCTATAAGGTAGAGGAAGTTGCCAAAGTGATTGCACGTGGAACATCGACTGGTACAAAGTGTTCTAAACAGAGTACTGCAGTCAAACGCGTCCGCCTGAATGCTGATAATGGCGCGGATGATGTTGGGGCAATGCTTGATGATCGCGGTGTACTGGTGAACCGAGTTGACAAGCTCCATTGCGTGGCGGTTGAGGCCGCGGAAGCGAGTCAGTGAAGGGATGTCTAGTTGCAGTAGAACCTCAACGAGAAGTTCTAGGGGGAGCCTATCGAGCTGATTGGTGGAAGAAAATGCGGATATAGGCGTGCAATTGTGCCGCCCATTGTCGAGCGGACACCGTGTTTCCAGCTGCGCATCGTCCAATGTGTTGTCACAAATATTCTGCTTCCTGTATACGTGTAGCGTGAAATCGGGTGAATTAAGGAGGTTCCTCTCCATCGGAAGGCGACTTTAAGATCAAGCTGCTCGACACCGTCGTTTAACGAATAATCAGAGCAGGAGGATTGTATGTTTTGGTGAGGTCAAAGCTGACTAATTTTGAGCAGCACGTGATAGTAAGGAATAGCACCCGAACACTACGTCATAAATAGTTTGTTCCTTGACCGTTGAAATAGCCCATCGCGATCCACGTCAACTCTACGCTGCATTCACTTTTTACTCCTTCAGATACCGTCACCGTCTGTGGTGTTCCTTCAGGGAATTGGAGTCAACGAGACACCATCCATATTGAATAGGTAGACCTCATCTCAGGTCTATGAAAAGCGATGCATTTTGATTAAGGTATTTGGCGAATTGACGTCGCCTTGTCCGTGCCTGACCATTCCTAAGATGATGTATTTATCACAGCATACCCACCGTCTACCGTCCGCTGCTGTCGCTACAGAATGTTGGTTGACAACCACTCACCCCGGCGAATGCGTGATTTTTAACAGTCATACACATGTTCGGCTGAGGTGAGTCAATCCATATCCAACTGTTCGCTTTCTCCTTTATATTTTTGGTACTTAAGCCCCGCATTTTCTCTGTCTCGTAGATATTATGAATCTTGGTAACTTTTCTGTTTTCCGTGCCGGTGCTTTTGATATGCGCCCTCTGAGTTTGCCCACCTGTTTTTCGGCCGTGAGTGAGGTACTCTATGCACCGCATTTGAGGCAAATGAACTGGAACTGATTCAGTCCTTACCTTTGTTCTTATAATCATGAGAGTAGCCATACTAGACGACCGAGCAGGCAGTTCTGTGTCAAATCGAAGGAACGGACTGATTGACAAAGCCATGTGGGTTCATTCAAAGACATACACCGCCTTTTATTTTCTAATAGTAATCTAGGAGGCTAGTAAAGCGCTGCACTGCATGGGGACTGAGGTACAACCAGCACCGCCCTGTTCCCACGTCCCAAACTGCGGGACAAAATGGCGGTGCGAAATACAAGACCAGCCATATCTGTCAAAAACCGGTTTAAAAGACAAAGACGCGGGGGGAAGTCACCCAATCAATCCACTACATTTCGCAATGGCTCAGTTCGAGGGAGCATCCGAGTTTGTAATTCATGGCGGCCAATTCAGTCATATCGCTGGCGATGTCTACCACTTAGGACCACAGGAGGACTCTAACCAAAGTGAGTTGCTTTCTCTGTACCTGGTTTGGATAAATTTGAATGTAGAATTTCCTCGCTATCAGTGGTCCGCAGGCTCGTGGAGAAAGATGCATATTTGAATCAATATTCCGGCCAATCTGGCACGCTGAACGTACCCCATTTCTCAAAATCACTCCTTCTCCGAGATCTACCAATAGATCCCGATTCCGGTCGCATCAGCAATGGGAGTTGCTCGTTCGACCTTTTGGCTCGTTTAGGTCTCTTTCCCGGACAACCAAATGACGCGCTGGCGGAATATGATACAGATGTTCCTTTGGATGTGGTGATCAGTCGGGGCAACTGTTATTGCGGGCGTATTTCCCGACATGGCTTCATTTTCCTGGTGAGCAAGTACTTCCAGCACGCTTCGTTGGCGCAGACCACGAAAGGTGGAACTTGCTTCATCCTTTCAACAAGCATCGGTCGATTCAAATGCTACGAGATCGAAGACCGTACCTTCGTTCACTTCGACAGTGGTACACGATCCTCCTACGTCGATCTCGTAAGTGATCAGAATTTGGATGACATCCTTCGTACTGCCCAGGGAGAATACCAAATTACCAGTGGTGCTACCCCTACCGCCACTGACAATGTGTTCACATGGCGTCGAAATACAACAGGTGAACCACTTGAATCCCTCGCATCAGGACAATTTTACGGCCTTCCGAAGGCGATAATTTACATGACAAAACCGACCCTTCAAAGGTGGAAACGGCTCAGAGAATTCGCATATTCAATGATCGAGACCGTCCTCTCCGTTTTGGATGGACTCAAAGAACCAGCAGAATTTGTCGCTGCATTGAAGAACCTTCCTTCCATCGACAGTGACCCCAGGTCATCTGACATAGCAATGTCGAATCCAGGAGAGAATCTGGCCTCGTGCATATTTCTCTACCGTTCACTGTCTCAGAAAAGAATTGGTGTGATGTCCTATGAAGGTGCGTTTCAACCTTCGCGAGGATGATGCTCAACTGACTTCATGGATATATAGCTTTCCATCAGTTCGCTACCTTGAGCTTGGCGGACATGCTCGCGGCGCACAAGCACTTTCGCAGTCCTCAGGTAGAACTCACAAAACTAATCAAAACATCTCACGACCGTTTCCTCCGAATATTGGATGGTTTTCAATCCATAGACGATTCAAATGGTGCTGGAAAACTTCGCAACGATCACATCCAACGGGAACTCCAAACTTTGCTTCAAACTAACAAAAATAATATTGCTCTGGTCGCCATTCAAGGATTTTTTGCACTTCTTTCGCAGTGGAATTCGTCTCGCATTCTATTAAGAGCAAGAGAGGCACCTGAAGAGTGGATCCGGTTTGTCGGCGCAGATGATGATGAACTTTTTATAGGGTAGTTCTGAATGGCACTTGGGGGGAGGACGTAGTGGACAGTAAATGGACTATAACGTTTCCACTGTATTTGATACTCGACTAACTTAGACTGCGATACATGGCAATATATATCTTGTGCAGCAAAATTTTCTTCAGAACACAAACTTCAACGCCCCTCGGGCCTTGGATAGGCGTCAAATTAACCGACCGGGTATTCTAATTGGGTACCCCAAATTGATGAAGGCGGCTCGTGTTTACAACCAAGCGGCAGTTACGAAAAAATATAACAATATTTTAAGCCATCCAATACATGTATGCATCTTTAAGTTTCAATCTTTACGATCAACTTTTCGTTGCTCAACTTATTCCCCCTGACTAAATCCATACCCGCTTTCACCCGCTCTTCCAAAGTCCCCGGGAAGTCAATCAAACGTACGTGGTTTGGTTTGACTAGGCCAGCTTGCAGTAGATCTGGAAGGATCTTGATAAATAAATTTTCCCTGAGGAATGGATCCTCCTGTGATTTATGATTTAACAAATCAGAAATTGAGTAGCGTCCAAAAAGAAATAAATTACAACGTACCTCCTCTGCTAAAAAGGCTCTTATACCTACATACTTGACTCCCTCAGGCAGAGGGTTGACATCCTCACGGAGCTCCATATACACCTCCGCACCGGACGAATCAACCAGTGAATTACCTGGGCTGATAGGCAATAACAGCGCGAGATCGCCACCGGGTCTGATAATCTTGGCGCAGGTGCTAATCGTGGTTTCCGTAGTGATTCCGTCTATCACAATCGGCACTTTACCGTCCCCACCAACGGCTTCGGCGATCTCTTCCACTAATCGTGGGTTACGATAGTCGAAGCACCGTGTAGCGCCGAGAGAAATGAGGTAATCGTGATGTTTCGGTGAAGCCGTAGTCAGAATGTTCGTATAACCTGCAATGCGGAGTAACTGGATGATAGATTGAGATGCGCTGCCTCCGCCGCCATAGACGAGAATCGGGGTTGACGCGAGAGGCGGGGGTCTTGTTGCAGGAAAAGAGGAGACTGGGAGAGCAAGCTTGGTGAATAACGTGTAGTATCCGACACCGAAATTGTCTGGGATTGTTGCAGCGACGTCGAAAGGCAAGTTATCCGGGATCTGCAAAGAACCGTCAGAATAGTGGAATGTGTCTCATCCAAGTTTCACCAAGGTGTCCATACCTTTGCGACAGTGGATCGCGATTGAACGCTGAACTCCTGGAGAGCTCTTGCCCGTGTACCTTTGAATGCAAGAGAAACATCTTTAGATCCACCATATGCCCACGCAATCACCTACAGCACTCAGTAAATCAGACTCTTGAAGGACACCACGAGTAAAAACATACCCGATCGCCGACTTGAAGGTCATTAACACCTTCACCAACACCGACAACAGTACCAGCGGCGCCCAGTCCCAACCCCACAGGGTATTCTTCTACGTACCAGCCAATCGATGAAACATAGACGTCGAACCCCGCAACAGAGGCATAGGCGACCTTGATAAGGACCTCGTCGGGGCCTGGTTGTTCGGTAGGCACTTGGATGGCTCCGTATACACCCTTGGCGGTGGTCGCAATGGCGGTGTGCGTGGTCATCTTAGAGGAAGTCTGAGAGGTAGATTACTCACATAGGGGTTTATATAAAGCTGATTCAGAACAGTCAGCATTTGGGCTTATAATAGGATAACGGAGACAAACGGCGTCAGAAACTTGCGGGAAGACTTCCCTCTAGAGCAGTCTAAATTTGTTCCGTTATGGATATCCCTTGGAATGGGAAAGCTATCGTCGGAACCTTGTGACATTCTTGGCTTCCCTTTTGTCGCTGACCACGACGACATGACGGATCTATCAGTGCACGATACAGGTCTTGAAAGCCCTCTCATTACGCTTGTACCGTTGATATATCCACTTTCTCATTCTAATCTAGGGCTTTGACGGGTGTCGATCCGGTCATCCGCACTTCGATGGTCTGCGAGGGAAGATCGGTATTAGGAGCTATTTCTGAGACTTCAAGGAGAGGAACAGAATGGGATGAAAAAAATGATAGATATAATCAATGTAATGGAAATAAAATAATGAAATAAGGAGATGACGAACGAATGACGGGTGGTGAATATATATATATAGCTAGATGCGTCGAAGAAAGAAATGGCATGAAGACGACGAGGACGCGACGGAAGGCATGCAGGAACAAGAAGTACGAATGAAAATCGACAACGCAGAAGGATAATTGACAACGGATAAGGGCAGCAGCCGGCTATAATCACGGTTGAACACAGAAAGATAACGAGCACCAGTATCGAGAACGAAAATTTGCAGTTCACGAAAATAAGAAAGCACAACAGAAATCGCGAGCCCGCTGTTAGTACTTTAGTACCCTAAAAAGCCAACTCCCAACAACAGGGGCAGGGCGTGACGGGCATGTCCAAACGACAGATAACCTGAAATATCCAAGACCACCAGTGCCGAACAAGGCGGGAGAAGACGATCACGTTCATCACAGACGGCGAATGAAAGCCCTTAGGCGAAGGATTCCCGTCGTTTTGTAGACGGAGGCATAGGGTAGAGAGCGGTATATATGCGGTTGTACTCTTCGAGTCTGCAGCTGCAGCCGAGTTCGCATGCAATTGATGAGTACGCCTCGAGGCCCAACGGTTGAAGGCGACGACCTATGTTGATGGCATGCCTGAGGAGAAGGAAGGCGGTTCGTGCGGGGCTGCTAGGCCGACTGACTCGAGCGAGCTCAAAGAGAGATGGGAGGGACGGCTGTTGTTGGCATTGGTGTTGGTGTCCTCCTAAGTAGGGCGGTGGAGTTTCTGTGATCGACGAAGATGGGGAACCCTGCCAGTGTTGGTGCTGGTGTTGGTGCATTGGAGCGCGGTCGGGAGGCCCGTATATGACGGAGGTATACCACCGTTACTAGATAAAGGATGAATCTGCCAATCGTGGCGACCTCGGTGGGGAGGTACGACTCAGGATCTGAGAAAGAGCCCGTCATATCCCAGCCCTGGGACAGGGAGGAGGGAGGCAATGGCCTTTCTCTCCCGATTCCGTCGTATACGAGGAAGATACAGTGATCAAGATTTCTTCATGTGTTCCGGAGAGCTGATATGCTGCTGCACGGACATTGGTGCTTGAATCAAGAAGCTCATTGAAGGCGACGCGGTGACAGCTAAATAGCTGGGATGCTAAGTGTAAAGTCCGAAAAGAACACGAGCAGAACGTACTTGTCGTGACCACAATTAGTCTACCTATTCGACTTTCTTTCGCCCCTCGCCTGGATCCAAGGATTGATGCATCATCGCCTTCACGGTTACGACATCGGGAGAGCGATAGAGCCAGCATGGTGCAACCAGAAGCAGTGGAAGAGTGTGAGTTAGACGTTTTAATCGTATAACTGGGGATTACTCACCTGGAGCTTGAAGCTAAATAGCCCAAAAGTCGAAAAGAGGGCAAGATGGGTTCAGGATGGGTTATGTGTCATGTTAAAGGACCTAGAAAAATTTTAAACCATCAGTTCCTCCCCAATCCCTCCAGTATCTTGCGAGAATAGCGAGGAAAAATCAGGTATGGCATTCGAAAGCGAGTCGAGAGTGTGATTTGCTACCTATAGACAGGAGACTGACTACTCGATGACGGAATGGCAAACGGGTGACGGAGGAAGACAGCCGGAGGTTGATGTTGAAGTTGTGGCGTGAGTACAATAAAGCCGAAGCGCCTCTTTAATTTCACGCCTGCCTATTCGCTGGATCAATCACTCCGTGATCGGGATAACCATCGATCTGATAGACAAGCCACCTTTGACCTTGCTCACCATATAGACATCCACCGAAATCCAAGAGGATCTATGTTCCCAGCCGTCTTTCTCTACGAGTCTCCTTAGGCTGGTGTCTTCAGATCAAACGATCCCTGTTCCCTGGCAGTGTTCCGTCAACTTAATACGAGAACCGCCGACGCCTCCGAGAACTCAGACACCTCCGCCGCGCGCGAAAGGCATTCGACTGATCTCGCACAGATTTTCTCCATGCAACACACAATTTGCATGATACTCGACTAAATCGAGTGCTAAACTCTGTCCTTACTTCCTGCGCGTGCGGCCAACTTCTGTCTGTAATGAGGTGTTGTGCGCTGGGCTAACGCGAACTTTCCACCTAATTTGAATTGGTATGGTATTTCATTCGATAGACCCATTTATCTTACGGTAAAGAAACTCCGTGCTTTCGGTCTGAAGTCCTCTGCTGAATCGCTTCTGTGCCTTCCTACTCCATCCTGTATTTTCATCCTTTGCCCACATGTTGGACAGTCATTTGTAATCTTCCTTCGCAAGGATTCGATGATTGTGCCATCAAGTTCACCGTCAATGCGATATCAGATCCTTCATAAACGACCTTCGTGTGGGCTAAAGAAAACTCCATTCATATGCTTTATTATTCATGTACGAACCTCATTCCCGAATTGGATCTTTACCTCGACTTTAAACTGAATTTTCAGGAGCCAACCAGGCGCGCAACGCTCTCGCGGTGGGGATACACTTCTCTGACCCATCGATACCATGTCCCATTTCTTCTTTTGTCCACTATTTCGAAGCAGAGCTCTCCTCCCCCCGGACGCCGGAATTGTGCGATATCCTCTGGTGGATATCATGTTCCTGCGTTGAAGAGCTTTGCCTTTTGTGTCTTCATCGGACTAGAAGCCGAACTTCCGAGTCTACGCCTTGGTTAATATTATTAGTAGCTCAAGCCACGCGTGTTATGCATGTCGGTCCGTACCATTGTGTGCGTTTACACGTTTGTCACGGCGATTTCTCTGTAGCTGTAGAAGAATTATGTACATACAGACCCAAGTTGAAGGGGGATGGGGATATAACAGCGCAAGCGACTCTTGAACATGCGCATGCTTGAGCGGTGATGTACAGTAATTACGAAAAATCAAATGCAACCGTGTGTATGTACTTACGTATCGCAGGTGTTTTCGATAGGCCGACAAGTTAAAATCGCACACACAGTCGCTTAGCGCTGTGTAGTCACATTTCAATCCCCATATACTGTAGCAGACCTTAGCGAGCCGCTACAGACTACTCAGGCTTGGACAATTATGTTATGGACCCGGACTTTCGGTTGCTAGGGACTCGAAAGTCTAGAGTCGGCACATACTGTATGCGTATTGCAGGTAAGTAGGCATATCGTTTAGCGATAATTTTCTAAAGCTGGCGGCACATGCACACGTTATTGTATGAGAAAAAATGCACCTACAGTATTGGCGCTTCGCCTTGACATAGGTCATAGATATTCTGAGGATATGAAGAATGCCAACTCGGCGGCTCAGAAGGTGTCCCCACTTCACTTCCGCCTTAGGCGAGGCATTTTCAGATTCTCAGGTAGGACATTGGGGACCGTGGTTCTCAATATAACTTCGTCTCACATCACCCTCAAGCCCGAATTCCTCAACGCTTCGTGTAAGCGAATACGTTACAGAATCGTATAAAGCCACCCGAATCGGGTTGTCTTGGGTTCATCATTCTTCACGCACGAACTCGATGAAGCTTTCTACCTCGATCAATATCGCGTTTCTTTCTTTTCTGGCGAACGCAACCTCCACATATGCTGGAACCGTGAAGACAGGCGGATTGTAGGTTTTTTACGCTGTCTTTTGCTCACTCCTTTTGTCATGCTGATCTCGACGTCGACAAGTGCAACGTTCTTCTCGCAGGGAGGGCTTGCCGGTGCTTGCGGCACCGTCCACCAAGATAGCGACCTTGTTGGTGCCATTGGTAAGTTTGCGTTTTCAATTTTTCATGCCCTTTAATTTGATTCGTCTTAGATGTCGCGCGGTACGGCAACCCAGGTACCCAGTCAAGCCTCTGCTTCCACCAGGCCAGAATCACAAATGTCAACAATGGCAAGGTCGGCTCGTTTCTCAAAAAAACATTCTCTCATTCTCATTATGATTATTCTCCCGATAACTTTGCTGCCCTGGCTTTCAATAGAGCGTCACAATAACCATCACGGATGTCTGTGTAGCATGCCAGAACAATAACTCTTTCGATCTGTCGACGGGCGCGTTCTCGGCAATCGCCAGTCTGTCGGACGGTATTGTTCCAAGTAGGTCGTTTCATGTGGTCTTATGGATTACCCATGGGTTTATGAATTATTTTACAGTTACTTGGGAGTTCCTCTGAGCGCTCCAATGCTGTGCCTTGAGCTTCTAGCCTGATGATTCGGGAGGAATGTTTGCATCAATGTAGAGCAATGTCGTCGAATTTTTCTTCTCTTTACTGAACAAGCGTTAAGGAAAGCATTCCGAAAACATTTGGTCATTACACAGCAGCTGAACTATGTACCTCTTTAACTACGTTGACCAATAGACGAAGTGAAGGCTCAGGTGACATTCACGAATATGCCGCGATGGCACGGTCGATCGCGGCTTTGGCAAAGGTCTTTAAAGACTTTGCTCTATCTAGCTGAGCATCCTATAACAGTTGTATAAGCGCTTGAAAGACGTGAAACTGAAATAAATAGAGGTCTAACCGATGCGCCAGCTGCGGTGAAGGCATCTAGAAGCTGGGATCCAAACGCTCTGGTGGTGATGAAATGATATTGTGCGACGGGGTTTACGAGGTTGCCAACGAGAGGAACGGATCGAAATGTGTCCCGCTTGGCGACAATCGTACTGGAGACGTCCGAGATAACAGGTTCAACACCTTCGTAGGCGGCTAGAATTTGGTCACCATCGGCCTCGGATAACGGCTTCGGTAGACCCTATAATATCATAAATAATAATTAGGTCCTACACTCTAGTGAAGATAGGAAAGAACTCACGCTGAAATCAGCAATTCCCTTCTTCGTGGCCGCGACGACGTTGCTGGCACCAGAGTGAAGATTCTGCGTGGACAGAGGTAATATTAGTGGAGGATCCAAACGGATACAAGAATCAGACGAACCATAGCACTGAGGAGAGACCCTCCTGTATCAGGAAGAGCGGCGACGGTCTTGTGGAGGGTGAGGATCTGCGTCTTAATATTTTCAATATTGTTGACGGTGTCAGCCACAGATGCAAAGGCGACGGCGATGAGAGATGTGAGTAGAGTAAAAGAGAGAGTGAGCTTCATCTTGGACGATGGGAAATGAACCATCTAATGTGTACGGTTTTTATACCTCGTCGTTGGATAGAATAGAGTTTACTTTGTTGCCGCATTCTTGGAATTTGGCGAAAAAGGAAGCCAACTTTACGGAATGGAAAACTACCGAATGCGAACGAACAAACGATAGGGAGTGACACGTCAATCACGTCAAATAGAAGCACTATTTAGTTCGGCTCGAGAAGCTCTAAGAAATGGTAAATGAATTGAGCCCATTTGTACGATATTTCCTTTACATTAATTCGAGAATACATAGAACGCCAACGTAGAGAATTTAGAAGCGTACCCTTTTCTACAATTCTGCCTCTCGGTGAAGAACGAAGTTTAAGGCAAGACAATGGGGATCATTGGGGAAAGCACAAGAAGCGCTTTCGGATCAGCTGGGTGGGAAGCGGGATAGGCGCTGATGGAGACCAAATCCGGAGAACGGAACCTCTCAAGATCCGATCAAGTGTAACGGGGAACGAAGACAGATATCATTCAATTTGGTGAGGCGCTAGTGGAGCGTGACGAACAAGGGAAACGACAAGGCAGACGAATGCCTGCCGAACAGAATGTGGAAAACATCTAATTGCATCAAACCAAGGGCAAAATTAAGTTCTGTTCGACAAGAGCGATTGTCAAAATGGAAGAATGAAAGTGAGAAATCTCGAAGAGCGCCTGCAAACTAGAAGGCGAGGCGCGAGAAACTTTAAGGAAATAGAAAATTGAATAGACCCATAGACCTTGGCGGATCCGGCCCTGAGGGCTCCTGAAAGAAGATTACTTATTTTCAGCTGTAACTTTTTCCGGGAGATCGTCGAGCTCTGGGGTTCCGACACATCATGTTTTTTTTCCCGCCGAGCTGGCTGTCGATAATTCAGATTAAAAATAGCATAGATGCCATCAGTGGGCAGTGGCTGTGCACGGCCTGTTTGTCAGCTCATTTTCATTCGTTGCTTGCCTCTGTCCATCGTGTGTGACGCGATTCCAGCCTCTAAGCCCCATGGATTGGACTCATCTCTGCCAAAGTTTGAACGCAATGGTACTTTACAGTCGTGCTCACGGTACCTGGTGGAGAGGTGCTTCTGAAACATTCAGGTTTGCCCGAAATTACAGTCTATTTCAATCTTGTTCGGATTCGTGTCATCAAGGGCCTACTACTAACACGTTATAGGAAACTTCCAACAAACATCAGTCACTCCGACTTCACGTTCTCTTCTAGCGTCGGAGAGATTTATTTGTCTGAATACGTCAGAGAGCTCGTTTCTTTCCGGATATTGCGTCGTTTCGAAGCTCCATTCTAAGAGGGCCTGACAGCTGACTGGTTCAATTTTTATCTCTGGAAGCGTTTGGTTTTATTTTTGAACGCCTAATCCTTGTCGCTCACGGTTTTCCTCTATTGGCTTCTTCTCGACCACGCATGGCGACGACCACCTCCTCTTCAAAGGCAGAAACGAGAAGTTTGTCAACGCCTTCCATCCTTCCTAAATCCGAGACCGCTGCCTCCAATGCTTTTCCCGACGACGCCACATTCTTCGCCATCACCCCAACGTCGTTCGACGTACGGGAGAGTTTCCGTCTTATTGGGGTACTAATACTCTTCAGCCCATTGTGTTTAAAGCTCTTCACCTTCCAGGCCTGCTTGGTCGCCATTGTCGGCTCATATCTCATTCCCTCCGTCATTCGCCTGCGATATCCTCGCTTTATGGAAGTCAATATTACTGATGAGCTTCGATTGAAAGCTGGCTTTTTAATGAGTCTTATTGCCTCCGTTACTGTGGTCCTCCTCCAGGTAAGGTCCTCAGTGGAATAATTATGGGTCGTCATGCTCATATGATTGTAACTTGAAACAGACGCATAACCCGAGGAAAAGCTTCACTGTACGCCGCCCCAGCTGAACTCGAACGATTGTCCTTTCTAACTCATTTCCATTCCTAGACCAAATTCCATTGCGAATTCTACACCTGCCCGTTGGTTCCTCTACTCCGAACGCTCCTTTTCTTTGAAGTAGCGTCCAACGGCTCTCCCGATGAACGGGAGAAGGTTGCGAGCTGTCTACGTTGGATACACCGCGATATCCAGGGGGAAATTACCGATCAGATGCGCAAGGAACTAGGTATCTCTAATGATATCGAAGCGCATGGGTATGTAGACGAGCTGAAGGTATACATCGTCTGCATGCTCACTTGGGCTACCATCGCTTTTGAGACGCGTTTTGGACGACCGTGCGTATCACACTTGTGCGATTTCGTGGCCGTCAGTATTGACCCACAACTTGTTTCATAGGCTCTCGAAAAGAGCAAAGGATGCCATAGTACTTGATTTCGCCAGCATGGGATCGCACGCTGGCATCCCCGAGGCGCTTTTGAGTAAAGATTACGAATCTTTCTTAATTTCCTTGGACAAACATTTAGACGTTCTGGACCAGGGAGATTCATTCGATCCCTCCCGAACCACCGTTCAAAGCATGGAAACCCCGATTCTGACTACAAAAATGAACTGCATCAGCAAAATTATGTCGAGCATCGCGTTCATGATCGGCTTTGACTTGCTTCCCCAGCGAGTTCGCGACAACCACCGGTACCAGCTCAAGGCGCTTAGTACACCGTTTCGGCGCGTAACCCAGAAGATACTGATTGCCGTTCTTTGGTTCTTCTACCCAATGTTGATGTGGCTGCCATTGCGTGGAGCAATATGCCTGTGGCTTATTCTGGAGCCTCAGTTGATGCCAGTTTTCACGGTACGCTAATCTTTTCTCCTCGTGTTATTATAATACTATACTAAACCCGTGAACTTGTTCGCCGTAGTCCTCCTTACAAACCATCCATTCCATGGATATTCTCTTCGATGAGCCGCGCCCCGAAGAGTTGAATTCGATTGACAGCGGGGTCGGCCTTCCTTCATACGTGCTTTGGCTTGACTCGGGGACCATGAAGGGAACTTTCCTCCAGCGCCTTCTCGTATGCGTTTTACGGGCAAGGTCGTTGAGTTCTGTGGAGGCTCGGTGGTCTGTAACCTGGATAGCACCCTGGATCTGCCTTTCTGCAAAGCTAGCAGGGATAACCATTGACGCTATACGGCGAAATATTCTGGACACCGCTGCTCGCTGGAAAACCCAAATCAAGGAGAGCATAATATTCGGAAATGGCGAAATAAAAATACCGCGCCACAGTAAGCTCGCTACCTGCCTTGTTTGTGGTGTTCGATATTAATTATCCTTACAGTAGGTTTTGTCATGGATGGAAATCGACGTTATGCACGGACTATTGATCAGCCAGTCATAGTCGGCCACCAACGCGGAGCACAGACCGCAGGCAAAATTCTCGAATGGTGGATTCGTTTCATGCCCGATACAGCCGCGTATGCCCACCCAGGTCTCGGGCCTCGATATCTCACCATATGGGCGTTTTCTGCCGAGAACTTCAGGCGCCCAAAAGAGGAGGTCGACTGCCTCTTCCACTTGATGACCTGTCACTTCAAAAACCTTGCATTCTCCTCGACGGTACATCTATTCCAAATCCGCGTTCGCGTCGTGGGGAGTCGGGAAAGACTACCGCGAGACCTATTGGATGCGGTCGAATTTTTGGAGGACATGACAAGGAAATACTCGAGGTTATTCCTCCAGGTCGCGGTGGGATATGGCGGACGCGATGAAATCGTACGTTCAGTGCGAAGCGTCATAGCTCGGGGAGCGGAAGTTACTGAGGATAGCATCGGTCAGGGGACTTTTTGCTCTCAGATCGGCGTGCCTCCTGTTGAGCTCATCGTTAGAACCTCGGAGCGCAGGTGAGTGGTGGTTATATTACATTTTCGCCTTTCTGACTTGGCTGCTGCCTTTGCAGGACGAGCGGCTTCTTCTTGTGGGAGACACAAACGGCCGAACTGCTCTTTTTGGACAAACTTTGGCCGCAGTTGACTGAGGAGGACTGGTTGGACTCAATTGCTTGCTTTTCTCAACGGGAGATTCGTCATGGCAGATAGTTTCGCCGGCCCTTTAAGTATATAATATATTTATGAATAAGCTTATTTGATCGCTTCGCACATCTGATCCGTAGATGCATCTTCACTACCTTTAGTGCAGAGAGGACTGCAGTACATGGATGAGTAAGGTGCTCCCAAATTACGATTAGTTACGTGTAATCCCAAATCCTAAAATCTGCGGTATCTGCATCCACCACCTTGTCCACTCCAGAACAAGCGTCGATGGCTGGAGTACATGTGGAACATAGGTACTGCCTTGGACATTCTAGTCGTGCTCGAATCACCAAGAGCACTTATGACTGATTGAGATAAGATAAGATTGTAACCGTATCGCATTTTTCATGCTCGTCCTGGTTTCCCCAAAGCCATTAATATTGCTTCTTCGGATAGTTCTCGTGCTAGCGCTGCAAAATGGCGACACCAGCCCAGGTACCCGTACATCGTCTAGACATTGACGTACTCCTTTATATCTTCAACCTCAATGCGAACATCTTCTCGCCTTCTGAAAACCCTCTGAAAACAACCCGTTTTGCATCGCAAGCATGCCGTCTTTGGCGGTCCATCATCCTCACTGCACCCTCTCTCTGGGGGAAGCTTCTTGATCTCGACCGTCTCTGCCTTTACTCCGACGAATTCAAAGACGAAATCCTCCAATGCATTGGCCCCTCGTCATCGCTATGGATTAAGGCCACGAGGAAGATTGAACAAGAACGTACGTCAGTCGTACAGAAGATCAAGGCGTTCTTTTTCATGCTTCTTAACACCCATTGGGACAGAATTGAAGTATTGGCAGTCAGGTTTGATATACACGGGCTCGACTCCCAACTCCTTCGCGCTATTTACCTCCCAGCTCCGCATCTCCGTGTGTTTGACCTCGATTTCCACGGGTTTCTGCCAGAATTCGAAGTTAATTGGGAGGCAGATAGCTCAACCAATCCAACAGCAAAGTCTCTTTTTGCGAACGAGGCACCTTTCCTTTCCACCTTTCACGCTGCATTCATAAAGCCCAACCTCTATGCGCCGTGGCATCCCAACATTCGCTCTCTCCGCCTCGGCTCGTTTTTCACCCCCACCGAACTTTTGGATGCGCTCAGCCGGATGCCTCTCCTCGAATCCATAGACATCTGCCAATCCGAACTTATATCAAGCGATGGACTCCATTTGAATTATCTTTCACAAATTCATCTCCCAAACCTACGCTATATACAACTCAAATCGGAAATTGTAACATGTGTAACTTTCCTGCGACGCATTACGCCAGCGAGAGGTTGCTCCCTCGTCATGACCGCGAGTGAATTAGGAGCTGACCTACAAAGTTCGAACGACCTAGCTGCGGCCCTTGACATTCTTTCCACGTTCGCAAGGGATTATTTTACATATCATGTTTCGACCAGCATATCTCTCGAAACATCTTCCCACTCCTTATCACTCCAGGATCAAACTAAACGCACAAATTTGCCGTCGGTGTCTGTTTTTAAGGTGTCTCTCGTCCTCTCATACAGAAGTTCCTCGACAGACTTGAGTCGCCTGTTGACCTCATTCACTCTTCCAACGCCAGCATTCGATCGTGTTACGGACTTGGAGTTGAAAGTATCGCCATCAGAGTTCCTGATTGATGCTTCCTTCGCCGCCTTCGCCCACTCATTTCCGTCCATCAAGAAACTGGTCATTGACGAGGTAGGCCTAGCCTCGATCGTCGACGCGCAAAAACAGGTTTCTTGGCCCCTCTTCCCAGTCCTCGAAACCCTAAGACTCGACGATTTGCCTTTCAACCTCTCTGGATGGGCCAAAACTCTGGACATTCAATATGTCTCGGCTTCTGTCTCTAACTTTGTGCAAGCCCAGAAAAGATACGGTCGTCAGGTCCCTGTCCTTGATCTCACGACTTGTCCTATGAATCATCCGCCAAAGTTGGCATTTCCTGATAGAATAGCAAGTATGAAAGTGCTTTGGAGGATGTGGTGGGCAAGCGCCGTCCTCGAGTCTGAGTGTATTTCGGGGATCCTTTGACAGATTGCCCAGTAGCTTCAATTCAGGGGACAGAACCTGGATTCATTTCACAGTCAAATCAAGTTATCAATTGGGCGTAGTATGTATTTTCGAACTGACACTTGTAGCAGGCTCCAAATATTATTTATAGAAATTCCTTCACACCTCTCGAATCTCGATGTTATGTCCGATTCACTGCAAAGTAGAACAAAACAATGTCATCCGATCAGACATCCCCTACAGTAAGTAAGTGAGCAGCAAGTAAACACTCACCGGACACACCCCCGCGGTCCGCACGCACACGGGTAGCTTGCACACCCCCGCGAAGCAGAAAGCCGACACGCAAAGCCTCAAAGGCGGGGCACACATCTGGTTGAGAGGGATGCACTGCGTGTCTGTGTCGCATGAAAGTGCGAGTACAGTGGTCGATACCGAGGTGATAAGTGCGATGGCGTGAAATAACCTCATCTCAAGTTGGAACTTGGGAGGAGAGGTGAGTAAAATCCCCTTTTTGTTGGACAAGCACTTGGATATCATACGCCATTATGTACCAGTGGCTTTATGTATTCAACGCCTGCTCGATCTGTCAATGCCAGAATACCTGCCAGATCGTGAGCAGATCACTGATAGGTGGTGAACTTGAGTTCTCATGCCAGTTTTCAGTAATCAAAAGTCCACCTTATCCAACAAAACAATTGGCATGATCATCATTCTCAGTAAGTAGACCCAGAAAACGATAAGGTGTGTTAAATTTTATTTTTGTAGCACAAAAAATTCCGGAACCCGCATCGTGAAAAGAAACGAGCATGAACTTGTGGTCCAGCAGCCCGCACTGCACCAATATTTACAGTCAAATCTACCAAAAACACAATATACGAGGGGAAAAGAGCCCAAAGGATATCTAGAAGATTACTAATTGTAGTAGACGAACGGGAAAAATGATCTTAAAACTGCTAAACTTCGTGCCAGTGCATGGCGGGAGTGAATTACGACCAATCAGTATTGTAGATATTGATTATCTGCGAAAGCATCCTCACAAATCCCCGAGTGTGAAAGGTATACTCTGGTCCATGGTGCGCTTTCTCGAATGTAGGGATCCAGTTATCCTTCAGCGGGGCAAGGGGCAGAAATTAGTAGGAGTAACCGTGAGGTTTACGACGAACCCGTCTTCTGTCAACCCAGTCGCGAATCGGAGAAGGATTTCGGCGCCGCGACATTGTCTTTACTGACGCGGAAAAGGAGGGGAGAGGCATTGGCATGGCGTTGATGTTGACGAATGTGACTAGAAAACCTGCTAACCTGGGGAGGGAGTAGAAGCTGATGAAGGTATGTCGGAAAGCAGGTTTGACTCGGAGGAGCCTAGGTTAGTCCAAATCGTATATCTGTTGAGTGACAAAACAAGTATTCGGGATGATATGCCAAGGCCAGTCAACATACCCTCGACGAAGCCAGAAAGCGAATGCACTAGCCATAATTCCCAAAACTGCAGTCACAAGGACGATATCGAGCCAGTACAAACTTCGCCTATTATGTGAATCATGATGTAAATCCCGCCAGCTGCCGCCAGTTTCGTCGTAGTAAGGCAGTGAACATGATAATATCGATAGACTGGGTCACTTGCGCGATACGAAAGAGTTGTGTCTCGGAATCCTATTTTCCCGTTCAGACAGAGGAACTCGTGGAGCATTGGCGTGGAGTTCAAAGTGCGACGGTGCGTTGTAAATAAAGGCTCGCATGACGAGACCGAAGGCAGGCTGGGAGAAAATTCGAAATAAATGATCCCGACCTCGAGTGGGGTAGCCAAGCAATCCTTATGTTCCCGAGCATTCATGAAATTGAAGAGAGCTCCTCCTCAGGTTAAGCGAACATTCGACTCGAGACGTCCGAGTAGGTAGCAAGTAGGTAGACAACTAGGTATTTTTTATGTTTCGAGAGAGCACTAAGTTTTCCAAAAGATTTCAATCATCCAAGCAAGAGTGGTAGCCTACGTTGTGGTCATCGTATTCGTCGTTGTCAGAGGTGTTGATTAGGGTACCGTTGAAAAGTCAATGTTTACAAACACTGTTAATAATTCGTGTTAATAACACGTTAATAACATGTTATTAACATGGGGCCTCTTGGGACGACTTTTGGAGGTGTTAAAAATTGTTAGAAATTTGGCTAAATTTGGGAGTATATAACGGTGTATCTGCGTCAGAATAATGTGAGATACGGCGAGCTGGACGTGTAAAGGTGAGGAACGAGGACGGATAATGATGGATAAAGATAAGGAAGTCCGTGTGTGACTACGTGACAAGGTAACTACTTTGTAGGTACACGTGACAAAGGTAGGTACGAGATTGTAAAAAAGATCAAAGTGCATATGCATGAGAAATAGCAGTCATTGCCGATGGTTTATCTTCAACCGGTTGAATACCCTTCAACTTGAACCACCAGTCAGGCCACTGGCCTTCCTTCGCGCCTCCAGGCCAGAAACAATTCTCGGTGAGGTGTCCGGTCCGACCTTTAGCCTTACAAGCTGGGGTCTCACAGACGAGAGACTGGGATGGGGTATGAGTGGTCATTAGAGCCTGGATACTGTTGCTAGCTCCAGCTGTCACAGATGAGTTTGTGGTCAATTTCTGAGTGGTTTCCTCAGCGAGGACCCTTTCAACGATAAAGTCGATGTTAGGGATTGTCACGGGTAAAGCGACCCGCGCGGGTTGGGGTGCGGGTTTTGTCAGGGTACGGGTACGGGTCTGTGTTTTCATACCCTACAAAAACCCATACCCGTGACAGGGGTTAGCGGGTCAGGCGCTGAGGTGGCGCTTAATCAACGCCAACGTGAGTTTCACACGAAGCTTTTCTTAGCGGAGGCACTTTTTAAAACGCCTCCGGTAAGAAAAGCTTCGTTTACCCTCCCAAAACCCATACCCCAGCCATGGGTGGGCGGGTCAGAAAGCGCCAGGGACTCGGCGGCTATGCCTGCAGACCTATGCACCATAAGCTACACCCCACGTGTCAGTAAAAATGCTAGGATCATCATACGGCGCGCGAACTCGGTAACTTGAAAATATCTATGCACAGTACAGATGTCAACAAGTACGAGTAGCCTTATCAACAAACTATTCTACATGCATAACATCACCAAACCAGGCATCGGCATTCCCAGATGACCAGGTGTCAAACGAGATGTTGACCGTTAAATTAAACTGGGCGAAACTATCAGCCTGTTTGAGAAGAAGAGTAAGTATTTAAAAAATAGTGAGGTGCCTGTCATACATACTCCGAAAGCAGTCAAATACTCCTCGTCCTCGACACTCTCGAGAGCTGGAAGATCCTCATCCGAGACCAAGTCCTCATCCAAATCTTCGACAGTGTTTAATTGCAAGATCTTGAATAGGTAAATGAGTAAATAAATAAACGTTAGGCTAACTGAGGGCAGCTTACACGAATGAAGTCCTCTGAATGCATCAACACAGCTTGTACGTACGGGTCTTGATGCAATATTTGTTGGTAAACAAGATGGACAACATGAGAGTAGCAGCGCGTTTGAACAACGCGAGGAGCTGGGTCAGACATGAGTGGTGTAAGAACGTGGGTAGTGGGCGCCATACCGTTGAGGTATTTAACGTCTTTCGGTCCTTTTCTCTGTATCTACCTCCTGTTTCATCGGCGCATCAGTAACCGATAGCACAGTTAAACACAAGCTCACTATATCGGAGCCGCACCCACATGTGTAGCAAATCGGACGGTCACAATAGATATTTCATCCCTACGACAAGGTCAGCTTCGTGTGTTCAATCTCAACAACGATGCCTACGCACCCTACCGAACCAATTCTCGAAGGTCGCCCAGACCGCAAAAGGACCGCCCCACTCGACGATAATGGCAAACCTATTATGCTGGTTAAGAAAAAACCCAAGACGCAGAAGGCTGCACCCACCACCTCCGCTCCAACGAGACCAACTACGGAGAAGACAGCTCCGGCAAAAGGTACTCGTCCACCCACAAAGCCTTCGCAATCCGCGAAGCCTGCACAGCCTGGACCATCCGCGAAGACTGCACGAACGCGAACACAATCACCTGAGATTGAAGAAGTTCTTGACGACCGCGATCGCCCTCGCTCAAACCCGCCACGTAATCCCCAACACATCCTCGAGGCAGCTGATGGAAGTGATGATGAAGATAACGGCGAGGAAGCATGTTCAGTGATCATAGTAGATGATGACGAGGCGGCGGAGGAAGACGCGGAGGCAGAGCTAAGTTCGTTCCTGTCCTTTGTCTGCAAACCGAGGCTAATTCTTAAACAGAGCGACTCTCGAAAGAATGGACCTCACCTATCTATGTCTTCTTCCGAAAGGTCCCTCGAATCGAGTACAAGGAAAGCCGACGATACCACGTCTTCGAGTGCGGAGCTAGCCGCTGCAAAGGGAAGAACGGGCGCGATGTCCGCCGGTATCTTGACACTAGTGATGCGAGATCAACTAGTAACATGCGGAAGCATGCTAGGATTTGCTGGGGTGATGAGGCAGTCACAGCGGCGGATGCGACAAAGGACCTGGCTGGAGCACGGGAGATTCTGGCGAAGTCGAAGTTGCGGGACGGATCGATAACGGCCGAGTTTGAAAGGATTGGAAAAGGGAAAGTGTCCTATTCGCACCGTCAACACACAAAGACCGAAACAAGGTAGAATCATACCTTCTAACTTTTTCCCACTAACCAAATTCTGTAGAGCCGAAATTGTCCGTTGGGTATCTGAGAATAAACGACCCTTTCAAATCGTCAAAGATCGCGCATTCAGGTCGCTTATGAAAACAGGACGACCTGAATACTATCTGCCCTCGCCTGAAACGGTGTCACGCGATGTCAAGACCGTGTTCGTCACTGTTCGAAAGCGTCTCGCAAAGATGCTTCAGGTAAAATTTTATTAGTTATCGATGATGCAACTAGCAGTCTACTTACTTGCAAAACCATCAGGAGCATGAGGGTGCCCTCAACTTTGCTACCGATGCATGGACTTCTCCCAACAACAAGGCCTACATTGCTGTAACCGTTCACTTCGAGGTCAAAGGCGTCCCCGCCTCAATGCTTCTCGACCTTCTTGAAGTCGCGCATTCACACTCGGGCCTAAATCTTGCAGCCGCGTTTGCGCAGATCCTCAAAGACTTCGGTATAAGTGATAAGGTAAGAGCATTCAAGTGATAACAATAAAGAAAAATGAGTGTATAACTGACCTACTTCCCTAGATCCTCTCGATTACGTGTGATAACGCAACCAACAACGATGCCATGTTCGATGAACTCAAGGACCTCCTCGAGGACTTTCCGGGAGCGGCTAACCAGACGCGCTGCTTCACGCACGTGTTAAACCTCGTTGTAAAGAGCATCATCAAGCAATTTGACATACCTGAAGCAAAGGCCGATGCGATTCTTGACGATGCCACGGAGGAGCTCTTGAAGCTGGCTGGCGATATCGAGACCGAGGAAGCCAAATCCGATCTCACTGACGATGGCGAGGGTGGAGACACCGATAACGTTGAGGGATGGGTCGACGAACGTGAGATGATGAGTGAGGAGGAGTTGGAGGAGTTGGAGGAAAGTGTTAAGCCCGTGCGACTGTTGTTAACAAAGGTGAGAGAACGTTACCTTGCCGAATTAAGTAATAACTTGTTTATTTCTTCGTTTATCAGCTTCGCAAAGCGGCATTTGCTATCAAGAATTCGACTACGCTTATCCTTCCAAGATGGTTTTCGGTACTCGAAGACCTCGAGGTTGCTGCTCGAATGATGCCTCGAGACGTCCGTACCCGTTGGAACTCGACTTTCGACATGCTTGACTTCGCAGTTGAGCATCGCGTGGCCCTCAACACTATCATGGGCGATCGTGCCATGAAACTCAGACAGTACGAGCTAAGTGAGGAGGACTGGAAGATCGGAGAGCAGCTGCGGGACGTCTTGAAGGTGAGTTATTCTTTCAATTGAGTGCGTCTCCATATTGACTTCAACAATTCTTTAGATCTTTAAGGACGCAACATTGTTCTTCTCTCGCAGTACGCCTAATATTGCGACGGTAATTCCGGCCATGGATCACATTGATGCGCACCTCGCAACGGCTGCAAGCTCAGACGCGTACTCCGTGGCCATCAAAGCAGCACTCGCAATCGGTAAACGTACATTAAACCGTTATTATAGCAAAACCGACCAGTCCGAGGTGTTCCGGATTGCAATGGGTATGTACCTCAGTAATCCTCTCTCGATAACATACATAATCTGATACATATCTATTTAATATCCAGTCCTCCACCCTCGTCACAAGCTCAAGTATTTCGAGAAGGCTGGATGGCAGGCGGATTGGATCGATGAGGCAAAGGCGATTGTTCAAACCGAATTTGACAGATCGTATGCTTCTTTGGATGCGGATTGGGCAGCTCCTGCTCCTACCAAGGTTTTTTGTTCCTTTCTGAAGCCGATTTTACGAACCTTACGATTTTTATTACTCAGTTGAAGACTACAACATCGAAAAACATCTTCGACAACCTTCCGGCACTTCAGCCCCCAGAAGCGCCGGCTGTACGGGATGAGCTCGCAAAATACTTGAGTACTGAACCCGAACACATCGAAGATGCGCTGCTCTGGTGGTATGAGCATAAGCACGTATTCCCTCGCCTTCACCGCATGGCGCTTGACTATCTATCCATCCCCGGTACGTCTTCTGTTGTGTTATATTACCCTGTCCTCACTATTTTTTTTAGCGACGTCAGTCGACGTTGAACGAACATTTAGTCAGGGACGCCTTTTATTGTCCCATGTCCGTAGTCGGCTTTCGGTCCAGTCGACGCGAGCGCTTTTGTGCCTCGGGGTTTGGAGTCTCCTTGGGTATGTGAAAGACAGTGATGTTAAAGCTGCTGCTGTTCTTCCTGAAGTAGATGGTGATGAGCAGGAATTGCCGGATAATTGGGATGCTATCTAGGACTGTAGAGTACATATTTACTATCAACCCGTGAACCTGACCCGCACGGGTTTTTGTACCCCCAGACCCCGTGAAAACCCATACCCTGACCCGCCGAAACCCATACCCTCATGCGAGGGTATGGGTTTGCTGGGGTATGGGTAGGGGTAGCTCTGGAATACCCCAGGGTTACCCCTGCCAATCCCTAGTCGATGTCGTTGGCATTGTCATGGATTTTCAGGATTTTAATGATGGTCGAATAGGAAGAAGGAAGTGAAGTGAATATGCGGGATATAATTTGGGTGTCCAAAGGTTTATCATCGTGAAGTCGTTCGAGGGCTTCGGCATAAGAACGGATGGTGCTGATATGGGTACGGAGTGGTATCGCCCGGTTGGTATAGGTAGCAGTATGGAATCGGTTCCAAAGATCGGAGGCAGAGCCTGTTACTCCAGTCTTCTCATGGACAGACCGGAGTCTCTCCCACATGAGCGCTGGTTTGGAATCCAGTCCACGAACGTGAATAAGCTGATCATCGTCAAGAGCTTTAACGAGCAACTCAGCAGCAGCTTCCTGTCTTGCTTTCCATGTAGTGTTTGGAAGTCCAGTCTCAAGACTGGGAAAAGACCGCAACCAGACCGGACTGGACCGGAAAAAGACCGGACCAGCAGTCCGGTCTTTTGGTTTTTGAGATTGAAAGACCGCAAAAAGACCGGTCTTGGAGGACCGGTCTCATCGGTTAAGACCGGTCTTTTGTACCCCAATATATACGCTTTAAAACGCGCCCAAGAACGTCTCATTCGGTTGAAAACTGACAAAGTTACGGTAGAAACCGTAAAATTCTTCGAAAAACAGTAGATAGTTTCTAATTATTTTATTTCTTTGTCAATTCTGCACGGATTTTCACGTTCTTGGGCTTGTTTTAAAGCTAACTAGTATTTAATTAAGTCTACCGAGTGATATATTTAATATTTTTCATGTAAATACGGCTCACAACCTGTTTTAAATAATTATTACCAAGACCGGTCTTAGGACTGCAAAAGACCGCGGTCTTGGTCTTTTCCGGTTTTGTGCGGTCTTTTGCAGTCTTAGGACCGATGCCAAGGGGTAGGGAAGAAAAAAAACGGGGATATCATGTTATTTTTTGCGTTTAAGGATTCTCAAGCCCTCCCCCCCCCCCTCCTTCCTAATTTGGACATGTTCCTGATGACAAATGTATATTAGTCATCGTAACCTCAGTCCTTCTTGCGGCGCTTTCTACTCCCCACTCTCCAGCCCGCATTCTTCTTGCATTCATCGTCGCAAAACCAACCTCCACTTGGCTTCTCAAGAAGACCCTGGCATGACAAGTGATACTAAGCAATAGAAAGTAAGTCTGGCATGTAAATCTGTTAGATTTGAGATCCACTTACCGTCAACTCACACCCTGGTGCATCGCATCGCAGCAGGTCAACCTTTTCAATTGTTGTTTCGCATCCGTCATCGGCACACATGGGGTTTTCGTCGTCGCCGTCGACTTCATTTGGGGCACCTCTCCGCTTGCGAGGCCGTGAAAGCAAGTCGGGTGGTGCCATTACTATGGAGGGCCGGGGTTCATTTGGGTCATTTGTGAGTGGTACCATCTCTTCATCGTGATCACCGTCCTCCTCCTCGCTAATTTCATCCTCATCAGCTTCTTGTTGGTCCTCGTCAACGTCCATTGGTCCTGATGTCTCACTAAATCGCAGCCTGAGGTAAGCACATTAACTTAAATCTCGAATTTCCAAGCTTACCGCAATGCCAATCTCGAACTATGAGCATCCGATACAGGGAGAACATTGACTTGCTTCGAAGTTTTGGATTGACGTGGAACCGCCTGGAACTGAGCTTTCATTAAGGTATGTTCATCCTTTTGCAACTCGAAAAGACGTTGATAGAGGTCAGGATTTGCCGTAGGATGTGAGGAGACAATATGTGCACGGAAATTGTATTTCCAGACTGCTGGCGACTTTTCTGGGCAAAGCGGGCAGACGAGAGGGTGGTTTGTGCATGGCGAACGTGGCGTGAAAGTAGCCGCTGTCTTGACTGTAATCTTTCGTAAGTGCGGGCACCGTGAAGCCTTCATATCGATGGTCGTAACTTTAGAAGTAACATTTAGTTTAATCATGCAAAGAGATCCGGTATTCAGGCAGAAACCACACGGATTTACGTGGTCTCTGAGCCGCAAGTCATGTAAGATATGGCCACCCATGTGTGTAACGAGGGCTGGGCCGGAGAGTTTTGACAACAATACCTTGCGGCAAAGGCAACATGAGTCGAGGTCCATTTCGCGGCTACGATCTCCATCAACAGTGTCATTTTCGCAGAGAAAGCAAGCATAGCCTACGGAGTAACAAAAACAATTATCAGCATTCAACTTGGTTAAAATCCGAAGAAACTCGCACCTTCCACAGATCGATACGGGAACGACGCGGTTTGTGGAACTTCTGGAAGACGATGAAGATCGTTTTCAAGACGTTGGTAAAGCAATGCGGCAATCGCACGAAGTTCGGCAGTACGAAATGCATATGTATCTTTCCCCACATTCCGCCCTCGCGACGCAAGCTGCATGACTGGATTAATAAGTTCAAACCAATTTCCTTCAGCTAGTTGGAATGTTGATCGGGCTTCAAATGCCCCATTCCATTCCCAGTCAGGACCATCCGGCTGATGAGAAGCATCAAGAAGGGCAAGTTTCATAACCTGCCCACTAAGACGAACATTGGGCTCGTGCAAGTACCGAGCCGGTAGGGTTTCGACCATTGTAGAATTGTAACGAATGCCGGTGATCTGGATAAGAGCCAAAAATATCTGCTTATTGCAGCGTACCAGAGTTAGAATGGGGTCTTGGACACAAATAATGTCGGGGTTATTGCCATCGGATGCAACAGTCAACGGAGAGGTTTCGGAGGAGCCTGTGTTGTTGGGCGGTGATGTTTCATTATACTGTGAAAATCCTCGAACGCGCTTAAGACGATCCTTTGAGTCGGAAACTGCGAAAGGGTTGGAATAGAGTCGGAGAATGGTGGCCTTGTGAACTTTCTTCCCATCAACAAGTACCCATGGATCATACGGTGGAGGCTGATTGCCCAAATTTGAAGCATCTGCGAGCCCTGTAACATCGTCGAAGTCAGGCTCGAGCTCATCGTCCAGACTTATCGGATCAACGTGATCACGAGAACCAAGAGTGTCAGCCGTTGACTCGGATGTCTCTGGGCTCCGTGGAATCCCTGGACTAGGAGGCAAGAACGTGGCATCCGAAAGTTGCGTGTCGTCTCTCTCTTCTTCTGATTCCTCTCGCTCACCCGCTGCTAGTTTTCCATCTGCTAGCATCATCTTGGAGCTGCCAAACGGACATAGAATGTCAAAGCCACCAACACTCTCCATCCTTTCAAATGGTGCATTTACGCCAGCGTCTTCCAGAGCCGCTTCAGCAGATCTCCGTCCAGAAGACCAACACCCATCAAGGGCCACGGTGGCAACATGGACGTCGCCTATCCAAGCCTTCGGACTGATGTGGTCGTATTTGCTTGATACTTCCGTCGCATCGTTTGGAAGGGGCTTTACTGATAGGCGGCGGGATTGACCACCCCATTCCGGATGCTCTTCAAGAATATTGACGCATTTCACAGCGCCGTCAATCCGATTGGTGAGTTGAAGCTGGTCTGCATTAGTATCGTTGCCCACCATTGTCCGCACTTTCCCAAAGACCTTCTCCAGGCCATCTGTTCCGAGAAGAATTATCCAGAACTCGCCATCCGGATCGTCTACCTGTGTCTTCGCGACGCAGAAATAAATGTTCTTGATCATCGACATGACGTCAAAACATGTCTGGACAGGTATGAATTCGCCTTTGTCGGTGTTATAGATAGCCAGAATCAGGTGAGCTGCCGCGCTGAGATGATCAAGTTGTTCATTCAATGAGAGCCTGACGTCCATGTATGCTTCCAGGAGATTCCAATATACACGTCCCAGGAGGCGAAGTATGCGGCGGGTTTTCTCGACAAGTGGTCGATCTTCAGGATGTGACAGGGGAAGTAGAGCGATGGCATGTAAGAGTTTTATCATGAGTACCACGTCCTGTTTGTCATTCGGCGCTAATATTGTATCAGCAGTTGTCGATGACATCCCATTCGCAATAAGGTGGACTTTTAGAACTGAGTTGCTGATTGCTACTCCATCAATCGAAAATCCCTTTTGTCGCAGCAAGGTGTTACGGAAGCGTTTGAGGACGTGTTTCCAGTCAAAATCTGAGGTAAGATCGTCAACTCCACACTTTAAGTTGAATAACAGCAATTGAGACAGGATTGGATAGATATATGAGTCGCAGTCGAGTTCGCGGCAGAGAGTTATCGCTATCAATGCGCGTCGACGGCGAGAGTCGCCATCTGAACCGAGGCAGTATAAGCGACAGTAGTTGGCAAGTGTTTGATTCTCTTTCAATGCTTCGCTTGCATCTCGCAACAATTTTTCTTGCTGAGTTACTGACTCTTGTTTGCAGCTTCCAGATATTGCGAACGCTTTGGTGGTGTATTCGTTGGGATCTTTGGAGAGAATGGATGCTCCAATTACTGTAGCCTGAATTGTTGGTAAGTTTAAAACCAGTTCATCAGCATTAGCACTTACTTCGGTGGCAAGATGTACAGTCTTACTTTTCAAACACCCGAGGACCTCGTCTGCCTGATGAATTGATCGAAAATCTAGTGAACACTTTCCGGTGCTGTGCTCGCGGCACACCCCAAGAATTTGGTTTGATCGGGGGTCCCAGCGTAATCTCTCTTGGATTTTAAGTTCGTCGACCTGCATTATCATTCCCTTGATGACTTTGCGACCTTCTTGAGTCGACCAAGTTGGTGGTGGGGCAGGATAGCAGAGGGAGACATTTGAATGTAATTCAGTATGCGTTGGAAATTTTGGCGATGAGACAAGAGGTGAAGTAGCAATATGTTCCTTCGATGTATCAATTGAGGGGATTCCCAAGGCTTTATGAGCAATGTTTGCGGCGGAACGTCCTCCGATCTTGTAAATGAGGTAGGCAAGCTTGTAATCTGCTTCAGCGTAGCCACGAGGACTGTAGACTCGTCGTGCAGCTTTGCTGACTTTTTCGATCATAGAAAATACGCTGGATCCAGCGCGATGCGCTGTGGCAAGAAGGCTGCGTATACGAGGAATATTCTCCTGGCTGATAGCCATGGAGAGCCGCTTCCATGCGTCGAGGTGTTGATTTCGGACACTGATCATACGCAGTGTATTGAGGGCTTGTAACTTCAAACGCTTTACTTCCTCGGTTTTCTTGGTGAGTGCCGCGTACATGCCCGCAGGTCCTAAGTAGCTCCAGGGTGTCTTCTCATGTGCACCATCTGCAGAACGGTGCCGCGCGCCCATAATAATGCTGTGGTTGTGGAGGTCGCTAAAAATCTCCATGGATTTTGATTAAACCTGGGGCCATGTTGACACTCGTTTAGTTTATCTAAACTTCGCTATCGTAGAAACTGGGTGTAATCTATGCCTTGTCGTAGGAAATGTTTAGTTAAACTGAACGCGATCAACCAGAGCCAGCTATCTTTGGAAATCTATTTGTATTGGGAATAGGTGGTTATAAACAACTCATTGATAGTTTAAACGGGGATTGTTGAAACAGTTTAAACAATCGGGGTAATCAAGGTGGGTGGGATAAACGAGGAGCGACCAGCTTAAACGGTCGGGGTTGTCAAGGTGGGTAGGATAAACGAGGAGGGAAGCATATGGTTTAAACAAACAAGATCTTTAAATCAAACTGACCTGATTATGACGAATTTACGATAAGATCGGGTCACCCTCGAAGTCGACATAGAATGGGGTTCCGACCTTGTTCAAAATTGGTAAACGAGCCTCATCGACATGGACTGGGTTTCCAAGTTTGTCGACAGGTCTACCGTCCCTGTCGTCATATTACCACCACCCTCCTTTCTCGCCTCCTTTCTTCTTGCCGCGGCCCCGCTCCGTTCCCTAGTATCTGCGTCGGTTTGCTTGCGCTTTATCCACGAGCCGTTCGTGACGAGTTAGGATTGACGTTAGGGATTGGGAGGGATATGTAGCACAGTAGTGGCATTAGACATCGATGTCGGAAGCGGGGACCAGGGACCAGAGACCGTCAAAGGCGCAACCGCGACTGCTCCGCCAGTGCCGCAACCAAAGGGGCGTGAGCAATGGCATCAGGTGGAGTTGTCATGGCATGAGAGTCGGTAGGTTTGGTAGGACTCCCGTTGGAGATGTGGTTATTGCATCTTGAGGACCACTGATAAGAACGGCGTCCGTGTCTGCCCAGTCAGTAGCCGCATTTACAACGGGACTGCGAAGGAGTGTTTTCTCGAGGAAAGCTAGCAAACATGGAACTTGAAGTTGAGGTGAAAGATGAAGTTGGAATAAACCTGAGATGCGGAGGTGAATGTGCCACCGATCACGTGAAGACTACAGAACGCGCCTCCAATGATTGCTAGGCTTGGTGTAACACACGCTGCGCTTTTGAGTAGTGGGAAAGAGCACTTGGCGGCTTATAGCCGGCCAAGTGCCTATATGTATTATTTGATTATTGAGGTAAGGCACTACCAAATAATATACTGTAAAGAAGGGGATGAGGTGGGTGGGTAATAAAGAAATCTAAAAGGTGCCTCTGGTACTGGGGGACAGTGAGTGCGAGAGCAAAGAGTGGCAAGTCTTTGCACGCAAAAATTTTATCCCCCAGGTCGATCAGGTTGATCGGCATCACGGTTCGTCTCAAAGACGGAACTGCCGTATATGTTTTGCTTACGTGTACCAGAGGCCTTGGGCGCGCTCATTGGACTTGGGTAAGTTTGTAACTTAAACTCGACCAATGATTGCTAGGCTTGGTGTAACACACGCTGCGCTTTTGAGTAGTGGGAAAGAGCACTTGGCGGCTTATAGCCGGCCAAGTGCCTATATGTATTCTTTGATTATTGAGGTAAGGCTAATGAGAGGAAATTTTTTTTTTTTTTTTTTTTTTTTTTTTTTCAAAAGAGAGGGGATTGAAGAAAGATGAGCGGCGTCACCGCGATGTGAGGAGCAATGAATCAAAGATTAAAAGGAATTATGAGGGGTTGTTGGCTCGTTCACGTCCAAAGAGCAGGGCCTGGATCAGGACAGGACTCTTCCGAACGTAGATTTGGAATGTGTCGCTTGCCCAACGGCCGATGGCCTGAATGACAGATGGAGGCGTGCCATTCTCAGCCAGTGAGGTGGCGCCTCCCGCGCGCATTGATTGCCCTGCAACATCATTCTGAAAGAATTTGCGCAGGCGGTTGATGAAGAAGGAGCGTGTCGGTACATTACCGGAGGATGTGAGCCATAGTGGGGAAGCAAGGGGAAACAATCGGTCTCGCGATGCTAGGTACTGACGAAAGTGAAGGAGTGGGTTGTGTCGAATTTGCTGGCCACGGATGATGATGCGATTCCCTTCAAAGAATTTGTCAGCTTTGTGAGCTGGCAAGAAGAAGCCATAGTGATCGTCGTTCAAGTGTACTCGTCCTCGTCAAAAGTAACGCAACAGCACGTGATCTATTCGTCTCACAGCCTCCCTCTGCAGGACGAATGCTCGACGCTCTCAACACACAGAAACTATGTAGACAATATAAATGGACAATTGTAATTGCATGGATCCTCGTAATGTATAAGCAAAAATTCACAAAGTTTGAATGCTGCCTTCAAGCTGTAGATAATATGAAATGTTTTGGTTACCTAGAAAGGATCAAGCAAATTGCGTAGCCTCCCTGCTGTCTTGCGCTAAGTTTGGGCACACAAAAATTTATAAAATAGAACTATGTAGGAGTGGCCTTAAATGGATGAACTTTTCTCCACAAAAAATTCACAGAGTCCGAAGATTTGAGGCATTGTCTTTTACATGAGAGTTATAGCGACAACCATACTCATACAGAAGCATATGCTACCGGCAGAAACAGGGTTGTTGCTTATAGAAGATTCCACTTAAATACTCTAGGAGCAATATCGAGTCTATTCTATTGTTTTTAAAGCGTGTTCATAGTGGAGATTGAACTCAATCCACAAATTTTGAAATATAATGATCTGTGACTTTTTTTGAATTAACTTGGCCAGGCAATATTCTACGTATGAAGTCTGGAGCGGGCCTGAAATTTCAACTGCATCTGATTTTAGCTATCTATTATCTCCATGCATTTTCTTGTGAGCTGATTTCTTGCGGAACAAGCTGTAGGGGCTCTGCAACTTGCTTGGTACTTTAAATTGGCCCAAATGCTCAGCCTCGCCTATAGCATTAAGAAACAATCTAAATTCATTTAAATTTTGCGTATGTCTTACTAGGATACATGAAATTATGATTGTCTATTTAAAATTTCTACGTAGTTGCTGTGTGTCGAGAGCGTCGAGCATTCATTCCGCAGAGGGAGGCCGGGAGACGAATGGATCACGTGCTGTTGCGTTACTTTTGATGGGCACGAGTACTGTTGACCTTTTGGTGACCTTACGCCAATCGCGTAGGGAGGCGTCGTCTGGGAAAGTCAATTCGCCCAGTCGCATCAAGGCAAAGAAACCGGTCACGAGGATGCAGACAAATAGCAGGTCATCGTGGTCGGTAGAGAATTGATAAAATGTGATAACAATCCCAATATCATCGAGAGTGAGTGCGCGTTTGCGGTTTGCTGGGGACCCTTTAAGGCGCATGCATCCTTGTAGGGTACGATGAACCAAAGGTGATTTTCGTATTGTTCTGATGTCAGGGAAGTAAGGTTCCAATTGCTGGCATATGCCTGACAAGTAGGATGCCACGGAGTCGGGTTTAATGTGGTGACACATATAAACAGTAAAAAAGGAAAGTGTGTCAGGAGTGGGCTCGACGGGGAAGTCGTGCATGCGCACGAAGGATAGATAAGAATTTAGAGCAGATCCGTAGCTCTTCCAAGTACCCTCGTCAATTGCTTGACCAAGGGCAATAGCGCGTTCATGGAGAAGGCGCTCTCGTGTCCAGGGTTCCCGCTTGGGCTGCCTGGACGGTCGTGATGAACGGATCATTTTTTGGCTGCCCCCAGCGGTAAATGAGGGGGTTGAAAGTCCAGGATCTTCAAGTCAGGGATAAACTCTATGGCCCGGCTAAAGTCCTGACGAGAGAGAGCATCTGCGACCTCATTTTGCTCACCAGGAATGTGGAGCACACGGAGGTCGTGATCGCCATTGAGGATGATGTCAACTGCGAAGCGCAGGATCGGGTTGTATTCAGGCTTTGCGCGAAGCGAGTTGAAGATGTCAACAGTGTTGGAATTGTCTGTATAGATGACGATCTTTGAACCATCTGGTGATAGGAGATGAACACGATGAAGAGCGGAAGCCACGCAGAGTGCTTCATAGTAAAAAATGAGGTCAGCTGGAACCTCCGAGGGTACAGGTGAATAGTAACCGATTCTCTGATCGGGAAACCAAAAACCCATCCCCTCTAGGCATGCGTCGCAATAAACCGTGACGTCTGCAAGTGAGGGATCCCAGGCCCGGGATGTCATAAGGTGTACCCCAGTCAAATTGTCAATCCAGTCTGCTGCCCAGTTAAGGTCGTCGCGGATGGCGTTATTGACCCACAGACTCTGGTGAGGTGCGCGCTTGCCATGGAGCTTTGGATAGAAATTGTTGAGACATGGGCGCAGAAGAGGGTAGACATTGAAAGCCCAGTTTACCCAACCGGCGAGGCTCTGCCATTTCCGGAGTGGAAAAGCACCACTGGAGCGTCCGGTGGGACGGGAACCCCAAAAATGGAGTTCAAGTACCAGATCATTTCGAGCCTTCTCCGGCAGGGTAAGAGTCATGGCGTTTGGGTCCACGTCGATGCCAATGATGGTGAGAGGAGAACCTGAGACTTGTTTCTTCTCCTTGTGTGGGATGCCCAGCATATCCCAAAGACGAAGTAGTGCAGCCTGCTTGGCAGGCATGTTCTTTTGGTATGGGATGTATAGGGATTCTTCACCTGCAAATTCGGTGCCTGACATGTCGTCAACATAGTCGGCACAACCGGGAATGTCAACGACATTCTTCGCGATCCATGCAACAAGGCTGTTGAAGGAAATGAAAATAGCACCGGACCCACATCCACCAAAACAGTTGCATCGATCAACGTGTCCCTGCCCGTCAACCATGCAAACCTGCTTGATCTGCCATGCCGGATGCATTGGCATAAGGCGGTATGCTTCGGCGATGTCTGATTTCCACATAATGAGTTCGCGATCACTGTGTATGCGCCTCATATCAAGTAGAACTTCCCCGATGTGACGCATATTATCAAGAGGGTAACCGCGAACTTTGTCGTGATCCACCATGCTGTTGACCGAGAAGCGCCCAGCGCTTAGGTCTGTTACAAGGCGAAGGTCGGTGGAGTGGGGTTTAGGAACAGCGTGAATCGGTGAGCAGTACATGCCTGGGAGGAGGTCTGGTCCAAAAGATTCAGACCATCGCCCTTTCCTGACTTCGGCATCCCTCTGTTCCCGAAGGAAATTGGCCTTTGCAGCGTCGGATGGAGGACCGCGATCTTCGTTGTGCGTGTCAGGGTAAATTCCTATGCGAGTGTCGGCCCAAGGCCAGAAACCCTCACGGAGCCCTCTACACACAGAAGTCACGAAATGTGGGTTTGGATGAGTGCTTAGGAGTGACTCAAAAACGTCGACATTGATCGGTGTTTCGATCTTGAAAAGGTGGGGGTGGTTGCGTAACGTCTGTTGAACGACAGGGTTATCAAGCTCGTGTTGCGGAGGGGAAGGAAGAGGTTCAGCGGTCTCAGACCACTCGGCAGTTGTAGGTGAAAAGGGTATATTTTCTGGCCAGATGTTGTAACGCAAATATCTAGGAAAGAGGCCATGAATCCTTTTACTGCCTTCCCTTTTCTCCACACTGGTGCTTTCCGTGGCCGGTTTGGTGGCATATGTGACAGATGTGTTTGTATTTGCAGTCGGATGTGTTACAACCGGCGGGGGAGTTGTGTCGGTTGCAGATGTTGCCAGTGGGTTTTCCTCTGCCGGTGCGTGATGACTGAGCTGAAACTAGGGATTGGCAGGGGTAACCCTGGGGTATTCCAGCGCTACCCGTACCCCTACCCCAGTAAACCCGTACCCACTGTCAAGGGTATGGGTTTTTTGCGGGTGCGGGTAAGGGTTTAGGTGGGTACGGCGGGTCCAGAAACCCGCGCGGGTAGAGTTGACGGGTAGTCGGTAATTCATGTACTGTACACCATAGATAGTAATTTTCTTGATTATATGTGTCTAAAATTTTGTAAATCAAAAGAATATAGCTTGAAATATACTCATTTATCATTTTTAAGCTAAGTTACAACACTTTCCAATTTATCTAGCTCTAACCTACCTTTGCAAACGAAGCTTTTCTTATCAGAGGCGTTTTCAAAAGTGCCTCCGCTAAGAAAAGCTTCGTGTGAAACTCATGTTGGCGCCGATTAAGCGCCTAATTTGACCTCAGCGCCTGACCCACCAACCCCTGTCACGGGTACGGGTTTTTGTAGGGTACGAAAACGCTTACCCGTACCCGCACCCTGACAAAACCCGCACCCCAACCCGCGCGGGTCGCTGTACCCGTGACAATCCCTAGCTGAAACGCGCCTAGAGCTCTCGACGCCGTCGGACATGACGATGGCAGAGTAGAGTCGCTGGAATATGACGGTGTCGGTGAGACGTAGTCGCTGGCCACCTTGGACTTCGTTTCGGATGGCGATATCATATAAGATGATTCGCCCGTGCACCGAGGGTACCTTGGCGGAGAACTCTCCTTCAATATACTCTCCGTACTCGCGGAGTTCTTGTTCGCGGTGACGAAACGCGAAACGCGTTGCTCGGACGACTTGGTTCCATGCTGAGATCCAGTCTCCTGCAGACTCAACCTTTTTCTTTGTCTCGGATAATCCAAAGACAACTTGAGTGTCTCCCACGCGGCCGACATTCTCCTTAGGAGGTTCCGTTCGATGGAGATTGCTGAAGACGATGTTGAGGTCGACGGGTTCTCCACGAATAATGCGCTCCCATTGAGATGTGGGGAATCCGCTGGGGGCATGAGCAGAGTTTCGGATTGAGGATTTGACCTGGGCGAGATCGGTTGAAAAGATTTCGAGCAATCGACGCGTCTCCTTGCAGGAAGGGTGCGTCGGGTCTTCAAGCTCGATCTCATCCTTATACCATGGTAAGTCTGAGGGGACGAGCTTTCGGCGCTTGTTTGAAATGCCTCCGTCATCGGCGTCAAAGTCGCCATCGACGGAGGCATTAGATTTGGAGTGGATGGAGTCGAGGAGCTCGTTGATTTGCTTGTCGATGATGGGGTCTCGAGGATGGTCGCTTTCGGAGTTGTCGGCATGCGGTCCATCTCCATTCGTGTTACTTCCCAGCCCTCGGACAAACGATCTGGCAATGACGGCTTCATGGGAATTGATGGCGGCGAGGTAAAGGTTGAAAGTCTGTTCCTTTTCTGGTTCGCTGCCGGTGACTGAGTCGAGTTCTCCAAGGATGAGAGTGATAGCCTTCGTTTTCGAGTACTTTCCTCCCCGAAAATCTTCGATGATCTCTTCGAGTTTGGTTCTTTGCTTCTGCTGCTCAATCTCTCGAGCAGTGGCACCATTGGCATCCCCATTCGATGTAAGAGCGATGGGCTGTCTCGGTCCGGGTGGCGAGATGACGGTGGTATTTGGCACTCCATCCTCTCCAGTAGGGACGGTCGAGTTGGACACGCTTCTTGATGGCCATGTGATATCGATGAAGCCATCGGACATTATGAGGCACGATGATGCAATTGACTAATAAAGAAATCTAAAAGGTGCCTCTGGTACTGGGGGACAGTGAGTGCGAGAGCACGTAGGCTATCTGTAAGTACATACCTGGGGGACAGTGAGTGCGAGAGCAAAGAGTGGCAAGTCTTTGCACGCAAAAATTTTATCCCCCAGGTCGATCAGGTTGATCGGCATCACGGTTCGTCTCAAAGACGGAACTGCCGTATATGTTTTGCTTACGTGTACCAGAGGCCTTGGGCGCGCTCATTGGACTTGGGTAAGTTTGTAACTTAAACTCGATGAATTTCAAATGCCGCCCACTCCTCTTTGTTCTCGACCAACCACATACCTCGGAATGCCACATGCGGTTTCTTCCCGTCTTCTCTGGACTCTAAGTGTGGAGGGGTCAGAAACTGGATTTGCAGCTACGTCCCAACTAGGTCGTTTCGTTGCCGTAAGATTTTAACCTTTCTTTGCAGGAAGCCACTCATTCGTAGTTCACGCGTTCATCTATGACGCCGCGCAATTCACAGCCCGTCCTACGTTGGTCTTGATACTTTGTTTAGATTAGTTAATTAATCCACCTTGTACCATTCTCAAACCGCTTTTAACCATTCTTTTGTTTACTGTGTTCATTTAAACTTGGCTATTACTTCGTTTACTGTGTTTAATTTTTCCGTTTAAACATCAATTTATGGGAGCCACCATCAGTCATACAGGCGCCTAATATTATGATTAATCGTGATTAGATAAACTAAACGAGTATTGACATGGCCCGTGTTTAATCAAAGTCGATATGGTTACAGGGTCGCTACAGAATGTGCATGGTAGTAGGTCTGCGGCAGCAGTCTTTGAGGTACGAGCAACATTTGTGCACTTGATAGAGCGTAAGAAAAAATGTTCGCCTTTCGTAAAAACCTCCCAAGGAAGGGTTCTCATACTGTGTATCAGGAAAGGATATGACCCGAAGGCGGTTTGACCCTCGGGAAACTGAAGATGGTAGCAAGGACAAGTTGTTTCCGAAGCAATTGTACTTTTCTTGAGCGGAAGAGACACCGGGGTTTCGCTAGTTTCCTGTGCTACCGGAGCGTCCAGATTTGATCCTCTAAAGCTTGTTAAAAATCTTGTCACATAACTGAGTTAACGGCTCACAGGACAATCATTGCATTGATTAACCGCTGGATTTTTGTTTCCAGAAGAACCTCGTCAATCTTGAACTCTCGCACACAAATAGTAAGCCAGTTGTGCATCCCGTCCATTCCAAATGCGCCTCGTCTTATAATTGCTGTGACTTCCTCAATCGTCGCACCAAATCCAATGACAAGGTTGAGAGCTCTGTCAACCATCTCCCATGGTTCGTCTCCGCCTTCAAGTTCCGAGCGCGGATCACCAGAGAAGCGCGCAAGTACGTCTGTTGAGTTTGCTAATGGCACAGATAAGGGAAGATTTTCTGTAGCTCGCCGAAGTTTGTTGAGAAGTGTGGATGGCTCTACAGTTTCGGAGTTGAGGCTTCCACTGGCAAGGTTGCTTGGATTTACGATAGTGAAGGGAAGTTTTCCAGAAAGGATCGTGTCAGGAGGCTGCGCTGTTGTTGGATGCTGTCCTGCTGGTGCTTTGGCGGCCTTCGCCTGAAAGAATAAGGTGATACTCTGACTGGTATTTGACAATCGCTCTTGCTTTTCATGAGCCGTGCTTGCGAGGTGTATCTGCCAGTTTGCTTCTCCTCCAAAACCAATCTTTACATCAATCTTACACGCAGTACAGAAACGTGTGCTTGACGCGTCAAACTGGTTGCCTGCACCATTCTTGAACAGAACTTCATTAGAATTGAGATAAGATAACTTCGCGACAGGCTTACGTTCTTCTTTTTCCCCATTTTTGACAGGCTTTGACAGCTCTGAGAATCTGACAGTGGCTGTGAGGTGTCATCCTTTTTTTTGCAACACGTGATCTTGTTGCAAAAAAAGCAACGGGCACCGAGTTTATGGGTCCGGTTGTGCACTTTGCACGTTAAATCTAATATAAATGCATGGTATTCATGTGTTTCCGGTCAAATTATGTCCCAAAAAAAAAATACGTTTAAGGTCTCGGTATCCCACCCCCCCTCCCGGGATGATGTGCCGGCATTTGCCGGTCCCTACCCCTTGACCGATGCAGACCGGTCCCGGTCTCGGTCCAGGCCTCTGGGGGGTCAAAGACCGGACCGGACCGGACTTCCAAACACTATTTCCATGCCTTCCACAATTTACTATTGCGTCCACTGGTCAACGGTTCATAATCAGTTCCTAAAATCGTCTCCAATAGTCCCTTTGAGGTCGCTGAGATGCGGGTACGGAACTCCCAAGCATCATAGTTTGTGGTGGGGGTCTCAGAGAGCTTGTAGATGTCATGTTTCCCCATTATAGATGAAGAAGTCGAATAAGTGTCAAAGGAATGTGATGGGATTAGGCAAATGCACGGGTAACCCTCGGGTATCCCGGCGCCTACCCGTATCCGTACCCGCGAGGACCCGTACCCGCAACCCGCACGGGTTTACCCGTCAAAACGAGCCCAAGAACGTTGAAAACGGGTGAGAAATGAATGAGATAGGGCTAATTTTGATGAATTTCACGAAATTAGCTCTATCTCATTCAATTCTGGCCCAAAAAACATGTTCTTGGGCTCGTTTTGAAGGTCGCGGGTATGCGGATCGCTACCCGTACCCGTACCCGTCGGTACCCTTACCCGCGACCCGTGCGGGTACGCCGTACCCGTGCATTTCCCTAGATGGGATCAGGTGTCAAGTCGGAGATCAGGGTCAGATAAGGTCGAGAAAGGTCAAGTCTGGTCAATTTCGGGGTCAGGGTCACTGGTTCTGGTCAAGGTCGGGGTCGGGGTCACTGGTTCTGGTCAAAATTCGGTGTTTAGTTGTGGTGTACGGGGCCCATAACCTGTAAAGGTGAGGAACGAGGACGGATAATGATGGATAAAGATAAGGAAGTCCGTGTGTGACTACGTGACAAGGTAACTACTTTGTAGGTACACGTGACAAAGGTAGGTACGAGATTGAAGGTAGCTAAATGGTATAGTAAGTACGAGATTGATTCCTAACAGGACGGACTTTACGCTGTATATAATTGCTACCTGATGCTACCACCCACTTGAGACTCTCACGACGGTTTTCGTCACCAAATTTCCCACTCGATCTCAGGCGACTTCGGATGTACCTCTACCAACAAACCTCCGAGGGCAGATTTAAGCAAGGATTTGAGTAGAAATTGCTGACGGAATGGCTATCTGTACTCCAAAGATCGGATACAACCCTTTCCGGGCCTTCTGGCGAATTTTTAACAATTTCTAACCGGCCGAAATGTTTATAACACGGTTAAAATTTATTTCTAACGTGTTAATAACGAAATGTTTATAAACATTTTCAAACAGCTGTTAATAATTGGCCAAGGAGGGCAAATGTTATTAACATTGTTAGAAATTCATCTCGAATTTTCAACGGTACCCTAGTGTTGATGAGGAAGTCTAAGTGGGGAGGGGCAATCCTCAGCCAGAATTTCAACTCCGCCAAACATTCCCACACGGTTCCCCCTGGTCAAGGAATGGTCGTCGTAAAATTCTCTTTGCACAGCACACTTGAGAAATAAGTAAACCAGCCAATTTAAGGACATTATGCATGTTAGGATCGACTAGTTTTCCTTTTTTTAATATCTTTTGCGACGCCAATTTTAGCGTACAAAAGAGCAGTTCTCAAACCTTGGAATTCAGAATTTTGAAAATCTAAAAACTAGTCGATCCTCTTGAAGACTTTGTCTGGTGTCCCCAAAAGGAATTGGGTCCGTAAATGTAAAGGTCGGAGCACAAAAGACCTAGCGGGAACGGCGCCCAAAATGAGCATTTGACATCACGTGAACCACAGAATACTCTAATTAAGGCTGCCCATTTGTCGTCGCGCCCTCGAAAAAAGCGCGTTACTCCCCAAATACCAAGGCCAAACTCTTCTTAATTGATCACTGTCGATCTCATCATCACTATAATGCCGAAAGACATCTGGAAAAAGAGTCGAAAATCACGCACGAGGGCCCAGAGAGAGTCCAGCAAGAAGTTGGGGAGTTCCAGCAAAGAAAACCCACCCACCGACCTTGCAAAGCTGGAAATTTTTGTTGAAGCAAAGCTGGATGGTCTGAAATCACAGCTGAGTGCTGTACAAGAATCTCTTGAAGATCAAACCAACAAAACATCTGATGCACTTCGTTTGCACAATAATGCTCGCCGCCGAAATAATCGAGCAAAGACCAAAGAGGAAAAGCTGAAAAGAGAGATTGAAGGCTTTAGATTCAACCTGAAGGACATGGAAAACGAACAAGAAAGTCTCATGGGTGAGGTAATGCAGGCACAAAGAGATGGGAGGGCAGACAGAGACTCACTTACGCGACTGGAGAACACCAAGCGCGTTTTTCAAAAGGAAAAGCGAGCTCTCCAGGCTAAAGTTACATGGGCGGCGGTCTCAAAGTCCAAGGCAGTTGAGTGCGCTGCAGACTTCAAAGAGAGATTGGATGACACGTTGAAAATCACCACGACACGAAGTTTCAAAGACAACGGCGTTGTTACAGATGACACACGCAGCATGTTACGCGACCTCATAACATGCAATATCCCTGTCAAATACGTGGAAAAGGCAATAGGCATTGTAGCCGGCCACTTGGGTATCACCATAGAAGATAAGATCAGCACGAGAACAGTCTCTCGGGCAGTCCTTGAGGGCGGAGTGGCAGCTAAACTCCAGGCTGTAGATGAGTGGAATTCATCCAACAGTAAGCCTCCTACTATTTTCCCTATCTTGTACTGACACTGCTCTTCCAAGATATTACAATAAGTGGGGATGGTACAAGCCTTCGTCACCTGAATTATGAATCAAAACATACAAATTTCCGAACCACGCTTTACGGTGAAGATGCCCAAGCCAGTCTGAACAGTACATCAGGAACCGGGGACAACCACACCGACGCGTACCAAGGTGTCCGTGTAACAAGATTCCTAGGGTTGACATCTGCGATAGACCACACAGCGGAAACGCAGCTCGAGGGTTGGAAGGAGATGAATTCCAAGTTCCACGACATTTATAAGGAAAGTCCGCGAGGCCAAGCGGTACCGATCAACCCACGCGCAATGCCTTCAAAGTTAACTGGAGCAGACACCGATCATGCTGCTGATCAAAAGAAGCTGGCCCGAGGCGCCAAGGAGTGGAAGATCGAGAGCGATAGGATTGTGAGAGGGGAAGAAGAGGTAAAGAACTGGAGCGCGGCCGATCTTCTTCAGCTTCTCGTTGACGAGAGTGGGAAGAAGGTTGACAACGTGGGAGGCCTTGCAGCATTCGAGGCGCTCTCCAATGAGGAGCAGGCAATTCGCAACCGCGAAATGTACGAGCAAGTCTGCGCACGCGTGGGGGAAAAGGCGTTCGAGGCGATGAGCCCTGAGCAGCAGCGAGCAGCAAATCTGTTCATCTGGGCGGGATGTTGCATGCATAAAGAGCTTAATGCGGTGAAGGGCGGCGATGCAGCGATGAAAGCATTCTGGAAAACGGCAGGCTTGGTGCCACCCGTCAAACTGATGAACTTAGATAACTTGTTTTGCAGGCCACCGCGGTGCGTGGCAGTACGAGTCTTTTCAGGTTTTTTTTTTGAATACAGTCATACACTGGCTAATGAATGCATATGTTACACTGAAACTTAAGAATAAAAATGAAAACCTTTAACCTCACTTTTGCCGACTACAAATCATATGATAATTCTCCATAATCCGATTGTTTCCTTCATTCAAAATTTCAGGTGATCTTGTCCACTTCTCGCAAAGTTATTCCCCAAACACTGGCATAACAATGAGTGGTGAGCCAATTTGAGGGATTTTGAGCCTGCCACTTCTCAGTCAAATCTTCTCCAATCCCTCTAAAAATTTACCAAGTCATGGGGAATGCCTATACTTTATTAATGTTCCACAATAAACTACTTAGTACATCGTGGCAGGTGAGGAGGTGAAAAGCTGTAGAGAAGGTGGCATGGCCATGCTCGTTTGACAGTGAGCGGTGGTGATGAAGGCAACCCATCTTTGTGGGTTGCCTGCCGGTCTACGAGCTGCTGGCCTGCTGCGCGGTTGGTGCATCGATGGGCGGTGGCGCCCTCTACGGCAGCCAGGCAGCCAGGCGCCATTGCGATCGCTCCAGTACACCCATTCCTGCGGCGTCTTCGTTTGTGGCAGAAATGAGACAAATGGTGCGGGCTTTGCGGGGGGATGTGTGACGGAATCGACAGAGTTATATGGATGGGCACGGCTGAGCCACAGGTTACGAGGGTTGGGCGGGCAGCGTTGCAATGGCCTCGTCAAACGGGTTAGAATAACAAGACGTACAGTGCAGCTTGTCCTGTCCTCTCCTTTTTCTGTGTGCTGGTAGAGCGCGAGCGCAAGCATGGGTTCATGTTCTCCAGCAGCAGCTGCTGGAGTGTTTCTCTGCACATTGTAATATCCCCGCGATATAGGCAGGCGCATTGCTGCTGGTGCTGGGTGCTGCTGCTCGTCGTACCCATAGGGGCGGACTGCTCCTGCTCAGTGTCAGATAAGGGCATGGATCGGAACATGGAGCACGGTCGATCGGCGTGAGCTACAAAGGGCGGTAACGGCAGATAAGCAATGGGAGGTGGGGAACAAGACTCAAGGAAAACAGGTCGCAAGACCCGTTTTTTGCGACGCACCTAGTGAGTTTCCTACTCCATGGGTCTCCTCTTCAGTTTTGCCCCAGTTGTCCGTCTCCTCACAGGTCCAATCCACCGTCCTAACGTCAACCCACAGCCCCCAGATCGGGGAGAGGGCTCACATCTTTCTTGTTTGGTCGTGTCGTGAACCTACAGATGAAGGCCGTCAAATTTTTACTGAAAAGTAAATATTAGCTATGATAAATACTTACAATACATTTTGGAGGCCTTGAGGAGCGGGCGAGCGAGTGAAGGAGTGAGGCGATGATGGTTGAAGCTTTGAAGGTTAAGATCAACAGCATTGATGGCCGTTGATGCTCACCGGTCCGCGAGTTTAAACTCCGCTTGGAGGATTGATCAACGATGTTATTACCTCCAGTTTCTCCTTGCTCCTCACACTGGCAGCACCACCCCTTCATCTGCTTCCCCAGCTCAGGCCAGCAGTGAATCCTCGAGCCCGGGGATACCACTGGCCTAACTGGAGGGTTGTTATTGTGCCACCACACAATGCCGCGTGCCTCTCCCCTGCGTTCTGGCCTGCAAAGGGATATAGGCTGGTAATGCACACTACATCAACGTTGCATCAACTCCAAACAACGACGATCGGCGCCAACGACATCCAAGGACTGAGGCAGGAAGTTAGAAAGGGATTGCAGACACGAGGGGAGGCCCTAGAAAAGACAGACCCGCACGGTACGTAGCAGTTCAAGTCGCGAGATTTGCACTGCTTTTTTTTCCCTCTCCATACCTCCACCTTCACTATTCCCCTACAGGTATGACAACGATACCGTTGTTACCTTTTGTGAGGACCCGTGACCACCGATCTGTTGCAGCCGCCACCACTGTCGCTTCGTTAACCAGCTTGCCCGTCTGTCCCCTCGCATCGTCTTTTCTCCTCTAACCACCGCCAACGCCTCTACCAGCGTCGCCTACATTGCCAAATCGCCCCCATGCTGTGCGTGGGTTGAGGCCAGCGTGCAAACAGGGCCCATCCACCACGCCTGTCGTATGTGTTGCCAGCCTCCACCAGCACCCGCTTTCCCCACTGCCCAAGCAACATTTCCCAGCTTGCGGCCTATTCCACAAGTCGGCTTTGATGTGGGAGACGGCCCTGCTGCGAAGACGAGAGCAGTGGCAGGGGCGTCAGCATTCGCAGCATCAGCACCAGCATCGGAGCAGCGGCAGCGCCAAAAGGCCAATGCCCTGCGGCTGGCAGCTTTACGGCCTTGTAGACTGAGTCCGGTGCCGCAGACGAACGAAGACCACAACCACCTACCACCAGCCACTGACAGCCCCAGCTCCGCCTCATGGACTACGACAGACGAACGTGGGCAAGGCGGCGACAGCAAGAACAGTGGCGGCGTTGTCGTCGTTGTCGTTTGCTGGCCTCCGGTGGTACCAAGGCACGAGTAGCATATCACTACTCGTGCTGGTTCTTGCTCCCCGTGCCACATCTGCTGCGGATCAGCAACCCGCGATGACGCCCACTACCTCACTAAGATCTTCGACGATGACAACTGGACGGCTTGGGTTGAACACTGGGGCGATGCCATTGCCACGTCCACTGCCGCTGCTTGCTGTAACTTTCGCCATACTCGCCGTCTCCACCATCACCTGGGGGCTACAATGACAACGACGAAGGAAATCAGCTGCTCGAGTGACAGGTACACACAAGGGACATCAGCCAGTCCACAAGAATCGCAATAAAGTTATCATTAAGTATAAAGACTATAGTAAAACTCAATCTCATAGAGACTTTGCTCATAAATTGGTATTATTGAATTCAGATCTTCTGTAAACATAAAGGTGGGGAATTTTGAATGCAATGGAGGGACGTCTTGAAGTAATAGACAATCAATTGGTTTTCTGTGATTGGTATTAGTGTTTTGAAGTCCGGTTGCAGGACTGGAAAAAGACCACAACCAAACCGGACCAGGACCGCAAAAGACCGGACTAGCAGTCCGGTCTTTGGATATTTGAGAATGGAAGACCGGAATAAGACCGGTTTTCGGTCCTAGGACCAATCCAAACCGGTAGTTTTGTAGGCCTTATTTTTCCCTCTAAAACGCACCATGTATCATAATTTTAGACAAAGTTCTCGCTGAGAAATAAAAAAAACCATTTTGAAACCCCCAAAAGTGTAGGAAATAGAGAATATTTCCGTAGAATCACCAGTTCTCAACGAAATTTAACGTTCTTGGACTCGTTTTAAAGATATATATGATCTCTACAAATTATACTGATACATATATGCGAAATAATGATGATTATGTGTCGAAAAACCGGTTGGAACCGGTTGGCAACCGGTTAAGACCTGGACCGGTCCAGGACCGCAAACAACCGACAAGGACCGGTCCTAATCGGTCCAGTCCGGTTTTTTGACCATTTGGGATTTTCTAGGACCAGTTGCGGTCCCGGTCCTTGCCAAAAACGCAAAAAAACCAGACTGGACCGGACTTCAAAACACTAATTGTTATTTATCACTTTTCATGTTCATTTCTTAGCTCTATAAATATCTGAGACACTGTGGATTTTGGGGCGTAGCGCCCGCTTGTAAGATGCGGAAGTGATCGATTTTTATACAATTTGAAACATCATTGGATATAAAAGCCGGTTTTGGTGGAGTGAACTATAAATATGTCAGACTCAGTTAGGATGAGTGATATATAAATAGAATCCATCACCAAAATTATGTAATGTTACTACATATGGATGGCTGCCTGATTGATAATAAGTTATGTAATCAGAGTAATAGGCTATATAATTGCCGGGACCGAACATCACGTGAGAATGATGGCATCAGTGATGGGGACCAACAGACTGTCGCGACATTCAAAATTTCTGGGGTCGGTGTGGATTAAAAGAACTCGCTTTTACTGCGTAAAAGACTCGTAATGCTCGGGCAGCGGCATCCGGATCGTCCGCGGCCAAAACAGGCGCGGAATCAGTGTCTCAGGGGGGCGGGACGAAGCTCACCTCGCTTGCTGGTGCAATCTTTCATCACAAGGATGAAAAGAAAGGACAAGCGGACACGTTCCGAATTTTTTTCGAACGGGAGATTGGTTACATGATACGCTTTCCAGATACCAGCAATACTCGATATCAATCGCATTGTCTGGCGGCGGCTGAGCTTCTCGTTCACCGTGAACTCTACATAAAACTGCTAAACATGGTCAGTTTAAATGTTCTATCTAATTTTTCATGTTAATTTGTGTTTAGATACGGGATAAAAAGGACAAGAGGAATCTGAACCACATGGAGGCAAATGTCTACCTTGGTTTGCACGATATCCCAACGCTCACGGAGCTGGCAGTACTCACACTCTATGGGCAATCTGTTAGCCACCCTTACCTGCGTCAAGTTCGGGGACCGGAGAGAGAGTTTACCAATGTTCTGGACCTTGGGCCGCTTCATCAGCAAGTCCAGAAGCATTGCGAGGCCGTCATAGAAAATCCCGATCTATTACTCTCTCCTAATGTCTCAAGTGAAACAGGATCCATGGATGGTAAAGGCTGGGAGCGGCCTGAAGCCATCTATGCCGTTGTAGTAGTGAGCTCTGGGCCGAGCTGCCCGAGCCTCGATTAGATTAGATAGTTAGTAGCACAGCCTGTCCGTATGTGGACAGACGCGGCCCAGTGACGAACTCATCCTTGCTTGGTCCTGACCACCACTGCGTGCTTGCCTGACCGCGCGCCTGCTCGACGCGCCTGCGAGCCTTGCCCGACCCGAGCTGCCAGGGTAGGTCTGGTTAGCCTATCCCATTTGGTGACAACAGAGCGATTCGACTCTGCGCATTCGCACCAGCCAGCTCTGTTTTTCGAACCAACATTGCCAGCGGACTGTTTTTTTTCGAAACCTTACACATCGACTATCTCAATTTACGCGACTTGGGCAGCCTATAATCTACTTAACGAGTACTTCTCGAGCCCTACCTGGCCTCTCGCACCTTGGCCCCGACTTTTTGCGACTGCCAAACCCACTTCCGTCTCCGCCGACGTTGACAACATTGACACTTCCTGTCACCCGCATCCGACCCAGCTATGGCTACATACCGACAAGCCTATATGTTTACTGGCGAATCCAGTTCCGCCAAGGATGCAGCCGACTGGCTAGCTGTGCTCGAAACTAATATGAACCCAAACATGACCAGCCGCGACAATGCCAATTTTTTTTCTACCAGGCTATTCCGTAAATCCCCCGCAAAACGATGGTTTAACTCGCTACCAGACAATGTTCAACGTCGGTGGCATCTCCTCAAACCCGAATTCGAGTCGCGATGGTGTACGAATTCTTCCGCCAGCCTCGTCGCCCAAATTTCCACTGTCTCTGTTTCCGTACCCATTCCATCCATACCTAGTACCCCTTTCATTTCACATTCTACTCTTTCTTCTGCCCCTCCTAACATTCCGAAACTCATACCACCACCACTGGCCACTACCACCTCGAATATGATACATATGACTAAAATCGACTTCGACAAGATGCTCAAAGATTCCTACCGACGTGGATCTGAAGACGGCTTCAAGAAAGGGTTCACAGACGCCAGTGAGAAACTCACCGCTACACACAAGGAGGCCATCGCAGACGTATTGGAAGGTGCTCGCGAGCACTGCGATGAGGAGTACATCAATGCTTTCGAGCTTGGTCGTACTTCCGCGGTTCACGACCTTCGTAAACACCAAGAAACACTTCGGAAACTGCAGATTGACGTCGCTGTCCAAGTTGACTTACCTCCCGATGATGAAACCTTTTTCACTCCAACAGCAGTCAATATTCCACTACCTCACACTTCCGAAATTGGCTCCCAAACCAGCCCATCTATATTTCCAACCCCTTTACCCTTACCACGCCCATCGCTTTTACTTTCTCCTGCACCTATTTTACCAACCTTAATCCCAATTCCCATCCCTGTTCCCACATCATCACCAAAACTCAGTTGGGCTGACGATTCCGCGTCCCTTCCTATTATCCCGCTTATCAAACTTCCACGTGATTTATCTGCCCTTCGTTCGAACAACAAGCCTTTCGGTACCCTACGACATCGAAATTGGCGACATTTCAAAACCGCTCGCCCTAGATCAACCCCACCAGACCACGTTCCATCCTCGAATACCAACAGATATATTCCGAGATCATCATCCCGACGTTACCCGCATTTATCCCCACCGTCGCCTCGGCCAAATGTGACCCCATTCCTTCCGCCAGTTCTGGATTGGGATCGTGATCCCCGCCTTTTTGAGCTTAGCCGCGTTTTGAGGTCTTTGGGATGGTCCCATTCTCCTTCGAGATTGTGATTCAGGCTTTTGTAGATAGGTTTTTCGTGATGCAACGAGGACGTTGCATTTTGTGTGGGTGGGCACATGTAGTAGTGAGCTCTGGGCCGAGCTGCCCGAGCCTCGATTAGATTAGATAGTTAGTAGCACAGCCTGTCCGTATGTGGACAGACGCGGCCCAGTGACGAACTCATCCTTGCTTGGTCCTGACCACCACTGCGTGCTTGCCTGACCGCGCGCCTGCTCGACGCGCCTGCGAGCCTTGCCCGACCCGAGCTGCCAGGGTAGGTCTGGTTAGCCTATCCCACCGTTCATGCAATGCTCGAGGAATTGCCAAATCTCCGAGGGGCTCTTGTAGCCTTTTTTCAGGGAGCTCTCGAAACTTGGAAACGATTCAGCTCTGAATTTGAGCCCGGCGGCGAAATTGCGACGGCCTTGCCACAGGAACGAGAGCGGGCGTGGATGAAGACCACCAATGATGACAATGAAGGTGCACTAGGCGTCTTGCGTGTCGGATCGCGACATGCACCAAATATGTCCCTCCACCAGCGGAATGCCCGTAACATGTATAAGCGCAACGATACGAAGAATTACATCAATAAAATCTTGACAAAGCCCGAAGACCACAAATATCTTCGTCAGAAGGCCCGGGAAATTGACGCCAGCCAGCTGGAGCCAAAACGCAGACAGAGACAAGCTGATGCAGACAATCAGATCGTTGAATCCAAGCGGAAGAAGGACGCGGTAAAGGTAGCAGCTAAGCAAAAGGAAGACGAGACACTTGACAAGGTGGTAATCCGTCTTGACACCTCAGCTATCACGGCGGCGCCGGGGACAAATGGAAACTTAGATCTCGAACTCGCCTGGTTCCGCCGACTCGATAAACAGGTCCCAGTTAAATCCAAGCTCGGAAATAAGGAGCTCAAAGTTCAGGCTTTAGTTCAGGCTGTAGAGCGGCATCATATTCGCATTTTAAAGGCTTCTGAAAGAGCAGAGACCGAGTTACTAACAATTGGGATCAATGCCAATGATGCTGATATCCAGTTTCAGGCCGATTTTAATGATTCTGACATTGATAGTGATGCTGATTTAGAGCTAGGATACTAAAATTTATTTACTATTGACTATACACTGTTTTATTTGGGGCTGGGACTCTCTACGGGCACACTAGCAGGCAGACAAAGCTCGCGACCATCCGAATTTCGATTTTGGCAGAGAGCAAACACGAACAAACATCACGCTAATTTTGGCGGGGTTGCCCCTCCCCAGTCTAAGGAACGACACCTGGATCCGTCAGGCTCGGGATCAAAAATCAAATGGCTTTGGCGTTCAAACCAAATAGCGACAATCGAATCCCAACTTCCGCGCGGTCTTTCTTTCGTTCTTCAAATTTTAGCCAGCGGACAACAAGACAGTCAGCTCTATCTTTTCCTGATCTCGTAGCCCAACTTACCTTGAACATTTTTCTCCAGCTTCGACACCTCTCCGATTCAAGCATTTCAGTTGTGGTATTTCTACTGCGACGTGACTAGTAGAAAAGGTGAAACCTGGTTTGCCGTAAGCCTTTAATTTGGAGTATGTGAAGGAAATCATGTTACTGAACACTTCTTGTACAGGTTTTTGACTGGAATATCCGCGTTGTTCAGGCTCAGGCTTGGCCTCACAACGTCCTCACGTCGAGCTCGACGAGGATGGAATTAGGTGCATCATACATCACCGATGCGCGCGTCCCAGTTGCCGGAAGAACTGTCCAGTCGTGCTGTCCAGACGTTTCGGTCTTGCATCCAACGGCGAAGATTTAGAAGAAGTGGCGTCCGCTGCGTCGATTCTGCGCCTCCTGGCTTATGTAGTTGACTTCCGCCATTTGGAGCCCACGTTCACTCTTAGGAGTCGGCGCTCTTACCGTCGACTTCCCCCTCCCAAGAATCACCTTTCCCTCTTCCTGGCTTTCCTCGACCTTGACCTATCCCTTCCTCACCAACCTTCCGACGTGGCAACATGGACATCTCAGCCGTAGTCTTCCTTCATCCATCGATTGGTTCCATCCTTTAGGAGCCCTGGTCTCAGGTGTGATGTGTCGGTTGGACGTCGTCGTTGTCGATAGCTCGTGGCTGTCACTTCCTTTTCCACCCAGGAGGGTAAATGATGTCGTGGGTCGGAAGGGAGGGAAAAGTGGATCGGACTAGGAAGCTGAACGAGGGTAGACTATGGAGGCAAGGTGGTCGGACAACTACGGAACGGCACTCATGCGGCGAAGTCAGGCTGAGGAACGCAGGATCGCTCCAGCTCTAATCGTCGCGGGTGGGGGGGAGGTCTGCCACGCCACGAACAAAGATCCTGAAGTCATCGCTACAGGTACTTCAAATCGCCCACGTGGCTACGACTACGCCTGAGGCCTGCTTTTTCAGCTCCTGGTCTGTACCCCTAGCTTCAACGCTTCAGCTTCAGCCCGCGACGAGTTCGACCTAGGCCAACGTTGGACGACTATATGCGCGTCTAAACCTTCCCGCACCGACGTCCTTTCGCTCCCTAAACACAGGAATCTTGGCTCTATTCTTCTCCATGCGGCACGACGGCGTCATTAACTACGAACGTTGACTATTTGGACGGCACGATTGGCTGCAGCTCGCTTGCCGCACAATGTCTTTCATCACCTCCATCCCTCTTCCAACTCTCCACCCACGTTCACTTTGCCACCTACGAAATCTTGGTCCTTCGCGCTGCTAAACGACGTTCCCGTGATGGCCTTTACCGCCACCTGCGTGTCCATTAACGCGTTTTACTTGGATGTCGTCCAACCCACTCTGCTGTCGGCTTGAGCTCCGGGTTCACAGCCCTTGGAAGATGATGATGGCGCTGTTGGAGGAGGTCGGTGGAGGCTTTCAAGGCTGGTGTAGACATGCGAACTAATGGGTGTGGACATTGGGCTAGATTCTACGGCCACACGCGAGCCAAGAGGAGAAAGAAGAAGAGAAGGCGATTCCTGAGCTGGCTTACCGGAACCGCCGGCCCGTGGTGGTGCCTGGATTTGGAGGTCGTCGAACAGTTTGAAGCTGAATTTCCTTCCCTCCGTTCGTCAGCGTGAGCCACCTCGCCATCGTCGGCCTTGGTGGTTCGCACATCGCCCTTTGCGTCCCCGCTGTCTCTCCCTCGACCTCGGCCCGTCTGGCCCCAATCTCGCCTTCGACTTTGTGCACTACGTCATCACTTTCAACATCGGGACAAGTAGTCAAGCAGTTCGGGCGACTGCATCTGCGATCGACCTTCGTACGCGCCTATTCGTCGATATCTGGTTTTCGTAGTCCCTCTCTCAAAGCCTTCGTTTTCTGGAAACTTCAGCCTGCTTGTTCTTTCATACGCCGTGGACTATCCACGCTCCATAAAGTGATTGTCCAACACGAGAACCGCATCTTTGAGCCTAGACTCCGGAGTCAATGCATGGTCGGTAAAAGGTGTGAGTGAGGGACAACGTTGGAGGCAAAGCCGGGTTGAGAATAACTCCGCCTGTTGCTGGTAGATCGATGTCGGTGTCGATTAGGGTATGAGCAATTAGCGCGTGGGGATCTCGGGTGGAGACCCTCATGAGCAAGAACGAGCATTAACAAGGAGGATGAAAAAAAACTCGCTGTTGGGGCCGGCGTATCTCTAGCTGGGCCAGTACGTTTTGACTCTGTTTTTCTGTTGATCTGAATGCTCATTGTGATTGTGTACATAGACACGTCGATCTTGAATGCGACTGTACCACTGTCCTTGAGCCGAGCAAAAAAATAATGTGAAAACGCTGTTTAGACGCAGCCAGGCGAGGGTTGGGTGGGCAACTTGTTGGAGAGTCGAGACGCAGCAAGGTTGGAAGTTTCCCCTCACGAAAGGCCTCAAGCTCATCTGACTCTACCGCAGGACGGGAGACAGAAACACCATTCTGCGAAATATCGTCAAAGGAGAAGGTCAGAATAGCGGGGAGAACATAGGCATTCTAGTGGCGCTCGCGAGTCGGCGAAGGTTTGGGTTGCTCAAGGATGAACCTGTAAACCCAGTTGTTGTTGTTGAAGGAACTGTATTTCTCGAAATTGTCAAGATGCACACTGGTGGAGCTAACAAGCCACCAGTTGGACAATCTTCCGTGCCGTTTTTCCGAATGGGGACGTTATTCTGTTCCTTGAATTACCATTTGCGGCTTGCCTTCATAGACTCGTTTATTTCAGCCGATGATTTACGCGTACAGCGGCACGCACAAACCTGTAAGATATATTTATATCACCAATCACGTCCTTCTTCACTTGAATCATGCCCCCTTTCGCTCTAGTCAAAGCATCTAATGATGGCTACTGCCCTTCCTATGTCCCCGTCGTTGTCGTCTTCGGTGGTACCTCCGGAATCGGGAAGGCAATGACCAAACGTCTGTCAGAGCAACTCGACGGTCGGATACACATTATCGTAGTAGGAAGAAACAAGGCCGTGGCGGATGCTCTCTTCGCCTCTCTCCCAAAACCAACCGGTCCACAGCAAGAACTTGAACGTTGCGGTTACGAGTTCATCTCATGCGATATTTCGTTGATGAAGAATGTCCATCAAGCCGCTGATGATATCGCCAGACGATGCCCCAAGATCAATTACCTGATCCTTGCGTCGGGCAAACCAATCTTTGGGAAGATGGAAGAGACAGAAGAAGGACTTAATTCCCAGCTGGCGCTTCGGTACTACTGGAAATTCGCCATCATTAACGATCTGCTTTTGAACCTTCGAGCTGCGAAGGACATCGGGCAGGCTGCGGGAGTCTTCGTGATTTTGGGAAACGGGATGGGACCCAAAATCAACTTTGATGACCTCGGAGTGAAGAAGTACCATCAATACGGAGTTGGTCCTATATGGAGAGGTGTATCTTATGGGGATCTCATGTTAGCCGTAAGTTTTTGCATTCTGAACCTTTCCAGTCAACTGGAAGTATTGTTTTTAGATGTACGCAGAACGGGAGCCTGACATCGCGTTTACTCACATGTACCCCGGATTGGTGGACACTGAGGGCAATTCACCAAGCGCGGTTTCGTCTTGGATTGCCAAGTTGCTCCTGCTACTGCTTCGACCGCTTGCAGTGCTGTTCTTTATAAAGGTCGATGTTAGCGCCGAAAACATGATTTTTGGGCTATTGAATGGGGAGCGAGGTTTTTACCAACGGAATACCGTCGCAGACAATATCGGCCCTCGGAATGTTTCGTATTCCGAGTCTGATAGACAAGCGTTTTGGGAACATTCGCTCAGTGCAACACGATCCGTGCCTCGATAAACCGATAATCATGTTATGCTAAGCTTTTTCCCCTTTCTTTCGATCCAAGCACAGCATTGGGGCGAACACTATTCAGGGTAGAGACGATATCCCCTTCTTTATTACAATCAACTGAGTTAGTAATAATAATCTGTGTCGAATTAGGAATACAGCACAAAATTCACTCATACGTTGAGCGAACGAGCGCTGAGGCCCAGCGGAAAGCAGTCCGTTGTGGTCAATCAAGGTCGAGTGAGATCGATTAAATAAGTTTCCCATCAGTACACTAGATATCAACAGATTACACACGAAAGATGAGAAATAGAAGATGGGACTTCGAGTGAAATCCATGCCTTTCATCACATTACATCGAAGCTTGTTAGGTACAGGCAGAGAAAAAGCCATGGTGCGTAATATGCGAAGAACGCCACAAGAGCAGCAACGACGGTTAGCTGATGAATATGCTCCTCGACCCAGACGAACTTCCTCGAAGTCTGACGGCGAAGTTTTAGCATGTAAATCGATGTACGTGCTGGTTGAGGACTGAGATTGAGGGCGTCGGTGATGACGAAGCGACGAGGGGGCTGTGGGAGGGGAAAGAGAAGAGAAGAGGAGACGTAGGACAATAAGGAGCATATCCATTGAAACTTGATCTTGAGGTCGAAACGAGGAGTCAGAGTTAGCTTGCAATTCATCGAGTCCAATCCAGGGAACGAAGTGAAGAGAAAATGCGCTGTGAGATAGGTTGATTGGCCAGCTAGACTGACGACTAAGGAGAGGTGGAGCGATACAAGCGAACATATACATCGCCGCATCGGAAGTTGAGCCTAAAGTCGCTACTTTGAGCAGGAGTTCGAAAGTTGAACTACATCGTTGTGTCTGATCCAGGGAACGAGGAGGAGATGGGCTAGGAGATGGACTGGCTGACTGGACTGACAAATCGTGCACCCGGTCTTTCGAATCCAAGGAGAGCCTGACGCGGCTATCCGTTCGATGTCCAACAACGAAAGTCGAAGTTGAAGCTGAAGTTGGAAAAAAAGCCTTACACCACGCACTCCGCCTCAGGCCACAGGGGAAGACGACTGACATGGCCAGCATCGCTGTCAACAGGCAGACCACACCGAGACGGGAAGCCCTATTGAATCTGCGCAGGGGATGACGATATGAGTTTGAGGAAAATTTCCTTTCCTCGAGCCCAGCAACCGTCTCCGCTTCCATCGTCCGCGTCCACGTCGATGACGCAGGAAAATCTCATTCGCGGTGCTCCTGCCTATCCCATCACCCGCCCTCTTCCTCCCGCCCATCCCATCACCCGCCCTCTTCCACCCGCACCTCCCGCCCCTGCCCTGTCCCGCCCAGCATCTTCTTCAAGCCACCCCGCCCCCACCTCTGCCCTCACCCACGCTCCCGGTCTCCATACCACCCTGGGGCTCACCTCGTCACCCCCCCTTCCGCCGCCCACAACCAAAACCAGCAAAAAAATCATCGCCCCAACCACGCAGTGCCGCACCCCTCCCTCCTCCCTCCTCCCCGTCTTCTGTCCTCCGTTCTCTCCTGTCCAGTATACGCAGTCCAGAATACGAGCTGCAGTGCGAGGGGGGCAGCACCAAAGGCAAATGCGCACTGAGAACCCCAATTCCAACCTCGCCTGCTCGTCTGACTCGGGATACATAGAGCAGGCTTCCAGATTCGAAAGTTCGGGGGTCGGAGGCTCGGGAGGCGTTGAGAAAACTAGGAGGTGAGGAGGTATGATGGGGCGTGGGCGTCGAGTATCCGGTCTGTTAATTGTGTTTGGGTACGGGTTTAAGGTTCGGGCTCGGTCATAACGCTGAAGTAGATGACGTTGGGGGGCGGATGACCAGAATCGCGAGCGGGTAAGGCTAGGTGCCCATGCGGGTGCGAATGAAGGTGCTGGTGCTGGTGTAGGATGCACAAGCCCAACTCCCACTGGCGTTTCTGATCAGGACTAGAAAATGCGCTCCTCGATCACAAGAGAGGGCGAGGGCGTTGACAGCGTCAACGTCGGAGGCCATCCCGCTGAAACACGCACAATCGACGGCGCAGGCGAGGGCAATAAGCAACGGCGAGGAGATGAGCTGGCAGCTGCTGCCTGCACCATGAGAGCCCGAGCTGCTTCCACGTTTCTCCTTCCCCTTTTTCTTCTCCCTCGCCTCTCTTCCGGTCATCGTGCCCGTCGCAAAGCAGCTCCTCCTCCAGCGCTGCGGTCCACAGTTCGAGTAGCAGCGCCCGCGTCGGCAGGCGAGGGTTTGAAGACTGGAAGTTAAACTTGGTATTGGGTAGATCCTATGCACAGGCCTGTTCGCAGAAGTTGAAGATGTTGGCCAAGAAGTGGATGCGATCGTGGTACACTGCTGCATGAACAGACGTTCCTGGAACCCGGTGTTCATCCGCGTTTCTTCTTCATTCGTGTCTTCTTCACAGGAGGTCGCCAACCCAGCTACTCTCCCCACCCTGCCCCAACCCACTCCGCCCAGCCTCACCCCTCCCCTCCCCGCCCCGTCCGACCCCGCCACCCACATCTTCCTTCCCTCCGCACCCCAAATTCAGCCCGCCACCGACAACAACACCCCATCAGCCCCAGCCAGACGCCGTCCTTCCAATCCAGTGAACCCGCATAAACCTCAAGGAGGCGCAAGCGCAGCCGCTGGGCAAGAGAGTGCCCATCACTGTCAGGTAAGCTGGGCAAGCTGACATGTCACCAGCAGCGTTTCGCAGAGACGAGGATGAGGACGAGGTGGGTGTACAATGGGCGGACAGCTCACACCTGAAACGGCGGGCAGGCGGTGAGCAGGGGTGGGGGCGGAAGCCAGGAAGACAGGTCGCAGTTCGACGTCCAGTTGCTGATGGTGCTTGTCACTTGGTGCTACTGCTAGGGGCGGACACGTCTCACGATCGACGAGAAGGATGGGAATCGTCGATCAAGTGGGTACAGCCAGCGGAGGGGGTTGACGACCGTCGTCTCCGGAAGTCGTACGATTCGTGCGACTGCAGTCTTGCCAGGGAGGAAGCTGCAGGAAGGCAACGTCGATGAGCTCGCTGTTCTTCCTTCTCTACACCTCTCGCCCGCATACATACAGTTCAACCACCAAGTTCGTCCATTCCGAGCTCGCGCCCCATGTATCGCCTGCTGACGTATTGGTGCAGTTGACAAGAACACCGCGCGAAGATCAGCGAATGATAATATGGGTGGAGACAGGATTTGTGTAAGGATTTGCAAGGTCACAAGGAGCAGGGTGGACGGAGGACGATATGGCTGCATGGACGCGGCAAGGGAGCGTGGGTTTAGGGAGCTGGCATGGTCTCCGACAACGGATGCGATAACGCGATGGCGGGGTGGGTCAATCATCGACTACGCAAGATTGTCGACGCGTCTGTTGAACTTGAGGTAGAGGTGGCGGTCATGTAACACCAGAGGGTACGAGTATCCGGTATCCACGATAGTGTGGCGAGAACAGAATTTCCAACTTCTTCTTCTGCTTCACGTACGACCCAGAGTGCACTACAGTCCATGCCGCTCTGCGAGCGATGGTTTCAGCCTACAAATACGTCGAGAAAGAGTGGAAAGCCAAAACTTACCGTCGAGGTAAGAAAACGCCATCGCCGGAGATGAGGACCCTAACGCGAGTTCTTCACCGTGAAGACATCTAGACCAGACATGCCAACGTTGGCACTGGGACCAGGCGACATGCACCAGATATCGAAGAGCTCAGAAGAATGTACTTAGAGGCGGCCGTGCAGGGAGCATGCAGGCAGCGGGGAAAGGGAGGAAAGAAATTTGATCATGAGGGCGGTGAAATGGTTTTCGCACGGAGTCATACCGCTTACCCGCGTCGATTCTCTTCCAAACTCCCTCCGCCACTCGTACTGATCACGGCCTCCTTCCTGGAAATTTTATTGACTTTGCTTTATCCAACCTCAAAACTAAACCTACAAAAGTAAGTACACTTACTGCTTTTACTCAGTCAATTTAAATTAAAGAAGGCTGCAGGCTCGACATTTAGATCTAGAGAAACCCACCGAGCATTCAAAAGCCTTTCGCTTACTTATCGCGACGATATGCGTATTAATACACACTTACCTACGAGATTAATATTACTGTACCCGCGTCCCATGCTTGCGGTGTATGGTTTCAAATGATCCTGGAAGACAACGCTCTGTGGGGCTGGGCCTATGAGTATGGCGATCAACCTGCACATTTAATCAAGCGAGCTAGCGCCACTTGATTTCCGAGCCACTTTTTGACATTTTCTGTATTTTCCGAGCCTGTTTTAGGTAGATCTTAGTCCGAGCCAATTAACTACCACTTGAGCGCGCATTTTTTTGACTCATGAGCCAAGCTACTTTTTATGCGAGCCACCTAATATCTAGTAAGATGCTACACTAAGTAAATAAGAGCCGTACAGTAGTCTTACAAGACAAGCTACAAAAAATTAAAGCGAGCTACCAAAAAATTAAAAGCGAGGCCACCTTTGAATTGGCGAGCCTACTTTTGAATTGCGAGCCTATTTTTCAATTGCGAGCCATTGCTTTTGAAATGCGAGCCTACTTTTCAAACGAGCCACTTTCGGACCGGCAGTTAGTGATAGCCGGGACCGGGGAAGGGCATGCCAAACAATGGCAAAGGTCTAAATACGGAAAATGATTTGAGTAGTCGGCACAATTCACGTTGGGCGGGCTTTTACTAAGGCCCAAATTCATAATAAATTAATTCTATAGGATTCTAGCTTTCGATTAAGCCTAAAATTGCCATCGTCGGTGAGGTATTAGTCATAAAATGATAGAAACTCGAAAATGACGAGGACTAAGAGACAAATCATTAAGCGCGCGCTAAAGGGTAACGACTTGAGAAATTTGAACTTTTGGGAATGACTAACTTGCACCTTGACAAGCAGGAAAATGAACTTCGTAAATTAGATCAATCCCAAATCGGAAATAAGTTGAACTAAAGAAAGGAATATGGAGCAATTGGCAACTGCTCTTCTGAAAATCCACATAAATTTTGAAATGACACCTCATTAAAGGATAAAATATTTAACATATAATAAATGATAGTTCTGCATGAATAGATTACCTGCTTTTGACTGACACAGTGTGAGGTGAACCTCACCCTGCGTACAAAAATCGGTCAAGTTGAAGTTCTCAGCATCGGGCGCAGTCCATTCCCTTTCGATCTTCACACATATTCTTTCCACTTTCAGGTTTCTGCGCCACGCATTTCGACCTCTCACGATCCGAGAATTCCATTGCCAATTTTGGGTTTCTGCGCCACTTGTTTCAACATTCAATTCGTCGATCCAAACCTGCTGCGGTCCTCGCTTCACCTTCTCAGTACTGGTATTTTATTCATTTTATTTTCCCAATCTCTTCCATCGGCCTCCGCCACTCTTTTAGGTCTTTTAGATCTTATGACCGGTAATTATTTAATTTCCTCTCCTCGAATCTCCATCTTTCGACTCTAATTTTCTCATATACGCACATTTCCCTGTTCCATATTCCCATATCACTCTTTTCAGAACATCTCTGTTCTCTTCCTACTTAGTTTCCATCAAATATTAACTATCTAGATCGTTTTCTAGGCAGCCTTTAAATACTCAGAGGTTTGTAGTCAATCCTCAGATGAATATATGCATTCCCTTTAACTAAGAATCGTCCTGTCTCATCTCGTTTCACTCCTGGACGTTCAGTATCGTCTTGAACTCGCGTTTGCTCCCTTAAATCACTCTCATATTTCGTGCAACAGAGAAATTACTCTACTTACATAGTATTTACTTCGTACATAGCAGGTGGAGCTCATAGCAAACAGAGTTTGCTTTTCTCCCCTTTTAATCTGAACTCAAATCGCTTTCTAGCAGGCTGTTCTTGGCATCTATGTGCCGGCAGGGCTGATTGCGGTGCAAAATTCCAAATCATATATCCCTGTCCGGTTTCACTGACTTCAAGCCCAAATATCGACTGAAAATCCATCCATCCATCCATCCATCCATCTTCACAAATTTCAAACAAGTTTTTGGGGAATTTTCCGGACAAATTCAAGGGGAGCTTGGGTCCTCGTCATGTTCGAGTTTCTATCATTTTACGACTAATACCTCACCGACGATGGCAATTTTAGGCTTAATCGAAAGCTAGAATCATATAGAATTAATTTATTATGAATTTGGGCCTTAGTAAAGCCCGCCCGACGTGAATTGTGCCGACTACTCAAATCATTTTCCGTATTTAGACCTTTGCCATTGTTTGGCATGCCCTTCCCCGGTCCCGGCTATCACTAACCGCCGGTCCGAAAGTGGCTCGTTCGAAAAGTAGGCTCGCATTTCACAAGGTGGCTCGCAATTGAAAAATAGGCTCGCAATTCAAAAGTAGGCTCGCAGTTCAAAGGTAGGCTCGCTTTTAATTTTTTGGTAGCTCGTCTTAATTTTTTGTAGCTCGTCTTGTATGACTACTATAGGGCTTTTATTTACTTAGTGGAGTGTCTTATTAAATATTAGGTGGTTCGCAGAAAAAGTAGCTCGGCTTGCAAGGCAACAAAATGTGCGCTCAACCGGTAGTTAGATGGCTCGGACTGAAATCTACCTAAAATTGGCTCGGAAAATACAGAAAATGTCAAAAAGTGGCTTGGAAATCAAGTGGCGCTAGCTCGCTTGATTAAATGTGCAGGTTGAATGCCATACTATGAGCACTGCGCCTGCTCCAGCCTCCCTCTTCACGAACCACGCCTCTCTCATTTTTAGTTTAAACTCCGAGCCCGATCCATCTTAGCAATTAAAACTATTCACCTCTAATAAGTGAAGCAGTTTTTTAAGTTATATGAAAGGTCAGCGGTTGGCTCGGGTTGAACAACCAATCACTACCATAAATCAATTTCGAATTCGAGCAGCAAATACACCTTCCCTTTAATTACAGTACCCTTTCGAATATGTGGAACCAGTCGAGGCATTAACTTCAACCCTTCAGCTAGATCCTATTAATTGTCGAGACGAAAAAGCTTTTTGAGCACGCATCCGCGCAATTTAGCTGAGAAATTGTGAATAGTTCCCGATGCCTGCTCTGATTCATGTACTGTGAAGATGCAGACGACAGTGTAAACTCACGCATGTAACGCATGTTGCACCTGGCTTTCCAAGCTTGGCCGTTAAACGGGAACCTTAGGGAGGGTTATCAGGCGGAGTGCAATGCTGAAGTTTTCCAGCCCTGTCATAGGCTAAATAGTATTATATTGCACCGGAATAACTTGTTAGGCCTGAATTCGAAACAAAATTGCCCTTTTGACAGGTCCTGATTAATAAAAGAACGAGTCCTATTTATGTGGCTCTTATTTCTCCTTGTTTCGTCGATTTTCTGACTCAAGAAGGACAGTATAGTCGTATTTTACTGTTTACATGCATTTCTGTGTATACAATGACCACAAAATAGTAAGTCTTTCTCGCCAGCCTTCGAACCTCCCCGTCGTTCCCCTCGCTCTATCGTCCCAAAAATCCACGCTCACTTGAAGTAAATTTCTCAGTATCTTCTGTCCGTACGTAAATAGAAAAAAGAATAACTCACCGGGCACAGCATGCCTGCCTTAGCACAAACTTGTCCAACACAGACCCCGTTCTGACAAGTCGCCGTTTCACATACGTGTCCTCCATTTGGGCAGCCCAGGGATCGGCAGGTAACGCTGGACGTACACGCAACAGCAGCGACTTGGTGTGATGTGATTATCGCTGCGAATAGAGTTATGAGGTAGGTGAGCTTCATGGTAATATTTGTTTGAAGGGAGGACGGGTAACTGGCTCGTTAACTTGCGCATTCTACCCTGTCTTATACGATTCCCTGGCGCCGTTTTGTTGTGAATTATGATACCGTCCAATGCCTTCAGCTCCTCTTTACTACCGAATGGTACATTTATCCAAGCCTATCCCGCCGTATGGAGCAGTTGAGATTTCGAATCCACCCTCAAAACCGAGGACACACTTCACGAACATGGAGACGAGTAACTCGGTGTAAAGCATCTGGTAAATTTGGCGGAATTTACTTGCGATAGTCCATGCAGTTGCAGGTCGCCTGACCCGCTGACCACCAATAAAGGTGACCAGAGTTCAACCAAGCTCAAGCTCCCATCGAGGGCGCTCCGGCCTCCGATGTTCCGCTGGTGATTGAGAGGCCTTCGTCCCAGGAACTTTACATCTCGAGGACATTAAAACTATTTATAGATTAGGAACCTACAACGATCTTATCCGAATCCCCAACGGAGAAGAGCGATCAGTGTAGTAGAATTTCCGAAAAATGAAGCATGAGGACGTCTGGCGCGTGTCAAAATCAATGGACGAATTTCAAAATGCTATTGTACCTTGATTTTCCGCCTTCGTAGCATTTCAGAACGCCAAGATTTGCATGCGGGCCGAACGCACGTACTTATCGCAATAAAAGGCTTCAAACTGAGCAGGGAGCAAGCAGGGTTTGACTTGTTTCGGAATCGCTAACAGTCAACACTTGATACTTCGTTCCATTTCTTTACAATTTTAGTAGTATTTCCCCATCACAAACCCATTAAACACCGCAACAGCCTCCATCGAGTTCCTTCGGGCCATCACTATCTCCTGATATTCGCGTTTACTGAAATTGAACATTAACTTCTCCTCCAGTAAGGCTGAGAGCAAGGAACTTACTGGGCACGCTCCAGTTGTGCTTGTGCATATAGCCTTGTGGCAGATCGCGTTGGAGCAAAACGCCGGCTCGCACAGCCTCTGACGCGCTCCACAACTGCTTGGGCAGTCAGCATCGGTCGTACATGCAACTGCCGCGACTTGGTGCGATGCAATAATCGCAGCAAATAAAGTGATAAAGGCTGAAAGTTTCATGCTGGTGTGAACTTTGAGGGCAAGTTGACTTGGGGCGTTGGTGTTTACTTTTCGTGAATTATCCACTCTCCTTTTATGCCATTTCGTTGGAGGCTTCATATGGTGAGCTGTCGGAGCAGGGTAAGTTCTCCTTTGTCTCGATCTAAAATCGATCTACGTCCAATTTTCATAACGCTAATTGCACCGACATCTACGGTTTAACCCCGAAATACAGTTGACATGCGACAGGATCCGCTTTCTCGTATGGTAATACTCTCGGAAAACCGGTGGTCACCGATTGGACGATGCCCGATATTACCACTGTTACAGTTGGAAGCATGTATCGATAGAAACTTGAAGTCAGGCAACATCCCTCAAATTATTTCCTGAAGTTGAGAAGAGACCAAACCAGAAGAAAGAGATCTGGTGTCCGGGAGGACAATACGTCAGGAAAAAGTACTTCGAAGTGACCTTCGAACATATAAATTATTCACTGACGAAGAAAACGGGATACTAACTCAGGAACTTTACATCTTGTGCCAGTGAGCTCGGTGTATGACCTGAATAAATTTGCTCTCGAGACCACGCTCAGGGTTACCATTGCTGTCTATGGTTTTTGGTAGGAATGCAAATCAGATGTTCTCACTTTTATCGGAAAATTATTGAAATAATTATCTTGTTCATTTCAATTCACTCTCTGAAACAAACCCGAGCTCAGTACAGTCTTTGTAACTTCAGCTTCGCTCTTCCAAACATGGTCAAACTTTTAGAGGAATATAGGTTTGGATTTATTCCAGTGCATAATACGACCACAAATAATGTCCAATTCGACGCTTCAACCCATAGCCTTTTGACTCCCATTGTCAGTAAATCGATTTGTAATCACTAAAATCCAAGTCGTCAGCTTTTTGTCCCAAAGATAGCAAAAAACAATTCTCACCGGGCATTGCGCACTTCCACTTACGCACCTTGGTCCACGGCAGGTACCATTGAGGCAAAATGCGGTCTCGCAGAGCCTTCCGGTACAAGTTAGGCTTGCACAATTGGCGTCGGTTGTGCAGGCCAAGGCAGAAACCTGATGCGATGCAATCATAGCTGTGAGGACGCCGAACAAGTAAAAGAGCTTCATGGTGTTTATAACTTCGAAAATAAGTTGATTGGGGATCTTGGTTTATGTTTTTCTTCGCAGCAATTGGTCCTTCTTATAGGTTATTGCAATGTGTGAAATTGAGTTACTCTCCGAGGTCGAGCGAGTCCTGGTTGTTCAGTTTTGCCGCTTCGGCCATTTAGACCGACTCAAGAGCGCTCTAATGACAGCACCTGGCACGACCTGGGCCATAAGTAATGCGAGAGAGCGAAATCAGTGAACGCACTGCTACCTCCTACAGAAATAGAAACAGGGGCAGCTCTTAAGAAGGCTAAATTTATCTCGATCAATAGATAGCTGATAGACGTGACATTTTAGGCAATTGTCATTCAAAACGGGTAATAAAACTACCCTTCTTGCGCCACAACGAAGCCAGTGTCATTTAACCCAATTTCAAATTTCCGCCAAGGCGATATATAAGAACACAGCAGCGACACGATAATCAGGGAGTAAGGCAGTCGGTAATGTGCTCAAAAATGAAATTCGGTGGAATAGGCAGAGAATACTTTTGCTGGCGGTGTGAAGATGTCAAGCTTGTCAAAAGTCATCGATGAAGTGGGCGCGCATGTTGAATGCTTTGATATTGAAATTACCGAGAGGAAATTGATGTAGGACGTCAAAGGAAGCATCGTGGTCATGTCCACAACTGCCGTAGCTTTCTCCAAAAGTTCCCACAGAAGACCTACCCCGTCACGCGCCTAGGATGACAAAGGGCAGGATGAACATGCCTTGTGGGGATCGGCCATCCATACCCCAGTTTAAACATCGCTTGCCAAGTCTAAATATGATGCGCAGCATGAGGGTGAAATCGGAAAAACATTCAACTTTCTACCCCCGCGGCAGGTGAGTGGCAGGCGGACAGCGGGCGCGCAGTGGCACAGGTAGGAAGAATGTTTCTGGTTGGAGTAGATTGGAGGGGACCAAGAAAGTAGTCGACGTCAGATGATCAACCACAAGAATTGGTCCCGAAGTCATACCTAAGCCTGCCATTCGTATGCCAGATTAATATATCAGAATATCTCTCGCAGAGTCTAACGATCTCCTTTCCATAAGGCACTTGGATAGAACGGGATATTTTTAACGCAATTGACTGATAGCGACGAGATAAAACTGACAGTTTAATGGAAGGCCATAACAGATTGTCGAACTCACGTTTAACTTAGACTAATGGCCTCGCGCTTTCGCTGTTCAGAGATTGAGTGGCCGTACTAAGCCCTTCTCAGTAATAGGTTAAGGCAGCACCAATGTCAAACGGATACTACTAGTTGGTTATTATCTTCTGGGTATCTCACCTAACTGTGCTCGCGTCGTGAGTCCGCGAATATGTTCGCTTGTTCACTAAAGCTAGCCGAATGTGGGAGGCCTTGAAAATATATGGAGAGGAACGACAAGTCAGGGAGATATACTTCGTTGTAAAATGGCCAGGACAATACAATGTAGTACACAAGCATCCTTAAGTCAGCCTTACACCACTATGAGGCTCTCCTTCTTCATAAGCATCCTCGCAGCTGTAATCGCATCACACGAAGTCGTCCTTGCTTGCACAACCAACGCCGATTGTGCGAACGTTGCATGCCCTAGGGAAAGGCGTTGCAAACTCTCGACTTGTGTCAGCGAGCCCGAGATCTGTGGGGTTCGTCCTATCGATTGGCCACAAGCCTTGGAGGGAGAAGTGCGTGGATTCATTTGTCCTAGATCATAACTGAAATAGTAAAGTCGTTAGACAAGACTTATGCCGAGAGAACTTACAAGGTCCGAGGAGAGGGATGGTGCGGAGGGAGAGTTTACTGGAAAAAGTACAGTCGCGGACAGACAAAGTCGACAAAAAATATCAAACTTCACCAAATTCCCCGAAAATAGGCGCAATCGACGCGGATTGATGAGACGATTCCAACGATACCAATTTCATCAAATTTTATCGAGCCGTTCTCTCATAAATGTCCAAATAAGGGTTTAGGGCCTTCAAAAATTGGCCGGATCGTGAGAATTGCTCCAAAAATAATGAAAAATAGTGCAATCGATTCCTTTTGATGAGCGGAGAATGGTCCCATAGAAATTGGAAGCTTCTATCGAGCCGTTTTAGCTAAATAAATTCAAAAAAACTGACCTAAAATAGAAATTGATCGGTAATCAGGGTCCGCTCGGTGCCTACCGGAGACCCTTAACTTTCTTTGGGAGTGCGTTCATCAGCAAAACCACCATTTACAGGTGATCAAGGGCGCCACCAACGCGGTGGAAATCATTTTCAAAAATTAACTTGTCATGAGCCAGTTCAAGGTAATTTTGGTCACCCAGGACCCTGAATTGGGTCTATAAATGTCGAAAATTTTGGCCAAAAATTTGGCCGAACACATCCGCTCGTGGGAAAAACTTCGGAGGTGTGTTTTTCGACGTATTTCGTTGAGCTGATCAAGATTCTGAAAAAATTATACCAAAAATTTGCCTGGGAGCCGAGATACCAGAGTTGTCGACTTTGTCTGTCCGCGACTGTACGATTAGGCAGAGTCGAAACAGCTAAAAAGTAACTAGGAGCTACCTACTGAGTGAAAGCTGTAATTTGAGAACGCATATACCAGGAGGAATGGCGGTGGATTGAAACGTCATTCGACGGTGGGGAGTTAGTTGACGCAAAACATGTCGAAGAATATTCTGCGAGCGTTTACAAATCAGCTAAGGTTTTGTGAAGCGATTACGGAAGGAACGTACCGACGGAGAGAACAGAATGCGAAGAAAACGATACCAAAAAGAATCTGATTGGGCAGTAGTTCACGGAATTATCAGGGGGCGTAACATACCTTAACTTCAATTGACCAGTTCACAATCGTTGAACTTGATGGCGAAAGGACAAAAAAGTGAAGAAACGGCGCAAACTGTACATGTATGCGAATATTGTACAAGTATGTCGTGCTTGGATTGACCACGAAAGTTAGAAGGAAAAGTGGGTGGGTTCAGTCGTTCTAAGGAAGAGATCGTTGCTGCTTTGAAAGAAATGCAAGATTGTGAGGTGACGTACATGAAGAAGAACAAAAGACATGCGATAGTCAAGAGGTAGACGCAGAACACTGAGAAAGGGAGGTATGTCAGCGTTGTCGACAACGTATGATGTGCGTTTACACACCTTAACTTGCGGTAGGGGTAATCGAGCCACCATAGCTGAGACTCACGAGGTTGATTCTTAGATAAGCGATCCTCCAGTGGGGATCCATCAGTCCCGCCAAAGTACAGCATCCTCAACCGCGTAACGACGATTACCCTGCCCAATTTCGAGTAGCAAAATCTTCACCGAGGCCCATAACGAGCACCAATGAGCGACGAGTGGAATTAACAAGAAGAGTAAGCCCTGGAGCAGCTGCACAGTGGTGAATCGTCGACAGGCAGATGCTGATGTAGCACTCAAAGTAGAGGCGAAAGCAGTATGAGAGATGGTCTTGGGTGACAGCAGTGAGCGGTTCTAGGTAATTTAAGCCCCAAAAATATCAAAAAAGCAAGGGAGACTCACGTAGTACGACCGAGAAAGGCTCCTTCAACCGACATGCCTGCAGCTCCTTCAATCGCGGGCAGCGTAACGATGATTCCCTCGCCCAACGTCGGGTAGCAGAATTTTCCCCGAGAGCCAGAACGAGCGCCAATAAGACAGGAACGGGACTAAGGAGAAGATTAGGTCAATGATGTGGCAATGGCGAGGCTTTGAGCTTGAGGTTTAAGGCAGCACAGCGGCGGCTCGTCGACGCGCAGATACTGAAATAGCTCTTCGAATTCAGCGAGGTGATGGCGGAAGGAGTGTAAGTAAACGTCTGGGACAACAAGTGTGAGGTACTTTTGAGGCAGAGGACATCTGAGCTTGTCCACGTCGAGGGTGTCGAGCGGGCTGTTATCAACGTCGATCAAAGAAAAATGCAGTAAGTTCCCACGGTTATTTTTATCTTTCCCCCTCGACGCCATCTCCAGTTTGTCTCCACACTACTGGGGCCAGACTATTTTGACGAGAGTCAAAATGTCTGGGCGCGTCATTTGGGTTTTGCTGTCTCGTTTTGCCATCCCGTGTAACCCTCAATTATGAGAGCAAAATCCAAGCGCCGTGACTCACCTTTTGACCACTGGCAAAAATTTCCCACCTCAGTAGTGCCAGTGTAGCGTTCCACATATAATTCTAATCAATTCATATTTTCAATCTTAATTTTTTTACTGTACTTCGCATCACGAATGGAATATTTACTGCATGTCCAGAAAATCTAGGAATTTCAATGTTGATTGTCTCTTTGCGGCTCGCGCTTTGTGACATAGGAATATTGGAGCCGCTCAACGATTCCTATTCTCACTGACACCATTAATTCGGCACATATCTGGATGTAAAAATGAAGCCCGGACCGTCCGCGTAGCCCTATTCTGATTGGGAACTTCAACACCGTCATCCATACATTGATACAAGAAATGTGGACTAGTTTAGACTCAATCAGCATCATGGAAAACATCGGATGTTCTAGCATGAGCCCAACTACGAAGTTGTAATGACCACTGGCAAGTAAAAATTGACGATAGTTACAGGTGCTTTGGCAGGAGATTTTACTCCTAAACGCTCGAAGTTTGATCTGCAGGAAGAATCCCAGTTTGAAGGGGGTAAAAATGTTCTGTTTCTTCGGTAATGCCGTGAGGGCGGCTGTACAGAACGGTGCATAAATATATATAAGAGCGGTTCATGCAAAATAATTGTAATGCGGGAAAGAAACCAACATCTGTTCGCTGATATGAGGTCATTAGTATGACTCTCGACGGCGCATTATAATAGCCGAGCATTTGCTTGACCTCGTAACATTTGACTCTTGGCACTGGCAGACTAAAATACTTCGTTCAACTCAACCGCTTCTAGATCTCCCGCAGTATCCGGAGTCATTCTGAGCCACTTAGTGATTTCGAGGTGAAGTTCTGCTCTAAAACCATATTCATTGAACCCACGTGAAATTTTTCCGCGAGATTAAGCTTTAAAATGATCTAATCCGGAATATAGGGCTGGGGAGTCGGCGTTCGGGACTTTACAGAGGACAGTTGGGCTGGCGCCACTGTCGTCCCATCGTTTTGACTGTTGCATAGCATTCATTGGAATTGGCAAGCTCCCATGATCGACTTGTTAACCTAAGGGCTTTCTCACATTGCCATACCGTTTCTTATAAACGAATTACAGTATGTTCAGCTATGTAGCTCGCCTTACTCCTCAATGCCTTCACTTTCGGTGCGCGCCGTACCCGGATGGTCCGTTATCATCTCGTCAGAGGATTTATCCTTGAATTCATCCACTCTGAAATTTCACGTCGACCAGACTGGCGGCACGGCTTTTTCGCCAGGTGTGCAAAGAAATTTATGCTCTCGCTCTCTGCTAAAATGCCCCTTTACAGATATAAACGAGGCAGAGTTATTTCTGAATATCAGTTGCGAGTCTTTTGGTCCCAACGGATGCAATAGTCTCCGGATATCTATCGGGCAATATGAGGCGCCTCGTTAGTCTTCCTTATCTCTCCAAATTATCTTTTCGAGGGATTGAAGCAACCAAACGGCAGGGTTATCGTACCTGGATATGACACCCTATTCTACCATGCCTTACTGTTCGCAGCTACCAGACGTATCGGGTCATAATGCTTTTGATTTCCAAACATCTGCACCCTCCTTCATAACCGCCTTAAATCAAGACCCACATATGCCTTCGTTTCCATTTCCTCAAGTCCCCACCGCACCCATCCGGTTACCAGAAAACCAGGAGCATTACACGACACCGATGGGGGTTTCCATATTTGACTTCGACTGGTCCTCCATTCCATCATCAGCGAATGTAGGCGCTTTTCCGGTCCAACTGCCTGATCGGACTGGAAATATGGATACTGGGCATTGCGATTATTCAGGGACATCTGCAGGTGGATTTTAGTTTCCTTACGCCGTTTTATCAATACCTGACTCCTTTAAATGGGTAGTAAGGAACGCATTTTCCGGCACTGAAGGCATCGATGAATGCCATCTAAGGACTAGTCCCCATCAGTCAATGCCTCTGGGTCAGGGATATACTTTTAGGATGTTGTCGCCTCCGGAAAGCTCGACTTGTTCTGACATTCAGCCCGAAGAAAAGGATATGCAACCTGATAGCGACTCCAACGACGAGAAAGACAACGAGGAATACATTGAACAAGACAATAACCAAGGAATCAGAAGCTTTCCATCCAATCGAGAGGCATTGCCGACTTTCCGTGGAATCAAACAGCAGAAGACAAAGCCTCCCAGAGTATTTACGTGTTCTGTCCCTTCATGCAATGTGAAGACCTCCCGTCGGCACGATCTTCTCAGGTCTGTTTCTGCGTCTTTCAACTTTCAGACCCTATTCAATTTTATTCTATGCAGGCACGAGGTCAAAAAGCACGGAAAAAGGAGCAAATGGCAATGCGAATTCTGTCAGACTTTTTTTTCTTCCGAAAAGACTCAGGAGCGACATATCTGTTCACAAAAAATGATCCAGAGTAATAAATCGGGTGGTTCGACCGGCTGCTGGAAGCTACCGACTCATATGACCTGAGATGGGGCGAGCTTGTAAACCGGATCGTACTGCAAGCTCCAGAAACTCGGTTCAGTTTACGGTTTCCAGTCGAATCTATTCATACCAATCCGGACACATCGTTCCATTCTATGCACAGAGTGCAGGCGGCTTAAATGATAACAACATGACCTACAATGAAATGTGTTTGGAAGTTTAGGGGACCGGAAATTACCCTTAATATCATTGAGAGAATATCGGAAATTATGGGGTGATACTTAGTAGTCCCAACCTTGAGCTTCTCCTGTGTTGTGTTCGAGAGGGTTTGATTTCAATATGAAAACGACAAGAAGATGCGGAATATGTAGCTGTCACTGGCACGGGGAAGTAAAAATAAAAAACACGTAGAAGCTGGTGTCGTACCGCACTGATCGACTGCTCGACGAGTCTCCTAGCCTTGGCTGCCCAGGCCCGGACAGTTGGCCTACTCCAATGAATTTAAATCCTCAACAGAGGTCTTGACACGCTCGCATATTTGAATTCACGACGGGAAGAACCTATCGGGTTTAGGAGTGAAGCATTGACAAGAACGATATCTGGAAAAGTTGGGCTAAAAGCGCAAACTAACCTAAAGGATATTGCTCTCGCCCAGTCGCTCGCGTCCGAGAAGACTGGTCGACAAAACGATTCACACTGGTGAACTCCTGGGTAAGCGAACAGGAGTTCCAGTAACGAACGAAGGCGACATACCAGATAAGCGTCTGGTGGCCTTGAATCTGACACAGCACTACATACGGCTAACGGGGAGGAGGAGAGATCTGAGACTGCACCGTGACAGCGGTGAGTCATCAACAAGCTAGATAGCACGCCAACGTGAGCAAGGTGTGGGCGCAAGAGGGCTAGAGAACGCATGAGACAATAGCAGTGAATTTTTTCGACGTCTGAGCTTGAAAATTGAGAAATTTAAGAGTTTGAACATTTGAACGTCGAGCTTGCCTGTTCAACGTTCAACGTTCAACGACGAGAGTGTTCAGCGGGCTGTTATCAACGTCGATCAAGAGCGATCAAGAATATTCCCACGGATATTTTTTTCCATGCCACTTCCACCAGTGTAACGTTACACAGCAGCTTCACCTCTCTGGAGCACACCGATTGATACAGGGAGCATTTAATACTGTCAAACGGAAGGTGCTTGTGTGGAGCTTCCGCTCCGACTATGCGCGGATCAACGGAATCTGCCCCTATGCAAGACAAATACCGGCAACAACTTCTGCATACGATCGAGGCAATTCCTATTCGTTTATCCACTATACGGCCCCTCACTAATTACATATATTTCTTCATTCACATGCCGATCTCGAGGCACCTTTCCCCCTATTCTTAATTCCCCTTAAAATTTTACAGAGAAAATTTCCTAGCTAGTTAGGTATAAAAGCCCTGTAGTAGCTACTTATTTTCTTTGGTTAATCGCAACCCACCATTTCAAGACCTTTTGGCTGTAAACGTTCAGCGCATCTGGCAACCCGCATCGAGTTACGCCGAGTAACTAACTACCGACTACTTGAACATTTCTAGGACGTAGTTGACGGAGTCACTACCTACCCTCACCCCTTTTCCCTTTCCAACCTCGTTGGAATCTCTTCAACTGGAGCCCACCGCGAGGGGGTTCTAGACTTTTGTTCAAGTGGTTTTACCCACGCTCTATCAGCCGCCATCGTATTCAGGCAACCGAAGCCCACGAAGTCTTACATCGAGTTAACAAGCTTATTATTTTGTCACCAAACACTCCCGGTCCACCCGCAAACCGCAACGTACAGGTACTACCGCACGTACCCTCATTCTTCGACATCGCACTAGGCAATAGAAGCCTCCCGAAAACCCATTAGGCAATAGACGCCCATCTTATACTTCGTTCAGACTACCCTTCGTTAATACGGGTACAGCCTTACTCCATCTCGTTCCATCGTCAAACGTCGCATTCGTTCAATCACAGTCCATCATCGACCGCCACGGACACACCGACCCTTCAGACGGCTTCTCGTCCTTTCATTCATTGACAGGATTGGCATTAGCCTTCATTACACCTTTCGTTAACCTCGTGCAGAATATCCATCGTCACAGGTATCGCTCGTCCTCATTTCATTTCGCCGAGAATCGTTGTATTAGGCCTCGTAAGGCCACTCAAGAGCTTCTCCTCGACTGAAAAGTTAATTATTAACCGCCACAAATACACCGAGGTTCAAAAGCGAACCAAGAAGGCTCAGATTCGCGCAGCACGTCGCTTATGCCGCTGTGAGGGTTCCCCTCTGTCTAGGCACGAAACCCTCAATAATATACCCGGTTTCGAACCGCATGCTTGGTGAATTTATATTTCAATTTCCTTTCCCTTTTCGTACCGTTCACGATGCGCCACATCATCGATCACTTCTGAAACTGTTCCTTAGCAATCTTTCCCTTCCTACCATTAATTCCGAAGGTATTTTCCTTCTATTCTTCATTCCTCTGCCTGATTGTTTTCTTTTCACCTTGTTTCATAAATTTTACATTTCCCCATTTTGATCTCTACGTAGACTTTAAATACGGAGTCTTGTGTAGTAGATCCTCAGTTGAATTTGAGTATTCTTCTCACCCCATCGTCGTTAGTACCTTACGGCTCGGTTTCTACGATAGAAACGTCGTTTGGCATCGTTCCGGATCGCTCCCCATCGTCTCACTCTCGTCTCTCCCATCGAAAATCGTTTATTATCAATTTATCTACTAACTACCACCCACCATCCTTAGGATCCCCTCGAACCACCACGCAAACGGAGTTTGCGCCCCACTTCGTTTCCACGAAGTAATTCGAACTCACGCACTCACGTGCATCTTCAACTGGAGCCCACCGCGAGGGGGTTCTAACCCAATTTCCACCAGGAAATTCGTTTATTTTCAAATTATTTACATCTGAAACACATCCTTCCTTTGGAGCATTTCCCATCGTAATCGTCGTCATCAGTCATTAAAGAAATCAGTCCTATATCCACCATCCATTCCCAAACAAATTCGTGCCCTGTTAGCACGTCATCATCGTCAAAATTCGGCGCCATCGCCTCATACGTGAATTTTAATAAATCACTCCACCGTGCTATTCAACGCCAAAGCGATCATTTCAGTTGCATATTAATATCTCTCCCAAAATGTCGAGTTATGTCATGCCGTATAAACGCGACCCGAATGCTCCGAAATTCGATGGGAAAGCGGCATCGCTCGTCCCATTTCTCGATGAAATCAAGCGCCTAGCGGACCAATGTGGCCTCTCCATATCAAACTGCATAAAGTGGACGTTAATGTACGCACCTGAAGACGACCGCGAGCTTTGGGAATTGCTTGATTCGGCGAAAGGCAGCGATTGGGATGCGTTTATCAACGAGATATGTTCATACTACCCCGGAGCAGTTAGTGATCGAAAGTACTCATTGAAAGACCTTGAAACCCTGTCGGAAAAGCAATCGTTGACCTCGATCACCGATATTCACGTATTCGGCGAATATTATCGATCATTTCTACGGATTTCGAAGTACCTGGAGCAAAAAGGACGAGTCTCTCCCCGGGAAATTCAATTTTATTTCATGAATGGTTTACATTGCACTCTCAGAACCGAAGTACGCGACCAGCTTCGCCTCGAAAACCCCAGGCACCACCCCGACGATCCCTATAGCCTCGAAGAAATCTACAAAGCAACATTATTCGCATTATCCTGTGACCATCCGAAGGATTTACCACCGTTCATTAGTTCTGAAACTTCTCGCACTCTTCCGGGACCGATTGACGTCGATATCAGATCAGTCGCATCGGCGGTATTGAAGCAAATTAATTCCTCGGCGCACCACCAAGACATTCGAAATGAGAATTCCTCATATTTTCCACCGCTGGCTCGTACCAACAAAACAGTCGGTCAATTGTACCTCGAAAACACGATCTCAGACAATCGCAATGCCCAGAAGGATCGCGTTTCATCAGACAGCGCATGCATTCCGAGCCCCGAAGTATTAGGAAACTACTTGAATCACTCCACATCATCGCACCTGCAAGGATTTGACGAGCTACCCAAGCTCGAGTCGTTTATTTTGAGTATAACAGACCCTCCATGCAATAATGAATCTGCCGCAATGCCATCTAGTCACAACGACGAAAACCCTTCCCCAACACCGGAATCCCTCGAGATTAACCCAATAAACATATTTCAGAATATGGAACCAAGGCTTGCAAACGAATTTATGGAGATAGCTTCGAGTTCTCCGCATTTTGGACCATCGGATATCAAGTCATCCGACACCGAATCGGAACAAGCGCCCGAATCGAACTTAAGCGCCGGTTGTCTTCTCGACCACAATACGCCGACACAGGATAAAAACTTCAACCAAATCAGCACGGAAAACATCACTGAAGCTCTGGAACACAATTCTATTTCGAATAATGCACCTAGAAGCGACCTTCAGCATATGATTTCGACCTCAGTTCGTATGAAACAGCCAACTAGCATTATCCTGGACTGCAAAGCCGCTAATTCGTTTCCTCGCATCAAATTTGACCTCAACGAGCCGTTACAGCGTATAGAATTGACAGGCGCAAAAGGAGCTTCAAACCCTCGAGATATTTGTTCCGATAGACACTGCCATTCCTGTTCAATCGTAAACGCCGCAACTTACCTCCCATCCGACAATTCGCCTGGACTCGACCTAAATTGTGGCAAAAATTCGATTTTTGAGTTAATTGAAAGCAACGCCACTGTCCCTGAACTCTGCCTCGTCGATTCAAAGCTCAGCTTGCGCACTTCACGGCCAGATTCGAAGCTTCCCAATCCAAATACTATCTATGAAGAGAAAGAACATATTATCATCGTACCACCATCCATTTCGGCTCAAAGTATAGCACCAAACGATTTCGCGATTCCCGAGAATGCTGTAACTGCCTCAATCGAGACCCAAAACGCGCCAAAATTTGAACCAACTCAGTACAACGATCAGAACGGTCAGAAGGCAGATTTAAGCGCCCACGATCAGGGCAAGTTCACGCCTGGAATTATAGGCACTGCAAAACAACCCAGAAGCGAACCGATTAAACGCACCGCCGACGAGAACCTCAATATATTTGCAACGCCGCCCATCCTGAACTTAGAGTGCCACGGTCCCAATTCATTCACAAATCCAAGCCAGCCAAGTTCACACAACAAAATTTCAATTCATGCCGCGTTCTCAGCATCAGATTCTTTTCGCCGTTGCCCTCGTCGTTTCCCCGTTCGAAAGAAGAGATTTAAATTTGCCTGGAACACCCCGAGATCGGTTGACTGGGAAGTCAACATTTAAAGTTCCTGGGAGGTGTGAGGGTTCCCCTCTGTCTAGGCACGAAACCCTCAATAATATACCCGGTTTCGAACCGCATGCTTGGTGAATTTATATTTCAATTTCCTTTCCCTTTTCGTACCGTTCACGATGCGCCACATCATCGATCACTTCTGAAACTGTTCCTTAGCAATCTTTCCCTTCCTACCATTAATTCCGAAGGTATTTTCCTTCTATTCTTCATTCCTCTGCCTGATTGTTTTCTTTTCACCTTGTTTCATAAATTTTACATTTCCCCATTTTGATCTCTACGTAGACTTTAAATACGGAGTCTTGTGTAGTAGATCCTCAGTTGAATTTGAGTATTCTTCTCACCCCATCGTCGTTAGTACCTTACGGCTCGGTTTCTACGATAGAAACGTCGTTTGGCATCGTTCCGGATCGCTCCCCATCGTCTCACTCTCGTCTCTCCCATCGAAAATCGTTTATTATCAATTTATCTACTAACTACCACCCACCATCCTTAGGATCCCCTCGAACCACCACGCAAACGGAGTTTGCGCCCCACTTCGTTTCCACGAAGTAATTCGAACTCACGCACTCACGTGCATCTTCACCGCCTCGATTTATACCTGGTGATTGGACCAACCGATTGTGACCGAAAACTTTGCACAACCCACTTCGTTACTCAGCCAATTGAGTCAAAAATGCCTATGCCATCTCCTCGTGATCCTTCGGCGCCTAAATTCGACGGCCAGCCTAGGACACTTACCCGATTCCTCAAAGAAGTTTATTTACTCGGAAAAGGTTGTTCGCTTTCCGACCCCAAGATCATCGAATGGAGCATCATGTACGCAGAACACAACGACTCCGAGCTATGGGAGCAACTACCCGAATGCCACAAAAACAACTGGGAATTGTTCCGGAATGCTATCATCAAGTTATATCCAGGAGCCGACGGAGGCCGTAAATATTCTGTCGATGACCTTCAAATACTCGTCAAAGAAAACGCGCACATGCCTTGCATAAAGCCTGATCTGTTTGGCAAATTTTACCGAAATTTCCTTCGTATTTCAACATTTCTAAAGGCAAAGTCCCGTCTTTCGGACTTCGAAGCAGCAGCTATGTTCATGTCTGGCCTACATGCTGATTTTCAACTAAAAGTACGCATTCGTCTCAGGCACAAAAACCCTGATCACCACCCCGACGATCCATGGACCTTTAACGAAGTCTCAAACGCGGCATTATTTATAGTGTCACCATCGTCAGCCAATGAAACCACCTCGTCAACCCCAGTGGAATCCTCCAACAAAACTACTGCACCTATTGGTTCCGTTCTGGTCAATTTAAATCAAGTGCCAAACGACGAAGTTAAGCTCGTTATACCAGCAACTCTCCACAAGGACAACTCAGAGTCAGAACTTTCGTGTACTAGCTCCTCCAACGCTGCCCCGATCATTAACCCAAGTCGGAATTCGCATAAAGACAGTACGGCGACCGCATTATTTACAGGCTACGCCAGCTCAACGAATGTCAACACTATTCACGAGATCTCAACTCCTTCCTTCGACGATCCACCCCCCGGTTTGTCCCGCGTGGCTAGTGTTTTGAAGTCCGGTCAGGTCCGGTTTTTTGACCTTCCGAGCTCAGGACCGGGACCGGGACCGGTCCCTCTTCCCTCAAATTCTGCAAAAAACCGGACTGGACCGACCAGGACCGGTCCTGAGCGGTCTTGTGCAGTCTTTTGCGGTTGCGCGACCGGTCTGAACCGGTTGCGGTTGCAACCAGTTGGCGACCGGTCCAAGACCGGTCTTTGTAGGTGATTCTTGTACTTTATGCACTGGACAGTAGTTTTTTTAATTATATGTGTCTAAGATCTCATAAATCAAAAGAATATAGTCCGAAATATGTTCACATATTATTTTTACACTAATTTCTGCCATTTCCCGATCTATCTAGCTCCATCCAACCTTTGCAAACGAAGGTTTTCTTACCAGAGGCGTTTTGAAAAATGCCTCTGGTAAGAAAACTTTCGTTTGGAACTCACGTTGGCGTCAATTAAGCGCTGAGTTTGAGCTCGGCGCCTTGGTCTCGAGGGTTGCAAAGACCGGTTGCAACCGGTTGCAACCGGTCTTTCATCGGTTTTTAGGTTTTTGGGATCATGGAGGACCGAGGACCGGACTGCAGTTGCGGTCTTGACCGGTCCTAATAATTTGCGGTCCTGATCGGTTTTGGTCCAGTCTGGTCCCGGTCTTTTTCCAGTCTTGCAACCGGACTTCAAAACACTACGCGTGGCTGCTAGCTCGCCTATCGACATTCGTCCCGCTTTGCCCAATCCGACAGTAATAACTGAAATGAGCTGCAACACACTGCTTCCTTTCGCATCCGCTGACGCCCATCAAGTTAAGCAAGTCGACGAGCTACTCAACGAGCAATATAAACCGCACGATTTCGCAATTCCTGCCCTCGACACCCACAGGTTAGACCCCGAAATCGACCTGGGAGGCCAACTCAAAAATGATCAACCCGCCGAGATACTCGCAACGCAGAGCGTCCCTAAAAATCCGCACTATGGTTCCATCACAGTATCTACGCCAATCCCACTTCACTTCACTGGTCTACAATCATCGTACAAAGGAGAATCGGCCACCTTTGATCGACGAAATCCATTCTACCGCTTCCTCTGGTTCCCAGCTCGTAAGAAAAGGCTCAAATACCGCCAATGCGACGTATCAAAACCAATTGACTGGGAAGTCAATATTCAAAGGTCGCCCGGAGGAAGGGATACTAAAATCCATATTCGCACAGCATCTCATCGCACAGCCTAGTCTGCACAAAATTAACCGGCCTATACCAGGAGAACCCCAGCGCCATTTCGACAGAATTCGACAATTCAATCTGATTCAGACATTCATTCATCTGTTTCTTCACTTCTTTCCAAAATTCTCAATCCACCAATGCCCTCGTCCTTCGTCTCAAGACAATCCACACGTCTTGTCGGACAGCTTAGTCACCTGCATGAAATTGACGAGCCTATACCAGGAAATTCCCCGTCCCATTTTGACAAAATCACTTTAATTCATTCTGATTTATGCTCATTCATTCGACTGCTTCTTCGCTTCTTCGCTTCTTTGCTTCTTTCCAATCGACCAACTCCCTCGTCTCGAGACAATCTACACGTCTCGTCGGACAGCTTAGTCACCGGCGTGAAATTGACAAGCCTATACCAGGAAAATCCTCGTCCCATTTTGACAAAATCTCGTTAATTCACTTTGATTATATTCCTTCGTCCGCTTCTTCGCTTCTTCGTTTCTTTCCGATCCTCCAGCTCCCTCGTTTCAAGACAATTTATTCCACAGGAGATCGACACGGAGGTCGATTTTCAAAAGTTCCTGGGAGGTGTGGAGCTTCCGCTCCGACTATGCGCGGATCAACGGAATCTGCCCCTATGCAAGACAAATACCGGCAACAACTTCTGCATACGATCGAAGCAATTCCTATTCGTTTATCCACTATACGGCCCCTCACTAATTACATATATTTCTTCATTCACATGCCGATCTCGAGGCACCTTTCCCCCTATTCTTAATTCCCCTTAAAATTTTACAGAGAAAATTTCCTAGCTAGTTAGGTATAAAAGCCCTGTAGTAGCTACTTATTTTCTTTGGTTAATCGCAACCCACAATTCCAAGACCTTTTGGCTGTAAACGTTCAGCGCATCTGGCAACACATATCGAGTTACGCCGAGTAACTACCAACTACTTGAACATTTCTAGAACGTAGTTGACGGAGTCACTACCTTCCCTCACCCCTTTCCCTTTCCAACCTCGTTGGAATCTCTTCACTTGCTATTCTTACTCCTAGTACTCCAAAACAGCGCGCTCATTTAGAGATAACATATAGTGCAGACCGGGCTCTTCTGACGGCCTCATGATCAGCCACCCCTTGTCCTTCCAATGGCACGCCTTCGTATTCGCCTGTAAATGAATGCATTTGCATTACATAACACTACCAATCCCAGAGCCCTTACCATCGTCATAGCCGGGCGCGCCATTCGTTTGTCCCAAATTGCACGTAAGCAGGCACCCACCATCGATTTCAGTTCGGAAGAGCCTTGGCGTTTACCTCAGAACTATCTTTTATCCCTAGAGGTGTGTCTCTATCATGCATTTTAGCTCCTCCTTTCTAACTGCATGGTATACAGCTCGTTGGTCTGCGTTCGGACTATGCCCGACATGGTTGCGGTTGCCTTTCCTATCCTCCGCGCTGCAGCCCCCAGAAATATAAGCTTTCGGTCTCACTTCTTATCCTTTTACCAACTTGCCGGTACCAATGTCTTCCACATTGACAATTTCACTACTAAAGTTTACAGCCTTTCTCCTGCTCTCGTCTCTTCCCTAGTTTCTTGAAAAACTAAGTGAAGAGAATCGCCGACCCAAGTATCTCGGCTGTTAAATCCATTGCACCCTAGAATTGCTCAGGTCCGTAAAGGACGGCAATTCATTCGTATCTTTGTCAGTGCGTTCCCTGCCCTCCTGTTTGGTGCTGCGGCTGTACTATCGAAAACTTATGATCGACCTGCCCCCGTTTTTTCCTTTTCTATGTGTCGGGAAAGGGGGCGGAGAAGACGGAAAGATCATGACTTAAACTGATACGAAGACAGCTCAGGGCACGCAGCGGTTTGTACTGACGGGACAAGATAGATCTACATTGTGCCTTGCGCGACTTCGTGGTTATCCAGTCGATCACGGGAAAGACGTCACTGTCCGTCTTTTCAATGACAATTATCTCTAATCACTGTTGGCGCCTACTGGAGAGACACGCGGCTTTGTAGGCTGTGTATCTTTTGGCTGTGGGTTCTAGGGCTGCCTTTCAGTTGTGATTTTGGTTCTACTTTTGCGCTGCCATTCTCAGTCTCAAGTCCCTATGACTTGAAATTTTCAAGTTACAATCTTTGTCTAACTCGCAGACAGATACCGACTATAACTTATGGATCGCAGCGGCCACGTTACCTCGCCGTTCCAATATACTCCAACTGGTTATCCCATTGAGAAAAACGAGGTTAATAATACTAAATTACAAAATACACAGGACGGTTGCGGTCAAGACAGGCCAGTAAATAAATCTCCAGGGCTTTACTACATTCGATGTTCAACAACTCGTGGGATCAATTACACTACAACATTCCTTCCATGAATGTTGGGCGTTTGTAATCCTTGGGTTAAGTAGTAATAAGCATCTCAGAACATAAAGAAAATACAGGTTTTTACCCGTTCCATTTCAGCTTGCTGAGTAACAATGATACGAATGTCGTCATGAACAGAGTCCAGTTTTATCGTGTTGGAGGACGTCCCTTCCGTCCGGGAGGGGCGCATCTCTGATGCTTCATAAAAACCAGATTTCTTAGCGATGTGTTGGCGCGAATTAAGGCTATTAAATAATTTTATGATTGGGAAGACAACCAATATGGACGGTTATACGTTGCCAATGCACTGTTCATGTATACTGGGCGGGGTTAGGTCAGTGCTCAAAACCCGGTACAATAGAAGTTTGACCCACGTTTTCCGCTCATTTTAAGGCCAATAAAAAAATAAAAAGTCCCAGGAACGACGATAAACTGTGATTCGATATGACTGGGGAACAACAAGAAAGGGGATTTACTAACCAGAATTAAATTCAGTGCAGCACAGACTGCTGTCAGCATTCCACGGTTAACAGCATTGATCATAAGGGTGCTCAACAAGGAGTTGGTCCTATTTTGAAGGAAGATCAGTAAGCTTAACTCGCGTCAACACATTGACGCACCTTCTGACACCACCCTTATGCTTTCCCAAAGTATACACAAGGGAAGCAGTGATCACAACATCGCAGATCAGAGCAGCTGCTGCCTGGAGCGTTGTGATGGGCTGGTATTCGTCACAGAGTTATCTACGAATAACGAATCAGACAGCGAATGTACGGACCTTTGTGCTCCCAAGCTGGGTAAACGATACTAGCCGACCACTGTCGAAATAGCGATAGAATAAGTAAGTTCTGTGATTATGATCTCTGCATTGGGGTTATTTACCTGATTATAGTTTGGGCTGGGAGGGTGTAATGCATCCAGTGATTAGCCCATTTCACCGGGATACAGAATAGAAATTACACGCTCACCAAGTCCAGATCCTATAATGGTCGTTTTTATCATGTCAGAGGAAATCTCTGCCTCTTAAAACGAGTTTTATAACAAACCAATTGCAACCAACGCCGTTAACACCTGCAAGTTATATATGTGTCAGTACCTTTCGGCGATAAGTGATGGGAGACTTGGCTATGTACAATAATGCTGGAAAGGATCTTATTTTTCTTGTTTACTGAGTCACGTAGCATCACATCTCCATTATGCTGAAGTTAGGGGAAACAGTATCTCACAGACGTAGATGCAAGATGCAAAGTACCTGGTGTGTTGCTCCATTAAATGTAAGTTTTGGGTTGAAGGTTAACGACTTACATCTGCACAATAAATGCTGAAAGATACTGTAGGCTTCGCCTTGAGTTTCATCTACCCGTAAGCAAGACATGTCGTACCGTTGCACAAAGCTGAGCCTATGTGATTTTTTTCGATTAGTGAATCTACTTGAGGCTTAATTCACAAAGACCTACTGAATCTTGCCTGGAAAGTCGTGATGGAATGGTTAGCGTTAAACGGAGGTAGCATCGGGAATGCCTTGCCAATGAACCAACAGGAGGCCAGGGGCGTTTCCAAATCCGTCGATCAGATAGACGTATGTGACTTGAAAAACGGTAACAACTTGGAATGTCTCGATCACGCTGAGATTCGAACTAAGTACTCTGTACTAAATAAGTATTGGGTTTAGACTGACACTAGTGCAGCCACCTATGACATTTCTCAGCATGCAAATTATGCGCGTTCAAAGAATCACTTACCATTGCCTTGATGCTCCCGTGGTCCTTTGAGTACCAATGAAAATAGAGCCAGGCCTGCAGAAAGGCACATCCTTGGAGGCTAAGAAGCATAGATGAACGTCAGTTCACCTTAATTGCTACAATGAACCTACAGGATCTGAAGGAAGAGAGTTATAAGCCAAAATCCGTAGGTTGAATCGAGTGGGCTGCTCATTTTGTCTCTTATGGCACTCACAGCTTGGGCCGGAACTTATACTAAATGGTTCCAGGGAATTTTCTGCTTATCGGGCTTCAGGGCTACATACTTTCCATGTGAAAATTGCCTGGTGTGTTCACCTTTTTTAAGGATGGGAAATGGTTAAAAATACGCCGACCATCTAAGACTTCTGGGGATCTTTGCCGCCGTATGTGGCGTCTGGAAGGGCGTTAACAAGACCGCAAAATGAACATAGCAGAACTGGATTTATGCTGACTAGAGCCGCAAGTTTGGAGGATCGGTGAAGACCATTAATCGCGGTCCAGTTAACGGTCGTTCGTGTTCTCACATTTCTGGCAGCCTCCGCAAAACCGGTTTTAATCAACTAAGTATAAACAGGTCCTAGGAAGATATTTTGGTTTCTAGACGTAGATCCGGAGGAAATTTCTATTTATTTACCGTTTTCGGTCCGTATAATGCCAGGAGAACTGGTCTTGGTCTAAGGCTAGGCCAGAAGACAGGACTAATATCCGTCGAGTCGATGTTCCACCTCAATTCATGGACCGCGGGTAGAAATGTCAGTTGTCCGAAAAGATGGAGGCGACCTAGTCTGGTAGTAGTAGTAGTAGTAGTAGATTAACCGGCATGGTCCAATGGCTGAACACCGGGTTTCCGAGAGTATTAACACACGTGCAAGCTCCTCTCATGTGTCATCCCGGACCCTGTGCACCAATACCTATCAAGCCGCACCGCTTTTAAGGCCGCCCTCACGATACCGTACACAGGGCAAAGAAACTTCAAGTTCCCACTCAGGACATAATCATCCAGTGGACGGGTAGTGGTGGGACATAGATAGGAACAGCATCATATAGAGCAAGGACCTCATGTGTATATTTTGCGAGCAATTTAATTGTGTGTGTTTGTGCAACCATGTGGCAGAGCAGGTCTTTGCTATTCATGGTCCCAATTTTGGGCAAATTTGGTGACCTGTTATATATTTCGGCCAAAAAATCTGTGCGCAGTGCTATGAGTGCTGGGTTCTCATCACACTCTAATAGTGCGTGTTCTGGACTTTCAATGTCTCTTTTGCAGAACCGGCATTTTCTATCATGTTGCTCAATACGTGGTCTTCGGTGCTCTGTCCATCTCAGTCGCTCTAGAGCAAGAGGATGGCATGACAATAGTAGACGTGTTATGGCCTTCCTGTGGTTGGCATTGTTGACCGACAGGTAGTGCCTGAAATGCATCGTCTTGTGTTTGAGTTCCCCACTATCCTTATCTGCTACCATCCTTCCATGTAGAAGATACATCTTTGGAGAGTTGTCAATGGCTGACTTCAGCCAAGTAGTCATTGACCTTAGCACTGCTTGAATTGTTGCATCTAAGTTAACTCGAGCGACTCCAGTTAAGCATGGGAGAGGGACCGGGGTTGGGAGGCCTCTTAGAACAAGCTCCAAGTCCTTCACCCATGAGTTTTTGCCTTCGGCTGCCAGGTTTATTGAGTCGTTTAGTGCCCGCCGAACATATCGGTCATTTGGTAGGGCAATTAGATATTGCAAATATCGCAGTGCTAAAACAATTCTCCGAAATCTGAGAGGTACCAATGCAGTCTCGGTAAACAGCGGCACCAGCATGCTGCGTTGGTTTAGCCCAAGAAGTCGTCTTAGGAAAGCCACTTGGATTTCTTCCAGTGCAGCCAGGGAAGACTTGTTTGTGTCTAAACTGATTTCACAGCCATGAATTAGGTGTGGGTCAACCAGTGCAGAGTATAATTTTTTTCCCTCCCAAGGTGGCAGGACTCCAACCATGGACTCTAGACCAAATATTGCATTGCCAATGGCACGTGCTTTGCTTGCTTTTGTTGTGTAGTGTTCCTCAAAGAGGTTTAGCTTTCGGGTACCCTCTTTAGGCGACTTAATTGTCATGCCAACGTAAGTTTGCTCAGTTGAAATAGTTACATTATCCCCCCCAAAGGTAAAGTTGGGGAGAGTAGCAACATCTGTTGGAGGGCCAAATATCATGAGAAATGACTTTGTAGCATTTATCACCATGAAGTTTATGTTGCACCATCTCCAGAAAGCATCCATCTTACGTTGGGCTCCAGCAGCTGTTTTTGACAAGAAAATTATGTCGTCTGCTTGCTCCAGGTGGGCAATGACAATTGAGGCAAGCATTATATCATCGATGTCTTCCCGGAGGCAAAAATCAGCAAGGTAAAGTGTCCACAGAATTGGTGAGGATGTGTCACCAATTAGGATACCAATGTTTGAGATAAATGTTGAAGACATCTCTGAGTTATGTCGAACCGCGTATGCCATATTTTTGTATAAGAGACGTAGCCAGTCAAATATATTTCCGCCAGCACCCATAGCTCTTAATTTGAGCCATAAGGTTGATTGGTCTGTAGAAGGAAATGCATTGCTTAGGTCTGCAAATACAACATAAAGCGGGACACCTTCGGCTTGCGCTCTTTCAATCGCACATCTCAGGATAAATATGTTATCATTTGTGCGATAACCTTCCCGAAAGCCATTTTGTGATGGTGGAATGAGGTTTTTAGCATTACACCACTTGGTTAACCGCATGTGGATTAAAAGGGTTAGCGGTTATTTCGCACGAATCGACAGTCGTCCATGGCCAATAGTGGAAAACGGTACACAATTAAAAATTTTGACAGATGTAACCTATTGGATATCCGAATCCACGTCGCTCATCTTATTGGACAGCACTATTTATCCGAGAGATCTTGTCGTGGTCCAAATGATTCTATTTATTATCAATGTTTGTTATGGGTGTTACTGCCGTATTAAGATATACTCGAGTAGCTCAGTCGACCAGAGCGAATTTACGAATTATTAGCTTGAGCTTTAGCTCAATTAGTCGACCTGCAGGTAACCTCAGGGAATCAGTTCGCTGCTTTGAAGCCCACAAGACCAATTACTCTGGAGTCATGGGACTTGTAACACCTATAATTGGAGGTTGTCGACAAGGCCAGCGACGCTCGATGTCAGTGCCATCCTCACTCTAGAGCGTATGTCTATTTGGACGATCAGTCATCTCGAGTTCAAGTTTTCTCATGACCAGTTTGATGATCAATTTCAGAGTATCGCATTTCAAGTTCCCTCCACTTCCGCTCTGATACACCGTACACGAGCATATTTTTGTAAGATACAGTGATTTGACCATGTATCGCAAGCAAGATAATATGGGATCCACTCACACAACAAATTTAACCAGTCACATAGCACTGAAGTAACATTCCCGTTGGAGTGGGCCAATCAGGGCGACAGTGCGCACCTGAAGCCTGGCAAGGCTCGGAAGCAGGCGTCCGGTCTGACAAGCACGCAAGGGAGCGACTATGGCACCAAGCTGTGAAAGCGTGTATAGATGTTGGCGGGCATTCATCCCGGGGCGATATCAGAAGGAAAACTTTTTTACATGCGGCTGTTTCCCTCTAGATTTGATTGAAATGCGAGGAATTTTGTATATGCGTGAAGTTTGTTATAGAGCTAAAGTGCAGAAATTCTTGAAGACGTTGGGGGCTGAGCGCTGATGTCCCTCATGATCAGTTTCTTAAAATTCATTGTCGCCCATATTGTCACTGTCAGTCCATCAATTCGAGCCTACCGATAATTCGGGACGTCTGACTCAATTGTGCACTGCATTGCATAACCTAACTTGGCCTCTATTATGAATACTAATAGGGATCACAATTTAGAGCATCTGACTACGCTGGGGATAACGGCTTCTTCTTGCTAAATTTAACACATCTCAACTTAAATAAACGGCAAAGCTACCATCCTGCACGCATGCATAAATATGCCTCCTAGGTGGACGTCTGACTTTGCTTTTGAGAAATATCTCACGAGACGAGCTAAATTTCGACGCGGCCATCCGTTTGTAACTCATAGACAGCATTTTATTAATAGTCCTGCTTTAGCTCGCCTAAATATACTGAAAGCCATCTTCTTTTCCATATCATGATCATGATCATACCATGGTCACCTCGCTTACTTCGAGGTCATCCGTTGGTGCTAGCGTCCTGTTTATACAAGGACTTAGTCTGGGCTACCAACCTCAGTGCAACGAATCTTCCTCAGTCGAGCGCAGCAAGGAAAAAGGAAGACCCAAAAACACACTTCAAATAGTCAGTTAAATGGCGCCATAGCCGCCTACTAAATTACCCAGTTGTGAGCGTCGAGTGACCGTACTTTGCCGTGTCTAATGGATCTTTAGTCAGTCAAAATCAGATACTGACTCTCACAGTATGCAAACACACAGGTATCACATTGAATTTACACGGCAGATTTGCAGAATAGAAATAGCGAAAGGTGTGTGGGGTGACAAAAGTTGGGAACGGAAGGAAAGAGGGGTTTGGGACGACTTGATAGACCTCAAATATGTAGTCGCCTTGGCGACAGAGGACAGTCAGTCATCTTGGGGGAAAAGAACACCGTAAGTCAGCCATCTTTCCCATCCCATGTTTTCCGTGAGCAGATTTGTCGCGGTATGCGCCCCTCCACGACTTCGGCATGACGACCTTGTCACATCCGCAAATGACTCGAAACCTTGAATTGGCGGCGGTGGTGGTAGCGGTACGGATAGCGCTGGTCGAGGTAGCCGTGATGATGAGAAGGATACGGCGACTGTTTGTGGGGAAGAATCGCCGTATTTTCCCAATATCCAGGCTGAAATTCGGAGGGAAACGGTTTTGAGACAACCGCAGATAGCGCTAACAAGGAATATAGATCGAAGTCGTGTGCTAAAGCTAGAGAAAAGAATGGAGTTCGGGCCTGTCAACAGAGCTTGTTCCTCGATAATTGATCAAACCTACCGCCTCACCATCCCAGCTTTGCTAGTATCGCTCTATAAGATATCGGAATTGTTGAAGGTATGATAAAAAAATGAAGGCAAAGAAAGTAAGCACAACGAAAATAATAATCGGGAATGATCAACGATAGCAAGAACATGTCTGGGTGATGAAGCAAGTACGGTACCAGAAACGGTTGGGCGAAAAGCGCAAACTTACCTAGAAGATAGTGCTCTCTATCGGTTCCGCCCAGTCGCTCGCGTCCACGACGCCTTCATTACTTCGCATATTTTCAGAGGCACCCGTTTTCAGCCTTAATATCACTGCCCACGAAAGACGAACTGAGGGGGATTCTGGAAGGCGCGTTCCTCGTGTTCTTGGGTGCTGCCACTGCATAAAGCCTGGGCCTACAAATACACGGTCATAAAAACTATGGTGGTTCAGTTGGCGCCGGTTGCAGTCATGACGTTGCACCTACATTGTCGCGCTCTGAGCATGGGAAGCATGAGAAAGGAAAACCTGCAAGATTGTGATGTAGAACTTGAGTCTAACAAATGCAGAAGACTCATAAGTAGATAATAAGGAAAAGGCCTACCGTGTAAGGTTGTTCTTGACTTTCTCTCGGCTTGGAGCTAAGAACTAATGGAATGCCAGCGCTCCTCTAGGTGGCCAGCGTTGTCCACCGCGATTGTCGTGACGAATTCACCACTGGCAGGTCGCAACTAACGATTTTGTCGCAAGAATTGTTGGTTGTTGGTATAGTTGCGGTCCACGGGTTTCGCGAAGTTTACAACCACAGGTCATTGCAAATTGTGGTTGGATTTGGCTGGAAAATCAGTGCGTTCGAGTTGGTAACCAGGTAAGGCCTGGCTAATTCACTGCGGCGCGAGTCGGAATAATCACGTGTTCACTTTCCCGCATGACTGCCCCCAGGATGTCTTCTCGGGATCTCAGCCAACCATTGGAATTAAAATATCTAGCATAATTCAGGGCGTGCACCATTTTATTCTATAGAGAGGATTTAACTCGTTCTACAATTTCAAAGCGCACGGATGTATCAAAATCAAACACAAATCCTGCACCAAAGCCTCAAGATCAGTGCTTTTAAGCCTGAGCGACCGACAGGGCATAGGTGTTCAGGGTCTCTTGCAAAGCAAAATAGACGTTCTTGAGACACATCATGCGAAGACTAGTAAACTAAAGACATATTAGCTGTCTGAAGAAAAATATTAGACTGTTAGACAGTAGACTTACGGCCGCCTGATCGTCATCGTCGTAAGCGTTCCCGTTTGATGCAGAAAGCTTGTTCACTTTCTCCAACCCTTCCTTGAGCTTAATAGCATAATTATACCACGATTCTCCGAGCTGTTTCAACAAGTTTAAGTTTTAGAATTTAGAAAGTAGGCAAGAATATTAACTCACGAATTTCGCCGGTCTAGAGAATTAGCACGCCACATTAGTGTTGCCTATAAGTCAAGAAAAGCAAGAAGTACGAACTCTCTTATCTCTTCTACAAGCTTGTGGATATCCGCATCGAGGATTTTAAGCTGCTCCTTGACATTGGCAGCCTGGCTGGGAGTAATATCGTGCAGCTTCTCTTGGAATGCGGCGACATTTTCACGAAGCCTTGAGAACCGATTGACGTTATTGTTTCCTGTCCTGTAAAATTCCTCGAGTCCCTACAGAACAATGTAAGGCTACTGCATGGTTGTTGAAATAAAATAAAACGAACAACGATGTATTTGTCAAACTTTATTTCTTTATTTCCAGCTGAAGCGGTTGATGGCAAAAACACGTCCAAAAGATCTGCACAGAACAATTGAATTACGCTTCAAAAAGATTCGGTAGAACCCAACCTTGAATTTTTTCGCTAAGCACGGTAGCGTTTTCTTCAGATTTGTTCATGAGAAAGGTGTATTCCTGACATCGAATGAGACAGGGCGTCAGAATTAGCATTAAACACATCTCGAGAAACTTACCTCATGCAGTGACATCCATTCCGGAACAAGCCTAATCACTTGGCTATTCCCGTCGAGGACAACTCCAAGGCCGTCAAAGATTTTGACACACGCGTGGACCTTTGCGAAGTTGGCCTCCATTGCCACTATATGTTTTCCCATCGTCTCGAGCTGACGGAGGTCCGACGCATTCAGCTGATTGGCAATGGTGTCATGGACCTCCTTCAGTTGCTTTTTCCTGGTCTCGCTCATGGTGATTTTAGAGATAAATCGAACGGTGTTCTGAATGGAGGAGAAGAGTGATTGACCTGATAGTTTGAAGTAAATTGAAGTAAACGACTACGATTATATACAGACTAAAATGAGAGGATAAATGTTGATGGCCAGAACGACTTGCAAATGGTCTCCCGCGGAATTGACAGGCTACTAAAATTCGCTGTCGTCTACGATGTAAAGTACTGACAAAGGATAGCCATCTCGTATTGATCCTTCAGAAACTCACGAAGAGCTGGCGGCAAGCTCGTGTCCGTCAATGATTCACTTGGGCTAGACTTTGAAGGTCAACATGGTCATTGACAATTAAAAATGTCGTATACTTCAAAGCGACTTGTTGAATACAAGGTACATATAGCGAATTCGGAATATGCCATACGCATTGAGCAAGATGCCGGTCTTAAATTACAGGGATTGCTATTGTAAACTGAAGTGTTAAGTGAGGAATGAGCGTCTAAGTCTCTCTCTGCCCAATGTTTGGCATGCAAGCGAGGTGTGATAAAAAAAATGTAGTTTATACGTCGCGATTGTGGCATCAATAATTCGCGTCAAATCGCGCGCACACAAGATTCTTTGTCGGTGTACAACGCATAGAGGAATAAAAAACTTCAAGCCGTACTCCTGCATAACGAGACCCCCCTGAGCACATCCCCAACACGCCAGAATTCCAACCATCCGTCGTACAGGTAGAGCGATACCTGCATATTTGACGTAACTTCCATGGCTTCAGAACTGGACCAAGGCACGGGGCTTTACCATCGGTGTTCGTACTTCGAATCCTGAAGGGTGATTCTTCCACTTAACGGCCATTTCCAGCTCCTCTCCGTCGTCAGTGAAATTAGCGACATTGGAGATTTTTTCAGCAAGTCTCAGGTTGCCGCCAAAATCCAGTGTCTTATAAGCTCTGTGGTTTCATTTTTTCCCAGAATTAATGTCATCAATATCGAAGCAAAAAAGTAGAGGTCGATGCTAGGGTCAACGAGGTAGAAAATGCGAAGAAAACAGAAAGGAGTTTGACAGAATGTTGACGAAATTAAAACAGCTATTCGAAGGCCAGCGTGCTTCCGGAGAGTTTCTCTGGTCTCGATAGCAGGGCTCGGGCACTTTGACGTCGTCTGGAATAAAGTGGGTGCAGCTTGACTTTCTTGGAATGTCACGGCGCTAAATCACGACCTTGAAGGTTCTGGCGGATTCACATGCCCTTAGTGAATAATTAAGGTCAAACTGTTGATGGCTTAGAGCAGGTACGACATATGTATCATAATTTCTCCATATTTCTATTCTCGATGTTGCATTTCGCAGGCAATGACCCTATAATTGTGCATAATTTCACTCTAATAAGAAGAAATTCATTATGCACAATACGGTCTGAGCCAGAGTCATGCATAACGATGCATAATCTAAGAGGTAGGGGCTGTGCGGTTTGTGCAAATGAGATTCCCCTTGTAAATTATGCATAAACCAACAAGAATGCTTAATATAGGGCATAGATAAGATCTCGGGAAGCTTCTAAGCGGTTGACAATATCCCGATCTCACCCTGATGGAGATTGACCGTAGCTACTGGTACACGATGCTCTTCATGGCGATCAAATTCTCAAGACGATCGTGAGGAACGATGATCAGCTCACCGCATCACTGTTCGAAACGACGACAGTGAAGGGTTCAGTTACCCGGCCCGCACACTGCCCGTCAGGAGTATGCGACCCGTATGCGACCGTCAAGGTTACTGTCGGACGCGCTGCACGCGCGACAACACCCTCTCACAGAGCGGCTGCATAGTGTTCATTAAAAGTACTCTACAATACCTCTGTTCTCACACTGCCTGGCAACTTGAATATTATTACGGATGAGGCAGGTTCTGTCAGACAAGCGGATAAGGTAGACTGTATGTACTGGACTGAAAGGAAACACTTTATAGTCATGAGACATAGTTTTGGAATTTATGAAGAGTGTCTACAAGCCCTATCGTATCAAGTTCTCAGAATAAGATATGGCTAATGTGTGATGACATTTCTTGAGAGTCAGTTAACTTCAAACAATTCTTCATTGCGTCAAATGAAGTAACACTTGAATTAACCCAATGCTATCCCGATCTAATTTTGCAACGTTTCAGAGCACGGCCTCACATACCCCGCGCCTCCTTTTCGCATACAAGGTTCCTGATCAATTGTACTGCAGCACCATTTGTTAGTATGAAGCTTTAATACTCACTGGTGACGCGCCTACAGCGTGCCGTGCAATAACACAAAAAATGAGTGCCCTATAGAGAAACTCAGATGTGTGATTCAGGGTTCGGTTGGTTGGAAGGTCCAACAAAACACTAATCAGTGAGCGGGGGTCGAGGTACAAAGTCAGCAGAGCGATCGAAGCCGTAGATATTGGAGACAGATGGAACATAGTTCAAGAACGAGGCGGGCATGGCCAAGAATACAGGCAAATGCAAGAAAAATCCAGAAGCTAAGTAGACATTCGAGGGGAGAAGGAAAGATAAGATTGGGAATTTTTTGGGCGGAAGTAAAATTTGGAAGAGGGGGGCGGGGCGGGGCGCAGGCGGGAATTGACAAAAACAAATTGGTCGTCGGCTAAGCAGGGGCATTTGGAAAAACGCCTCCGGTAACATGATGAACACGGGGAGTGCCGCTGTGCCGAGCACGGCGCCTATCGCACAAATCGGCAAAATTCTGCGCGTGGAGCGCGCAGAACACGGCGGCGCTCATCAATAATGCATGCTTCCACCCTGTCGCCCGATATGGTGCCGCCCTCTCGGACCATTTAGGATACACTGTCAGGAGTCGGGAATCCGCACATGGTAATAATACCACGCGCTGAGCAGTACGGGGGCATGGTTAAATCAAGATCTCTGATCTGAGGGTGGCATCTGAAGAAGACTAAGTATACTGGGAGTATCCTTTTCGAGCAGACCTCTCATTAGAATAGAAATATTCATAGTAACTAATTCTAACTTAGAGCCCAGTGTGCATAATGAATTAATTCTCATTAGAGTCGAATTATGCACAATACAGACAGCACTAGGTGCATTTCGGGTAGCGGATAACCAGAGGGTCAATTCCGAAGCTGGAGTCTACGAAGGATTAAGACGGGCTCTGCATAACTATGCCCTATGTGTAACAGTTTAGATATACATACAAAATCGAATCAAATTCTCTTGCCGACCGCAAAGGCCAGAATCAAGAGGTACCAGTGGTTAATTTATTCCTCGTTGAAGCTCTCTGTATCGTGACCCCACCATCCGAGAACAGCATTACAGTAAACTTTAGTGATTATTTACGAGTCTTATCTCAAGTTCGTCTTGGTTTCTCGCCAAATTACGCTACCTGTTGGGTCATGGTCCAGGAGTTTGAATGCGATCTTCAGTGTGAGGCGTATGGCAATGTGGGGTGATGTCGGTCGTTCTCTGCGTGAGATAGAACAGAATGAAACACGAATGAGAATCATTCCATGTGCGCTGATGGATGCATGAATTATAATTAAGGGATACTGGTAGAGGGCTCTAATCTGGGCGCCTCATCGCTTGGCACATTCTAAATCATGTAAGCGCTCAGGCTTAATTAACATGAATTTCGTACACGCTCCGCCCACTCGCGCTCTCAGAATTTGTGCTGTAAGAATTACGCAGAACTAGCAAGGCGTTTTGGAGGCGTTGTGGTGAGCACGGGGGCAAAACGAATCTTTATCTCAATATTCAGCGGTTAATTAAATATATCTGTACGTAGGCGGACCCAGGCTCCTTTCGTCATCCGAGTACAGCCAAACCAGACGAGAATAGAGGCGAACAAGCCAGAATTCACACTGACAGGGGCGCAGGGTTTGAGTGCAAAGGCGGTGATTTCTAACAAACGCAAACAGCGACGTTGCTGATCTGTCTAAATTGGCCGACCAACTCCCTTGTCTTCCGCCAAATCTACGCCCGTCAGCCAGTTTCTAGGAGCAGTGCTCCTGGATAGCCAGCGTTTGTGAGTCTTTCTGCGTTTTGTGGTGTTGAAAATCTCTGATTTATAGGCTTTTGTTGTCCCAGTGACGAATCTTTTACTTCTACATCCTTCACTCGGTTCCAAGGACGCCGCCACACTACCTTTCGACTTCCCAGAGGACCATCTTCGTTCTCTTCAATCCTTTAGATTGCAGAATGTTCACGCCAGAGATGGATTCGGGCCCGCCACCGCTGGTGGACGCACACCCATCGTTCATCCCGCCACCTCACGGCGCGTCAAACGGCGGGCATCCAGGGTTTTTCGACCCATTTCCCGGGGCGAGAGGAGGTGGAGGAGGTCATCAGTCCAGGTCCGTCGTCTATTTCCAACCTGTTTACTTCCGCGGAGGCTGAGACAACTTTCTTTCGACGACAGTGGGAGGTGGAGTCGAATACGTTGGAGTCGCTGGTGATGCGCGTCACTTGAAGTCGGCCAATACGATGATAGAAGCGTTGATTTCTCACCTTATCCATAGACGTAAAACACCAGCAGTATTTCGATGCCACCCAAACGTTGAAAACCACGGCGAACGACCAACCCATTCAGAAGTCCTGTGGCCTACCCAGCATCCGATTCGACACGAATTCCACCGATCGAGGTCGTGAGGGTGAGAAAACGACGAACGTGGTACTGATCAAAGGCGAGTTTGAACCCCATGGCTGTGTTTTATTCGCTGTCGTCGGTGTAGGTGCGTTAACAACAGGCTTGGCACTCATTTCAAAAATATAAGGACCACCATACGGTAGCTTTGACGAACATGGAGCAGTGTGGATGAACCATGGCGGATAGAAATGGTATTGGAGGCTAACCAGTTGTGTTGTCAGGTAAGTGGTCGACAGCTGGTGTTAGAAAGACAGGACCGTTTACTATGGCTAAGGCTTCAGTGTCGAGCGAGGTTGCGGATGACTTCCTGGCTATATCCTTGCCCTTGGCGATAACTGAGTGCCGATGATGGTTGAACCTGAACTCGCGACCATTGTTCCCATTCCTTGTTTCCGTGAGTGAATTTGTCACGGTATGTGCTCCTGTACGAAATCGGCCTGACGACCTCGTCATATCCGCCACTGACTCGGAACCTCAAAGTGGCAACGAGGTTGCTGCAAGCGTGGTGGTAGCGGTGGAGATACTAGATAGCGCTGATCCAGGTACCAGTGACAACGTGAATGGTACGGCGAGCATTGTTGGCGAAGAATAGGTGCGAAGTATCGAATATCCAGGTTGAAACCCGCAGGAGAAGTGGTTTGGGCTAACGAGAAATATGGGTCGAAGTAGGTGCCGGAGCTGGATGAAAGAAATGAATTAGGGCAGAGCTTCTTCTGCGATGATTGAACATCGTACCCAGGCGTCACCAACATAACTGTGCTAGTGTCGCTTTACAAAATCTCGGGGTCGTGCTGGTTCCGATAAAGAAAGAGAATGGAATCAACACAGTAAGCATTATTTAAGAAACCCAGCCACGATAAGCGAGAGGGAGGCAAAAGCCTGTCGGACTCATGAATGACGCAAGAACGGTATCCAGAAGGGTTGGGCGAAAAGCGCAAATGAACCTTAAAGATAGTCCTTTCTGTTCCTCGTTGGTTATCGCTCGCGTTCGAGACGCTTCCATGACTTCGTAGACCCATAGAGGCACCGCCTTCTGCCCTAATACTTCCCACGAGCGACGAACTGAACGGCTTCCTCGTCGTTCTGAAAGACGCGCCCCTCGATTTCTTCAACGTTTCCATTGCAGAAAGCACAGGGAAACAAATACACAGTCGCGAAAGCTAGTTTCGTTCATCTGGCGCTGGTTGCAGCCATGACGTTGAAACTGCATTGTCGAGCTCAGAGCATGAGAAGGAAAACCTGCGATTGTGACATAGAACCTGAGCCCAAGGAGTTCTGAAGACCTATAAGGAATACGCGTACCGTGTAAGGCATTCCTTGACCTTCTCTCGGCTTGAAGCTAAAAACGAATGGAATGTCGGCGCTTCTTAAGGAGGCCAGCATTGTCCAGGTCAGTGCAAATTGTGGTTGGAGTAGGCTCGAAAATCAGTGCGTTCGAATTGGAAGCTGGCTAATTCGAATTCGTGTCCCGCTGCGGGCCGAGTCGGAATAATCACGTGTTCACCCACCCGCAAGACGATTTACTTAAGCTTGCCACTGTGCAGCCAGGATCTTTTCTCAGGGCGTGTATCCTTTGATTCTATAGAGAGGATCGAAAGTGATCTACAATTTCAAAGCGCCCGGATGTACCAAAATTATTTACAAATCCAGCATCACAGTCTCGAGATCAGTGCTTCTAAGCCGGCGCAACCGACAGGGCATAGGTGTTCAAGGCGTCTTGCAAAGTAATACAGAAAGCCTTAAAACTCTTCATGTGAAGTCGATTGAACTGAAGACAGATTAGCTGTCTAAAAAAAAATCAGGCTGTTAGACTTACAGTCACCTGGTCCTCATCGTCTTCAACGTTCCCCGTCAATACAACTGGCCTGGTCACTTTCACCAACACTTCCTTGAGCTTAGTTACGTTATCGGACCACAATCCTCCCAGCTAGTGCAAAAGTTTAAGATTCTAGAATTTGGAAAGTAAGGAGTATTAACTTACAAATTTCGCCGGTCTGCAAAATTAACACGTCACCTTAGCGTCGCCTACAGGGTATGGAAAAATCAAGAAATACAAACACGGTGATCTCACCCTCAAAGTTCTGGATATCTGCATGGAGTTTTTTAAGCTGCTCGCTGACATTGGCGATCTGGCTGGGAGTAATAGCACGCAGGTTCTTTTGGAAGGTGACGACATTTTCACGGAGCCTCAAGAACCCATTGGCGTTGGAGTTTGCGGTCTTGACAAACTCTTCAAGTTCCTACAGAACAATGTTAGGCTATTGTATGGTTGTTGAAATAAAGTGAAACAAACAGCGATGTATTCATTGAGCTTGATTTCTTTCTTTCCAGCTGAAGCGTTTGATTCTGCATATGGTAAAAACACCTCCAGAATATCTACACAGAACAGTTAGATTGCGGTTCAAAAATATTCTGTGAAAACCGACCTTTAATTTTATCACTAAGCACGGCAGCGGTATCTGCAGATTTATTCACGAGAGAGGCGTATTCCTGACATCGAATGAGATGGGGAGTCAGAATCGACAATTGAACACATCTCGAGCAACTTACATCATGCAGCAACTTCCATTCCGGTGCAAAGCTGATCACTTGCCCATTCCCGTCGAGGACAACACCAAGGCCATCAATAATGCTGACATATGCGTAGACCTTTGCGAAGTCGGCCTCCATCGCCATTACATACTTTCCTGTCCTCTCGAGCGTCTGATGGATATTTTTACGGACGTCCGAGTTATTCAGCTGATTGGCAATGGCCTCATGGACTTCCTTCAGCTGCTTTTCCGTAATCTCGCTTTTCTCGAGAAGCGCCGAAGCATTTACCGGTGGAAGTGTCGCAATGCTCATAGCGATTGAAGAGTTAAACCAAACGGGTGTTGTGAAGGGAAAAGAAGAGTGATTGTCCTGGTAGTGACTACGGTTATATATAAGAGGGGCCGACTTAAATGAGAGGATTAATATTGAAGGCCGCCAGAACGACTAGAAAAATGGTCCCTTGCAGAATTAACAGGGTCCTGGAATTCATTGCCATCTACAATGCAAAGTACTGACCAGTGACAATGGATAGACATCTGGCATTGATTCCTGAAGACATAATGACGCCCTGAATCAAATTGATCCTGTAGTCCTACTTCACGAAAGCACAGCCTGATAGAAACTCACAAAGAGCTGACGGCAAGCTTGTGCCCGTCAATGATTCGTCTGGAGTAAACTTTGAAGGTGAACATGGTCAATAACATCTAGTATCGTCATAGGCGTCGAAGCGACTAGTTGCATACAAGGTACATACACCGGATTCGGAATATGCCATACGCATTGAGCAAGGTGCCGGTCTTAAATTACAGGGATTGATATTGTAAACTGAAGTGTTAAGTCAGGAATGAGCGTCTAAGTCTCTCGCTTCCTAGTGCCTAGCATGCAAGCGAGATGTAATTTATGTTTGTACGTCGCAATTGTGGTATTAATTCGCGTCAAATCGCGCACACAAATTTCCTCTCACCGCTGACTCTTATTTGTCTGGGATTTGAACTACATACAGCGCTTTTGATTGATGAACCGATGTGCCAAAATTCCAAGCACTCTGAGTCTGATAAATCTCGAAAAGCGCGTCGAGCAGTGCACTATCGCGTTGCACGTAGTGGTAAGAGGCAAGTCAGGATGTGTTCATCACACGACCGCGCGGCGTCTACATCCGGAAAGGCAGTACTGGTGGTATCTATGTCAATCTATTCTAATCTATGCTCGGAAAACTCTGAAGAACGAGGGCTTGTTTTATCACGGGAATTGTGTTGGTATAGCTGTCGTCCACGGGTCAAATAGGTCTCACAAAGCTACAGCACCAGGTCAATGCAAATTGTGGTTGAAGTCGCCTGGAAAATTAGTGCGTTCGAGTTGGAAAGGCTGCGACAGACCTTGGCTGCTACGCCATTGCGGCCCGAGTCGGAATGATCACCTTGCCAGGATCTGTGAGCGGAGCGTGTACGACAGTCATGTTAATTAAGCTTGAAGTTCTGGATGAAGTTGGGACGAAGTGGATTAATTATTATGTCTGACAATGACCGGAATACTAACTAGAGAGTTCTGCGGTTTAAGATGATGAACCAACCTTCTCGCCCGGCTCTCACTGCGGGCATTGGCGTAGTTAAATATTCAGAATTCTAAGGTAACAAAATCGTTTAGTACTTAGAAATCAATTGCCTCGACACGAACAATTTATTTAGAGGACTGTACTTAAAATACAACATTCGTTTTGAAATTCCAAATAAATCACCTTTGTTTTATCAGTTTGAAAGGCTCAGTTAAAATCACGGAACAAAAACTCAGTAAGATAAATTAAGACCTCCCAAAGTGGGCAACATGGCGCAAAAGTACAGCTGCCGGCTATCCGGGGTCTAAGTCTGCACTGGTTAAAACCAGCTCAAGACCGGTTTCTTAGCAAAAAAATTAAATAATATGACTCGGTAGAGTTATGAACGTCCCCATTCGCTTTAAAACGAGCCCGAGAACGCTTATATAGCCTCAAAACTGATGAAGTTATAAAAATATTCCAAGTGGTCTACCTTCTTTGGCATATATTTTTGTATTTTGGTGATATCTCAACGAAACTTTGACTAAATTACATGATCTTGGACGCTTTTTGAAGGGTAAAATTAGGCGCATAAAATACCGGTCTTAAGGTGTGCGAGACCACTTGATTTGTATAATGGATACTCATTTCGGGACCCCGGATAGCCTGCAGCTGTACTTTAAATACATGTTGCACCATGTTACCCACTTTGGGAGGTCTTAATTTACCTTACTGAGTTTTTGTTCCGTGATTTTAACTGAGCCGTTAATCTGCTTTCAAACTGATAAAACAAAGGTGATTTATTTGGAATTTCAAAACAAATGTTGTATTTTAAGTACAGTCCTCTAAATAAATTGTTCGTGTCGAGGCAATTGATTTCTAAGTACTAAACGATTTTGTTACCTTAGAATTCTGAATATTTAACTACGCCAATGCCCGCAGTGTCTGGATTTATAGAACGTGCTACTCGGTATTTCATGAAAAAGATATGTACAGCTGAATTTTTAGTGCCTTAGTTCGGTTCCGAAGCCACGGATATTACTCCAAATATGCTGATTTGGCTCTACACGTACGAAGGATGGCTGGAATTCTGCCGTGTTGGGGATGTGCACAGAAAGGCGTCATTATAATTGCGACGTACAAATTGCATTTTTTCAAAATACATCTCGCTTGCATGCCCAATACTGGCCAGAGAGAAACTTAGACGCTCATGCCTCACTTGATCCAATGACCATCTTCACCTTTGAAGTCTACCCCAAATGAATCATTGACGTACACGAGCCTCCCGTCAGCTCTTCGTGAGTTTCTATCAGGCAGTGCTTCCGTGGAGCAGGACCACTGGCACAGGAACATTTCTATTCGGGACCTCATTATTTATTAAGGGATCAATACGAGATGGCTATTTTTTGTCAGTACTTTGCATCGTAGACGACAATGAATTCCAGCATCTGTCAATTCCTCGAGATACCATTTTCAAGTCGTTCTGAGGGCCATTAACGTTTAACATTAATCCTCTCATTTTAGTCAGCCTCTCTGTATATAATCGTGGTCGTTTACTTCAAACCTACCAGAAAATCCCTCTTCTCTTCCGTTCACAACACCCGTTTGATTACTCGAAAATCATTATGAGCGAGACTAGGAAAAATCAGCTGAAGGAGGTCCATGACACCATTGCGAATCAGCTGAATGCGTCGGACCTCCGTCGGCTCGAGACGATGGGAAAGCATATAGTGGCGATCGAGGCCAACTTCGCAAAAGTCCACGCATGTGTCAAGATTTTTGACGGCCTTGGGGTTGTCCTCGACGGGAATGGCCAAGTGATCAGGCTTGCTCCGGAATGGCAGTCACTGCATGAGGTAAGTTGCTTGAGATGTGGTTAATGCCGATTCTAACTCCCTGTCTCACTCGATGTCAGGAATACACCTTTCTCATGAACAAATCTCAAGAAAACGCTACCGTGCTTAACGATAAAATTCAAGGTTGGTTTCTACCGAATATTTTTGAAGCGTGATTCAATTGTTCTGTGCAGATCTTTTGGACGTGTTTTTGCCATCAACCGCTTCAGCTGGAAATAAACAAATTAAGTTTGACGAATACATCGTTGTTCGTTCCATTTTATTTCAACAACCATGCAGTAGCCTTACATTGTTCTGTAGGGACTCGAGGAATTTTACAGGACAGGAAACAATAACGTCAATCGGTTCTCGAGGCTTCGTGAAGATGTCGCCGCATTTCAAGAGAAGCTGCATGATATTATTCCCAGCCAGGCTTCCAATGTCAAGGAGCAGCTTAAAATCCTCGATGGGGATATCCACAAGCTTGTAGAAGAGATAAGAGAGTTCGTACTTCTTTGCTTTTTTTGATGCCTCATAGGCCATGCTAATGTGGCGTGCTAATTCTCCAGACCGGCGAAATTCGTGAGTTAATATTCTTGCCTACTTTCAAATTATAAAACTTACATTTGTTGCAATAGCTTGGAGAATCGTGGTACAATTACGCTATTAAACTCAGGGAGGGGTTGGTGAAAGTGAACAAACCAGCTGTATCGAAGGGAAACACTGACGACGATGAACTGGAGGCGGACGTAAGTCTAACAGTCTAATATTTTTCTTCAGACAGCTAATCTGTCTTCAGTTTACTCGTCTTCGCATGAGGAGTCTGCAGAATGTCTATTTTGCTTTGCAAGAAACATTGAGCACCTATGCCCTGTCGGTCGCTCAGGCTTAAAAGCACTGATCTTGAGGCTTTGCCAGGTGCATGATTTGTGTTTGATTTTGATACGTCCGCGAGCTTTGGAATTGTAGACCGCTTTCGATCCTTTCTATGGAATAAAAGTGTACACGGCCTGAATTATGCTAGATATTTTAAATCCAATGATTGGCGAAATCCCGCGCTCTCGGATTCTGTGCTTTAATTATAAGATTTACGCAGAACTAGCGAGGCGTTGTGGTGAGCACGGGGGCAAAGCAAATCCTTACCTCAACATTCAGCGTTGATTCAGCGATTAATTAAATATATCTGTACCCAAGGACCCAGGCCCCTTTCGTCATCCGAGTACAGCCAAACCAGACGAGAATAGAGGCGAAGAAGCCCAGAATTCACGCTGACATGGGACAGACGTCGGGCAGAGTTCGGCAGTGCAAAGGCGGTGATTTCTAACAAACGCAAACAACGACGTTGCTGATCTGATTCCAATTTGGCCGACCAACTCCCTGTCTTCCGCCAAATCTACGCCCGTCAGCCAGTTTCTAGGAGCAGTGCTCCTGGATAGCCAGCGCTTTGTGAGTCGATCCACGTTTGGCGGTGTTGAAAATCTCTTATTATATGCTTTTGTTGTCCCAGTGACGAATCTTCTGCATTTCCTGTTCACTCGGTTCCAAGGACACCGCCACACTACTTTCCGACTTTCCAGAGGACCTACTTTGTTCTCTTCAACCGTTTAGATCGCAGAATGTTCACGCCAGAGATGGATTCGGGCCCGCCACCGTTGGTGGACGCACATCCATCGTTCATCCCACCCCCTCACGGCGCGTCGAACGGCGGCCATCCAGGTGTTTTCGACCCATTCCCTGGAGCGAGAGGAGGTGGAGGAGGAGGAGGCTATCAGTCCAGGTACGTCTCCCATTTCGAATCTGTTTTACATCCGCGGAGGCTAAACTAACGGAACCAAAACCCGCAGCTCGTCCTGGGTCCCGCCGCACGGAACGCCCTATCCTTCCGCACCTCAACAACTTCCAGGTGATTGGCCTACCTCTCCCTCTGGCCCGCCAAACAGCGCCCCAGGATGGACGTACGGGAACTACCCGCCCGCAGGCACGCCTGTATGGGGTCCCGCTCCTCCGCCCGCTGCGAACTCGTATTCGCCGTGGGGTGCACAGACGCCTACCAGTCCGTGGGGGCCGCAAACGCCTGGTGGCGGTGGTGGTGGTGGGGGCGGGTATAACCCGTTCCCTGGGTATGCGCCTGGGCCTGGTGGATCGGGGCCTGCGACGCCGTATCCTGCGCAGGCTCCTGGTACGCCGTTTGAGTCGTCGGTTGGGCAGCCGATTAAGGGTGGGTGGGGAGGGGGTGGGACGGCTGGATGGGGAGGAGGCGGGGTAACGGCTGGGTGGGGTGCTGGGGGAGCTGCGCCTGTTTGGGGTGATGGGGGTTGGATTGTGCTGGGGCAGTATAAGGAGAAGAAGAAGAAGCGGAAGAGTGATCACAAGCACAGAAGCTACGACTACGAGGACGACACTTACATGCAACGTTCCTCCTCCATGCGCCGCTCGAACTCGCACGAGCCTCCTTCCCGTAGTTCATCACTGCACCGGTCGGCGTCATGGGGAAACTCGGCGGGTGGTGCGGGTGCGTTTCCTGGATGGTATGGCGGCGGGTTCGGCGGGGCGAGCGGGCCTTCGACGCCTGCATATGCGCAGGGCGATCAGTTCGATGAACACAACCTCGCGAGGAGGCCACGCGATTGGAGGCCTGATTTCTCAGTAAAACCAGGGATCGCAGCATACATCCCGAAACTAGGCGGGAACAGGTCAACAGTCAGAGGTAAACTCATCCTTCCATCCCATTCCCTTCACCTATCCACACTCACACCATTCCACAGAATACAACGACCCCATCCGACGCGCCCTCCACCCACTCCTCACGTACGACCCCGCGCACCCCCCCATCTCCTACGACACCCGCACATCCCCCTTCTCCCAATCCTCCATCGAGTTCCTCAACCTCCGCCGCCCCCCGAACCCCATCGACTTCGCCCAGCTCGCGCTCCAACCCACCTGCGCCTTCATGCGGCTCTACCACCCGCGCTTCCCGTGGTACGTCGACGTCCACCAGTCCCAGCCGAACGGGGTGACGGTCGGCGACGTGTTGGCGCAGGTGACGGCGCAGCTGCATGTGCCGATACATGGGAGGCATTTTTGGAATGAGGAGCTTGGGGAGGGGGAGAGGAAGGTGGTGGGGGAGGCGTTTCGGGAGAGGGTGGGGGGGGATAGGGGGTTGGTGATGAGGGGGATTTTGCAGGTTGATTTTTTTGGGAGGCGGGTTGTGTTTGAGGGGCTTGGGAGGGGGGCGAAGGGGATGTGGGAGATGAGGATGAGGAAGGTGGATCATTGAGAGATGGAGTGAGGCTGGCGGCTGCGGAAATGAGAGTGTGTGTACTTTTATTGGTTTCTTTTTACTTTTGACTGATCTTTCACGCGTGTCCAGCGGGTTGCAGGACGCTCTCGGCGCCACGTCGCCACCGTGGACCGACATTTAGATTCGAGACTGGGTTATCGGGAAACGAAACGTGCAGTACCATTTGAACAACTTCAAGGCTAGTCTAAGTGTGGCCGAGCTTGCAGACGCCTTCATCGCAGCCGCACCAGTAAGTAAGATCATTTAAATTTGTAATCCACCTACCGGCCGTTCGAGGGCTCATATGCATACATTTTTTGCAGGATTACTTGACAGAGCGAGTCCAAGTCACGTTTTCTCCAGCCCGCTGCTATCGACCGTGCCATTTCAGCCTACGATTAAATGGCTATACCCGTGGATATGTATAAATGCTAGTTAAAAGAGTGGTATATCGTAACTCCCATTACACTTACACGTTGTCAATGAAATCACGAATGTATATTTGTCGATCGACCATGAAAGAAGAGATAAAACTTCATCCTCAGAGGCAGGTCTTCCACTAATGAAGAGCTCGTCCAAAGATGAACCTAAGTTGTTCTCTGCTATGTTGTTTTGGTCTCTAGGAAATATCAGCAGCTTTCATCGAACCTAGAATCTTATCGAATGCCATCCGTTTTCGCATTTCGTTCCGTTATGAGGTTGATAGATACAATTCAAAAGAGAACTACTTACTATAGTAACTACTCGGTGATACAACGAGCCTGAAGTGCAAAGGTCAAATAAACCCCAATTTCATCTTCCGAACAGGTAGGCAGGGGTTTAGAAATCGAGAAAGGGAGAAAGCATTGAAGTAGGAGGCTCATTCAGTCGCTCGTGCTTCCTGATTATTTGAAGCCATGATTGAATCTGATGATGTGGTGCGAATAGTCGTCGGCGAGATTGGTCGCTGAAACGCCAAAGTCAAGAAAGGAGACGCTGAGTACGTGGACTTTGATGTTTATACCAACAAGGCCGATGATGGCGAGGAGGATGACGCTGACGAAAGTCGACACAGATTCCTCGCTATTCATTATTACTAACTCAGTTGATTGCAATAAAGAAGGGGATATTGTCTCTACCCTGAATAGTGTTCGCCCCAACGCTGTGCTTGGATCGAAAGAAAGGGGGGAAAAGCTTAGCATAGCATGATTATCGGTTTATCGAGGCACGGATCGTGTTGCACTGAGCGAATGTTCCCAAAACGCTTGTCTATCAGACTCGGAATACGAAACATTCCGAGGGCCGATATTGTCTGCGACGGTATTCCGTTGGTAAAAACCTCGCTCCCCATTCAACAGCCCAAAAATCATGTTTTCGGCGCTAACATCGACCTTTATGAAGAACAGCACTGCAAGCGGTCGAAGCAGTAGCAGGAGCAACTTGGCAATCCAAGACGAAACTGTGCTCGGTGAATTGCCCTCAGTGTCCACCATTCCGGGGTACATGTGAGTAAACGCGATGTCAGGCTCCCGTTCCGCGTACATCTAAAAACAATACTTCCAGTTGACTGGAAAGGTTCAGAATGCAAAAACTTACGGCTAACATGAGATCCCCATAAGATACACCTCTCCATATTGGTCCAACTCCGTATTGATGGTACTTCTTCACTCCAAGGTCATCAAAGTTGATCTTAGGTCCCATCCCGTTTCCCAAAATCACGAAGACTCCCGCAGCCTGCCCAATGTCCTTTGCAGCTCGAAGGTTCAAAAGTAGATCGTTGGTAACGGCAAACTTCCAGTAGTACCGAAGCGCCAGCTGGGAATTAAGCCCTTCTTCTGTCTCTTCCATCTTGCCAAAGATTGGTTTGCCCGACGCCAGGATCAGGTAATTGATCTTGGGGCATCGTCTAGCGATATCATCGGCGGCATGATGGACATTCTTCATCAACGAAATATCGCATGATATGAACTCGTAGCCGCAACGTTCAATTTCCTGCTGTGAACCGGTTGGTTTTGGGAGAGAGGCAACGAGAGCATCCGCCGCGGCCTTGTTTCTTCCTACTACGATAATGTGTACCCGACCGTCGAGTTGCTCTGATAGACGTTTGGTCATCGCCTTCCCGATTCCGGAGGTACCACCGAAGACGACAACGACGGGGACATAGGAAGGGCAGTAGCCATCATTAGATGCTTTGACTAGAGCGAAAGGGGGCATGATTCAAGTGACGAAGGACGTAAGTGGTGATATAAATATCTTACAGGTTTGTGCGTGCCGCTGTACGCGTAAATTATCGGCTGTAAACGAGTCTACGAAGGCCAGCCACAAATGGTAATTCAAGGAACAGAATAACGTCCCCATGAGGAAAAACGGCACGGAAGTTTGTCCAACTGGAGTCTGGTGGCTTGTTAGCTCCACCAGTGCGCATCTTGACAATTTCGAGAAATACAGTTCCTTCGACAACAACTGGGTTTACAGGTTCATCCTTGAGCAACCCGCACCTTCGCCGACTCGCCAGCGCCACTAGAATGCCCTATGTTGTCACCGCTATTCTGACTCCTTCGACGATATTTCGCAGAATGGTGTTTCAGTCTCCCGTTTTGCGATAGAGTCAGATGATCTTTTTTTTATTTGGCTTCCTTTCACCCGTTTTAATCGACGGAACACTTTCCTTGTCGTCCAGAGTAATGACTTGTGACCATTTCCACTTATAAGTTAAGACCGAAATCGAAACATATCATCCCCCCATCGCATCTTCAGGTATCTATGCTGCCATTTTGTAAGCTTAAGGCCTTTCGTTAGGGGAAAAAACTTCCGACCTTGCTGCGTTTCCAACAACTTCCTCATACCGACCCTCGCCTTCTTGAAGTTGCCGCGTCTGCACAGCACTTTCACGTTATTTTTTACTCAGCTCAAGAATAGTGGAACGATCGTGTTCAGCATTTTCGTGTCTACGCAAACAATTCAATTAGCATTTGGATCAACAGCAAGACAACGAGTAAAAACGTACTGGCCCAGCTTGAGATACGCCGCCCAGTCCTGATTAAATTTCTTCTCATCCTCCTCGTTAACACTCGTTCGTGCTCACGAGCGTCTCCACGCAAGATGCCCAAATGCCAATTCCCCATACCCTAATCGACATTGACATAGATCACTTCGGAGTCAGAAGACGCGGTTCTCGAGCTTGGCAATCACTTTATGGAGCGTGGATAGTCCGCGGCGTATGAAAGAACAAGCAAGCTGAAGTTTCAAGAAAACGAAAGCTTTAAGAGAGGGAGGGATTCGAGAACCAGATGTCGACGAATATGGAGGCGTGTACAAGGATCAATCGGAGATGTACAAGGATCAATCGGAGCCGTCCTCGTCATCGTTTGAAATCCCCTGCCTCATCCGCTGCCCCTGCCTCACGCTGCATAGCACCAAATGGTCAAGAAAACGAGCACTCGTGAGCGTACGGTATATCGAGTGCGGGGAGGTGACGATAACGATGACGACGCCCGCTGGGGTGTTGCTGGTAATGCTGGCTCCATCAAGGAAGAGGAAGGGCGGCATCGCGGAGAACGATGTGGAGCAGGAGCAGGAGTGGCGGCGCGGCGCGGGCAGTCGCAATAACGCGAGGGTAGCAATGAACCGACAGATGATGTCGAAGAGGAGATAGCCGTCGTCGGGTGGCTGCTGAACTAGGCCTGGCGACTGTACGATGGTTGATTCGTGGTCGCTGCTGTGTTTCACAGAAGAAGTTGAGGGCGGAGGGCGAGTCGGAAAGCGGGATGGGGAACGATTTTGCAGCTGCGGGCTACGTCTGGCCTCAGGCATCAGCACCGAGTAATCCTTGTCTCCATCCCCGACGGTCAACCACCACCAGCGGGAGAAGGGTCAACACCCCATTAGCCAGCGCACGGTGTACGCGGAGCACGGACGTCGACGGCGCCGCTCCTTCTCCTCTCTCCTGCATTCATCCAGCTCAACACCGAGCTCGTCCATCGCAAGCTCCCAGGTGCGACTCCAACCCGCCAACCCAAACAGGACACCAGTGATGAACCTCAGTATGGTTGCCCGACGTGGACTCTAGGCCTAAAAAGAAGAGAGAAGCGGATCCAAAATAGATTATCGAGGTACGGGGAAGTCAACATGTGCTTTGCGCGAAGACAAACGATGGCAGCGAATCAGAGTATGGGTGGAAACGGGTTTCGGAGGGGCGGGAGAACGAAGAGGGCCAGAGCCTGTGTTGAACTTGAAGTAAAGGAAGCGGTCTTGTACCATCGGAGAGTCCTGTCAACGAAAGGTGACCTACGTAGTTGCAATCACGATCAGTTCCAACATGGGAAACTGAGAGTAAAGCGACGCTAAAATAAGGAAAAAATGACTATAATGAGAATTTTGCATCCCTCATAGCTCACACTTGACGCGTACCCACCACCCATACTCAGAAAAGCTTGCGTGACGAAAATGCCAAGCGAACGATGGCGTGGAAGACCTCGACTTTTGATACGATCTGAGTTACGACCGAGGTAGGTTTAGGACGTTATGAGTCATAATGATTAATGACCCCATGTATAGTTGGGAATAAAGAAAGGCGCCTTGTGGGTTGTCGACGTGCATGATAACTCGACAGGCTGGCGAGATTTGGCTGTCCGAAATGAGGTATTTGCTTCACGCGTAAGAACCAAATAAGCCCATATGAGGAATATCGGATAAGATAAGATGAGGCGCCGCGCCGCGTAGCCTCTTACATCCGTTTATTTCCCTGGGCAGCTGGGCTCCAGTACGCTCGAAATAAGCTCTATCAGCCGCTGTCAGCTACGGAGGGATCCAGAACAATTTACAATAAATAAATGGTTCAATCTCCAAAGACTTTTCGAAGTCTATTGCCTTTCTGAAATTCTACTTGTACAACGTATCGCCAATTTCTGTGTCCCCTGCCTATATTACCAGCACAGTAATGACGCACGACTGGGCTAGAGTTCGAATACTATCCTACTCTTAAAAATCAGTGGGGAAAAAACCCCGTTTGCTTGGTGTTTCGTTTCTAGGCATCTCGGATTTTTTTGCGATGCAGTTCGTAGTCAGTTGAATAGACGAAGAAATAAATAGCTACTTATAGCGAAGAAATAAATAGCTACCTGAGCCGAGCATGACTACCATAGAATAAAGTGTTAAATCAATTATTTCGGGTGACTTCCTCTAACCGACATCGTCGTACCGAGGACGTAGAGCTGCCGAGAATAGCTATCATGGGGAGTGAGGTACATGCCACGAAGTGTTGACGTGAAAGGCCAGTAGATATGCCAGCTACCAGCTTGTAACCTTCTTGCGCCGTCGCATTAATGAGTGCTAGTAATTGCAGCGTGAAATCATAATTCGAACGAGATACAAGTACAATCAATCAAGTAACACTATGAGCCGACCGTGTCAGCGTCGCAGAAGGAAAAGGCCGAAATGATATTATAGCGGTGAATAGACCAGCGTAAGACTAAAAGTGTATCTACGAGAGACGGAATGCTATATACTACGAGAGTAAGACATAGTTCTATAAAGAGGAATAAACGAGATAAGATAAGATAAGCCGATCATTTCCTAACATTACCCCCTCCTTTAGGACGAGTTTTGTACTGGTCCAAAACTCGTTTGGCATGCGTGAGATCTTCTTCTGTCAACCACTCGTTCTCTTCCATCGGGAAACCTTTCCATTTCACCAAGTATTGCCTTTTCCCTCGTCGGATGCGGTCATTCAAGATGTCTTCAACTTCTTGTTCAGGTTCTCCATCTATAAGGTCGGGTGGCGGTGGTTCGACGTGTGGGCGATCTCCTCGATGATAAGGGAAGAGTTTGGAGACATGGAATACCGGATGGACTTTCCATGTTGAGGGTAGTTTAAGGCGGTAAGCACGTTGTCCGATTTTCTTTTCTATCTTGAATGGTCCAAAACGTCGATGTTCAAGTTTTTTTGTCGGTCGGTTCGTTTTCAGGTTCTCGCCTTCTAAAAGAACTTCATCGCCTTCGTGAAATTCAGGTGCCGCTTGGTGATTACGATCAAAGTGGGTCTTCATGTCTCTTGCTGCTCGTTCTAACGCCGCTTCTGCTTCTTTTCTCAGCTCTTCCATCCTCTTCACAAAATCTGCCGCCGCCTCTACTGTGGATTCTCTCTTCACTTCAACCCCCTTTCGTGGATTCCTCCCCCAGTTTAGCATGAAAGGTGAATGTCCTGTGCTTTTGTTGATTTTGTCGTTGTAACTGAATTCTGCTAGGGATAACCAATTTGCCCAATCGTCCTGTCGGTAATTGACGAAGATGCGCAAGTACTGTTCGACTTCTTGGTTAACGCGTTCGGTTTGGCCATCGGTTTGAGGATGATATGCAGTAGAGACGTTGGTTTGGATACCCAGTAAATGATTCAATGCTTCCATGAACTTGGAGACAAATATGGTTCCTCGGTCGCTAATGACAGATTCAGGTAGTCCGAAGTCCTTCCAGACGAAATCTCTGTAAAGTCGCGCAGCACCTTCGGACGTGAGGGAAGTGTAGGTGGGAATTATGCGAATCATTTTGGTGAGTCTATCAACCACAACCATGATTGCATCGTAACCCAAGCTAATAGGTAGTTCGGTTATCAGGTCGACAGTTATCCGTTGCCACGGGTATTTGGGAATAAGGTTCGGTGAGAGGAGTCCTTGTGGTTTACTTCGTTTAGTTTTCGTTCGTTGACAGAGATCACAGCTTTCGACGTAGCGACGAACATCGACATGAATGCGGGGCCACCAGTAGGAGCGCAAAATCAGTTCTGCGGTCTTATATCGCCCAGGATGACCAGCGGTATAGGTGTCATGGTGTAGACGGATGATCGTTTCGCGAAGTGTTCGGTCTGGCGGTACGTAGACACGATCTTGCCATAGAATTAAACCCTCACGCTCTTCCCAGTCTTTCTCCTTTAACAGCAACTTTTGCTTTACCACTCGCTCCACCTCTTTGTGGTGTCGGATCTTTTCAACTAAGCCATTCCCTTCATCTTCAATCTCGACATCCACCCTTCGCAAATGATGAGGTTGAATCAACACCACTCCATCGTTATCATCTTGTCCCTTCTCGTAATCTGGCCTCCTCGATAGTGCGTCTGCTCTTCCCATTGTATGACCGGGTCTATGGACTAACACAAAATCATAGTTCGCAAGTTCAAGCGACCATCGGGCTTGTCGGCGGTTTAATTTCTGGGCAGTCGTGAAGTATTGGAGATTTTTGTGATCGGTATGAATCTCAACTGTATGTTCCGCTCCTTGTAGGTGATGCCGCCATTCCTCGAGTGCTCGCATAATGGCTAACATTTCTCGATCGTGAATTTCATAGTTTCTCTCGACATTGCTCAAGGACCTCGATAAGAAGGCAACCGGTTTCCACACGTTGCTTTGGCATTGTAGTAATGTTGCACCTGTTGCATACCCGGAGCTGTCAGCCTCCACGCGATAGGGATCCTTGTCGGTGGGAAATGCTAGCACCGGCGCTGTCGTAACGGCCATTTTGAGCTCTTTGAACGCCTTCCTCTCTTCTCCTCCCCACTTCCATGGTTGATTTCCGGTGAGTCGGTTTAATGGATAACTCATGGTTGAGAAATGACTGATAAATCGTCGATAGTAATTTGCGAATCCAAGGAATTGTTGGAGTTCACGTTTGTTTTGGGGTTCCGGCCACTCACGCACCGCCTCTACTTTCACGGTGTCCATCTCCACACCATCCTCCGAGATTACCATACCAAGGTACTCCACTTTTGTCTTTTCCCACTCACACTTCTCAGGTTTTAATGATAGATTGTTATCCGCAAGGATCCGAAGGACTTCTTTGGTGACGGCACGATGTTCTTCTAGTGTTTTCGTAAAAATTAGGATGTCGTCCATATACACGATCACGACGCCTCGTGTAATTAGGCCGGAGAATAACTCGTTCATCATAGTTTGGAACGTTGCAGGGGAATTCGTCAAGCCAAAGAACATGACTAATGGCTCGAAGAGACCGCGGTTCGTGATAAACGCTGCCTTCCACTCGTCGCCTTCTTTAATCCTGATGTTGTTATAGCCCCATCGAATATCAAATTTCGTGAAATAACGCGCGCCTCGTAACTTGTCTATAATTTCGGAGATGAGCGGTAAGGGATATCGATTCTTGATTGTTCCTGCATTCAACCGACGATAGTCTTGAACAGGGCGAAGACTTCCGTCTTTCTTCTTGACAAAGAAGAAAGGGGATGCAATTGGGCTTTTAGACGGTCGAATTCTACCGGATTGTAAGTGTTCTTCGATGAATTCATCAAGTTGTCGTTGTTCATCTCGAGCTAGTGGGTAGATCTTGCTTGTAAACGGCGTACTGTCGTCCTTAAGTTCGATGGCATGATCCCATTTCCGTCGAGGTGGCATAGTGTCAAAGGACGACTTTTCAAAAACGGGGCTAAAATCTTTAACATATCTGTCAGGAACGGTCGTATTTGCCTTCAAATTCTTCACGCGCGCATTCTCCTCTGCAAGATGTTGGGATATCGTGTAGCTGGCGCGAATAGTGTCAATGTCTTCAGGTAAGACAAACAGTCTCTCTCCCTCCTCTAGCGTATCAACATCCTCGCTCTCCCAGGTGTCCTCATCATCAACGTCTTCACAATCGTCATCGTCGTCATCATGCATGTCCACCAGAGTTCCTATCACATCCTCATCCTCTTCCCACAACTGCGGCATCCCACATTCTCTTGGGCAACGATCAAAAAGGACTTTCGCGTGGGTCCAATCAATATTGGGGTTGTGCTTCCGAAGCCATGAATGGCCAAGGATAATCTTGTTGGGGCCCGTATTGGTGACAGCGAATGTTATCGACTCAACATGGTCTCCGATCTTGACACGAAGAGGAACAACATATCGAATAGGACCTCCTTCATTCGGGGTTCGGTCAACATTGTAAACTGGAATCGGATGTGCGAGTTTTTCGAGATTTAGCCCTAACTGCCTTGCTAATGACTCGTCGATGTAGCAACCAGTCGCCCCACAGTCAAGTAGGCAATCAACTGTGAATTTCATGGCCGTGTCGACAGTTTGAAGCATGGCTGGAATAATGGTTGAGCTCGCTTTGGTACTGCCTATTCCTCGTAGAACATGTCGTAAAGGATTTCGAAGATCTTCAAGTGTCCGGATAGCATCATTGATTGGGGCGGTTATCAGGGCTTGGAAAAGGGCTATCGTGACTTCGTCTTGTCGTCGGTTGGACGTCCATTTTCTTAATGCGTAGATTGCTTTATTCTTCATTTCTTTCAGTTGTCGTAAGAGTTTGGCCGCTGCGCTAGTATTCTTTGCATCCTTCGCGTCATCCGCCCTTTCATTCTCCTCTTTTTGTTCCGTATTCACATCCCTTTCTGTCTTTGCTTTTTCTGTCTCATCCTCTTTATCTTCGTCGCCTTTATCTTCGAGAATACCTGATCCCTTCGCTTTCTCTTTTTCATTCATTTTCTTTTCGTCTTCATCCTCTACATCTTCTATCGAGCTCGATTTCACCTTCGACTTCTTCTCTTGCTGTGTGGCTTTTAACAGTGTCGCAGTATCGTGTATTGGCGTTGATGTATTCGTACTAATACATTGAGTAGACGAAGAGGGCACACAGCTATTCACCCTTCGTTGGTAGGAAAACCCAATTCATTGAGTAGACCCTTTTTGTCGTCATCAGAAAGATTGTCAAACATGGTGCGAACGAAGACCCGTGGTTCCTGACGAGGGCGTTTGGGTTCTGGGCAGTTGCATGAAAAATGCCCTTCACCACCACAGTTATAGCATTTAAGGGTTCCTTTCATCCCGCCTCGTGTTCGATCGATTTCCATGGGTACTCCGGCACCTCCAAATGTACCAGAAGCAGGCGTCTGGGTTGACGTCTGACTTGGTTGACTTCCTCCACTTCGTGTATTCGTCGTTTGTCCACCTCCACTCGCACTCTGTCCTCCGCTATCACGACCTCCACTCGCATTTGTTATTCCACCTCCATGGCCTCCGCTTTGGAATCCTCCTCCGTAGCCTCCACGTCCTCCGTTATATCCTCCACGATTACTCCATCCACCGTATCCTCCTCTGCCACTCCAAGTACCAAATCCGCCGCGGTTAGCGCTACCGCCACTTCCTCCACTCGCCGTAGTAAATTGTTGGACCCGGCGACGATTATCCAGATTTGCTTCAAGATTTCGGCGGTGGTGGTCCTTTTCGATGGCGAGCTTTTTCCATTCGATATATGTGGTAGGTTCCGAGGTGCCTATGACTGTGTACATGTCTTCGAGAAGGCGGCTCGAAAGGCTTTTCTTCAAGATACGGATTAACGCGGCATCGTTGTATCCCGAATCGCGCCTATAGACTTCAATGTCTTCGAAAAAGGTTTCAATCGGAACACGGTCGTTCTGAACAATCTTCTCGAGTTTGATTTGAGCATCGTCTTGGCGGTTCGAGGTCTCGAAATGATCTCTAAAATCTTTCTCAAAACTCTCCCAGGTTGTCCATGGCAATTCATTCACGCTCAATCCCTCCATCAAGTTATCGAGCCACTTCTGCGCATTCCCTTCCAAGTACGTCATCGCTAGCCTAACTTTTGCATCATCCGAGTCATTGCCGTTATAGGTAACGGGGTCGGCAATGAAATAGACTCGAAGACTAAGCAAAAAGCTTCGAAGTTCTTCGGGCTTTCCGTCGTATTTGCTTGGTTTAGCAGCTTTGATCTTCCCTTTGACCGGAGGTTGGTCTGAGGAACGATTTTGCGCGAGAGTGACAAGGAGTTCCTCCATTCGCTGAGCGGACTGCTCCTGCCGAATAATGGACTGTTCCTGTCGGAAATTCGACTCGGCCATCTGGTAATAGATGTTGTGTAGCCGATGATCCTCTCCGTTCGCGGACATTGTTATGTCGTCGTCAATGAGGGAAGGTGAATGTTCGGACATAATGTTTCAGGTGATGCAGTGAGCTCCGAGCGACAATTCAAGTCTCGGCCGTGCAGTATGGGTTAAAGGGAATCGGTTTAGGTACAGTCTTACGCTAATGTCAGCGTCGCAGAAGGAAAAGGCCGAAATGATATTATAGCGGTGAATAGACCAGCGTAAGACTAAAAGTGTATCTACGAGAGACGGAATGCTATATACTACGAGAGTAAGACATAGTTCTATAAAGAGGAATAAACGAGATAAGATAAGATAAGCCGATCATTTCCTAACAGACCGGATACTATGTTCTCAGCGAGAAAGACCTTCTTCGTCCGAGTAGACCAGAACAAATCCTTCAGTTTTTCATTCCTTTATCCACTCTCCTTTCCCAGTTTCAGGGTGAACCCTGTGTGGATCGCCTGTTTGCAAGAGATAATTATTATGAGTGACAGTCATAACTGAAAATAACTTCGGATTTACCAAGATACTACCGAAAAGAAGTGGCAAACTTATTATCTGAACGTGGCCAAAAAGCGAAATTGTTGATGACTCACAACGACGACGCCGCCTGGGGTTTTAACCGTGACATGAGGAATTCCTTTGGGGTTGGTCATGACGAAGTTGCCCTTGCCACGACCTGCGCCAAAACGCTGAGAGGTTCCGCCTAAATTTTGAACTGTTATCTGTGTGTGAGACAAATCTCTCGGAGGAAAAAACCCAACTCACCGGACTGAAGGCCGGAAACGATGAACTTCTCTGCCTTGCCGGGTATTAAAACGTCGATCAACCCCTTCGCGGGTTGGGAAAGCCTGACGTGGGTCCGTATCGGACGTTCGGAAGCAAATTCATTGTCGTCAGCTCCAAATTTGATATTCTCTTGGACGAGCGTGAAGTATTGCTGAAGAAAAGTCTCGTCCAATTGTTCAGGTTGGCCATTCTCGTCATAGAGCTTTTCGAAAATAGCAGAAGTCTGAGCGTGAATAGCGGAAAGTTCGTCGGACATATTTGTCGCAATGGGGGAAGTTGCAGTATCAGTTCGCGGTTTAAATACTGCTCAAGTCGCAAATCATGATTTGAAAACGAAAGATAATAACTATCGCACGTTCGAAATTGAGATCTATGGTTGACAAATATTTACCATCGTTTTTAATAGGCGTAGGTCAAGGCCGCGTGCACTCATATCTTTGGCTGTGAATCCCGATCTTTCTTTCATCTCCGTGGTACACATGAACTTGGTCAGAGTATCAATCGGTATCAACTAGTGCGCTGTCAACGGCGCAGCATTCGTGATCTACGTTTTTTGCACCCCGTTTCACCTAACTTAAATGCTCCTATTCAGGATTGGAGCGAAGACTTCTGTCCCATATGCTTCGAAACTTTAGTTCTCGATGTGGCTAGACATGGCTGCAGCGTGCTCAAAATAAAGTCTATCAAAATCACCAGATAAGCACCCAACGATACTCAAAGAAAAGTAGTTTAAAGTTCATTCTGACCATGGCATTCGAAGTGCATACTGTACTGATTTCCACATTGACGATAAGGTAGAACCGGCCTAACTTACAACAATTGCATTCCAAAACTGATGAATAGCCAGGATATAACTTCCTCTGGACGACTGACTGACAGGTAAACGGGACTGACAGGTAAACACTTCTCTTATCAATTAAAAGTCTAACTAAAGAAGTGTAGACGATCAATAACTGATTACCCTTGAACAGATGTCTGTTCTGACCCCTGTTGATGGGACAAACAGCAGCGTTGTTTCCTGCCAATCGGATTATGAACGACAAACATTCACCCGGGCCTAAATTCATGGGAACACTTCCCCTATGGAACATACAGTTTTCTAATTCTCATTCACGGAACATAAGTGACATGGAAGGTCATGGAACACGATTCGCACGATAGACGCTGGACTGCTTACATTGCTCGCACGCTAGGCGTCGGATTAGAAAGCATGACCGTTCACATGCGGGATGTGATTTGGTCGGTTAAAACATTTTTAGTTTCTAATTTCTCATCCAGAAATCCTGGGACAGCGTCGAAATTATGTGCATTTGAGGTAATAAGTCTGTCTTGCAGATGTTAGAAAATCAACCGTAGGTTGTATCGCTAAATTTACTGTAGTAACATGGAAACTTGTCTGATAGATTCTCGTAAACTCCCCTGGGCAGAAGTAAGCATCGAAGATTCAGATTCGCGCGTAAAAGCGGCACTACAAGTTTAAGCTGACTGATCAGTAATAACGCCTTTTTTATACAGTATGCGGGTAAAGATCGTCGTCAGATTAACCTCGGAAGAGTCACGAGGAAATTGACCTATATAATATTCCAGTTACATCGTAGTTGACTTCTCGGGGTCCAGGCTGGCCATTTGTGCGGATAAGTATACATTTTGACATTGCAGTCGTGGGAATAAGTGCGAAGCCATTCCAAGATTCTGGAATGCGAAAAAGCAACTGAATATCTGTATTTTCTGGTTTTCATATTTGCTTTATTTAGCTCTGAATATTAAACTTTATTTGGCAGCGACGAATTCCCATCCAGCATGTGAGGGTCATGCTTTCCAATTTGACGCCTAGCGTGTGAGCATTCTAGGTCAGCCAGCGTCTATTGTGCTAATCACGTCCCATTATTTCTCATGAGTCCTATTTTCCTTGAAGCCTAGGCCCTTTCTGTACACGGCATGTCATTTAGTTGAAAATATGCTATTGGTTGAGATAGGATTATGGCACACGGTTGTAGTTTGGGTTCTAAAAGCAGCCGCTATCTATCAACAAAAGAGCTACTCGGTTTCTTACGAAATTTGCCAATAATTTCTGGATTTTGGTAAAAAATGTATGGTCGGGACTTCTGTATGAGGAACTGGAGTACTCAGTTTAAAGCTCTCCCGCACCGGAAATTCAGACGACAGAGTCTTGTTTACCCCGCCAAGGCAGAATGTGTTAGCGGTTTGTCATTGTGACGAACGAGTTTAATCTCCACCCGGTCACTCTAAAAATGTGAAAGGTTCTAGATTCATATACTGCACTGAGAAAAATAGGGCATCCCTCCGTCGATTCTGGAAGGCATGAGCGCCATTCAGGCCCCTTCAGACAGAACTCTAACTGCGGGCAGCTGACTATTGCCACGAAACATGGTTCGATAGATTTGGAGAGAAAGTAATTCCATACCAGGTAGAGTGATGTACTTACTTCGGTAGAATTTCTGGCGAATGTCAACCCTACTCGCTGTCAACTGGCGTCAATTCCTGCTAATTTCAAGGAAAAATTTCCGTGGCAGGCTGCGTGCTTGCAAGCTAAGTTAATCAAATTTGTTCTCATAACATGTTGTATTATAATTTCTCTGTGAGCGTCGTACCTTGGAAAATCGGGCTATATATTTTTCGGAAGGATTGAGAGACCTGAAGGAGTCTAATTATTGTTTGTAGCCGCGGTCACCGGTGTACTCGCATCTCTAAATCGGGATGTGCGAGCTACATTGGACCTGAGTCTCACTGTGCCTTCGAGAGGGTACCTACGACCAAGAAGGAAGAATAAAGACTGGGGAAACCGGCAGCGTCGCGCATCTAGCGATTAATGCCGTTAGTATTTCAAGAACGACATTAATGACACTATAGGCCTCCAATTTCAACCAGGATGTAAAGCGTCGGAAGACCCATTATCATCACAATTCGGAGAGGGTTGACAGCACAACGACCGCCTAGGAGTATCGAGTAGATAGTATGATGTGGAGATTGTTCGTATCAGTGGAGTTGTGAATTACGTCGGGTTCAGACTGAAAAAATTTTGGTTTGAATGTTCATGCCGTAAGAAAATCAACGTAAATTATGCATGGAGAATCAATGCGCCAGAGAGATACATTGTCGCAGAATTCAGTTTAGACTAGGACCGACTAAACCGCTTCAAATCTGAGTCAAGTCAATAATCTACCCATTCTCCTTCCCCAGTTTCGGTTTGAAGATTACCTGGACCGACTTTTGGCCAGAGTTAAACAAACGACCAGCGATAATAATCCCAAATCGCTTCGAACTTACCAAGGAACTAAAGAAATGAAACAGAAAATTTGTTATCTGATGTGATGAAAAGTTAAAAAGTGCGTAACTCACACTGACAACGGAGTTGTTAGATTTAACCGTGATCTGGACCATCCCTTGAATGCTTGTCATGACGTAGGACCCCTTTCTACTTGGAGTACCAAAACCCCAATACCCCGGAAGGGTTTTGACTGTTTTCGAGTGAGCCATGTCTTGCAGAGGAGCAGAAGGTGACGGTCAACTCACCGGACTGAAGCGTGGAAACAAGGAACTTCTTTTTCAACAAAGGTATCAAAATATCAACCAAACCCCCGTCTGGTTGGGAAAGCCTGACGTTAAGAGGCTTCGGACCTTTGAAAGCCAATTTATCTTCGTCAGTCTTGAGGTCGAGATGCTGCTGGAGAAGCGTGAAGTATTGCTGAGAAAAAGTCTCGTCCAACTCGTTAGGTTGACCCTTCTCGTTGTAGAGCTTTTCGAGGATAGCAGTAGCCTGAGTGTGAATAGCAGACAGATTGTCGGACATGTTTGCTGCGATTTGGAAGGTTGTATCGATTTCCACATTTATATACAGTTTAAGTCGGGAATTACATCATTAAACTGAACTGAGTAGACAAGTAGACACCAAGGGGATAGGTTGCATTCCGTGTTTTGAGCGCCAATAACAAATAAACACAGGTCAGTGGGAGTGCTAGCGACATTCTATTTCGACCCTAAAGTTTGCAGTCGAAAATTCCCCGAGTAGCATGTACAGTGCCGAGTTGAAGATTCAAATTTGCATGCAAAAGCTGCAATACGGCTCAACGCTGACTGATCGATGATTATGTGCCCATCCAAGTCAACGCTTCTCGGGGTCCCAGCTTACTATTCGTGCGGATAGGCAAATACTTTGATATTACAATTTGGGTATGAATGTTATGCCATTTCCAAAATTCTGGGAGAGAAGAGCGACCAAATACCCGTGTTTGCTTACTGTTTATTCTTTATTTAGTTCTAACCCTTAAACATTATTTGGCAGCAGCAACAAAATCGCGTAGCTTGTGACGAGTCATGCTGTCTAATTTAGCGCCTGGCGTGGGAACGACCTTAGTAAACCGGCGTCTATCCTGCTAATCAAGTTCCGTTATCTCCCATGAGTCCTTTCCGCATGGAAGCCGTGGTTGTCAATCATGTCAGACCGATAGCTATTCCAACAGCCAAATAGATAGCGGAATTAAGCCATAACACTCTACAATATTAGGCACAAGGGGAGATGTGGGAAACAGATCCAAATATTTTCTTGCACCCCAAACGATGGAGAAGCTATTCACAAGCACATTAAATTTGCGCTGTATACTCGACTTGGCTCACATTGATATCATGCAGAAACTGACACTTAGTGACTTTGGTGAATCTGGCCTATCCAGCACACGACATGATACTGCAGATTTACCTTTTCCCAGGTGTGGGAGCGAGAGTTTATTTCAGTTCGCGGAAAAGATTTACGGAATCATTTTACCATCAATAGATCGTTGAGTGCGATCCGCCTGATTACTCCATACATTGAGAATTTGATAAATAAACCGGTGTCCATGGGTGTGCGGTCCTTCAGTGCAGAAGCTTGTACAAATAAAACGCATTGCTCAGGTCTATAATTGCAGGACATTTAGTCGTCGTGGGGCCAGAGAAAAACTCACTTTGTCAAAGACAAGTGTAAGCCTATTCAGAAACGTTCTAAAGCTGAGGGAATGTTCTTAATTCGGACCCCTTTACGGTACAGCAAGAAAATGCTTGCGTCCCCGGCTTACCGATCGATTGTTTCGTCTGTTCAAGACAGAAGTAGCTCCTGGGCGTGCCTCAACGCGAATGCTTCTAGATGCGCAGTACACGGGTCGATACTCACGGATACTTAGACCAGCGACATGTGTAAGACGAAGATAAAGGAGAATTCAATATTGATTCAATGATAGTCACAAATGAAGCTATTTACGAACTTTGTTTGGTCTTTATCTGTTGATCCGATGGGGATTATTTCAAGCGTAGTGAAGCTGTGACTCACCTCATCGAGAACTAAAGTTTTGAAGCATATGGAACGGAGAACTGTTCCAATCTAGAATAGTAGCAGTTCGATCAAGTGAAACGGGGTGCGACACATAAATCATGGGGACCACGCCTTCGACAGCGCATTTGTCAATGGACTCGATACTCATGGATGCTATGAATAAGTTAATGTATAACACGGAGATAGAGAAATCTTTTATATTAATAGCGACGAATGTGAGTACACGGGGCCTTTATTATCTATTGGGGTTCAATTCTGGGACGTCCATAGCTATTAAGAAAAGATACGAGACATCTATCTCCGATGAAGCGTGTATATTGCAAACTACTAAAACTTCGAATGCGAGCACATGAGGCGTTAATCACCTATCAGGGCATAAGTCGATAGCTATTAAAACAAGATGCCAAGCAACTGTCTCCGAGGAAGCGTGTAAACAACAAACTACAAACATGAGAACGCGAGAGTACCCCAAAATCTATAGATTTCAATTTCGAACGTGCGATGGTTATTATCTCTTATTTTCAGATCATAATTTCTGACTTGAGCAGTATTTAATGGCGCGAACTGATACTGCAACGTCCCCCATCGCAACAAATATGTCCGACGAAATTTCCGCTATTCACGCTCAGACTTCTGCTATTTTCGAAAAGCTTTATGACGAGAACGGTCAACCTGCTGAGTTGGACGACACTTTCATTCAGAAGTACTTCACGCTCGTCCAGGAGCATCTTCAACTCGAGCCCGACCAAGATGAAACTGGTGCCAAAGGTCCGCATACGACTGACGCCAAGCTTTCCCAACAAGACAAGGGTTTGGTCGACGTCATTATACCTTCCAAGAACGAGAAGTTTGCTGTCTCCAAGCTTACGTCTGGTGAGTTGGATTTTTTCCTTCGCAAGTCACGTCTCACACTCACAGAAAATAGTCAAAACTTTAAATGGAACCTCTCAGCGTTTTGGGCCAGATCGTGACAAGGGTACCTACGTCATGACCGATGTCAAAGGAATTCCAAATATCACGATCAAATCTGGTAAATCCGTCGTCACTGTGAGTTACCCACATTCTCACCTTTTATCACAATGAAATGACAAATTTTCCGTTTCCTTTTTGTAGTTTATTGGTACGTCCGACGCGATTTATGATTACTGCTATCACTCAGTTTATTGACTCTTAAATACAGGCCTTCCAAATAAGGTTCAGTCTGAAGCTGGGAGCGGAAAATGGGTAAAGATTTAGTCCTCGTCTCAATGAAGCAAGCGTCTTATTGCTGAGAACGCGTCGAGTTGGATTTTGGTGTTCGATATTTGATTGTACTTGTATCTCGTTGAAATATCTTTTGTGGCCGCATATTACTATTAGTGCCGACTAGTGCTACGGTGCGAGAAAGTTGCAAGGCTGGTAGCCTACTTATTACGTGGCGTGTACCCGACCCCACTGTGAGTTCTAATAAAATCTGGATTCAGGTTCTTCTAGAACTTGACAATCCAGCATGCAACGTAGACTGTATAGGGCTGTCCACGTGTTTACGGTTGACGGTTGCCGACATTCGGCTACCGTTGTCGTACCGCGAGCCTCGATTGAACCCAAATGTCGGTATGGCTACGGGACAGTGAACCAGCATGACGGCCGTCTACGGTCGTAGTCGGCGCTAAGGTAGTGAGTAAACTTAGGGCCTAGATTTAACTGATACATCTTAATTTTATTTCCCTCATTTGCCAATCACCTATTCGCGAGACAATTTAGTAGCAAACCACCTGCGAATGTGGTAAAATTCCCAAATCGCGCAGGTAATAGCCTAGTCAACCTTACATCATCCGACGATTAACCTTCAAAATGAGCTGCTTTGGCCTGGGTTACTGCCCACTTGTCGTATTACTCAACGCTGAATTGTTTTAGATAATAGATTGGTAGTGATTTTCCCATCAATTAGAGCATATGACCCACTAAGAAGGAGTTATAGGCGCTGTACAGTATATACGGCCGTACGCCGTTAGGGCGGGGTGGACACCCCTACACGGTAGACAATGCATCTCTCAAGCTTTTTCTTGCAAAATTTATGTATGCTCATTTTTTCGCTGCATAGTGAACGGCAGCACAGCCCATTTTCTTTTAATCAGTGCCACCTTTCCTTCCTTTGCCTGCTGCCTCTATGTTGATGAGCGTCGCTGTGCTCTGCTCACTTAAACCCCGGCCTTCGCCCGTTTCGCAATTACAGGCGTTGTACCGCTTCCTTGGCATTCCGTGCCGAACACAGCCACTCTCCCGCGCCCGCCTTCCGTTGTGGTCGAATCCTCTATGGACCACTGGTCAACACGATAAATTCCCAGTGCACGAGTTTTGAGGTGAGGATGTGATGGTCAGCACAAGTGGGAGAGGGCGAGTTTGGAGAAAGAGAAAGAGAATCGCGGGTCAGCAGTATGACTCGTGCGAAAACATTGTATTGCCATCATTTTCCTTTTTTCTTTTCCGTCCAACACTCTTGTCGGCTCTTCCTCTTCCTCTTCAATGCCCCAACGTTCAACATCAGGTGTATATAAAATCACCTGAAAACTGATTCCAGTGTCGATGCTGGCCCATTCGGTCTAGATAACTTCACGGTGAGAAACTCGAATGCTCCTCTCAGTCGCCCTCTAACGCAGTTTCTGGTTCTAGAGTCGGTCATCTGTGTTGCTCTAGAGTCTGGAGTGGGAATGATATTACCGAACGAGTTTTGTTTACTATCGGCACTTTAGCGCTCCGAGGTAGGTGTCGAATTCTCGACGTTTTCGCGTGCTAAAAACCGTTGGTTGCAGATCAACCTTGCTGTCCGTGGCACTTACACGACTGCTGCCTCTAATTCAAAGTTCAAGCTCATCTGTAATCGAACCTGCTTCTTTCTTTCAGGCATAGGACCCCTTCCATCCTCCTCCTTCATGGCCTCGCCGCTCCCAATCTCTTTGGTGTCACAAACCCATATTGTCATCACGACTCGCTGGCATCGTCTCTTTTCGCGCATGTTAACAGCCCAAATACTTCGACAATACTTATAGGGCACAGTACCGGAACCTGTCTGGGCTGACGCTTGCCCCTCCCTCTGGGGCCTGGAATGGACGAGCTTGATGGTTGAGCTGGATGTATACGAGCGAGAGGTGGTGGAGAAGGAAGCACATCGAGCCATCGACGTCGACTTCCCGCACCTTCCTGCCATGGCGCGGCCGTACACGCACGAATCGTAGAATATCAGGAGACACACCGGCTGTCGTCAGCCAGTTTAAACACCCTCCCCTGGCTGCGCCACTTCATCGATTATCTTTTAGATCCCTTCCTCCTTGTTGGTCGTGAGACGTGTCCGCCCCTAGCAGTAGCACCAAGTAACAAACACCATCAGCATCTAAAACGTCGAACAGCAAGTCGTCTTCCCAGCTTCCACCCCCCGCTGCTGCCCTTCGATTGCTGGCCTCAGCTGCCGCTTGTCGTGCTCCTGTCTCATCCCTCGCCCTCGTCCTGCGAAACGCCACTGCTGACGTGTCAGCCTGCCCTGCCCACCCAGCAAACGACGTAGATGGGCGATTTTTGAGTTTTGGATGGGCACCCCCTGGCCCAGCGGCTGCGCTCGCGCCTCCTTGAGGTTTATGCGGGTACACTGCTTTGGAGGGACGGGAACGGGGTCTGGGCTGGGGCTGATGAGGTGGTGTTGGGGGCGGGCTGCATTTGGGGTGCGGATGGTAGAAAGACATGAAGGTAGAAAGACATAGCCCGCTCGTCGCTTCGTCATCACCGACGCCCTCGACCTTAACCAGCAGGTAAACTTACATAGCACGTAATTCCTTTTACTTATTCGCACGTTCGAATCGATGTTGAACACTTTTTTTGCATCGACGTTCCTTCACACTCATTTTACATCGCAGTTACACTAATTTGCACTCCCTTTGTAGGAAGTTCAAAACCTACGTCCTACATTTCCTAGCTTTAAAAAGCGTAGCGCTATCCAAAACCGCGCCATTCCCACTCTTCACAAACTCATGCGTCAAGTGTGTGCAGTTATGGAACGTAAGTCGACTCCAACCATAATCCGTATCAATCGCCTTCCTACTAAACGGAGCCAGCGTACTGTCCAAGGTATCCAGCCCATCGTAGTGCCCAGCCGCGCCGTTCGTGATGTACCACGGGAATCTAGGATTGTTTAGCTCGTTCGGATCGATTGTACCGTTGAATATGGGAGCTGTACGCTCGAAGACGTGGAAGTGACCGGAGAGAACGAGGTCGACGGAGTACTGGTTCAGGATAGACTCAAAAGCGAGTTGACATTCTGCGCATATCTCGCCGCTGACATACCACGGACGATGCCCCGCTATTCAATAGTAAGAAAAAAGGCCGAGTAAAAAAAAGAGCTAGTGGGAGAGGAGGCGCAGGCAACAAACTCACCCACAACAACCCAAGGCGTCTCCCCCCTATCAACATCCGCCAAATCCTTCTTCAACCAACCAATCTGCTGGTCCATCAACCCGAACGGACCGCTATCCTCCCCGGGGCTACCTCCAGACCCGCCTGGTTGATCCGGACCGAGGATACCGTGTCCCAAATCCGTTTCGGTGTCGATTTGGACGTAATGCACCATTCCGTGATCGAAGGAGTACCAGAAGTTCTCGAGGCCTGCGGACTGGGAGGAAGGCATGCGGAAATGGTTTCTGTAGCCTGTGAAGTTGGTCTGGCCGGGCATGCAGATGGATACGTCGTATGTGATATTGTGGGATTTGTCTTTCGCCGAGCCGTTATCGCCTAGTGATAGTATAACGCCGTGATCATGAACAACCGGTCGGTGGAATTTGGGGATTATTTGTTAGTACTTACAGTTCGCTTCGTGATTCCCGGGTCCTACCATGTACGGTTTTTGGCTTGTTAGAGGGGTCAGTTCGTCGTAGAATTGGTTGAGGAGCGATTCGTAGACGTGGACACCGTCGGCGATGGTCGTGTTGGGGAGAAAGCCTTGAATCTCTTCTTTGAGCCAATAATCGGCGTATGCTATGTCTCCGGCTAGTGGAAGAAAACGAGTCAGATTAACTTCGGAAACTAAGAAGTCGGGATCGCAACGAGTATAACGAAGATATTTGCTTTCGCAATCCAACTCAAAGGGTTACCAAACCCGACGTGATAGGATAGCCTGGATAGAAAGAGTAAAAGAAAATGGACCGTACTCACGATGCCACAAGAAATCCCAGCTGTTATCCTTTTGCAATGACTGGATTGTATTCACCTCTCCAGGGAGTAGTGGATTTGCCGCGCCTACTCCAACCGTCGTGCTCAAGCCCTGTGGGCCGATCAAGCCTAAATCCACCACCACGGCCGTGGTATAAGGTGTATGATCCCCTTTCTCTCGGGCAGTCTTGAACGAATAAACAACACTGGAGTTTGCGTGGACAGGTTGGTAGTAATAGTTCGTATTCGGGAACAAGTGGACCAGTCGAACGTGATTGCTGAATGTGAGCGAAGTTGCGTAGGTCACGCTTTCCGCGTTTTCAGGAGAAGAGACGAACGGAAGGAAGTTCGGCGTGAATCCGTATCGTACGGTGGGGGCTGAAGGAAGCTTGGAGAAAGTGTTCCAGGAGATTTGCATTCCTGTAGGACCGGCATATGCGAGTCTGACTTGAACAGGTTCAAAAGCATTTGTGGGGACACGGATGTGAGAGATAGACGGGAGCTCGGCGAGGGTGAATGAGGCGAAGCTCACAAGCAGGAGCGTAAACCGTGACCATTTTAAGTCCATGATCATGACGGCCAGGAGGGAAAGGAAAACTGACCGAGATGCTGACGACCGGTTAAAAGCGCATTTCTCGCGCACGTTCGTTATTTGGTCGGGTGCTGGACTGGAGTCGACTAGCGAGCGATGTGCTGGCACGTAAGCCGCAGATGCATCAGAGGTTCACATCGACGGAAGCTCCAACACATGTGCACGTCTGACGCGGCGCGATCACCAGACCCTGATCCAACCGTGGGAACTTACCGCATTTTCTTTGATCGACGTTGATAACAACCCGCTGGACACCCTCCACGTTGAACAAGCTCAGACGTCCTCTGCCTCAAAAGTCCCTCACACCTGTCGTCCTAGACGTTCACTTGCACTCTTTCCGCCACCAACTTGCTGACTTTGACGTGCTATTTCAGTATCTGCGCGACGACGAGCCGCCGCCATGCTGCCTCGAACCTCAACAAGGTCCCGACATTGCCACATCCGCTGACCTACTTTTGTCCTTAGTCCCGCTCTTCTTTCGTTGTCACTCGGGCTGGCCCTCGGTGAAGATTCTGCTACCCAACATTGGGCGAGAGAGTCATCGTTACGAGCCGTATACATGTTGAATCCATCAGTTTTGGAGCCTCTTCTCGGTCATACTTACGTGAGTCTCCCTTCCTTTCTTACTATTTTGTGGGCTTGACTTACCTAGGACCGCTCACGGCTGGCGCCCAAGACGTTCTCAAGCACTCCTTCCGCCTCCATTTTGCTGGCTTTGTCGTACTACTCAGCGTTCGCCCGTAGACGATCCACCGCTGTGCAGCTGCTCTAGGACCCTATCTTCTCCCTAGTCCCATTCGTTTCTTATTGGCCCTTGTTATGGCCCTCGGTGAAGATTGGATACCCGAAGTTGGGCGGTGGAATCGTCGTTACGCTGCGCACGGTTGAGGGAGCTGTATGTCAGTCTATGAGGTGAAGATCTACTACTTTTGGAGCCTCTTCGCGGTCGTACAATTTGAACCTTTTCTCCTTTCTGCGCCATTTTGTGGCCTTGAATTATGTGGGATGGATTGATAGGTCCCCACTGCAGGGATCGCTCATCTGGGAATCTACCGCTTAGACGTCAGTCATGCTACGGTCTCTAGATTACCTCTCCCGGAAGTCACGGTGTGTAACTCACACCATCTATAACCGACAACGCCGACTTGCCTCCATTTCTCAGTTTTCTGCGTCTACCTTTGGAGTATCGAAGGTATATTTCTGATGTCCACGTACGTCACGTATCACAATCTTGAATTTATTTCCAAGCAATAACGACCTCTTCCCTAGCACAATTCTTCTTCTTCCAGCCTATGTGGTCAATCGGAACGCGACCTACTGGTCTAGGGCTCGCATACACATAAAGTTTGCGCCGTTTCTTTACTTTTTTCTCTTTTCGGCATCGAAATCGGCGGGCAGATGAGCTATTCGCTTAAACCTACCTGTTCCACTTCTCCTTCTGACGTTCGTGGTTAATCGGAACACACCATACTGATCTTTGGCTCGCATACACGTACATTTTGCGTCGTTTCTTCGTCTTTTTCTCTTTTTGAATAACAGATGACCTGGCTAATTAAAGCTAAGGTACGTTGCGTCCTTGATTCCTCCGTAAAATGCTGCTCAATCAGCGAGTTTTTTCTTCTTCGTATTTTTGCCATCGAAGAGACGCATCGACGATGTCCGCTCCTCGAGTCCACCCTTCCTCCTCCGTCAGTAGGTTTCCTTCATGATCACTTCACAAAACCTAGCTGACTTGGAAACCCTCTCAGAATATTCTTCGACGTGTTTTGCCTCGACTAACTCCCCACCGTCGAAGACGTTTCAAGCCGCCCGCCATTTCCCCAGGTATATGCTTCTTCAGATTACAGCCTTAATCCGGTAAGTAACTCCGACTTATTTTTTCTCTGTCTTCGGCGCTGCTTAATCGTACCCACTCCAGCAAACTCTCACGTTGCTGCATCCTTCTCCTAGTAACTTGTAAGTTTTTTTTTGCATCATTCTATCTAACGTCTCAGATCACAACGCTAACTCTGTAAGTAGCACTCAATTATATTTTACTGTCTTCGACGCTGCTTAATTACAGAATTTCCAGTGCGCTGTCATCCCACTCAATCCTTCTCCTCGTACACTGTAAATTTTCATCTACTATTTCGGTTATAATCTCACTACTCTATAATATTATCATGTAGACGCTCATCCACCAGCTTAGCATCGTTTCTCGTCCAAATTAATACGAAAACGGGCGGACATCGCAAGCCAAGGTATGGCGCTTCCTTCTTTACTCCACGAAACGAGACTTATTTGAGATTATTTTCAGTTCCTTTTTTCGCGTTGCTGAATACCGTACTACAAGTTTTCTTGCATCTGGCGCGTCGCTTTCACTATCAAATCATCATCGTCTTAACATCCCCCGCGGTTTCTATCACCAAGGATTTAAATTTGTTCAGTTCGAGTGTTTGGTGTCAAGTATTTGGTAGACGTCCGCATGCTCGAAAGTTGGGAATGCGGCCACAGGTACAAGTCATTCATTATAACGATACGAGGACCTGCGTCATGTGTTACTCTTTGTTTCTGTCGCTCTTAAATCATACCCTCCGTCCTATTGATCCACGTATCGCCGGACCGGATGGGCGTTGGGTTATAGTTGACGCGGTGACAGCATGGTAATTTATAAATACCTGACTGAATCTTGTGCGGGATGCGTCCACTTAAATCCTTGAATATTTACTCAGTTATGTAAAAGATACATGGTCTCCAAAAGCTAGAGGCTAGTAAACTTTGATCGAACAATACCAGGTAAGTAGCCACTAAGAGTCATATAGTTGAAGCACGACTGATACTATCCTGTCCGATCTCATGGTTCATCCGATTCCTCCCCTGACCTGTTAATTGACTTGGGATTCACTGTCAATGAGGAAAAACAATTCAGTATTCGCCAATAAATCTTTCACGAAAGGAATACTCACCGGGCAGACCGCTGGAGGATTGACACACAACGGTGCTTTGCAGGTGCCGCTGACACAAGTCGAGAGTTCGCAACGCCTGCCCCTAGAGCATGCAACGTTCGCACAATCGGCGTTGGTTGTGCAAGCAAGAGCGACGACTTCGTGTGATGCGATTACAGCTACGAGGATGCGGATGCTTATAAAGAAGGAGAGCTTCATGACGGTGTAAGGCCGACTTATGGATGCCTGGGCACTACATTTTATTGTCCCGGCCTTTTTATATCGATATAGATCTCCCTGGCTAGTCGTTCCATACCATGTATTTCAAGGCCTCCCACATTCGGCTAGTATTTTGAATTTTAGTGAACAAGCGAACAATATCCACGGACACAAGACGCGCCTCGCAGTTGAATAATCCGGAGCACTGTTCAGTGAGATACCCGGAAGATGATATCCAATTAGTAACGTCCGTTTGACATCGGTGCTGCCTTAACCTCTTCCTGAGAAGGGGTTAGTAAAGCCATTTCCATCTCTGAACAGTGAAAGCGCGAGGTCATTACTCTCAGTTGAATGTGAGTTTGACAATCTGTTATAGCCTTCGGTTAAACTGTCAGTTTTATCTCGTCGCTATCAATGAAATGCATTAAAAATATCCTGTTCTATCCAAGTACCTGATGGAAAGGGGTTCGTTAGACTCTACGACAGGTGTATTAATCTGGCATACGAATGGCAGCCTCAGGTAGGACTTCGGTATCAATGCTTGTGGTTGATCATCTGACGTCAACTATTTCTTGGTCCACTCTAACCTACTGCAACCAGATTACCAGAACGTTCTTCTTACCAGTTCCAGGCGCGCCCGCTGTCCGCCTGCCATTCACCTTCGGTAGAAAGTTGAAGTATTTTCCGATTTCACCTTCAAGCTGCGCGTCGAATTTAGACTTGGCAAGCGATGTTTACACTGGGTCTGGAAGGCCGGTTCCCAAAGACATGTTTATCCTGCCATTTGTCATCCTAAGCGCGTCACGTATGTCTTCAGTGGGAACTTTGGAAGAAAGCTACGGCAGTTGTTGGAGATGACCTTCGAGTATCACTGGTCGCCAAGAGGCTTACACCTCAAAATTGCAGTCAAAACAAAATTGATATCATAATACACATATATGGACGGGGAAGGTTATCAATAGGGACGAGAAACTCTTATCTTCTCCGATGATTCTCTCTGCACCGATGCTTCCTTAATTGACCTCCCACGTCAATTCCCTTTCGGTAATTTGAATATCAAAGCATTCAAGTTCGCGCGCCCACTTCGTCGATGACTTGACCCCTGCCAAGCTTGACATCTTCACACCGCCAGCACTTTCTGTGCCTATTCCAAACGAATTTCATTTTCGAGCACCATTAACGACTGCCTTACTCCCTGATTATTGTGTCGATACTGTACGTTTATACATCGCTTTGGCACAAAGTTGGAATTGGGTTTAATGACAACTGAGTCCAATGAGCACGCTGTGGCGCAGAGAATATTTATTACCCGTTTTGAAAGACAATTTCCTAAAATACCATCTATCAGCTATCAAATGATCGAGATAATTTTAGACCTTCGTTAGGGCTGCCCCTGTTTCTATTTCTGTAGGACGTAGCAAAGTGTTCACTGGTTTCTCTCTTTCACAATACTTATAGTCCAGTTCGTGTGAGGTGCTGTCATTAGGGCGCTCTGGAGTCGGTCTGAACCGCCGAAGCGGCAAAACTGAACAACCAGAACTCGCTCGACCTTGGAGAGAAATTAAATTTCACACATTGGAATAACATATAAGAACGACCAAAGGCTGCGAGGAAAACCATAAACCAAAACCTCCAATCAACTTACCTTCCAAGTTATAAACACCATGAAGCTCTTCTACTTGTTCAGCGTCATCGCGGCTATGATCGCATCGCATCAGGTTTCTGCCTTGGCTTGTACCACCGACGCTAATTGCGCGAGCCTCACCTGTACCGGAAGGCTCTGCGAGAGCGCATTTTGCCAAAATGGCACCTGCCGTCCGCCAAGGTGTGTTGGTGGAAGTGCACAATGCCCGGTGAGAATCTTTATTTTGTAACTTTGAGGCAAGAAACTAACGGCTTGAATTTCAGTGATCACAGATCGGTCTATTGACAACGGAAGTCAAACGAAAATATGGGCTGAAACGTTAAATTGGACATTACATAGTTGTGGTCGTATTCTGCACTGAAATAAATCGATTATTTCATTTTTCTAAGCATTGACCATGTTTGGAAGAGCGAAGCTGAAGTCACGAAGACTGTACGTACTGAGTCTCGTTTCAGAAATTACTACAATAAGATAAGCAAAGTACTGACTCAATAATGCTGTTGGCAAGAGTAAAAACATAGGATTCGAAATCTAAACAGAAACCATAGACGTACGACTGTAGGTTAGGATGCGGCGAGGTAATTAATATGCACATTTCAATTTGCTGCACTGAGATACCTGGTGTAGATGATCTATATTTTCCACCTTGGTCTCCTCGTCGACTTCAGCAGATACTTTGAGGGGTATCTTCCGATGTCATTGATTTTGATTTGTTATCGATGAACCCTTCCAACTTTAACAGTCGTAATGTCCGGTATCGTCCAATATGTGAACACCGGCTTTCTGAGAGAATTACCATATAGGAAAGCGGAATCTTCTCGCATGTCAACTATATATTCCTGGGCTAAACCATATGGGTGTCATTCAATTCAGTATGAATATGAGTGCCTTCCTCCGCAAATGGGACATAGATCGAGTTCAGGTCGAGACTTGCAAAGATCTTACCCTGCTCTGACAGCTCGCCATATGAAACGTTCAATGAAATGGCATAAAAGGAGAGGGGATAATTCAGAAAATTAAACACTAACGCCCCAAGTCAACTTGCTCTCAAAGCTCACACCAGTATGAAGCTTTCAGCCTTTATTACCTTATTTGCTGCGATTATTGCATCGCACCAAGTCGCGGCAGTTGCATGCACGACCGACACCGACTGCCCAAGCACTTGTGCAGCGCGTCAGAGGCTGTGCGAGCCGGCGTTTTGCGCCAATTCGATCTGCCACCGGGCTATATGCACAGGTGGAGCGTGCCCAGTAAGTCCCTTGCTTTTAGACTTACTGCAGGAGAAGCTAATGTTCCATTCAGTAAACGCGAAATTTGGGAGGTATTGACGGCTTGAAGGAATTCGACGGAAGTTTTGCTGAGGGTTCAATGAGTTTGTGATTGGGAAATACTACTAAAATTGTAAAGAAATGGAACGAAGTATCAAATGTCGACTGTTAGCGATTTCGGATCAAGTCAGACCCTGCTCCCTGCTAAGTTTGAAGCAATTTATTGCCTGCGTTCGGCCCGCAGGTAAAGTCTTTGTATTTTGTAAATGCTACGAAGGCGGAAAATCAAGGTACAATAGCATTTTGCAATTCGTCCATTGATTTTGACCCGCGCCAGGCGTCCTCATGCTTCATTTCTTAGAAATTCTAGTACACTCATCGCTCTTCTCCTTTGGGGATTCGGAGGAGATCGTTGTAGGTTCCGGATCTATAAATAGTTTTAATGTCCTCGAGATGTGAAGTTCCTGGGACGGAGGCCCCTCAATCACCAGCGGAACATCGGACCCCGGAGCGCTCTCGATGGGAACTTGGACTGAGTTGAACTCTGGTCACATTTATCGATGGTCAGCGAGTCAGGCGACGTACGACTGCATGGACTATTGCAAGTAAATTCCGCCAAATTGCCCAGCTGGTTTACACCGAGTTACTCGTCCCCATGTTCTTGAAGTGTGTCGTCGGTTTTGAGGGTGGATTCATATTTCGACTGCTCCATACGGCGGGATGGACTTGGATAAATGTACCACTCGGTAGTAAAGAGGAACTGAGAGCGTTGACTAGTATCATAATTCACAACAGAGCGGTGCCAGGAAATCGTATAAGACGGGGTAGAATGCGCAGGATAACGAGTAAAATACCCGTCCCCTTCAAACGAATACTACCATGAAGTTCGCCTACCTCATAACTGTATTCGCAGCAATAATGACTTCTCACCAAGTTGCTGCTGTTGCGTGTACCTCCAGCGTTACCTGCCGATCCCTGGGCTGTCCAAATGGAGGACACGTATGCGAAACGGCGACTTGTCAGAATGGCGTCTGTGTTGGACAAGTTTGTGCTAGGGCAGGCATGCTGTGCCCGGTGAGTTATTTATTTGCTATTTATGTACGGACAGAAGATATTGAGAAATCGACTTCAACTTAGTGAGCCTGGACTTTTGGGATGATGGAGCGAAGGACAACAGCGAGGTCCGAAGGATGAGCGAGATAGAGTTATTATGGTCTCCTCCACGGTGTTACGTTCAGCGGGGGTGAAGCCAGACGTGTTGTACGCAGTTTACGTACCTAGAGGCAATTTCATCGTCGTTATTTCTCAGCCACCACTATTTGCTTATTCCACGTTAGGATTGCCAATCGTTTCCACTTGGCTACTACTCACTATCATCTCACATAACAAAGACTCCTCAAATGTAACTAAGTACCTGAAAAACACTTTTTGCTCTTCTTTTACGCGTAATTACACAGAGAATATCCTGCTGTCGATTGCTGAACAATCGGTTTGACGCTTCAATTCACCGCGAATTGGGCGGCATTCTGTAGCGGCTGGATTCCGTGGGGTGGAAATAATTTCAAAAGATTGACAACCTCCAGGTCAACGATAATGCAACATATCTGCCGGCGTCACAATTTTTCTCCCTGTTGACCACTCTTGCTATTTTTCAGGTAAAAAGAATACTTGTACGACTTTGGGCTGAGCTGCCCGAGCTCCGATTACATCCCATATTAATATTGTTGGAACTAACCTACCAAGTTTCACAGTTCATCTTTCACTTCGATAGAGGAGTGAATTTATATCCTCCGCCGTGGTGAGGCGAGTCAGGTGCCTATATAGTAGACATTTTAGTTCCTGCTGCAAGGTCAGAAGAAAGCAAGAAGAAAGTAATGAGACGTGTTCATAGTTAAGGCCGTTGTCTACGGATCTCATCAGTCAGGTGTTGGAAAAGAAGATAGCGAAAACAGAGAAGCCTCCCGACGCACGAACATGACAGTGAGTTGACAGATCTGGGTACAGCTGGTCGAGCCTTCGAGGGGTATAAGTAGCAGGGAAGATTCCATTTAACCTTTTCTTCCCATCAACAACTCGAACAAACCCAACACCCAAAACATCCTGACGACTGCAATCATGAACCTCTTCTCTCTTCTCATCACAACCGCCCTCATAATCGCACTACACGTTCAGCAAGCAACAGCGCTTGCATGCCAAACCGACGCGGATTGTGCTCCTCTGAATCAGTGTGTCACGCCAGCGATATTATGCCAGCCGTCGGTCTGTTTGAAGAGGGCTTGTCAGGCGCCTTTTTGTGTCGTTAATCCCGGTGCTGGAAGGTAAGCTACTAGTTGTGCTTGGGTTTGGTTTTTGGGTTCGGAGTAGAAGCGTTGAATTGATTTAACTTGGATGAGCTAGGGCGTGTATTGATGTGGTGATAGCTTTAAGTTAGATGGATGGATGATTGGTGTGCTCGCTTTAGGAGGATCCAAGGGATGATTATGGCTCAGTACCTGGATTAGTACCCCAAAATCCATCGTTGGGGTGAACGAGTAGTGAACGGGTCAACAAATTTCAAGACGCCCCTCCTACTCCGGAAGTTGGAGAGCCCAAATCAATTATCCGAGGGATTAATCGAAATCTTGCACTATTCTAAATCGTAATCGAGCTCCTTTGACGTAAAAATCGACCCTTCGACATTGTTCTGACTACTTCCAGACGTGATTTGGATATTCATAAGCCTGATGAAGAACTCTCGTGTCTGTCCAACGAATTAATATAGTATAAGAAGCAGAATGAAATTTGCCACCTATCCGGCGCCCAGTACCCACTCGAACAACCCTCATCAAATCAACTCTCGAGTCCTCCCTGGGACCAAAAACTAAAATTCAACTCATCATGAAATCCCCCGCCTTAAAATTCCTCATCGTACTTACAGCTCTGATCTCCACCAACCGAGTGGCTGCATCAACAATCGTATGCACGTCCAACTCGGACTGCAGGAGCGCATGCAATACCAGCCAAAGGATATGCGAGAACGCGTATTGCGCTGGTGGGGTCTGCCATGACGCTGTGTGTACGGCTACGAAGGGACTTTGTCCTGTCAGTCACTCTCCTTTTTTCCATTTTTTTTGAGAGAGATTGAGGAGCCGAATTGAATATTTACTGACCGTCGTGTCAATTACTATAGTAAACGTGAAGGTTGACCAAAGAGAAGGGGCTTTGTAATACTGGCATAAATGTGAGGCGACGGTGGTGGACGAGCAAAGAATTTAAAAATGCAGATGTTCCGTTCGGGTTGGATTGGTGTTTGCTAGGGAATGTTGAGCTTGAAACCGCTGATTACTATGCCTGCCTACCGTGAGCATGACTGACCATCAAGGATAGAGTAACTCCAATCGCAAGCTTTCTGTACAGCGTCCGTCTTCGAACTTTAGGACTGCGTATGCTGTTTGCGGGCGCGAAGAAGCATTCGGCCGAAAATGCCGCACAAGAAAACCGTGTGTGAATATTTGACTAACCAAACGAACCCTAACCCAACACCAAAAGCCTGTCGTCGTCCACGGCACCACTCGCCCCAAACTCGCCCCCTAGTCGCTGCTTTTGCGCTGCTTAGTCCAGCCCGAATGAGCAAAACTAAACCTGCACATATTCTCTCTTAACACCTTTCCGTTGACGAGCCACCGCTGAGCTGCTCATACCTCAACATCAACGACCTACTCGTCGCCCTAGTCCCATTCTTCGCTGCCCAGGGTTCAAGTTGAAGGAGCTGCATGTCGAGAGTCAGAGTATCTGGTGCGAATTCAGTGGATCTACTATTTTGGAGCCTTTTCTCAGTCGTACTTTACTACTACATGAGCCTTCCTCCCTTCCTTTGCTACTTTGTGGCCTTGACTTACTTGGGACTGATAGGTCACCCTGGCGGAATCGGTTATCTGCCATAATATCTGGCAATCAATCTCGTAGGCCTCAGTCATCCTACAGTGTTTGGATTACCCCTACGACGGTTGAAGGGTGTTGAAGTCACATCATACGTTATGGAAAACGCTGACTTGCCTCCATTCTCAGTTTCCTTCGTCTACCACTGGAGAATCGCATGCGTATCGCTAGTGTCCATGTCGACATTACTGCATTTTATTTCCAAGCATTAATTACCCCTTCCCTAGAACGGTTGAACTTACCCACTTCGCCTTCCGACGCTTATGGTCAATCGGAACACGCCCTACTGATCTTGGGCTCATACATATGTACGTTTTACTTCGTTTCTTTCCCATTTTCTCTTTTCATCATTAAAAGATGAGCTGGCCAATTATAGCTAAGGTATGTCCTGATAGCTCCGTGAAATGCTGCTCAATCACCGAGATTTTTTCAGTTTCGTTTCTTAGTTATCGACAAGACGCATTGATGATATCCAGTCGTCGAGTCCACTCATTCTTCTTTGTTGGTACGTTTCTTCCGTGGCCGCTTCCTGAAACATTAGCCGATTTGTAAATTATTCAAGAGTATTCTTCGATGTGCTTGCCTCAACTGATTTCCCATCGAATATCTTTCAAGCTGCCGCCATTCCTCCTGGTATATGCTTTCTCTGATGTCAACCCTAAGTCAGTAAGTAGCCCTGAATTATTTTTTCCACTATCTGTAAACTTTCATCCCGCACTATCCTCGTCCTCGTACATACCTTGTAAGTTGACTGGTTTCTGAGTCCATGGTCTTTTTGTACTGGCACCTATATACTATGATCTCTGGGCCGTTCTGAACGATTTTAGACCCGATCCTCTGAGCTTATTTCCATTTAAAATTTGATCCCAGTGACACAATGCTCGCAATCGTCGATATTTCGAAGGCAAAGGTTTATGGCCGTCCTTAGCGGGACAGGCTGGGAGAGTCCTGATACTCCATGAGAAAATAGCAAGATAGATATTCAGGTGACCGGTCGCTGCACGGTCGAGAAGTGGGAGCCCGAACCGACAACAGGGGGCCTTCAAATCCGAACCAAAGTAGTCTATAAGGTATCACGCAATGCCAATCAATTCCACGGTTCGTCAGTTAAAATGAGGTGTGAGCGGAAGTGAGGACAGAGGAACTTTAGCCCAAAGACTTGAGACAGAATCGAAAAGAGGGCATGTCTAAGCCTTATATACGCCATTGCCATTTTGGGCTGCACACCCGCACAGCTGATCGGGAAATTCCGCATGACGTCTCGCCACAACTGTGGTCTCTTACTCTCTTTCCTTATTATCTTTCCTTCTCCTGCGATTGTAAGTGCGAGCCCTTGGCTCCTGGGCCCGAGTACCGAGTATCGAGTACTGAGTGCTCACTCGCGTCACCCAACTGCGGCATGAATTGATTTTCCATACCACTAAACTGAGCACTGATCGCTGGACGCTTCAACTCTTGGTTCTCTGGGACTTACTATTGTTCTAATGGCTTGGTACATCTATCATCTAACACCAGAAGTTCCTCGATGTTCTCTGCAGCAAAGTGGGAAGATCGTTGATCTACCTCAGCTAATGGTCTCTGTGACGGAAATTACTTACTTGCCTTGGCTTGGAGTTGGCCTGAGCGGCGACCGCTGGCCCTAAGCGCACCGAGTTCTAAAGGAATGGGTTACATTTAACTATTGACTTGATATTAGCCCACTAATTAATGGCCATGTGGGTGAAGAGAAGAGAAATACGACGTCGACACCTACCCGAACGGCTTCAGCTTTTATTTTTAGTTTCTGTTCATTTTAGAGGGTTCATGAAATATAAATATCTGGCTAATACCGTTGGCCTGGACTTAAAGCCGTCGGATACTTGGAAAGCTCCTTAAACAATGGTGACTAGTGGTGACTTGAAGACCACAAAACCTAGGGGAACGAGTATCGTGAGACTGTCAGCAATTAAGTGGTATTTTGCGCCATACGCTACATCTAATGATACACTAATACAACAAGGTCGTCTTTAACATAGACAGTGTCGTTTAATTGACGAAGCTCCCTTTCTTTAGCCCATTCTTGGATTTTGTCTGGCTGGTGGAAACACGTGGACCATGAAAAAGGGAAAAAAAAAAAAATATGACAAAAATACGATTGCCAAGGTATGGTACCGGCCCAGGACTCGAGGACCGACGTCGGAGGTACCTATATCATCATGCAACTGAATGAGTGGGAGTATTGTCTTACAACTAAAGGCTAGCAATTCCAACTTGTCTGTCAGATTTAAATCGAGCTATATATGATATCTTCAGTGACCTGAATGGTCCTCATGGTATTCAATCAACGCAGATAAATATAGTCCCGAATCTCACCTAGTAAAACTTCAGCTTCCGTTAAGTAATTTCCGACCCTACCGCCTGCCGTGGAAGTGGACATGTCGGGATCAACTGCACCATTTCTGAACGTCTGAGGAAGCCGCCTTGTGGCCTGTTCCCATAGGATGGCACATAAAACGAGCCGGTCTGTATCGAATACTGCTATCCCCGGAAACATTGCGAGGCAGTCATGTTAAACAAAACTTTCGTTGTGGCTCTTCTTCTCGCTCTTTCCGTCGCTGCTAACCCAGTGGTCGTGAAAAGATCCCCGGTATCACTGCCTATCTCTCGTCGTCTCAACCTTACCAGTGCTCACAACCTTGTCCTCCATGACCAAATTCGAGCCAAGACACTCAAGGCCAAGGGCGCTGCAAAGGCTGCTGGTATTTCCTTCAATAATGCAGCAGTCATTAGTTCGCCCGTGGTCAACCAAGCCATCAGTTACATTGCCACAGTCGGTGTGGGTAGCCCTCCCACTTCCTGTAGCTATCGATATCTGCAAATGTAAACCGGATACATATTTACCTCAACTTATTATAGTCGACCTCATCGTGGACACTGGCAGGTACTTATAAGCGTAGCAGCCGTCCAAATCTTCTGTGGTTGACTTGAGTTCGTGATCCCGCAAGCTCGAACACATGGGTTGGGGCAACTACGGCCTTCCAGAAGACCAGCACCACCGTGCAAACCCCCAATAAAGTTGTAAGTGCATTATTCGAGTCATTCTCTAATTTAGCTAACCATCTCAGTCGGTAAATTACGGATCGGGCTCATTCTCGGGTACGATTATCTACCGTCTTGATCGAGTTTTGACATTCATGGCTGTCGCAGGAACCGAATTCACTGATTTGGTGTCGCTCGGCCCTGGCCTCTCCATTTCAGGTCAATCCCTAGGAGTTGCGACAACCGTTTGTCACTATCAGTTTCCCTCACGAACACCTGAACTAATCAAGCATCCTCCAGTCCCAAGGGTTTTCGGGAGTTGACGGTATCCTTGGGTGCGCTATTAAAACACTCTGCTCCTTTGCTTGCTAATCCTATTTTGCCAAAAGCATCGGTCCAGTCGATCTTACCCTGGGTGCGTGTCGTTTCAGTGCAAGCGAATGTGCGCTCATCGACCGATCCAGGCACTTTGAGTCCTGCAACCAATAGCCTTATCCCAACGGTTACCGACAACTTGTTCAGCACAGGTACCATTTCTGCCCACTCCGTTAGCGTATTTTTCCAACCCGACGACCCGGGTCTGGGCGATGACGTCTCTGGTTTTGTAATCTGGGGTGCGCTGTCAGACGCCATATGAAATGAACACCTCATTGATTAGCACCCTCCAGGTGGAATTGACATCACCAAGTTCACTGGAAGTATCACAGTCTTGTAAGCACATTCTTTTTTCCCGTTTCTGACGGTTTTAACTTATTACACCATCGACCATCGACCACAGTCCGGTAACCAAGACCTTCCCCTCCAGTGAATTCTGGGGTATCGACCAGTCCATCAGCTATGGTAGCTCCACCATCCTGGCTGCTACTGCCGGCATTGTCGATACTGGTATGTAATCATACTCTTCTAATATCCTGGCTAACCGCTTGAGTACAGGTACCACTCTCGTTCTCATTGCCACCGACGCATTCACTAAGTATAGGACTGCAACTGGGGGTGTCATTGATAATGCAACTGGTTTGCTCCGTATAACTACTGCTCAATTCAACAACCTCCGAGATTTATCCTTCATAGCTGGAGGGGTGGGCATCCGTTCTTCCCCCAAGGGTTTTCATGCTTACGAATCCCTCTGCATATCTAGGCGACATTTAAGCTGAGTCCCAACGCTCAAATCTGGCCCCGCAGCCTAAACGTAGATATTGGGGGTACTGCTAGCAGGATCTACCTCATTGTATCTGATCTTGGCACACCTAGCGGTGAAGGCTTCGACTTTGTCAATGGTTTTGCCTTCCTCGAGCGGTTTTACTCGGTCTTTGACACGGGAAGTAACACTGTTGGTTTCGCTACCACTCCCTTCACGACGGCCACCACCAATTAGGAGGAGTGAGGTCGCGTGGAAGGGTTCATATTACCAAAGATATGAGCATCCAGGCTTTAAGTGTCTATTAGGACTAAATACCCTTTTTTCTTGGTCCCGTGCGCTTCAACTATTGAACAATACTTAGGGTGCGACTGCAAGTCTACTTCAAAAAACCGGAACTCGCCTACGCTCAGGTGGAAATCCAATCGTCATAACTGGTGACTTCAATTATTTACCTTCAAGTTTGCAAAAAAACACGTCGTTATTGCAGAAATGTTGGTGACGGGCGATTTTCATCCCAAATCAAAAATTTGGGAAATTCTGGTAAGGCACGCCGGCGTGAGCGAAATGTTGGTGAAGCGGGATTTTTGATGCGAATTTTAAAAAATCGAGAAATGCTGACTCCGGGCGTCGCGAGGGCTCTAGAACAACGAAATTTTGGGCTATGAGTACGATTTTAAGTGATTCGGAATCGTAAGAAGCTACGCTTTCTGGTCAAACCTTGACCTCAAATAGTGTTTGCCTCGTACTTAGTTCAGAACCGAGGATTTGGACGCAATTTTTTACATTTCCGTTATCCAGTGAACGTCGTAGAGGTACTCAGAAAAAATTAGGGAGAGCACTCAATTTCTGACGACGTGGATCTAACTCACTATGACCTGGCACTGACTCGAAGCCTCCTTTTTATCGAGTAACTTCTAAGATGCTTTTAGTCATACTAAGGAGTAGTTACCTTCCTTTCTACCATCTCCAAACAGAGACAGTGCAGAATATGAGTGGTTGTAAGCACACTCATAGTGAGTCAGATCCGCATTTCCTAACTTCGTCAGAAATTGAGTGTTCTCCCTAATTTTTTCTGAGGACCTTTGCGACGTTCACTGGATACCGGAAATGTAAAAATTTGCGTCGAAATCCTGGGTTTTGAGCTACTCGAGTAACTACGAGGTCAGCACTATTTGAGGTCAAGGTTTGACCATTTTCGTTTAAACCGCATAATTTCCGAATATTTTTATGCATTCAGAAAGCGTAGCTTCTTACGATTTCGAATTACTTAGAATCGTACTCATACTCCAAAATTTCATTGTTCTAGAGCTCTCGCGACGCCCAGAGTTAGCACCCGATTTTTTGATTTCGCATCAAAAAATCCCGCTTCGCCAACATTTCCGTAAATAGCAATAAGCGCATTGTGTCCGAAAGAAGCTAGAACATCTGACCAAACGAACCCTAACCCAACACCAAATGCCTGTCATCGTCCAATCCCACTCGCCACCTGTGCGCTGCTTAGTCCCGCCAGAATGAGCATACGAAACCTGCACATATTCTATCTCAACATCTACCCGTTGACGACCCACCGCTTTGCTGCATCATACCTTAACATCAACGACCTGCTCGTCGCCCTGGTCCTCAACTAGTCCCACTCTTCGCTGCCCAATGTTGAAGGAGCTGCATGTCGAGAGTCAGAGTATCTGGTGCGGATTCAGCGGATCTACTATTTTGGAACCTTTTCTCAGTCGTACTAGGGGAGCCTTCCTCTCTTCCTTTGCTACTTTGTGCCCTTGACTTACGTGGGACTGATAGGTTACCCTGGCGGAATCGTTTCCTTCGTCTACCTCTGGGGAATCGCATGCGTATTGCTGGTGTCCACAATATTGCATTTCTTTCCAAGCATTAATAACCCCTCCCTAGAACAATTGAACTCACCCACTTCGCCTTTCGACGCTTGTGGCCAATCGGAAGACACTCTACTGGTCTTGGGCTCGCACAGACGTACAGTTTGCCTCGTTTCTTTCCTTTTTTCTCCTTTCATCGTTAAAGTCAAGAACCGATGAATTTGCCAATTGAAACTAAGGTATGTTACGTCCCTGATAGCTCCGTGAAATGCTGCTCAATCAGCCAGATTTTTTCAGATTCGTTTCCTTACTATTTTGCGATCAAAGAGACGCATTGATGATGTCCGGCCTTCGAGTTCATTCTTCTTCCTCCGTCGGCGGTACGTTTCTTCCGTGCCTGCTTCATGAAAATTAGCTGATTTTTAAATGCTCCCAGAATATTCTTCGGAGTTTTTTTCTCAGCTGATTTCCCATCGAAGATGTTTCAAGCCACCGCCATTCAGCCTGGTATATGCTTTCTCTGATTTCAGCATTTACTGGGTAATTAGCTGTGAATCATTTTTTCCGCTGTCTTCGGCGCTCCCTAATCGTGCCATTCCAGTAAACTTTCACCCCGCACATCCTCGTCCTTGTACCTTGTAAGTTCTTCTCAGCGTATACCTCGTCTAACTATTTCGATTCTGATATCATTGTATATCAACATGGCAACGCTCACCCACCAGCCTCGCACCCTTTTCTCGTTGATATTAACGCGAAGACATGTACAGATGGGCGATGCAAGTTAAGGTACGTTACTCCCTCCATTACTACCCTAACTGCGACTTATTCTACGTGTACCTTCAGTTCTATTTATCTTGCCGTTAATTCATGTTCTAAAGGTTTTGCTGCAACTGGTGTGTCGTTTTCACTAACAAATTAACATCGTCTTAACTCCCCTGCAGTTTCTATCCTCGAGAATTTGGGGTTGTATAGCTCGAGCGTTATGTTTCGAAATATTTTGTGCATCCGCACGCTTGCAAGTTGGGAATGTAGCCTCAGGTATTTGTCGGTCGTTATAGCTATTACAATAACAATTCGAAGATCTGCGTCATGTGGTATTCTTGTGCCCGAAAATCGTATTGATCTATCTATTGCTGGAGAGTATGGGCATTGAGTCGTCGCGGTTGACGCGGTGACAGCGCAGCGCCTTGAATTATAAGTACCTGGCCAACTAATGTGGCAACGCGTCCATCTTGACCGTTATATCTAAATCGGCGGGCGTTAGACAGTCAACTTTTCATCTTCACTTAGTCCGAAAGACTGGCGACTCACACATGCTATATCCAGCCCAGGGCATACAGGCGCCTGGCATACCCCTCTGACGCAGATGGCAGGTCGGCAGATAAAAGTTTTAGGGCAAGCCCCGGCGAAAAGTTGAATGCAGGTTTCGTCGGTCGTGCATGCAACTGCCGCTGCTTGGTGTACGGTATGTATAAGGATTACGGCGAGAAAGTTGAGGAGGTGGGCCAGTCTCATAATAGCCTACTGGGTGGGCTTAGCAGGTAATTGGTGAATTTGTGGGTTCCTAGGTTCTTTGTCTTTCTCTGTGTACGGGCTTTTATATACTATGATCTCTGAGCGGTTCTTAAGATTTTAAACCCGAGCCTCTGAACTTATCTCCATTTAAAATTTCATTCCGGTTTTCCATCGTGTTTGCTTTCAACCAACCGTGGTTAACCGCTACAGCACGTCATAAAGAATCGTTGTGAAGTGGCAGGGAGTCCCGAGCCCGAGCTGAAGAATCAGTAAACTACACGCAGGCTGAACATGTGCATCACATCGTAATTCTCGAATCTCTTAGACTCCGCGGTCCGCGATTTGTCCTGCTTCGGAGTGATGATCATTTACTAGACAGTTACTCCCTAGCATGAAGGGACAGGAACAACTTGAGATGTCTAGTCTGCGGTAAGCCCATAGAAATCGCACTTGAAAAAACCACCAATACTTACTAAGTGGAACAGACTTAACTTCAAACAGATCGTAGCTCAGCGCTCAACGATAATCATCAGTACATTCAACGTGAAGTTAAATAGACTTCACTTCTATTAATTGGCGGCTAAACTAGGTGTCAATTCTGGCGTCAACGCCGCTTCTTCAAGCCGGCCTTCAGGTGTCTTACCTGTCACCACGTCTAGTTTTCCATTCAATGAACATTGCTTGTCGATTCGAAGCTAACTGCACACAACGCTCATCAAAGACTGCATCTACGAGTTTCGAAACGCCGGGCTCAAAGGGGTAGGATGTTATGGGATGCGATTGCCAAAGTCCTTTAGACAGCCCGTGAATTATATACTGCGGTCCAATTCCAGCGCCTCGTGTTTTCTGGTTCGTATCTGAACCATTGGGTAGCTACTCGCCTTGTACTTTATATCTTATTAACAGCGATCGAGTCGAGCTGATTGGTTATGGAACTGGCTTCGTGCTACATGCAGTAGGGGTATAACTTTGAAGGAATGACGGAAGCCTCAGACCCTCAGCCAGTGTTCAAATTTCGAAGTTGTCAATTGCTTGAACCAAGTAATGGGCTCTGGTTTAGGACAGTACAATCTATGGATAATGCCGTTTAATTTCCTAAATATGATCCAAATTAAAAGAAATGGACGGAAAGTTTCCATGAGCTTTCAAGGTGTCAGGGGTTACAATTTTCCCTTCTAACCTGGAATTTCGGACCCGCCTGTTCCAGAGTCATGCTTGGAGCTTCGTAAGGCACGAGAACCAACTCAATCGTCTGTAGTTTCGAAGGCAATGGCTTAAGGCCGTCTTTAGCGGGACAGGCTGGGAAAATCCCGATATTCCATGAGAAAATGACAAGTTGTATATTTGGGTAACGGGTCGCTGACGCGATCGAGAGGTGAGTCCTACTGTACTAGTGAGTGCCCGACTCCACGAGCCGACAACAGAGGTTGTGAAATCCGAATCGATAACTTGAAGTACTTAGACTAACTTCTCTCAATGTCAATCAGTGCCAAACCTCGTTAGTTGAAGATAAGATGTGAGCATCAGCACAAAAACTTGCGAAGAGAATCGAAAAGAAGGCTGGGCCAGAGCTTGCGCTTGATGATAGGCGTGAGCAAAGTACCAATGCGTCATTGCCATTTTAGGCTGCACTGCCTTGCACAACTCATCGGGAAATCCCGGATGACGTACGGCCGACTCGGGTGAGGTTTTTCGCTCTCCTTCCCAGAGACTGTAAGTACGAGCCCTTGGCACCTGGCCCCGAGTACTGAGTACTGAGTACTCCTTCCCGTCACCTGCTGCGACATGAACATACTTTCTGTCTTCTGAGCGCTGAGCGCTGAACGTCGAATCTTTGGTTCTCTGGGACTTTCTGTCGTTCTACTGGCTTGGTGTACGTAATGTCATCCAACACCGGAAAGTCCTCAATGGTATCTACGGCAAAGTGGGATCGTAGGGCCCCTCATCCACCCCAGCTAATGATCTCTCTGACCGATAGTACTTACTTGGCCTGCTTTGAAGTCCGGGCTGTTGACGGTGGGTTCAACAAGGGCGAGCCTCCGTTGATGCACTATGGTTTCAATTGATCAATGTGGATTGGCTTTTCATGTGCGTACTTTTTGGACTACTGGTGTTAGCGCCATACAACTTGCTGTCGTTTCCGAACCGCTGCAGTTATCTTCGACAAATTGTGATTATATTTGTTGGTAATGAGCCGACCTGATTTCTGCTCCACCATAATTGGCAAACATGACTGTCACCGCATAGTCAAGGTCTGAAAGCCGTTTTTACCTGTTCCCGTGCGCTTTGACTATTGAACGATACCCGGCGTGCGACTGGAAGTTTCTTCTACAAATCGGTGGCTTGCAAAATGTCGTTAATCAAGTGATATTTTGTACAATGCTACATCGAATGATACAATGGTATAACAAGGTCGTCTTTGACATAGACAGTGTCGTCGAATTGACGAAGCTCTCTTTCCTTAGCCCACGCTTGGATCTTGTCGAACCTGCGACAGGTATGAGGAACGTCATGCCGCCGGATATTTTTTTGCGACTCCTCATTCCATTGCCAAACAAGGACGCTAACATCTGCGGAACATATTAGGGATTGCCGAATGCTGTCGAGGCAGTGACCGATGTGCCAAGGCATCTCGGAACTGTTCCAACGCATTTTTGGGTAATACTCTGGGTACAATGTCTGACGGATCATGTTCTAATGGTGTTTCGTCAAATTTAGGCACTCGATCGACCTGTATTGAACGAAGGAACGGACCAAGCAGTGCAATTCGTGAAAAACATCGATCATTACAATATAAAACTCCTCTTGACCAGGAATTGCGGCTGTCTTATTTGGAAGCAATGCCGCTTGGGACTTTGGAATTTTCGAGACGCCAACTACACAAGATTTAGACGGGTAATATTGAGCCTTCATGCACTTACAATTGTACAAATCCTCCCATTGTTGATCGAGTTCAGGAGACAAGGGCTTCCAAAACGGTGAAGTGTCGTCACCGACATTGGAATAGTGAGTTCGAATCTCGTACTCAACCGCGCCTTGTGCCGGAGCTATAGTAGGAATATGAAGTAACATGTCAGCCAACGAGCTCAGTCTCTCAGTGATGTATTACGCACAATATAGCAAGCCTTCGGGCGTGCCTCGATTGCAATTATTGCACATTGAAACACCGATTACAATGACAAAGAACTCGATGACCGCAACGAAACTAAAGAGATAACCCAACGATATAATCACAAAATCTGTAAGTGGTCTGCTCATGCTGCTGACATTGCTGGTGCCCTGTTCTTTGTACGCGTAGGGGAGGAAAGGTTCTTTGTCGAGCGATGTTGCGTGAGATGTCATGGTCGAAGGTCAAAACAAGGCTCTATTATTGTACCGATAAATTCTGTTGGATAATGTGGCTCCGAATGCGTCGCTCTCTCCACGCCCCAACGAGCTCGGATTAGAATTGATTAGTACCGATTGCTGCTGTGGTTCGCATGGGAGGGGGTACAAATCGAAGTCGAAGGCATCCTGCACCTCCCGATGTATTCAAATCCCCACGGTACCTTTGCTTTCCGAAGCGACCAGAGATTCACAGGAGATCTCGACTCCGGGCTTTCGCCATAGATTTGGAGCCTCTGCGTATAATCTTAGACCACCGGGCTTCGGGCGCTGCCGTTGTTTTCAAACTTCAAAGACTGAAGAGAACCGAGCTGAGGTGAACATGCCACTTAAAAGAATCCTGGTTGTAATCATATTTTGAGTCCTAATTAAAGTATGGGGTGGAATGAAATTGGCGATCCTTCGCCCATTCCTGAATTTTGTCGAAGTTACGACAGGTGTGGGCGATATTACCCTTGGGTAGATTTTTCTGCGAAGCTTCGCTCCATTGCCATACAATAACACTGATATCCGCTGAGCACATGAGGGATTGCCTTACACTATCGATGCATTGCTTGACCTGCCAGTCGTCACGGCCTTCGGTATTGTCTTTGCTCGTGTAGTAATCTGGGAATAGGGCTTTACGAAGTATGTTCTACGAATCATTAATTAATATTTAGTGATTTTTTATCTAAAGAACGAATGACAAACCAGACAACGGATCTCATGGAAAACATCAAGTTCTACTGCAACGTTTTCCCCGTCGTTTGGAATGGGGGATGTCTTGTTCGGAAGTAGCGCTGCCTGGGCCTTTGGTATTTTCAAAATGAAATCTGAATTGCATATAAGTTTGTGGTAGCGAGTGTGAACTTAAAGACTCGCCAGACGACAATGATTCCCACTTTGAGTCAAGTTCAGGTGAAGGTGGCCCCCAAAAAGGTGAGATATTGTCTCCAGCGTCTCCATAATGCGTTCTGATCTTATATTCGACCATTTCATTCGCCGGCGCTAGTATATAGTGCATTACAGTCAGTTACGGTTACGGCGCACAACTGGACAAATAGGGCTGACAATATATTCGATCCCATTTCTCGCCTTCGCTCTGGCTGAATCGAAATAGTGAGAGCTGAATTATGAGGCCAAGTTCCAAGAGTGCGACAATTCCAACAAGAACGACGACCAGTATACGTTTATGTTTCGTGCGTAGCCTATGGGTATGGTCAAGTAACTCACGCTCGTCAGTTTCGTGCTCTTGCAACGGCAAGAGCTGGTACGACATGACGAAAAGGCAGTCAACGTCAACTATTCGTTCAACTTGCCTTTTCGAATTACTTACTTGGGCTGTTGCTGCTCCATGCGCTCCCTGAGCACGTGAAAATGTTGGTGACACCTAGAAAATTTTAACACCTGAAGATCGTTCCAGTTAGAAAGGACAGCGAACTCTCTCAGCCTCTCCTGCGGCGACAGGATAAGCGGAGTTTATTTGTTGAACGTGAGATGACCTATATATAGAATCCCTTCCATTTGTGCTATTGTTTGCGCACGCCTGCCTCCTGCGAAGTCACAATCTCAGAAATTTAGAAGGAGTCTCCATATGGCTGGGAAAATCTCGGACAGCGTACCTATCCACTTTTTGTCCAGAAATAGTATCCGGATGCTTCACGAGGAGTCTCAACATTAGGTATGGTCCCGTTCCTAAAGGCCTTTGGTCATTATGACACGATTTGGACGGCGCGTTCTTACCTCGACTTCTTTGTGGGACACTTCGTAATCTTTTCGCTGGAATTTCAAATTATAGAAACCGGTCAGTTATAAGAGTGCACTTAATACACGCAGACCCCAACTCATTTTAAACAACCCTCCACTTCAAAAATGAAGTCGACCTTGCTTTTTGCTGTATTAAGCGCCGCCGTTACTCTATCTTTTGCTTTTCCTATCGAAAGTGTGAGCCCCGAATTATTTACCATTACCCCGGAAGGAAAATAATGACCCATCAAGAAGCGAGATTCAACTGTCGACGAAGCTAGTATCAACTGGGGAAAGGTAATTGCAACTTACCTGGCTATTGGCTATCTGTTAATGGTGCGTACAGCGTGAATCAACAGTTGACGAGGCCAGTATCAATTGGGGGAAGGTAAGTCAGACGGCCTGATAATATTAAATTGTACTTAAACGACATGCGCAGCGAGAATCCACTGTGGACGAGGCCAGCATAAATTGGGGCAAGGTGTGTTTTCCATTTTAATTTATACAGCTCAGTACTTATATAAATTCCGAATCCACAGCGCGATTCTACAGTTGATGAGGCCAGCATTAACTGGGGGAAGGTTAGTCAACCTCCCATTTGAAAATCATTACGACTTGCCACTGATTAAGCGCAGTGACGATTGACAAACGGACCATTTCCGAATTTAAATAGTAGAGTTTCGTCGTTCGTTAGGAAAGGTTTTCTGCATCATCTGACTGTCCTTTGTACCCGAAATTCATTTCCTATTGTCTTCAAAGTTGGGGAAAAGGCTATCGAATACAATCGTGGTCGTTGTACTATGAGGGCTGGTAAATCTATTTACCGAGCACTATCTGAATCGAAATCGCTCTTGGTCTCTAAATTTAAAATCCAGCTTCTGCCTAAAAACGAGGCATGGTGCGAAGCGTAAATAATATAAATAATTTTGGTTCCTTTTAGCGTGACCTACGATCAAAGCAATGGGTAAGATTCTTTATCCTCTCCGTTCCGTTGTAACGGCATCACAGCTCAGATCCTTTTAAGTACCAATCCGGTCGAAAGGTTAATTCAATAGCATCTTCTTTTATCTCCCAAACTCCACCAGTCTGGTGCCAGGAGAAGAGCCGCTCATAATGCACCACGGCCGTTTTACGACCTACTACTTTGGAAATCCCTTCCAACGCCCGCGCGCAAGAATCAACCGTACCATGTGTTGTAACATTCAAATTTTAGGAGTTAAGGTTGAGCCTACGCTGGGAGCTGATAACAAGTATCAGCGTTCTTTGAATCAGATTGATAACGCGTCGCTAGCAATGATTAGATAGGTTGACGTTTACTCGGGGCAAAGACTTTCTTATCATGAGGGACGAAGATGCCTCGACTTCCGTGCCGTAGTGTATGGCTATCCCGGTAGCAAGTTTGATTGATGTAGTTACAGATATTTTTATTATCTGCCCGCTGGATGAGCGAGCGAATCAAATTCTTATTTCGACTGATGAATCAGGAACAAGCTGACCGTCTTAAAACCTCGAGGGGAAATCCTGCCCAAACGGAAATTTATATCCCCATCTCAGTTTATGCTCATGAGGGAATTAACTTTCTAATCGGGTCTGATATTCTTATGGCCGCTTCAGAACATAAGATTTGAAAACGATGCCCACGAGCGTAACTGGCCACCTATACTTTACAAAATACGGCGCATCAAATTGCTCCTATATCTCGACCTCTGCATCCCAAATCGCTTTAAGCGTCTCGGAAAATTGTTCTTCTGCTGCCTTTCGCCTGTAAAGTAACTAGCATCAATTCCTGCTTCCCAGATTAAACGGGATATAATACCTGATGTTTCCTTTTTCCTGCAGGTTCAGACCGCGCAGGTTAGTCGAGGCTGCGTAGAAATATAAGCAGAGTTCTCACCTTAGTTCGAGGGAGACTTCCTTGAGATGCTATGATGATATGTTTAGCGTCTCGCAACCTCTCGTGTATAAACTGGCGGGACCGGAACTCCTGGGTGCGGTCCATTATGGATTCCTTAAGGCCGTCTTCCGAACCTACAGCTACCGCATTAGACGGCTCCACCAATAGTACCACTGAAGTTTTGTAATGCCCAACAACGACACAATTGCTGACTAGATCTGCGCACACAAGCAGAACATTGTCTTCTATGGCTCTATATTGACAATTGAACACGATACGGGGTTATCATTTGTACATAGAACTTACTTGGTGTCGCAGAAACCCCAAGTTCGTCCGGTGCGAATCCAATCATCACTTCTTCCACCTAATATTCGCAGATAAGGTTACGCGTAATGAGGGTAAATGAGGGGCGCTCACGAAAAGCGTAGTACCCAGGGGAAATTTCTTCGAATAAATCACCCGTAATATGGCCGTTCGGACGATTTCGGACGACGGGGTGCGGGCAACAGGCAAACGATTCTGGAATGAACAAGTCATAAAGCATCCCACCTGTCGCTCGTTTCTGGGAATCTAGATCGAGCTGGGAGATATCGATGTCTCCTGACGGTATGAATTCTATGTTAGTTCCCGGGATTATCTTCATTGCTGGAAGAAGTTTCAGATCGTCCAGTTTTGAGGCGAGGACTGGAGCTTTCAAGGGCGATGATGCCTTATTAGTCTCGAATTTAAGGCTGAGAAATAAAAGTTGATTGTACTCACATATCTCTGTCGTGGCGTACATTACAGTCACAGGTATTTCTTGCTGGAATATCCACTTCTCGTTCTCAGGGTTCAGAGAGGCACCCGTATATGTGAGCTGCCGCATGGCTTTCAAAGTCGAAAGCATACGCGAGTCTTTCTTCGAGATCTCCAAAAGCCTGGATAGCCAAGTCGCGTAAAGTAAACACCGATTCATTCCGCCTTGTTCGACCAATGCATAAAACTCGGAAGTGTCCATGTCCGCCTTCGAAGTTTGAATGAGGCATGAACCAGTGTGCGCCAAGTAGCTAATGGCTTATTTAACGAGTAAGCAAATAATGCTAGGAGGATAGCGAAGCGCCTTACATGTAGCCGAACCAAGGTGGGCGAACGATCCAATGTTGTTAACGATACTGTGGTTTACAGGTTCGCCGTCCCAGATTGCGCTCACGAAATGAACCTGCGCGTTTAGCCACCGGTGAGTGCACGGTACAGGTTTAGGTCGCCCTAATCCGTTTCGAATCAATAGGACACGAATTGAAATGCCAGATTACTTGCCTCCTGTTGTCCCGCTCGTGTGAAACACCATCGCCATGTCCATCTCGTCCACATTCAATACCGGGAGAAGCTTTCCTGTTTCGATTTTGGGTACATTCTGGATACTTGGCGTAACAAAGGAGGGAATGTCGAATAAGTCCACGGCAAATTTGATATCGTGAATGATAGCTTTGCCGTTACATGCAGTTAACAGGTCTCGTACGACTTCTTGACCCGGATAGGAGAACAAAACACTGAAGGTCTGTGGGATGTAACCAGCCCTCGTCAAACCGTATAGATGAATCAAGTCAGAATATGCGTGTCCTGTGAGCCTTTAACGGTCCTCAACAATCAGTTCAGCTAGTTGTATTTGAAGAATAGTAATCACCATAACCCTACTACGGAATTCTGCGGTATGCCAACCTCAGTTAATTGAGCATACCAGTATGCAGCAACGTTCTCCATGTCGATTTGGAAGTCCTGGTAGGTAATCGTGTTCCATGCTGGTGCGCCGGGAGAGCCAACGTAGACTTTCACCAAGGGTGAAGTGGAATACTTGGTCAAGTTAGACAGAAACTGGTTAATGAAGTGCGCCATTCCGTTGCTGGCGAGGTCGAATCGTATTCACATTGAGTGCGTGATATTGCGGCGGCAGAACGTTTTTTTTCAGACGGGCTGAATGCGGGTCGTGAGAAACCTTTTCCCGATGTGATCCTATTCAAAATTTGGGCGGTTGATCGGCGCTGTAATATCTATCATCCCGTTCTCTATCAATGTAAAGTTGAACGCGAGGTAAGCCTCATTTCAGTCTGGTGTTCTTGCGGAAATTGTCCGTTATCACACTGGGGCGAACGACGTACAAGATACATGCATACGTGTGAGTCTCCAAGGCTTTTAATACACATACCAGACTTCGGAGTGACAATGGTCCTTCATCTGCTCAGGCAATGGCAGTTTCCTAATCCGAAGGCGTGGGTTTGCACTCGGAGGGACACTGGCACCGCCATGGGGTTCGATGCTCTTGATCCTTGGGTTCCGTGGTAAGAAGACTATAATTAAATGGTAATCATGCGGACCTCTTGTCATTGAAGTTTCACAATCTGGCTGCGAGCTAACGGAAGACGAGCTTGTTCCGAACACAAGTGGACATCCGTGACTCGAACCTTCGACGCGCTGTAGGGATGATTTAACTCGCATTTTGGCTTCCAGTGACAAAGCTACAATTGTCCCTTTTTTGAATGGAGATGCACTCCACGATTAACTCATTCTCGGCTTAGACTAGCAGCACCTCCGAAAGACTTTGAATCATCGATTCAGGGGGCCAGCCCGGGATCGAGGTTCCCACAACTGGATGGGTAGATAACTGAGCTATAACCGGCGTGGTCCAGCTGCAAGTTATTTTCGTCGTTCTTTAACGTTCAACACGAAGGCTTGGTCAGAAATATCTCAACAAAATGGAAGCACTGCATGCATTCTCTGGAGCATGCAATCCATTTTCTAGAATTCGCAGCTCTCGGTCGGTACTCGGGAACGTCCATACAGCACACCATCACTCTAATTATCATGATCATGATTGCTTTGCTTCTCATAGGTGATGCCAACGATGACTATCCAATCTAAATACAGTATTCCTAGCCTGAGATTGCTTACAGTCTGCGGCACCGTTCAAGATTCCTTTCCTCTTTCCTCTGTCGCCATTCCTCGAGAATGGACGATTCAAAATCCAAAAGCTCAGAACCTAGCCCCTCCTTCCATGAGAAATCGATCGACACGAAAACAGAGAGTTCCACGACGGCCCAGAGCTCTACAGCACCGAAAAGTACCTCAGTAGAGACTGAATTCGTGCGAGACGCTCGGTTTTGGCTTATATTCCTTTCGCTCTGCTCAGTTTCGTTATTATCTGCATTGGACCTGGTACGTCATTTACTAAGGCACGTCATGCTTTCCTCTTATGGTTTAAAGGGAGGAATAGGGACAGCTGGACCGACGATCGTGCACGCTCTTAACGGACAAGACTTTACATGGATTGCTTCGGCATACGCGTTATCGTCTTCGTGTACTATCTTGCTGAGCGGTAATCTCGCAGAGATATTTGGTAGGAAAGCGATCATTACTGGTGGCGTCTTGCTGTTTGGAATTGGTTCCGCCATTTGTGGATCTGCGAAATCTATGGCCATGCTTATTGGAGGTCGAGGCGCGTCCCTTTTCTTCATATTTTAGCTCTCTACTTGAATATATTTTGTAGCTGTTCAAGGAGCCGGCGGAGGCGCCATTCAGTCTCTGACATCCATCATCGTATCCGATTTGGTTCCTCTTAGAGATCGGGGAACATACTCGGGGATAACTGGATTGTAAGCACCGTTTGTGGCTAATTGAAGGCATACAAATTTTATTTGTCTTTAGAGTTTGGACTGTCGGAACCACATCTGGACCGTTCATTGCAGGTGGCTTTTCCCAAGACGCAACATGGCGTTGGCTCTTCTGTACTTACATTACGTCATCTTACTGGTTCAAAATTTGACGAACCTTCTTCCGTAGATATTAACCTACCACTCGCGGGATTGGCTTTAATATTGGTACTAATATTTCTTCGCATGAAGGCACCGACTGGAAGTTTCAGACAAAAGATTGTCACTATCGACTGGATGTACGTGCACAAGGCATATTCGACAGTTATCCTCGCCGCTCTGACACTTTTTTTACAGAGGAAATATCGTAATAATCGCCTCAACGTGTGCATGCCTCCTCGCGTTGACTTGGGGTGGAGTGAAATTCCCGTGGTCTTCCCCTAGAATAATCGCTCCTTTAGTCCTCGGTGTTGTGGGATTTCTCGCTGCTTTGTTTTACGAATCGCGGTGGCCAACACGTCCGGTTGTGCGTATCCGTTTTGTCGAATTTCAGCACCCCCCTGACAGGTGGCATTAGATTCCCATTGTAGTCCTTTCAAACAGAACGAGCTTGTTAGGGTACGTTCGCCGGATTAGCCTGGAAAACACGTGCCCTTATATCAATTTTCCAGGTATATTCAGTCATTTATACAGGGAATGACGACTCTCAGCGTTACTTGTGAGTGTTTTTCTAATGAATCTTCATTACTATTATCCTGACCGTATTTTCCAGTCTATCTGTCAGTATACGCATCCAAATCTCCAAATTGTTTTGACTACGCTGACACTGTCACCGCTGCTCAGTCCAACGTGGTTCCAGGCGGTCAAATCTGTCAGCCCAGTTCTCTCCGCAGTATACGTTCTTCCCTTGGTGGCAATGATCTCCCCGTTTGCCATAGTACAAGGCGTTTTGATCGGCAAAACAGGCCGGTATCGATTATTAGTACGAGTGTCCGCTGTCCACTTCACTTCTGGTGCTTAACAAATATTAGAATGCCGTCGGCTGGTCACTCTTGCTGCTTGGCCTTGGCCTCCTCATTTCCTGTAGCGTCTCCACCTCAATTGGCTTAATTGTATTGTACCAACTACTAATGGGTGTTGGGATGGGAGTCTTATATTCCCTCACGGTATGTGTACAACTTGGTTTTAATTTATAGCCTATTCCTAAGGATTGTTACAGTTCCCGGTTCTCTCGCCTCTGCCATTGGCACTAAATGGTCCAGCGGTCGCGTTGCTGACATTTATGCGAGTCTTTTCGCAGGTACGGCGACCAAATTCTAAACGATACTCTGTACTAACCTGGCTATTATAGGTATGGGGCGTCACAGTTGGAGGTGCGATTCTTCAAAATGAATTAAAGAGACGTCTCCCTGGATCAATACTCTCTCAAATTCACGATTCCGAAGGTCAACTTGCGTATAGCATCGTTCCGCTGGTCAGGACCTTGCCTCCCAACTTGAAATTTGTGGCGGAAAACGCTTTCTTGGACAGCTTGAGAATATTGTGGATTACGCTTACAGCCTGCTGCGCTATGGGACTTCTTTGCTTCTTCTGGACCAAAAATTACCCATTAAGACAGACTGTTGACGGAAAATGGGCGATCGATAGAAGGTTAGCTAACACGCAACCGCAGAGCAGCGCAGGTGAATCAGGAGCTACCAATAAAGTTTAGTTTCTACAAGTTGACTGAAATTTGTATTTTACATCGTCATTTCATTTGAAAATGCGGAGGAAAGCGCGACATCTCCAGGCACCTCCAAGGCACCTCTTCTTAGAATTAAGAGTAAGCCGATCTTGACCCCACCGACCTACATGGCTTTCGATCGCTTGAAGGGATCTATGAAGCTCAATCTTTATAATAATTTAATCTCCATCGCGTCCACTAGAGTTGTACATACTTCGCCTGGTCTATATCTTCCTCCACAGTTCGGTCGTAGTGCGCTCTATCAAACTGTAATTGATGCAAGACTGGCCAGTGGTTAGGAAAGATAAGGATACCAGCACCTATCGGTTTGATACCAACTGTTGAGCTGTAGACAGGAATTTAATCGCTGCCCTTCACCGGGATTTGACAGCGTTACCCGACCGTCGCTGTATGATAACTAGTATAGAAATAGGATTAAGTTTAGCAGTGACTTGGCATGATACTCTGCACAGTAAATTGTATTGCAGAAACCTTCGACGACAGGTGGTCAGAGGCAGGATTATATTATGCGACGGCTACGTTGGAAGCCAATCAGCCAAAATTATAAGTATCTGCCTCGCCGTGGCTATGCATTACTTACAATGAATAGGCATATTCTTAGAAACAAGTGGGAAGATCCAATGATTCGGGGAACATTTCGTGAGTACCACACGCCCAAAACCGACTTGCATGCACACGACCATTTCTCAGAGCTATCATAGCTGTCATTTTTCTGCTTGAATACGGAATCGACCTCTGCCAATGTGCTGTGCTTCGACGTGTAGCATGTGTGATGGTTAACGCGTCGAAGAACACGCTCATGACAGGTTTCTCCGCTATCGAAAATCTCGGCGTGCGAAGCAGCGCCCTCGATCCGTACTACCCGGGCTCACATGCAAGTGCATGCCCGAGCTAGATTCTCGTCGAAAGTGAGGACCTGTTTGAAAAGGCAAAGGCTATCATTCAAATTTGCTTCGTCCTCTGAATCCTTGTTGCAAAGTCCAAAACGAATTTTTGGGTCCAGTATTATTTCAGCGCCAACTGGCGCGATCATCGCTTTATGATTACATTCTGGACAGAATCTCAAGTTTTTTTATAGCGGTTCGAAATTTAACCACGATATCCATGTGGGACTATATACCAGCATTTAAAAGAAATATTTTTGTAGTCGATGCTTTTGGATTTAAACAGGTTTATCCAAAGGTGCGCCTGACCTGACCTTCAATTTTGACATCACTGATGCAGCTCCAGCTGTAATGATTGACTGACACGGCAGTTACCAATAGATCCATATTCACCCGGAGATTCCAACGGTGGGGCCTCCAACTCCGGTGATACGATTCCGCTCACTTGACAAGTTCAGGGCCGATTATGGGTTGCCCGTATCGTACATATAGACTGAACGACCCAACCGGTCTCACCATCCACCGCCGAACTTCAGCATGGCCGACCCTTTTTCAATCAGTGAAGCCCAGCTCGTTTCTTCCTGGCTAGCGACTATTTTTTGGTCATTCTTCCTCGTTACATTCGTTCAATGCCTTCGAGCACTACTTCTAGACGAGTGGGGTACCGAATTCAGGCGTCCGTCGACAATTAACTGGGCAATGGTTGCGGTATCCGTGTCCTTTTTCGTCTTCGGAACTCTGGACGTGGTACTGGGTTTTTACCACAATATCAAGGCGTTCATTCTTTTCACTGGTCCTGGCGGATCTGAGGCGGAATTTACTCAATTGTCGGACTGGGTGAATGTCTTAAAGGTAAGGCTCCAAATAACATTTTTTGAGCGTTTGGTCACCAGGTTCTAGGCTGTAAACCTTCTTATGCAAACCCTCATTGGAGATGGAGTATTGGTGAGTACTCGTTATATGTCTAGAAATCATATTTGACAAAAGCCTCGATCGTTGCAGATATACCGGTTATGGGTCGTTTACAGTCATTCTTGGAAAATCGTACCTATTCCACTGCTGCTCTGGCTTGGTACCGCCGCCTGTGCTGGAGGAATTCTTTTCGGTGAGATCACGTCGGTAACAGGCACTGTGGGGAATACGAACATCAAGAACTTTATCATCCCGCTTTGGACCTGCTCTATAACGATGAATATTGTCGCAACGGGTGAACATCTTAAGATCGTCGTGGTTTAAATTGAACTAACAAATTGTCCAGGGCTTCTGGTATATCGAATTATTAAAGTCGACCGCCGAAACTCTGAAAACGGCGTTCTGTCGCTTGGAAGCTATGTGCCATCATCTCACACGAAGAAAAGGAAGTCGCGACTCCAGAGACTCACCTTCATTATCGTCGAATCCGGTCTCATGTACACAACGATGGCCCTCATCACTTTCATCACGGTTCTCGTCAGCAATAGCAATGCGTCTTACCCGACATCCGATGTTGTACGTATTAACTATATCGCCGTGTGATACGTCTCTGATCTAGTCGTGTATCTTCAGGAGGTCCAGGTCGTTGGAATAGCCTTCAATCTGATTATTATCCGGGTAGCTGATCGTGGAGCGAGGGACAAGACGCTCTACACGATTCAATACCCGTCTCAATCCCTTCCCCTAAGTCGAATTGACCAGGAAAGGAGTATGACCAAAGGCGTTCACGTAATTGTAGCACGCGAGACGGACCAAGATCGTGACCACACTAGTAGTCTTCAGTATGGATTGTCTAGTGATCATAAGGCAATCTAGTAAGTAACGCTTATAGAGTATGTAGACATCCACTTATTTAATTGTCTCTTTGGTGTCCGTAAGGCGTAATTTATTTTAACGCGGCAAGAATGCCCATGAAAAGTCTATGTTTTGCGATACAAGTTGTCAATACCGTTCCTAGTTAACCTCGAACTTACCTAGTCATAATTTGATCCTGATTCAGATGGGGGAGGCCATTGCGGATTGCTCCCTTCCTTTCCCCGTCAGCGCGCTGGATCAGGACGCAGTCGTTGGCAGTTGCTCCGTCGTTTGATCTGACGGGTGGCGTGATTATCGGTCGGATTGGGCCCTCGGCCCTGAAAAGTTGCTCACAGTCCAGATTGCTCTTCGAAATATGATTCCCATTGCTTCGCAACTTCCATCACTAAAGCTCCCATATCGCGTTCGGTTTCAAAAACGTAACTCGGTCTATGTTTACGCTCAGGAGAGGTTTAATTTCGACCCAAGGTTAGCCTCTCTAACAGGCGCAGTTGAACCTGTGTAGATTGCCTTACCTCCTGTTGGATCCAGTAAATCATCCAAAAAATCATCTATATAACTTCAGTTATTCCCTTACTCGTGGTGCTCTCCTTGTTGTCAGTTTCCTTCCCACTGGAGACCGTGCTTCTGCCTTTCGACGAGTTGGCCACTTTTGCAAGATGGCCCTATCCACCGGTGTCTCTCCTTCCCCAAAACAGGTTCCTGCTTGGCCGGCGCCGTTTTGTACGCTCTCCCCTGACCCAGTCATATTTAGCACTTCGCGACCTAATAAATCCTAGATTGGTTAATGTATTATCTCTGTAACCCGTCATCTATATTCTCCCAGTCTTCTATGGGATTAAAATAAATTAAAGACTTTACAGGGCGACTGCCTCATGGCTGTTGATGGAAGCCGACTGTCCGTATTCAATGCTACTTGTCGCCCTATTATTTTTCTCTGCCTCGGGTACTCCAATTAATTGAACATGAATACCGTTGGTCAAGGCCTTTTCTTGGTCCATGGGGCTTCGCGCGGTGGATTGGGTTCCAAATTCAAGCCCAGTTGTGTAGAGTGATTTATCGCTTGCCCCCCGGTCGGCTACCCGGATAATGATAAGGTTGAAAGCTATTCCAACAATCTGAACCTCCTGTAGCAGTCAAATTTAGGTCAGGAATTGTCCTCTACGCATACAACGGCCAATACTTACAACATCAGACGTTATATACCGTGCATTGCTGTTGCTGACGATCACCGTGATAAAAGTGATAAACGTGTACATCAGCCCAGATTCAACGATGATGAAGATAATTCTTTGGAGACGCGATCTCTTTCTCCTTGTGCGAGAAGGCGACATATAGCTACTGAACGAGAGAACCCCGTTTTCAGAGTTTTCACGGTCGACTCTGATGATGCGATAGACCAAAAAACCTGGCGGGTATTCATGAGTTTGGATCAGCGACAAAGATTTAAAAACTAACTTGTCGCCGTTATATTCAGTACAATGGTGCAGATCCACAGCGGGATGGTGAACTCCTTTATGCTGCTATTCCGGACAGTTCCCGTGGCGGTAGTAATTTCGCCAAATAAAATCCGTCCAGCTAACGCTCCTGTACTGAGCCAAAGCAAAGTTGGCAAAGCTATGACTTTCCAAGATTGGCTATAGACTACCCATAGTCGATATATCTGGGTTGAAATAAGGATATGGAAAAATGGCCGGAAGTCGCAAGCATAGTACAAACCAGGACACCATCACCAATCAGAGTTTGCATGAGGAGATTGACGCCCTGAGTAATATGAATAAGATGTTCATATGGACTAAACTACCCTACCTTCATGACGTTTACCCAGTCGGAGAGTTTGGTAAATTCACCATCAGAGCCGCCGGGTCCCGTATAAAGAATAAAAGCCTTGATATTATGATAAAATCCGAGCACGACGTCTAGAGTTCCGAACACGAATAAGGACACAGAAACTGCGACCATGCTCCAGTTAATAGCCGACCGAGGTTGAAAGTCTGTGCGCCATTCGTCCAGTAGTAGTGCCCTCAAGCACTTCACAAAAGTGATAAGGAAAAAAGACCAAAAGATTGTCGTGACCCATGACGAAACGAGTTGGGCCTCGCTAATTGAAAAGGAGTTAGGCATAGTGAAATTCGAAGGGCAATGTGAGGTCAATTTGGGGTTATGTCTTTATATGTATGCTACTTGCATCACGTCGATGATTCTCATGTCCGACCCATGTCAGACAAAATGTTTGTCATATCAGCGGTGACAAATGCCACTGACTTGGACGTATATATATAGTTGAATTCGCACTTCCAACCGATACACTTGCTTCATTTCTGTGCAACTACGTTCCGAGGATGGACAAAGAAAACTCAATCATTATTACTGATGACTCCAAAAATAAAAGGACCCCAGCTCTGGACGGCTATTTGGTCAGAATCTAGTAGGATTAACGCAAGGGACAACGTCAATTCTCACTGCAATGGGTTTTCCCCGGGCTGTCGGTGTGTATGATATTTTTAGATCTTAGAATCCACCGTTACCACAGCGCTGAGAAGACTTGACCATAATTGCCTGGAATGACGCTAAGTTTATCTTGCGTTCCGGAAGTTATTTATTCATTGAGTAATAAAAAAGGTGCCGTCCTGCGACTGTGCTGATATTTAAGCTGCAGCCGATACACTTCCCAGCAGTCCCGCTGTCGCGCTCATTGAAAGAGTGCCTACAGCGAAAGAGGTTCCACTTTTTGGTCGAAGAATTCAATACCCACTGTCTCGCGATAAATACTCCATTGGCTGTCACACCAGCAGACAAATTTAACATGTTTCATAGTAATTATAATCTGTGCTGCCTTTAAAGCTGCTTCTAGGTCTGGTACTGTTGCGTGGATCAAGCTGCCGAGGTAGTTAACTCTGAGTCTCAACAGTGCCCTTTTACCGTTTGCAATCACAATCATTTCTACATGGCTTAGACGACAATATATTGAGCTTATCTTCTGCTTCATTTCTTGTTCCGATCAGGAATCAGACCAACTAAACTTAGCAGACCAAAATGAAGTTTATAAGTCTTTAATCAATATATGAGTGCAGTTGAACTTGGAAGGTAAAGAGGGATATACATACAAGAAACCTCTAGGCAAAGAAAAGATATAGGACGAGTAAAACCTAGATTACAGACAACCGCCTTGCGCCACGACCGCTCTTGACAACGTTACCAAAATATGACAGGCACAAACTGCATCGGCACTCCTCAACCAATCTTATCATTTGCATCTCCACCTCTTCCTTCCCTTTACCCTGAGCACGGTCGTACCTCGCCGAATATAGCGCATAGCCTGCGATAAACCTGGAATACTCCAGCCATTCAGTTGGGGAAATCCTCGCGTCGGGGCTAGGCGATCGAGAACGTCGCGCGGGGAGAGGAAAGTCGAGCGAGGAACATGATGATGAAAGGCTGGGAGCGGATCCGGAATCTGACCCCCACTCGTGGACCGAGATATCTTCCAATCTTGCCACAGTGCTCGAAACCAGACCTGACGAGGTGCAAGCTGAAATTCCAACGCTAGCACCACTCTCCTCAAACTTCACACTTCCAAACCCATTTTTCCCCTCCCATCGCTTCACGAACTCCTGCTTCCTCTCATCTTCCTCTAATTTCCGCCTATCCCCCCGAACAACCTTCTCTTGCATAAGACGCTGATGACGCCCCTTGAAATCCTCTAATTTATCCTCTAGAGAGAGGTCAGTCGAGGCAGGCATCTCTTTCGGCGGCGCAAGGGTAGATAAAACAGCTTGAGGCCCGACGATAATAGCTGGCGCAACGGAAAGGCATCGAGCAATAAACACCTCGATTGGTTGAGTAACAGTAGCCACCTTAGAGGATTTATTGCCGAGTTTGGGGCTGGAAGCTGGGGCTGGCTCACATACGGAAGCCAAGCCACTGCCACTAACAGAAGAAATGCGTCAGGACACAATGTCATAAATAGGAAAGAGTAAAATACCTCTGAGGACGCGTTAGAGGCGGAAAGTCGTCATCGGTGAAGGTCGACTCGGCGATGCGAGCCCGTATCGCGGGAACCCGCTCGAACGTCTGAGAAGGTGCCGGCTGGAGAGAGACAGGGTTCTTCTGAGAGGTTACATGGGCTGAGAGGTAGGTGGGAGAGTAAAGTCGCGTTGAGGGTGAGGGTTTGGCTGGAAGTGGATGGCTGCAGAGCGAAATTTAGAAAACACGTGAAGGGTCGACGTATAACGCGTCATACCTGCCAAGAAACGCGTCTTTACCCTTCCTGACGGCCTCAGAATGAGAGGGAACGCGACGAGTACCGTATGACGCGACTTTGGGTTGGGAAGCCATGGAAATAATGGTTGATAGTCGAGGCTAACGATGAGAGGGATCGATAAAAAGTCGCAACTGCCGTGTCAGGAAGTTGAGAGGTGGAGGCTGATGACGGGGCAGGAGGAAAGGTGCAGGCTTTATATACCTTACCAAAGCGCAGGTGGCTCACGGCGGTGGCCCAAATTTTGCAAGTTGCTAAAAGCGGTATCGTAACGACGCTTGGCCATATCCGCGTCTTGAACTGGAGCATGAATTCAACGCTGGCCCGTCTGTAATGGCACGAGGTTGGGCCATCATAGCCTGCACGAGGAGAGGCCATTGGTGTATGTAAGCACGAAGCTAGCCACTCAAAACTAAAGACGGGGCCGGGCCTCGTGGCATCGAGATGAAGGCCTTAGTTAACGTTCTGTTCGTAGCCACTCTGAAAGACGTCACAGGTAAGGAGGTAGACAGAAAATACCAGATTAACGACATACCTGGACTGCAGATACGCCAAGAGCCATGCTGCGCGTGTGTGTTCGGTGGCAGGGAGAAAGCTGAATGGCAAGCGCTGCAGTAAAAATCCGAAGTCATCCAATTGCAAAGACATTGAAAGCAGTGTAGGGCCTGTGCAGACGCCCGAGGTTATTTTCACTCGCAGAACGGGAAATGATATCGAAACTCTAGACTCACCTCAGGTTACGTCTAGTTGGATAGTCGGACACAAGCCCTTTTTTTGGATACACCAGTAGGGAAGAGTTCAAGGAACGCTAGGTTTGACGCTCAGAGCATCGTTCTACGATAGAGGAATAATTACTGAAACTGGAGCCTACAGGAACGAAGATGCGTACCCGTCCACGAGCCATCCATATTCAAAAGACACGTATACGTCACCATTCGCCGTTTTGCTATTGTCAACACAAGTCCCTACGGCTGCGACGGTGGCAAATCCTAGGTAAGGGCGGCCCTTCGTCCTTGCTTCTGGCTTCTTTGGCTTCATGCAAAATGTCGTATTTTCCGGGACTATGCTGCGTTATGTAAAGGAGGAAATCGTGTGTACTGGGATGGACAACCCGCGGGAAAATATGCAAAAATTGCGTGACTGCACAGCCTTGACCACCTCATCGATCATTATAATTAGTTTGGTGAAATCGCGAGCCGAATTAGGGACTCGAATGACGTGGAAGCAAACGTTTCAACTTCCCACTTCAATTTGCCTTGGGCTGTTTCGACCAGTGTACTCTCCTGATAGTAGATACTCCTGATTTTATTGAGTATACCTGGGTGACGGTAGAGCCTGCCTGTTTACTTGGACTAAGGGCGTAAGTTTGCATCAATCCGACCTTAGGCCTTACTTGCGCAATGACTCCAATAGCTTGAATTAAGGAGCCTGAGCGGCTTATTCGCTTACCGGCCGAAAGAGGAGTCTTCAGAGCATCAGCTGTCGTCTTCACATCTGGCTGATACGAGTAGAAGGACAACCTATCGAACAGGTTAGATTGAAATGGAAGACGCTCAGCTTCCGCGGCTAAACTACTTAACCCGATAAGGTCCCAAACAAAATTCTAGATTACTTGTTGGAGGTCTATAAAAGGCTGGAAGTAGGCAATGATAGCCATCACGCTAGCTTCAGTCGCATCCGGGTCCCTGAAAGACAATGCCCAAGGTGCGTTTTCAAAGCCTACCAGACTATTCAATGCACATTGCGACGTTCCCAATTTCCACTTCTTTTTGAATAGCATATCCCAAGCGAGCACTACCTCGGTACTCCTTATGAGCTGTTTCCCAAAGGAACTATTCACCCAGAGATCGAGCATCACCCAACTGATGCCAAACAATACCTACTTCCCGCCGTGTTTACTCTCGAAAAAGGAGACGTAGTCACCCTCAAGTATCCCGGCCCAGGGGTCTACTATATCATAGAAGGTGAGTACACTTTGCCGCATCATTTGTCGTATTAATCCGATTTATAAAATGAACTAGGCGAGATTCAGTATGAAGACACTGCAAAGCCTGGGAACCCTACCGTATTAAGCGCCGGTGCCGTCCTCCACATCGAAGAGGGTTCAGCTCTTCGTTGGTATTCGCCTTCTGTGGCCAAAGGTTGGTGTTATTTTAACGTTGGTGTTGCCGTTCACTCACCTTACTTTGACAGGCTTTGCTGTATTCAATGTCCCGGTGTCTATTAAATCGTTCGACGCCTTTGTCGTTTCTGAGTAATTTGCCTTGATCCGGCAGTACTATTCAGAAGTCAGAAATACCTGTGGCTACCAGAGATCGTTGTTTAATATACAAACAAATTTTCATGAATTCAGTCGTCGAAATCGCTCCAGCCAATGTGATCATTCAATGTCATTTTAGAAGCTTTATTTTGAACGAGCGTGTATGTCCTGTGTTCAAGTCAATTCACTCGACGATGACTTATAACTGGGGAGAATGTCAAGTACCGTGAGATAGCAGATTTTTGTCCTTCATACGATAGTATGCGAAAGTGCCTTGTAGAAAAATGGCACGCGATGAGGTGGATCTCAAGTGAGTCTTTAAATCCGCTGGCAGGCAGCCATGTTACAATGTTGGAACTCGGCACAATTACTTGAATTGAGGCGAATTGGGTAATAAGGAAATTCATGCTGGATAAGTAGCTCTACGTACGACTCGAAAGGATTGGGATTTTTTATACTGATACCTGCTCTCTTGGGCTATCGGCTGTGTTTTGGGATCAGGTGCATCAGGAGGACAAGCCCCTACCGCCCTATCAATACGATCCATATGGCAACAATACTGTTTCGTTCGTCATACAGTGATGTGATAAAAAAAAGATGAGGGCAAATAAAATGGAATCAACCGCGTGGATGCAGAAACGATCTCTTGAAGAGGTCTTGAAGAGGTCGACTAAAAACTGCCTAGTCAACCAAGTATGGGAGATTGGGGAATCGGAGGGATCATGTACGGCTGGTGAGGAAGTAAACCAATTGAAGAAGCGACCAGCTGCAGATTCGACGCGGATGTACAGATTTTCTGATGATGTCACAGAAACCAACCAAGAAGCCGACTCGGCTGGTTTGCTCTTAGTACGGGGCATGCCGGGTGGCTTAAATCTTAATTTGCTGTCATCAAACAGACCGCCACAGGATAGCGACGAAATTCTTGAGCCTTTGATGATTATCCTCACCGTTATTCTCTGGCTAGGTGGATTTTATTCCGCCATTATATTCAATTCCCATGTCCGATGTTCCTTTGTGGTCTCGATCTGGTCACCGTTGCTCTCTCTCTACCTGTATAAGCTTGGTCATTGAGGAGCTTGCTAGTTGCTTTCTAGTTTCTTGCTCTTGGGTACGACTTGACAGCTGTTCAAATGCTTGTCTCCCTGTTACTAGCTTTCTCGTCGGATACCCTGAAGAAGGGCTTTCCGTTGAGCGAACCCTGGGCTAATCGTATCGTCATTTCTCCTCTCAAACGCTTCCACTTGACTTTCAAGCCGTGCTAGGGCAAGAAGGAATCATAAGGCTTACGTGCGAGCCAAGGAAAGAAGTAAATTTTAGGTACAGTTCTTATCTAAACATTTCGACTTTTCTTGTATGACCATTTACTGACCTCTTCGCAGATCTTTCTAGTGTTACACGTACTTGAGCAGAGCTTGAAGAACCACTTATCCCGAAGTTCTGAACTTTGATTATCACCAGCTTGGTTGGCTTGATTGCTGATATGTGAGTCGGTGGGCTATAAGACGAATCGCACTCTTCTTGGGGTTTCTTTTCCATAATTTGGAGAGAGCCGCTGAATTCCAGACGCGACGAAATGCAAACCTGGGCGATGACTATTCGACGCCTACCGTTCCGACGTGGACTCCGTGTCTCCACGTTCTCGCTTTTTAATCTTGACACCGCCTGACGCCAAGGCATTATTATCTCGCACTTAATTCTGATTTTAAAATTCCCCCAGCTACAATGTCATACTTGGTCATCGAAAAAAGCCTTTTACGATGTCCCAATCCTTGGTCTGAGACGGGTACGGAAATAGGGGATATCTGTCCCGTATTGAAGCTCCAGGTATTGTTCAAGCCAAACACCGCAAAAGTTGAGTTAAATAAGTGAGAATTTGAAATTAAGCTAAATACTCGAAGGGGGTAAAAGAAAGGCAGAATATTTATCCCCGACCTGTTGTCCGCAATCCAAAAACTTCTGACGTCTCTATGTCGGGCGTAAACCTTTAAAATGGAGGGCCACGTCGCTGCGGGCCGCCTTGAAATCCTTCAGAGAACTAGCACTGTAATCAACGCAGTCCTCCAGGGTAAGGTCGTCCAATGATTCGGCTGGAAACATTCTGGCCTGTCCTGAAATCCTCGTTGTATGATAGATAATCGCCTTCCTCGTGAATAATGACCACCCCAAAGCGTCCCTCATGCCGGTGACTCTAGTCCAGGTGTATGAGGCGTAGCGCACCTTCGTAGATAGCCATTGGATAAGGTTGTCATTGAAAGATGGACATGCCTGTATGGTGAGATGCCCTCCTAACCATACGGCGAGGACACGCTGTAGGCTGTTTTCCACAACCCCGTATTCGTTTTCCTTTGAATCATCAATGATGTTACGGAGTTTGAGGGACTGAGCTTCAATCATTTGTAACATTCGTGGGATTGCACAGTTCGTGAACGTAGCCGATTCGAGGGGGTCGCAGCGATATGAAGCGTAGAAGAGAGCGATGAAGTCCTTCGAGACTGTGTCGAGATGAAGACTCTTGGGGGAAATTTCTGGCTTTTCTGTGGGAAAAATATCGTCCAAATCATACGAAAGGGATAGGTTGGAGAGGTGAAGCTCCTCTAGTGAATGTAGTTTGGACAGACAGGAGGCGAATTTCTCTACGGTGTAGGTCCCATCTTGGGCTTCGAAGGAGAACCCTGAAATATGTAAGCTGAGGGTGGACTCGTCCGTCAAGGCCTGGAACCAATCCTCGCTTCCCTCGAGTACACAGAGTTCCATGAATATGAACCCCGGCAATGATAAAGTTGACAGATAAAGTTCTGTAGAGAGCGATGCGGATGTGTAGCTGGATGGGCTTATGGGCCATGCGGTTTTGAGGTCCATGTCGTTCATGCAGAAGTCCATCGTGAGTTCTCCCAGATATATTGGCTTCTTGCAAAACAACGCCAACGTAGAAGGAAGGGAAGAAGCATACATCGTCTTCAAATTGACTGACGTGCACTGATGAATATGGTACTGGAGTCGCTGGATTATAGCCGCCACGCGTTTTCTCTCTACCGTCTTGTCAACCTCCGTCGAGGCGCTGGCACTGGTGTAAACGACGAAGCTGAATTCGGTGTTGTAAATGCCCCCCTCGTGTTCATCTTCATTCTGTCCATATTCTTTCATATACCAAGCGAAAACGGCCAAAAGGGGCGAGGGATCGATGGTAGCGTCGAATGCAATCCAATCCCAAAAGCGAGGAAACCTGGAGGCGATTATGCTGCCCCAGAGGGTACAGGTTAAAGCCGCGTTGTAGGGGAATGTAGAGAGAAAGTCTTTGTATGTCTTCTCCCCGGGTTGAGTTGCGACAACGTTAGGTGGGAACTGACGGTCCTTGACAACTCGGTTAACTGACCCCTCGAATTGTTCCTTCTCCCCCATGCACATCGCTTCGACATAAGATAAGATCAAGTGGTGAGTTTCAGAAGCTAGTGCAGTTATTTTGGCCATTCCTGCAAAGGTTGTCGTCGTTTGGGGCGAAAGAGAAGTTTTCGACTCAACCAGTCGGTCCGGCTTCTCATATTCCCGGCCATCCCGAATCCCGACCAGATAAAAATAGTCGGGCCTCCTGCTCTCTGATCCGTCGATGATGCAGATTTCAAGGCTAAGTACGGAGTTTTCGCAAATTCCGTAGAATTGAATACGGCGAAGAAACTTTCAGAGAGCCAGTAACGTAGAAGGGGAAAAGTCTCAAAGTTTCCCGCCAATTATTCACATTAGTGACGTATTTATTTGCCCATCACGCACTTGCCAAACAGTCAACCTACAGCCGACGTCTTGGCCGACGTTTACCGGTTTTCACTCATCCTATTTGACGCCATGACTACCACAAACGCAGAGACCCTGGTATCGACTTCTCTCCAGGAGACAGTACAATTTCCACAAGAACTCATCGATCTTTTCGTCGAGCACGTTTGTTGCGATCTGGAGGCGCACGAAGCGCGAAGTACTCTTGAGACTCTTTCCCATGTCTCGCATTCATTCGGCGCACTGTCTCGCAAACGCCTTCTCTCAAGCATCTTGATATCTGAACAGCCTGATGTACCGGCTTTCTCTGGACAGGAACGACCGGCAGTGGAAGAGGCATTCCGCCTACGGCTTTTAAGTTTGAAAGGACTTATCGAAGGCGGATCCAACTTCAAGTCCCTAATACGCAAAATCCATATCCAAGTGCTTCTCCTTGACGATTCTTCCGGCTTACACTCGGTGATTGAGAGCCTCATATCCAACGTAAAAAACCTAGAATCACTTTGGATTACGGGAAATAAGGTACGGCTTACGTCCTGGCCCACCAATACGCAGTCTACATTCCGCACGCTCAACAACCTGCTCAGTTCTGTGAAATTTCGCTGTCTACGATTTTCCTATCTACGAAACATTCCTATCAACCTGCTGGCGAAATGTCCATCCCTACGATCCTTGCACATTACCTCCTGTACCTTCAGGCGGAAAGACAACCCCATCACCCTTAATTTACGCTCTCTTCCCTCGAAGCGTATCCAACTTGAAGAACTCGAAGTACACGGATCCGTATCGGACTTCGTCGTCCAGTTACCCCTACTTGGCATCGGTCTATCGAGCCTTCAGAGGTTTCATGTGCTGGTGTTACATCATTGGGATGTCACTGCTACCAAGTCGATGATCGAAGAAATGAAGCACTCCCTTGTGTCTCTTGAAGTGTAAGGCGTATTCTACCTCTACAGCTCAACCTTCTAATGTCGTACCCACAAAGTTCACTCAACATGGGTGAGAGTCGCCCACACGGAAGCGGTGTTGCTCACTCCCTCCCTACCTTTGACGGCGATCCTATAGACATAGGCCGGTGCCCAAGGCTCGTCAACTTTAAACTGCGGATCTCCACTGGGGCGTACAATTCCAGTTCATTTTTAAGCGACGCCTTCAGCATCTTGGACTCTTCCACCTACCCCACGCAGCTCCAAACCATCGAAGTTGTCCTCGAATCTTCCGCTCAGGCCCGCAAGGGGTTCCACGTCCTCGACGATGATGATCATGCTTGGACTGTCCTTGCCCCCAGTCATCTACGCGAGAAACACCCCCTCCTCGAGAGCGTCCACGTCGACTTGAAGTTGGAGCTTAGCTGGTACGCACCGCCGCCCTGGCTGAGTGAGTCGAGGAAGGAAATTATCTCGAATTCTCTTCGGAAAAGACTGCGATCTCTCATCGTTCCACGACCATGTAGCTTCGTGCCTGTACGTCTCAGGGTGGATGTCGTTGTGGTGGCGAGGTCTATCTGATTACCCAACAATAGTCGGTACTTTAGTGAGTAAATTTGATTAGTTTCGGTAGTGAACTTCTCCCAAATTCGGTTTACCTGCCAGATATTCTCTAGCGAACAGTAACTGTGGCTAATAGATAAATTTGGATCCGTATTCAGTACAGTTATCCTTCACAGTAGACGACACTTTTGCTGGAGAAACACCAGTTAGTGACTCTTAGCAGGTAAGCGATGAAACGAAAATAAACTGTATTGAGGGAGTGTGTAGGTACGCTGCTACTTCTGAATCTGCAGGGTACAATGCTAGAGTAAAAATGCTAAATTAAAGGAGAGTGCGGGGGTTATCTATCTAGTTCCGTGAAAGAGAATGGAAGAGAAGATGACGAAACGAGAATCAGAAGCAAAACCAAAACGAAAAAGAGTACAGTACGAGAATGACGAAACAGCAACATGGATAGAACTCGGATCCAGAACGACGAGAAGAAAGCGAAACAACGATCAACGACAGTGCAGAAGACGGCTTGGATATGAATATCGCTTTTTGGTATCAATCAATGAAAAACGCACGCCAAAAAGGAAGCGGAAGAGGATGCGAAAAAGAGAACGGGTCCAAAGAAACGAAAAAAGCGAATCACAAATCCGCACCTACAGCATCAACAACATAAAGCACCTGCCCAGGCCTCACAAACAGCCCCCTCGACTCCGTCCCCGACATATCAGAAACAGCCGGGCTAACACTCCGCATCCTCTTCGACTTGATCATCCGCTCTTCCGCGATACTCAGCTGGTCCCCGTCCCTTTCCCTCTCCCGCTTCAAACTCGAGCTCAACCCCTTCTCCCCCCGCGCCGTCCCCATACCAATCCCCATACCTCCCATGCTACCACCGATACTCCCCGCGTCGACGCGTCGACGGCGGGAGGCCCGATCATCTCCATACACCCCACCCCCATACTCCCACTCAGAACCTCCACCTCCAATCTCGAAATACCGGATCCCACCCCAGGACCCATCGTTCCACTGCCTTTCATCCACCTGTCTCTCCCCCCCATTCCCATACGCTCCTCCCCCATACGCTCCTCCATACCCATACCCTCCGCCTCCACCTCCGCCAGCACCATCCCCCCAAGTATCCGAAGTAGGCAAAGGCACCTCCACGCCAACCCACGACCCCGTCTCACCAGCGACTTCGCCGATATACCTAGCGTACGCTTTGAATCTCTTTCGTTTGGAGGAGATTATGCATGGGATCCCGATCTCGAGGGTCGAGCCTGTGGGGGTGTTGCTCGCGACGTGGGTGTGGATCGAGCGGGGCGGGTGGGCGGGCGCTGGCGACAGGGTTGGAGCGGGCTTGGGCACAGCGAGAGAGGGTGTGGTTGGGGGAAGGCCGAGCGGGGAGGTGTGTTTTGGTTGTTGCTGCTGCGCAGGCGTAGGGGGCAACGTCTTCCCCTCCTTCGACCCCGCCCCCGCCCCCGACCCCGACCCAGAACCTCCAGAAGACCCAGAAAGCGCAGACGACTTGTTGCTCACAGTCCTCAACGTATCCCCCGACCCGCGGCGCTCCCTCTTGAGGGTGGCCACGCTCGACGTGGACGCGGAGCTGCTTGTCTTTTTGTGTTCGTTGCTGGTACCAGCGCCGACGCCAACACCAGCAGCACCAACGCCAGTACTAGCACCAGCACTGACGCTGCTGCCGCCACTACCACTCCCACTGCTAACACCAGACAACACCTCGGAACGAGCGTGCGTCTTCGTCTTCGGGCGGATGGTCATCTGGCTAGCGGTGTTGAGGAGCGGCTCGTCGTCCATATCCATATCATCCGAGGGCGCGAGCGTTAGTGTCGACGATGCAATTGGTGCTGGCGCTGGGGCTGGTGCGGGTGGTGCAGGCGACGAGACCTCCAGCTCTAAATCGTCCTTGCTCGGAAGCTCAGGAGGGACAGTAAGCGTAGGCGACGGCGCAGCCTCCTTTTCCCTCTCCCTCTCCATCTCTTTCTGAGCATCCGTCTTTCTACCCGCATCAACACCCTTCCTGCCCCCAACCGACTCCGCAGACTTCTTCTCCCCAACCGACGCGGACGCGGACGCGGGCGCCAACCCAGCCTCGAATTTCCGGCTCAGCGCGCCGACTAACACACCCTTCCTTTCCTTATCCTTCTCCTTGTCGGCGGTAGGGGCAGGGGCAGGGACGGGAGCAGAGGCAGGAGAACCAGCACCACCAACGACACCAGCTTTAACAGACCCAGCCGAAAACGAACTCTGCAAAACCGGCGATTTGGGCGTGCCAGCAGGAGTCTTTGCAGATTTCGACCTGCCCACCACCGGGCTCAGCTTCGTCGGGTCCACAGCAGGCACAGGGACGGGCGGGGCGCGCTTCGGTGTGCGCCCGCTCACGCCAACGCCGATGCTCCCCACCGTGCTGGCGACAGAGCTGACAGAAGCGCCCGACACTTTCCTCGCCCTCTCTCGTTCGTTGACAGGCGAGCCAGTGGCAGACCTCCCACCAGCAGTACGCACGCTGGAGACTGACACAGTAGACGTGGTGGACGTGCGTCGAGATCTCACGATCGGGGTGGACAACCCCGGCGTAGACCCAGTGCTGGCGGTGCGGAAGGTACCCTCCGTCGCGGTGGACACGGGACGGCTCGCTCCAGCCCCAGCTGTACCGCCAGAGATGGACCGCGTAGACACACGCGAGACGGGGCGGGACGCAGGTGACGCGCCTGATTTGGAAGCAGCCGCGCCAGTGGAGGTCAACCGCGAACGCGTGCTCCCCCTCGAGCTCGGTCTCGCAGAAACAGCATTGGAATACTGCGAGCTGCGCACGGAGGCCGAGGACACCGAGGAGAGGGTGGATAGGGATAAAGTCGATTTACGCGTCGTGCTCGTAGTGGTAGGTGTGCTGGGAGTAGGCGATTTCGCTTTTGATGCTTTTGATCCGCTTCCGGGCCCGGAATGGAGAGACGGAGAGGCTGAAGGCGTTTTGCTTCTAACACTCGGGCTAGTCCGCGTGCTCGTCCTAGACGCGATGCTCGCAAGCGACGCGCGCGTGATGAGGGTCTTCTGCCTGACAGGCGGGGTATGATACACCGAGCTCGTCTCGCTCCGCTCTTCCTCCCCCTCCCCCTCCCGCTCATCCCGCATCCTCCCCTCATCTGCATCCCCGTCCCCATCCACAGTCCTATTATCAGCCACCACCACCTCCCTACCCTCATCCCCATCCCCGTCCCCCCCTTCCTCCTCCTCATCCAAAGGCGGCTCAACAATCGACGGCTCCCTCCCAATCGGCGAGGCAGACCTCATCAACACCGGGCTCGCAGGGGACAGCTTCGAGTCGGGCCGATCTTTCATCTCGTGCGCCCGTCCAGCGCGGACCTCGGACGCGAGTCGTTTCGCGGGGGACATGTCTTCCGCCGCCGCTTCCGTCCCTCCTCCACCTTCCTGGGCTTCGTCCCCATCGGTGGTTGTAGAACGCGCGGTGTGCGCAGAGTGTGCAGAGTTACTCGCGTGCGCGTGTGCGCGTGTATGCGTATGCCGTGCAGTCGATACGGTGTTCACGCTCTCCCGCGAACTAGAAGCATACGAAAGCCCCGAACGCGCGCTCCTCATGCTATGCGCGTCCGCCTCCCTCTCCCTCCGCCGATGGTGCTCACGCCCCGACCCAGCAGTCGACGTCGACGCCCCACTCCCCCCACGCATAGGCAAGCTCCGACTCAACACGCTCACGCGCATCGAGCTGGCGACATCGCTGTCCGCGTCGACCTTGGACGTGTGCGGGTGGTTCGAGATCGGGCGGAGGTGCCCGTGCCCGAGGGCGGTCGATGCAGCGTGCCTGCGCGGGCTAGGGCCTTGGCCTTGGGTTTTAGCACCCGATGAGGAGGAGTATGCGGGTGGGGAGAGGAGGTCGTCGATTGGTACTTCGATGTCTGTGAATGAAAGGGGATGTTAGTATAAATTAAATGGGGAAGAACGAAGGGAAAAGTTGAATATATGCGTCATAATCGGTTGAATATATGCGCCATAATCGCCACATACGATGAAAAAGAACACCGCGAAGCCATTCTGACTTCCAAGAAACACAGAAACAAAGAGAAAAAAGCAACTCACGATCACTAATCTCCTTCAACGCCCACCCTTCCAACAAATCGAACCCTTTCGCCTGGCGTACACCCAACCACCGCCCGCCAATCCACTTGAGCAGATCCAACCGTGCCTGCTCGACCTGCACGCGCACGTGGGACGTCGCAGGGAGCAGAGGCGTCGTTGGGTTCTGCGGGTGCGGGCGTAGGAGGATGGAAGATACGAGTGTCTGTTTTTGTTTTTGATTGGGTTAGTAACGTGTGGATGAGGACGAGGATGGAAGGAAAGGTACCTGGTATAGAGTAGCCGCATAGGGCTCTTTCACCCCCCGCAGGACAGCATTCATGACCCACTCCACCTTCTCCCCATCGTCAAAGCGGACGCCATCGCTCTCCATGATCTCCATCCACTCCTCCCTCCCCTCATCCTCCTTCCCCTTCTTCCCCTCCCCTCCTTCCTCCCCCTCCTTCTCCAGCACAGCAGACGCGATCGATCCCCCCCTCCCAAAACACCCCTCGCTCTCCCGCGCAAGCAGCTCATCCATCCCCTTCCGCGCAGACACAAGCATATCCCTAACCACATCCCCCCACGGCTCAATAACAGCCGCCACCCGTCCCAGCGCATGCTCAGCCGCAAACAGGAGCGGGAACACGTTCGTCACCGTCGTTCGTTTCCCCACACCTTTAAGCAGCGACTCGCGGATCTTCGGCGGGAGAAGCGCGAATTCCTGGGTACACCATCCTTCCCCGAACAAACCCACCAGAGCGCGCCTCGCGCCCCTCTCCAACAGCTGGTTCCGCACATCCTCCTCCAACGCAAACTCAAGCACCCTCGGCGCCCTCCTCGCGCACTGGCGACACCGACACCCGCCCGTGCCCCACCTCCCCCCGGTAAGCCTCTCATACTCCGCGAACGGTATAAACGCGTGAAACAAGCCGTGCATCATCTCTTGCACGATCCGTGCCTGGATCTCGTCGTGCAGAGACGGGATGGAGAGGTATAAGGCAGCTTTGAGGATGGTGAATGCTGTTGAGAGGTCGTAGGACCTGTGGGAGAAGATGAGGGTGCCGGTGTAGAGGAACCCGAGGGTGAAGTGGAGGGAGGCGGGGGTGAATGGGGGGGAGGGGAGCGTGAGGGTTGGTGGGTCCGTGCTCGAGGAGGTGGGGAGGGGTGTGGATGAGGACGCGGAGGAGAGGTGTTTCGCCGCGGTCGGCCAGGACGAAAGGGCGTCTGCGAAATACGCAGACCGCGAGACGAGGATAAACCGATGACTCGAGAAGATGGCGGTGGTGCTCTCGTGGTTCCCCCCAAAGTTGCCCGTCAGCGCGATCCTCACATCGGAATAAAGCCGGGAACGCCACATATACACCAGATCCTTGCGCAGCTTGTCCACCCGCTGCGCCTCGGCGTCTTCGTCGTCCGTGTGGGTCCCGTCTCCAAGAACGTGTTCCCTTCCTTCAGAGGAATCGAACAGGAACTCGAAGGCTTCGCCGAACCCTTTGCCCGTGTAGAGGTACTCGAGCTCGTCGGAGAAGAGCGCGGGGGAGATGGAGGTTGTCAAGCGGAGGAGGGTGGTGGATCCTGAGCCTGAACCAGGGGTGATGTGGGAGTGCGCTAGGGTGGTGGAGGGAGAGGACGCGCGGAAGGGGGAGGGCGTGCGTGGGGGCTGGGAGGTGAATGAGGCGACGGAGCCTTCGAGTCCTAGCCCGTGTCCTAGCCCGAGCCCGAGCCCGCCCGAGGGGAGCGGGAGCCCGAGGGATAAAGCGGATTCTGCGGGGTAAGGAGAGGAGCCGCCGTTGTTGTGGTTTTGGTTTTGGTTGTTGATGGCGGGGCGGAAAGAGAAGTAGCGGTTCTGGAAGCTCGGCGGGGCGCGGGCGTATACGATCGCTGTAGATCGAATCGGTCAGTATCGTTTTTGGTGGACCTGAAGAGCGGGGAAAAGAAGGGAGGGGCGCCAAAAAAGGGTTTTCCCCGAAAAAAGAACGGAAGAAAGAAAGAAAGAAACGAACCTTTATGCCCCCACACCTCTTCTACCACCCGCGCTCCCGCTCCCGCGTCAGGCGCCATATCCTCATCCTCATCTTCATCCCCGCCAAGCTCCCACACGACATCCGGAAACCGTTCCTTGGCGTGATGGAACAGCTGCTCGAGATCGTGCTGCCACACCTGCGTCGACGAGCGGGTCGCTTCTTGCAGGCCTGGGGCTGGAGGCTGTCCTGGTGCTTGTTGGTTGGACGCGGCAGTGAGTGTGGTGTTGTGAGAAAGCGCGACGCTGTGCGTGTGCGACGACATCGTGAGTCGCGAGCACGATGTATGTGTGCTTGCTGGTTCTATGGCTCGCGGGCTGGACTGGACTGAGCAGCAGCCAGCGGCGAGGAGAGGGGGTATATGGGTGGGATGAGACGATGACAACGACAAAGACGACCAACAAACATGAGGCTTTTGGGAGTTGGGTTAGGGTTCGTTGGGTTGGTCAGATGTTCACACACGGTTTTTTTTGGGTATGTATGACGGAATCGGATCGGGATGTGCGGCCGTTCTCTCCCGAAAGGGTTCCTGCGTTCCGCAATCTGTCGTTAGCGCTTGAAGATGGACGGCGTGCGGACAGCTTGAGGTTTGGGACGCTTTAGCGTTGATGTCAAGTCGTGGCGTTGATACGGGAAAGGTCTGAGCAAATTTTAGCGTTCGTCAGTCGTTCTATTTCCCATTTTCACAGAACTTGAACACTCGTTTTGGTTGATTCCAAACTCGATATCAGCTCAAGTTCGGCTCAAGTTGTGCAGGTCAGCAGGTACGATTATCAGTTTTCAGGGGAGAAAGAACTAAGTAATGAAACGAGTTCCTGTCCTGTTGGTGCATATCACATCCGCTCCACTGGAAGAGCTGTCGGTCCAGGTATGAATCAGAATACTGATCAACACTCTCGATGACGTCCCCTCAAACGCTGGCTCAGCCTGGCTGAGATGTTTAGACCCCTCGAAGACGGTGAGAAACGCCGATCCACGGACTCAGCTCAATCCATCCCAAATCTTACGATAACCCGAACGAGAAAATAGAGCTCTTCTCTTTCCCGGAGCGACGGTCCAATTTAAAGCAGTACACGGCGTAGCTGACCACTAGGCCTACATATTCCACTAGCACGGGTCACTGAGCGAACTTTACGACTGGACTTACAAGTCCGTACCAAAGAAAATATAGCAGCACACGGATTCAACCTGAGCAGAAAGTCTTTCTGAATCAGATCGTCGTCTTTTCTCCATCCTTGCCCTCTTCATCTCCTCATATCCCCAACCTTTCCCTCCGCACGGCGTTCACTGGCCACGTTCACTAAAAACACGATATTCAGCTCCCCTCTCTCGCATCTATCCATAACCCAAAAGAAAACGAGCGACTAACCGGACAATCTCCCTTCGTAGCCGTACACACAGCATTCTGACACACCCCACCGGCGCAATACGCCTTCTCGCACACCCTCTGCCCGGTGTTGCACGCGCTTTTGCAGTCCGCGTTGGAGGTGCATGCAGTTGCAGCCACAGTGACTGAACGCGAAAAGAGAAGGACGGCGGAGAGAGTGATGAGGAAGGCGAGTTTCATGATGGCTTGAGTATCAGAGGACGGTTTATGAGGGTTGATTAGGGGATGCAGGACGCTGGGTCGGTAGTGAGGTTTCATGCTGGTCTTATAGCGTTTTAAATCTTTGGACAGCTCTTCATTGGACTTTCGAACTTCCACTTCACACCTGGGATTCGTCAAACCCGCTTCGAACGGTCCAATTGCGCCGCCGAAGAACCTTGATTACATGTACGAGCAGTGCGGATTTCGATTAATCCGATGGTTGATATGGTTTTCCAACTTCCAGAATTGGAGAGGCAGAAATTTATTGACCCGTTCGTTACCCGTTCATCTCTGTAACTCCTTAATATCAAAGTTATCCAGAACCATTCATAGATTTCGGCATACTAAACTAGGAAGTGAGCCAACGATTTTCCATTCCACAGAATCCTGTTGCCACCAGGAGGCTACCCAAACCGGGTTTCCGTCAATCACTAGCTGTCTAAGGATGTTTAAATCCTCTGGTTAAGTCAAAAGTGGAAAAGGTTGGCGACCTCATTGACAATGTTGAATAGCAGTGAAAAATAACGACCATGAATTGCGTCTAGATGCGTAAATTGACTACAAAACATCTGATTCAACCCTCTTTGAACCTCAACCCATGCAGGAGACTATCCCAATTCGCCCATAGATCGATCTCGAAATTGAGAAGCGAGATTCTGGTCTCCATATAATATGGAAAATGTTAATAAGAAAATAGGTTAACGAGTCCACTTTTTTGCCTGGTTCGATACGCGGACCATCCAAGCAGGTTGCACAGGTTTCTTTCGCTACAATCGCGCTGAAAGGCGAGAGGATCCATGGAATATTTTAGGCCAAAAACCGCCCTACGGCTTACCAGTATTAGTCGTTCAACTTGCGCATTCAGGGAACTAAATGAATGTTACCTCGAGGCGAGATTATAATAAGGATTATGCTACACTTCTGGGGTGTAGGGCGAAGGGAAAAAATTCTATAAATGCGTTGGCATAAGTACTGGTTATTTCAAATGAGTTAGTGAGCGACAAGCAGGATAAAAATGGAGAGTAATTTCTATTGGCAGAGCAGCCTTTGACGATTTGGAGGAAAATTCGGCCATCAGTTATGTAATGAAAGAGTATTTGAGAGAGAAGAAGCCGATGAGCGGGCATGCGCGATGGGTGGGAGGAACAAGAAAAGATCTGAGAAAGGACTTCAATCCCGATTTTTAAAGGTCGTCGCACGGTCCCTGAGCGCTGAGCGACCGTCCGGACTCATATCCGGTTCGATAAGATAACAAAATTGACCGTGTCGCTCTAGATTGGCTCCAGAGCTCCCGTTGATCTCGATTCTCTAGGCTCTACTCTAGCCAATTCAGCTGAGTACCCGTCCCAAGTGGTTAGCTTTTCACGTCACTTCCTCTCGTAGCTATGTTGATTCGCACCGCTTTCCTGTCTTCGGAAATTCCGCGTCAGTTAGGAGATACCCAGTAGTCTCATTCTAAGCCTAAGTGATTCGTGGTACTTACTACAGATCAAGTTCGAAACATCATTTATTATTTAGCAATCCAGTCAGCAGAGCTATTGTTACAGAGAGCAAAACACGATTTCAAAATTTCAACGTCCAAGCACAAAAAGAAAAACCAAACCAACCTCTCAATCTGAATCGTCATCCTCGTCGACCTCCATCCCATCCTCATCATCTCTCTCGTAATACGGCCCCCACTGAACACCAGGCGCAAGCCCAACATGGCTTCTCACAACCTCAAACGCCAAATCGTTCGCACACCGCGGCATCGCCCTAAACTCCCTAACGCACTCGTTGCCCTCCCCCACGTCGTCAGCATCAACGTCGACATCAAATGTCTCCTCAAACGTCCCATCCCCAAGACTCGACTGCTCCCTCGCGATATGCACTGTCGCATCGAGTACATGCTCCATCCTCCCTCCTTTGTTAAGGAAGAACTGGACGGAACCGGGGTCGAGCGCTAGCGCCTCCGCCAGGACAGCTTTAGGGGTGAGGATGCTTCCCGGGCGTTCGAGGATCTGGTAGATCGCGAGGAAGGAGATGTATAAGCCAAAGTAGAAGCTTTTGTATACTTCGCGACGGATTGGGGGCGGGATGTAGTCAAGCCCGGAGCACATGAGCAAGGTGGGCGAGCGCGGGCGGCGTGGGGTGAAGGAGTCCATGTCGAAAGACATATTGTCTTTCTGGAGGGCCGCTTGAGCTGGTGGTAAGGCGAGAAGGGTAAATAAGTGCATTGGCTAATGAATTCTCCGCATGTATGCGCTGAAATTCGAAAAACTCACTTGCAAGGCAAAACCTCATTCTAGGCGGCATCCAACCCCCCGTGCACTTGCCGCACGTACACCCAAACTTCCTTTTCTCGACGTACGCCCCTTCTGCCATGGGGTTTCCCTTGTCGTCCAGCACCAGCGGCAGTTCCATAGCCTTGGTCAAGACATGCTCGCACTGCAAGCCGGCGTCCGGGTACCCATCCCACTTCCCCAAAAGCGTCTCTGAGAACTCCCTGGACGAACGCATGGACGACTGGAGAGCTTCGAGCGGGGTCATACCCTGGGCGTTTTGCGTATCTTTCAAGTCCTCGGCGACACCCTGCGGATCGAGCTCGAGCAACACACGCAGCGCGTGCAAGTTCTCGCTCGCAGCTGCCATGAAAATCGGCGTCATCCCCTCCGCATCACGTTTACGAACGCCACCCGCGTCGGCGTCATGCGCAGCGCGGAGGATGGATGCGATAGAGGCGGTTTTGTTGGTGGCGATGGCGTGGTGCACCGGGAACCGCGCTTTGACCTCGTCGACAGCGAGTTTTGAAGTGGTGGCATTGGCGAGGTCAAATGCTCGCGAGGGGGGTTCGGGGTCGGCGGATGCGACGAGTTTGCGGGATGGGTGGGCAGGGTCGGGGGAGTAGGCGAAGAATTGGGTAAGGCCTATGCGACGGAAGCCGTTCTAGGAGAGAATATGGGTGAGACATGAACGCGGTGCAGGAGAAAAGTAGAAAGGGCGAAGAAATTGGAGCAAGATGGGAACGAGGAGAGAAGGGTGGAGGTTGGCGAAGATATGGAAAGGGGGCGGCCTGAGGAAATAACTAATGAGGTCCGTGCAGGCGGAGCTTACCTTACGGTAGAAGGCGACGATATTATCCTGCTCGCGAATCCATTCCGCCTTGTCGTCGCTTCTAAAACAAATGGGGGTTGGCCAGCACAACGCATGAGCTCGATAGCCCTTGTCAAGCGACTCCAACAGGCTCTGCAGGAGTTTAGACCCGACACCCTGTTTCCTATACTGAAAACATGAAACAACGTCAACTCAACGGCAAGCAAAAGAAATAAAACGACTCGAAGCAGACTTACCTCCTCTTTCACCGACAAATCCTGGACATAGAGCATGTCCCCAACGCTCAGTTCGGATCCCCAACACCCCGATCCGCTCCTCGAGCTACCATCCACGAGCCACGGACCTATGTTACTGTTCTGATCGAACAGCCCCACCGAAAACTCGTGTAATTCCTGGCTTTCCTCGTCCATGATCTCGAGGAAGTCGCCTGCGTTCTTGAAGTACATGCGACGGGTGATCTGGAGAGCGGTGACTGTCGCGAGCTCACCCAGAGTGGGGTGCAAAAGTGTCCCGTGGAGGTGGTTCAGCCTCTCGGGGTATTCGTAGTGTTTTTCGGTTGTGAACGTCGCCGTGCATTCGGAGAGGTTGATGTTGGTAGCGGTAGGCATTTTTCAGGTTTTGTGGTTGTGAGGGGGTGAGGACAATGTCGAGAGAGTTCGTTGGACTCGCGATGATGGTGGAAGGAAGGAAGATTGGACGCTGACGCGTCGATGTTTCGGTTTAGAGGAGAGGAGAAGTGCATATTATGACATAATAATCGATTATATATTCGCTGTCAACAGAGATCAACAACGCCTGCGATCCATTAGCGCCGACGCTCCTCAGCGCTTTAGCAGTTGCCCTAAGTCCAAATCCAACTCTAGGGGGCGTGTTTTTATTTTCATTCATTGAAAAAGTGCGTTAATTTAATTGTAAGGAGATGACGATTGCCGTCATGCTACAAACCGTAACACGAACAAGAAATTGACAAGAAAAATTTGAGAAAAATCACCGTTCCCACCGTGCATGGCAAACAGATACCATCCTCTTCTGCCTAAGTCGAGGAACTACGGCAATGTAAGACTCTATAGCTGCAGCAGGAACGTCGTTAAAATTATAAAGCAGCAACTGCAGCTCTACACTTCTCAAAGCTGGGAAGCGTGTATCGAGAAGAACATCCTCCAAATCACTCCATGGGTTACCTTCAACGAGAGTATTTCGCTGAAAGCACTGGATGGTGAGATGTTCTATGTTCGGGTGCGCACCGAGAAAGATAAGAGACTTGATGATCACCTGTATAGGAGATCGCACAGATATGTTTCCGTCGACCATGAGGCTTAGCGAGCGCAGATTTTTGCTGTGCGTTCTTATTACACTCATCAGCGCTCGCAGGTCTACAAATTGACACCGTCAGCGACAACGAAAGGGTCGACTGTAGGAAAAATTTGCGAAACTAACCTGCATCAGTAGCATTGTTTACCCTCACGACTTCCAGATGCTGTAATGAAGTCCCAGCTGCAACCGTGAACCGAACCACAGCAGTGCAGGAAGCTAAGCACTGTGGAGTTGGGTACCAGATGTGTAGTGCTCGCAAAAAAGTAAGCGCAGGGACGAGCCAATCCAGCAGTACAGCGTCGTCGCAATACTGCACCTCCAAAAAGTCCAGCTGAAATATGGGGGCAGCAATCTTCATGCTATCAACTCCATTGTTGCTGTCGACAACTCGGTTTGTCTCCACCACGTCCAAGGTGACTGCTCGAAGCTTTGGAAAGTGCTGCAAAAAAGTTGGGAAAGCGATATCGCCGTGTCTCGGAGGACCATTTTCCTTAACATATTATTCTATCCGTACTCCACCACCTTCACACAAGGGACAATTTATCCTCGCCATTGCGTATCGTAGTACGCGTTGGTTATCCGTTTTCCTTCGCCGCTTTGGGAAACTTCTCGCGGCAGTTAACGCTGTCTGGATCGTCGCCACTGGCGTTCTACAGTTCAGCAATTTCTATGATCGCTGTTATTGCAACAGCGCCGTATTCTGGCTCGGGAAAAGTGCTTATTATGCGATCCTTCTCACACCGGAAGATGCAGTAGCCATGCGTGCTGCTTGGATTGGAGGCTTTTCGCTAGCAGCTGGAGCAGCAGCAATATTTTCCGGGTTTATTAGCCTATTCACAAATCCGCCGCTTCCTCCTTGAGAGGATATTCTATTCGCTCACAGTCTTTTGATCTGACCTTGGGCCTTTAGGACAGAAGTGGAAGAATTCCTAGGCGGACCCTCTCCTAGTAATAGGCGCCAGGCTTCACTCAAGTTTCTATCAATTCTTTGTAGAGCATTCATGACGTAGATTACCTTAGGTGAAGGTTTGTTTTGAATTACATCCAAGCTTCAGGGGGCTTTGGGTGAACAAACTGTCTATAGATATATGCATCTGATATATCCGGTGTAGATTCCTATACTTAGCTTCCGTGTACAAACCGGACAAGATCTTTACTCGCCCGAGTATGGGCTTGGCGTAGAATCAAATTATGTTTAGAACAAATTTGCAGAGGTTTACCGGGGACCATAAAAACGAACAGATAAAAAACCTCGATCTGTTCCTTTATAACTTTTGCGGATCAACAGCCACTTGTTTCCCTTTGGCAAGGGCATGGTGAAGCCTTGAGGAATAAGCGAACATTCCGAGAGCAATGCGATAATCTTAGGGTGCGCAGGTAGTGGTAGATATAGCCGCACCAGCCAGAGCTTTACATAGGTGAACATGGGATCTGACGAAATACTGAAGGAACATCTAAGTAAGTTTCCGGCATTGGAAATGGAGGTCCTGTATATAGCTTCTAGCCTAATGGACGGTGAACATTTGAGTATTAACGTGAGTAATACCAGTCAAAGTTGTCAAATGACACCGGAGATACTCGAAAGTAATGCTAATTCGTTTTGGAATACGTTATACTACCTCATTTTAAATCTAGGCTTCGTTTGATTGGTTTGAGGTCGTCCGAGGCATCGATATGTGATTGTCCGGGCCGTTCGTACCAGCCAATCATATCGCTCGCCCATAAAACACCGGACATTATGTAAGTCAGCAGCCATCAGCGTCGGTTGGTCCTGCTCTTGCCGACCATCTCCCCCTCTCTCTCTACCCGTTCCACAAGTCAAGACCTCAAAAGATTATTTTGTAAGTTTATTTTGATAACTTGATAATCTTTTGCTGTACAGATATTCTGTGATTACTCCAAGCATTCTACTAAATGAAACACTTTGAGCCTCGTTGCAAGCTCCTTCACTTCGAAGGCTGTTGGCCGATGTTCCAATGGCTTTTGAGTATGTGAGCTCACAGTGCTGGATGGCGACGACAACCGGGATACATTCTAGCTGCTCTCCATCGAGCACGGCCTCTCTGCCTCTTCCAGTTACTCACCTCAAGACACGACACTGGTGCATAGATATCAACTGAAGCCATCAACTGCATCTGCAGCTTCACTTTCGACGACGGCTCAAAACATGGCGTGTATTTTGGGATCACGAAGGAAGGTTTGCCCGATATTTTTAAACGTTGGACGCGTGAGACGCGCTTGACGCAGCACACCCGCCACTGCCGCCGCCAACGGCCAGCCGATGGCTATGTTCGTTGCTTCACCCGTATACGTTGGTTAACGGACCTACGCATGGAATAAAGGGGGTAGGCACGAGGAGGAAGGGGAAGGAGTGGCCGTAGGTGGGTACCGGTGGGTGTTGAAGACGCGGAGATACCAGATCTCGTTCTCTTCCTGTCATTTTCTGCCACCGTTTCGTGTTCGTAATTATTATTTTCTTCGTCATCTTCCCCCTAAATCATCAAACTGACAATGTGGCTTTGTTTTTCAGCACTCACCCCGCCACCAACGCCTTCTTTGTCATTACCTCCTGGTCCAGCCTCTAGTGACGGGCGCAATTATCACCCTGTCGTCTGCGGCGGTGGCGGCAACGTCAGCATCGATCATCTGAGGCAGTGACGCCAACTCCACTGACGTCAATCTCAGCCAAATAGTTCCACTTACGGCCACACTTCCGTTTCCCCTCCCGGAACCACGTTCACTCTCCCAGCAGCAGGTCCAATCCAAGTCGGATCCCGAATCGCAGCTGAAGCAACACCCGCGGCCTCAGCCGGAACTAAACTCACCCGCCGGATGCGGACCTGACGTGCAGTCCCTTTTCTCTCTATGTACTATGTAAATGGTCGATCTGACAACTTGATTTGGTTCTACAGCATTCAAACTGCCACCAGCGCCAAAATATCCGTCCACCGTCCACGATCTGACGTCGTTGGTCACTCGGGAATCACCCTGCCCGCCCGACCCACCTGCTGCCGGCGGCGACGACGTTGACGTTAACTCAGCTACAGGCTCAGCTCATGGACAATAAGACGAAGATCGGATACGTCCCCAGATGCGCAAGAGTGGATGGGAGTTTTGGAGGTGTTACTTCTCCAACGGTGGGTCGTTTTCTGGGTGAATTAACGGTCATGACTAATTCACCAACTAATATAGGTAAGAATCGATGACTGGACTGGGCTGAGGTTGAGTTGGGGCTCAAATGGAGTGCCCGGTACATCTTCTTGCCTACCTGCATGGCTTATCGTTCCTGATATTCCACGCAGGTTTCATGCCTGTTCTTCCTTGCACGTACGCTCAAGCAGGGTGTTTCCCCTTCGAACCAACCCATCAAGTCAGAGTATTGGGATTTCTCGTAACTTCTCCGGCTCTTGCTCTGAGACCGTGTTTTACCGTTAACGTTGGCAGGGAAAGAGATCGATTTTCATGGATCATGGATCAGATAAGTGGTTGCACTGAACCCGTCTATAATTTTGAGCTGGTTTATCCGAAGTTTACGTCCATCGACTTCTTCCCTTGAATTGTCGAAACGCTGAAGTCTTAGGGTTATGGGGCACTTTTGACGTCGGTAGGGTAGGGTTGAGCCATAGGGTAGGGCAGGGTAGGGACAGCGAGTTCGGCGGTAGAGATGGGTAGGGTGAGGCGCGTTTGGCGGTAGAGACGGGTAGGGCAAGGTGAATTTGGTGGTAGGGACACGTAGGGTGAGGCGCGTTTGATGATAGGGACATGTAGAGTGAGGCCAGGCAGTGAAAAAAGCGAACTTACTTGCTCCTGGAACAAGCCATGACTGAGACAGTGAAAAATGCGAAGTGATTTGTTCCTGGAACAATGAAGGACTGGTCAGTGAGTGAGGCAGTCAAAAAAGCGAACTTACTTGTTCCTGGAACAAGTCATGACTGGTCACTGACTGAGGTAGTCAAAAAAGCGAAATGATTTGTTCCTGGAACAGTGCAAGACTGCTCACTGACTGAGACAGTCAAAAAAGCGAAATGCCTTGCTCCTGGAACAAGTCATGACTGAGGCAGTCAAAAAAGCGAACTGACTTGATCCTGGAACAAGTCATGAGTGGGCAGTGAAAAATGCGAACTGACTTGTTCCTGGAACAAGTCATGACTGGCCACTGACTGAGACAGTGAAAAAAGCGAACTGTCTTGTTCCTGGAACAAGTCATGAGTGAGGCAGTCAGAAATGCGAACTGACTTGCTCCAGGAGCAAGAGGGAGCTCCTAGATTGCTCCTAGAGACTCGAAAACGCTTTCCGAGTCACCAAGGAGCATGCAAATCCGTTGAGAATTGACTGAGATATAAGTAAAGAGATGCTTGTGTATGTAGGAGGAAGGAAAACGCGATTTGCGAAGGAACGCCACACACGATTGTGCTGCAATTTGGAGCAACGTTAGACATTTACATTCGTCGTAGAATGAGCTCTTGAACGTAAAAAACGGTCCAGAATCGAAGATGTTACAGATAATTTCGATAAAACTGTAGGCAGAGGCACAGAACTGGGTGTAGTAAAATAACGCGACGGTCAATAATTCTGATACTTGGTACGTTGATAGTGCTCGTTATTCGTCGTCGAAAGAGTCCAAGAACGTAAAATTCGGAGAAGAACTGACAAGGCTATTGCGAAATTCGTGATTTTAGTACTAGGAATAGGATTAGGATTAGGGATAGGGATAGGATTAGGGTAGACTATAAGAGAGAGCAGTCTGTGTTGTTCCTACACTTATTAGTTAACAGACCTCAGGTTCTAAGATCTAGCCACAACTGGAGGATTGGTAAATCTTCCAATTACGGGGCTACAGGAGTCACACACATAGGACGTGAAGGACAGCATAGTGGGCGAGGAAGCAGTGTTGCCAACAGATATGGCTCGATTCGGCATCTATGGTGGATTTAGCACGGAAGGAGAATAGAAATTGTGTTGAGGACGGCGTCCATTTGATACGACTTGGGATGTCTAACTTGAAGTAGTAAGCAGCAATTTGGATAAAGCCATTCATGCCGCAGACAAGCTACTGCAGGTCGTGGGGGCAAATGCAGGTGCTCAGGAAGTCAGGGAGAAAAGTGTGTCTAGGATCCGAATGGGAGACGAGCAAAGAGCATAGTTCTCGATAAGGATCAGAAAAAGAGGCCAGGTGTTAGCATCAAAGTGCTCAACGCTGAAGGAGAGGGAGCGATACTAAGTCCTGTCAGATGCTTATTAATACATCAGCAGTTGACAACAGCGAGAATCAAACAAGCTCAACACCGATGTTCGTCTCGTTCCCTTAAGCAACCGGCTCAAATTCAGCTAACTCGCACTCGCCCGGACTCGCCTTTCGTACTACCGATGGTGCTGAATGCACATCAGAGAAAAGGCGTATGGCTTACATGGTAGAATAGAAGCTGCAAAAATTACTTATAATCTCCACAAGTCATTAAAATGTTAGCATGTCTCACAAGCACATTGCAATCTCCCATACTAGAGACACTATTATTAAAAACTCTAGCCCTACCCTTATTGTCCCGTCTGATTTGCTCTGGAGTGCAAAATGTGCATCCCCCCTAGTGTCCCCTCAACCTGACCCCATATTCGGATTCCTCGACCCCAAATACCCCCTTTGGGTGCTTCAGAACGTCCAGAACCGTCCAGGGGGAGAGGAGGAAGGAGGAATCGCGAAATTGCCATAAAGGGATGCATCCCGGGAGGGCACACGTAAGCATTCCAAATATAGAACCATGACGCGCGAGCGACCAGAACGCCAAAAACAACACCCTCCCCCGACATCGGGCACCCTCCCTCCCACCTAGCACTCCCTCCCACCTCCCTCCCACCTCCCTCCTTCCACCTGCCCCTCCCTTCCTCCCGCGTGAAACCATCCCTCCCACCCTCCCTCCTGCCAATACAACCCTCCCTCCCGCGTTAATCCCTCCCTCCCTCCTGCGTCAATACAACCCTCCCTCCCTCCCGCCCTCCCTCCCTCCTGCGTCAATCCCTCCCACCCTCCCGCGTGAATCCAACCCTCCCACCCTCCCTGCCGCGTCAATACATCCCTTGCTCCCTCCCACCCGCCCTCCCGCGTAAATCCCTCCCTCCCTCCCTCCCTCCCGCGGCAATACAACCCTCCCTCCCTCAACCCTCCCTCCCTCCCTCCCTCCCGCGTTAATCCCTCCCTCCCTCCCGCCACGTGCCGCCCTCCCTCCCTCCTGCATCAACAATCCTCCCTCCCTCCCTCCCGCGGTAATACAACCCACCCTCCCCCCTGCGTTAATTCATCCCTCCCTCCCTCCAACCCTTCCACCCACCCTCCCGCCACGTGCCTCCCTCCCTCCCTCCTGCATTAACATCCCTCCCTCCCACCCTCCCGTGTTAATACATCCCACCCTCCCACCCTCCCGTGTTAATACATCCCACCCTCCCGTGTTAATACATCCCTCCCTCCCTCCCTCTAATACATCCCTCCCTCCTTCCCGCCCATGCCGGCCCGTCCAGCCACCATTCCGGTGTGCATCCCACCAGCGACTTTGCCACCCTCCCTCCCTCCCTCCCGTGTTAATACATCCCTCCCTCCCTCCCTCCCGCGTAAATCCCTCCCTCCCTCCCTCCCACCTGCATCCAGCCCTCTCACCCTCCTTCGTCCCGTCCCGTGACCATCCCCACTGCTCCCCTCCATTCCAACCGCGCACCCGTGCTTGCTGCCCCCGCCAAATTCTAACGTGGTCCGTGCTCCCTCCCAGAACTCCAATGACATCATCATCCCTCCGATGATCCGTGCCCATCCCGTCCCAGAGAAGCTAATATCCAACATTTACAGCGTTCATTTACTTCAGGCCCGTGCACTTCTCACTGTAAACCAACTATATAACACGTCTTCCAATCTGCCCGCCTCTGTTTAGTCAGTATACCACAATACCTCCTCTGACAATGCCTGTTCGTCGATAACCACAATGTACTGCACAGACAACCCAACTCGAACCTTTGCCCAAGAAAGAAGCCATCACGACGCATCAATACCTCTCGTTCGGCGTCGGCGGTTCAGCGCACCTTAAGTCCATCGCGATACGATCCGCGGGGCTTCCCATTTAGTATATACCATTGCTACATTTGTCTGTCCGCATACGAAGTACAAATAGAGAGAAAAAATGAAAGAAAAAGAAACAGAAGCAGAAAGAAAGAAAGTAACAACAACCAGAGTGTCAAGAGCACTTTTCCCAACACGAGTACAATCTCCTTTCACAATCTGTGCAGACAAGACCGAGATCGCAGAGCCGCAGATGACGAAGAGGAACCTCGTTCCACCGAAAGCGTTGACATCGAACCAAGCACGTCACCCTACCTCTTCACACAATGCACATCCAATTTTCCCTCAAAAACCCGCCCACTCACTTTTACTCGCGCCAATTCTTCTTCCTTCCCCCCCTTTCCGTTGCTTGCACGCATCTTACTTCCTTCCCCCCTCTTCCCTCGCTTGACCGTGTCAAACTTTCTTTCCCCCCCCCTTTTTCCTTCGCTTGACCGTATCTCACATTTTTTCCAGACCTGGGCGTCTTTCGCATCCATCAGGTGAGCCAACCAGAGAGTCTACCTGGATAAAGACACTGACAGCCGTGACAGCACCAATTCCATTCCACTAGCGGTGAGCAGTACGTCGTAGAGGTCAACCAAGGCCGTAATTTCTTACCAGGTAAGCATACTTTCGCATTGTGCCAACATGGGCTGAATTTTGAGCGCAGCATAATACAAGCTTCCTGCCGCACAGGTGAGTAAAGCAGTTATCCCAGATTGACGTTCTTACCAAAGTCAGACAGTACCGACCCATTTTTTAAGGTAAAGTACCCGGAAAAATAAACGCGTCTTTACCCTCTCTGTACGTGCACTGAAGAAACTACATCAGTTCATCAACCAGTTATCGCACACGAGAATCAAAGGGCTTTAATATCGGTTAGCAGCATCATTGTTCAGGTTACCGCTTCTCATTGCTTTTTGTAGCATAGTAGAACCAAGGTACGTGTCATTAGGGAGTCTAGACGCACATTGTGAACCCAAGGGCAGCAAGAAGCAGCCGTCAACCGATCCGTCATTTAGAACCACGACTGAAGCATTTCGGAATAGGTCAGTAGCCGTATCATTTGAAATTGCCAAAGCTTATAGTCATTAGTAGCCGTCTCAAATCATTTCGTACTCGTTTGTACCTGTTAATAACATGATGTGGAATTGACCAGCTCAGTAGGCATTAAACCAAGGCAGTCGTTAAAGCTACATATTGCATTCAAAGGATAGCGAGACTTGTCAGTAACGTCACCACCTGCATGTCAACGTGGCTCATCGTCTTACTTAGCCCAATAATCATAACCGTCGTGGCATTTCGTACAGTTGTCCCAACTCTACCGCTCTTCAGACTTACTAACGGTTCCCCAGGCATAAAATCAAGGTGAAGATTGACTGGCCGTAATCCAACCTTTTTTTTTTTTCGCTCTTCTAACGGAGAATATGCAGTCGCTCGAACAGTCATCGCGCATCGCTCTCATAGGAATAAAACTACCATAACAAAGGTCAGTAGCTCCTTTACAAAAAAATCCGTAGCTAATTGTTGCCATAGCAGTTGCTTCGCCATCCAGCCGCCTCGTAATTACTACTGTCAGACAGTGCGTCGTAACAACAGATACATGCAGTCCCAATTGCCAATCAATCACCATAGGATATTCAACGCACGCTAAAGGGTAAAAATACGGTCAGTAGCTCGTTACTCGAACCAGTATTGCTCAATAAAGTCCCTAGCCCGTACAATTCGCACAGCAGTCACGGAGAAAAAAGGGTTTAATATCAGTCAGTATCGTAAATGCCCATAGTCATCGTTCTCGTTCCGTATTTTGTTCACAAGAAATAGTACTAATCCGTTTACCAGGCGACTTTAATTTCGAACGCACTTGTTACCATAGCTTCTCGATTCGAAAAACTACATTGTATTCAAGAGTATAATATTGGTCAGTAGTCACAATATCAAATTAAGCCATGCTAACAATCGTCATTTAGAAACTGTTCCGCAGAAAACACGGTATTTGTCGACACACCCAACTAGTTTGCGAGACTGACACTTGAACATAGCACGCTTCCATCGTGGAATTGCCCACCAGAACGCATAGAGAAACTGCTCCGCTGAAAACACGGTACGAGTGGGCACAACCAACTAGTTTGCGAGACTGACACATGAATATAGCACGCTTCCTTCGTGGAGTTGCCCACCAGAACGCATAGAGAAACTGCTCCGCTGAAAACACGGTACGAGTGGGCACAACCAACTAGTTTGCGAGACTGACACATGAATATAGCACGCTTCCTTCGTGGAGTTGCCCGCCAGAACGCATAGAGAAACTGCTCCGCTGAAAACACGGTACGAGTGGGCACAACCAACTAGTTTGCGAGACTGACACATGAATATAGCACGCTTCCTTCGTGGAGTTGCCCACCAGAACGCATAGAGAAACTGCTCCGCTGAAAACACGGTACGAGTGGGCACAACCAACTAGTTTGCGAGACTGACACATGAATATAGCACGCTTCCTTCGTGGAATTGCCCACCAGAACGCTTCGAAAAGGTAATTGTCCTATAAAAGTACGGTAACATGGCTAATACACATGCCATAGCCAATCGAGATCGCCGAAGGTTAGGGCTAACCCTAAGGCCAAAGTTACTCCAGCCTGTAAGACATATTTTTAACAACAGAGGCGATCTAACGATGCCAGCAGTCATTCTAGTGCAGGCCTCGTTTTTTTCCGCCGTGTTTGCAGGATAACCATCATACTAGGCCGTAAGTGCGAAAGTTCAATCTGGGACCTAGCTGACGCCGCCACAGAGAAATGGACGCCGAAATGAGAGATGGTACCGCCCCAGGTCCAGCAACGCTGCCAGAGGACGCCGCCGCGGGTACTCACCCAGTTCCAGGAGAAGCTGCCGTTGGTACTCACGTACCTCTGCCAGAGGATGCTGCTTTCAGTACTCAGGCACCGCTTCCAGGAGACGCCAGCGTCGTGGGTGCGCCTATCCATCCGGAAGACAATGCTACAGCAGGTCCGAGTACCCACGCGGATCAGTATGACACTACAGATCCAGGTGACACCGACACCGACACGGCGAATGTAAATTCGCTATCGAAACAGAACAAACGGCGTAACTGCCAGCCAGCCACAACCCTCAAATTAGCAGATCGCGAGGTTGTTGTGTCACGAAATCCAGACGGGAAATTTCCCTGCCCCTTTTGCAGCAGGTATAGCAGCGATGATCCAGGAAACCTCAGAGTCAGTTTCTTTGCACGTGCGGTGACTATTACTGACGCGATTATTAGAGGCATGTGCTGAGTTGTGAGCGTCGAGCTCGAGCAGCTGGACAACATGCCTCGGGAAAGATACCGATACCCGTTCCCGGTCCCGGTCCCGTTCCCATTCCCGTTCTAGCATCAGCGTCCTATCCTGCGCAACGACCGCCGGTAGACGAGCCCGTGTTGAAGAGGGAGGACTTGGATGACGAAGAAGAAATACACCTTCCACCAGGATTAGCAGGCGAGACAATCGATCTCACGGAGGAGGAACGAGTGGAGATGGATCAGGCGGTACCCGACGACTACGATTCATCACTCTACATAAATTCCCCGGGAGAGCACGATATCATCGACCACCCCAGAATCAAGCTCAGTGTATATGATCTAACTGTCAACAACCAATTGCATACCGTCAGCTGCATCGAGTGCAGGCGAGTGCTCGAACCAGACAGCGTCAAAGCACACATAAGAGCCCACATCAAAAACGTCGAAATACCAGAAGACATTGTCGATATCCTCAAGGAAGAGTTGGGCGTAGTTCCATGCGCAGAAATCGTCTACCCCCCTTATCCGATTACTCCCGTCTTTGGCATCCAAATTCGCCAATCGCCACATTATTTCTGTGTACGTTGTCATCACGGCTACACGGATTACGCGTCGCTGCGGACTCATCAAAGCAGCTCTTGCTATACTCCGGTGAATCAAAGGCAGCACTACATTACATATGCCCAAACGCTCCAGAACGGACGAGGGAAACGTTACTTCCCAGTTGACATATCCAAACTCACGCTCCGGAACAATAACCAAGTCGACTACGTCCAGATTTTTCAGGACACTTATCCGCCGCCGATAAATTACTCGAAGCTTCCTATCACTTGCCTGGAGGACAAACAAAACCTCAGGCAGTTTGTACATTGTGAGGGATGGATCAATCTTCTCGCAGGACATACTCCGGAGGATATAGTCGATGCCTGCAGGCCGACAGGGGAAGAACCGTGGGGTGAGGAACTAAGGGGAGCGGCGATACGATACTTGGAAACGGTTCAAACCCTCATCCAGGGCGGACAGACGTTCGGAATACTGAAAGCACTAACCACCATTTCCCCAATGCAAGTACTCGATTTTCACCAACGTTGGTTACACTAACCTTGTATCCAGAGGTGTAATGGCCACATCCGACTTTGGCACTTTAACCGAAAAAAGCGTCAAAGACTATAGTCTCGTTTTATATCGGTTTTTATACAGCCTCCTCCAGAGCTTTAGCCCTAATTGGACGAACCCAGTCACCTACCCAGCACTACACGAGACGCAAATGGTAATACTCAAATCCCTTTCAACCGCGTTAGCCGGCGGCGACCAGGACGCAATAGACAAGGCATTCCACGAAGCCTGCGTCACCCTATTCCTCCACAAGCGACATTCCTATCCCACCAGCGCCGCATTGGACAAATTCTTCTCGCCCGTCAACGCCTTCACGGTGTACTATTCACTCCGGGAAGACGGAGAATTTTATATAGCCTCCACAATTACTCAGGGTTTTGCGATCATGATGTATGCGATAAGAACCACCCTTTACAAAGAAGCGGATCGCCTACACTTAGAAAAACACATTTCCGACTTGGAGTGAGTCTGTCGTGTTTTCTCGTGACTGAGAGCACGAATCTGACCCACTTCCCAGTGCTTTTAAACTCTACTTGCAGGATTATGCTCAAGATGGCCAGGAGACACCCATGTCCTTCATATACAATTGCTACCGCCTTCTCAAGAGCATACGGAACAGCGAAGTGAACATCGAGTCCTTTACATTTACGGACAGCAACGGCAGAGAGGTTTCCCACCAGGGAGACACCATTCGTCTCGCGGATATCAAGCGGATGGACGACTCCGAGTACGAACGTTACAACGAATATGTGGAGAAGGAACTGTTTTTTGGAGAAGAAATCCCCGCCGAACTGTTCCCACAATTCGAGATCGAGGACCTCATCGACAACATGCAGAACCACTCTGTAGGTTATTGCTTCACCGAAGACCCACGAAACCAATTCGCCAACTACGAGCGTTCATATTGTGCTTGGTTATTATCTGACAAGAGGCGGGCGGAGAAATACGTGTACCCCCTGAAGACGGGAGCGCTGGTATGGAAGACGACACCTGCTATCTCATTGCTGGGAAAGTTTGCGCAGGCGCGTAGGATATTGGCGCCCATTGTCGCCGCCTGCTCAGGTCCGATGGCACGCGGCGCCGAGTTTGCTCGAATGATGTATCGGAATGCGCCAGGAGCCTATCGCAACATTTACGTTTTGTACCACATTGTCTGCATCGCCTCCACGCAAGACAAGACATCCCACCGCTTTCACGAGGATCTATTCGTCCCGCGTACACTGACGAGAGAGTGGGGGATGAAATTGGTTATCAACCTCGTCTTATTCCGGCCATTTGAGGAGTATCTGGTCGCAAAGTTCATGGAAGCGGAGACTATTTACTCGTACCGCTTCCACCTGTGGCCGGAGCTGAATGGAACGATGTCTGGGGAAGCGTTCGGGAAGCTGGTTGGTGCGATCACCGAAAAATATCTCGGAAAGCAAATTAGGCCGAAGGATTGGCGCAGCATGGTCACGGCCTTTGGACGGTACTTGCCCGACGCCGCCGGGTTTTACCTACACAAGCAGTACTTTATGGACACCGCAATGATGCACACTTCGGGGATGACCGTCAAGGCGTATGGTCGGGACACGCAGGAATTCAAAGGGTCCGACTTTCGGGTTACGCAGGGATGTGTCAAGGTATGCCTAGATTGGCAGAAGCACATTAACATTGGGCAGGCGAGGCCGATGAAGATGTCGAGAACCGAGGAGGAACCACAGATGATAGCGCCAGGCGGAGGTGAGGAATGATATTTTGAAATGCGCTACCACCACTCACGATAGCTTCCAGTCTCCTATGACGCAGTCTCTCCTGCGCTTGTCGAGAAATTGTCTAGCCAAGTCGTCAACAAGGTGGGCGCGCAGCTGGAGCGCCAAATACGCGAAACGATTGTGGAAAGCATGGCCGACATGCTAGCGACGTATTTTCCCAAGGCACTAGTACCAATGGACGACAACATCCTTCGCCCTGTATCCGATGTCGTTGTCCATCCGTCCAGACTTGCCGACCTTCGTTTGTTCCTAGGCCACTCCAACGCACATTTTAGTTGCCCGGAGCAGGCTATCCTCCTCGAACTCATGATAGAACGCAAACAAAGTATCCTGGGCGTTCTAGGAACGGGAACGGGTAAGACGATGATGATAATGATGCATGCAAAAATGTATGGGAAGGGGCGTGTCACCGTCATAGTGCTTCCGCTCTCGGGTTTGCATGCCGACTTGGAGCGCAGGGCCAGGGGGTACTCGCTATCTATCAGTCGATGGGATATCCACGAGAAGTTTAACCCAGACGTTCACATTGTCTATGTCTCCATCGAGCATCTAGGGTTTGACGGATTCCAGACGTAAGTGCCCATTCGTCCTCGAAGACGATTAGCTCACGGTCAATTCAAAAAGATACCTCCGAGAACTCGAACAGCAAGGTCGTCTGCACATTATCGTATTCGACGAAATTCACAAAATGCTGCTCGATATATCCTACCGAGAAGCGTTCGAAAATTATAACACCCTCAATACGGTGAAAACGATAAAACTCGGTCTCACGGGAACGCTGCCGCCCCATCTCATAGGAGAGTTTGTCCGCCTCACTCAGACCACATGGAAGATCATCCGAACATCGAGCGTCCGTCCAGAGCTGGGGTATGAGATCAAGCCAGTGCCGACCGCAGACATGGTCCGAACCATCGCAGAAGACATCACCGAAGAGATAAAGACGTATGGACCCAAGGATCGAGCCATGATCTTTTGCCGTTCTCACGACGATGTCGAGCGTTTGGCATCCAAGCTAGGCGTGCCTCCGTATTCATCCAAGACCGCGGCGACCAACGGGGAAACGTTGGAGGCTTGGTTCCGGGGAGATCAGCGGATCATGGTCACCACGAGTATCCTGGGATGCGGGTTGGATTATCCCAGCGTTCGCCATGTCTTTCACCAAGACGTTGCCTACACTATGCTCGATCAGCACCAACAGGAGTCGCGTGGAGGTAGGGACGGACGGAGAAGCATGGCCAGGACCTATGTCCCCAAAGAGCGAAGAAATGTACCCAACCCCCGCAAGCCCGAAGGTTTTGGAACCACAGAAGTCTACCAGTGGACGATGGATCGTGACCAATGTCTTCGAATTCGCCCGAGCAAGTTTAACGATGGTGTGGCGGTTACCTGCCTACTCCTCCCAGGGTGCACAGTTTGTGCCAATTGCGTTGGACAGATGAATGAGGACGCACCACGTCAGCCACTCTCTCTCTCCAAGATCACCACTCTACACGAGACCCCACCATCGTTGTCGTTACCCAGGAACGCCAACCCACCGTCGAGTTCCAACCGGCGTCCACCTGAGGGTTCACGCCTCGCCATCAAGCCGAGCACTCTATCACAAGGGAGTAAGGCCGGAAAAGGTACGATAAGGCTACAACGCCACGGCTCAAACTCCCGAGAACCGCAGGTTACGATTCAGGACCGGTAAGTCGAAATATATACAGGCAATTCATCGCCTAACAGGAATGTATCATAGGGATAACGCATCGAGGCCAATGGCCAAGCGCAAAAACAACAACAGCCCAGATTTTTCTCCGAACAAACGTCGCTTGTCGAGCGACGACGTGCCACCACCTTCTCCGTAAGTTGATACTACTGTCTATGTGACCGCTAAACATAGCACCTTGTCAGCCTTGACCGAGTAGTGTTCAGTCAACACTACGACGAACATGGAATAATACGGACTAGAGGGACAATAACACCACCCACTGCGGGCACCCCATCATATAGCAAGCCGACCGCGTCGAGCACTGCAGGGTCTTCATCACACAAACGAACGGCGACCAGTTCTTCAGGTTCGTCGATACGAGCTCCGAACACATCGTCTCCCCTCAGCTCATCGTATCGGGCAACAATCATGTCGAGCTCTGCCACCTCTTCATCCTGGGGACCAAGCGCATCGACCTTGACCCGTTCATACTCACAAGAGGAACCCGCATTGTCACGAGAAAAACCAGCACCTGTTGTGACAGCCCGAAAACCCGCGCCAACTCCTTCGCACAGGCGCGCAGGTCTTTCCGCCTATACGGACGCCAGGCGGGAAAATACTCGGAAAGAAAAGTTCCAGATACAAGTCGTTCTACCCATACGGACAGCATTTGAGAAGTTGAGAGGAAACTGTATCATCTGCTGCATCTTCAACCGACCCGCTTGGCTAAACCACGACAGCGACTGCTGCCCGCAAGAATATGGGGTGGCAATGTACGATGCACGTTACGTGGAATTTAGAAACGGCCTCCGTTATCCATCGGGATGGTGTTTTCGGTGTGGCCTTCACCAAGTAAGCAGTGCGATATTTGGTGATACGTGAGACGCTCAGTATTTCTACAGAAGGACTTTGGGCACGCCCTCCCCAGACCTCAGAGTAACGACAGGTGCCCGGATAACGGACTCTTGCTTCGCCTGCTTTATGTGTATTTCCAACTGGAATCACCGGTTCTAGACAGGTACCCGTATGGACCAGCCAACATCGACCAACTCCGAGACGATCAAGCCGCATTCTTTGACTGGGCGCTGGGCCGGGTAGAAGGTAGGCCATTTGACAACAACTACATAAACGCGCATCAGTTCTTCCTGTGGGCCGCCAAAGAGCTTGGTCTCGTAGAACAGTGAGATAGAATAGCCTATGAACTGAACAAGATGCAATGTAAACTGGGGATGACGAAAAAATGGGACGGACATCCGACAAGTTCCTCAGACAATTGACGCATGAAGCGGCAGAGTGTGACATTCCATAAAGGGAAGGTCGCAAGTGATCGCATCAAGCGGCAAATAGACCTTCCTTAAAGGGAAGCTACTGAATGATCGGACATGCTTCCACGTCCGCACTCACCACGAAGGTCAACATTTTTGCAATTCCAGAGCCATGCCCGCCAGTCACTCACCTGAAAAACCATTTACCGTCTCGCTCACAGATACAGTCATCCACCGGCTACTGATGCAATGAAAGTTCAAAATCAAGATGAAAAATGTTCGTCGCACTTTTTCCCAATAAAAACCATAAGATAATTCTTTATAGTTCTGTCAGTTCCTTCAGTCAAAATTTCAGGTCACGCAAAGTTATTCCCAAAACACTGGTGTAACACTGAATAGTGAGCCAATTTGCGGCACTTTGGGTTCGCCATTCCTCAGTCAAATTTTATTCGTTCCCTCTGAAATTTTACAAGGTAATAGAGGACGAATACAGCTCACAGGAAAAACTTATTTCATCAAAATTGGCCGAGTCATGAAGGTGTAACACTCAGTGGCGGCGTAACATTAGCCGCTGGATGACTGTATCGTCTCTCATTCTCGTCGACCCAGAAATGTCGATCCTGGAAATACCGGATTACCAAGTACAAAATTATTCCGGGCCAGGGCCAGGATGCTGTACAAAATTATTCCGGGCCAGGGCCAGGATGCTGCACAAAATATTCCGGGGCAGAGGCGGAAGAAAACAGGGGGCACTGTCGGAGGAGCCAGGCCCGGCAGCGGGCCGTCGATCAAATCGCGCAGCCCGATCTGGCCACTGGCACTCTTCCTCTTACCACCACCATGCCGACGACAAATAGGTGAGTACGGGTTCTTACTCTAGAACCAGCAGCTAAATTGGCATTTCCAGTAAACCCAAGGGCAGTAGGGTGAAAAATGGAAAGCGGTGCGTCTTGTCCGTGTCCCATTTGGTCGATCTAACGGCAAGCTGCAGAAAAACCGGAGGTGGCAGGACCACCTACATCACTTGATACGAAATCTGATATTCCAACCACCTAGGTGCAGAAAAGAACAAAAAGACGCAAAAAAGGTGAATATATGCGTACAAATTCACCACGCTGACACACCCCCGTCAGGCCTAGTGCTGCGACAGACGTCATAGAGCTCACCGACTCTGACTCTGACTATATGGCATACCTGCCGTTATTATACCAAGGTACCAGTGGAGAAGAAGACCCAGACTGGTCATCTGCGAATGAAGAGGTGAGTAAAAGAGGAATGTAGAACTTCATATTCACGACCAGCAGGACTACGCCCTACTTGAAGAGATCATCACTGCATGTGCCATTGCACGTGCAAACCCACGACTGAAAAAAGGAGAGGCAAGTTCCAAGAGAGTATCAACCCAATGCACCGTCTAACTCGTCGACCAGCCCATGGACCCACGAGCGAAAAAAGCAGAGGTAGGGACAATTCTGGGAACGGAGAACGACACTGACAAGAAATATAGGAAGTTCTTACTGGCAAACAGCCAGCCCGCGATTCCGTACGAGTAAATCGGCTGTTGTCGATAGGACAAGCGAGTCTGGTCAAAAGAATCTCCTCCGAGGAAACCTATCTCTGGAGCAGGGGGTATCGCACCCGAATACCGCATGTAGACTCACGAGGAGGAGACAGCCCACGAAAAGGCGCAATGAAGATCGTCAATGAGATGCGGTCAACACCGTTTATCACGGAAGAACGTCAAGATATCCAGGTCATGGACGAAGACGTGAAAAACCCGCTTGATTTCGCGACGAGAATAGAGAGACTATTGTCCCAACAAAAGGTCGTACTGGTTGCCTGCTCGACCGTGCCCACCATGTTGCCAGACCTGGAATACCTAATAATCTTAAGTTCCTAGTGTGCCCCACACTTAATCACTCTTTTCGTTAGCTCTGACCTTCCGAGTGTTTACTCTGACGGTCAGAGTATCACACCCTGCCAGGCAGGGTGATTTTATAGGGTATTTAGCGTTAGAAACATTAAAACTGGCATGTTTTTCGCGTTTTTCAGGTCTGTAGTTTTTTTTTTGCTATTGTTTTACGCGCAGTTCAAGACAATGCGCTGTTTTTAAATTATTCGAAGCACCCCGAGTGCAAACGAATAAGTTTGCTTGATGGAAAAGGTTAAGAAAACCCACTCCTTTATTGCTTTCCTGGGTTTATTTTCCATCGCACTGTGGCGGAGGCACAGTCTTCCTGTTACTGTGTCACAGTCTGAGGGTTACCGTATCACAGTCTTCCTGTTACGGGGTTACAGTCTTCCTGTTATTGAAAGATGTACAGAGGGTAGTACCCTCTCTTTATTTGTTAATGGATTTAGTTGAACATAATCTTGGGTTAGATTATTCTTTTCAGCCGAGTATATAGAAATATATCGTTTTTCTAGTGCTTCAGTTAGGCGCTCAGAGGCCAGCACATTTTATTCAGTTGTTCGGCGCTCAAACGAATCAGTGCTGTAGGTGGTAGAGCCAAAACACGAGGTTAAAGTGAGGAGTTTATTAACTTCTGCATCGCAGATGCAGCAATACTCAGTTTTTCCTCAAGCTTCTGCCCCTCAGCAACGTTAGTTTTGTGCCATGGTGAGTATTTTCTTAAACGCCGTTCAAAAAGATATTATTAACAAATTGAGTCGGGTACAGTGGTTAGGAATATACACCAAGTTGTATTCACACATGCGCCGCAGAGAACGATATTTTTTTAATATTCGCCCATGCGCCGTAAAGAACAATAATACTGGATATTCACCCACGCGCAGTTTAAAGCGATATATATTATTTCACATTCTTTCATGCTTCGTTGAGAAAGATAGTTCCAAGGTTACTTAAAAACACCGCCATCAGGTTAGATTCTTTCATCAATGTCGTTCTCAAAGATCACCACCGTTGAGAATGATATTCACACATCCGCTGCTGAGAATGATTTTATTTCGAACGCACACATGCGCCGTAAAGAACAATAATATTGGATATTCACCCACGCGCAGTTTAGAACAATATTATTTCACATTCTTACCTGCGTCGTTGAGAAAGACAGTTCCACGGTTACTTAAAAACATGGCCTTCAGGTTAGATATTTTAAATTCTTTCATCCACCACAAACGGTAATGCCGTGCCTCTCGGATGTCAATTTTCAATTAGACAGCTTGTGGTGCTTAAGTACGTGCTCTGCGTTCCTCAGCATGGATTGGTAGTGAAGATGTGATTGAGATACAGAGCACATTCTTCCAGTTAACTCCGTTTGAATAAATACCAGTGACTGGCCCAAATATACGGTTACTGAGGAATTACCCAGGATCTATTCGATTAAATTTGGTGGTAAAGAGCGCTAGTTTTCTCAAATTGTGTATTTGTCTGCCCGTGTCTTGTCCCCTGCCCACTCTGGTCCAGGTGACCACATATTCGATTGGTGGGCGCTCAAATCGAGCAAAGATGCAGGTGGTAGAGCCAAAATACGAGGTTAAAGTGAGAGCGTTATTAACTTCTGCATCGCAGATGCAGAGATTCTCAATTTTTCCTCAAGCTTCTGCCCACAGCAACGTTGATAGTGCCTTGTTCAGATGAATGCAGCCATTCCAGATTATTATTAGGCGCCACCCATTATGTCATTGCTGAACTTATCTGTTTACGCGCCGTTGAAAGAAATACACATGCACCTATATTTAGACAAGCGCCGTCGAAACAAATACTTCCATAGTTACCGATGTTCTGTTATGCCCCGTTGGGTATTTCAAATCTGTTTCTCTCTTACACTGCAACCATCATGTCCAGCAAAGTCGTTCTAACCAAGGAACAGAAGGTCATAAAGTCGAAGGCGAGTTTTCTTTCTCATTACCTCAACACAAAGCTCATCGCCTCACATTCAGGCATCGATTCTGTCCCACCATGTCGATATGGCAAACGATTGCCTCGAGTATCTCCAACAACTCCTAGCAGAGCAACCACGGGACGAACATAAGATTCAATTTGTTTATAGGATGCTTGCGATAATTATTCCCTCCATGTACGTGCCATCTGTCAGCTTCATGTGGGTTCTCGACTGACTGCGTTCCTCAGGATGAATTGCCAGAATTGGTTTGAGACGTAGACCATACCATTGTTTTCAACCGGGTTTAAAAAAATACATTTGATGTTTCTTAATAGGCTTTGAGTGTAGCCCCGGATACGACCATGGTTACTAATATTCCCATCTGCGCCGTTGAAAGAAACAGACGTATTGAATTTCAAATCCGTCTCTCTCTTACACCACAACCATCATGTCCAGCAAAATCGCTCAAACCGAGGAACAAAAGTACATAGCAATGAAGGCAAATTTCCTCACCGATTACCCTAAACACAAAGCTCATTGGCTCCTTTGCAGGCATTATTTCTTTGCAGCCATGTCACCAAAGCGCACGATCTTCTTGAGTATCTTCAACGACTCCTAGCAGAGCACCCGCGGAACGAACGTAGGATCAAATTTGTTGATAGGGAGCTTGCGGCAATTGTTCTCGCGACGTACGTACCACCTCTCAGTTTCGTGTGGCTCCTCAACCTGACTGCATTCCTCAGCATGGATTGGTGGTCGGATCAGTGAAGACCTAGAGTACATTATTCCAATTAACTCCGTTTGAATAAATACCTGTAACCGGCCCGAGTATATTAGTTAAAGAGGTCATAACCAAACATTAAACTGAGACGTTTCTTAACAGAGGCATTTTTTAAAATGCCTCTGCTAGTGTCGTATTCGATTCAACTTGGTGTAAATGAATGCTATTGATGTTTGTTTGCTCCAGAGCGTGTTTTTATCCACCCCAAGACGCGTCTGGTTCACTGCCTACCACCATGCCGTCCTGCAAGGAATGCAACGAACTCTTCGACACTGGCGAAGACTTGCTCCAGCACACTAAATTCAAGCACGCCGTCATCGACTTTGACGTCTTTAAACAATCTTACCATGTTACACCCGACAAGGACGATTTTTTCCACTGTCCCTGTCCTTTCCATCTCGAGTTGACCCCTTACGACGGTCTCATGAACTATATTGAACATCTTCAGACGATTAAAAAATGGGAGAACACTAAACCCCCGGTATGCCTCCATGTCTTCGTTTTCATGTCTGAGCTGACGTCGTTGTAGGAGGCGATCACCTGCATATCTGAATATCTCGTAGACACTCCCACACTTCGAGCCCATAATCTTGCGGTTAACACCCGCTATAACCTCCTAATTTGCGTTATCTGCGCTGCGGCAGTTCATCCGGATCAGCTTCCTTCCCATCTGAAAGAAATTCACCAATTTCACAGATACAATTCCAACAAGCCCCTCATCGCCATCGTCAATTACTTCAACCTTCCATCGGTCTTTCCCGTCCTCCCAGAAGGCAAGATTCTCCAGATTCAGGGTCTCGAAATGAAGACAGGACTGTCGTGCCCCATTTGCCCCGCTTCCATGGGGACGGAAAGCTCCATGGTTTACCATTGGACCAAGGCCCACAAAGATCAGCCCAAGCCAAAGATGTTCGCCGAGGAGCTGGTCCAGCGCTTCAAGAAGGACGGGCAAAGTAGCTACTTCAAGGTCGTGCCCGTCCGTCTCCCAGTATCGGAGGAGGACAGCCTCAGGGATTTGCTGCGCAGTCTCATGCCCGACCCCTCTGTGTCTGGGTCACTTACCGGTGACGCCAGAAATATCAGTCCATGGCTTCGCGCGACTCGCTGGCACGAGCTTCTGGTCGACAAAAAAGTGCCTGAACTGCGCGCCCTTGCTGCGCATCCCACCATACTCGAGTTTCCCCATCTCCAGCCCGCTGTTGTTCACATGCTGGAGGGCGCTTCTGCCCTGATCGACCAGACGACGCCTCTGGTGCTCATGAAGCTGAACACTGAAACGATTTCCAAGGGGTAAGTCTCATATTCGTTTCACCCCGGTTTAAATCGATACTGATCCGTTTTAGCATCTCGAATACCCCCTTTCACAAGCTTCAGGAACATGACGAGCACCTCAAAACTTATTGTTTGCCCATCGTCAACCTGCTGGCGATGCTTCTGCGCGGTTGCCCTGTTCCTCTTCCCCCCGACGTCCAAGCGGCGGTTGACGCCCTTCGCACCTCCCTTTCCAAACCACCACCAGAAGACTCCACCGCCGCCGTTCTGACCGTCCTCTCAAACATCTGGAAGCGGGTCTGGAACCCGACAGAGCACCACCGAATCACCGACCCCACCATAGTCTACCTCGCCCTTTCGACTCTTCAGGAAAGTGGCGCGTTCCAGGAGCCCAAGTTGGTGACAAATCCCATCGCCCGCATAAAGTATTGCATGCGCCTTTTTTTCCTCGAACGTATCCACGCGGAAAAGACGGAAAAGTACGAGTTCGGGTCTAGCGTTGCCTCCAACCAACCCTGGTTCATCGAAAAGGTCGAATCCACTTTCAACGACCTCTGCGCTCTTCAGCACCTCGCTTCCTCCATCGCCTACGCGACTGCTGGCCTCCCGCGCGTCTGGTGGCTCGACAGAAAGACCTACAAGTCGATGCTTTTTGGTGGTGATACCCTTCACTTTCATGAGATTCAGGCGATGATGAGCGCGCTCGAGGGCAAGGTGAAGACTTTGTGGGAAACCAACATTCTCCTGGGATCAAACCTCGTCGTCCAGTACGACATGATGAGGGACAGTCTCGGGGACAAGAGGCCCGGTTATTCTTTCACCACAGATATCAGGAACACCTCCTTTGCTTATCCAGAGCAGCTCGCCCTCGCCATCATGCAGAACGAGTCGCTCAGGCAGCGGTTCGTCAACCACCACGACCGAAAGTTCATTTCCTGGAACACCGTAGCCCTGCGCCTCTGGTTGGTGGATTATGCCGACTTTACCCTGCACCAGCTCATCCTCATCCATCTCACCGCCGGTGCCTCGAGCCGTGTGACGGAGATAACGGCGATGCTGCTCTGCAACACCGTGCAGTATCCCACGCGCAATCTTGTCGCTTTTGGGCACCATATCGCCCTCCTCGTCACCTACCTGAAGACCAGCGCCATCACCGGGCTCGACAAGCTCATACCTCACTCGCTCAGCGCCTTTACATCGGATCTTCTTATCCAGGATCTCGCCATCGCCCGCCCTTTTGCTCGTTTTGTTGCCAGCATCTGCTTCCCCGATCGCCCTGATGTTTTGGAGCTGTACAACACCCACCTGTTTGTCAACGTCAACAAGCTCTTCAACACCACCGATGTCACCGAGACCCTCAAGAAAGTATCGGCACCGCACCTCGCTTTTCCGCTCACCGTCAGCTCCTGGCGTCACATCAGCATCGCATGGCGCCGCGTCCTGTCTCCGCGTCTACCCGAAATCATAGAAAACAGCGAGAAAGACACCCCCGAGGCACAGCAGAGTGGCCACAACCGTGGAACCGAGAACAAGCTCTACGGGATTAGCTCAGACACACTCTCTGGTGCCGCCGAGGATGTCCTCCCCTTCTATCTCGAGGCCAGTACCGACTGGCAAATCGTCTGCGACATCGTTCCAGGAGGGCTAGGGATTCCATACCGTTCCGCAGTCATGTCCCAATTCCACGCGCTGCTCGAGCAGGGAAAGATCACCAGGCCGCCAAAGTCGGAGGCGGAAGGGATTCAGATGGTGGTCGAACGAAAGTTGGCGGCGTTGGAAGATAAGCTGGATGGAAAGTTGAACCAGATTCTCATGCATCTCCGTGGGCTTTCTGGTGCGTCGTTCGTTCATTCTCTTTTCGTATTTGGTTTAAATTCTGTCATTTTTTCAGCGCCCGCATTCACGTCCACATCATCGACGACTATCTCTACTCCCACATCCCAACTCGTCGAATCGTATTCGTTTGAGCAGAGCACAAAGGAATACCTTGCTGCAGAGGCCCTTGGCAAGCTTCGTAAGCTCTTCGGGTCCAATGCCACGTGGACCTGCCCAGAGCAGCTTCAGTCGATACTCACCGTGCTCATGCTGGAGACCGACGTCATCTCTGTCCTTCCTACGGGTGCGGGAAAGACGATGATCATTGCTATCCCCGCCCTCGTCGAGGAAAGCAGGGTCAGCGTCGTTCTCCTCCCACTTCGCTCCATCTTGCTGGAATACACCGAGCGCTTCACCAAGTTGGAGATAGCGTTCGAGATATACGAGTATGGGAAGCCGTTTGCGGGCAACACCAACCTCATCTTTGCCTCCGCCGATGCAGGACCCACCGATGGGTTCCGCCAAGCCATCGCGGAGCTGAATGAAAAGGTCAGCGTCGTTCGCTACATCGTGGACGAAGGCCATATCCCGTATCTATCTACCCACTTCCGTCCCGCCCTCAAGAACATGGCTGACATGCGCTGCTCATTCCCTGTCCAAGTCGTCATCCTTTCCGCTACCATCACTCCACAGATGGAACCCGCCGTCCGTTCCTTTTTCTGTATGAAGGAAGAAACCGCCGTCATTCGCACGAAAACGAACCGACCCGAGCTTTGCTACATCTGGAGCAGCCGGTGCAGCCACGATGACGTGCCTGGACTCATCCTCCAGCATATCCGCAACTATCTCACCGAACCAGACGACCGTGCGCTGATATTCGTCCCTACCCTCGCTATAGGCACCATCCTTCAACAGAAGACGAACCTGCCCTTCTACCACGGAGGGTTAGGCGACGAAGACAGGGTCGCAATCCAAAATTCGTGGCGCGATGGCAAGCCTACGGCCTTCATCGCTACCTCTGCATTCGGCACTGGCAACGACTACAGCCGGGTTCGCCTGGTCATTCATGCTTCCCCGCCATCTGAGATGTTATCGTACATCCAGGAGGTCTCACGAGCTGGCAGGGACAGAGCCCCTGCCATGTGCATTATGATCCCGTTCGACCGACCTCGCCTCTACCTGACAGCTCCGGACCACGAGGGAATGCAGCACATCCAGGATGCGCTGAGCGGACCTCCCCAGTGCATTCGCTTCCTCATCACCTCCTTCGTCGACGTGGAGGGAACTCACTGCGCCGATTCGTCGGAGAACCAACTCTGCAGCGTTTGTGGTAAAGTAAAGACCGCGTATGTCCTTCTTTCTCCCCCGCTTTCTATTCTCTCATCTCAATCGAATCAGATCCAAGTCCAAGCGCCCCGCGCTTCCGTCTTTCGAGAAACCTACTCAGCAGGCGAAGAAATTGCGGCAGGACCGTAACGTCACCCAGTCCCAGTATATCCCCAACTTCCGCTACCAGCTCTCAAAATTCGCCGACGGCCCCTGCGCCTACTGCGTCGTGAACGGTGTCAATAATCCATCGCAGCATGAGATCATCAAATGTAACACGCTCAAGACTCTCGCTCTATACTCCCCCTTCCTCGACTGGAAGAAGAAGATTAAATACAAAGGCTACGGATTCTGCTGGTTTTGCCACGTCCCGAACGTCTCCTCCAACGGCACCCTGGATGCGCTCCACCCGAACAGCCGGTGCGACTACAAGGACATCATCGCCCCCGTCGCTTTTTATGTTCTGAGCAACGACGAAATGCGTAACCAGGCCGCCGCTCATTTCGGCGTCACCTTACAGTCTTATGACCACGCTATCCTTTGGATCAATTCCCCTCCCGTAGAAGGGCATTTGAGCAACCTCACTGCGTTGTTCTTGTGGTTCGCCGATGTGTTCCTGGAATCGTAGAATACTTATTTTTTTGTGCCTCGTTCAAACAAATATCTAGACCGCTAACCTTCAGTATTTGTTTAGCCCACGTTCAAAAGAATAGATATCCGTTTGAATGAATATTTTGATCGATTACTGGAGCATCGCTTAACAGAGTCCGTTTTCATCAATAACCCCGTTAAGGAAACCTTCGGTATTTGTTTAGACCACGCTCAAAAGAATATCCTACCATGAATGAATATTTTGATCCCTCGCTTAACGGACTCAGTAAGGAAATTCACACTACAAACCACCATGACTGAACCGCTCGAAAGCCGCTACGGGGATTTTCTTGTGCGAGTGAGTGCAAATTTATTGTCATTGGAAGACGATCTCAATCCTGACGCTTTGCAGAAATTCTTTCTACGCCTGTACTCGATCAAACTGGCAGAATTGAGTGAAGAATCGACCCGCCTCCTTTCGCAGGAAGTACCGGACACCACCAGGCTCGCCGCACTTGAAATTGAGCTCAGGACGCTTATAATCGCAAGGTAAAGCATTCTCCTTCCCGAGTCACTTGCGACGCTCAATGTTTTCCCAAAGCTGTCTTGTTATTCACCCGAGTACGGATTAGAGTTTGATTGTACCTCTCTGAAATATATATATATACTCCACCGATCAAATGCTTCTTGTCCTCACCCATCATGTTAAACAACGACCAAGTCGAACAGTCTCCCGAGGTAGACTACAAAGATCTGCCCGACCTAGTTTCTGTCACAGAAAGCGACGACTCTGAAGAGGTAGGCATCCACTCTTATAACGTCTTTGCCTCTTTCTAAGTGTCTATCAGGACGATCACCCGATCGGACGCACTGGGAATTACTGTCGCTTGATTGCAGCCTTCCTCGAACTCATCCTCGATCCAGACAACCCGTTGAATCTGACGCTTCAACAGCGCGAAGAACTGTTGGGACTCATTGAAGAGGTCGAGGGATTCAGGCAGGAACAGTAGTCGACTTGGCGAACAAAATATTCTATTTTCGTCAGTAGCCGCAATGTGAAATTTTAACGATCGGGTATCCAAGCTCTACATTGGTTTGTACCACGTTTGAACGAATACATTTTACAATATAAGAACCGAGCAGGTGGTGTGATTCCCTCCCAACGCTTTCCCCATCATGTCGAATGAACCCGCCCGTCTCCAACCAGAGGACAGCTCATCGGTATGCTTCTCAGCAATGTCCCTTTCAGCTTTGATTCTAGTCCACCTTTCCAGGACGATGAGCTACCTGGCCTCACACCACACGTCGGCAGCGATGGATCACCAGTAAGTGGTGTCCTGACCAGATTAAAACATTCGTGCTAATGAATTCAACTCCCCACTCAGCGCCTCCGCGTGATATTGAATGGGAATCATCGCTCCCAGATTTTGCGCCGCCTGATCGACAAAGACGAAGAGCGGATCTCTGTGGATGCAAGAGAAATGGAGGTACGCCCGCATTTGAAATCTGATATCATCTGGAATTAATGCGCCTAATCCAGATCCGTCGTCGAGTGGTTGCACTGCTCGATACCATCTGGAGACGTCTCCAAAAAACGTCAGAAGCCGACACGTTTCGAGCTTTCACTCCTTGGAGTGTCAAGGTTTATTCGCAAGGTGGGCTTTTGGAGCAGAATCAGACGGTTGGACGTGTTTCATAATCTCACCACAGAACAAGTTGAAAAGAGCGACTATTACAAGAAAATTATGGCAGATCTAGCCTCTAAACAGAACGCTGGAGCATCTGCTTGTACCACGTTTGAATGAATAAATTACAGCGTCCTTACGATTCGTTTGCACTCCGTTTGAATGAATAAGAAAACGCCTTTGACTCCTATTCTCCAAACCATCCGTTTGCACTTCGTTTGAATGAATAAGGAAACGCCCTCACATGTGGCTGACTGTCTGCAGATCCAGCGCGTCATCACATGTTGGTCGGCTCTTTCGGCCCTCTCACTGTTAAGCTGCCAAGGCTGACTTTTCTGCCCTTGTGGAGGCTGTAAAATTAGCGCGCAACCAGCAAACGTAGTTTACTGTTTTGTAATTCGTTCAAACACACGCTGCTGCCAAGCAATTAGATCGAGTTCACGATCTATCGAGAGATTTGTTAGCAGAGGCATTTTCAAGAATGCCTCTGTTAAGCCGACCTTCAGATATCGCGTGCTTAAATGACTTTTTTAACTATAAATAGAACGGGGATCGACCTCCTCCCTCAGCCTCAGTCGATTCAAGGTGAAGCAAACGGTTTATATTCACTGAGGCGTGGTTTTGCCTCAATGAGATATTTCGCTCGCGCGTCATGAAGAGAACAAAAAAAAGGGTGAAAGTAAAGAGCAAATAACGCGTCCAGAAACTAATTTGTCCTCCCTTATTCCTTCATGCGCCGTCCATATGGATAGCTCGTATCCAACAGCTTTGTTTGTTTGTGGGTATTTTCCTTATGTCGTGATATAAAATTTGAGATTCTGTCGAATCGTTTTCCCCCTCCTCCCACAAAGAGTAAAAGAATGGCAAGACTCAAGGTGCGCGTTTCGATCCTCTCCCTTGGTCCTTTTTGATGCTCACCTCTCTGTTTATAGAAGAGTAATGTGAGTCGACATGCATATCCCTTTTCTATGCCTAACGTTTTCCCAGACGCGTATAGGCGACGACACCGACGATGTACGTTTTTCTAACAGTCGATCAACTCTCGTTCTCATCTTTCTCTACAGGAACAAGAGTCTCACAGTGCGCACAAAACAGTAAGTTGCTTACCAATCATTTGAATCCGTCTTGACGTCTTTATCAGGGGAGCAAATCGGCCGAAAAGGTACCCCTTTCTCGTCGTTTAGTTATACAGTACTCATCCGGAGCCCAGACTGCCAAGAGGAGCAACACTAAAAAGAAGATCGTACGTTGTTTCTGTTCCCCTTACCCCATTCTTCAATTGTCAATTTTTTTTTACAGATAACCAGCGACGATGAAGAGGAGGGGGAGGGGAAGGAAGATGAAGAGGAGGAGGAGGAGGAGGAGGAGGAGGGCAACGACGGCGACAACGGCGATGGCGACGCGCCTGTCCCTGCCCCAAAGGTTCGTCTGCTTTCTCTTTCCTTATTTCCTTGTGTATTAATCCACGTGTCGCAGGCTATCACCCTCGAAGACAAACAGCTTGCGGAGATGATGCGCGACCAGGATCGCGCCCTTGTCGGTGTCAGCAGGATGTGTTTCGGGATTGCGCGTGATGGCGGCGCCGGCCTCGAAGTCCAGACTCAGGTCATTAACCCTCGAGAGGCTACTCCCGCTGCTGTCAACAGCCTCATCAAGAAGCTGGGAGGCAATCCCAGGGACCTCTCTCAGCCTCTCATCCACGCGGTGAAGTTCCACTATCAGAACACCATCACCGTTATGGCAAGCGAAGCCCACATCGACCTCTCCTCGATCGAGAACAGGACGTACGACGACAACTTCCCTGAGCTCAAGTACAAACCCAGCGCCGCCCTCTCCAGCGACACCCTCAAGATTCTGAATGGCAATCATCGCTATCAGGCCATGCTGCTCATCGTCGAAAAGGATGTGGAGAAGATCGGAAAGCTGACTTCCCAACTTGACGCGCTACGAACGGCGCCAGATTCCACCGCCGACAAGGTCACCGCATTGGAGGAGAAGATCGTTCGTTTGCGGGCCAAAGTCAAGGAGGATTCCACTTGGGGAATTCGCTTCTTCAGCGAAGGTACGAGCGCTCATACATTATTTCTTTTTATTTTCATTTTAATCTTATCGACTCTTAGAGCGTATCTACGAGAGTCGGTTCAGCCAGGAAATCCTCTTCACGCTCTCCAGCAACGATTACCCTTATCAGGCAAAGGACACCGAGGAGACTTCGTTTGTCATGTTTCACGATTTTCTCCTGCGAAAGTCGCCTGACGACCGGCGCGCCACCATTTTGCAAGCGAGGCGCAACAAGTCCCTCAATTTACCCATCTCCCTCAATTCGAGACTGTTGAAATCGTTAGACGAGGTTGATTTTTTCCAAGATTTAGCCCTCTTTCATCGTTATACCCGTCTTTGGCCTGTAAATTGGATCAGCTCGACCCCGATCTATAACAGCCGTTTTTCGACGTTGCCCGTGAGTCGATTTAACTTATTCGTTTTCACTTCGCTCAAACGAATACTACACCCACCAGTTCACCCATATGTTCGTTCAGCACTCCACTCTCGTTTTCGACTTTCTTTCTTCCGACTTCCCTGTCGCCAAGAACGTCCACGATGAAGCCGAACGGGAAAAGCTGGCGAAGACACTGCAAGTCACTACGCTTGACCCTGTTGAAGGCCTCCTCGACGTAGCTTTCCACCGCAAATGCAACGACATTTACAAGCTACGTCTGTATGCATATAGAGAGAAATTCAGTACTCCTGTGTCGGAACTGTGGGACTCAGCCTTTGTGGGCTACGCCGAGGAACTCATACGCCACCTCACACTTTGGGCCACAGTCCGAGCCAGCCAATACACGGGCGAGAATCCGGATTACATCAAGAAAGTCCTCGCCTCCTTTCCACAGCGCCTCACCCTCGTACTGCGATATGGATTTCTCAACACCCTCGAGCATGGGATGACGTTCAGGGGCGCAGCGCCGATATCCTGCGCTAACTATATGAAGGACTGCTGCACCGGTCTCGGTTCCCTCTCACATATTTTTCATTACTTATTTCTGTGCGTCGAGCCCTTCTTTGGGTCAGAGTTGACCTACAAGGCGTTCTCGGGAGGGATCGACATGCTCACCCACCGCATGAAGCACTTCAAATCAGAGCTCCCGCCCGTCCAAGTCCTTCGGAAAGTGAGCCTCCCACATTTCCTCGTCACGGTCACATTGACCAATTCTCAACCCTAGCTGTTATCAGTTTTTTTCTATTTCCGCTCCACCGTCATCTTGAATGTCGATCTCAAAGCCCAGGCTCTTTATGACAGGAGGAAGCCCCCTGGGCTCGAGTCGATGAGCAAAATGGTAGAGAGCGACAAGGGCGTGAAGTGGGCCGACATCCAGACCAACTTGGATAAAGCTTTACGACACTGGCGATCATCACTCAAGGTGAAGTCAGGCGTGTTCTATCTGGCCCCCAAGTCCTCCCGTCTGGAAGAGACGACGAAGCTCTTCGCGGACCTAGAGAGGAAGCACTTTCTCAATCTCGACGGGCTTTTCGATGCCACTGGAACGCCTTGGACCTGGGCTTCGGGTAACGGCGCTCACAACCGCATGAAGTCTGTCGCTCTCCACGTTGTTCAGGTCCTTTATTGCATGCGAAAGCATTATAACAAGCTGGGTGAGCACCAGGCGTTTTGGAACCTCCGCGAATTCATCCAAACCAACATGGTCGACGTTGTCGACGAGTTCACCTTCTGGGATGGCTATTTCGAACCCGACAATGTTGCCCCCCCCACCTCACAGCCCGTAGGCGCCCCTCCCAACCGCCTCACGCTCAAAGCCCGCGCCATGCAGATCAAGGTGAAGTCGGAGAGGTTGGTCGAGCAGATCGCCGCCCTGCTCCACACGCCCGACACTGGTACCATAGTCGTTCTAAACGACGAGAACAAGGTGGAAAGCCTCCCTCATGAGGACGTCCACGCTGCTGCGATGAGCCTCTTCAGGGTGCGTAAAACCAGGTTTTCTCCCTCGTGATACCCGCTGACAGTCGTCCGGTTAGGAGATTGCCATCGCCAGCCACAAGGCACAGACGGTGTACACCGACCCGGACATCGACAGGATGCAAGTCCTCTCACGGGCTCGGCGCCACGAGATTTGTGAAGACTTCAACTTTCCCCATGATTTCGTGGCTGCTGGCGAAAGCTTCACTCAGGGGTTCTACTCCTCGCTCACCCATGAGGAACTCGAAGACGTCAATGCGCTTGGCGAAGGGTCTCTTCAAATCCAGCACCGACAAGCGTTATTGGATCAGAAGAAGTTGATGAAGCCAGCAAGGCGGTCCGCTGGTGTGCTTCACCTTCTCGCCGACCCCGATCTGGTCCCAATTGGTGAGTCGTTTCGCTCTTTCTGACATCACACCTTCTCTTATCTGCCCGCTCCAGACCCACGTTCCCCAGAAGCTGTTCAAGGCGACCGAGAACCTACAGGTAAGTCGTCACTTTGCCTTCTTTTCGTTATTCTCTCTCAACCTAATTCAATTCGCAGCAGCCGCCGTGGCTACTCATTCAGGAGACGTAGAAGCTGCAGTTCATGTTGCGAGCATTCTAATTGCTTGTAAGTGTTTGTCGGCGTTCTCGTTTTGTCTTACTTATGTTTTGTTTAGCCCAAGATGTCATCGAAAACGGTATGTCGTCCTTCCTTCAGAGACATCCTCCACTGACCCTCGTCTCCTTTGAAGATGTCACCCCAAAGGCGGCGGAGGCGTCAAGCGATTCCATACAAGGTATAGTTTTCGTTTCATCTTCGTTTCTGTCCGATTGATCGCCCACTCTCTTAGACTCGACTCCTACAGCGCCAGACCCGATTCGGGTCGATGACGCGTCGGCTGCAGCGGGTCTGTCTTTCTCTGATTGGATCAATGACGAGCCAGCGGGTATGTTTTTCCCCTATCGTTCCTCTCTTAGCCTCAACTCCCATAGTGTCGGACCCGACCCAGGTGGATGACACGTCATTGATGGTGGCAGGTACGTATTTCCATCTTATCATTCGCCACGAGTCGCTCATTAGTTTCATTCACAGCGTCTGCGACTCCAGGGGTGGCGGCGGCAGCAGCAGGTAATTATCAGTCTCTCGTTTGTTTCACATTGACTGAAAATCCTGTTGTAGAAGAAACGGCGGCGGCGGCGGTGGCGGCGGCGGCAGGTATATCTTTCCATTTTTTCCTTTTCCATCAGTCACTCACAGCGTGTACAACTCAAGGAGTACAAGGGGCGGCGGCAGGTACGTATTTTCATCTTAGGGTTTGCCACAAGTCGTTCATTCGTTTCCAGTTGTAGAAAAGGCGGCGGCGGAGGAAGCAGGTAACACAGCGACTACAACTCAAGTAATCGAAGGCGGGGTAGTAGGTACGTATTTCCATCTTATCATTCGCCACCAGTCACTCATTCATTTCACAGCGTCCACAACTCCAGTAGTGGAAGGGTCGGATGACCCGTCCCCGAAGCGCAAGCGCGCTGACACGCTCGTCACACCTGAAGATCGATTCCCGCTCGATACCCCGCCAGCGCCGTCCAAACGTCCCCGCCGGGATGTCGGACTGGAAGAAGAAGAAGACGACTTTTGGCAGAACGGACCCACGGACGACGCCCTTATGGCAGCCCATCTGTCGCAGGCGGGAACGATAAAGACTCCCGAGGTCAACCGAATCCTTCAAAACATGATCTCAGGCAATGTCCCCACCCCCTCTTACACCCTTCCGAGCCTCAGCTCCCCTCCCGACGGCTCTCCCAGTGACTCCCCCTCGCTCACACAAATCCCGCCTGGAGCGCGATTGACCGGTGACAACCGCCTTCACTTCAACAACCCTGGTGGTTCCAAGAGGGGGTAGATAGTATTCAACTGCGCTGAAACGAATATGTCGGATATGATCAGTATGTAGCCACAATTTCGTTTCGTTTGTTTGTTCTAGTTCCCAATATGAACAACATTTCATGCGCGATATTATTCCACTGAACCCGGCACAATCGAATTGACAGATTCATGGTCAAGTATTTTTTTTTTTTTTTTTTTTTCACACCAGGTCGAAACGAATTATCGAAAGATTTCCTATCAGAGGCGCTGGCTCAAAATGCCCCTGGTAAGCCGTGTTTCAGTATTCTTTGGAACCGAGTTGAAACGAATATATCGAAAGATTTCTTATCAGAGGCATTTCCAAAAATGCCCCCGCTAAGCCCGATCTCGGTGCTTCACCTCCGAGGACCATTCCTTTGAACCCCGTTGAAATGAATCCCGCCAATTTAGCCCAATTGGGATGAATGGAGAACGGTTTCGATTTCTTCTCCCTGCCTTTTCTCTCTCAACCGCCATGTTCACTCGCTCTCAGCGCTCCAAGCGCAAGCCCGCGCCTCTCCCAAAGGACGCGTCCTTCATTTTCATAAAAGGGAGGGACCCTCGCCTCCCGAAGCTTTACAACCTCAAGCACCATCCTCAGATTCCACACGCCAAAGGGAAAATTATTCTCGCCGTCTACGACTATGGGGCGGAAGCGATGTCCGAGCTGCACACCTATGCCGCCAATCGGAAAAGCCCGCGCGACGAAACTCAGATCAAAGCAGA